>BSBN01000352.1:12624271-13936407 GCA_027924645.1 Cunninghamia lanceolata | reverse complement strand
CTCATCTAGTCTGCACGACAAACAACAAGAAAAACCCAACAACATTCCAAGTGATAAAAACTATAGAAAATGCATTGAAATGATTAGATTTGAATGATTAAAATGAGAAATAGAGAAGAACAACAAAAGGGGAAAAACCAACAAACCTCCATGTGACTGAATGTCTCCATAATACCCATAGCTACAAAATAAAAGAAAAATGGCTAGGGCTATTTGGGAGCTTGCCTTTAGGTCAAGTCCCTATGTTGGTATTTCAAACTCCAAGGATAACTAAAATTAGAAAAATAATAAATAAAAGTGTGTGCTCTTATTTACTAAGTGTGTCTAAGAAAATAACAATAGTGACAAATAAATAAAATCTATGAGTATCAACCCTAGTCTATGGGGAAGAATACCCTAGTGTGTGTAAAACGGTTAAACAAGGTGGTGGTCTACACCAAAGATTTGCCAATAGATAATGGAAGATGCAATATAGAAAATACAAAAATATTATTCAAATACAATGAGAACAATATTACCAAGTTCACAATGTAGAAGAAAGGCTGCAAACTCTTTGGAGGATTCAATCAATGTACAATCAACACAATCCTTTTGTGAGAGCCTCAGCAAAAGCAAAGATATAATAATGTGTCTAATATAAGTTGAGAAAGAGAGATGCTCCATCCAAGAAAGAGCACCCAAAACCAACAATGGAGAGCTAAAAGCATGAAGAGAACCAAGAAGCAAGAAGAAGACTCAAGAGTTTCAAAATTATCTTTTATCAATGAAGAGAGGGAAAATGAAAGGTCGGGTATGCTTGCAATAGACATTTTTCTACTAGATGAGTGTTACCACCAACAAAAGTAGGTAGTTGGGTGGGAAAACAATATTTCAAATTTTGAAAACTTCTAAGACACTAGTGCATCACACAAACATCTGTGCATCACACTCGTGTTTTAGGAAAATTCTCGAGAATTCAACATGTGTTTCTAGAACAAGAAGAAAAATAAAAATGTGATACAAAATCTTGACAAACCTTGGTGAAGAGAAACAAGCCAAGATTAGGCTTGAGTGGCCCTTGAAACATGCTACGAGAGAAGACACCAAAGCATGTCCAAAACACAACATGAAATTGTAAGGGTACACAATTTTCAATGTTACATTTTGCCCCCACTTTAATGGGTTGATGACACTAAATGATAAGCTTCACTAAAGTACAAAAATGAAATGTTTACAGTAAATAACATCATGCAAAGGATACCCAAAAGGATATTGTAGAGGACACAAAAATTCTCTAGGCAGAAGGATGATACATCCAAACTAAGAACCTACAAAACCATAGTATTAGGTATCACAATCCTGTAAAATTATGATGTTAGAAAACATATAGTCCTACAAGACCAAGATGTGTCAGTCTGAAATGAAAGTAGTAAAGGGAGGAATTCTAAAATGATGTGAAGAATGATACAAAGATAAAATGAATTAGAAAGAAATAAGGGTGAATGTATTCCCCCTTGTGTTTTTGCCTAGCATCTAAGAGGCAAAAATAAGAAAGAGGATTCATCACTTTTGAGTTTCAAGAGAAATTTTGTTGAAAATACCCTTCAAAGGGTTATTTCATAAAACAACGGCTTGATGAAAAGCATATCACAACAACAAAAAAGCGAAGCTAGGGTTCACAAAAAAGAAATGACATGAAAATCCAATATCGTAACCAAAAGTTATAAAAGTTTTCGTGTAGGAGGTGTTATAGAAATTTTTGAAAATTTACTATAAATAGTATTTTCTTAAAAATTTAATATAATGCATAGGAGAGTTGAGTGTGCCAATATTTGCCATGTTTATTCATGGTTTTATGAAGAATCTGTTCGATTATTTTATTGGAAGCCTCAGTCTAACCATTAGATTGAGGGTAATATGGTGTAGAGAATCTTTGTTGAATGCGAAATTTTTTGAGGAATTGCTTCACTTGTTCTTAAATGAGGAACCATTGTAAAAAATAAAGGCAGAAGAAAGCCTAAAATGAGAAATGATATTATCAAGCAGAAATTGACAAATCACTTAGACAGTGGTGGATCAAAGCGGAACAATTTCAACCCATTTCGTGAAACAATCCATTGTAGTAGTGATGAGTGCGTGACCTTGAGAAGAGGGAGGAGAATTTTTTCCAATCAAATCCAAGCCCCAAACCAAAAATGGTCAAGGAGATGTTTGGGCACAAAGTTCCTATATGGGAGCTTAGATTAGATTATTGTGTTGTTGGTATTGAAGGCATTTCTTGACAAAGCCAAAGGAATTTTGTTCCATGATTTTCCAATAGTGCCCCATTTGAAGAAGTTTATAAACTAAGGAATTACCACCATAATACCCTCGATGAGCTCCTAAATGGGCCTCTTTGAGGGCAATGGGTATATCAAACTTAGTCAGACAACAGAGAAGGAGGCTATTGTAACCTAGCAATACAAGACTTTAGACATAATGATATAACGTGTTGCGAGCATTCGAATTCAAGTGTGAGCAATTTTAGAAGAGTTATTCGGGAATGTACCATCGTGCAAATAGTTGAACATATGGGAGTACCATTCCTCAGAATCAATATTATAGCAAAAAAGAGTGTCAAAGGGAGAACCATCCACAATAGAAAATAAGGACAAGATGTGAATAACAAAGTGATAATCATCAGTTGAATCATCAAAGAGAACAAGGGAGGTTGCGCTCACCATTGCATCTGCATGACGATTGTCCTTATGTGAGATAGTTTCAATGGAGAAAAAAGAGATTTGATAAAGCAGTGATAAAGATAAGTCATGGTATCGAGAGAGTTTCTCATGTTTAGCTTGATAAGATTGAGTGAATTGCTTTATAATCAACTATGAATCACCATAAATGTGAATGATTTTGATGCTGAGAGACAATGCAACACATAAGCTAGCAATGAGGGCTTTCTACTTAGCGATGGTATTCATGCATTGAAAGTTGAGATAGAAGAAGAGGTGAATTGGCTTGCTAGAGGGTGCAACCAATATTACACTAGCTCCAAACCCAATTCGACACCTTGGTCCATCAAAGAGCAATTCCTAAGGATGATCATCATCCAAAGGATATGGTCATTAGGGAAGGAATCAAGATTAGAGAAGGAAAACAAAGAGGGAGTGTCAACTAAATGATCTACTAATGCATGTCCCTTTATTGCATTTTGAGAAACAAATTTGAGGTCAAATTCAGTCAGTAGCATCACCCATTTAGCTATGCAACCTGACAAATCCATTTTAGAGAAGAGATGCTTGAGAGGGTCGAATTTGACAATTACATGTGTTTCTGCATGGAGAAGGTAACGTCTCAACTTATGTGTTGCCAATACTGAGGCAAGACATCCCTGTTAATAGGGCTCATCAGATTGATCTAAACATCAATCCAAGAAGGATGGAAAGATGGAAACTGCCAGATCCTGGTTGGGCAAAACTGAATTTCAATGGAGCATCATGGGGTAATCGAAGTCCTACAAGCATAAGATGCGTAATAAGGGATGAAAGAGGTAAATTACTAGGTGATGGTGTTAAAAGAATTGGCATACATTCCAACAATGAGGCAAAATTACAAGCCTAGGTAATGGAGCTTCAGATGGGCCTCTCACTCGAACTCCAAAAACTTCACATTAAGGGTGATTCCTTGGTCACAATCAGTGCAATACGTAACAAAGTGACACCTAATTGGAAGTTGAACAATGTTTTGATCAGAGGTCTGAATTTGATGGATAAAGTTAGGGATTACAAAGTCTCCCATGTGTTCAGGGAAGCAAATAAATTGGTAGATAAGCTAGCAAATGTAGCTTTTGATTTGAATGAAGACTCAAAAATTAGTGCTTCAATAAGAGATTGGGAGGTTCATATCGTGGACCAAGAAAACCTTCTAACTCAAGATTTTGGGGATATCAATTAGTTACCTTGCATAGATGGGAAACTGCCACATATTATCCAAGTAAGCCTCTATTCAAATGGCCTGGATTACGTGGCGGTCAACAAGGATCAATGGGAAGTGGCAATACTCATTTGAAGGTGGCAGGATGCAATGCTCATGTGTGTTGGCAGAGACAACTAGTAAGATTGGTTATGTCACAATATTCGTATTATGAGGAGTTAAGCGAAAGCAGTTTTGGTACATTGAAGCAAGCGGGAATAATTCGAAGAGATGGTTAGCTCATAGGAAGTAACCATTAATTGGTAGGTTTGGAGGTAGATGTTTACAAAGTTTTTTGGAAATTTGAAATGCCTTTCCCTATAGTTTTTCTTCTAGAGTAAGCATCGAGTTCAATTGGTGCCATGGGAACCACAATGTTCCTCAATGGGTGGAAGAGACAAATGGCATTCTCGGGGGTGTCTCAGAGAGATGTCTCAAAAAGGTTTTTAAGATTTCTTCCCTTGTTGGATTGCATGCAGTCAGGATGGTGCTTGGTTTGACTTTCATGGAGAAAAAAACAAAAGTATTTAATGAACACCAGTATAGCGTCCATGTTTGTCAAGGCTTTATTGGATTTGCAAATGTCTAAGGAGATGGTGAGGGAGATGGCCAGAGCATTAATAAGGGGTGACTAGAGAGATAATTTAAATTCGGTTCTAGAGATGGCAATCCTAGGACTGGACTTCAATTTGACGATAGGGACTTGGACGGTGCTCCTCCTAGCCTATAACGGACCTTAGGTGTCGTTTATCATTCCAATAGTTGGGGTTGATGAGATTAATCTTCGGCATGAAGCTAAGTGGGGAGCAGAATTTCTAAAGATCTTCGCTGGAGTGGCTGACGGTGATGGGGTAAACTGGATAGGGGATGTGGAGATGGAAAGCAACAGTGAGGAGAAGATGGTGATAGGGGAAGGAGCCAGTTGAAATAGGGGTGAAGTCCATCCAGAAGCAAGATATAATATAGATGTTATATGTATGTAATAGAATAGAAAGAACAATATGTAGCTGTAATAGCAATAGATATAAATAAAATAGAATGTTTATATAATATGGCCCTCATTTGAGTAGTCTGATCTGGTTTTTTGATCTTCTTTTTAAAATGGGGTAGGGCTCCCAAATGTTACATCCCAAATTTTAGCTTTGATTTTACTATTTACTTTCATGTGATTAGTAGTGAATTTTATGGATAAATGATTAGACGTTAAGATATAATGTCAAAGTAAATCATTAGTTTCCTAAATATCAGTTCATGTGATTAAGTATAATGCATGTGATTGAATAATTCAAAAATTTATGTTATGAGGTTTTGATTTGTTATTCATAAGATTTGTGAATGGACTAACAATGCACTAATCTCAGTTTGGTGATTGCAAGTTGTATTCAGGAAAATAGGTTTTGGCCACTCTCCGAGAAAGAGAGAATCTTTCGAGGACAGGAGAATAGACATTTGGTTTTGAACAATTCATTTGCTGTCTGAGTATAGTGTATCTTCACTTAGTGAACCTTTGACGATTAAGGTAAGTCGTGCCTAATCAAGTTGGTCTAAGTTTAATTTTTGACTCGACAAGTTGTCGATGTCATTTAGAGTCTTTTTAATGTGTTTTTAATGTTAGCCTAGTCATTTTTGCGAATTTGACATCGTAAAGGTTGAATGCTAGTCATTTTGCAACTAAGGCGACTTTTTTGTCAAAATCATCGTTCTTTGCGTCGAAAACGAGAATATGTATGAGTATGTATTGACATAGTTGGAAGAAATTAAAATTGTGTTTCTTGTAGATAGTTTTTAACATCGAATTTTCATATTTTATCAAATTGAAATCGACTCAATTTTCACTAATACATGAAAGGGGAGATTTTCTCAACCCAATCACATATTGTGCATAACATGTGAGGCAATGTAAGTATACATTGCATTTTCTTAGTCACACTGTCGTTAATAATATATATGTTTTTAGATTATAGTAAGTAAATATTCTTTGAGCAGAGATCAAGGTTGTTAGAGTGGGTTTAAATGTTAACAACCTTCTTAAAGAAGAGGTGGTCTTCTCTTAACCATTTCTATAACCGAGGAATACTTCTAGGGATGTCGTTAAATGGAAAAGAGTGGAGTTTAATTACCACGATTCCCCTCAACCTGCATGCTCAAACAAAGAGCAAATTCAGGCTTACATAATGGAGAAAGCCGCAGCTAGTTGCGAGACATAAACGTCTTGAAACATGAACTGATCTTATTATATAAAATGATTGTTAATGCAGGAAAGGGGAGGTCAGTGAATGATAAAAACAATTTAAAAACTATTCATTTTCAAAGCAGATGTTTCATCACACGATAGAGGAGAATACAGTGTCATATCCATGGTTAAATACAGAAAACTAAAATAGAAATTAGGACTGATATGTATTGAGAGATAGTGCGGTAGAGGGCACACATAGTGTTCTTCTTGTATCTAAGATTTTGATAGCTTGCAAAGGTAGTATCATAGAAGATTAGGCACAGGTCGAGGTGAGGATATCAGCTCAGTTTGAAAGGATATAGTCTAACATTTCCATTATTGCATTAGTGAGACATACTCAGGTAAGAGCTGAGCCTATATGCATAGTTTTTATGATTTCTTTTTAAAATCATGTTCAATGAAATTATTTTTATATCAGAAGTTCATTCTCTTACGAGAACGTAGAGATATCTATAGCAGAGTGTGAAATATCTGAGAGATCAAGTAAAGTCTTCAAAAAACTTTAAATTGAGAGATATCATGAATATTATACAATGTAGAGCTCTTGAACAAAATAGATGATACTATTTAAGTATATTGATATCAATTTACTAAGGGTATGCATGTCAAATCTCTGATAAACCAAAGATGTCATTTTATATAGAGTAACTCGACAATAACCAAAGATATAAGTTTATTCCTGTATTCATTATACGTGAATGAGTAGTAGTTTTATCTTACATTCTAAGTTTTGATGTAAAGGTTAGTACTACAAATTGTTAACTGAGATAACAAAACACTTATATGAGAATGAGAACCACGAGAATATCTTAGGTTTGAGATATAGAACTCACATTAACTTTACGTAAACATAGTGTGGTATTGTAGTCATGCTCTTGGATTTATAAGATAGTTCTAAAATATATTTCAATATAAAATAGATAACATTGATTATAAAGAATATCAATTATTCTATTCTTCGATATCGACCTCTTTAAATAAAAAGGTTCAAGCTAAACAAGAAAGATAATACGATAGAGTAATTTACCTCTAACATATTTGTTATTATAAAATATTAGGAGCATAGTACTTGCAAACTTACCAGTACTCAAAAGAGAACTCGAAGGGTTAAGGTTAATTATAACCATGTCGAATATTATAGCCTTGTATTGTTCATTTATAATGGTCGACAACGAAAGGTCGAGAACCTTGAGTTTTAATGTTTTGAATTAGGCTTGTTTAAAGAAGTTTGTATTTAGTTAGTGGTGATTTTCCTTTATAAGAAACCAAATTGTTTTATTACAATCGACTTGAATCATGGACTCATGGAGTAGATGTTGACAAGTCATAGACCTTGAATTTTGCAAGTATGCAAAGAGGCACTTTTGGATGGATAATCAACCCATAAAGCCTTATGGTATGAATGATAGGATCACGAGAATTAATCTAAGTCAGGTAGACTAGATTTTGAGTTAGACAACACTCTATTTTTAAAACCATTTATCAAATGAAGCAAGTTTACCAAGTCAAACTATAGGATGTGATAGTATCCAAGTCAAGTTAGAGGTGTGTGGATAATACGACTACGTTTACTATAAACCTCTATTTATATAGAATCTTTGGCCAAAGTAATGCATATGTCTCTACATGCATTAGTTGGTTCACCGTGTCTAGATTTCATAACCTATCGGTATGATCATACTTGGCTAGAGGATTGTCTAAAGTTGTATGATTGATAGAGTTATGTAGGATACAACACTAGTACTCAAATGGCAAATACCAGTTGGTTTCCTTATGTCTATACTCTTTGTGAAGGTTAGGGCCACTTCTAGTTGGAAGGTGAGTGGGGGATTGCCGGTCTATGGTTGGAGGTAAAGTACTCGGAAGATGCTCTCTCTCTCCCCAACAGAAGACTCGCCAAGACTTGCGATATGAATATCAGAATTCCAGATGCAACATACTTATTGATATGTGAACTGTATTTCATAAATTATGTAAATTTTATCAAGTGCAGACTATTGTAATTGAAAAATGAAATGTTGATTTTGTAAATTAATTTTGAATACATGTATATTCAGAAAAGAAGTTATGTATATATGATGTATTTTGGTTCCTTGAGAATATTTCAATTCAAAAAAAAAATCAATCTTTTTCACTTAATGATTTATATGTTTATTTATCTCTTGGTAAATATTTGTTTTAAGCTTTGTTATGAGAGTTATTATGTTACATATGGTATTAGAGCTACAAGGTTCAACATTAGGGCTTATGAGCTCACTATGCTAACCTATTATCCAGCATTATTAGTAGCTAATGTTTGGACTTCTTGTGCCATGATGGTGTGACTTAGAATGACTGCCAAGAAGTCACTTGTCGATAATGAGCACTACCAGAAGGTCAAGAAAGAACAAGAGGCCATAGTTAAAACCATAGGAGGACCAATTATGACAATGTAATATGACTTGGTGACACTGAAACTCTCAGTAATGCCATGTCTTGAATTAAGTGAGAAAAGATGAAAATTCTAGAGGCAGTTAAGATCATAGCTTATTTACCCCCAACTGAATCTGACCAACTATCTCTCTCAAGAGATATGTCAACCAATCGAAATGTGGACACACCAATGATTAGGAGGGACCCTCATATACCATCATCTTCTGAGATTATTGTGTTTGTATTTGATAGTGAATCAGAGGGATATACTCCTCTTAATCATATATCTGATAGTGAATCAGAGGGATAGACTCCCCTCAATTATGACAATTGAATCGTTTTATGTACAAATAAGGATGTAGTTACTCCAAAATAAAATATAATAAAGATGAGATTGTTTTGTACCAATCTAATGTTTACTTGAGTTAATTATGTTTTTGATTTAATGAGTCACATTAAATTCAAAAAACTAATAGATAACTTGTAACGCCCCGCCACGAAACCCTAGGGAACAACTCAACTATGCTATACAAAGGACCAATTTTTTTTTTAAAAAAGAAATAATAAGAGATGTAAATAATATTTAATCTTACATCAAGTTAAGTTGTATCCTATAGGGATTCCACAGATGCATTACTAACTATTAACATGATCTAACCAACATTATGAATTAACTAACAACCATGGTTCATTCTAATCTAATTGCATCAAATGAATAAACACATATTTCCATATTATATCATCAGATAAGTAATCATGAAGATCCTGCAAAAAGGATATAAGTACATATACAATTTCTTTAACAAGAGAGTACAACATTACATTGTTTACAATATCACTTTCCTGATTATATTGGAGTACATACATCAAGATAAGAGTACATGATTCAACTAATATACAAAACTAGAATTTGTCTCCTCAGCTAGACCAAGATCTGAAATATGATAGAAGAGGTACATCCTTCTCGCACACGAACAACAACATGGAAAACCAATGGAGATAAAAGCACAACCACCCGACCATGTGGAACCCTAAGGTCTACCCCCCTGTGCTAGGAGAAAACAATAAGGTCCCACTAAGAAAACAATCAAGAAGACAATAGGCTAACATGTGTAAGGACTACACATGACTCCAATACAACACTAGTCAATATGAACATCACAAGCAACTCAAATAACACTTCTAGAGGCAATCACACAATAAAAGAGGAAAGCACATTTAGGGAATGCTAGGCTACAGTAGGGAAGAGTGTCATCGCATGGTCCTAACATGGGTTATCCTGGCAGTCTCTCACCGGGCGCCGGCGCCCATCCATGGGTTATCTTGGCCGTCTAGACACCGGCCCCCATCTATGGTTATCCTGGTAGTCTCTCACTAGACACCGGCCCCATAGGGTGACACATGCAAAACCAACATTCCTTTTGTGAGGACAAGGAAGTTGATTTTGCCAACCACGGCCTTCTCATCCCATCCTTAGCCTGAATGCGCACTATAGACATGGGTGATGCATCCAATTATCTTATTTAGTGTGAAAACTACCCAACCCTCTAAATTTATTATTAAGTTATCACTGGATTAAAAACTTCCAATGGGTTATCCTGGCAGCCACTTTGGGCACCGGCCCCACATTGAAAGCCACTCCCCTACCTGCATCTAGAAGACCCTATCCATGAAGCAAGACAATTACCATCATAATGACAAGTAACATATACAATGCAAGGCGTTTACCTTCTTGCATACAAAACATAATCACAGGGACCAATTCTTATATCCTTATCCTAAAACATAAACCAAGCATGAACTATCACATTCTAATCATGATGCATTTACAACACAAAATACACATCATTTCACATCACACAGAGCAAGGCATTATCCATCTTACATAGTCATCATAACCACATGAATAGGTACCTTGAGCAAGGCATTATCCATCTTGCACATGTATCATACCAATATGAATAGGAGGCAAAATTTCAAGAATGCATTTCATTCAACTCACATGATGCACACAGAGCCAACCCCTACACAATCATACCCTCCTAGGCCTATGGAAACAACTTCCCCAAATGACACAACACTTGACACCATTAAAAACATAATGGTTTCACATCACATTCACTCTCAAAGCACATCATAAACTAATACCCTTCAACAATTTTTTTTTAAGGAATGTAAAATTAATCCAAGCATGAACAATCATCTAACAATTATAAAGTGAATCTATCTCAACAATACAGAACTGCAACTTTCTAATCACCAGTAGCAGTTACAATATGATCATAAGATATAAGTGTCCATGAGTAACAATATTTTCACTAATAATTCTCAAGACTTATTTTAATTTTATTTTATTAAAATGATTGCGAACAAATTGCAAATAACTCTAAGGCATACAAATTAAACACAACAATTATTTACACTATTTACACCGATGTAGATTTCATTAATAATCTAGACAATTTTGTAAATACTATTAAATATAATTGTATAATCAAGACTAAAAGCCTATAATATTAGAGTGCTATAAATATTTTACACTAGTTAGAATCACAAGATACAAAACCTGAATCTACAATGAAAGAACCTTGTTCTAAGATTAGCTTGAGAGGAAAGGAATACAGAACAACAAAACATTCATATAGATCTAACATCTTCATTAAATCTACCACACTTTTAACCACATACATATGATAAAATCATAACACATTTAAAGGATGGTTCAAACCAAGTAGAAGTATCATGGCTAAAGTAACTCAAGAGTCAACACTAATAGGGCACAAGTAAAAGAACAATTTTTTTTCCAGGTTTTACCAAATTTCGTTCAACACGCGAAACTAGTGAGAGGTAGACAGTCACAAAATATTCATATCTCCAAAATGACAAACTAGGTAAAACTGATTTTTGAATATGATTTAGATAACCAGGTCGTGCACCATATATAAAAAAATTAGAGGAACCCAGTTTGCAAAATTAAAGTTATGGCTGACGTAACAGACTGTAAAAATAGAGATGAAATAGGTGAGAGATAGACAGTCACAAAATATTCATATCTCTAAAATGACAAACTGGATAAGGCTAATTTTTGGATATGATTTGGATAACTAAGTTGTGCACCATATATAAAATAATTAGAGGAACCCAGTTCGTAAAAATAAAGTTATGGCCGACGCAATAGACTGTAAAAACAAAGATGAAATGGGTGAGAGATAGATAGTCACTTCAATCGGTGATTCCTAGAAATGCAATGATACAGACATGCGCAATTGGATCTAATAACAAGGCTTCTAACCTCTCAAGAAAATTACAATCGACAGGAAAGATCATAAATCAAACATTTGCTTCAACAGAAAATTGAGACAGAAATTAGAACCAAAGGAACCTGATTTCGCTTGCTTGATTAGGCTAAAGATTCGATGCCGGGTTCAACTGTTGGAGCTACAAACCAGTCTCTTCCATCTCCTCTCCCCCCAAAAGTTCTATCTGCTGAAGATTATTATGAGAGAGAAATCCCCCCAGTATCTTCCAGAAGATTCCTCCCATTAAAGGCAATAAATTCTACCTAAAACCCTTTCTTACAATTTGCTATTTTTTATCATTTACAACTAGACCAACAATATTATTATTTTTTTATTTTATTTATTTCCTTTACAACTAGACAAGAATCATTTTTATTCTTATTTATTTAGTATTTACTATATATGAGTTTTATGACAACTCATAAATATTATCTATTTTTATTGCCACTTAACACAACATTTAATTATATTAATTTATTTATTTATCTTTAGCTAGCATTTACATTTATTATTATTTTTTTATGATTTATTCCATAAACTCAAATTCTCATAAACACACACACACACACACACACACACATATATTTATTTACCAAAAATGCTTTCATAACTAATAATATTATTTTAATGCAACAATTAATCAAAGCATTAATCAAACAATTCCAAACTAAATAACCCAAATGCCAAACAATACCTCACACTATGCACGATCGAAAAGCATAACCACAACAACAACGATTGACTATTATGCCCAAACAGACAACACTGACTGGGTGCAAAACTAGATACTCATCCTTTTCAAGGATGATGGCTAACTAGGGGACCATATGTTATCTCCGTTCAACAATTTCCATTGGGTTTAAGGAATGCTCAGACCTGTCAATTTAGGTGGAGTCGATGCCTGGTACTTGCAACCTGCAACACAAAACATGGTCTATGCACAAGTATAATAAATATCAAATGGTCACGGAGTGAAAGAGAATCGCAACATCGTTGGACGCTCACGAATGAGTGGTATGACATTGTCTCTTTTCACACCACACAATGATCAGATCATCCTATAATACAAAATTAGTCACATAAAAATCAATTCTAACTTATGACAATCATAGTAAGATCAACATCATAATCACCTGAATGTAAAACAATGTTAGAGCATATGGAAAATCAGTGTCACAACAAGGATTATCAATAACACATGTTAACTGTCATATGAAATCACACATGAGGATAATCGGGAATGTCACCAACATGAATGTAGCATCTACCAACATCATATAATGTACAACATCAACTGTCCAACATACCCTAAATATTCCTATTATTTTACCTTCATCTTCATGCTCCTTAGCCAGACTAACTGCACATCCAAGATAAGAATAGAGGGGCACTACATAACTTAATATTCACAGATGTGAGAAAAACAACATCATGGTTCGTACAAGAACAAATCAAGGTGAAAGTTAGGAAGAGAATAACCCTCTAGTAAATCCAATGGAAAAGTTAGATCAAATTTTAGCTAATATGCTTATAGAAACCAAGGAGAGACTTGGTACCTTCGAGCATAAAGTAAGAGATCAAGGGAATCCTGAAGGAGGAAATGAGATCTCTCATTTATTGAGTGAAGAAAATCTTCAAGAGCATAGTGCAAATAGTGAGAATCTTGATAATCGTAGACCCCAGAAGGAAGTAAGGGATAGGATTGCTTTAGAACTGTCTAAAGATATGAAGAAAGTCACACCACCTAAGTTCGATAGAACGGTGACTGGAGATGATGTAGAGGCTTGGTTAACAAACATAGAAAAGTATTTTGAGATAAGAAATTATTTAGAAATAACCAAAGTAGTAGGGGGAGCCTATCAGTTGGCAGAAGAAGCATCTACTTGGTAGATGAACAAGAAGATGGAATTAGGATTAAGTTTCTTAAAGGTAACATGGGATGAGTTTGTTAAACTATTCCATAAAAGGTGGTTGCCGCAACTCTTCTTTGACTGGAAGTTAACAGATTTTCAAAATCTACGTCAAGGGGATATGTTAGTGGTTGAGTATGGAGAGAAGTTTACTCGTCTTCTGAAGTACGTACCTCAATACCAGAAGGATGAAAGATTTTGAATTAGGAAATTCATCATGGGTCTGAATGCCCAGATTGGTGGTGAAGTGGATGTGCATGGTCCTACGACAATGGATCAAGTTTATGAGAAGACCATTAAGCAGGAGAAAAAGTTGAAGTCCATACCTACTTATTGCGATAGGAATCGTAAGAGGTTTAATAAGACTCAAACTTCCCAACCTTCCAAGAGGAGGAATGATAAGAATTATGAGAATAGGAGAAATGGCAAAGGAACCAATAAGTATAAGAGTGGGTCTGACATTGAAGAGAAGAATGGTAACTTCAAGAGGAATAAGATAATGGTTACAAGACAACTGAAAAGAGAGGACCTCTTGGAGGATGTTTTACTTGTGGAGGTGACCATTATGCCAATCAATGCCCAACCAAGAACCAAGGTGGTCAGCAAAGAGGTAATGCTTTACTTACCTAGCAAGAAACATTTTAGCAAAGGATTCATGCAACACTGGATAATCGCCAAGTGGAGTATCAAATCACTCCTATAGAGATGATAGGTACCTTGTTTGGAGTCCCTATTTCTATTCTAATTGATACTAGAGCAACTAAATTTTTTATGTCTCCTAGGATACGGAATAAGTTTCCTAAAAGAGCTAGTTATATGGCTAAACCTTTGTTAGTAGAATATGCTAATCAATCTAAGGCTTAGGTAGAGCAATGTTTGTTTGAAGCTAAGATTGATCTCTCAAGTTTTTCAACTGAGGTGAATTTATACGTAGCTCCCTTAGGTTCCTATGATGTTGTCTTAGGAATAAATTGGTTGTGGAAACATAGAGCCAATGTTGACTATTTTTCAAAAACAGACAAGTGTTCAAATGATGTGGGAAATAAGGTCTTTTTGCAAGGTATTCAAAGAGAGGTCAAGATTTGACCAATCTTTGCTAAGCAATTGAAAAGGGCTAGGCAAAAAGGGTGTCAACTCTTTGTAGTAAAAAAGGAAAGTCTTGGAAATCAAAGTGTGCCTTTTGAAGAAAGTTATCCTTTTCTTCGAGATTTCCAGGATGTTTTTCCAAAAGAACTTCCAGGTCTACCACCTAAAAGAGTCTTTGATTTTGCAATCAACATTAAACCAAGATTTGAGCCAATATCAAAAGCACCTTACCATATGACTATTACGGAATTGATGGAATTAAAAGCCCAATTGCAAGAATTGTTGGCTAAAGGATTGATTAGGCCTAGTGTTTCTCCATGGGGTGCACCAGTAATCTTTGTTAAAAAGAAAGATGGAACTTTGCGTCTATGTATAGATTATCGTATGCTCAACAAAGCAACGATAAAAAATAAGTATCCATTACCGTGTATAGATTAGCTTTTTGATCAAATGCGTGGAGCTTTTTTGTTTTCAAAGATTGATTTATGATCGGGATATCATCAACTGAGATTGAAGGATGAAGATATCCACAAAACAACTTTTAGAACAAGATATTATAGTGTTACCATTTGGACTTGCGAATGCCCCTACCGCATTCATGAATCTGATGAACATTGTATTTAGAGATTGCTTGGACAAGTTTGTTCTATTTTTTCTTGATGATATTCTTATTTATTCTAAGAATGAAGAAGAATATTTACAACATTTGTGAACAGTACTGTAGCAGTTGAAAGAGCATAAGTTATATGGAAAGCTTTCTAAGTGTTCATTCTTCCACAAGGAAATACAATATCTAGGACACAATTTTTTTGTTGAAGGAAATTATGTAGATCCAACAAAGATCAAAGCTATCCTAGATTGGCCTATACCTAAGAATGTGCATGAAGTGCGTAGCTTCATGGGATTGGCAGGATACTACAGAAAGTTTGTTATGAATTTCTCCAAAATTGCAAGTCCAATCACTTCATTGCAAAGGAAAGGGAAACGTTTTGATTGGTCAGAAAAATGTCAAGGGGCATTTGATCAATTAAAAGAGAAATTGACAATGACACCAATTCTGAAAGTCCCTGATCCTGAAGGTCAGTTTGAAATAATAACTAATGCCTCAGGAGAAGGTTTAGGAGGAGCACTTATGCAAAATAGGTGAGTGATAGCCTACGAGTCTAGAAAGTTAAAAGCTTACAAGCAAAATTATGCTCCGCATGATTTAGAACTAGCAGTAGTTACACATGCTTTGCAAGTATGGTGTCACTCTTTGTTAGGGAAAACCTTTGTGCTAAAGTCATATCATCAAAGTCTCAAGTATATATTTTCTCAACTTCATCTGAATTCTCAACAAAGGAGATGGTTAGAGTTGATATCTGACTATGACTTTGAGATAAGTTATATCAAAGGTAAAGAGAATAGAGTAGTAGATGCTTTGAGTCGGCAGAGACATATTTCTTCAATTGTCTCTATTCATGCAAACTTTAAGGATTTAGTATTGCAAAATTTATTAGGTGATGAATACTATGAGCAAGTTAAGCAAGCTCTTATGGTAAATCCTCAAGATTCAAAGTATTATGGTTTTCATTTTGAATCTGATGGACTATTAAGGTACAGAGGAAGAATGTATGTTCCTAATTCTATCAAACTAAGGAATCTCGTGTGGAAAAAAGTTCATTCCGCACCATACTTAGAACTTCCAGCAGTAACCAAACTTATAGTAGATGTAAAACCTCTTTATTTCTAGAAAAGAATGAAGAATGATACTGCAAGATTTGTCGCAAGTTGCCTAGAATGCCAGAGAGTTAAAGTAGAACATCAACATCCTGCAAGACTTTTGTATCCACATGATGTACCAGAATGGAAGTGGCAAATCATAAGTATGGATTTTGTTCAAGGTCTTCCAATGTCTAGAAACAAACATGATGCAATTTTAGTAGTGGTGGATAAACTCACAAAGGTAGCTCATTTCATACCTAGAAATTTAATTGATGGAGCACCAGTTATAGCTCATAAATTTGTTCAAGAAGTGTTTAGATTACACGGAGTTCTTGAGAAGATTATCTCAGATAGAAATGCGTGCATGACGTCAAGGTTTTAGCAAACCTTATTTTCAGTGCTAGGAACCAAGCTTAATGTGAGTACAACTTATCATCTTGAAACATATGGTCAAACTGAGAGAGTTAACCAAGTTCTAGAGGATTTGTTACAAATTTATCGTATGGATCAACAATACAAGTGGGAGGAATACTTACCGCTTGTGGAATTTGCTTGTAACAACTCCTATCTTTCTGCTATCAAGATGGCACCATTTGAAGCATTGTATGGAAAAAGATGCCGAACTCCTATAAGCTGGGTTAAGCTAGAAGATAGGATTAGCATTGGTCCAGAAATGTTGGCAAAAATGGAAGAAAAAGTAAAGTTGATCAGAAAGAGATTGACATAAGCCAATGATAGACAAAAAAGTAATGTTCATACCAAGCGAATACTGAGACAATTCTCTATTGAAGAAAAACTCCTTTTGAGGGTCAAACCACAAAAAAGTTCTATAAAATTTGGAAAGTCTTCCAAATTAGCTCCTCGTTATGTAGGACCCTTCAAAGTGCTTAAAGTGATCAATCTAGTTGCCTACAGAATTGCTTGTAACAACTCAAAGTGATCAATCCAAATAAAGTGTAGGACCCTTCCAAATTAGCACCATTTGAAGCATTGTATGGAAAAAGATGCCGAACTCCTATAAGCTGGGTTAAGCTAGAAGATACGATTAGCATTGGTCCAGAAATGCTGGCAAAAATGGAAGAAAAAGTAAAGTTGATCAGAAAGAGATTGACATAAGCCAATGATAGACAAAAAAGTAATGTTCATACCAAGCGAATACTGAGACAATTCTCTATTGAAGAAAAACTCCTTTTGAGGGTCAAACCACAAAAAAGTTCTATAAAATTTGGAAAGTCTTCCAAATTAGCTCCTCGTTATGTAGGACCCTTCAAAGTGCTCAAAGTGATCAATCCAGTTGCCTACAGAATTGCTTGTAACAACTCAAAGTGATCAATCCAAATAAAGTGTAGGACCCTTCCAAATTAGCACCATTTGAAGCATTGTATGGAAAAAGATGTCGAACTCCTATAAGCTGGGTTAAGCTAGAAGATAGGATTAGCATTGGTCCAAAAATGCTGGCAAAAATGGAAGAAAAAGTAAAGTTGATCAGAAAGAGATTGACATAAGCCAATGATAGACAAAAAAGTAATGTTCATGCCAAGCGAATACTGAGACAATTCTCTATTGAAGAAAAACTCCTTTTGAGGGTCAAACCACAAAGAAGTTCTATAAAATTTGGAAAGTCTTCCAAATTAGCTCCTCATTATGTAGGACCCTTCAAAGTGCTCAAAGTGATCAATCCAGTTGCCTACAGAATTGCTCTAACCACAACTTTATCTAGAATGCATAATGTTTTTCATGTTTCTTATTTGAAAAAGTATATTACAGGAGATAACCATATTCTTAATTGGAATACATTACATATATAGGACCTAGGAGTGGTCATGATTGAGCCTCTCAAGGTGATCAAAACACGCAAGCTCTACTTGCATATAGAGAGCTTATACAATGCAAGGTCCAGTGGGACCAGTATGCAGAAGATAGTGCTACATGGGAGGATTACCATGAGTTCTATCAAAGATTTTCTCATTTATTTCATGTTTTTAACAATTAAACAAAAATTTATTTTAAATTATGTTATGATACATTGAATCATCGAGGATGATGAATATTTAGGAGAGAGATATGTTACATCCCAAATTTTGGCTTTGATTTTACTATTTACTTTCACGTGATTAGTAGTGAATTTTATGGATAAATGATTAGACATTAAGATATAACGTCAGAGTAAATCATTGGTTTCCTAAATATCATTTCATGTGATTAAGTATAATACATGTGATTGAATAATTCAAAAATTTACGTTGAGGTTTTGATTTGTTATTCATAAGATTTGTGAATGGACTAACGATGCACTAATCCCAGTTTGGTGATTGCAAGTTGTATTCAGTGATCCAAATAAATTAGGGTATTTAAATTAAATAATATTTTCATCTAAATGTTATTTTCAAATAAAGAAATAGGTGTGATGACCTTTCAATTTTTGGTTGTCCGTTTCGACTTCTAAGGAAGACAAAGTATGATGTCCTTTCGGCTTCTTTTTGAAAATGTATAAATGAGTTCTATTCAAAGCAAAAAGTGGGGAAGTTCAAGGCATACATCTTTTCTCAAAGATACATCTCATCCATTGAGATTGCCAAACTATACGAACTCTCCCAAATGGAGTCTCAAGGGCATACATCTCATCCATTGAGATAGCCCAAATTGTTTTGAACTTTTCTTTTATGAAATAAAATTGTTTTGCACATTGGTTGTTTTGTGTTTTACAATACTGCAAGCTCAGTGCTAAGTATTGTCCATTGAGATTGTCGAACAACTCTCCCAAATGGAGTTTCTAGAGCATACATCTCATCTGCTGAGATTGCTCACTTTACTTTGTATGATCTCTTCTTTTATGAAATAAAATTATTTTGCACATGGTTTATTGTGTGTTTTATAATACTGCAGGTTTCTCACCCGGTATTGTCCTTTGGATGGCAAAATAATCCAGATCAATGGTATCAAAGCCGATCGATCCTTGGCAAGTACAACACCACACAGTCCCACACATTCATGGCATGGTTTATAAATTTGTGCTTCATCTCCACATTGGCGTAGCGAAGCCACAGTGTGGGATTTCTATAATCCACCTCGAGGGCCTTTTCCCATAAAGACCTCGCCCGTGCAAAGTCCTTCTGGAGGGATTCA
Source organism: Cunninghamia lanceolata (assembly GCA_027924645.1). Taxonomy (NCBI): domain Eukaryota; kingdom Viridiplantae; phylum Streptophyta; class Pinopsida; order Cupressales; family Cupressaceae; genus Cunninghamia; species Cunninghamia lanceolata. The sequence continues at coordinate 13,916,698 of BSBN01000352.1, read as the reverse complement.
TTTCTACATTGTTGTGATGGAATCACCACTTCCAACATGTAGTTGGGTGATCTCTATATATCCTCCAAGCTCCAGTCATGGTTTATTTGCTTGACCTGATTGGTTTTCTATCTCTTCAATCCCATGGCCCCAACACTGATTTAGATCCATTTTAATCGAACCTGACTTTGTTCATAGTTTTTGTTGTAGTCTCCATTTAATATTTGGTGCCCGTCATTCAATCTATCATTTGTTCATATTGCCAAATCTCGGTTTACATTTGAGCAAGGTCAACTTGTTGCAGTTCTATGTTCAACATTCCTATAAGGGCACTTGGCTTTGAAGAAGTCTTTGATTAAAAGCTTGCTGGAAGTAATCATTTAGTATTGAAAATGAACCAATGTCCATTGTTGGTTGCTATTCTCTTCCATATTGATTCATGAGGGTGGAAGTTGTAGCATACACAAATAATGTATCATGTAGATTATGGACGATTCTGATGGCTCCGGTGGTAGATATCATCTTAGAGATAAATCGTGGGACTTTGAACCAATTTGATAGGGGCTCGAGTGTTCATTCTCGTCAAGCGAGTGCCTAGCTGGGTGACTGTCTTCATGTTTGAATAATGAGCATGGAAACCTCCATGGAAGCTTTGCAAGCAACGTGCAAACACCTCTTTGGTTTTGCCACAAGCTAAGGCTATGCTTCAAATTCCACCCGGTTGCCCAAAGAGTCAGGAAATCCAACCCAGCTTCTTTCCACATGAAAAATGGTGACACTTTGGCTGTTCCATTCTCTTTTGCAACCTTGACATCTTCTTCAGATTCAACGCTTGTTGAAACTTTGAGAGTTTCTCACAATAAAAATTATTATTATTATTATTGGCAGCTGACTAATTTAGACATTACTCTCACTGAAACTAACATCTAGATTACCAATGAGATGGTTACGTGTGATGATCAGAAGTATGGATGCCAACACCAGTGTTAACATTAAGCATTCCATTTGGCAAACAAGTTGACAAGCTCCATGCTGCCTAGTACATTGCTTTTCAACCTGGTGGTGGATGTGTTTACAGAAAACCTGACATATGCATCAAGTGGATGAAATTCCAATAGAAATTTCAAGCAGGGGCAGTGGGGTCCATTGCCTCTCAAGAGGGGACGAATGATCCAAATAAATTAGGGTATTTAAATTAAATAATATCTTCATCCAAATGTTATTTTCAAAGAAATAAATAGGTGTGGCAACCTTTCAGTTTTTGGTTGTCCATTTCGACTTCCAAGGAAGAAAAAGTATGATGTCCTTTCGGCTTCATTTTGAAAATGTATAAATGAGTTCTATTCAAAGCAAAAAGTGGGAAGTTCTAGGCATATATCTCTTCTTAGAGATACATCTCATCCACTGAGATTGTTGAACAACTCTCCCAAATGGAGTTTCCAGAGCATACATCTCATCCGCTGAGATTGCTCACATTGCTTTGTATGATCTCTTCTTTTATGAAATAAATTGTTTCACACATGGTTTGTTGTGTGTTTTATAATACTGCAGGTTTCTCACCGGGTATTGTCCTTTGGATGGCAAAATAATCCAGATCATTCAGGAAAATAGGTTTTAACCACTCTCCGAGAAAGAGAGAGTATCTTCTGAGGAGAGGAGAATAGAGATTTGGTTTTGAACAATTCATTTGCCATATGAGTATAGTTTATCTTTAGTTAGTGACCCTTTGATAATTAAGGTAAGTCGTGCTCAAGTTGGTTTAAGTTTAATTTTTGACTCAACAAGTTGTCGATGTCGTTAAGTCTTTTTAACGTCAGCCTAGTTGTTTTTGCAAATTCGACGTTGTTAAGTTTGAACATTAGTTTATTTGCGACCAAGGCAAATGTTTTGTCAAAATCATCGTTCTTTGCATCGAAAACGAGAATATGTATGAGTCTGCATTGACGTAGTTGGAAGAAATTAAAATTATGTTTCTTGTAGATAGTTTTTAACATTGAATTTTCATATTTTATCAAATCAAAATTGACTCAGTTTTCACTAATACGTGAAAGGGGAGATTTTCTCAACCCAATCACATATTGTGCATAACGTGTGAGACAATGTAAATATATGTTGCATTTTTTAGTCACACTATCATTAATAATATCTATGTTTTTAGATTATAGTAAGTAAATATTCTTTGAGTAGAGATCAAGGTTGTTAGAGTGGGTTTAAATGTTAATAGCCTTCTCAAAGAAGAGGTGTTCTTCTCTTAACCATTTCTATAACCAAGGAATACTTCTAGGGACATCATTAAATGGAAAAGAGTGGAGTTTAATTACCACGATTCCCCTCAACCTACATGCTCAAATAAAGAGCAAATTCAGGCTTACATAATGAAGAAAGTCATGGCTAGTTGGGAGACAGAAATGACTTGAAACATGAGCTGATCTTATTATATAAGATGATGGTTAACAGAGGAAAAGGGAGGTCAGTGAATGATAAAAATAATTCAAAAACTATTTGTAGACACCCTAAAATGACCAACTTGTCATGCTACTTGCATTTCATAATCTGTCTAATCACCTGCATTGCAAACGTTAATTAAATAATCTAATTATTTAATTAATTATCATCAAATTCTTCTAAATCTCCTAAATTCAACATTAATTAAATAAATCCTCGTTATTTAATTAATTAAATTAAATTCCTCTATATTCTTCTACAATTAAATAATTTTTAATTATTTAATTAAATCATTGTCACCTTCCAAAAATCAAATCCACATTAATTAAATATATCCAATTATTTAATTAATTCAACAAATTCCCTCTTATCTAAAATCAAATAATTCTTAATTATTTAATTAAATCAAATTATTCTTCCAAAATCATGCACAACAATTAAATAAATTTATTTATTTAATTTGTTTTTAAATCTTCTAAATTAAATAATTCTAATTATTTAATTGTTTCTTCCAAAATATCTTCTCTAAATTTAAATAAATCAATTATTTATTTAAATTGCTTTTTCTTCTAATTTGAGTTATCTCTAAAATAACTCAAGCTTTCTTGCTCATCAATTAAATATTTCTATATTTAATAAAGCAAAATATCTTCTTTTCTCATGCAAATCCCTTCTTCTTGTTTTAAATCACTTAACTGATTGCTTTATTCTTTTAATTGATTTATCTCTTCAGTTAACTCATTATTCTATTCTTCATAACTCCTCTCATGCAAAAGAAAGCAAGACACATGTCTGCTTCTTATTCTTTGCACATTCCTCAACTCATCTCCTCTGTTGATTCTTCCGAATTATCTGGACCGTTGATCGATTTTCCTTGAAATCTATATAAACCCCCCTCATCTCCTTCATTGAGTCTCTCTCTTCGATCGTATTCTCAGGCATACTTAACAGAGCTTTGAGCATACACAACGCGTCGATTGAGCAACCTTACGATCATTTGACATTGATCTCTTGAGCACTACACTTGCTTGTTGCAGCTATGGCTTTGCAATTTCATTGAGCATTTCTACATTCAATCCAAAGGAAACAACACAAATTTCGGTAAAAGTCTTTATTGCATTGATTATTTGTCATGGCTTTTATTTAAATTCGTTTTCTTTATGTTATTGGATTTTTGGTTTTTATTAGTTTAGAATAGATCGATTTTCCATATACACATTCTGGCACGCCCGGTGGGACCCACTAATCCCTTGGTTTCTTTGAGAAATTTGTTTTTTTTGAAGACACAGTACGGCACGGCGCTTACGGCACATCACAGCGCTTCTGGTAGTATATTACAGCGCTTTTGCAGGAACAGTTCAGCGCCCTTGGCAGCACGGCCGTGCTTCTGGTAGCACAGAAAAGTGCTATCGGTAGCACAGAGAAGCGCTACTAGCGTGTTATTAGGCGCTTTTGATTGAAATTAGGTTTTTGACTTCATTCGGGGTTTTGCAGTGATTTCTCATTTCAGATCTGTCGTTTTGTCGGACAAGCTGTTATAGTTGTCTTTCAGAACCTGCTTTTTTGATATCTCCTAAGCTGATTTATTTAGGAATATCCTTGTTTTTTGTGCTAATCTATTGGGCTGATCCATTTTTCTGAGTTTTCCAGATTACACAACCCAGACCTATCAGATATCATCCTTCTGATAATAGGTCCACCATGAAAAGTTATTTTGACCTGGTTATTGTTAACAAAACTAATATTTTCTGTATCTGAGACAGAACAGCGCGTTTGGCCACATAGTATCACGCTCTCGGTTACACAGTGAAGCGCACCTGGATATTTTACAGCGCTTTTGGTATTATCGTTACACGCCTTTGGTATTTATCGCAGCGCTTTTGGAACGACAGTGAAGCGCTTCTGGTTATTGTTCAACGCTACTGGCTATATTCTCTGACGCTTCTGGTCTGCATTACAGCGCTCCTGGAACACAGTAGGTCGCTTCTGGTAATGTTGTTCAGCGCTTTTGGTCAAAGTTGATTTATTTTTGCTAACTTGTGAATTTTTGGTGGAACTAACGGAATTGCTACAGCTTCTTATTACTCACACAGAGCCAATAGGTGTTTTTAACATATTTATGCAGGACGAGCGTTGAAGACCCTTTTGTTTTACCTTACTAAGTCTTAGAAACACATTGCATGCTTAAAAGGAGTAATTGAACAAATCTTTCCTTGCAATCTAAGTCTTAGGAACACACTGATTTTCTTAAGGGACAATGGACATGTATGGACAAACACCTCAATTTTTCTAAGGGACAATGGACATGAATGCCAAACACTTCATTTCATAAGGGACAATTTACAACTACAATCGTGTGTGTGCATAGCTTAGTGGCACCTTATTTTTCTTATAACGGGACAATTGAACCTTTGTGTGACATGCTTGCTTTTACTTTTTTTGTACTTCCTTTAGAAGGGCCTGCTTTTGGATTGCGATTCATCCAAAAGGGACGACCCTAAGCGGAGTTTTCCTTTGAACTGCTATATAAAAGGGATAAGGCGAAAGCCAAGTCCTAACCGACGTCAACCTTACCTTGTGATGCCAAACTGAAAAGAGGTGTACTAGCCCTTTGTGGAAACGATTTTCACATTGAGCGAAGTGTTTGAAACTCTTAGTAGGATTGGTTAAAGCTTTTAGTAGCTTGTCGCATTGCTCGTAAGGCGTTGGTCCCTCAAAGTCACTAAGAACCAATTTAGATAGAGACTACCCGACCTACCTCCGAACATTGCGGTAATCATCAGTGCAAGGGAAATCGATTTAAACCCTTAAGACACTCACCATTGGCTCCCTTGAGAAGAGATAGTATTCCCTCGGACATAAAGCTCTTGTGACCTACTTGAGCTTTCCAAGGGGAGGGTGAGATATCCCTACCTATCGTCTCTCGCAAAGATACTAAATATCTGACACCTTTATGGAATGATATTTTTATCGACGGAGTATTAAGCTGTGAGCTGATCTACTGCAATGAAACCTTGTCTCTAGGGATAAAAAGTGCTTGTTATTGATTGCAACTGTATTAGACCTGTGGAAACATTGGGCTTGTTTGGAGCCTTGAACATACACTATCTGTTGTGTCAGTCCTTGTGCCTTTTTTGACCACTTGTTTGCTGTGTTTTCTCTTGCCAAACCAATCCAATCAGAAACAGAAACATCTTGCCTTTGAAAAACATCAGACACTACTTCAGCGCCCCTGGTACTACAGCAGCTCGCCTTTGGTAATACAGTAGGTCGCCTTTGGTCAGCAGTAACTCGCCTCTGGCTAACACTCTACTTCAGCGCCCTTGGTATAACAGTAGCTCGCCTTTGGCATAGCAGTAAGTCGCTATTGGTAGCTCAGTCCGTCGCCTCTGGCCCACAGTAGCACGCTTTTGATAGCACAGTCCTGCGCCTCTGGTCAAACAGTATAGCGCCTTTGGTTCAGTACTTTGTGCATCAGAGTTTGTCCGTTTCTTCAAAATATCTCACAGATTCCCAGCATTACATTGTGTCCTAAGTATCTCCCATGGTCACCACTAGGCTATAGCAAACTATGAAGTCTAGGCAAGTTATCCCTAAGAAGCACAAGTCACCCCCTCGCACACCACAATCAGGTCGTCTCAACGTTATTCCCAAAGTGACTCCTAGTACACCCGCGGCAAGACCAATCAACTCTCCAAACATGCCGCACATAGATGAACCAAGCAATCCTCATGAGGATTGAACCCCTTTGCTAAATGCACCGCAGTATACCACAGGCTTGCCTCCGGATTTTGTCCCACACGGTTATGTCATAGATCAACCCCCATCTCAAGAAGAGCGACACTTTGAAATAGGTCAATCCTCTCAAGAAGATGGGCAAGATCTTGATGAATTTATACAAGATCCTAGAGCTATAGATGCCTTTGATAAAATCCTTAGTGAGAACCAGGATCATTTCTTTCGCTTGCTTGCAAAGCAAGGTGCCAAGTTACCTCCAGATTTTGATGTGTCCACTCTCAAGGAGAGCAACAACACCCAAGAAACCATACAAGCGGTGCAAACCATGTCCACGGTCACTACGCCCTTACCTACTCAAGGCTCGCAGTATAGGAATCCCCTTTTTCAAAATCCAACAGAGGAGAGGCCCGTATCACCACTGTTGACTCCTATGGAGATCTATCAAAACCAACAAGAAACTCTCCAACGTCAAGCAGAGTTAGCTAAGCAAGCCACCTTAGCTCGATCCAATGTGCAACCACCTCCCAAAGTGTCCACCCCAAGCGCAAGCGGAATCTTGGTTACCCCATCACGCGTAGGTTTCCCGCCTAATTACAATCCAGGGAACACGTACGTAGCCATGCAACAAGGGTCTCAACATATGCCACCTCCTATATCATCACACCTGCATGTCTCTCAACCAATTGGAGTCACGCAGCCCCAACCACAACATTCTTCTACTCTCATCCTCAAGCAACCCCAACCATCGCAAATCACTTCTACCTATGTTCCTCCACCACAACATTCTTCTACTCTCATCTTCAATCAACCCCCACCGTCGCAACTCAGTTCTACCTATGTTCCTCCTCCGCAACGTTCATCCACGCTCAATTTCTTTCATACATTGCCTAGCCACTCTCAACATTCCCAACATCAGGTTTCCCAAAGCTATGTGCCACCTTCACAACCTAATCAAACGCACTTTAGCTTTCCTCCCCCCAATACGTTTCTTCAACCATCGCAAAGCCAACATTCTTACCTAGCGCCACCTCCACCTCTGCCTAATCAAAACCTCCAATTCCAACCCAATCCGAACCAATCATACAATCCATACAATCCCAATCAATCTTACGACCCTTACAATACCACTGCGCATGGCTCACACTATAATCTTCCATATGGGCAACACCAACCGCTTTTTGGACAACAGGAGACGTTACCAACCCCTCCCACTACTATGGAACTAAAGATTGCGGAGGTGCAACAACAGCTATCTGATCTTACGTTTGGCCACACCAAAAAGACCTTCTCTTTGGAGGAAGTGTGCCCTTATCCTTTTGATCGGTCATTACCAATGATCCCTTTTCCTCAAAATTTCACTATTCCAAAGTTCGATAAGTACAAAGGAAAAGGTGACCCAAAAGACCATCTTAGGGAATTCTATCTTGCTTGCTTCGAGGTCTCTCACAATGACACATATCTTATGCGTCTTTTTCCTCGCAGTCTTGGAGGTCAAGCAATAGAATGGTTCTCACACTTACCTACGGGTATCAAGTCTTTCAAAGAGCTAGCAGAGAAGTTTGCCACCCACTTTTCTTACAACGCAGAGCATGAGATTTCCATGACGGACCTATGCAACAATAAACAGAAAAATGGTGAAATGTTCATTTCTTTCCTCCAACGATGGCGACAAATGGCTAGTAAATTCCCTTTCAAGATTCCAGAGAAACAGCTTGTTAGCATCTTTGTGCAGAACCTCAACCAAGAGTTAGGTTTCCATTTGCAAATCCTTAGTGCTACAACCTTTGATGAAATCACATACAAGGGTATCAACATTGAGAAGGCCCTCATTGCTAAGGGTGTGGTCAAAATCTTTAAGGAGACGAAAGATGGCAATTCGCATCAACAATCGAACGATAAACCCAAATATTGGAACAAGAACAAAAACGTGGTCAATGATGGAGTGGTCGATAGTAAGCATGTCCAAACGTTGCAAACACCGCTGCAACTCTCCAAACCAAGTCAAATGCCACCTCAACAACAGCAACAACAAAGGCAGCCTTATCAAAATCAACGACGACAACAAGAGCGGCCCCAACATGATTACCCTCTGCGACGTCAATTTACTCCTTTGGGAGTGCCCATCGAATCAGTCTTACAGCAAGCTTTGCTGAAAGGGCTCATAACCTTACCTGATGCTCCCCCATATGGAGAACCTGTCTACAAAACTGCACGTTACAGAGATAATGAGTATTGTGAGTTCCATGGGAGCAAAGGTCATCGAACAACATCTTGCATGAAGCTTAAGCACCTCATCCAAAACCTCATCGACGCTAATCAAATCACTTTTGAGAATGAATCACCAGCGCAACACACGAACAAGGATCTCGATATGTACAAGGAACCATTCCCTCATCACGGTCCACCTCCTCCTCAGGATAGAGGTAAAGGTATCAATCACGCGTCCACGTCCTTCGATTCCATTGTAGGTCGTTTTGAAGAGAGTCGAGTGTCTACCCTCACCATTAAAGGCAAATCTACAGATTGTGCTGTTACTACTCGTCGAGGTCATGTCACCATTCGTACACCTACACCTAGACTTTCGGTTCAGTCTGATTATAATCTTGTCGAACATCTAGGGAGAACACCAGCACAGATCTCTATTTTGGACCTTCTACGGTCATCACCTGCACATAGAGTGGTGTTAGAAAAAGCCCTCCAGGAGTCGTCGGTTCCTAACAACATAGCAGTCGCAGATTTCCAAGCTATAGTGGGTAATATTGCTTCGCCTTACAATGTGGTCTTCTCTGAGAAAGACCTTCCCTCCCATGATCCTTGTCACAACGATGCCCTCCATATTGAAGTCCTCATCCATAAGCGCAAAATCAAACGCATCCTCATAGATGGTGGTGCTGGTCTCAACATATGTTCTTTAAAGTTACTAAAGCAATTGGGATACTTTGAGGATCACGTCAACACTGAGCATAGTATTACAATCAAGGGGTATGATGATGCAGAACGCCGTTCAGAAGGTGTTATTCACTTGCCTATACAACTGGGCCCTGTCATGCTTGAAACCAGGTGTCAAGTCCTTGATATTGAGCTGCCTTACAACATTATTCTAGGCCGCCCATGGATCCATGCAATGAAAGCTGTTCCCTCCACGTACCATCAATCCCTCAAGTTCCCATACAATGGTACAGAGATCACCATCCCAGGAGATCCTAATCCTTTTGAATTTTGCCGTGTCTTGCAAGGAAGCTATAAGAATTGCAACCAAGTGCCTAAAAATGACAAAGCTCTTGAGTCCCCTCTCTATGTTGACCCTGAAACTCTCACGCAAGCCTCTACAAGTGAGCCTACACCCCTCCCCAAAATCACAGCTCGCTTTCGGGATATAGGCTTTGGCTCTTATGATATCTCTGAATCTTGTTGTGTAGGGCGGATGCCTTTATCTCCAAAATCTTATGACAAACCACCCATTGCTAAAGTTACCAAAAAAGCAACTATTCCTCCCCCAACATTCCTAACCCAATTCCAACATGGACGGCTATTGGAAGAGGAAACTATTGAGGACATCTCTTCTTGGCTCTACAAGGAGAAAGAACCAGTCACGATACCAGTCAAGCAATATGGCAATGGCTTAAGGATAGTGAAAAACATGGGCTATAAAGGCAAAGGTGGCCTTGGGAAACAGAATCAAGGCACTATGGAGCCCATTGTGGTAACAAAGAAGCTAGACAAGAAAGGATTAGGATTTGGTAAGAAGGTACCACGCGCCTCGGACATCGAGTATATCCTCGACGAGGTAGCTGACAAGTTTCCCGCCGATTCGACATCTACAGAGGATATCATCGAGGACTCTTCCCTCCACATGACCAATCTATTCGCAGAATCCTCCATTTTTACACTATCCTCCGTATCCTTAACTTCCACCACCAGCACCCAGAATGTCACGCTTGTCTACCCGGAACTTATCGATTGGGACCAACAAGGGGCCCCTGTTATAGATGTATTTTAGAATGACGAAGCTCTCGCTGAGTTCATGGGACTTCGGGAAGGTATCCCTCTTGGCGATCACAAGGCAGGTTTTGTAATGGAACTTGAGCCCACGGCTTATTTTGGTGAGAATGCCAAATCCTCTAGTTGCAAAAGTGCAAATAAAGAAAGATCTCTAGGTGAAAACCACACTGTGGCACCTCCTGATCATAAAATAGTAAAAATAAAGGACGTATCCAAAGGTGAAAACCCAACTGTGGCACCTGAGGATGGAGGATTTGACCTTCCCTTACCTTCTAAGTATCAAGAGAAATCAGCTCTACTAGTGGAAGATTCTACAGAGATCAACCTAGGTACAGAACAGAATCCAAAGACAACATTTCTAGCAGCATCATTATCTGATACAGAGCACAGAAATCTTAACAATTTCTTCTTGCAACGAACCATCAACTTTGCATGGACCTATGCGGATATGCCAGGGCTAGACCCTAAGCTGGTAGTTCATTATCTCACAGTTGATCCCAAGGTGAAACCAGTCAAGCAAAAATTGAGAAAAATGCATCCACAGATAGCTCTCTTGGTGAAGGTGGAAGTACAAAAGCTATTAGACGCAAAGTTCATACGACCTATCGACTATTCAGATTGGGTCTCAAACATTGTACCTGTGTCTAAACCTAATGGGCGCATCCGCATGTGTAATGATTTCAGAGATCTCAATAAGGCATGTCCTAAAGATGACTTTCCACTACCAAACATTGACATTATAGTGGACTTGACAGCAGGTCACGAGATGCTTTCTCTTATGGATGGGTTTTCAGGTTACAATCAGATAAGGATAGCTGAAGAAGACCAACACAAAACAACCTTTACATGTCCTTGGGGCAATTACTGTTGGTGTGTTATGCCGTTTGGTCTGAAGAATGCAGGAGCAACCTATCAGCGAGCTATGACAGTGATCTTCCACGATCTATTTCATCACATCATGGAAGACTATGTGGATGATATATTGGCTAAATCTTCTAGAGCAGAACATATACAGGTCCTAGGACAGATCTTCGACAGGCTTGAAAAATACCAAGTAAGACTTAATCCTAAGAAGTGTGTCTTCGGTGTCACATCAGGGAAGCTGTTGGGATACATAGTATCTCGTAGGGGCATCGAAGTAGATCCAGCAAAAGTAAAGGCTATAGTGGAGATGCCTCCACCAAAGAACCTAAAAGCATTACGGAGCCTACAAGGAAGGTTGCAGTCCATCAGGCGTTTCATCTCACAGCTAGCAGATAAATGTCAACCATTTCAACACTTGCTCCGAAAGGATGTCTCATTTCGATGGGACAACAAGTGTCAGGTAGCGTTTGATCAACTTAAGGAGTATCTAGCTACACCTCCGGTATTGGTTCCACCAATGGCAGACAAACCTTTGATCTTATACATCTCTACTACAAACTCAGCCCTAGGGGCTCTGCTAGCACAGAATGATGACACAGGAAAGGAGCATGCAATATATTACATTAGTAGAACCTTGGTGGGATACGAGCTCAATTATTCACCAATGGAAAGGGCTTGTTTAGCAGTAGTGTTCGCCTCCCAAAAGTTGCAACATTACATGTTGAACCAACACACAAATTTGATAGCCAAGATTGATCCCTTGAAGTATCTACTAGCAAAAGCAGCTCTCACAGGCAGACTAGCTAAGTGGGTCATGATCCTTAGCGAGTTCGATATTAAGTACACAGATCGTAAGGCAATCAAAGGACAAGCCCTCGCTGATCAACTAGCAGAAGCACCTATGAAAGATACACATCCCATGGTAGCATACTTTCCTGATGAGAATCTCTTCACTCTTTCCAACTCCATAATGTGGAAGTTGTACTTTGACGGTTCTTACACACAGCATGGATCAGGAGCTGGCATCTTATTTGTTACACCTCAGAATGACTATATTCCTAAGTCATATCGGCTTGCATTTCCTTGCACCAACAACATAGCCGAGTATGAAGCACTCCTCATAGGTCTCAACACAGCAGTTCAATGGGACATCATAGAATTACAAGTATATGGAGACTCACAGCTAGTCATTCGCCAAGTCACAGATGAATACCAAACAAAGGATGAAAAGTTGGTCCCCTACAAACAACTAGTGGATGCCTACAAACCACACTTTTCTAGCATCACATTTGAGCAAATTCCAAGAGAGCATAACAAAGCTGCGGATTCTATGGCTTCTGTAGGGTCACTGATTGATATGCCTGCTAATACACAGAAGTGTGAATTCTTGATCGAGCAATTGTTGATACCAGCCGTCGATGTTCCTGTTACTGAAATCATCTGCGAACTTGTTGGTCCCAATTCCCCATGGTATGAAGATATCTATGAATACCTCAAACACAAAACCTTTCCCCCTGACCTATCATCCACTCAACGCAAAACCTTTATCCGTCGATCCTCTCGTTACATCATTCTGGGTGATACACTATATCGCCGGAGTCTCGATGGTATCCTCTTACGATGTCTTAACGCGGAAGAAGCCGAGGCTACCTTACGAGACATACACGAAGGTGTTTGTGGCGCACATTCTACCGGTCCTAATCTTGCTAAGAAGATACTCAGAACAGGTTATTATTGGCCTACAATAGAGCAAGATGCCGCATAGTTTGCTAAGAAGTGTCTACAATGTCAGCAGCACGGAGATCTGATTCACGCACCAGCTCATGAGTTACAACCTGTGACAACTCCATGGCCTTTTTCTCAATGGGGTCTCGACCTCGTAGGACAAATCCACCCTTCCTCCTCCAATGGCCACAAGTTTATCATTACCGCCACTGAGTATTTCACGAAGTGGGTGGAAGCCATTCCTATGACCTATATCACCGGTAAGCAAATAGCCAAGTTTATCCTAAACTACCTCATATGCCGGTATGGTATTCCCCAAGCCATTGTCACTGATAATGGGAGACCATTCAAGAACCAAGATGTTCGTGCTTTATGCATACAGTACAATATCCAACATCGCTTTTCAACTCCCTACTATCCGCAGAGTAACGGCCAAGCTGAGGCTTCCAATAAAACCATTCTCAAAATCCTCAAGAAAACAGTCAATGAAGCTAGTCGTGATTGGCACTTGCAACTTAATCCCGCCCTATGGGCCTACCACACTAGTATCAGAACACCAACTGGTGCCACACCATATGCCTTGGTCTTTGGCTCTGAAGCCATCCTACCTATAGAGGTCGAGATCCCATCACTCAGAGTATCCATGCAGGACCTGATCGGCGGAGATGAGTATCGCACTTCCAGATTAGCTGAGCTTGAACTACTAGATGAGAGGCGTCTTGCCGCGCTTAATCATCTCCATGTCTATCAAAACTGCCTCCGGCGTAATTACAACAAAAAGATCAAAGAAAGACGGTTTCAAGTTGGTGATCTTGTACTTAAGGAGAATCAGAGAAATCAAGCAGATCGAGAGAAGAAGGGCAAGTTTGAGCCTAACTGGTTAGGTCCCTTCATTGTCACAGCAGCATATGGATCGGGAGCTTATACTTTAGCTACACCTGACGGCATTCCTCTAGATGAGCCACTTAACAGTGTCCATCTCAAGAAGTTCTATGCCTGATCCTCAGAGTATTCCCACAAAATCAAAAAAAAAATCAAAAAAATCAAAACAAAAAAAAAACATTAAAAAAAAAAAAATACAAAAATACAAAAATACAAAAACATCCATCCTCTGGTGAAAACCTGGCAAACAGGCGCCTTGGATAAGTACCATAGTGAAAACTTGGCAAACAGGCGCTATGCGTAGCGTCAGCATCCATCGTCTATCGAGTCCTGTCCACTCCTTGTCCAGTTCACAACCTGCTTCATCCATCCATCCATAATAAAACCATTGACCTTGTTTGCATTTCCATTTCCCTACCTAGTATAGCTTGGAAATTTGTCAATGTCCCTCGTCGTCATCCCACGTCTTAATCTGTGTCTACAGTTAACACTGTCTTGTCCTAGGTCAAGTCTTTCTGTGTCTTCTTCGGCGGTCACCCCTACAGTTTCCTCTACCAGAATGGGGGCAACTCTTTCCTTAGCGTCGGTCTAGGATTGGTTCCTTGTTCGTGGTTCGCAGCGCATACTTCAATCTTGTCTCATTTCCACAGGTAACACCCTTTAACGGACACAGAGTTCCTACGATAAGGCTGTTATCTTCTCAACACTCTTTCTACATCATCACCTCCCACCAGAACTACATATCATATTTTCAATCTTAAGGTACCTTGATCCCATGGATATGGGTATGTAGGCAGTCTGGAATACGAAGGACGTTTCCAGTACTCAGGTACATAAGATCACCTCTTCTCCGCTCTCTTCCCACATCATCACACTAACTAGAACTACATATCATCTTTTCAATCTTCAGGTACCTTGATCCCATGGATATGGGTATGTAGGCAGTCTGGAATACGAAGGAAGTATCTAGTACTCAGGTACATAAGATCCCCTCCTTTCACCTTGACCCATTCATCACTCTATCCAGAACTACATATTTATCACGTTCATCTTCCATCGTAAGTGTGCCTTGATCCCGTGGATACAGGGTATGTAGGCAGTTTGGAATACGAAGGATGTTTCCAGTACTCAGGCACACACGATCCATCATTCTCCACCCATTTCAATCCATTAGCATTCCACCCTTCTAGTCTTCCGTTTGTCAAAATCCATTCGCCTCGACTTGACTAACTCAAGCAGCAAGCTAGCGCATCCTTTCAAAGCAAAAGTCCTTAACAAACTTAAAGCAAAGAGGCTTTCTTCCAGAGTCATCTACTGTCCTGCATACCGATTGCCAACATCAGCTAGGTACCGCTTAACCAAGCCCTAGATCAACAAGCTTGTCTTCTACGAAGTGTTCCATTGTCGAGACCAACACACGCGTCTCCTGCAACATGTGGCATTTCCTGCAAGTGAGACATTGTCTTTTTAGGTAGATAGCCCCCTTTAACGGACACAGAGCTCCTACGATAAGGCTGTTATCTTTCCTATCCAATCTATCCTGAGCAACCTCTTTGGCAAGAGAATATGTTGGCTGTATGTTTACTTTGTAAGTCAGTCAATTTGTGTTATGGTTTATCTGTTGTTCCTTTTTCCAATACCTATTCAAAGCTACCTTGATTCATCTATAATCTTGGTATGTTGCGATGCAGTACGGATTGGGGGCATAGTCATTGCTTTCTGTGTGCCGTGTTTGAGGAATGATCTTTAGTATCTTTCTTAGCATCATATCTATCTTGTGTATGTTACGACCTAGCATCTTACATATTAATATTTCTTCTTGCATTGACATGTATTGAAGTTTATTTTATGTTCAAGACTATGTCTTATTCACATGTTCCAACAAGGTTATATGCTGTCTAAAGAGATCTACGTTCAAACCGCTTGCTTGTAGAGTCAACGTCCACGCACTCGGATATTACTGCACCTTGGTCTTGTTATACCTTGGTGGCGAACTATCCACGTGCTATATCAAACTAAGGATTGCTCTTTATATACAAATGTGAAGCCATTGCAACAAGCTCATTCATCCATTCCCACACCCTTTATATCGTTTTCATTACAGTAATCGATCAACAGTCTGTGTCCTCCATCTCCTCCTGTTCTCCTCTCTGGTGCATATCTACAAAACCCACATGTTAGATATCACTAGTCATCACATCTATATCATCATACATCTCTATCATCATACATCTATAAGCATCATATAAGCAACATATGTCGTCACATGAATCCATACTCCTACATACATATCATCACATCCATGACATCAGATAATGCATACACAAAAGCATGAACAGCAGTGAATCGAACAGATCATCATATATATATATATCATGTAATGGTCATCATAATACCAAGTTTCTGTGTCTACATCAATAATACAAAATATGTATACATCCAAATATACATCAATATGGTACATCAAGGCTATCAAGAGCCCTCAAAATATACATCAGAATGCACGCAGGCATCTGTCCAAAATAATACAATATGATACAATATACATGAGTATGCCCTAGTGAGTAGAGCTACCCTCCTGCTGTGGCCCCTGGCCTCCCCTTGTGCTCGGTGGAGGTCCTCCTGGTGGTCCTCCTCCTCCCCCTGGCGGCAAAAGTGGCCCTCTGACCGAGGACGCTGACTGCCCTGTCCTCCGCGATCCGGATGCCCCGGATCTACTCCTGTCTCTGTAGCTCGGTGCCTGCTGAGCTGCTGGCACCGCACCCACATACAGCCCCTGTAATACTCTACCTCCCGGCCAGCTGATACCAGCTCCCTCTGCACTCGGACGAGCTCACTATATAGTGTCCTCTGGTCTGCTCCCAGTGCACGGCGTGCCTCCTCTCTCTCCCACCTCACTCTAAAGAGTGTGGCCTTTGCTGTCAGCCGTAGCTGTACCTCGGCATCTCTCTCTCATCTGGCCTGTGCTACCGCCTCGGTGTCGGCTGCTGGTGCGGCCGGTGGTTGCATCTGTGCTTGTGCCTGTGCATGCACCTGGGCCTGTAACTGTCTGTAGGCCTGCACCTGTGCCTGTAACTGTGCCTGTACCTGTGCCAGGGCTGTCTGTGCGGCTGTGGCTGCCTGTGTCTGTGCCTGGGCTGTGGCCTCTGCCTGTCTCGCCTCTGCCCGCGCTGTATCCCTGTCTCTCCTCAGTCTAACCATCCGGAGCTCTAGTCGAGTCCTCCGGGCTATCTCCTCCTGCAGCAGTCGCTCGGCCCTCTGCAGATCAGTCTCTACGACTGGGCCCAATGCCTCTGCCATCTCAACATCCTCTTGCTGGCCACCTGCCTGCTGTCCAGCTGCCCTGGCCTGCCGTCTCATCCTGGCCTCTCCGCCAAGAACTAACACCTCTCCCACTGCCCCTACTACACCTGGTGTAGTCAGTCTCATCGGCCTGTGAGTCTGCCAGTACTGATCATAGTCTGGCAGTGTCCCTGGGTCTGCTAGCCCTGTGTCCCAATCCCATCTCATGGGGATCAGTCCCCGCACCTCTGCTAATGCTGTCGCCACTGGGATCACTGGGTCCCAGTCTCCTGTCTCTCTCCGCGTCCTGGCATGTGTGGCCTCCCCCACTAGTAGCCCCTGTGGTAGGCCAAACTGTCTCAATACCCGCTCTGGAAGATATCGCTCTATCATATCTGTCCGTCTACCGAACAGATAGCGAGCCTGTCTGCAGTACATGAGCTGCTCGTGCTCATCCGGCCACTCCTCGCACAATAGCCACGGCCTCCAGATAAATATGTCCATCTCGTCGATCTGTCACCGCCAGTAGCTGACAGATCCCATCCTCCTGTGTGTCATCACTCCATCATATAGAAACGCATACGGCTCCCCTCTGTCTCGGTGGCGCTGCGCCATGGGTCGAATGACTGGAATGTGCTCCCACGCCCACACCTGTAGTAAGGTCACCCCTACTGAGAGGCTCCTGCCTCTCCTGTATACGCAATAATGCATATCATGGTATAGCTGCCCCAGGACACAGGGTCCCCACGCATACTGTCGGCCAGGTGTAAACATCCCTGATAACACTGTCCCCCAACCAACTGATAAACCTCTGGATCTCCTGTCCGGGCACAGGAAGCCGCCGATCAAAGATGCCACTATCCAGCGGATCCTATCGCAGAGTCTCGGGACGTCTGCCCATCTGATCTCCCCATCGTCTATCCATAGGTCGTCCGTGCAGAAGACCTCCTCCAAGCCTGCCTGGCCTCGTGCCGGGTCAAAGTCAACAATCTCCCCATCAATCCGAATCCGCAGGATGCGATATACATCCTCCAGTGTCACTGTAGCCTCCCTTGTCGGGAAGTGAAATGACGAGGTCTCGCTGTGATACCTCTCCACGACTGCTGTCACTAGGGTGAGATTCGCCCTAATGTGTGTGAGGTGTGCCACATGCCATAGCCCTGCATGCTCTAAGAACACATCCTCCTCCCAGGTCAACTGAACAACCTCCTGCGCGATCGCGTGGTGTCGCTCCCGCGACATCAATGGTGGTAGAATCCTCTGCATCCATAAACATATCACTTGTCAGTTTCATAACCAAATCCCTCAAAACCTATCTACCCATTGGCTATGCTATACCCCATCCCTGCCATCCCTTTTCCCTCTTGTCGGCTAGGCTAGGCGTCTCTCTTCTATGTCTCCCCCTTTCTATTAAACCCTAACTTTCCTTCTATCCACACCAAATGCGCTTTGGTTTACAAAGGCGCTATCCCTCCCTGCCAACCGCGCCCTACTATTTCGCCATCCGCGCCGCGTTTTTTCTACCCAAAGCGCCCTGTTTACCAACCGCGCCCTACTATCTCGCCATCCGCGCTTTTCTGCACTACCATACGCGACGCGTTTTTTTTTACTCCCCGCCAGTCGCGCTAAACTACCCGTCCAACTGCACTCTCCTCCTCTACCATAAGCGCTGCGGAATTTTGCAACCGCGCTGCGACGCTGACAAACCTAACCAACAGCGACTTGTTTTTGCCAGTCGCGCTGCAGCCGCTGACCAAACGCGCTGCGGCGCGCCAAAAGCGCGCCAGCCGACTACCACCCGCGCTGCACAATCCTATAGCGCTTTTGGCTAAAATGCTGACCCCCCCCAAACCTAGCCCTAATCTACCCCTAATCGACAAATTAAAAGGGGGTTTTCGATCACTTACCACTGCCGGAGCTCCTGCTGGCCTCCCGTAGGTCCGCACCAGCTCCGCCTGATGTCTATGCACTGGAATCGGCATCTCTCTCCGCTAGCTACTCAACTCTCTCTCCACTAAGCTTAGAAGCTCTTTTCTCTAAATTTAGAATCTCAATGGGTGCAAATGAGGATTGTGGTCCCCATGGGACCTATTTATAGTGTCCCCACCCTTCAGTTTTTCTTCCCCCCCTGTTTCTGCTTTTTCTTCCTCCTGGTCGCGCACTTGTCTTGTCGAGCGTCAACACCTTTCCTCAGTCGCTTCCCTGTCTTCCCGCTCGAGGGGGCATACGCTGGGGCAACTACTTACAATGGGGCATAAAAATTGTATCACATCTTCAACAATTAATTTCTTTGACGCAACGCTACATGCTGCATTGCATCAAAGAGGGGCAAAATGTAGACACCCTAAAATGACCAACTTGTCATGCTACTTGCATTTCATAATCTGTCTAATCACCTGCATTGCAAACGTTAATTAAATAATCTAATTATTTAATTAATTATCATCAAATTCTTCTAAATCTCCTAAATTCAACATTAATTAAATAAATCCTCGTTATTTAATTAATTAAATTAAATTCCTCTATATTCTTCTACAATTAAATAATTTTTAATTATTTAATTAAATCATTGTCACCTTCCAAAAATCAAATCCACATTAATTAAATATATCCAATTATTTAATTAATTCAACAAATTCCCTCTTATCTAAAATTAAATAATTCTTAATTATTTAATTAAATCAAATTATTCTTCCAAAATCATGCACAACAATTAAATAAATTTATTTATTTAATTTGTTTTTAAATCTTCTAAATTAAATAATTCTAATTATTTAATTGTTTCTTCCAAAATATCTTCTCTAAATTTAAATAAATCAATTATTTATTTAAATTGCTTTTTCTTCTAATTTGAGTTATCTCTAAAATAACTCAGGCTTTCTTGCTCATCAATTAAATATTTCTATATTTAATAAAGCAAAATATCTTCTTTTCTCATGCAAATCCCTTCTTCTTGTTTTAAATCACTTAACTGATTGCTTTATTCTTTTAATTGATTTATCTCTTCAGTTAACTCATTATTCTATTCTTCATAACTCCTCTCATGCAAAAGAAAGCAAGACACATGTCTGCTTCTTATTCGTTGCACATTCCTCAACTCATCTCCTCCGTTGATTCTTCCGAATTATCTGGACCGTTGATCGATTTTCCTTGAAATCTATATAAACCCCCCTCATCTCCTTCATTGAGTCTCTCTCTTCGATCGTATTCTTAGGCATACTTAACAGAGCTTTGAGCATACACAACGCGTCGATTGAGCAACCTTACGATCATTTGACATTGATCTCTTGAGCACTACACTTGCTTGTTGCAGCTATGGCTTTGCAATTTCATTGAGCATTTCTACATTCAATCCAAAGGAAACAACACAAATTTCGGTAAAAGTCTTTATTGCATTGATTATTTGTCATGGCTTTTATTTAAATTCGTTTTCTTTATGTTATTGAATTTTTGGTTTTTATTAGTTTAGAATAGATCAATTTTCCATATACACACTATTCATTTTGGGAGCAAATGTTTCATCACACGATAGAGGAGAATATAGTGTGATATCCATGGTTAAATACAGAAAACTAAAATAGAAATTAGGATTGATATGTATTGAGAGATAGCATAGGTAGAGGGCACACACAATGTTCTTCTTGTAGATGAGATTTTGATAGCTTGCAGAGGAAGTATCATAGAAGATTAGGCACAGCTCGAGGTGAGGATATTAGTTCAGTTTGAAAGGATATAGTCTAAAATTTCCATTATTGCATTGGTGAGACGTACCTAGGTAAGAGTCGAGCCTATATACATAGTTTTTATGATTTATTTCTAAAATTATTTTCAATGAAATTCTTTTTATATTAGAAGTTCATTCTATTACGAGAATGCAAAGATATCTATAGCAGAGTGTGAAATATCTGAGAGATTGTAAAGTCTTCAAAAAACTTTAAATTGGGAGATATCATGAATATTATATAACGTAGACCTCTTGAACAAAATAGATGATACTATTTAAGTATATTGTTATTGGTTTATTGAGGGTATGCATGTTGAATCTTTGATAAACCAAAGATGTCATTTTATATAGAGTAACTAGACAATAACCGAAGATATAAGTTTATTCCTGTATTCAATATACATGAATGAGTGGTAGTTTTATCTTACATTCTAAGTTTTGATGTAAAGGTTAGTACTACAAACTGTTAACTGAGATAACAAAACACTTATATGAGAATGAGAACCATGAGAATATCTTAGTTTTGAGATATATAACTCACATTAACTTTACATAAACATAGTGTGGTATTGTAGTCATGCTCTTGGATTTATAAGATAGTTCTAAAATATATTTCAATATGAAATAGATAACATTGATTATGAAGAATATCAATTATTCTATTCTTCGGTATTGACCTCTTTAAATAAAAAGGTTTGAACTAAACGAGAAATATAATACAATAGAGTAATTTTCCTTGAAAATATTTGTTATTATAAAATATTTGGAGCATAGTACTTGCAAACTTACTAGTACTCAAAAGAGGACCCAAAGGGTTAAAGTTAATTATAACCATGTCGAATATTATAGCCTTTGTATTTCTCTTTTATAATGGTCGACAACGAAAGGTCGAGAAACCTGAGTTTTAATGTTTTGAATTAGGCTTGTCTAAGGAAGTTTATATTTAGTCAGTGGTTATTTTCCTTTATAAGAAACCAAATTGTTTTATTACAATCAACTTGAGTCATGGACTCATGGAGTAGATGTCGACAAGTCATAGACCTCGAATTTTGCAAGTATGCAAAGAGGTACTTTTGGATGGATAGTCAACCCATAAAGCCTTATGGTATGAATGACAGGATCATGAGAATTAATCTAAGTCAGGTAGACTAGATTTTGAGTTAGACAAGACTCTATTTTTAAAACTATTTAACAAATGAAGAAAGTTTACCAAGTCAAACTATAGGATGTGATAGTATCCAAGTCGAGTTAGAGGTGTGTGGAAAATATGACTACATTTACTAGAAACCTCTATTTATATAGAATCTTTGGCCAAAGTAATTAATACGTCTCTACATAGTCGGTTCATCATGTCCATATTTCACAACTTGTTGGTATGATCATACTTAGCTAGAGGATTGTCCAGAGTTGTATGATTGATAGAGTTATGTAGGATACAACACCAGTACTCAGATGGAAAATATTAGTTGGTTTCCTTATGTCTACTCTTTGTGAAGGGTAGGGCCACTTCCAGTTGGAAGGTGAGTTGGGGATCGCTGATCTATGGTTGGAGGTAAAGCACTCAGAAGATGCTCTCTCTAGTAGAAGACTTGCTGAGACTTGCGATATGGATATCAGAATTCTAGATGTAGCATACTTATTGATATGTGACTTGTATTTCATAAACTATGTAAATTTTATCAAGTGTAGATTATTGTAATTGAAAAATGAATTGTTGATTCTGTAAATTAATTTTGAATACATGTATATTCAAAAAGGAAGTTATGTATATATGATGTATTTTGGTTCCTTGAGAATATTTTAATTAAAAAAAAAAACTTTTCACTCAATGATTTATATGTTTATTTATCTCTTGGTAAATATTTGTTTTAAGCCTTGTTATGAGAGTTAGTATGTTACACCAAAAGCCCAATTCATCCATAAAAAAATACCAAGGCGAGACATTGCTTCTCTAGTGTTGAATAACGAGTTTCATAGTCAAGGAGGGTTAAATTAACATAATATATAAGACATTCCCTACCTTCGTCATCTTGTTGGGCTAACAAAGTAGCCAAAGCATGGGATGACACAAATGTGTAAAGGAGAAGAGGACGTCCAGTAGCACTTGAGATCTTCAAAGGCCTTTTAGCAACCTTCATTCTAATTGAAATGAGCATCATTTTTAAGAAGATGAGTAAAGGGAAGAGTACAATCTACCAATTGTGAAATAAATTGACGAATAGCTTAAATCTTTTCCTTGGAGACTATGAAGTTTAGAAATATTCCTTGGAGGTGGAATGTTTATAATAGCATTGATTTTCTTTCTATTGACCTTGAAAACACAATGTGAAACAATAAACCCCCAAAGTTTACTACTATCAACACTTATTCACGAGAATTTTTAGAAAATGAAGAAGTATCATTAGATGACAAGGCAAATTCCCTACAGTATGCTTGCACATTTAAACAATAGCGAAACCCACAATCATGGTGATACTTAGGCATGTGATCATATACACCTAGAAATTCCACTAGAGATTCATCTATCGAGAAAGCATCTAGAGGGGTATATGAGGTTTAGGATTATCCATGATGAGCTCAGGATGTAGTAGAGGAAGAGATGAAGAACTAAGAGCTGTAGAGATCATATTCACATCCATAAAATTCTGATATAAAGACTTAGAGGGGTGCAAAGGATGGTATCCAAGACCTGCGAAAGAGTAATACATATTAGGTTTCTATGGCGATCTTAATACCTTGTTCTTTTCATCCACATCCATTACCTTTGTAACCAATTTTAAATAGAATATGAAAACCACAACCATAGTGGGATTGCACCTTCACGAAGAGCGAAGGATCTCCATTAGTGGTGCAATTGATATGAGAAGTATAATCACATGAATCCTTAGAAGAAAAATGATTAGAAGTGTTAACCATTTGTGATGAAGAAGAAGAGGTAGGTTGGATTTTAGGGATGTCAAAGTGAGATGGGTCAATTTTATGCTCTCCTACAAAGGAAGGCGTGAAGTCTAAAGGAATCCAATCATCACCAGGACATGCATTAAAATATGAGTTTAAATTATCAATAAAATTGTCAACAAGGATTAGCAATGATGAAGCTTATTTTGATGAAGAAGATGGAATGAGATCTCAAAGTGTTGGAGAAGAATTATTTTGCTACTCAGGATCCACCTGCTAATAATATTGTAGGGGATTTGGATAAACTTTATTTGTGTATGTTTTTTTATCATGAACAAATTTTATTGATCCATGCAAGGTAGAGGGAACCACGCCCATGGTGTGGATTCATAGTCTACCAAGAAGAAGATTATATGAAAGAGCTCTGGGCATGACATGTACCATAGTGGGAAAAGTAGCATGGCCTAACTTAAGAGGCAATGTAGTTATGTCAGGAGTTTGCCTACCTATGTTGTCAAAACCACAGATAGAAAAGTTTGTTGGAGAAATACAAGATGTATTGATATTGATACGGTTTAACAGGTCTACACCATAGACATTGAGACCTGAATCATTGTTGATAAGGGTATGTTTGAACGAATAGAATTTATTCTAACAATGATGAAAAGAGGATCATTTTGTTTTTTAACCTTAAGAGAGGGTAACTCATATTGTTGAAAAACAATGTTGGTAGTATTGCTATAAATGCAATCAAGTAAGGTAGCTACGTCATTCAACCTGGCAAAAGATGACACATGGATATTCTATAAGGATTCCTAGAGCATGCCATGGTATGTAGGAGAAGTTTGAACAAGCTCCTAGAGAGAGATCTTAGTGGGAGTAGCACAAAGTTTCTCTATAAGATCATAATCTCCAACAATATTTTGGGGAAGACAAGGAGTTGAAGGAAGAATAGGAAAAGAAGTAGGAAGAGAAATAGGGACAAAAGTAGCCTATTTGTTTCTATGAGTATTATACGTGTGGGCTACTACGTGGTAATGAGTAGCATTAGGCATGTTTAAATTTATGGATCTTGTAATTTGAGTAAAATAACCATAAGATTGAGGTGCATTAGTAACACCTTGAACAATAATAATTGGTTTAGAAGATTGTTGTATATTGCGACAATGATGAACAACAATTTTTAGTTTTGTGAACTATTATGTAGAGCCAAAAATGAAGATTGTGTTAATGAAATGCTTTGAAGAAGTTGTTATAGAAGGAGAAGAACTGACACAGATGAAGTCATAAAGGGCTTCATCTAACATGCCAAAATCTTTGCTAGAGAAAGGATCATCAAAAGCTATGAAAGTTTGGAGAAAGAGATCCAACATGGTTGAAATCGAATGCTCACTTTCACCAAACCATAAGATGATACAATAAGAAGTTGAAAGGTGGGTTCACTAAGATACAAAAAGTGAACCATATCAAAAGAAGAAAGTATGAGATGGTGGGGTTCACCAAAATGTAATAGTGAAATCTAAATTTAGGAGCCAAGAATGTTCTTGTTTTCTAACTAAAATAATTTTGATGACATTACACTAGGACTTAACTAGTTTCAAAGCACATGTATTCTACTGCTATTCACATAGGAAGAGCAAAACAACTCCAGAAAATCCTAGAAATGCTTTGAACTTAAAAAAGAATAATTTTTTGCTAAGCTACAGCACATGGAAAATGATAAAGTGACTATTTTTTAGAAAATAAAATATAGATTCATAGAAAGAGATATAGAATATAAAAGAGGATGAAAAATGGAACCTGACACCAAATATTAGAAGATGTCCAAGACCCTAGCATGTTGTATGAACACCTGTACATCATGATGGACAGAATGTAAATAAACTTCCAGAAATGAGTCTTTTCACTTTTCAACTCACCCAATCTGCACAACAAACAACAAGAAAAACCCAACAACATTCTAGGTGATAAAAACTATAGAAAAATGCATTGAAATGACTAGATTTGAATGACTAAAACAAGAAATAGATAAGAACAATGAAAGGGAAAACCCAATAAACCTATGTGTGGTTGAGTGTCTCCATAATACCCACAACTACAAAATAAAGGAAAAATGGTTGGGGCTATTTCGGAGCTTGCCTTCAGGTCAAGCTCTTATGTTGGTCTTTTGACCTCCACGGACAATTGATATTGGAAAAACAATAAATAAGTGTGTGCTCTTATTTATCAATTGTGTCTAGGAAAATAACAGTAGTGAAATAATTAAAATCTATGAGTATCAACCCTAGTCTATGGGGAAGAATACCCTAGTGTGCATAAAAAGGTTAAACAAGGTGGTGGTCTACACCAAAGATTTTCCAATAGATAATGGAAGATGCAATATAGAAAATACAACAATATCATTCAAATATAATGAGAACAATATTACCAAGTTCACAATGTAGAAGAGAGGTTGCAAACTCTTTGGAGGATTTGATCAATGTACAATCAACACAATCCTTTTGTGAGAACCTCAACAAAAGAAAAGATGCAATAGTGTGTCCAATAGAAGATAACAAAGAGAGCTGCTTCAACTAAGAGAGAGCACCCAAAACTAGCAAGGGAGAGCCGAAAGCATGAAGAGAACCAAGAAGCAAGAAGAAGACTCAAGAGTTTCAAAATTATCTTTTATCAAAGGTCAGGTATGCTTGCAAAAGGTGTTTTTCTTCCAAATGAGTGTTACAATTGACAAAAGCAAGTAGTTGGGTGGGAAAGCAATGGTTCAAATTTTGAAAACTTCCAAGATGCTACCAAGTTGCACTCACATCCTAGGAAAATTCTCTAGAACTTGATACATGTTTCCAAAACTACAAGGAAAATAAGAATGTGACAAAAAATCTTGGCAAACCTTGGTGAAGGGAAAGTAGACTAAGATTATGCTTGAGTGGCCCTAGAAACATGCTACAGGAGTGAACATCAAAGTAGGTCTAAAACACAATGTGAAATTGCAAGAGTATGCAATTTTTGACATTACAACAAGAAAAGTCATTATGGAACACATATAAAAGTGAGAAAGAAAGCTTATAATACAAGAATTATGTCATAGTAGGAGGACTACTTACAGATAGGGCTTGAGATGAATCTCGTTCAATAGGATTGGAAAAATGATCTCACAAATTGTTGCGAGATCAAATGCATTTGTTTTCTTGTAGCTAATTATGATATATGGTCCGCTCTAGAGTGAGTCCAACTTGTCATGGTGACTCGGTATTGCCTTGTTCTCATCCCATTTGAGCACAAAGCCACCTTCCTTGAAGCTTTGAACTATGGCATGCTTATCAACCATCTTTTTACTATGCTTTGGTGCTTGTACATATCGTTCTAGGCATTAATTTTTAGTTCTTACAGTCGCATGAGTTTGGCCAATCTACTTATCATAGCTCCACTATTGTCAATTTCTAGCTAGTGAATGATACTTAGTGCTAGTAGCTTTAGAAATTTATAACTGAGCTTCTTTCCCATAAACATGAGTGTAGGGTGATGTTCCCATTGCTCTCTTTGGGGTTATTCTGTTAATCCAAAGAGCCTATTTGAGGTGTGTGTGCCATTGCCACTTGGATTCCCATCCTCTTGATGATCTTCATCAGGTCCTAATTTGTAGATTCAACTAGATTATTCCCTTGTTGATAATAGTTTGGGGATGCTTTGAGGTAGATTTCATTCTGGTGAGAAAATTGGGTTATTGCAGTCCCTATGAAAGCCTTGCCATTATTAATGATAACAGTATTAGGAGCTCCAAAACATAGGACTATATCTTCCAAAAAATCAATCACCGCTACCTCCATAGCATTCCTTAATGCCCTAGCCTCATTCCACCTCAGGAAGTAGTCTGTTGCTATGAGAATGAACTTATGGCCAACGCTGGATGGTGGATTGATCACACCAATGAAGTCAAGACCCTGCATGGTGAATGGTTAATCCACATATATCGGCTCAAATGTGCCATTTTCTTCTTGTTAATGTAGAATTATCAATTTTGACAACTACATAATAGTTTGTGTACATCCGCAAACAATTGTGCCTAGTAGTATCTTGCATGCATGATCTTGATGGTCATGGTTTATGACTTGAGTAATGACCTCCTAATTGCCATTGATGAAATTCCTTGAAGACCACCAAGACTTTGTCTTCTTTAATACACTTGAACATAACTCCATTAAAGTTCTTCCAAAATATAACACCTTCAATCAATTTGTATGAAATGGCATGAAGCCTTAGGTTCTTTTGTGTTTGGGGTTCAACTCCTTGGGATATTGGCCTATCTTGAGGCATCATATCCTTTCTTCAATCTATCTTGGTTGCTAATGCTCTTCACTGATCATGAACAACACCTCTCTTCTTGACATTGCTCTTCTTCTTCTTCTTGCAAATCCTTGGGAATTGGGATACCCTCTGCTATGTCTTGGCATAGTGCTCTTCCTCAAACTAGCTTCATGGGCTTTCCATGAATGTCATATTCTAGGATCTTTGTGACTAGTTGGTCCTTTTTTATCAATGTCTCCTGCTAGGATGAATTGCCTAACACTTGAATGCATAACTATGGCTATCACCTTGTTAGCAAACAACGTATATCTAAATTTCTTCAGTGCCTTCACTAAAGCATAGGTCTATTTTTCCACAAAGGTATATTTCTCCTCTAAATCTTTCAAGTTCTGACTATAGAAAGCCACATGATGCTCCTTAACACTGTTAGTTCCGCTCCTTAGAGTCAGCACAATAATAATGCCAGCCATTCCTCTGTAGACATATAGGATAAAGTCCTTGGAGAAGTCTAGATTGATCAGCACTAAGGCACTTGCAATTACTTGCTTGATGAGTTCAAACTCCTAGCATCCTTCAAACTCTGGCATCCATCATCTATCCATTTGAACTTTTACTCTTTTTTGAACACAAGGTTAATGGGTCAAATAATACTTATGAAATCAGCAATGAACTTTATCACAAAATTGATCTTTCCAATGAAGGATTTGTGAGGCCTACCATTTCATTCCCTTATATTTGACTACTTTATTTTACTGTTGGTGATACATGTTAGACTTATGGGACTGTTGATCCCGATTTGTAGGACTATTAGACTTTATGCTTTATGTGGATCTATTATGTTTAGCATGATTACGATAAGATTAGACCTTGATATTGATTCACTGATGATGTTAGACATATAATTTACATTATGATGTTATTGGTATACTATTCATGTGATTTTATTAGAAATTTATTATGTGATTCTATCTTGTGATGGATTTTTGAAATGCAAAATTTAGAATTTAATTATGATGTGATTATTTGATGTTTATATGATCATGTGATGATGTGAGTGTATGTTTCACTTTGCTTCGGCTATTATATACATGCAGGATTAACATTTCATTTGAGTGTGCATGTGTTTCTAACGAAGCCATGGATATTTGGAGATCGTCCCACACACTGTGTTGTTTCCCGTGTAAAGCCGATCTAGTTCCAAGAGGAACCAAGATCAACTATGTGATGTATGATGAATTTTTGTAATGTTGTTGTGTGATGTTAGTTGGGTTAGGTCTACCCCTTCTTTTATTTAATTTTTGATTGGTGTTATAAGTTGTAATGTCATTTGAATTTTATTTTGAGTTTTAACTTTTGAGACCCCTTTTTATGTGTTTTTACTCAACCTATGGTGCTCAAAATGGGTTAAAATTGACCCTGGGTTGTACCCCTAGGGTCTAGGGGTCATTTGAGCTTGTATAACCTTAGGTAAACTCCCATTTGGTCACTTTAACTTCACCCTGAAGTAAAGTGACGAAAATGGAAGTTTGGGAGGGAGAAGATGAGTGGGTCAAACACTCAACCTCTTCCTTTCCTCTTTCCTAGGTTGGGGGAGTCTTCAAGACCCCCTAATTGTGGAGGACTCAACTCCAAGCCTCTCCCACAATTGGTGAGGGTACCTTGGGGTTGTGTGGGATTTCTTAGGAGGAGATGATTGGGGCACATGTGGTACCCACTCCTCCTTTGGCTCCACCTTTCTCTCCCACATATGTGAGAGAGAGCAAGTGGATGGGAGAAAGACTTGATGGAATGGGTGGATGACATGTGTCACCACCCCATTCCAAGAGTCTTGCAAGTGGTTGTGTGGAGGAGTGAGGAGGTGACATGTGTCACCTCCCCATTCCTCAAGGATCATGAGAAGAGCCTATTTTAATCCCTCTTGAAGAGAGGGAGGGGGTTGAATCTTTTTCAATTTTTAAATTTTAGTTGCTTTTGGGGAAAAAGTTTGAGGAAAAAGGTTGGAGACTAAACTTGGAGGAGGAGATAGAGGAGCTCTACTCAAATATCTTCCATTTGGACTTTATAAGGTTGGACTCAAGGCAAATGCCTTTCCTTATGCATTTTCTTTACTTGTATGATGTGTGTGTGAGTTTCATTTTGTTTATTTTTACTTTGTTGTTGTGGGAAAACTGGGTATGGGAGTTGTGAGAGCCTCTCCATTTGGAGAGAATGTTCAACATGTGTGGGGTGGGGGAGGAGTGAACCTTCTCGGGGTCACATCCTTATCTTTGTGGGATTTTAGCCTTGAGGGCAATATGTGTATATGATCTTTTTGTGAAATGGCTTGAGAGTCAAGAGAAAAACTTGTGAAAATATGGTTTAAAGAGTTGGCTTGAGGCCTTGAGAACAAATTATTTTTGGGAAGTTTGTTGGAGTGACACTCTTGAGTTAAGTGATGTCCACTCCCCTACCCCATTTAAACTCACCTTGGGTGAGTTTTGTTATGTGAAAGCCATGGGAGTATTTTGGTTGAGTGTTTTGTATGCATTGTTGTGTTGTGGTGTGTGTTCACCTTGTGTGAGGTTGACCTCCTTGCTCGGGGGTGACTCATGAGTGAGTCAATGGTAGGGAGGAGAGCAGTTCGTTGTGGCTTCTTTCCCCTTCTATGTGTGTATTGTAGGTTATTTTGGAGCTATAAAGAGTAGAAGAAAAAAATGAGACTTTCTTTCTTGTGTTAGACATTTTGGTCCTTGAGAGCCTTGACCAAGTTTGGGCTTGGGTGGTTTGTTTTCAAGTTAGGAGAGAAGATCTCTTTCGTCTCTTGTAATGTAAAAGTAAATGCAATTATTTTTTGGTGGTGATGACTTTATCTTGAAATTGGAAAATAATAAATAAGTTGATATTTCATTTTCCTATAGTGTGAGAAAGCTCAAGAAAAGGAATCTATTGGCACTTTAATTTGTTTGAAATAAATAGGTTGCTGCTTGTTTATTTTTGAAAGATTATGAAAATGCTATCTTGTAGAAAGAAAAAACAAACATGCTCTTGAAGTATTGCTTTTAATGGTTGTTTCAAAGAAAAGAAGGAAATATATTTACCTTGTTTTTTTATGTTGTTCCAAAGAAAACAAAAAAAATACATAATTGTTTGTTGCTGATTTTATTTTACAAAAAAAGAAAGAGGTAGTTTATGCATTTGCTCCATTTCAAAAAAATATACCTATTTAGCTCACTATTCCATTTTAATAGGAAAAGAAAAAAAAAGAGAGGAATATGTTGTTTTGACACAATAGAAAAAAAAAAATCATTGTTATACATGATTATAGGTAAAATTATATATATATATTCCCTTATATAAATTACCAATATTTGGCTTGCTGGATCAAACTGGTTATATTGAGAAAACTGAGTATATTATATATTTTTTTTATGCAATTTATCATATTTTATTAATCTGAAATAAGTATATTGATATTAAAAAAATCTGTCTTAATGGATGTATATATATATATATATATGCATATTTTTATATCACATATGTTGTTGTCTTAAATTTTATACTATGTGTATACGCCTAAAAATGACACAAATCATCCTAAATAAATATTCTAAATATTTATTCCATTCTTCTATTTATTAAATAAATATTCTAAATTTATTTAATCGATTCACTGTTCCATAATTAAATAAATTCAATTTATTTAATTAAAATTCTTCCATTTGTCCTTCACAATTAAATAATTATAAATTATTTAATTAATCCTATTTCCTCTATCCTAAAGTTCTAAATTCAAAATTCCACATCACCTTTACACCTCACCTTTTCCACCTCACCTTGTCCACCTCATCAGGTTGCACATGTAATTAAATATATTTAATATTTAATTATCTTATTTTCCCTCACCCACATGGCCTATTTCTTCTCCAATCAGAGGTCAGTTAACCAATCAATCAAGTCTGTTAACTAACCTGTCAGTTGAGTCAAATCCTCAATCAATCCAGTCAGTTCCACAATCCACTCTTCTAACTGATCAATCAATTCTGTTAACAGACCAGTCAATGGAGTTAACTCTCCAATCAGTTTTGTCACATCCCACCTTTCATGATGGAGCTGGGACACTTGGCACATTTCCACTGGTTGCACATTCCTCAACCCTCCTCAACCGTTGATCTTCATATCTTCTCTCAACCGTTGATTCCTATTCCTCCGGGTCTATAAATGAAGCTTCACCCTTCATTCTAATCATCCAGGCTTTTGACATCGTTACTCTGCAGAAATATCACCAGCGCGCCTTTGGCACCCATTTGTCATCTACAAGCTTGAGATCACCATTGTTGCATTGGAGCTCACCTTCATTGCATATCACACTACAGCCGTTCACCATCGACTTCCTCCAACAGCTTTTAAAAGATTGCACTCTCTGAGGGCTCATCTCATCTGCGAAAGGACGATTCGTGATAGGCGAACAACAGAAGTTTCGAAACGGAAGAGGTTTGCTGTGTTTGTTCATTGCTTTGTTTACTTGAATCTTCTTTGTTTCTCTATTCTGTTGATGTTTGGGTCATCTGTTATTCATTTGATTGATGCACTATTTTACCCTCACATTTTTGGCGCCCACCGTGGGGCCGTTGCCCCTTTATTTTACCGTTTTTGAGCTTTTTTGAAGGCAGGTTCCGTACAGACCCCGCAGAGTCACGCACAGATTCTTTCGGCGCATCTGTTCATTTTTACGGCGCTTTTGAAGACTGTTACGGCGCTTTCGTAAAACGGCGCATTTGTTGACTGTAACGGCGCTTTTATGTACTGTTGCTGCGCTTTTGTTTAAACTGCGCATTCGTT
The DNA here is from genome assembly GCA_027924645.1 of Cunninghamia lanceolata. NCBI lineage: Eukaryota > Viridiplantae > Streptophyta > Pinopsida > Cupressales > Cupressaceae > Cunninghamia > Cunninghamia lanceolata. The sequence continues at coordinate 13,884,039 of BSBN01000352.1, read as the reverse complement.
GATTTTTGCTGCGCTTTTATATAATATTGTTGCGCATGCGTTAAAACGGCGCATCCGTTGTCTGTTACAGCGCTTATGATAACTGTTACTGCGCATACGATAAAACTGCGCATCTGTTCATTTTAACGGCGCATATGTTCATTTTTACGGTGCATTCGTTAATGTTGCGCTTCTGTTGATCACTTCTACGCATCTGATCACTGAAGCTGCGCATTTGTAACTGACTCAGGTTTTGGTTCTTTTCTAAGGTATTTTGCTAACGCTAACCCTTTTGCAGGTGTTTGCTGGAGCGGTTTTGCAGGTTAGGCTCGGGTTCAGTTACATGTAGTTGCATCTAAATAGCTCACCTTTCATTTTCTGGGAAATAGTAAAACAGCTGTTCATTACAAATCTTCATCTAGTCTTAATTAGGGAGGAAGTAAACTTGTTTATTTCATGCTTGCATTGCAAACAAACTTCCAAGTTATTGCTATCTAAGACTTAAAATTGAACTCACAACTGCATTCTGAAGTTAAAATGAACCATTGCTATATCGTGAGACCTGAATTTCAAAGTTAACAATCTTGCGCAACGTGGACTTAAAATTGAACTCACAACTGCATTCTGGAGTTAAAATGAACCATTGCTATATCGTGAGACCTGAATTTCAAAGTTAACAATCTCGCGCAACGTGGATTTAAAATTGGACTCACAACTGCTTTCAGGGACTTAAAATTGAACCACTGCAATATTGTCAAAATCACTTCAAAGTTTTGTTTGACTAGCTTAGCCCATTTAGTTTTTATCTTTTTAACTAGGGTGGATTGAATCAGTGTATTCTGTGTTTGCGAATGACAATAGGCTTATGCTCTCCCCTTTTCTGGGTGATCAGAGTGCCAGACTTGTCATTCTACTTGTTTAACCTTTAGGAGGGGCCTGCCCTTGGATGCACGCTTGTCCAAGCGGGAACGACCCTGAGTGGTAACAGGCTAACGCCAAGCCCTACCGAGCCACTTAAAATAAATTGTGCTTGAGGTGAAAACCTCCTGCAACGAGTGCTGTTATGTTACACCGACGGCCAACCTCCCCCAAAACCCTCTCAGGCGCAACCCTGTGAGGCTGGGAGACTCCATAACGGAGAGTAGCGCCGCCGCACGTGTAACCACTTGAACGGTTGCCCGAATTACAAACCTCTTGTTTTAGTGGCCCAAATCCCTTATAATCCATTTCTCGCCTAGGGTTTTGTACTTGCTTTTGTCTAAAATAGAGTCGAAAAACTACAAAAACAATGAAAAACTACAAAACATTCTTTGTGCTTGCTGTGTTTTCTTGCTAAAATTTCTAATATCAGATCAGGAAGACCTTTTTCAGCCAAGGAATACCAAAAAAAAAAAAAACAGAGAAAAATCCCAAAAATTTGCCAAAAAAAATATCAGAACTGCGCATATATCCACTTCTACGGCGCATATACAGCGACTTGCTGCGCTTTTGTACCGACTTGCAGCGCTTTTACCTTTCTGCTGCGCATATACTCTGTTCTGCTGCGCTTTTACAGCGACTTGCTGCGCATATACGCCGACCTGCTGCGCATGTACTTTTCTGCTGCGCATTTGCGCACTGTTACTGCGCATACATACCTCACCAGAGCGGCGCATTTACAACGACTTACTGCGCATTTGTCTATTCTTGCTGCGCATCTGTTTCTGCGCATGTGTGACAGTGAGCATCTGCTCTATTTTTGAGAAATTTTCGTCAGCTGTTCGGAGTACCCATTTCAGCCTAGTTCCATTTTCTGAGGTCAGAGTCAACCTTGCAGTCAACTTTCATCCATTTCACCCATTTCTCTCTCTTTCGACAGTCGTCCCAGTCACCTCCTGTCCTAGTCACTCTTACCCCAACGTCATTCTGTCCCATACCGATTCGACATAGGTCCTTCTTTAGTGAATTCACGTAAGCCTAGTAGGCCACAGTACCTTTTGCTAGTAGTCTTGTTGAACGACTAAGCCCTACACAGTGAGACTGGTATCGACTACCCTTGCTAGTGGCTAGAGTCTTGTGTCAACCGTCTTACCTGAAGTCATTGAGCGAGAGAACCCTTTGTCCAAGTCTTGTCCTAGGTATCCCATTCACTACAGTCTTAGTCGGCACCTTGCCAAAATTCTCCATCCTAGTCCATTTCATCCCACCCCACCTTGCATGGTTCTTACTCGATCCCAGTACAACAAGCTAACTGAAATGGCCGACTCTTTCGATCACATCGCCCCACCACATGATGATGATGAAGAAATTTCTCGTGAAGAATTAGTGGCACACATGCAAGATAGCAAATTCCAACGCCTAGTGGAGAGAGTACTCCTTGAGGATCCCACCAAATATTTCCATCATCTTGCTAATCTCGGACTCAAACTCCCTGCAGACTTTGACATTAGCTCCATCATGGAAAATGCAGACAATGAACGTGAGAGGGACACAAATGCCACAGTCCCAAATGCACATGAGAAAGGCACAAATGACACGGTCCCCCAAGCTAATGAAAGAGGAAAACAACACATAGATCAAAATGCTCCTATAGCGGATGTGAGACAACAAATTGAGAGTCTAAAGCTAGAAATCTCCAACCTTAAGATCGGCACCAGCTCCAAGAACTACTCCTTGGAGGATATAGCACCGTACCCCTTTGACAGAAATTTGGTCATGAAACCATTCCCCTTTCAGTTCGGAATCCCGAAATTCGACAAATACAAAGGGAAGGGGGACCCTAGAGATCATATCAGGGAATTCACTGCAGCATGTTTAGAAGTAGCTCACAACGAGACCTACTTAATGAGACTATTCCCAAGATCTTTAGGAGGTCAAGCTATGGAGTGGTTCTCGCGTCTTCCACCAGGAATCAAAACTTTTGATGAGCTTGTCAATAAATTCATAACGCACTTCTCTTACAACATAGAACACGAAGTATCTATGCTAGACCTATGCAACACCAAACAAAAGGGTGGTGAGTCTTTCGCAACCTTCTTACAACGATGGAGACAGCTAGCTAGCAAGTGTTCTTACGACATGCCTGAGAAACAACTATTGGAAATGTTTGTCCACAATTTGAATCCCGACCTTAGCTATCAAATTCAGATACAATGCCCTACCTCATTCACCAAAGTCATCGAAATGGGGCTATTCATTGAGAAAGCTATGATCGCTAAAGGGACTCTCAAGCTCTACAAGGACACACCTCCTTCCAATTACACAACTGACAAGTCAAAGTTTTGGACCAAGAACAAGAATGTGGTCAACGATGGAGTAGTGGATGCCAAGGCGGCAGCCCCTAAACAACAACCCATCTTCACTCTTAAGGAAGAAGCAAATCACGGTGCACTCAACAAGCCATCCCCTCGGGAATCTAGACCTTGGTTCAATTCAAATCCAAGGAGAAAATTCACGCCGTTAGGAGAATCTCAAGAGTCCGCTCTCAGGAAATTGTTGGCTAACAATGAAATTTCTCTACCGCCAACAAGTGACTATGAGCCCATAGTCAAACCTCCCTATTGGAAGGACACAGACTATTGCGAGTATCACCGAGGAAGGGGGCACACAACCAATAATTGCATCCGTCTTAAGAACGTCATACAGGATATACTGGATCAGAATCAGGGAGGAACACAACAGCATACCTCCAATGAATCTCATGTGGCCTACCGGGACCCTCTCCTAAACCACAACCGGCCGTATAACAACAATCATAACAACAATCACAACAATGGTCACAATAACAACAATGGTCACACTGGCAACAATCCCAATAGTCATAACAATAATGACAACAATCGCAACAGGCCGAACCAGAACAGTGGGTCGAGTAATGCTAACTATGCAAGCGTTCCCTTTGAGTACACCATTAACTGCATTTCTGAGCACATTCCGCAAGTCAACGTCATATCCCCCAACCAACAACCAGGACCTAACGGAACTGGTTGTAGTATACTTACCCGCAGTGGTAGAGTCACTATCAACAACACTCCTCCCAGGTCGTCGCCATCTTCGTCCAACCCCCGCCCATATAATGTTATCGACCAATTGCAAAAGACTCCGGCTCATATCTCTATATTGGAGCTCCTGCGTCTATCTCCTTCTCATAAGGAGATTCTTGAGAAAGCCTTAGTGGAGACTACTGTCCCCACTAACCTCGCCCAAGAAAAGTTTCAAACCATGGTGGGTAACTTGACATCCTCCCCTTCCATATCATTCACGGAACAAGATGACCTTTCCATGTCCCAACCCCACAACACTCCTCTGCACATTGTCGCATTCGTGCACAGGCACCGCATCAAGAGGGTTCTCATTGATGGGGGTGCCGGTTTGAATATTTGCACTTTGAAGCTAGTCCTTGCATTGGGGTTCTCTGAGCAGGCAGTGGATCCACGGAGGAAGATTACCATAAAGGCCTATGACGAGGAGGAACGCACCACAAAGGGCATGGTTGTCCTACCCATTCAAGTAGGACCGGTAATTAAAGATGTGGTGTGCCAGGTCCTTGATCGGGAGCTTGCTTACAATATTCTGCTAGGGAGACCATGGATCCATGCCATGAAAGCTGTCCCCTCCACCTACCATCAATGCATAAAGTTCCCACACGATGGCAAGCAGGTCACCATACACGGCGACCCCGATCCCTATCAACACTGCAATTCTTTCCAAGCTAAACCTGAATGCGTCATTCCCAACAATAGAGCCCATATCTCCCCCACTCTGCCACAAGACCATACGGCCGAAGCTTCCTCTTCACAGCCCAAACCAATGAAAATCACTATAAAAGAAAATGGCGTGGGGGAATACCAGATTGAGCACAGCCTCAACCTTGCAAAAATGCCCTTGTCTCCTCGCTCCTTTGGTCAGCCCAAGCATCAACCCAGGCATTTTCCAAAGCCCTCTGCTCCTCCTACAACTCCCGCAAACCCCTTTGTAAAATGGGGGACCTTATCCGATGAATCAGAGGAGCGAGATCTCTTGCAATGGCTCTATGCCGAAGAAGAAAACACATCCCAAGATCCACCCAGACTCCCTACAGAGCTCTATGGGCGAGGTGAAACCATCTTGCATAGGATGGGATATGAAGGACAAGGCCCTATCGACCTCAGAAAAGAGGGGATCATCGAACCTATACAACCCTCTTCCTCCTCTTCGGCTAGAAACACGACTGGCCTAGGCTACAAAGGTAAAGGTAAAGCCAAAGAAAATGCCTGCCTAGTGGAGACAATTCAAACACTCCAAGTAGATAGTGACGCAGATTCAGATGATTCCAATCAGTATGAATGGGACGAGCTGACAGAACACTCCTACGATGACAAGGAGATTGACACCATCCAAACCCTTAGCCCATATCATGAGAGACAAACGCAACGGGACAGACCACTGGAGTCTGATTTGCCCCTCCCTGAAGTTATGGCTCTCGAGGAAAGTATAGATTCCATTGCGATAAACAACCTGGAAGAAAGTACCACCCAGAACACTACCCCCACCTGTGCTCCCAATATTTCCATCCACACTATCAACGAATCAGGTCTTTCATCCGACTCCCTTCCCCTTTTACACCCTGAACTTATCGACTGGGACCTGAAAGGGACCCCTCAATTAGATATGTTCCAGAATGATGATGCCTACATTGACTATATGGAACTTCGAGATCACTTACCAAAAGGAGATCATAAAGCCGGCTTCGCTATCGAACTCAATACTGTAGCTTACTTTGGGGAGGGTGCCAAGCCTTCTAGTCGCAAAAATGTAAAGATCAAAAAGGGATCTGACGATGAAAACCGCCATGCGGCAGTGTCAGATCATAAAAAAGTAAAAAGAAAGGACGTATCTGAAGGTGAAAACCCAACTGTGGCACCTGACGATGGATTGCTTGACACCCTCCCAAGTGACATGTATCAAGAAAGGTCACAGATCGTGGTAGAGCCAACAGAGCCAGTAAACATTGGAACCGAAGAGCAGCCTCAGATAATCCACTTTGCAAAATCTCTCACGCCGCCTGAGAAAACCAAGTTTGTGCCATTCTTTAAAAAGAAGAGAGGCAGCTTTGCTTGGTCATATGCCGACATGCCAGGTTTGGACCCAAACCTGATTCTACATCACTTGCCATTGGATCCAGGGGTGAAACCTGTAAAGCAAAAACTGAGAAAAATGCATCCCCATATTGCCCTCCTGGTCAAGGAAGAACTCAAGAAATTGTTAGACGTGGGGTTCATCAGGGCCATTGATTACCCCGAATGGATATCAAACATCGTGCCAGTATCTAAACCAGACGGCAGGGTTCGACTATGCAACGATTTTAGAGACTTAAACAAAGCATGCCGCAAAGATGACTTTCCCTTGCCTAACATCGATATCATAGTCGACCTCACGGCGGGACATACAATGTTGTCACTTATGGATGGATTCTCAGGGTACAACCAGATCAAAATAGCACCAGAGGATCAGCACAAAACCGCTTTCACTTGTCCATGGGGTACTTTTTGCTGGAATGTCATGCCGTTTGGGCTGAAAAATGCAGGTGCTACATACCAGCGGGCCATGACAACTATATTCCACGACATGATGCATGTGACCATGGAAGATTATGTTGACGACATCTTGGCAAAATCACTCACCAGGGACTCACACCTGGACACATTAGAGAAGGTCTTCCAACGGCTGGACCAATTCCAAGTAAAGTTGAACCCGAAGAAATGTGTATTTGGGGTCACATCAGGCAAACTGCTAGGCTTCATCGTGTCAGCAAACGGCATAGAGGTAGACCCGGCCAAGGTCAAGGCAATCATGGACATGCCTCCGCCCAAAACTCTAACACAGTTGAGATCCTTACAGGGCAAGCTACAGGCCATCCGCAGGTTCATCTCACAGTTGGCCGACAAGTGCCATCCTTTCAGCCACCTTCTACATAAGAACGTTCCATTTAAGTGGGATGAGCAGTGCGAAGAGGCATTCCACAAGCTCAAGGAGTACCTCACGAATCCTCCTATACTCATGCCTCCGATCCAAGGAAAACCTTTGATCCTCTACATATCCGCTACACCTACTGCTCTTGGGGCTCTCCTGGCGCAGCAAGACTATGAGAACAAGGAAAGAGCTGTGTACTATATCAGTCGAACCTTAGTGGGCTACGAGCTACAGTACTCACAGGTGGAACGTTCATGCCTTGCGGTGGTTTTTGCCTCACAAAAACTCCGACACTACATGTTGGCACATCCTGTCAAACTCATTGCCAAGATCGACCCACTAAAATATCTTCTCAGCAAGGCAGCTCTCACAGGACGACTAGCCAAATGGGTTATGCTTCTTAGCGAATATGATATAGAGTATGTGGATAGAAAAGCCATCAAGGGGCAAATCATCGCAGACCAACTAGCTGAGGCACCATTACAGGACACTTCACCAATGCAGTTTGAGTTCCCCGATGAATCTCTATTCACTCTGTCCACCTCTCCTTGGAAACTCTACTTCGACGGGTCTTACACCAACCATGGATCGGGGGCAGGTATCTTGTTCATCACTGCCCAAGGCGACACAATTCCAAAGTCCTACAGGTTGTTATTTCCATGCACTAACAACATAGCAGAGTATGAGGCTTTGGTAATTGGTCTCAAGATGGCCACTGAGTGGAAAATTCAAGCACTACATGTCTATGGTGATTCTCAGCTTGTCATAAACCAGGTCAACGACGAGTATCAGACCAAAGATGAGAAGCTCATCCCATACAAGCGAATGGTCGACGATCTCAAAGAACACTTTGGGACCATCTCGTTTGAGCAAATACCCAGGATAGAGAACAAAGCAGCCGACGCAATGGCGACCATAGCCTCTCTTCTTGAGATACCTGAACAGGAGTCACAGTATGAGTTCCTAGTAGAAACAATTCGACAGCCGGCTTATGATCTCCGTGAAACCCATTCCATCTGCCACCTAGTGGGATCTGATTCACCTTGGTACGGTAAGACCTACACTTACCTCAAGGACAATATCCTTCCTTTGGACCTCTCTTCCAACCAAAAATGAACCTTCATCCGACAAGCCTCCCGTTACACCGTTATCGCCAATACCCTTTACCGACGTGGTCTGGATGGTACTTTACTCCGTTGTCTAGAACAGGAAGAATCTATAACTGCCTTGCGAGACGTGCACGAAGGGATCTGCGGAACACACTCCAGCGGTCCTTCCTTAGCTAAGAAACTCATGCGTTTGGGTTATTACTGGCCCAATATGGAAATGGATTCATATCAGTTCGTCAAAAAGTGCAGACAGTGCCAGATACATGGGAACCTGATTCATGCACCTGCTCAGGAGTTGAGACCTCTAACGACACCCTGGCCCTTTTGCCAGTGGGGTCTAGACCTCGTAGGAAAGATCCATCCGCCTTCTTCCAACGGCCATAAATTCATCATAACCGCTACTGAATACTTCACAAAGTGGATTGAAGCCGTTCCCTTATCAACCGTCACAGGAAAGCAAATTTCCTCTTTCATTTTGAATTACATTATCTGCCGATATGGCATCCCTTCATCCATCATAACGGATAACGGGAGACCTTTCAAAAATCAAGATGTCCAGGAACTTTGTGAACGGTTCAAGATCCAACATCGCTTCTCCACCCCATATTACCCCCAAGGTAACGGCCAAGCTGAGGCATCAAACAAAACCATTCTGAAACTCCTAAAGAAGACTGTCAATGAAGCCGGTCGCGATTGGCACGTCCAGCTCAATCCCGCTCTGTGGGCCTATCGAACCAGCATACGCACTCCCACAGGTGCTACACCCTACGCCCTCGTCTATGGTTCCGAAGCCATCCTTCCTATTGAGGTCGAACTCCCCTCCCTTCGGGTGTCGTTGAAAGGTCTCATCTCAGACGAAGAGTACAAAGTCACCAGACTGCAAGAGCTGGAACTGCTAGAGGAACGGCGCCAGAAAGCTTTTGACCATCTCAAAGCCTATCAACAGATGATGTCAAGAAGCTACAACCACAAGGTTAGACCAAGATGCTTCAAGGTTGGGGACCTAGTTCTAAAAGAGAACCCTCGCAACCAGCAGGACAGAGAAAAGAAAGGTAAGTTCGAGCCTAACTGGCTTGGACCCTATGTAATTGTAGCAGCTTATGGATCGGGGGCATATCAGTTGGCCACATTGGAAGGTGAGTTGTTTGATGATCCAATCAACAGCATGCACCTTCGCAGGTTCTATACCTAAGAGAACCCCAATGCAAGGGGGCACAATAAAATCAAAAAAATCAAAAAACTACAAAGAAAAAAATTGAAAAAAAAAAAAAAAAAAAAAAAAAAATCGTCCTTTGGTGAAAACCTGGCAAACAGGCGCCTTGGATAGGTATCATGGGGAAAACCTGGCAATCAGGCGTCATGTTACTTTCTAGCTTCTCGTGCAAATAAAAGCAAGTGATGAAAACCTGGTAAACAGGCGTTACTTGTGACAAACCGCATTCTCCATCTTTGGGAATCCAATCACCTTGAGCCCATTCTCTCTCTATTTTCCCCATTCGACCCGTATCCATCCCACAGTAAACACTTGACAGTTACCTATCATGGCTTGATACTCAGCTTGTGGCCTTGTCAACCAAGGTTTTGTCCCATATCGTCCCCTCGAAGTGAGCCTAGCATAATGTCTCTCGTCAATATCTGTGGTCCGAATCCGTGAACTACGTTGCCTCTGCGCCGTCACGTAGGCAAGGCCATTATTCTAGTGCGCCCCCGAGGCTTCCATCTCCCCTCTTGTCTTCATTCTTGTCGTCTTTCTTCTAGTCCATCCATGGTCCATTAGGGTTTACCCCGAACTACGTTGCCTCTGCGTCGTCACGTAGGCAAGGCCATTTAGCAATGAGCCCCCGAGGCACTAGGTCAGTCCCTTAGGGTCCGTCTTCTCAATAAGGATTGTGCAACCTTCTCATCAAGTAAGCAAATGCAAGCAAACACCCGCGCTTCAAGCAGAAATCTTGACTATGAGCATCTTAACCTATCCAATGCAAAGCAAATACCCAAGGTCTTCTAAATGATTTTATGCAAATTAAGGCAAGAAATAAACACATATCAACGCAAATATGCTTTGTAGACCAGAAACAGGGTTAAGTTACAGAGTCTTGATTTTTTGCTGTCATACCCTCCTATGCTACTCAAGGATGCCAAAAGCTAGAGATGCTATGATGGGGGCATGATTACTTTCTTTGTTTGCTATTTGGGGATTAAACTTTAGTAATGTGAAGCCTTGTCTTAGGACGTGATCGGCAAAAGATCATCGAGGACATCAAAGGTCTAACATGAACGGGGGCAATCCTTGCTTGTTGAAACGCAAGAGGTACTCAGGTCATCTAGATTCAATTTTGACTAGATGCTTGTCTTAACTTGCTAAATCACAATCCATGTAAGCGATACTCAGGTCATCTCGGTTCAATTATACCTCGATGCTTGTATTCACTTACAACATTTCGGAAACATACCAAAAACAAAATGCCCAATGATGAAATAAAGCAATCTAAAAGCAAAGCATCCGTCCTATATCCATACACCCATCCATACAATCCTCATTATTCAAACTATGCAGAATAACGATATCAAGAAAAATTCCTAAGTCATTCTTTCGCAACCATCCCTCTATCCATCATGTCAATCTTCTGTCGATAGCGTACATTTGGACATCACAAAAACAAGGCATATAGGAGCATATCACATCACTCGTAGAAACTAGTCATGCACATGATTAGGTTAGTATAGTACATCATCCAATGCATTAGGTCACCAATACATTTGCATCACATCTTAATCTTAAAAGCCCAGAAAATCAAGCAACATAGCTAAGTACATCACATGTATAGTTACATCATAACATAGAAATCATGTTCCATACATATACATTTGCATCATCACAAGAACATCATATTAACTTTGCATTCATTTGTCACATTAAATCATATAGACATCATATAGCAGCATATCAAAGTATTTCTCATATAACATCATATAAACCATCTAACTATGCAATAGAACCACATCATGCAATAGAAGTAATCATCTCATAAACGCATGCAATAGATACACAAAGCTGCATCATCATCCATACTATCATATACAAGGATGTCCAAATGTACAATATCACCATCTCTCTCAAAATCAAAGTGTCATATACAATATACGTCTAAATAGACGGTGATACATGTCCCAAAATGTACAAAATCTGGTCTCTGACTACCCCTGCGGCTGTGAGCCACCACTGCCGGCTCCTGACTGCTGGGGTCCCATGACAGATGCCCCTGACTGGGATGGACCTGCTCTGTGGGCCACCCCAGACTGAGTCCTGAAACTCCCTGCCCTCTGGCTCGCCGACACGGCACCATGGTACAAGCCTCGGTAGTACTGTACCTGCTGCTGTGCTCTGGCTAAATCTGTCTGTGCCTGTGCCAACTGCGTCTGCAACTGGCCTACCTGTGCCTGTGCCTGCTGCACCTGCCCAACCAAAAATGTACTCGCTGCATCTGTGCCCATGGCAGCTACTGCTGTGTCCCTCTCTACTCGGATCAGACGTACCCGGGCATCTGCCATGTCTCGCTCGCGAGTCAAACCAGCGATCACTGCCGCATCTGTATCTCGCATCCTCTCCACTCTCCTCAGCTGTGCCTGCAGCTCCCGCACCTGTCCTCTCAGGCTGGCTATGGTCCTCTCATGTGCCTCACCCTGCACCGGCCCCTGTGCTGCCTCTGCCTGTCCTAGCCCCTGCTGCTGTGGCACCTGCTGCTGTGGTACCTGCTGGGGTGGTGGCATCTGTGCCTACTGCTGTCCCTCCCCCTGTCCTGGCACTGCCTGCCCAGCCCGGTCTATCCTCCTCCGCTGCCTCGGCCTCTCTGCAGCTCGGCCACCACGTCCTCATCCTCCTCTAGCGGCCCTCCGCCCTGGGCCAGCCTCTCCCTCCTCCTCTGAGTCCGCCTCGTCAATGCGAGGCACCAGCATACCAGGTCCTGAATATCTCGGAAATGGATGTGCAGTAATCCAATCCTCATACTCCTGTGTAACCCCAGCATCTGCAATCTCTCGCCTCATATCCCAGGCCACATAAGGCAACTGCTGGAACTCTGCTAGAGCCTCCTCGTAAGAAGCCATCGGCCCCCATCGGACCCTCTCTGCATGTGTCCGTGCGAACATGGCCTGTCCCTGCGGCATGCCCTGTCTCCTGCCGAACTGTCTCAGTACTCGGCCCACCGTCTGCCTCTCCAAAATGTGCCGTGTCCGGCCAATCAACCACCTGGTCTGGAAGCAGAAAGGCAACTCATCTCCCTCATCGTCCCAAGGCTCGCAGTCCAGATATGGTCGCCAGACGACCACATCTATCCCATCCAACGTATGCCTCCAATACTCTAGCTTCCCCAGCCTGTGCTGGGAAATCACTCCTGCGTAGCCATAGCTGTACGGCTCTCCCCTCTGCCTAGCAAAAACACATATCGGCCTGGTCACCGCTATGTGCTCCCACAGCCAAAACTGTAACAGCAGCACCCCAGCCGATAGACTCGTGCTGCGGTGGTACACCACCTGATGCATGTTGTGGTATAAGTGAGCTAGCACGCAAGGTCCCCACGCGTATCGAGTGCCCTCAGTCACCATCCGCTCCATAATCCTGCCCCATCCAATGGGGAACCCGTGCGATCTCCTGTCAGGGCATACAACGCCCGCAATCAGTCCAGCCACGATCCCAGGGAAGTAGTCGTAGCAGTCATAGATATCCTGCCAAGGGATGACCTGTCCCACCAGCTCGGGATCGTCGAATACTCGCTGACACTCGGCGAGTCCCGCGTCCCGCTGTGCGTCGTACTCCACCAACTCGCCTACCACGGGCAAGTGCAGTATCCTATAGACGTCCTCCAGCGTCACAGTCATCTCTCCAGTAGGGAAGTGGAAGGTCCCGTCCTCGCTGTGGAATCTCTCCACGGCAGCTGTCAGCAGTCCTCAGTTCGCCCGCACCTCGGGCATGAAGTAAACGTAATCTAGGCCCATGGCACCAAGCGCCACTCTATCAGCCTCCGTCAACATATGTCTCTGCAGTAGAGGCATAGGGAACGTCTCCCTCGACTGCAATGTCTCTCGTATCTCCTCCTGCCAACACGCAAAGCAAGGCGTCAGTCTCAAACCGCATATACCATACTCAACATATCTATTGGACTATATCAACTAAACTTAGCATTTCAAATTGATCAAAACAGCACACTACATCTCTCGACTAGATTCCTGCAATCTCGGAGATAGCTCATCGATTCCTGCGTCAAACAGGACGCTAATCGAATCAGTTTGGCTAAGTAATTTGCCATCCCAAGCAAATGCGCCACTACAGGTGGTAAATGCGCCATTTCTGGTATATGCGCCGCAACAATCGACGTATGCGCCGCACAAATACATATGCGCCGCTACATGCCACATATGCGCCGTTCTAACGCATGCGCCGCATAAAGCAACATATGCGCCGCTAAATTATGGATGCGCCGCAGGAAGTCACATATGCGCAACTTAGGCAAATGCGCTGCTACATTTCACGCATGCGCGGCGAAAATACGAAAGCGCCGCTTAATTACGAAAGCGCCGCCAAAATGAACACATGCGCAGCTTTCACGCATGCGCCGCCGAAACAGGCATATGCGCCGCGAAATCGCAAAAGCGCAGCTTCGCGGGGCATATGCGCCGTTCTGCGTTTCGGCGCATTCATTTCACCTATTTTCTATGAGCATTTATGACACCTAAACTCGACCCTAGGAGAATTTTTTCGAAGCACATACCAGGGGTCCTGCCTCTGCTGGCCGCCTGAATCGTCGGACTCGCTCGAATCGATGCTCCTCGCGTGGAATGTCTGCTGCTCTGGCCGCCATGCTGCTCTAGGTTTGCTCTGAGCTCTCCTTCTCTAATCCAGATCAACCAAGTGTGCAAATGACTATTCTTGTGGACCCAGCTCCTATTTATAGCCTCCAAAACCCTAATTCTGGCTAGGTGATGACTGTGACTACTTCCCGTGTCCGTTTTTCCTCCCGTTTTCTTCCCGCATCCCTGACCGCGTCCCTTTTTCTCCAACCTATCCTAACCCCTTCCTCGTCGTGAGATCGTCCGTCTCCAAAACTTTCGCCGTTTTTCCCGTCCAATCTCCCGAGGGGGCATCCTATCGTCATTTAACCTACACCAGGGGCAAACTGGGGCATGTATCATCATTCAGACTATCAATTTCTTTGAAGCAACGCTGTAAACTGCATTGCATCAAAGAGGGGCAAAATGTATACGCCTAAAAATGACACAAATCATCCTAAATAAATATTCTAAATATTTATTCCATTCTTCTATTTATTAAATAAATATTCTAAATTTATTTAATCGATTCACTGTTCCATAATTAAATAAATTCAATTTATTTAATTAAAATTCTTCCATTTGTCCTTCACAATTAAATAATTATAAATTATTTAATTAATCCTATTTCCTCTATCCTAAAGTTCTAAATTCAAAATTCCACATCACCTTTACACCTCACCTTTTCCACCTCACCTTGTCCACCTCATCAGGTTGCACATGTAATTAAATATATTTAATATTTAATTATCTTATTTTCCCTCACCCACATGGCCTATTTCTTCTCCAATCAGAGGTCAGTTAACCAATCAATCAAGTCTGTTAACTAACCTGTCAGTTGAGTCAAATCCTCAATCAATCCAGTCAGTTCCACAATCCACTCTTCTAACTGATCAATCAATTCTGTTAACAGACCAGTCAATGGAGTTAACTCTCCAATCAGTTTTGTCACATCCCACCTTTCATGATGGAGCTGGGACACTTGGCACATTTCCACTGGTTGCACATTCCTCAACCCTCCTCAACCGTTGATCTTCATATCTTCTCTCAACCGTTGATTCCTATTCCTCCGGGTCTATAAATGAAGCTTCATCCCTTCATTCTAATCATCCAGGCTTTTGACATCGTTACTCTGCAGAAATATCACCAGCGCGCCTTTGGCACCCATTTGTCATCTACAAGCTTGAGATCACCATTGTTGCATTGGAGCTCACCTTCATTGCATATCACACTACAGCCGTTCACCATCGACTTCCTCCAACAGCTTTTAAAAGATTGCACTCTCTGAGGGCTCATCTCATCTGCGAAAGGACGATTCGTGATAGGCGAACAACAGAAGTTTCGAAACGGAAGAGGTTTGCTGTGTTTGTTCATTGCTTTGTTTACTTGAATCTTCTTTGTTTCTCTATTCTGTTGATGTTTGGGTCATCTGTTATTCATTTGATTGATGCACTATTTTACCCTCACACTATGTATATAAAAATAAAAGAATTTAAAGAAAGTTCTGAGTTGAGGTTTTGTTTTGAGGTGGGGGTTATACCCCCACCGCCGCTGTTCCTTACAGATCTGGGTGTGGGGAGGGGGCCGAGCCCCACCCACACCCCACTGTAGTGGGATGTGGGTGGGGCTCGGCCCCTCCCCACATTCCCCCCCTTCACTACCTGCACACTACCGTCCCCACAAAAACCACACCTCGACGCCTCCACCCTACACACCTTCTATGGAAGGATCTCTCGCGGCGGCCGGACTCCCCCCCTCGTTGCTGTGTGCAGCCATTCGGCCTCCGAGAAAGATTTAAACCTGCAAGTTTCTATTAAACTCTCTGCTGTTTATTATATATATATATATATATATATTTCGGCATATACACACTGTTATTGCAAAAAAAAAGAACACTCTAGTTTATACCAGAGATTTTTTACATATAAAAAATAAAAATAAATAATAAATAGATAAATGTATACTGAACGAGTATACCTCTGGAGCTTTAATCATGGCTTCCCCTTCTCTTTAACCTATAAAAAATAAAAATAAATAATAAATAGATAAATGTATACTGAACGAGTATACCTCTGGAGCTTTAATCATGGCTTCCCCTTCTCTTTAACCTACAACACAAAATAAAGAGAGAAAGAATGAGAGAAATTGGAGAGGAAGAGAAAATGTTAGAATAGAGAAATAGAGGCTAGGGTTTACCCCTTTTCTCCATAATGATATTATATTTTATTGTTGGAGGATTTTTAGGGCATGGTATTTTAAAATTGTCTTTTTAATTTAGTTCCCACTCTTTTGATTTATGTAGTTGTTTTAGTTTTTAAAAAGGGGCTTAGAGATAAGTCAAAAGATGTGGGTAATCTTATTTCCATTTGGGAGGTTATTATTATTAATTTGTTTGTTTAGGGGTATGGTAATATTTAAGTAGGGTATTTTTAAATCTAGAGGAAAATTATAGATTATTTTTAATTTAATTATTTTGGAAAGGAGTATGATTATTCTATATAATTTTCCCCCAATCTAACTATGGTAATGTTATTACGTTAAGTTTTAAATCAATTGAGATTAATGTGAATGCATGTGGACCTTAGTTTAGAAAATTAATATTTATTTATTTAGTTTACTTTAGTAATTTATTTTCGACATTTACTTATTCCTTGTGTGAAATAAATAACTAAATTAATTAGTTGTTTTATCAAAAT
Source organism: Cunninghamia lanceolata (assembly GCA_027924645.1). NCBI lineage: Eukaryota > Viridiplantae > Streptophyta > Pinopsida > Cupressales > Cupressaceae > Cunninghamia > Cunninghamia lanceolata. The sequence continues at coordinate 13,867,502 of BSBN01000352.1, read as the reverse complement.
TAGCAAACCTAGTAAACTTTTGACCAGGAATTATTTAATTAGAATAAACCCTATTCACGCCCGTGAGGCGTTATGCTACTCGATTTTTCCAAAATTTAAGATGAGTTAATTTAGTTTTTTTTGAACCTTGCACAATGTTGATTTACCAGTTCCGCAAACATGTTGATTTTATATTAGGCCATTAAATTTATTCTTATGCTTTAGAGTAGACTTTGATTTGACTTATGTCAAAATCCCATCATTCACTTAGGTAAACCTAGGGTTTTGATCTTCGATCCTAACCCTATTAGCGACGTTGTTCATGTCGTAGTTACCCCCTAGTTGGTCTCCATCGTGTAGGGGAAATTCGCATGTGATCGCATCACCCCCCCTTCGACTGACATGTTGACACCTTTTGCGCATCACCACTAAGCACGCTGATGTGTGCGAGGGGGTTTCTAGGGATGCGTGGAAAATTTTTGTTATTCCGTGTCATGACCACATGACAAGTGTGGACATGACACATGCGTTGCGTGTCGTGACTGCATGGAAAATGTGGGCATGACAGGATTGTAGGCCTTTCTTCTGATGAGGGAGTGAGAGTTGTAGTGTAGCTTGAACTGTTTCTAGATTGATGGTAATGTCATCTTTTGAAACTATGTGCCCCAACAACTTGCCTCGAGGCATCCCAAATATTCATTTTTTAGGATTCAAAGAAATCCCAAACTATTGACACCTCTCATACACCTTCTCTAGATGGTTGAAGTGATCCTCCTTGTTCTTGGAGAAGACTATTAGGTCATCCATGTATATTAGGATGATCTCATTGATTAAGTCCTTGAAGGTAATGTTCATTGCCCTCTAAACATTGCTCTAGCATTTGATAAACTAAAAGGTCTTTTTAAGAGGTCTATATACCCTATTTTGTGGTGAAAGTCATTTTGTGTTGGTCCTCTTCTTTTACCAATATTTGATTGAAGCTACAAAATCCATCCAACATGGAGAATCTGTTACAACCAACCACTATTTGTGGGATTTGGTCCATGGATGGTAGTAGGTTATGATCTTTGAGGGACACTTTATTCAAGTCCTAGAAATCAACACATTGTCCAATTTCTCCATTATTTTTCCTCATTGGAACCAAATTGGAGACCCAAATTGAAATAGGATAGATGATTTTGAGCTCACCAACTTGGTAAGCCCTTGCTTCATAAGTGGCTTGATCTTTGGATTCACCGACCTTTGCTTTTGTCTGATTGGCTTCATTTTTTGTCGAGTTCCTATTGTGTGTTGCATCACTTCTTTGTTGTAGCCTCTTAGTCCTTCATAATCCCAAGCCATGGCCCAATCATCTTTGTTGTAAAGGATGATAAGACACTCCATTTCTTCTTGTGTATAGAGCTTTAATAGTCCGATAACTCTACCTAGGGTAATATTCACATTTTTATAGTCCTTTTTGTTGGCTAAGATATTTTTTTTCTCTTTGTAAGAGTTATTAGGACTGAATATGAATTTTAGGGTGACCATACCTCTAGGCAACTTGTTGCTTTTCAACTGGATGATTTGATCTCCATAGGCCTCCTCTGAGATGAGCTCTTTTATAAACTCGTTAGAATTCTAGAGTAAGTCTATGATCTATTGATCATTTTGAAACACCATCCAATGAGATTTATTGTCAAGCATCACAAGTCTAACTACCAACTTAATTTCATCCTTGTTCTTCAATAGGTATTTAGTGGGTTCAAATTGGGAACCAATAAGGGATATTTTGTCCACTTAAGCATTTTCTTTTCTAAGGACCACCTGTATATTGACAACATCAAAAAATTTTAAGATATCCCATACACGGTGCTTGTAGGTCTTCATGAGGGAAGTTTTGCCATGCATAAGGATCTCACCTACTTGATCACTAGTTCTAAGTCACCATAGATCTGTAACACTTTAGTGCCCTTCTTCTCAACAACTAGTAGTCCTTGGACTAGTGCATCATACTTTGCAATATTACAAGTGTAGTTGAATTGGAGCAGGAAAGATTGTTGATACTTATTCACCTAGAGGAGATAAATTAGATATTGGCACTAGTGCATATCTTGTAGTTAGTGCCATCAAAGTGTTACTTCCATATCCTAGTTGCATTTTTTTTCTTCTTGACAACCTCCAAGATCGAAAACTACACCTAATGGATGAGGTAGGTAACAAGACCAGTATCCGCAAATAGTTGATAAGATACACCCTCTAGCTCATCCATAGATGACCACCATGCATCATGTTCTTCATTTGGGACCTCATTGGCAGTATGCAACTCATCATAGTGCTCAGGGGAGGATAGTTCATCCTTAATTACAAATGACTGGCTAGGGTCACTGTGAATGGTTAGTTTACTTTCAATATGGTGCATGCTAAGAGGCTAAGAGGGTATCCTAACTCTAGTCCCATACATAGTGGTCAAAAACATGTGGCTATAGTCTAGAGAAATATAGCCTCCAAAATTTGCAATAAAATCTCTAGACAAACAAATGTCGAATGTGGCAGGTACCTCTATTATGCATGTCCTGGAGGACCTCCACATTGGGGCGTGCATACAAGGCCAAAGGCAAATTCCTAACCACTCCTAGGGAATTGACCAGAGTTCCATCTAGTTGGACAACTTCTTTATTTGCAAGTTCATAGGTCAAATTGAGGGCTTCAATAACTTTTATAGGCATCATTGATGTGCTTCAACCAGAGTCTATCATAGAATTATGTATCAACTTATCCTTATGAACAAGCATTAAATAGAAAGGCTTTGATTTGATTTTACTTATCTAATTTCATGTGATTTGTAGGAGCATAGGTGTTGGCAAGATTGCTTATGCTGCATCTGTGGGTGACATCCTTTGGCTGCTTGATACCTTTTGCCTTTTGAGTGCCTCCTTCAACATTTTCATCTTCTTGAGAATAGATAGCACTTCCCAAAGTGGGATATTGACTATGGATATTTTGAGCTAACAGACAATGTTGAAAGAGCTGCTAGCTTGTACCACCTTGGTCATAGTGGGTTCCCAATGCACACGTGGCCTCTCCATAATAGGGTAGATAGTTTTCCATAGTCTTGACTATTAGGTCTCTATTTCTTTGGTTGTCTCGTACTCATTCAACTTAGTGCCTATGGGCACCGTTGGCCTAGAAGTATATGTTATTGGTACACCAAACACAAAGTGCTTCCTTCTCCTTTTGCTTTATGGGCAACATGGGCCTTGATTGAGCATGTTCTTCAATCACCTTATGAGCTCTCACTTAATAGTTGAACTTGGCTATGATGTTTATAGAGATGCTATAGACTCGTGTTGCGTGTATGATTCTAAATCCTCCCAAGTCACCAGTGTTTGTTCTAGAGTGCTCGCCTACTCCATGTAAGCTTCAACAATAGGTTATCAGTCATTATGATCGATACTCTAGCTATACTCACCATGAAAGGTGGCCTAGGAGTGGAGATTGGTGCAACACACTGAAGGCGTATGAGATGTAGAGTAGTAATAACACCATACATTCGTTTCTTTTGTATAATTCTTTCGTTTTGTAGCTAACTCTTTATTGAGATTATGAGGAATTCTTTGCAGAGGTTGTTCTACAAGCACCAATTAGTGATGTTGCATATGAGGCCTAGTTGGTTGGTATGAAGACTTTTGTTGATATGGTTGGTTGTTATGGAATGACCTATGGCTTTGATTAGGCCATTGATTATACAACTAGTTTGGAGGGCATTGATTATTAGCTTAGGGAGGTCTTTGTGTATTTTGTTAGTTTCTTTTGAGAACAATGACCTCATTAACATGGTTTGGAGTAGATTTCTCATCTTGTCAAGCTCAAAAGGAGTTGACAACTCAAAAAAATAGTATTCTGGTTGAGGATTAGTGGGGATTGGGTTCATGAGTGGCAAAGAAGCAGGTTGCTCACTTGACATTGGTTGGTAGGGTGGCCAAATATCTACGAACGATGGCATTAGGAACAAAGAGCTAACCTTCCAATCTGAATTAGATCATTCTCTACTGCTAGAGCAATTTCATATGCATGTGGGAGAGTGTTTACTCCCTATTCTTTATAGCCATGGCTATTTTAGAGTCAATAACCTTAACATAGTAAAGATATGCCATACCTAATGGAGGACGAACTTCAACCGAGATGTGCTACCATATAGGTCTTTTGAAATCTAGTGTTGAAGTCATTCAACATCTCCATAGGGGCTCTCTTGATAGTCGCCAACTTCTTTAGTAGTGATGAAGCATTGCCCTTCTCTTTGAATCTATTGAGAAAGACCTGACATAACTAGTCCCAATTGGCAATGCACATTTGTGGAAGTGACCGGTACCAGTCAAGATCCTTACCATTATCTACAAATATGCATACAACTCATGATGTAATAATCAACAAAGATAAATATGCATACAACCACTAACAATGAATAAAGACAAGTCAATAGCCACTTGGAACAATTACTTGCTTTCTATTAAGTTCATGAAATATTAGATAGATAAATACATATCTATTTTGTAAACATACATAGAGGCTCCCTCTATGTAGTAGAAAAGAGGAAACAAACTTCACTTGGACATCAGGCTCAAAAGCTCCATTGACAAAGTGTTAAGCATGTTTAGGCACATAGACTAGTATTTATAGACTTTCTACCCAACCAACAAAGGGTTTCCCCGCAATTCTCATTTGAAATTTGAATTCTTGTAGAGAGATGTCTCTACAAATTCGACACCTTAATTGTTCTTGTCAATGGTTGGGATAGGATGTGTGACCTCTTGGTAGCTAGTTCTATGAATTTTGTCACCCAATATTGTACTTTAGCAGTGTTGGTAGGTGAAATTTGTTGTCTAGGCATTGTTCAGCTGGTGGTCATGAATGCCCTACCTTACCATCTTATAAAATTTGAATTCTTGTACTAGATCAATCTTGCCATAACTACTCTAGCATTATAACGCCCTTAGGATGACATAGGGAAACTATGGGTGCTAAAACTATTGTTGGGGTGCATAACGAGCTCCTTCTATGCTATAATGGTCACGTGTCTCATGGGTTGTTGGATGTGTTCATCGTTGGTAGATCAAATGATCCTTGGTGCATTTTGGAAATATTTGCCCTTTGCTTTTATGAGAACTCCTGGGAGCATGCCACATGTCATTAGTTGAGTCTTGACTCAACACAATTGGTAAAGGAAGTGGGACTAACCAATAGTCACACCGAACACCTTTATATTTATAGCATTGCCCACACTGCCATGTGTCACAATGTCAGGGCTTCCTATAAAATCATTCCTCTACTTTTCCTTGAAAGTCCTATGAGTTGTTGGATGAATTTTGACATGACATTTCAGACGATGTGCATCACTAAGGATTAGCACTCTATCAAAACTACATCTAAACTTCCAAAATGACAAAATTGGATTGATTTGAGGAGGCCCATAGATGCTGCAGGGCATTCTTATTCTTTGGATGCAGAGGTAGGATGAATTTGCTTCTTGTGGTGAGGGATTCACTATAGTAAGCTCTTTGTGAGTGAATCAACTTCACCAATAGACCAAAGACCACTTGACTATTATAATTTTTTGGTCAGTAGACCATCATATTTTAAGCCTTTCATTAATGAAATTGGCTTCTATTTATTAACACACCAAATATCATATAACATGCCACTTTTTTTGCATAAATTTAAACATTTCTAATATTTTGTTGGAAAATGGAAAGAAAACAATTACCAAAATAACATAATAAATGGTTACAAAGATGTAATGAAATAAATAGAAATATGCAAATTATCTAGGTTAAATAAATAAATGCAATCAATTAAGTACAAATTAACCTATGATTGTGATAAGTATACAAAAAATAAATGTGATGGATAGGGGTACTTAACTCTAGAAATAATGAAGTAGAAATACTAGATGTTATGTTGAGTCCGTTCGCCACTATCCAAAAACTAATGTACTCAGTCTAATGAGAGTGTTAGAGATGGTATAGTCTTAGAAATCCCTAGGGTTCAATCCCAAGTGTTGTAGGATCGATCTAAAGCAATGTGGATTTAATTTGACATGCAAAAATTATTTGTGACATGTGGGAATGATGTGACAAATTAGAACTTGAAAAGTTGTTCACCTCTACCTTCTTGAAATTTTAATTTGTTAAGTTAGTGTCGAGAGATATCATTTAGGAGTTTGTTGACTTGATAGGTAAATGAGTTCTCCTACGTAAAACCCCTTTGGTGGGTCAAATTAATAGTAAAAAATATTGAAGACTATATACAACAAGATGCAGATGGCCTATATGCAGATGTGATTCTTTGATTCCTTTAAAAATTGAAGTGTGCTCTAAATATTCTCCTTAATCTTCTTGTATATTCTAGATGAAATTAAGTGCACATTAAATGTCTTTAAATACCATGAAATATCAACATATTATACAAAATATGTGTTAAGTCAGCTCACAACAACTAGTAGAAGGGGGGCAGGAAACTTGTAATTTGAATTTAAAAATTTAAATTTCAGGTTCATTCTCATGCACTAGAAAAGATTGAACTAGGTCAATACCAAGCCACTCAAAAATGAAACTTGGGGCCAAAATGGTAATTTCATATTAGGGAAAGTGTGATTGAGGGTGCAATAATGATGCATAAATGCTTAATGTGTAGGAATAGGTGTAAGCAAGGATAATAAAGGTGGATAAGGATTGAGCCATGAGTTGAATGAAGAACAAAGTATGCCACTTGTAGACATGTTGGATTTGAGACATTCTATGGGCACAAAACTAAATGGTAAATGGCATGGGTATGAAAATTTCACCATTACACTTTTGTAACAATGAATTTATTTGTATGCCTATGCTAATTCTCATTTAGTTTTATACCCAACTTGATGAGAATGTTTGAATGCAATAACATATCGATAAGTGACACACTCTTGCATTAGGCTTGTCTCATGGACCCATTTGTATTCATCCCTTGTTCACCCCATTTACACTAATTCCCATACATTTGCTCCTTACCTTGAAATACACAAGTTATCCTTGATGGTCATTACAATAAGATGTGGGATTGACTAAGGTCAATCTCAAGAAATATGGAAATGACCCCCAAAATCTAAGACATTAAATTCAAAATTAAACTTTTATATGCCCTTTCACTATTCATCATGAGCCAACTTAACACACATGTCATGTAATATGTTGTTATGTCATGGTATTTAAACACATTCATTAAGCATTAAATACATTATGGAAATATAAGAGGAATTGGTAAGGAGAAATCATTAGACCACACTTCAATTATAAAGGGATTATCAAGGAATCAAAATTACATTATTAGATCATATACTTCATCTACATGTTTGTGAATGAACATGCATTTGATATTTCTCATTACCATTAATTTGATTGACCAAGGGGTTTGACCTAGGAGAATCCATTCACCTATCAAGTCGACAAGCTCATCAATAATGCCTCTAGACACCATCTTGACTTCTCAAATATCTAGTAGGCCTTGTAATGAAATAACTTGCACAATAGAATAATGCAACAACAAATACTTGGAAATATAGTAGGAATACTCATAAATACTTGATAATAATAAGCGACTACAAGGGGGAAAACCTCCAAAAATCTTCAAAAAGAAAAAGAATTTAGAATAAGAAGATCTACTACTCACTACCTCTATATATACCATACTTATGCCCTGGATGCCACCCAAGCTGATCAAACTACCTATAAGACTATATAAATGACTACATAACTTAATTAAGGTTTATTCTAGCCATAAGTCAACTACACATGTCCCAATAGAATCAATGGGTTAAGGGTGTAGCATGCCCCCCTCTTCAAAGAGGTACTTTCTTCAATGTGGATCAATTGTGGATGTTTTTGCACAAAATCTTCATTTTCCCATGTAACATCTTCAACAAGAGAATTCTTCCACTTGATCAAATACTCTATGATCACCCTCATTTGCAACCTCCTAGTGTGTGTTTGAAGTATTTCCTTCGGTTTCAAAATCATTTGACTCTCCTCATCAAGCTCTAGTAACTCAATCTGGGCTAAAACTCTTTGTCTGATAACCTTCTTCAAGCAGGAAACATGGAAGATCGGATGTACTTTTGTTGACTAAGGTAACTCTAATTTATATGCCACACTACCAATCCTCTACAAAACCTTATAAGGGTCATAATACTTGGGTGCAACTATGTTTCCTTATTCTATTATTTTAGTGGCATCTACTCATATGGTTGTAATCACACAAACCCAATCTCTTACTTCAAAGGTCCTTTCACTACTGTGTTGATCAACTTGCTACCTCATTATGTTCTATGTCATTGTCAGGTTCTCCTTGAGACTAGAGATACCTCTTGCTAGTGATGAATGTGTTCATCATATAGGTCATCTATGTGTTTGTGAATTAACAAGTATTTGATCTTTCTAGTTACCATTAATTTGGTTGACCAAGGGGTTTGACATAAGAGAACCCATTCACCTATCAATTTGACAAGCTCATAAAAAATACCTCTAAATGCCATCTTGAATTCTCAAAAATCTAGTAGGTCTTGTAATAAAAAAACTTGCACAATAGAAGAATGCAACAACAAATACTTGGAAATATAATAGGAATACTTGCAAATACTTAATAATAAGCCACTTCAAGAGATAGAACCTCCAAAAGCCTTCAACAAAAAATAGAATTTAGAATAAGTGATCAACTCTACTCACTACCTCCTATATATACCATACTTATGCCTTGGATGCAACTCAAGCTAACCATACTATCTATACAAGACTATATAAATGACTATAACCTAATTCAATGGTTATGCTCTCCACAAGTCGGCTACACATATCCTATACAATCAATGGGTTAAGAGCATACAATGTGCCCCCTCTTTAGAGAAGCATTATCCTCAACATGGATCAATTGTGGATGTTTTTGCATATAATCTTCATTTTCCCACGTAACATCTTCAATTGGAGAATTCTTCCACTTGATCCAATCCTTTGTGACCACCCTCATTTGCAGCCTCTTAATACTTAATATGTGTTTGAAAGATTCCCTCGAGTTCCAAAATCATTCTTCCCTCCTCATCAAGCTTTGGTAATTCAATTTGGGATGAAACTCTTTATTTGATAACCTTCATCAAACAAGAAACATGAAAGACCAAATGTATTTTTGTTGACTTAAGTAACGCCAATGCCACACTACCAATCCTCTACAAAACCTTTGCTATACTACTTGGGTGGGAGCTTGTTACCCTTCTTCTGTTATTTTAGTGGCATCTTCTTATATGGTTGTAATTGCACAAAGACCCAATCTCCTCCAAATTTTCCTTCACTACCATGTTAATCAGCTTGCTACTTCATTCTATTATGTGCTAGTATAAAATTCTCCCTGAGACTAGAGAGTACCTCTTGTTGGTGTTGAATGTGTTCTTCATCATATAGGTCATCTACATGTTTGTGAATGAACATGTCTTTGATATTTCTCATTACCATTAATTTGGTTCACCAAGGGGTTTGATCTAGGAGAACCCATTCACCTATGAAGTCAACCAACTCATCAATAATGCCCCTAGACACCATCTTGAACTCTTAGATATCTAGTAGGTCTTGTAATGAAATAACTCTCGCAATAGAAGAATGCAACAACAAATACTTGGAAATATAATAGGAATACTAGAAAATACTTGATAATAATAATCCACTTCAAGGGGGTGAACCTCCAAAAGTCTTCAATAAGAAATAGAATTTAGAATAAGATGATTAACTACTACTCACTACCTCCTATATATACCACTTATGCCTTGGATGCCACCCACGCTAACCAAACTACCTATATAAGACTACATAAATGACTATATAACCTTCTTAAGGGTTATGCTAATCATAAGTCAGCTACACATATTCCAATACAATCAATGGGTTAAGGGTGTAGCATGCACCCCCTCTTTAGAGAAGCATTGTCTTCAATGCAAATCAATTGTGGATGCTTTTGCACAAAATCTTCATTTTCTCACATAACATTTTCAACTAGAGAATTCTTCCACTTGATCAAATACTCTATGATCGCCCTCATCTACAACCTCTCAGTGTATGTCTAAAGGATTCCCTTAGGTTCCAAAATCATTCTGTCCTCCTCATCAAGTTTTGGTAACTCAATCCAAGTTGAAACTCTTTGTTTGATAACCTTCTTCAAGTAGGAAACAAGGAATACTAGATGTATATTTGTTGAATCAAGTTACTCTGATTTGTATGCCACACTACCAATCCTTTGCAAAACCTTTTAAGGACCATAATACTTAGGTGCAAGCTTGTTATCCTTATTCTGTTATTTTATTGGCATTTGCTTATATGGTTGTAATTGCATAAAGACCCAATCTCCTACTTCAAAAGTCCTTTCATTGCCATGTTGATTAGCTTGTTGCTTCATTTTTTTATGTGCTATTGCCAAGTTCTCCATGAGACTAGAGAGTACCTCTTGCTAGTGTTGAATGTGTTCTTCAACTACTCTAACTTTTGGGTGTGCTCATAATGAGGAGGTGATTGATGGTGGAGGTAATGCAAGAGGTACTCCCCTCTACCAAACAAACTCTTCACCAAAACAATCAATCACACATTTGCACAGGCAGACGCACTCTGCCCTCTAATTTGAATTCACAATTATGAAATATGATTGCAACAATAATAAAACACACACCCAAATTTTATTAACTTCAAATCCACACAAGGAATATAGAATTCTGCATCACAATGTTCAAAAGCAATTTACATAGAGGTCTTGCTTCTTCAACCTGCACACTTCCAAACCTCTCAAACTAAACAATCTCATCCCTATGCAGCATATTATTTATTCTATACCCTCTCATGGTTCATTATTTTTCTCTGGCCACACTCTTTCATGTCATTGGCATTCATACACCATTTCTGGCAGCCACCACTTCAAATCTTTTCCTTCTCTGCTATGCAACCACCATCAATTTATATTTTGCTGCACTTTAATCCTTCTTTCTGGACAGAGGAAAATATATTTTGCAATTTAAACTAGTCTCAAAGAGGCATTCCAAACACTATGGCATCCACACCTCTCCCAAGCGCCTTCTCTTCTTTCCAGATTCTGAAAAAAATGTGTTTTGTACGCACGCTCTCATAAGAGGCTTTTCAACTTCCCCAACATCATCTTCTCCTTTTATTTTATTTATTATCAAATTTTCAACTTTACTTTAGGCATTGAAATATGCCTTATTTATTTTCCTTGATATTTTGTCCAATAATTAATTTTCTTTTTGTTTTGCCAGGGAGCAATTATATAGTGAAAAGGTGAAATTGCAAGAATAGAAAATCCTCCGTCACTGCCCATTTTGATTTTTCAATTGGATTAAAAAGATGTATATGAGATAAATAAAATCCACCAAACAATACCTTGTGAGGCTGCATATGTATTTGACTTCGACTCTGTGTGGAATCGGGTGCCGCAGGCGAAAAATTTCAAACTTCTCAGAATTCAACAAAAATTGACAAGTAGGCTCGGAATGATGTCCCAAGGTCTCCTGCAAAAGGATTTTGATCCAAACTTCCAGAATTAGGAGATACTAAAATTTTTGTAAACCGATGACACACTGTCGACATTAAAACACCAATTTCTCTCAAACTGCGAGAGATATGACTTCAATTCTTTTTGCACTTTCAAGATGGTACCTCCAAGAATGCCCCTGCAAAAGGATTCTGCTCTAGCTCTTATGGATCTTTGGGAATAAATTTTACAAAACTGCCTGTTGTGCTCCGAAGCCAAAGTATGACAAAAACTGAAAAGTTGCGAATTTTGACTTGCCACTTACTCCAATAGCCAAGAGATGCCAACTGAAAACCAAATCACAACAAAAATGAAACCCAAACCTCACACTCTATTTTTGGTTGATGCTGATCACCAGTTCGCCCAGATGCTCTTGCATCAGGAGGGTACCTATATAATTCCACAAATGGAGAGATTTTGGATAAAGTGTGGAAATAAATGTTATACCACCATTATACTAGTGGAAACCATTGTGCCTATCTCTCTTGTTTATCCAAAAACAAAACATTGGAGATAGCCTTCCAAGCACTTGCTAACCACCTTAGTTTGTCCACCTAAGTGTGGATGATACACTGAGCTACAAGCAAGTTGAGTGCCCAAACATCAGAATAAGTCAATCCAAATATTACTTGTAAATATAGGATCATGATCACTTATAAAGATTTTTGGAGTCCAATGTAATTTCTAAATGGTATCCATAAAGGTTGTTGCTACAATACTTGCTACAAATGGGTGCAAGAAAGTATTAAAATGTGCATTTTTGATGAGTCAATCCACAACAACCATGATGATATTTTTTCCTTTAGACCTAGATAAAACCATGATGGAATCCATGGATACCTCTTCCCACCTCTAGCTTGGAACATATAAGGGTTGTACAAGAGGAATAGATAAGGGTTGTAGAATACCTACAGTCTTAATTGTTTCCCCTTTATTTTTCTAGCATACCATGCATTCTGCTATAAAGATTTGGACAACCCCTTGGAGCCCATCCAAAAATAAGACTTCCTTGATTCTATGATAAGTCTTCAAGTGTCTTGAGTAACACCCAATTGGAGAATCATGGAGCTCTTGTAGAATATTAGTGCTACTGTTGGGATGAAAATACCAAATATGGGATTCAGTGAGGAGAACCCCCTTCATTCACCATATCCATCCTAACTTTGCATAAACCCTTTGTTGCCATCACCCTTAAATTTGAAGCCTTTTTCCCCTTTGCACACTTTTTGTGATCACTTCCATCACCCTCTTGACACCATAGTAAGCACACACCACATGTCATAGAATCATCCATAGGGTTTTTCTTATGTAGTCACCATTATTGCTCATACACCACTATCCCTAATCCACCTAGTTGAAAATACTAAATATTGGATTGAGTGAGGTAGTCTCCCAAACAACATGACCATTCTCTCATGTCCCTTATGCTTCAACTTAAGTTTCAAAGATTTTCAAGTGATGTGACTATTTTGTAAGCAACAACAAAGCTAGTACATGAAGACAAAACTTTCCAAAAAGCTATAGGTTTGTCAAAGTTAAAGTCACTAGCCCACCACTTACTATTGTAGGGCCTCCTTCATTGTTGGAATTCCCAGTTTCCAAAAAAGTCCTCTAACAAATTCCAAATTCATAGCATAACTTCCTCTAGACCTTCTAGAGCATTTCTAGTTTTAGATCCAACATTCACTAGGTGCACAATTTTTGTTGTTATTCTCTCTATTTCAATAATCAATTCCTAGTTTCATGATGCATTCTCCATTTCCATACTCTTATATTTATAAGTGTAGAACAAATTATAGTAATTTTAGTTTTATACTTTCATGTTTAATTTTGATTTGGATTTATACCTGTATCATATAAAGAATTTAGTATAAATCCAAGGCCATTTCAACCTAGAATTCTCTATTTTGTTCTTTCATTTGGTGAACTCAACATTCCTAATCCCCTATCTCTAATTTTTAGTAAAAGAAATAACCAAAACCCTTTCTTTTCTTTCTTTTTCCTTTCCAAATTGGGTAAAAAATGAAATATAAAACAAAAATGACCCAAATTTTTTTGGGGCATTACCCCAAACCCCATTCCTGTATCCAAAAGACCAAAATGGTGGCCCGTGGCTAATTTGTTGTCTTCACCCTTTGATCTAATATTCACAACACTTTATTTTTTCCCTCCTCCATGTCAATTTTATCTATCCCAACACATTTATCTTTACTATATATCTTTAAAACACCCTTTGACACGTTCACAATATTACTTTTTCTTATCCAAACACCACATTCCATTCTCCCGACTAATATCAAAGTGATAGAATAATACTATTCTATTCAAGGATGCATTATGCAAAGGAAATACAAGAGATATTTGAGAGATGCTCATATGAGAGCTACAAGTGACGATATATAGTATACACCACTAAGATATGTGAGTGTACAACCAATGTGGGATAATAGGAGATGTAGTCACATATGTGCACACCATCTTCACCAAATTAGGAAAGTACAAGTAACATGATGTAAGTACAACCTACATAAGCAAGTAAATTCTATATTAGGTGCATATAATGTAATAAAGTAATTAACTAAATGTAAGAAAATGAAATAACGCACCAACACTCCCCAATAAGCATAGCTTAAGTGGGTAGGAAAGATGGATAAATAAGTACTAGCAAATGTGTAGTCATGTTAGGTATCCATGTACAAATGATCCCCTCAAAACAAAGAGAAGGAGAAAACCCCATAAGAAAAAAGCCCCCCAAAAGAGGATGAAGAGAGTAGGGCTATGTGACCCCACTCGAAAGAATTGAGAAGGCTAAAACTCCATGTACGAAAAATCTTCCCCCAAAAAGAGATGAGAAGAGAGACCATGTAGCCCCCTTAATGTGTAGTCTCCTATGCCAATAGTGGATGCTCTACTCTAAATGTTGAAGATGATCCAGAATCGCCGAACAACGTTCCTCCCTTAGGAAGAAATAAGGCCAAAGGTGTATGCAAGACATCTTTCCATTTTTGAAAGAAATATGAGGGAATAGAGTGACAATCTAGAACCATGTAGAACTGATGAAGAACAAGAACCAAATATGTAGAAAATGCCTCTAGAAACTATTCAAGCTTCTCCAACACAATGCTATACTATGACAAATGTTGATAAGATGATCAAGTACCATGAAACAATCAAGTACACCCTGGATATGGTTCTCACCACATGTAAGACAACAAAACCAATAAGAATTTGGTACTCCTACAGAAAGTGTCAAGATGAACGATGAGTATCACATATGTAGACTCATGAGTAATTGCATAATCTATCACTATAGAATGTGTCCTCATGACATTTGAAGGAGCTAACATTAAAGAGGGGATTAATGTACTCAATAGTGTCCTCCAGATCTACAAGAAAGCACTCACAAAACAAACTTGATAGATTTGTCAAGTACTCATCACAATTAATTGTATTTGGAAGACTATGAATGTCTTGTTGATCTAAATCACTAGACGATGTGGATGAAGCAACACTAGACTTGGTAGAAGCAAGAGAAGATGATGGAGATGAGATCTTAGTGCATGCCATCTAAATACATTGCTCCTCCCTAGATGATGTGTCCACACAAGATGTCTAAGTATGAACAATTGATAAATTTAAAAATGCTAGAGTATAGGAATCTGACAAGGTAATGTGATTTTTCTTAAAGAAGCTACTTCAGTTCATCAATTTACTTTATAAAACAACTATTTTCATCATGATTTTTTTTGGTATAGTAAACACATTTGACCTACATAATTTCAAAGGATTTTGTAGAATACTAAAATGAAAATGAGAGTAAAAGACATGATTAACTCCCCAATATTTCTCAATCATGAAACTAGCAAAAGAAAATGAACCATAAACTAGTTTCATAAACATTTCATAAGAGGCCAATACAAAAACATAAACTAGTTTCTCAGGGGAGACATCCCTTAGTTGTTTTGCACCATAAGAACTTCTTTGTGTTTACTAGCTTTGTTAAAAATCTACAACATTCTCGAGTTTTCATCTTCTTATTAATTACCTTCTTATCATCCACCTTGTCATAAAAAATGATAATGCACTGCAATGTGCATTATCCAACTATGTAATGTAGGTTTCTTAGTCAAAGTGATAGAACTCTAACTATCACAATCAATCCTCACTCATGTCTCAAGCGCCCAACACCTAAACACAATCTTTGAAGCCACACTACCTCCTTACAAACATGAGTAGCTATTGTGTATTCAACTTCTATCATTGAAATAACAACCATAAACTATCTTTTTCTCATCCAACTCACTACACCACCAAAAATATTAAACACAACCACTGATAGATCTCCTACTATCAACAATATGCATCAACCAAAGCCCAACTATCCATTGTCCTTCTCAAATTAATTCCTCCTCAATAGCAAATAGAATACTCTAATATGCCATAGATATATAAAGACACTATTAATTGTAGTCGAATGCTCCTTACCTGAGTTGGAGATATACCTACTTAGGACTCCCACTTCTTGGGCAATGTCTAATATGGTCTGCAATGTCTAGTCTAGTGTAGACCACTTCATAGATTAAACTACTAATAACACTCACATATAGAACATGGATTATGTCTTCTACCTCATTAGTTGTCTTTGGACATTGTTCCACTGATAACTTTGTTCCCACGAGAATAGGACCACTCACTATCTTACAACTAAGCATTCTAAATCTCTATACCACTAAATCAACATTCTTCCTCTAACTTAACCAAAGTTTTCTATTAGCTCTATATCTCTTGATCTCCATCCATAAGATGAACTTAGTAGCCCCTAAATCCTTCATATCAAATTGAAAAGAAAGTTAAGACTTAAGCAATTTTATTATATCTTTACTATTACTAGTAAGAAGCATGTCAGATCAAATTATAATCAACTAATCTTCCACTTGGGTAAAATATAATTAGACTTTAGTCTAACAAATCCCAACTTCAAGACATAAGTATCAAATGTTTGATACCACATTCTAAGAGATTGTTTCATACCATAAAGAGATTTACTTAACCCACAAACAAGATTTTCTTTACCTTTTTCTATGAAGGGCTGAAGCTATGTCATGTAGATTTCCTCCTTCAAATCACCACACAAAAACATTGTCTTAACATCCCTTTGCTCAACCTGTAAGTCATAAGTGTTAGCAATAGATAACAAAAATCTAATGAAGTTAATTTTGCAATAGGAGAGAAAATCTCATTGAAATCTATTCTCTCAACTTGCGAATAGCCCTTAGCTACCAAGTGTGCCTTGTATTTTTCAATCTTGCCCTTAGAATTAAACTTCTTGAAAACCCATTTACAAATAATAGGTTTTCATTTTCTAGGAAACTAAACCAACTCCCAATTCTTATTCCTCTCCAAAGTGGCCATCTCCTCATTCATGTCACTTTTCCAAGACTTGTTGTCCTTTGCATCTAATGTCGGCTTCATAGTTCTAGGCTCATCATCACTAGAAGACAATACAAAAATAAAATGAAAATCAAGTGGATTATACCTCTTGGGTTCTTCCTCCTTGAGATCACCCTCCTCATCTAGTCCATCATGAATGCCACATACATCCTCAAGTGCTAG
This sequence comes from Cunninghamia lanceolata, assembly GCA_027924645.1. Lineage (NCBI taxonomy): Eukaryota > Viridiplantae > Streptophyta > Pinopsida > Cupressales > Cupressaceae > Cunninghamia > Cunninghamia lanceolata. The sequence continues at coordinate 13,850,327 of BSBN01000352.1, read as the reverse complement.
TTCTTTAGTCTTTAGCTCAAACTACAGCACTATTTTATATTCATCTTTGGGTTGTTTAATAAGAGAAGACTTGACCTCTTTGAAGATCACATTATGATTGTATACTATCTTCCCTATCCTAGGATTCCAAAGCTTGTATCATTTCAAACCATCACTATAACTAATGAAGACACACTTTTTCACTTTGAAATCCAACTAATATCTCTTCTCCCTGGGCACATGCACATATGCATCCCAACTGAAGACTCTAAGATGCTAAAGACAATGCTTTCTACCCATCCAAATGTCTTTTGGGATTTTATAAACAATTACTAATGTAGGAGAACTTTTGATTATATAATAAGCACTACTAATTGATTCTGCCCAAAACATCTTATCTAGCTCAACCCCACTAAGCATACTTCTATCTCTTTCCATCAACATTCTATATATCCTCTCTACATCTTCATTCTACTAACATGTGTACAAAGATGTCATCTTCCAAACTATACCACTATTCTCATAGTAATTCTCAACTCTAGTGAGAAAAATTTTCCACCATTGTCTATCCTTAGAACCTTGATCTTTTTCTCAATTTGGTTCTCAACAAGGGCCTTAAAATACTTAAATCTACTGAAGACCTTGGACTTTTGTCTCAAAAAGAACACACACATTTTCCTGAGAGAAATCATTAATAAATGATACATAATACATGGATTTTCCTAATGAAGGCATATTCATAGGTCTAAAAACATCACTATGAACCAATTCCAAAATCCTACTCAACCTTGCAAAGCTCAAATTAGATCTAACATGATTTTGTTTCCTATATCTAATATTCACAGAAATCAAAAGCTAAAGAATAGTCTTTAGGTCCCTTAGACATTTTCCTAGAATTCAAGGCCTTGATACCTTTCTCATCAATGTGACAAATTCTTTCATGCCACAATTTTGAAGGTATCATGGTAGTGCTAGCTTGAAAATTTTTCCCACTGAAATTGTAAAAATATTCAAGTTCAATATTTTGAGATATCACTTGGGTGTGACCTTAAATTTTCTCTTTCTTAGCTAGTTGAGGTGTCAACTTGAGATATCTCTTTTCAAGAAACATGACATAACACCTTAGAAACAACTTGGAAATTTTCCATCCAAATCACTTAAGGTATTGCCTTGGTGACACCTTGAAAGTTTTCCTTCTAAGTCACTTCAAGTGTTGCTAGGGTGTGATACCTTGTTGTCTCTTCATATGATCATAAATTATAACCATGATAATGGTTTGGGGTCTCCCTAGGTCTTTAAGTGTTTCCTTAGTGACACCTTGGGGTCTCCCCAACCCTTATGATATCACATGGGCAATACCTTGCTCAAGTATCACATCCCTAGAACTTTTGGGAGCCATAACTTTCTCAGAATCAAAATCCAGTGTCATTTTTGAAATTACATATTTTTTTTAGAGGAATCCAAATATACAATCCTTTTATCTTCAATAGGTTATAGGTTTTTATTTGGTGATACCTAGTATCCTTTTTTTGTAACACTTAAAATTCCTATTCTCTAAGGTGTCACCTTGTGACAGTTTGAGGCAAAAATTTGGCATTAACTTGACCCTCCACCCTCTAAAGTATCATAGGAGTGAGGGACTAATAAATCCTCTAAACAATTACATTTCTCCTTTCCCAAAGCATCACAAGGGTGATGGCTCAAGTCCTTCATAGGATAACTTCTAGTCTCCTTACCTTCCAAGATATTGTCGTTGTGATAGTTTGAGATATCCCTTGAGCAACCTTTTTTCTCTTTAACCAAGGTATCTCATTGTCAATATTTTGACTCCTTCTGAAAACATCCAACCTCCATGCCTTCCAAGATATCATTATGGTGATAGCTTGAGACATCCCTTGAGAAAATTCCTTTCACCTAATGGAAGGTATCACATTCATGATAGTTTTCACTTGCCTTTCCTTCTAGTCAAGTATCACACTGGCAATACATTATGGAGACATCCTAAATATGTAACTACCCATTTTTGCACCATATTGCATTGGGTCAACATTTCCATTTGATGATGTTGCATATTCCACAAGAAGTGCTTTGTAGCACATTTAAGTTAAACTAGTTGCTTATCCACATGCCACTAGGTTACCCTTGTAGTCATCCTTGGCACCCCTCTAAACTCCCCAATCCTTATTTTCCTTATTCCCGCTCTTTCTTGACTCAAATTTTATTGGTTTTGCCATTTGTGGCGAAACCACTACTTTTATTATGTGGCAATTGTCTAACCATTGTAGTGACATCAAAACTGCCATGACAACTTTGTAATTGCCTTGATAGTTTCATGACCTCTACTCCATGGTTGAGAACACTTATAGTAGGGGTTTACAATAGTAGAGTAGGGGTTTAAATACATGACTTCTACTCGATGGTTGAGAACACTCACAAGAGGAGTCTACAATAGTGAACGAAGGGGAAAACCAATGACTAGGGTCAATAGTGTAGACTTATATTTTCCCCCATCCTAATAGTGTAGACTTAGATTTTCCCCCATCCTTGGGTTTCTTAACAAAAGGAAAATAATTATGAGCAATAGTTCTTACCATTTTTAGGGTATCAATATGTTTTTGCTTCTCCCTACCTACAATAATAGCTCTTTCAAAAGGTTATGGTTCAAATATCATTACCTCTATTTAAATTGCCACCTAGAAGTTGGAAATATAGATCTTTCATACCAAATTTAGGGAAAGATTGACTTTTGACTCATTGGCTTGAATTTTTTTGGTACATTCCTCCATCAACATATCCCTTTGGAAAAAATGAATAAGCTAAGTATCATATGGCTTGCCACAATTACAATTTTCCCTTTTGTTAGTGCATTTGCAAAATCTCTAAAGTCCTTCCTAGGGTTAAAAAACACATCTTTCTTCCCATGTATGAGTAGCCTCATCCAAATGTTGTTGATGCAGGAGCATCTAGTGGTGTAAGGGCAATCTTGCATCACCCCAAAAAAGATGTGTTTCAAAATTGTTGATGTTTTTTCCATTTCTTTTCAAAATTTGTGGTTCTGGTTCCATAATCACTTGAATAATGATGTAGAACTTTCAATTTTTCCAAATTGCTAAAAATAGTAACCTGCTATTTTTAGAAAGTTTGCATTTGGGCACGGATTGAATTGAAAATTTACAGGAAGTTATATAATGGAAATATAAGACCTTTGGCGAAGGAATCACACAAAGATCATTTGCGAGCTGAAAGATATTAAAGTTTCTGTTTCCTGAAAAATGCCTGAAAATTATTCAAACTCAGGTTTGAGGCACCAAATTACCCCATATGGGCCCAAAAATGGCCGAAACTGGCAGAGTGGGTGTTTAGCACGTAGAGCACTCCGTGATCTTTCCGATGCATAAAACGGTTCATCAATCAGACACCCGGATCAAAAGTTATGGCTCCCAGAAGTTGACCTATTTTTGGAGGGAGATGTAAATTTCAAAATTAGGTTGTTGGCCGCCAAAAAGACTATTAATAACCAATTTTGGGAACTCTGGGCAGTCGTAGAGTTAAGGGGGCAAGTGTGGAGTCAAGAATAGGCGGGAAAATAGAAACCCTGGCTAATTTGGGATTACAGAAGGCAGGTGATTCTAGAGTCTGGGAATAGGAAGCTGTAATGTGTTGCAGCCTATGGAGGGTTGATTCCTATGATTGTATTTGAGCTTCTGTAATGTAATAAGTTGTCCAAATCAATAAAGGAAGTTCTATTTTCTGTGTACAATTCCTGTCGTTGTGTGTTTTATGATTTACCACCTTCATCAAGTGGTATCAAAGCAAGGATTTCTAAGTGTGTAGACAGATCACCAACTGTGAGGCAGTTTGCACCAGGACCTGAGGTTGTGGGTTTGCTATGGAGACCAAGATGCCTCCACGAAGAAATCGTGTTGGGAGGAATTCTTTGACGGAAGAGGGTTTTAGAGTCCTACAAATGCAAATTGATGCATTGCAAGAGGAACTACGAAGAGGGTTTGAGCTGAGGACAAGAGAAGAAAGTGAAGATGAAGCTAAAGAAGAGCTATCTCAAGAAGAACAAGAAGTTGCTGGAGATCCTGCAAAAGTTAGGTTGTTGAGGGCCATTTCAAAGATCAGAAAGAGGCCCAGGATCGAAGTTTCTACATATTCTAGAGATTTGAATTCCGAATAGCTTATTGATTGGATCAATGACATGGAGGAGTATTTTGAGTATGAAGATATGGAGGACCCAGATCGGGTTAAGTTTGCATAAACAAAGTTGAAGGGCCACACCAATATTTGGTGGAAGGAGGTCCAATTAGAGAGGAATAGAAGAGGAAAAGGAAAGATCACCAGATGGGATCGGATGGTGGAGAAACTGAAGAAGCAGTTCATTCCTATGGACTATGAGATGGAGTTGCTGAAGAAGCTGCAAGGACTAAAGTAAGGTAACAAGTTTGTTAAGGAGTATACAGAAGAGTTTTATAAAATTACTATCAGGACAGGCCATGCAGAGCCCAACAAGGAGAAGGTATCCCGTTACATTAATGGGTTGAGGCCGAGTATTCAAGAGGAGTTGAGCCTGGTCAGAATGACCACCATAGAAGATGCGTACCAGTTTTCCCTGAAGGTGGAAGAGAAGCTGAACAAAAGATTTGATAGCAAGCAAAGGGGAAGAGGTCAAGGTGGAAGGACTGGTGAAAGACCCTATGGAGGCCGTAATGAAGATCAAAAGAAAAGTGAAGAAGCAGGCACCAGTCGAAATCAAAGAGGGGATAATACCTACCGCCCTCGTGACCAGAACAATGGTGAGCAAAGAGGAAAAGGAAGAGGCAGACCTGGGCAAGGACCTAGAAGAGGAGGTTTCAGAGGAACCTATTTCCAATGTGGAGAAGAAGGGCATCGAGCATATGAGTGTCCGCAACATCAAGGAAGGACAAATAGAAGACCTGAAGGTAATGCACGAGTTGCACATGTAGATGAAGATGCACATTCTGAGCATTCTGAAGATGCTGAAAGGGGAGAAACCCTAGTTGTCAGAAGAACCTTACTGAATGAGGAGAAAGAACCCAATCAGAGGAAGAGTTTATTCCGCACAAGGTGCAAATGTGAAGGTAAGTGTTGTGATATTATTATTGACAGTGGAAGCACTGATAATCTTGTTTCAGAGGAGATGGTTGACAAGTTGAAGTTGACAAGAAGAAAGCATCCGCATCCATATTAGATTGCATGGTTGCAGAAGGACCATAGAGCTTTGGTCAATGAGTAGTGTTTAGTGAAGTTCAAGATTGGTGAGTACCATGATGAGGTGCTGTGTGATATCATACCGATGGATATATGTCATATGCTGTTGGGGAGGCCGTGGCAGTATGATAGGAGCGCTGTCCATGATGGCCGTGTAAACACATATTCCCTAACAAAGGATGGAGTTCGTCATAAGTTGAAGCCCTTGAAGGAGGTGGAAGAAAAGGTATGTAGTACTGCCAGAATTTGCCTGGTAGATGGTAGGAAATTTTTGGAAGGTATGAAGCATGAGCGTCATTGCTTTGCATTGATTCCTAAGATCAGTCAAGAGAAATGTGAAGATGTACCAGTAGAAGTCTCAGATATGTTGGAAGAATTTCAGGACATTATCTCTGATAATGTACTAGAAGGTTTACCACCAGTAAGGAAGATAAGTCATCAAATGGATTTGATACCAGGAGCTAGTTTGCCAAACAAGGCAGCCCATAGAATGACTCCAGCAGAAAATGAAGAGTTGAACAGACAAGTTCAGGAGTTGTTGACGAAGGGATTGATAAGAGAAAGCCTAAGTCCATGTGCGGTACCTGCAGTACTTGCACCAAAGAAAGATGGAGAGTGGAGAATGTGTATAGACTCTTGAGCCATCAATAAGATCATGATCAAGTACAGGTTTCCATTGCCTAGAATGGATGACATAATGGACTGTTTGAGTGGAGCCAAGTACTTCACGAAGATTGACCTGAAGAGTGGGTATCACAAGATCCGTATCAGAGAAAGAGACGAGTGGAGGACAACCTTCAAAACCAAAGAAGGTTTGTATGACTAGTTAGTCATGCCATTTGGACTAACCAATGCACCGAGCACATTCATGCAGCTCATGAATGAGGTACTGAATTTTTTTTTGGGAAGTTTTGTTATTGTTTATTTGGATGATATTTTGATTTTCAGTAAGACTTGGGATGAGCATCTGATGCATATCAGAAGAGTTCTAGAGAAGCTGAGGGAGGAGAAGTTGTTGATTAATCTGAAGAAATGTAGTTTTGGAAAGGAGTTGGTATACCTGAGATTTGTTGTCTCAGAGGAAGGTCTTACGATGGACCCAGAAAAAGTAAGGGCTATCATTGAATGGTCTACGCCAAGGAGTGCAATAGAGGTAAGATCTTTTCATGGTTTGGCAAGTTTTTACAGAAAGTTTATCAGGAATTTAAGTAGCATTTGTGCACCCCTAACTGAGACAATGAGAGGGGATAGAAAAGAGTTTAGATGGACTAAAGGAGCAGACAAGAGCTTTGATACATTGAAGCAAAAAGTCGTAGAGCAACCTGTTTTGGCACTTCCAGATTTCAATAAGGTATTTCAGGTAGATTGTGATGCTAGTGGTAGTGGTATAGGAGCTGTTTTGAGCCAAGAAGGTAAGCCCATTGCCTATTTTAGTGAGAAGCTTAATGATGCCAAGAAAAAGTATTATGTTTATGATCAGGAATTTTATGCAATAGTTCAGGCTTTGAAGAAATGAAGACATTATTTGTTGCCAAAGGAGTTTGTTTTATATACTGATCATCAATCTTTGCAGTATCTTAATAGTCAAGGAAAGTTGAACCAAAGGCACTTAAAATGGGTTGAGTTTTTGCAGAGCTATACTTTGTTTTGAAGAATAGAAGTGGGAAGTCCAACAGAGTTGTAGATGCCTTGAGCAAAAGGCAAAATTTGTTGACAGAAATGAAGATAGAGGTTGTTGGGTTCGATGAGCTCAAAAGTTTGTCTCCTGAGAATCCAGATTTTGCAGAGGCCTAGAAAGCTTGTTTGGAACCTATTACTTTAGACATGACAAAATGGTTGGATTTCATAATCCAAGATGGCATGTTGTTTAGAGAAAGCTAGTTGTGCATTCCAAGGAGTTCCATGAGAGAGAACCTGATTAAGGAGAAGCATAGTGGAAGATTGGCTGGACACTTTGGTCGAGATAAGACCATTGTTATTGTTGGTGAAAATTATTATTGGCCACAGTTGTAGCAGGATGTGAAGAAATTTGTGCAGAGTTGTAGAGTATGTCAGATGGCAAAAGGAGCAAGTCAGAACACAGGTCTATATTAGCCATTACCTGTACCAGAGAAGCCATGGGATGATATCAATATGGATTTTGTTCTTGGTTTACCAAGGACACAGAGAGGACATGATTCTATTTTTGTGGTGGTGGACAGATTCTCGAAGATGACACATTTTATTCCTTGCAAGAAGACTAATGATGCTGTTCATATTGCTGAATTATTTTTCAGAGAGGTGGTGAGATTACACGGTCTACCAAAGAGCATAGTTTCAGATCGAGATACCAAGTTTGTTGGTTATTTCTGGAGGACATTGTGGAAGAAGTTGAAGACAGATTTGAAGTTCAGTTCTACACACCATCCACAGACTGATGGACAGACAGAAGTGGTGAATAGGAGTTTGGGTAACCTGCTACGATGCTTAGTAGGAGATAAGCCCAAGGGATGGGATTTGATTTTACCACAGGCAGAATTTGCTTACAACAATTCTGTCAATAGGAGTACTGGTAAATCACCATTCCAGATTGTATATGGAAATAGTCCAAGAAATGCTTCAAAGTTAAGGAATCTGGACAAAGGAGAAAAGACAAGTGCCGAGGTTGAAGACTTTGCAGAACATCTGAAGAATTTGCATGAAGAGGTGAGAAAGCACATTAATAAGATGAATGTTCAGTACAAGGCTAAGGCAGATCAGAAGAGGAGGTATAAGGAGTTCCAGGTAGGAGATGAAGTCATGGTTCACTTGAGAAAAGAAAGGTTCCCAATTAGAACATACAATAAGTTGAAAATGAAGAAATTTGGACCATGCAGAATCTTGAAGAAGCATGATTCAGGAAATGCATGAGGTAGAGTTGCTGCGTGGGATTAATATTTCCCCTGTGTTCAACATTGCTGATTTAACAAAATATCATGAGGGTGGCATAGAGGATGGAACAACAAAAGAACAGTGGAGTATTCCGGCATCTACTTCAACGGAGGAGATAGAAGAGATCTTGGATAGCCGTGTGGGAAGAAGTACTCGGAACAAGCAATATGAAGAATATCTGGTGAAATGGAAAGGAAGACCTGTTGAAGATTCTTCTTGGTTGTCTAAGGCAAAGGTTGACCATTTGGGTTTTCCTCACACAAACACTTGAGACGTGACAAGGTCACTTCTCAAATTACCTTGGGTGTCTGATGCAGGAGCATCCAGTGGTGTAAGGGCAATCTTGCATCACCCAAAAAAAGATGTGTTTCAAAATTGTTGATGTTCTTTCCATTTCTTTTCAAAATTTGTGGTTCTGGTTCCATAATCACTTGAATAATGATGTAGAACTTTCAGTTTTTCCAAATTGCTAAAAATAGTAACCTGCTATTTTTAGAAAGTTTGCATTTGGGCACGGATTGAATTGAAAATTTACAGGAAGTTAAATAATGGAAATATAAGATCTTTGGAGAAGGAATCACACAAAGATCATTTGTGAGATGAAAGATATTAAAGTTTCTGTTTCCTGAAAAATGCCTGAAAATTATTCAAACTCAGGTTTGAGGCACCAAACGGCCTCGTACGGGCCCGAAAATCGCTGGAACTGACAGAGCAAGTTCTTAACACGTAGAGCACTCTGCGAGCTTTCTGACACATAAAATGGCTCATCAATCAGACACCCGGATCAAAAGTTATGGCTCCCGAAAGTTGACCTATTTTTGGAGGGAGATGCAAATTTCGAAATTAGGTTGTTGGCCGCCAAAAAGGCTATTAATAACCATTTTTGGGAACCTTGGGCAGTAGTAGAGTTAAGGGGGTAAGTGTGGAGTCAAGAATAGGTGGGAAAACATAAACCCTAGCTGATTTGGGGTTACAAAAGGTAGGTGATTCTAGAGTCTGGGAATAGGAAGCTGTAATGTGTTGCAGCCTGTGGAGGGTTGATTCCTCTTATTGTATTTGAGCTTCTGTAATGTAATAAGTTGTCCAAGTCAATAAAGGAAGTTCTATTTTCTGTGTACAATTCCTGTTGTTGTGTGTTTTATGATTTACCCCCTTCATCAGTTGTAGAGCCACATTCAATTTATCTTCCCAGAGTTAGATCTTTTGCACTAAAAAATCTAGCATGAGTTTGTTCAACCATGTATGAACCTCTACTTTGCCCCTAAAGTCATAGTGAAATCTCCATTTACAAATTAAATGGGGGGTATTGGGCTCTTTCCTCCACTTCTTCCTCATCTTCTTCAACATTTTGATCATCATCAAGGATTCCCCAAAGCTTTATATCCTCCATGATTTCTTAAAAATAGTGCTTCTATGATTTGAATATTTTGTATCTAGATCAATTGGTTAGTTTCCCAATTACTTTAGACCATTCTTAATCTTTGTAGCAAAATCTATGAATAGTTCTTTTAGCCCATCCATAGTCACATACTTTGAATTATTTTTTTGATAAACACCCCTTGGCATTTTGGCAACAACAACAAAAACTAACTAAATCTTTAATACCACTTTTAGTATCCCCAAACTAAAATAGAAAAAATTGAAGGGAAATTTACAGCCATAAAGACAATTCCACATAAACCTATGAGAGATATTTATGCAAACAAGTATTCAAAAATTCATATGCAAAAGAATAGACAAACATACCATCAAGATGACACAAGATGTACCCTAGGAAAGACCCTCCATGAAGGAAAAAAACCAACCTCCAAAAGCATCCACACCCATTGTATTATCTCATGAACAGAGATTACAATACATAGCCTCCATGAATACTTTTGAATCATTAAGCTCTCTAATTGCACTCCATGTGAACAAAAAAATAAGAATCATGTAACCACACATCCCAATCCATACTTCCTCTCCTAACAAATGCAACCTACAAGAGAAGCTCAATACAATGACAACTGTGTATAGGAAAAATCGAGAGGTTGAATGATAATAACAACTCAATTACCCATAACATCAAAAGATCTATCTAAGCAATAAACCAAATCAATGAATAAATCAAATTACGAACAAAGAAACTATCACCTAAATTGTTTGGATCTCTTGGTTGAATGCAGATTGCTTCATAAATTGCGAAACCATGTTTGCAACAAGCGGATGTAGATTGCGTTTGTGCTCAAAAGATTGATATGCTCAAGGATGCGATGTATGCTCAATGCATTGTATGGATGCATGTGAATAAATGATCAAAGATGATTTGTTATGGAGATGAGGGGGTTTATATAGGTTTCAATAAAGATCGATCAATGGTCTAGAAAATTCAATAGAATCAATGGATAAGATAAATATAAAATTCATGATGAATGTGCACTTGACATGTGTCACACAAAAAACTATTTTGGTTTGAGTTAATTGCTTGATTTGACATAAAAAGACATGGGAGATACATATTTTTAGATTTCATAAAATAGAAATATTTTTTTTCTAATTTATGAGTTGGTGATAAAAACAATAATGATTAAGTCAATTAACTCAACTTATAATTTGTTTTTTGAAGATTTGAGATAAATTAAATAATAAATTATTTAATTGTGTGCATGATGAATAAAATTTATTTTTAGAAGAATTAGAAGATTAAAAAACAATTAAATAAATAAATTTATTTAATTGTTTGTGCATAATTTGAAGAATAGATAAGATTTGAAGATTTTAAATAAATTAAACAAATAAATTGTTTTAATTTATTTTGCATGATGAAGGATAAATAAAATATTTGATTTGATTTGATTTTTAGAAGAGATATTCAATTTAAATAAATTTGAATAATTTATTTAAATTTGGAAGAATAATTTGATTTAATTAGATATTAAAATTATTTAATTGTAGATAAGAGGATTGAAATGATAAATTAATTAAATAATTAATTTATTCAATTGATGTGGATTTGAATTTTAGAAGAATAAAGTCGATTTTGATGAAATTAATTAAATAAATAGAATTTATTCAATTAATGTTGATTTTAAGAGATTTGAAAGAATTTGATGATTTTGATGAAATTAATTAAATAATTAGATTATTTAATTAATGTTGAAATGTAGGTGATTAGATAGATTTGATTAAAATGCAAGTGATGTGATGAAATGGTCATTTTTGGGTGTCTACATCTTGTCCCTCTTTGATGCAATGCATTTTATAGCGTTGCTTCAAAGAAAACGATTGTTGAAGACATGATACAATTTTGATGCCCCAGTCTAACTAGCTGCCCCAGTGTAGCTGGCATAGGATGCCCCCTTGAGAGGAAAGACAGGGAAGCGACAGAAGGATTGGGTTGACGATCAACTAGAAGTTTGTGTTGGAGATAGACGAGGCTGGATAGATGGAGGCTGACACGAGGAAGAAAAAATAGCTAACATGAGGAAAAACAGGCATGGGGTGGGAAGAATGAGGGTGGGACGCTATAAATAGTCTCAAGGGGCCACACCCTACTCATTTGCACACTTAGAGTTTACCAACATTGGAGCCCTTTGCCTTCATTGCCTAGATTGAGCTTTGAGTGGAGAGAGTTCGCAACTTGTAGAGATGCCGATCCCTGCGCATAAGCATTAGGCAGAGCAGGGGCGGACCTACAGGGGACCAGTGGGAGCACCGACAGTGATAAGTGTTCGATAACCTGCTTGTGTTAAGTTTCTAGGTCATTTCTAGGGTTTTTTCTAGGTTTTGCTTTATGTCAGCCAAAAGCACTGTGTAATGCCAACACGCCTTTGGCAATCGGGCAAAGCACTTTTGGCGTGCTAAAGCACACTTGGTAGGTCAGTGTAGCGTGTTTGGTCAAAGCTCGACACATTTGGTTGTTAGGGTGCGCACCGCAGCGCAGTTGGTAGATCATCGCAGCGCCTTTGGAAATGCAGTAACGCGCGGCTAGTAGAATAGTTAGGCGCTATTGATTATAGGATTGTAAAAATCACATCACACTTGCAACGCAGTAAGGCGCGGTTGGCCACGTAGTGAAGTGCACTTGTGTAAATCAAGTTGCTCTTGGTGTTGACAGTAAAGCGCTTGTGTGCAAATAGTAAAGCGCTTAGGGTAGAATAGTGAAGCGCAGTTGTGAAAATCAAAGCGCTTTTAGCTTTTTAGATAGTTTGACCTAGGTGTTGAACATGTGCGTCTAGGTTTGACCTAGGAGTTGACCTATTTAGGTTAGAGATGTGTAGGGTTGACCTAGGAGTTGCGTCATAGTGTTGTTCTTGTTGATGTCCTTATTGACTTGAGTAGACCTAGAATATGTAAAATGTCTGACAAGTGGTTTTGTGGATGCAGAGAGTCCTTCCTCCTCTGATGTCGAGAGAGCAACACCACGTCATTGCAGACGAGGTGGTACAGATAACTTGGGAGGAGGATGCATTCTTAGAGTATATGGGACTATGGCATGTGGCACATTTGACACACATTAGGGCAAATCTTGCACTTTTGACAACTATTGTTGAGAGATATCGTAGCGAGATCTGCTCTTTCCACTTTCCGACAGGGGAGGCTACAGTGACGCTTGAGGATGTATATCGCATCCTCAAGATCCTGATTGATGGAGAGAGAGTTGAATTTGACACAGGGCATGGCGAGGCTGGCATGAGAGAGGTATTTTGCACTGACGACCTCCAGATAGAGGATCATGAGATCCGTTGGGCTGATGTTCCAAGACTATGTGACAGGATTAAATGGATTGTGGCTTCTCTGGTTGGTGGCTTCCTTTGCCCAGACAGGCGATCTCGAGAGTTATCTGTTAGATGGGGCACTGTACTGTCAGGGATGTTTACGCATGGCATCCATTATGCATGGGGCCCTTGTGTTTTGGGGCAGCTATACCGAGACTTACATGACTGTGTATATCGGAGAGGATGGAGCTTATCGGCTGGTGTGACATTGCTACAGGTGTGGGCTTGGGAGTATATCCCAGTTATCAGACCAATGACTCAGTGTCGCCGCGAGAGGGGGGAGCCGTATGCTTTTCTATACGAGGGTGTGATCACACACAGGCGGCTTGGGTTTGTGAGCTTCTGGAGGTGGCAGATTGACAAAATGGATATCTTCATTTGGAGACCATGGCTACTGTGCGAGGCATGGGAGGATGAGCATGAGCAACTGATGTATTGTAGGCAGGCCCATTATCTGTTTGGCCATCGAGTGGAGACCATTGAGAGATACCTTCTAGAGTGGGTATTGAGACAATTTGGTTTGCCACAGGGGTTGCCCATTAGAGAGGCGACACATGCAAGGACACAATGGGAGGATGGGGATTGGGATACTGAGATTCTAGTGTCCACAGTTTTGGGAGAGTTGCGGGGACTTGCCCCAGTTAGGTGGGATTGGGATTCAGGATTGGCTGATCCAGGACATTGCCAGCATACAACACATACTGGCAGACACACAGGCCAGTGAGACTGACCACACCAGGGGTGGCAGGAGCAGTACGAGAGGTGCAGGTGCCGGGTGGAGAGGCGAGGGCCAGGCGGGAGGCAAGAGAGCAGGCTAGACAACAGCTGGTGATGGGGACAGAGGCCAGTAGGCTGATGTATAGATGGAGGATGCGGAGGATCTAATTGTAGAGACTGAGCTGCAGTAGACATAGTGGCTTCTACAGGAGGAGATCGCGCAGAGGAATCGCTTGGAGCTCCGGATGGTGAGGTTGAGGCGAGACAAGGATGCAGCTAGGGCGGAGGTGAGACAAGCCGAGGCCCAGGCCCAGGTACACGCACAGGTAGCATCAGCGACACAGGCAGCTTTGGCAGTGACACAGGCCATGCCAGCACCAGTAACAGATGATGGGCAGATTGCCCAGTTGACATTGGAGATGGACGCAACAGTACAGTTGCATTTGACTGCAGAGGCCACCCTGCAGAGGGTTAGGTGAGAGAGATGAGGCACACCACGCATTGGGTATCGATCAGAGGACATTATATAGCGAGCTCATCCACGTGCAGAGAGAGCTGGTTTCAGCAGGCAGAGAGGCCGAGTATTATAAGGGTCTCTACTTTGGTGCAGTGCCGGTAGATCAGCGGGAGCCTAGCTTCTGAGAGAGGAACAGGTTAAGGGCATCCACGTCATGCAGGATGGGGCAGTTAGTGTCATCAGTTAGAGGACCCTTTGTGCCGCTAGGGGGAGGAGGACCAGCAGGGGACCTTCACCGAGTACAGGCAGAGGACAGGGATCAGAGCAGGAGGGCAGCTCTACCCACTAGCTGACACTAGAGCATGTATATTTGTATATGTTGTATCAATTTTGTATCATGATGGACATGGTATATTTTGATTGATGCTTGCGTGCATCTGATGTATATTTTGCGGGCTCTTGATAGCTATGATGTATTTATTGATGTATACATATGGACTATTGATATAGACACAAACATTTGTATTTTGATGACCTTTACATGATGATATATGATGACACATTATACTCACTTCTGTTCATGCTATTTGTTTATGCATTTTCTTATGACATGGATGTGATGACATGTATTTATGATTATGGATTTATGTGATGATGGATATTGCTTATATGATGCTTATAGATGTATGACACATGATGACATGATGATATGATAATGATGTGATGATATAGATGCTATGATATGCGATATCTAACATGTGGTTTTTGTAGATATGCACCAGATGGTGATGGAGATAGAAGAGAACATGAGATAAAGACTGTTGATCGATCTTTGCTTGAAAATATATATAATGACATGGATAAACGAATGGTCAAATGGATTAGCTTGTTGCAACAGTTTCACAAATGTTTATAAAGAGCAATCCTTATTTTGATATAGCACATGGATAGTTTGCCACCAAGGTATAAATGACCAAGGTGCTGTGATATCCTAGTGCGAGGACATTGACTTTGCAAGCAAGCGGTTTGAACTTAGATCCCTTAGACATAATATAACCTTGTTGGATATGTGAATGAGCCATAGTCTTGAACATAAAATAAACTTCAATACATAAATGTAAGAAGAATATTAATATGTAAGATGCTAGGTTGTAACACACACAAGATAAATATGCTGCTAAGAAAGATACTAAAGATCATTCCTCAAACATGACACACAAAAGCAATGACTATGCCCCCAATCCGTACTGCATTGCAACATACCAAGATATAGATAAATCAAGGTAGTCTTAAATAGGTAATAGAAAAGGAACAAAAAGATAAACCAAAAAGCAAATTGACTGACTTACAAAGTAAACATATAGCCAACATATTCTTTTGCCAAAGAGGTTGCTCAGGATAGATTGGATTTGTTGGATAGATAACAGCCTTATTGTAGCAATGATATATTCGTTAAAAGGTGTTGATCTGTTGATAGGATAATGTCTGGTTTCAGGAAATGAAACATGTCGTATAAGACGCCTGGTCTGGTTTCGATCATGGAACATCCTGTATAAGACAAGTGTGTTGATCTATTGCTTGGTTGGGATTGATTTAGCTGATGTTGGCAATCAATATGTAGGACAACATATGGCTTTGTAAGTAAGTTGCTTTGCTTCAGGTTTGTTTAAGGACTTTTGCTTTGAAAGTATGCATTTGTTTGTTGTTTTGCTGCTTGAGTTAGTCAAGTTGAGGTGAATGGATTGTGATAAATGGAAGGCTAGAAAGATGGCATGTTAATGGATTGAGATGGACGAAGAATGATGAATCGTATGTGCCTGAGTACTAGATACATCCTTCGTATTCCAAACTGCCTACATACCCTATATCCACAGGATTAAGGCACATTACGATGAAAGATGAAAATGATAAATATGTAGTTATGGGTATAGTGATGAGTGGGTCAAGGTGTTTGAGCTTGGGTAGATGAAATGATGAACATCTTATGTACCTAAGTACTGGATACTTCCTTCGTATTCCAGACTGCCTACATACCCATATCTAAGGGATCAAGGTACCTTCAAATTGAGATGAGCTGATAGGTAGTTCTGGTTTGTGTGTGATGATGTAGGAAAAGTGGTGTCATTATGGGGAATGATATATCCCTAGATCAACACAAGGATGAAGGTGTCTGGTTTCAAAAATGAAACACCTCGTATAAGATGCTTGGTTTGGTTTCGAGTGTGAAAATCTGTATAAGACAGTTGATATGGTTGATTGGTTTGGTTTGATGTGTTTGTGTTTTCGTTTGTGTTTGAAGGGTTGAAGTGTAGGAACTGTTTGAAGTGTTTGTGTTTTTGTGAACCACGAACAAGGATCCATTCCTAGACCTAGGGGAAGGAAAGGGTTGCCCCCATTCAGGTAGCGGTGTTACAATGGATAACTGACATAGGATAGCTGATGTAAGATAAGTGATAACTGACACGGGATGACGACGATGGACATTGACAAATTTCCAAGCTATTCTAGATAGGGAGATGGAAATGCAAACAAGGTCAATGACTTTATTATGGATGAATGGATGAAGTTTATTATGAAATGGACATGGAATGAACATGACTCGATAGATTATGGATGCTGACTCTACACATAGCGCCTGTTTGCCAGGTTTTCACTATGGTACTTATCCAAGGCGTCTGTTTTACCAGGTTTTCACCATAGGATGGATTATTTTGTTTTTGTTTTATGTTTTTTTTTACATGGATACTATGAGGATTCGGCATAGAACTTTTTGAGATGAACACTATTGAGTGGCTCATCTAGAGGAATGCCTTCAGGTGTTGCTAAAGTGTAAGCTCTTGATCCATATGCTGCTGTGATAATAAAGGGTCCTTTCCAATTAGGCTCAAACTTGCCCTTCTTTTCTCGATCTGCTTGATTTCTCTAGTTTTCTTTTAAGACAAGATCGCCAACTTGAAACCATCTTTCTTTGATCTTCTTGTTATAGTTGTGCCAGAGGCAGTTTTGATAGACATGGAGATGATTAAGCGCGGCAAGGTGCCTCTCATCTAGTAGTTCTAACTCAGCGAATCTGGAAGTGCGATACTCCTCTCCATCAATCAGGTTCTGCATGGATACTCTGAGGGATGGGATCTCGACCTCTATAGGTAGGATGGCTTCAGAGCCATAGACCAAGGCATAGGGTGTTGCACCAGTTGATGTTCTGATACTAGTGCAGTAGGCCCATAGGCGGGATTGAGTTGCAGGTGCCAATCACGACCAGCTTCATTGATTGTTTTCTTGAGGATTTTAAGAATGATTTTGTTGGAAGCCTCGGCTTGGCCATTACTCTACGAATAGTAGGGAGTGGAAAAGCGATGTTGGATATTGTATTAGGTGCACAAGGCACGGACATCTTGATTCTTGAATGGTCTTCCATTATCAGTGACAATGGCTTGGGGGATACCGTACCGGCAAATGAGGTAGTTAAGGATAAACTTGGCTATTTGCTTGCCGGTGATATAAGTCATGGGAATGGATTCGACCCACTTCATGAAGTACTCAGTGGTGGTAATAATAAATTTATGGCCATTGGATGAGGATGGGTGGATTTGTCGTACAAGGTTGAGACCCCATTGTGAAAAAGGCCATGGAGTTGTCACAGGTTGTAGTTCATGAGCTGGGGCGTGAATCAAATCTCTATGCTGCTGGCATTGTAGACACTTCTTAACAAACTGTAAAGCATCCTGTTCTATTGTAGGCCAGTAATAACCTGTTCTGAGTATCTTCTTAGCAAGGTTAGGACCGATAGAATGTGCGCCACAGACACCTTCGTGTATGTCTCGCAAGGTAGCATCAGCTTCTCCGCGTTAAGACATCGTAAGAGGATACCATCGAGACTCCGGCGATAAAGTGTATCACCCAGAATGGTGTAACGAGAGGATCAACGGATAAAGGTTTTGCATTGGGTGGCAGATAGCTCAAAGGGAAAGGTACCATTTTTAAGGTATTCATAGATATCTTCGTACCATGGGGAATTGGGACCAACAAGTTCACAGATGATTTTAATAGTTGGAACATCGACGATTGTTATCAACAATTGCTCAATCAAGAATTCACATTTTTGTGTGTTTGTAGGCATGTCTATAAGTGACCCCACAAAAGCCATAGAATCTACAACTTTGTTATGCTCTCTTGGAATCTACTCAAGAGTGATGCAAGAAAAGTGTGGTTTATAGGCATCCACTAGTTGCTTGTAAGGGACCAACTTTTCATCTTTTGTTTGATACTCATCTGTGACTTGTCGAATGACTAGTTGTGAGTCTCCATATACCTGTAGTTCTTTGATTTCCCATTGGACTACTGTATGGAGACCTATGAGGAGTGCTTCATACTTGGCTATGTTGTTAGTGCAAGGAAATGCAAGCCGATATGACTTTGGGATATAGTCATTTTGAGGAGTGATAAAAAGGATTCTGGCCCCTGATCCATGCTGTGTAGGAACCATCAAAATACAACTTCCACATTATTGAAGTAAAAAGAGTGAAGGGATTCTCATCTAGAAAGTCAGATACCATAGGATGTACATTTGTCATAGGTGCTTCTGCTAGTTGATCTACTAGGACTAGTCCCTTGATTGCTTTACAATCCACATACTCAATGTCAAACTCACTAAGGATCATGACCCATTTAGCTAGTTTGCGTGTGAGAGCTGCTTTTGCTAGTAGATACTTCAATGGATCAATTTTGGCTATTAGATTTGTGTGTTGGTTTAGCATATAATGCCGCAACTTTTGGGAAGCAAACACTAAGGCTAAACAAGCTCTTTCCATAGGTGAATAATTGAGTTCTTAACCCACCAAGGTTTGATTGATATAATAGATTGCATGCT
The DNA here is from genome assembly GCA_027924645.1 of Cunninghamia lanceolata. Classification (NCBI taxonomy): domain Eukaryota; kingdom Viridiplantae; phylum Streptophyta; class Pinopsida; order Cupressales; family Cupressaceae; genus Cunninghamia; species Cunninghamia lanceolata. The sequence goes on along the minus strand of BSBN01000352.1, from coordinate 13,831,402 downwards.
CTTTTCCTGACTCATCATGTTGTGCTAGAAGAGCCCCTAGGGCTGCAGTTGTAGTTGAGATGTACAAGATCAAAGGCCTATCGGTGACTAGTGGTACCAAGACAGGAGGTGTAGCTAGATATTCTTTGAGTTGATCAAATGCTGCTTGACACTTGTCATCCCATCGAAATGAGACATCCTTTCGAAGCAAGTGTTGAAATGGTTGACATTTATCTGCTAGCTATGAGATAAACCGCTTAATGGATTGTAACCTTCCTTGAAGGCTCCTTAGTGCTTTCAGATTCTTTGGTGGAGGCATCTCTACTATAGCCTTGACTTTTGCTAGATCTACTTCAATGCCTCTGCGAGATACAATGTATCCCAACAATATTCCTGAGGTTACCCCGAAGACACACTTCTTTGGATTGAGTCGTACTTGATATTTTTCGAGTCTGTCAAAGATTTGGCCTAGAACCTGTATGTGATCTGCCCTAGAAGACTTTGCTAGTATATCATCAACATAGTCCTCCATGATGTGATGAAAGAGATCATGGAATATCATTATCATTACTCTTTGATAGGTTGCACCAGCATTTTTAAAACCAAATGGCATGACACACCAACAATAGGTACCCCACGGACAAGTGAAAGCTGTTTTATGTTGATCTTCTTCTGCTATCATTATCTGATTGTAGCCAGAAAATCCATCCATTAGAGAAAGCATTTCATGACCAGTAGTCAAGTCTACTATGAGATCAATGTTTGGCAGTGGGAAGTCATCTTTGGGACATGCTTTGTTGAGATCTCTAAAGTCGGAGCACATGCGAATGCCCCCATTGGGTTTAGCCATAGGTACATTGTTTGAGACCCATTCTAGATAATCAGTAGGCTTGATGAACTTTGTGTCTAAAAATTTCTGTATTTCCACTTTCACAAAGAAAGCGATATGTGGATGCATCTTTCTTAGCTTTTGCTTGACTAGTTTAGCTTTTGGATCAACTATAAGATAGTGACCTACTAGTGAAGGGTCCAACCCTGGCCTATTAGCACAGGTCCATGCAAAGTTGATGGTTCACTGTAAGAAGAAGTTGGTAAGATTCTTGTGCTCTTGTTCTGATAATGATGCAGCAAGGAATGTTGTCTTCAGATTTTGCTCTGTGCCAAGATTTATCTCTGTAGAATCTTCCACTAGGAGAGCTGATTTCTCTTGATACTTAGATGGTAGGGGAAGGTCAAATCCTCCATCCTCAGATGCTAGAATTGGGTTTTCACCTTTGGATACATCCTTTGTTTTTACTATTTTGTGATCAGGAGGTGTTACAGTGTGGTTTTCACCTAGAGATCTTTCTTTATTTTTACTTTTACGACTGGAGGATTTGGCATTCTCACCAAAATAAGTAGTTTGCTCTAGTTCCATTAAAAAACTAGCGTTGTGATCACCAAGAGGGATACCATCCCGAAGTCCCATTAACTCTGCAATAGCTTCATCATTCTAAAATACATCTAGAACGGGGGCCCCTTGTTGGTCCCAATCGATAAGTTCAGGGTAGACAAGTGTTACAATTTGGGTGTTGGTGGTGGATGTTAAGGATACAGATGATAGCATAAAATGGAGTATTCAGTGAATAGGTCAGTCATATGGAGGTAAGAGTCATCGATGATATCCTCTTTAGACGTCAAATTTGTGAGAGAAGTTTGTGCTACCTCATCGAGAATGCCCTCGATGTCCAAGGCATGTGGTACCTTCCTACCAAATCCTAACCCCTTCTTGTCTAGTTTCTTCTTCACAATAATGGGTTCCATTTCACTTTGATTATTTTTCCCAAGGCCACCTTTGCCTTTGTAGCCCATGTTCTTCACAATTCGGAGGCCATTTCCATATTGTTTGACTGGTATGGTGACTAGTTCTTTCTCCTTGTAGAGCCAAGATGAGATGTCTTCAATAGTTTCCTCTGCCAATAATTTTCCCTCTTCAAATTGGGTTAGAGATGCTAGAGGAGGGATAGCTGCTTTCTTAGTTGCTTTGGCTATGGGCGGTTGGCCGTAGGATTTAGGGGATAAGGGCATCCACCCTACACAACAAGATTTTGAGATATCATATTCACCAAAGCCTATATCACGGATGTGAGCTTTGATTTCGGAAATAGGATGAGGATTGGGTTTAGCTGCAGAGGCTTTTTTTAGATTTTCAGGGTTGACTTACCATGGAGATTCATGGGCTTTGTCATTATTTGGCACTTGGTTGGAATTTTTATAACTACCTTGCAAGACACGACAGAATTCAAAGGGATTAGGATCTCTTAGGATAGTGATCTCCGTACCATTGAATGGGAACTTGAGAGATTGATGGTACGTTGATGGAACAACTTTCATGGCATGGATCCATGGGTGTCCTAAGATAATGTTATAAGGTAGCTCAATGTCAAGGACTTGGCACCTAGTTTCAAGCATGACAGGGCCTACTTGTATATGCAAGTGTATAACACTTTTTGAACGATGCTCAACATCATCATACCCCTTGATTGTAATGCTTTGATCAATGTTGACATGATCCTCAGAGTATCCCAATTGTTTAAGTAACTTGAGAGAACAAATATTGAGACCAACACCACCATCTATAAGTATGCGTTTGATCTTTTGTTTATGGATGAAAACTTCATTGTGAAGGGCATCATTATAACATGGATCGTGGGATGGGAGGTCCTTTTCAGAAAAGACCACATTATAAGGTGAGGCAATGTTACCTATTATAGCTTGGAAATCCGTGACCACTATGTTGTTAGGAACCGAAGACTCTTGTAAGGCTTTTTCTAGCACAACTTTATGTGCGGGTGATGACTATAGAAGGTCCAAGATAGAGATCTGTGCAGGGGTTTTCCCTAGATGTTTGACAAGATTGTAATCAAATTGAGTTGGGAGACTTGGTGTAGGACCACGAAGGGTGACACGACCATGACGAGTTGTGATTGCGCAATCCGTAGGTTTGCCTTTGATAGTGAGGGTAGACACATGACTTCCTTCAAAATGTCCTACAATAGAGTTGTAGGAAGTGGAGGCTTTGTTAACACCTTTACCTTTATTGTTTTGACCTTGACCATGGTTAGAGAAAGGCTCCTTGTACATGTTGAGGTCTTTGTTGGTGTTTTGAGTTGGTGGTTCATCATCAAAAGTGATTTGTTTTCTGTCGATAAGGTTTTGGATCAGGTGTTTGAGTTTCATGCATGCTATGGTTCGGTGTCCTTTGGTCTTGTGGTATTCACAATATGCATTGTCTTTGTACCGTGCGGTTTTGTAAACAGGTTCGCCATATGGGGGAGCATCTGGTAAGGTGACGAGTCCACTGTGTATAAGTTTCTGTAGAACAGACTCTATAGGCTCTCCCAAGGAAGTGAATTGACGTTGCGAAGGGTAATCTTGTTGAGGTTGCTCTTGTTGTCATTGTTGTTGGTTTTGGTTTAATTGTCTTTGTTGAGGCGGAGGTTGACTTGGTTTTGACGAAAGATGAAGGGGTGTTTGCAGTGTTTGGAATCTACCACACCGTCATTGACCACATTTTTATTTTTGTTCCAAAACTTGGGTTTATTGTTTGTTTGTTATTGAGGAGTATTGTCTTTAGTTTGTTTGAAGATTTTTACAACACTTTTAGCAATGAGGGCCTTTTCAATGTTGATGCCCTTGTAGGTAATTTTGTCGAAGGTTGTAGCACTAAGAATTTGCAAATGGAAACCCAATTCTTGGTTAAGGTTCTGCACAAATATGCTAACAAGCTACTTTTCAGGTATTTTGAATGGGAATTTGCTAGCCATGTGTCTCCATCTTTGAAGGAAGGAGATGAGAGTTTCCCCATTTTTCTATTTGTTGTTACATAAATCAGTCATGGAGACTTCATGTTCTGTATTGTATGAGAAATGGACGGCAAATTTTTTTGCAAGCTTGTTAAAAGATTTGATACCTGTAGGTAGATGTGAGAACCATTCTATAGCTTGACCTCCTAGACTACGAGGAAAAAGGCGCATGAGATGTGTCATTATGTGCAACCTCGAAACAAGTGATATAGAATTCTCTAATGTGGTCTTTTGGGTCTCCTCTTCCCTTGTATTTATCAAACTTGGGCATAGTAAAGTTGGGAGGAAAGAGAATCATTTACAATGACCGATCAAATGGATAAGGACAAACCTCCTCCAAGGAGAAGGTTTTCGTAGTGTGACCAAATGTTAGATCAGCTAGTTGTTGTTGTACTCTGGCAAGTTTTAGTTCCATAGTTGTGGGAGGGGTTGGAAACATCTCTTGTTGTCCTAGAGGTGGTTGTTGCCTATATGAAAGATTGTAGTGGAAGCCATGGGCATTGGTGTTATAAGGGTTGTATGATTGGTTGGGATCATATGTGTTGTATGTTGGGTTTGGATTGGGTTGGTTTTGGTTGTTTTGATTTTGGGGAGGTGGGGGTGGTGCTAGGTAAGAATGTTGGCTTTGTGATGGTTGCAGATTAGAAGTTTGGTATTGTGGAGGTGGTGTGAAGAAATAATTCTATGGAGGAAAGCTAAAGTTTGTTGGGTTTGATTGTGATGGTGGAGTATAACCATAGGAAGTCTGGTTTTGAGAGTTTTGAGGGTTGAGATAGGTGTGGGTTAGGTTGAGAGTGGAAGATCGTTGTGGTGGAGGGACATAGGTAGATGGGTTTTGTGCTGGTTGGGTTTGATTGAGATGTGTTGAAAAAGTTTAGTGTAGATGATCATTGTGGTGGAGGGACATAGGTAGATGGGTTTTGTGATGGTTGGGATTGATTAAGATAGGGATAGGTAAGGTTGAGTGTAGGAGAATGTTGTGGTGGAGGGACATAGGTTGTGTTGACATTTTGTGATGGTTGGGGTTGCATGACATGGTTTGGGTTAATGATACAGAGGGTTGATGAAGTTGGGGGTGGTGTCGATTGAGACCCTTGTTGCATGGCTACATAAGTGTTTCCCAGATTGTAATTTGGTGGGAAACCGTCTCGTGATGGGGTAGTTAATATTCCACTTGTGATTGGTGTGGGCATTTGGGACATGCTAGGAGGTTGTTGTGTGTCTGATTTTGCTAGAGTGACCTGTCTTGCTAGTTCTGCTTGACGATGTAGAGTCTCTTGTTGGTGTTTGTAAATGTCCATAGGAGTCATAAGGGGTGATATAGGTCTTTCTGCTGTTGGATTTTGATAAAGAGGATTCTCATATTGTGCGTCAAAAGGTTTAGTCGTTCTCCCTTGTGAGCTTTGTTTGGGTATGGGAGTGGTCACAGTTGACATAGTTTGGACAACAGGTATAGCGTCATGGGTTTTGTTTGGCTCTTTAAGATTGGATGGATCAAAATCTTGAGGTAATTGCATTCTTTGTTCTGCTAGTAAGCGAAAGAAATGATCTTGGTTTTCACTAAGGATTTTGTCAAATGCGACTATGGCTCTAAGATCTTGCATGATTTCATCAAGGTCTTGTCTATCTTCTTGACAGTATTGACCTTCAAAGTGTTGCTCTTCTTGAGATGGGACCTGAACCATGGTATAACCGAGTGTAGCAAAATCATGAGGCATCCCGGTAGTGAATTGAGTTACATCTACCAAAGGGACATTACCTTCTTGAGGATTGGTTGGTTGGTCATGTTGCGGCTTGTTTTGAGAGTTGGTTGGTCTTTCCATTGGTGTTTTTGGAGTACCCTTTGGAGTCATGTTGGATTGGCTTGGTTGAGGTGTATGAGGAGGCGATTTGCACTTCCTTGGGGTGACTTGTTTGGCCTTCATAGATTGCTGGAGTTTAGTGGTTACCATGGGATACACTAGGACAATTTGTTTTGAGTTTTTGCTAAGATAGTTTTGAAAAAACAATTTTCTGGACAAAGGCACTGGATTGTGCTACTAAAGGCGAGCTACTGTGTTACCAAAGGCGAGCTACTGTTATACCAAAGGTAAGCTACTGTTATACCAAAAGCGCTAAAGTATTGTCAGTGATGTTTATAAGGCAAATTTTGATAGATTTGGTTTTGATTTTGATTGGATTTGCTTTGGCAAGAGAAAACACATCAAACAAAGTGGAAAAAAGGGACTGACACAACATATAGTGTATGTTAAAGGCTCACGAAAAAGCCCAATGTTTCCACGGGTATAAGACAATAACAAACAATTTCAAGCACTTTTATCCCTAGAGACAAGCTTTCATTGCGATAGTTCAGCCCATAACTTGAAATCTCCGTCGACCAAATGTCATTCCATATAGGTGTCGTACATTTGTATCTTTGCGAGAGACGATAGGTAGGGATATCTCACCCTCCCCTCGAAAAGCCACAAGTAGGTCACAAGTGCTTATGCTAGCCGAGGAAATACTATCTCTTCTCAAGGGAGGCAATGGTGAGTATCTTGGGGGCAAAACCAACTTGCCCTTGCACTAAAATTTATCGCAACGTTCGGAGGTGAATCAGGTAGTCACTATCTATATGGTTCTTAGTAGGTTTCAGGGACTAATGCCTTACGAGCAATGTGACAAGCTTCTAAAAGCTTTGACCAATCCTACTAAGAGTATCAAACACTTCACACAATGTGAAATCGCTTTCACAAAGAGCTAGTACACCTCTTTTCGATTTGGCACCACAAGGTAAGGCTAACGTCGGTTAGGACTTGGCTTTCGGCTTATCCCTCTTATATAGCGGTTCAAAGGAAAACTCTGCTTAGGGTCGTCTCTTTTGGATGAAGCGCAATCCAAAAGCAGATTCTAAAAAAATAACTGAAAAAGTACGATCAAACACGTCAAACAAAGGTTCAATTGTCCCGTTATAAGAAAATAAGGTGCAACTAGATTAGGCACACACACGGTTGTAGTTGTCAATTGTCCCTTATGGAATTGAAGTGTTTGACATTCATGTCCATTGTCCCTTATAAAATTGAAGTGTTTTTGCATTCATGTCCATTGTCCCTTAAGAAAGCAATATGTTTATAAGACTTAATGAATGATTGAGATTCTTCAACACTCGTCCAACAAGAACATGTTAGAGAAACACATTTTCTTTGTTTGAATGATAAGAAGCTACAGCAATTTGATTAGTTCCACACAAACTCAAGAGTTAGCAAAAAATAACTTAATTGACCAAAAGCGCTTTACTGTCTTACCAAAGGCGACTTACTGTATTGCCGAAAGCATTGGACTGCTATCGAAGGCGAGTTACTGCAGAACCAAAAGCGATCCACTGTGCTACTGGAAGCGTGGTACTGTGCTACCAAAAGTGAGCTACTGTACTACCAAAGGCGCTTTGCTGCCCCAGATCTAAAAAGTCATATTTTGTCAGAAAAGCTAGATCAAAAAGACATCTTCATGGTTGATAGATGACCGGGGATGTTTGATAGAGGATAAGATCTCTAACCTACAAACAAGAACAACTCACAAGATACCATGAAAGGAAAGATTAACTCAAAAAATGATAATATTGCTAAATACGTCAGTTTAGGCAGTATAAATGATAATTGAAAGACAAATAAATCAACTTGTCAGTCAATGAATGATAAGTATAAGTTAGAAACCCTGCAAATTAGAAAACACGATTAGAAACCCTAAAAGACCAGAAGCACTTTATTGTTATGCCAAGTGCGCTGCACTGTGATACCAAAAGCGCGGTATTGTGCTACCAGAGGCGCTACAATATCACCCGAAGGCGCTGTACTATTATACCAAAGGCGCTGCACTGTACTGCCAAAGGTGCTTTTCTGTGTTGATGTGTGTTGTTCCGTACTGTACTTAAAAAAATAATTTTTTAAAGAAAAAGAGCGATTAGTGGGTCCCACCGGGCGTGCCAAAATGTGTATAAAAAAAATCGAGAGGTTGAATGATAAGATCAAAAGTAATGATAATAACAACTCAATTACCCATAACATCAAAAGATCTATCTAAGCAATAACCAAATTAATGAATAAATCAAATTACGAACAAAGAAGCTATAACCTAGATTGTTTGGATCTCTTGGTTGAATGTGGATTGCTTCATAAATTGCGAAACCATGTTTGCAACAAGCCGATGTAGATTGTGTTTGTGCTCAAAAGATCGATGTGCTCAAGGGTGCGATGTATGCTCAATGCACTGTATGGATGCCTGTGAATAAATGATCGAAGAGGATTTGTTATGGAGATGAGGGGGGTTTATATAGGTTTTAATAAAGATCGATCAATGGTCCAAAAAATTCAATAGAATCAATGGATGAGATAAATCTAGAATTCATGATGAATGTGCACATGACATGTGTCACACAAAAATTATTTTTGTTTGAGTTAATTGCTTGATTTGACATAAAAAAAATTGGAATAGACATATTTTTAGATTTCATAAAAATAGAAATATTTTTTTTTTTTTCTAATTTATGAGTTGGTGATAAAAACAATAATAATTAAGTCAATTAACTCAACTTATAATTTGCTTTTTGAAGATTTGAGATAAATTAAATAATAAATTATTTAATTTTGTGTGCATGATGAATAAGATTTATTTTTAGAAGAATTAGAAGATAAAAAAAATTAAATAAATAAATTTATTTAATTGTTTGTGCATGATTTGAAGAATAGATAAGATTTGAAGATTTTAAATGAATTAAACAAATAAATTGATTTAATTTATTTTGCATGATGAACACTAAATAAAATATTTGATTTTATTTCATTTTTAGAAGATATATTCAATTTAAATAAATTTGAATGATTTATTTAAATTTGGAAGAATAATTTGATTTAATTAAATCATTGAAATTATTTAATTGTAGATAAGAGGATTGAAATGATAAATTAATTAAATAATTAATTTATTCAATTGATGTGGATTTAAATTTTGGAAGAATAAAGTTGATTTTGATGAAATTAATTAAATAAATAGAATTTATTCAATTAATGTTGATTTTAGGAGATTTGGAAGAATTTGATGATTTTGATGAAATTAATTAAATAATTAGATTATTTAATTAATGTTGAAATGTAGGTGATTAGACAGATTTGATTAAAAATGCAAGTGATGTGATGAAATGGTCATTTTTGGGTGTCTACAACTTATTCAACCAACCAACTAGCCAACTAGCCAACCCAAACCACTAACCATGTGCTTGCTTTTATAAACTCAAGCTCACACAAATACAACTTGTGGTATTGGGTAAAACCATGAGTTCACAAAACCATTGACCCTTCATTTAATATTTGCAACTAATTTTTCACTTTATGATACTAAGTTTTTAAAATATTAAATAATTTCCCAAATAAATAAATAATTATTCTGTGTCCCACACACATAAAATAATTAAGCCAATGTTACATACAACTTTTACAAGTACCCTCTCCTACACACAGGATCCCCAGATATGAACTGTGTATTTTCAATCAACTCAATGAAAGGAAGGAAGACTGCACTAATGATGAGGGCACCTTCCTTTTTATGGAGGATCTAGATGAAGATTTCCTTGAATCCTTAGATCAAGATGGACTGATGGTTCCTTTCAAGGTGTGCTCCATTGCTCAATCTGTGAGTTGCATCACCAAACCAAACATAAGCAAACCAAGGAAGAAGAAAGGGCGGAAAACTGAAGCGGAGAAACTTCAGACATAAGGGATATTGTTAAGGAGGGCACCCAGTGGACCATGGATGATCTCCTTACTAGGAGTAAAAAAGAAATCTTTAGCCAAACAGACCTAAATGGCTAGTCCCTTATTTAGTGGGTGGTTAGTTATTCCCAGTTGGTGTTCTATGGGTATCTGATAGAGATTTAGTTGGTTATTTCTCAAGTTGATTTAGCTCTTGGAGTTTCCCTTGTTCATTCTTCGATCCCTTTTACTCCCCTATTTTGGGTTTGAAGTTATTCTTTTATATTCTATTTGTATTTAAAATGGGAGTGGGCCCTAACCCCACAATTTACGGATTAAAAAAAAATACAAGTGGCCCCAAATAAATATTTAATGTGGCTAAACACATCAAGAAAGATGCACCACAAATAAATATTTATTTTACATAATTAAAATATTCAATGTTATGCAAGGTGTACAACACACCTATTTCCTAACATTCTCCCACTTGTTGTATACATTGCATAAAGGTCAATCAATAAAATACATCATCATAGCCATACATGAAACCACACGAATCTCTAACATGCTCTCGTGCTCCATCAAGATACTTGCAATAAAACCAAGGTAACCATCATCTCAAGCAAGAACTCTCATCCTCCAACATGCCACCTATGTAAGAAAAGGAACAAGCCAAGGCGAAGATGCACCAATCCAAAGAACACAAGCATCAAATTCAAGCGATGACAAAGGCTCCAAGTTGCTATCAAAGGAAAAAACCCACATGACTAGAAATAGCATCCACAACAGATGCTAATACATCCAACCATCCATACCTCCAAGGTATACAGATCATAACAAGTAGACCTTATGCTATCAACATATCCAACCCAAATCACAATGATCACAAGTCCTTGTATATACTCTATCCTGCACAAAGAAATCCTCCAAGGTAACAACACATAAACATGTGATAACTGTTGGGAATTAGGGTGTCTCAACCTTTGCAAATTCCTAGCATTTGATATTTGTTTGTATATTTATTTATTGGCCTATATTATATTTATTCTTGCACATCCTATTTTATCATTTAGTGTGAGGTGGCATGGCGACATGTCATCCTACTTGTAATATGACTTGGATGGTCAAGTCAACATATGAGAATGTAGGCGTCCCATTTGAGGTGGCACTAATATGCCATGTGTTAGCATCTTGAGGTATGTGGAAGGAGTTATTATGTATGGCAGAATCTATGACATGTAAGAGCCAAAATTAGAGATTCCTATGACAAGTGAAGACAAGTGTCAGAGAGTATCTTTGCATGTGAGGAAGGCATTTGAGCACCCAAGTTTGACTATTGCATGTTGTAAGAGGAATATGCTATTATTAGTCTTGTATGACAGATTTTCTTACAACAGTAAATGTTGTTATACTTGCCAGATTCTATGACAGCTGTAAGATGTGTAAGAGCATCTATCACAGCCTATTCTTGGTTGGAGTGCTCCACACTGGGAAAGTCAAAGTTGCATGTTATGATGGTTGAATGGAGGTTGCTTGCATGTTGTACAGGTGTCCCAAGTTGTTGGATTTTGACCATGAGGCTAAGTTGGACGCCTACCTCTAGAAGCTTCTCATGTTGGCCTTGTAAACTCTATAAATGCAGGTGCTTGGAGTTGGAGTTGAGTGATTGATGTACAGGTACTATTATGCTGCCGAAATTGCTCCAAAACTGACATCTTGAAGACTCCTAAAAGAACTTGCATTGTAAGTGTATTGTAATCACCATTAGATTTGATAATACATTGTGCAGGTTTTGGAGTGTGGGGTTTTTCACTCGTAAGGGTTTTCCTCACGTATATCTTGTGTCTCTTCCATTCTACTTCTTGTATGTTGTTTAATCTCTCTGTTATATGTTTCACATATTTGTAACTGTAAGGATCTAAAAATTTGCATGCTATTCCCCTCATTAGTTCAGTGTAGGAAGTGTTTATGCGTACCTTCCTTCCTTTCAATAACAAACCTCAAGACCCTCAACACCACAATATAATGAGAACATCCAACAAAGGACACACATACATCTTGGAACTCCCATTGCATGGGTAATGTTAAATCTAAAATAAATCAAGGCATCCAAAGATCCACTAATAGCACTCCCATAGAAGACGTGGCTAAATCCTCTATCACCTAATGTCAAAGAACACACACAATGATATGCAAAACCTGCAAACTAAAACAGTTGCAACATAACTCTCACCTCAAGTCCATATCTATCCCAAGTTCTCCACATCATAAGAGAAAGAGATTAAAGAGTCTCACAATGGCTCCATACAAACCTCAACTCCAATGTCATGTGAACACAAACATCCAAGAAGAAGCATAAGACCAACAAGAAAGAATCTGCAAATCAAAATCATGTCCTCCTACCAACACCAATGTGCTAGCTGTGAAAAGTATGATCTCCTTCCTAAAACCCCAAATCAAGAAGCCTCCTCAACATCCAACAAAATAAGATGTAAACCTCTCAAACCAAAGGAAGATCAAACAAAACCTCCATTCCTCAACAAGGAATATGCCCAAAGCCACTAACCATCACCTTTACACACAAAGACCTCAAAATAACTCGGGATCAAACATAAGGAGATAACAAATCATAACCATGCATCTACTCCTTAAACAAGTCCTTAGAACCATCCTTGGCACAAGACTTAAGCATACATGAGAAGACAAGACACAAAGAAAGAATACATTTGAAAATCAGGTGGGCAATACCTATCAAATCGTTCACTGCTAAGAGGACCAAGAGTGGGGAATGAGATTGCTCCTCTAGAATGCACCAAGCCTCAATGACTCTCCAAGAACAATCTCCTCAATACGTCCATGTTGAACTCACATCCAACCCAGGTGTAGGCTCCTCGGTCTTACTGCTGAAAACCTCATCAAAGAGTAATCATCTCAACACATGATCTCTAAGAAATAAGAGATCTCAAGCCTCACCCAAATCTCCAAGTATCCATGAGCACCTACAATCGATCAATCCATGCTAAACTCCAAATGCAACACCACACTATCATGAAGCTCCCAATCACATGACCAATATACTAAATACCAAGAGAATCGACAAGATCATTGCCAAAGCTCCCACTGCACGTCTGCATAATCTAGGAACACATCATGATCTAATCATCTCCTCAAAGGAAGATCAAATGTCTCAAAAGAGCATATCATGTTCCATAGAGTACCTGTATCATGCCAACACTCTAATGCACAATCAAGAGTCCACCATGGCAAAATAACACCCATCTTGTAAGCAAGGATCAACTATCAAACCTGACAAATCATAGCCAACACCTCAACCAAAGACTCCAAGAGTCCTCCATGGTACCAAGATGTTAACATCTCCAAATCACATGAAGATAACTATCCTCTGTCAATAGAACTCAAGATGTCAAAGAACCCTCACTACATACAAGAAATAGGGTCCAAGAGCTCCTCCATGACACCAACAAACACTACAGAAGATCATCCATCACCTAAGTGATGAATTTGCATCATTACCAAAGCTCCCACTAAACCGTGATATCGAGCTACACACGACATCATGATAACCATCTCCTAAATGATCATCCATGCCCCCAACACAATCAAGGAATGCCACTGCAAGATCAACAACTCCCAAAAGGTAGATAAAACCATGATCTTCAAACCAAGAAGATAAACCACCACTTGTAAACCAAGAATCAATCCAACACCACCAACAATGCATCTGCATAACAACCATGTTGTGCCAAAGTCCCAACCAAACAAGGAACCTCCATGACACCATGATCACCACCCAATGTATCTGCATCAAATTTCCATCGCGTCTCCACAACTATACCATATAGTCAACATGTCTAGGTCCCATAACACAACTGTATCAGGTAATAGCATCTCTCTCTATCTCATAATGACAACCATACCAATAAACCAGGTGACCAAACCAAGCCAACCAAATAGAATCTACATTAACACTAAAATATCTATGGGTCTAGACGACCCACATCCAAGCTATATATGCAACCTGTAAGTATAGACAACCTACAACACTGCACAACTTGTAGATCTCACAATGTAACATACAAATTCAACAATACATTGGTAATCATATGAACCAAGGATAATCAAAGATAAACATGTAAGTTTTCCATGACTCAGACACCAAATCACCTCATATTCGATTTGCCACAAACTCACAAAGTACCATTGTCAAAGGAACTAGTAAATAGCTCAAATAGAAATGCAAGTGAACAAATCACATAACATCTCCAAACCTGATCCATTGCATAGTGCTCAGAAAATCTTTTCCATTGCCTATAAGAAGTCCAAAATCAGACACCGTATGCATAAGATATGACCATCCAAGCCCAAAAAGCAAACATGGCTTCCAACTGGCATTTTTTGTCCAAAACAACAGAATCTAAAAAACGCCTTGACACCACAACGTAGTACTCAGAAAGAGCTTTCTGTTGACTATAAGAAGTTGAAAATCTGACATCCTGGGCGAAAGTTATGCCCCTTGGAAAAAGTCTCCTCCATTAGGCCTTCACAAAATTCAGCTGGTGGTTGGTAGGTAGTTCTGTGGCCGCTGCGTTGGTGGCAGCGGCCCTATGGCGACAAATGGGATGGTGGTGGTTGCTGTTGGTCCAGGCAGCGGGGGTGCCTGTCGACGACATGGCCATTGTGCCACCTGAGGGGACTAGCACCTGCTGGCTAGTTGTGACTGCTTGCTGGTTGGCCACCCGCCTAGGGATTAGGCCCCAGGCCACAGCCCTCTGGGCTTGGGCATTGGTCACCTAGGTGACCAGGGGTGTGGACCCTCTAGACACCCCCAATAATTCAAATTCTTTTTTAAAACTCAAAAATTTTAATTTCTACATTTTTTTAAAATTAATTATTTTGCAGACCATACCTCATGCGCAGTACTTACATAGGCACAAAATATGTTGCAAATATTCTCTACGACTGTACCGCATATTCTATCGCTTGCGGCCCCATACAGTCGTATGACTGTAGGGATAGATTCCCTGCCAAGATTCTCCATGCCAAATATAGTCATGTTATATATGGATCCATAAGTTTTTAGGCCTTTTGGACTCAATGATGAGGTCTATTTTTGTCCAAGAGGCCTCCTGTAAAAAGCTCACCTCCAAAACCCCCACACAAAAAGCCCTAACAAAAAACCCACTTGTCAAATCTCCACCAAACCACATATTTGCAACAACCCAAGTTTGCAAACACCCTTGTAACCTTGAAAATGCCTTCATTCCTTTCCTGCAAAGCCATGGATTCAACTACACACAAAATCTACTCATAGCAAGGGTTATAAAACTAGGGATATCTCCTCCCACAACCATGTCAACTCAGCTCTGATACCAAATGAAGGGAAATTTGGAGCCATATAGACAATTTCCACATAAGCGTATGAGAGATATTTATGCAAACAAGTATTCAAAAGTTTATATGTAAAAGAATAGGCAAACATACCATCAAGATGACACAAGATGTACCCTAGGAAAAACCCTCCATGAAGGAAAAACCCAACCTCCAAAAGGATCCACACCCATTGTATTATCTCATGAACAAATATTAAAATACATAGCCTCCATGAATACTTCTGAATCATTAAGCTCTCTAATTGCACTCCATGTGAACAAACAAATAAGAATCATGTAACCACACATCCCAATCCATGTTTCCTCTCCTCGCAAATGCAACCTACAAGAGAAGCTCAATAAAATAACAACCTACTCAACCAACCAATTAGCCAACTAGCCAACCCAAACCACTAACCGTGTGCTTGCTTTTATAGACTCAAGCTCACACAAATACAACTTGTGGTATTGGGTAAAACCATGCAACTCAAAACCATGAGTCCACAAAACCATTGACCCCTCATTTAATATTTGCACCTAAGTTTTCACTTTATGATATTAAGTTTTTCAAATATTAAATAATTTCCCAAATAAATAATTAATTATTCTATGTCCCACACACATAAAATAACTAACCCATTGTTACATACAACTTTTACAAGTGGCCCTAAATAAATATTTAATGTGGCTAAACACATCAACAAAGATGCACCACAAATAAATATTTATTTTACATAATTAAAATATTCAATGTTAGGCAAAGTGTACAACACCCCTATTTCCAAATAAAAACAAATTGCTAAAAATAATTAGGATTAAAAAAAATAGGAGAACTACTCACCCAAAGGTGAATTGCACCTGCAAATTTGTGTAACACAAGCGTTCTCAAACAATGATGGCTTTTTGTTGCATTAGAAGTTGAAATGATAACAAGATACATTCTTTAGGGTTCTTTCCACTTTTTATGTTAAAACTAAAAGAAACCCTACTTAACCCAAGATTTAACCTCCTCACTAACTCTAGTTACCTAAAATCCAACACAACATAATATTATCCCAAACTAATGCATAGACCAAGAGCCTTTATAAAATATAGGTCATATCATATTCCTAATCCTATGTCGTGCATAGGTACACATAATGCACTCAGGAACAATCATTTCCAAAACTTGAGTTTCTCATGCACCCCTAGTACGTGACATAATCCCTAAACAATGCAATCACTACCCCCTAATTTTGTAAATAAGTATAACAACTCCAATTACTTTACTCTAGAGCAACCATAGGTCTTTTACAAATTTGGGGGGGGGGGGGGGGGGAAGGGGGGTCATATTTTCCAACATGAACATGTAAGGGCACATAGGAACATAACTTCATTAAGTACACACTTACACAAAATCACCTTTTGTCCATCGTTGTCGTCAATGTTATCCCCTCATGGTAACCTATTCAAATAAAAGACACATGATTTCCATTATAGTTCATACATTTAATCTAGTAGTAGTGAGACAATGATACACACTCTTCATAGACTTTGTTCTCCCAATGGATAAGGCACTTACTCAATTTCCAATTTCCAACGAATTTTCATGACATGCAAGGGCACTTAGGAACACAACTTCATTGAGTACAAACTTCTAAGACAATCATTTTTTGTCTATTGTAGTGGTCAAAGTTATTCCCCTATGGGACCTTATTCAAAGAAAAGATGTGTAATTTCAATTGTGATTCATACATTCAATCTGGTGGCAAGGAGACTTCATGGTGTGCATCTTCATTGACTTTATTATCCAATAGATAAGGCATTGGCTTAATTTTCAATATCCAATCAACTTTCATGTGACATCAAGTGGCCAACTGGGCTTATTGTCATAGTACAATAGTCAGTTGTACCCAAGAAATTTTAACTTGTGTACTTTAAGCCATTGAAAGGTCCAATTGTTAAGTTGTATTTACATTTGCATATAATAAGGTTTACTTAATTGCACTTTAGAATCTAATAAATTATAAAAGTGTATTTTTATGGACCAAGGATATTTCACCATGAAATTTAACAAATACGCTAGAAAATATGTAATTATAATGTCAAAAATTGTACACTATGCAATTTCAACATTGTGTCCTACACCTATTCTAGTGTCCATCTTTTGTTTCATGTTATAGGACCATTTTACCACTTCTTGTAGCCATCCTCCAAGATCTAGGTACCAATGTCATGTTGTTATGATTGAATACTTTAAATCTAGCACTTTCTTGTAGATTTGTCACCTTTTGATACTTCATTATTTTTGTGTCTTTTGAAAGTTTACATGACCACATGGATGTCTCCTTGATCATGCTAATGTCTTATCAAATTTCAAAAGAATAATAAAACATTTTTTATTTCTACAAATTCCTAATTTCAATTAAAAATATTTTAAATCAAATATTTTTAAAAAAATTATTAAACATTCTAATTCCTAACTATATCCTATCATTATTCTATAATTCTAATTTTAAATTCCTCTAATTTTCTAATTCTTATATACATATTTACTATTCTACTTTCTATTTCCTCATTATAATTTTTGAGCTCCTCTTTAATATTTTCATTGTTCTTAAAACATTTTTATTCCTCTTGATATAGTCTAAAAGCAAAATCGTTTTCCATTTTTATTCCTAATGCATTCCTTTTGTGAAGAACAAATTACCGTCCATATTCTCATATGTTGTTTGCAACCACACTAAAAATAAATCAAAACAAAATTATTTTCTATTCTTTTTTAAAAATTGCAAGCTACCTCTCCTCCATACAATGAAAGGCCTTGTTGGTAATTAAAACAAATTAGTTTTTTCATTATCTATCTGATTGAAGATTCTTCAACAACATTCTTTATTCAAATTTTCCAATGCTTCTTATTAACTAATTTTCACATGCAACAAGGGTGAGTTTTATTCATTGATTTTGACATACAAATATGAAATTGAAGGACAAATAAACATTTTTCCTTATATACAATATACAAACAATCCTTTGATCAAAATCCATGTAATTATAATGCACTTAACTTTACAATACCTATTTGAAATCCTTTAATAAAATGAACAAACATATATTACTAGATATAAAGTCTTTCTACATTCCATATTTTCTTATACTATAATTAAAATTCCTTGTAGGAGTCATAATTCAATGCCTTAATAATATCTATGCAGCATAATCCTTCCTAATCATCTTATATTACACTTAATATCAAGAGTTTTTCTTCTTCAATACAATTTATTTTTAAAGATATTATTTATACTAACCTTTAACTTTCATTTAAAATAGAGTGGAAATTCGTGCTATAAATGGTAAATAACATGAATAAAAATTTGAAAAATATCATTATAATAGTGAAAGTAAAAAAGTATGCTAACAAGACCCAAAATAAATAAATAAAAAACTATTAGCATCGCCCACCATTGAGGGCAGTCCTTTCATATTTATAACCACTCACCATCGGGTCACATTCCCTTCATAGCTTTTCCATCTTTCAATAATGACATTGAAATTTTCATCCCTTGTTCGAACCTACCATTTAATCATCAATCTTATTAGAATTTTGAGACTAACGTCATTATAATAATAGGATACTATATTAATAACTTAATGTTTAGTACTTTTAAAAGTGTTTTTTAAAGTCTATATCATAAAATGAAATGAATCAAAAACTACATGAGAGGATAAAATAAATATCTTTAAAAAATATTTCATTGTTCAACATGAAGTCATAAGATGCATAAGTTTAGATGGTTATTTAGCTCCAATTATTTTCAAAATATTAATATTATTATTTATATTATTTCACCTTTCACAATGATAATTAGATTTATAAGTTAAAAAAGTTAATATTTTTTTAATTGAGATTTTATTTTTTTATATTAATTTAAATTTCTTAGATATTTGATAATTTTAGAAATTTATCATTTAAAATAAATGGTTTCAAAAGTATCTATATTCTAAAAAATTATATCCATACTACTTATTAAAATATTGTTAACATTAACAATATTGCAACAAATTGATATTCAATTATATAATTTGTACATAAGAACATAACATGAAATACATACATGTATAATACCTAACATAAGCTAATCAAACCCTAACTCTTTCTCATTGGATGAGATTGGTTGTACAAGGATCAAAATTAGTTCAAGAGTATTGTCAAGCTAATCAAGCCCCATCTACATAATCACAAACAATAGGTAAGGAATTGGAGTTGAATAAAGCCTCAATTGCACACCTTATTGTTTCATCAATGTAAAATTGGGACTTAATTGAGTCACAATTCACACCTATTTGAATAAGACTAGGAGTATGGGCTAATATAGGAGCATCCTTGGGGTTGAGCAATCTTGCATCACCCAAAACAATTTTCCTTTCTTTGGTTTTGCTTTAGTTGCCTACATAGTAGATTAGGTGTGTTTGCATTTGTGAAGATTGTGTTGATTGTTTTGATTTGTAGTTTTGAGTATGTGTCTTGAAGCTCAACGAATCTAATGTGATAATGTGAAGACCAATGGTTGAGACATTGGTGTCACATGGGCACATAGGCTAAAGAAGAGTCTTACCTTTCAAAATCAAAATATGAGCCCATGCAAAACCACACAACCAAAGTGTGTTACTTGGGTGTCCTGTTGTTGTGCAAGCTTAGTGATGCCATGTAAGATCCAATCCATGCCTTGGAAAATGGATATGTGAAGAAGCCATTTGGAGGCTAATAAATGGAAAACAACAAACACTTTCTTATTAGTTATGTTAGTTATGCACAAGTGGCATACATTGGCATTCTAGAAACAAGTTATCAACAAACACACAAGTCGAAGCTAAAGCATCATGAGATCTTGGGGTTTTAGTTATAGTTAAGTAGCACATAAATAACTTATGGTTTCTACACCTATGGGAAGATCAATTGACATTGCATTAGAATAAAAGTGGGCATTCTCCTTCTATAGGGGTTGTTGAACTTTGTAATGAAGTAAAGTCTGAAGTTGGGGCTGAACCTGTTGGTGCTCAAACATGTAGTTCCACAAATCCTAAAGACTAGCACCAAAACCTAAGGCTAGGGACATGTCATAGGCAATGAGCAAGACTTATGCTCAGATAGTGGCATGAATGGACCAATTGTTGTGAGTGGGTAAACTCACCTTCAACTTTAGACTTTGCAAGGCCAAGGGGGGTGTTCACTGAGGTGTCAATAATAGGACAATTAAAGAGAAATGACAATTAAAACACTAGGACCTTAAGCAACCATACCCAATATGCTATGAACTCCAAGATTTGTCACTAGGTTCATGTCAACATTGGCTACATACAGACATATAAGACCTCCTAATAAACAGATGATAACCGACTCTTACCCTGCACCAAAAGATGACAGCTACACTGTATTTCCCCCAACAGATGAATCCAC
The DNA here is from genome assembly GCA_027924645.1 of Cunninghamia lanceolata. NCBI lineage: Eukaryota > Viridiplantae > Streptophyta > Pinopsida > Cupressales > Cupressaceae > Cunninghamia > Cunninghamia lanceolata. The sequence continues at coordinate 13,811,028 of BSBN01000352.1, read as the reverse complement.
TTAACATTGCATGCACATGGGTAAGAGGGAGAAACATACTAGCATGATTCTGTAATGATATTTCAATTTCAAGATTGCCTAGGATATGACAAGGGTTGTAATACTGAATCATGTAGGCATGGTGAAACCCTAATCTAATCCTACAACTAACAAGAGAGGGATGATAAAAATGAATGATGTTGGCCCTTCACCAATTAGATCGTTGCCTACTCCATTGGGCAACAAACTCATGGATTGCAAGGAAAAAGGAGATAAACTAGCAAAACATAAATGGAACCAAATGTGCTTCATCATACAATGCATATATCACACTTCATGCAATGGAGATACTTAATAATCCAGAACAAAACTATAAGAACCCACATGAAACATAAGGAAAGACCACCACAAAACCTTTGCTATGAATTAAAATGTTGTCACACATTTATCTGACCTCTATTACATTCACACCAACAGGTGTGGCAAGAGAGGATGAGCAACTAGGTTTGAGCACCCTCCTGAATAATTACAAACCACCATGGAGACATACCATTACATGCATTGTATAACTAAAAACCCTTCCAATGGATTACAAGATGCATTTCTATCTCTTACAGACTAGACTTGCATCGCTTGATGCTCTAGAAATAGCTCAAAGCACATACAGTAAAGAAATTGGTTCCATGACCAACTATTATTACATCTTTTTTCATGTATTTATAGCATTACAATTTTGTCTTGTTGTCTAGGTGCAAATCTAGAGTGGGAAACACATTTGTAGGTCGTCCATACCTGTTGCATCATCCACGCGCATGTGCACTTGGAGCCATGCCATATCGGATCAGCAATCCATTCCTCTATACAAAAATTGAATCAATGCGGGGTTTGTAGGTATTATGAGGTGTATGGAGGCCATCCTCTATCTTATAGTGTCCATAGGAGGCCATTAATGGCAGTTCTGAGTTGTGTAGGGGCGTAGTTGGAATAGTGACATTTTTTGAAGAAAATGTGGGAATTCAATATGGGACCAAATGTGGGAGTGGAAATTTAACATCTTTTTTTTTCTGCATAGAGGATTTTGACCAAGAGGAACCTATTTAACATCTATCAAATCAATTATTAGTGATGGGTAAAACACTTCCAAGGCAACAAAGAGGCACCAAACTTAGGGTTTTTGCAAGTTTTAAGGCAAGTGCCAACATTGGCTTTGGTTGGGGACATGTGTCTCTTGTAGACACAATGAGGATCCAATTATTTCCAAGAGTAGGCAAAAAAGGTAAAATGGGGAAAAGAGGGAGGGGAGACCAAACAAACCAATATGTATAAGATAAAGACACAACAAAGAAATATGTACAAGACAACAACCTACAACCAACAACATGGGGGCACAAGGAAATTTGTGTATGAATGTAAACAAAAATTAGAACACTTGCAAGTTAGACCTTGCAAAGAAGATCAATGGCACAAGGCCATGGACAAAATGTTGCATACCACTTGCCTCTATAAAAGACAAACTTGAAGAAAAAACTGGGCATCCTCAAGATAAGAGTGCATTCATCGCCCAACATCAACAAGAGGCATCTTGCATGCATGCATTAACCTATGAAAAGTGTTACAGGAGCTAAGATCAGACTCATCCTTAGAGCCATTAGTACAATCCACTCGTAGATAGTAGACCTATGCATGATCTTCTCCACTCCATCCTGCCATACATTTCATGCATGCTCATGATAGCATAAGGTGAATCATTAAAAACTAGGTCAGCACCATTATTCATGGATGAAAGTAAGGGTCCATCATCCAAAGTTGCATCATTAGTCTACCTACTAACCTCTTGATATGAACTAAGGCAAAAAGAAAACACCTACAATTCACATGGAATATGAAAGTATACCTAATTGATCTGCTGATTTGCACAAAGAAGGCTTCTTCTTGCAAGTCAAACTAAAACGTTTCAAGCTTTGTCATACCTCCATGTAGTGCTGCAGCATGTTAGAATTCAAGCACACATATGCCTCGCTGCTCATTTACATCAATGTCCCACATAAAGGACTCAACCTCTACTACATCACAAACACCTTCAAGAGTTGGTGAATGCCCAACATCAAAGTGAAAGGCTTCATAATCATTGGTATTTCCACCAAGCTCTTGATCACTACTTCCACGTGTTGATTCACTTTCAATATCTAAATCATAAGTATGATTCATGCTGCAATTCAAACTATCATCACAAAAGTCAACATTATGAGACACTTCAAGTGAAGAACCAAGTTCTTCAAATTGTCTCTCTGTTTAGGCTCATTTTGGCAACTTGTGTCATATCCGTTGCTAAAATTAGATTGATGACACATTTCTTCTTCCTTACTCAATCTGATAGCACTTTCTTGCAACTCATTTGAAGCACAATATGCATGGGGAAGGCCACAAATCTTGTACCAAAGAAATAGGCTCTCTTATGCATCAACATGATCACCATCTTCACAATCATCAAGGCCAAGGTCTTCAAAATAAAAATCAATGTTTGCACTATCATTTATCTCAGCAAGTTGATCACTAAGTGTAGGCACACCCCTATCATCCTTATGCAAACCATCAGGAGTTGCTTCATCATTATCCAATGAAACAAAGAAAGGCAATACATCAAACAAGTAACTAATCCCATGTTCACCTTTTACATCACATGCATGTACACTTTCTACGTAATCGGTTTCATGAAATGATCCATTTGATTGCTCATTTGTACACACACCTTCCTCTTTGTCAATCTTGCTACCACAAACTCTAGGGTCACATACCTCATTCTCAATTTGAAGGTCATCATGCATTTCATCATTAATATCTCCAATTGATGACCTATCCAATTAAAGGTAGGTGCATACATTGTCTTCATCATCTGCACTACAGTCATTTGATGCGCCATCATCAGTTTTACCCTCCTAACTATACTATCATACTCATCTAATGTTGTATTCACCTTAAAAGTTGCATCCACATGGTTGCTACTCATAGCAACTTGTTCACTACCAGTAACACCTGCATTTAGTGACAACAATTTTGCAATGTAATCATTCCTCATTCTTTCAAGGACATCCAAGCATTGATAAGCCTATTGTAGGATTGTAAGCTTCAGGTCCTCCTACACCAAACTTAAACCAATCTGGTAGGCTTCAAAGAACATGTCAATGTAGGTAGGTGTATTAAGTTTGGAAACATTCAGAATTTTGGAGAAGACAACAACAAACCTGTGATTGAAGTCTTTACTAGACTCTTCCTCTTACCTTATGATATTTTCTAATTCTTGAACAAGAGCAACATGATCTACATCACATGTAAATTCTTCATCAAATGCAATCACTAGGTCCTTCCAAGAAGCAAAGTAATGTTTTGGAAAACCATCAATCCAACTCTGTGCCTTTCCATACAGAGACCTAACAAAGAACCTCATCCACATTGTTACATCCCCAATCTTTGTCTTGCTAATACTATTTACTTTTACTTGGACATAAGTAAATTTAATTTGATGTTTAGATTAATATCAATGAAAGACATATTTTATTGAATGGCAATTATGGAAATGAATATGTTATTGTCAATTTAATAATTGCATTATGAGAATTTGGTTTATTATTTGAATAATGATGCACTGATCGTAATCTGTTGATTTCAAGTCTTATATAGGATTACAGGTTTTGGATTACTCTCAGAGAAAAGAGAGAGTATCTTTTGAGGAGAGAGATATAGACCTCAGGTTACGAGTGATTATTTGCCAAAATGAGTATGAGTGTTTAACGGAAACGTGAACCAGTATCGTCAGAGGTAAGTCTTGTGTTGTCAGTGTACTTTTGAACCTAGTCGACAGGGAGTCCATATCTTTCGATTCTTTTCTAGTCAAGTCGTTGTGTGTCAACATAGTCGTTTGTAAAGTAAATGACATCGTCTGAGTAAAACTTTGACCATTTACGATTAACATAAATATTACGACGTCATTGTTGTAAAATGGTTGTGTTATTATTCTTGAGTCACTTAAGGTTTTATTGTCGACATTTAATGTCAAAGACGATCTCGTCAAGACAAGTTGACGTGATTTAACGAGAGACTATGTAGGGGAGACAAGCTTGACCCTTCCACAGTATTCGTAAGTCTTTCAATTTATTGTTATTATCATATTTTGATCAAGGCATAAACTATCAAATATGATAGGTGCCATGTTGAACCATATTTATTTATATAAACAAATATATATGTAATCATCAAATTGAGGCTAATACCTCATGATTGATATTAATACTTACTCACTTGAGCAACCGTAGGCTTACTAATAGGAGTGCCTTCATTGTAATGAGTGGTGGATCGAATCACTCTATGTGATTAAGAAATGATCAACGGTCGTTTAATTGTCATGTCGGCCTTTTCCAAAGAGGAGTCTGTGGTATTAACTACCACATTTGACGAGCTCCATGGGTCATTTGTTTTCCATCGACATGTGGGAAACTTTGCATAATATTTGGTTTCGGTTGAAACCGAATCGGTTGTGGACTGTTTATGCATTCAATTAGTCTCCAACTGCAAAGAGTGGATGTGCGATGATTGGGCGTCTCATTATGAGTCATGCTCGAGTCTTTAAAACCACGACTTAGCTGAGCCAATGGGGGATGGAAGGAGATGCTTGTTGGAGGGTATCAATTACACACAGAAGGAGTCGTTGTTAGCAGCTGAGAAGAGATAATCAACACTGAGAATAATGTGGGGTTCTAGGCGTCGACTGTAGTGTCTTATCTGCAACTTTTGCATACTCTAAGCCGTCGACTATCAGGTATTCCTCTGGTTACATCTGCTTTTATAACAATGAGAAAATCGATTGTTCTTTTTGGATATCCATCGTTGTGTCATGGGTAGTTAAACGAATATGCCAGTGAGGTTTATTCTCTCGAATTCAATGTGTATCTGTTAAAAACTAATTGTGTCGATTATAGGAGAATGCTGATAGCATTGCTAGTAAACTATTTAGATCCTTTTCTGTAATCAATATGGCATCAAATAAACCTATACGGCCGATGCTTGGTGATACAAGTGAATACTTTATCATAGTATTATGAATCGACTATATACTTATTGATTTTAAATCGATAAACATATCAAACCGTGGTTTGGTGGATAAACGATCGTCATAGAAGAAGGTTATCGTAGTTATCAAGTGCTTAGAAAACCAATCGCTCTATTGAATGAGTTTTCATTATGAAGCAAGTTGATGATTTAGTCATTAGTTATGTATTTGACTCTCAATGAAATTAGTGCAAATAAAACTTGATAGGAATACTCATGAGCTATGAGTCATTCGGTTTGGTCATTAAGCTGTGTTTATATCATTTTAAAACCATTCTTGGATTAGACTACATATATATATGTCAAAAACAATTTCTTTTCAAAAAAACTTAGATTCTTAGTAATCTGTTGAAAGCTATCTTTTATCCAATCAAATGATAGAACACTAGGAATATTATGATAGAAGAAGTAAGGTCCATAGGACCATCTTTATTACCTATTCTATTAATCATGATGAGTATAACATTGTAGTAAACCATTATGATGGAATAGACTAAATCTATCTAGAAATGACCTTGTTTGGAATCATATATGAGTAAATATATTGTGATTGTTAATGACACCATGATAAGGAAAGTAGAAGGTATTCATACTCCTTTGTGTAGGAGGTATTATCTATTACAGAACCATATTAATCTTAACCTTGGTTGAGTTAAACCAAAGGTCGTTTATAAACCTTAGTCTTGTAAGTTATGAGATATGGTTATTTTAATATAATGGATTATTCAAGGGTTATTATGAGAACCCTAGAGTCGAATATGAACCAAATGGTTAGTTATGTCATATGGACTTATCTAAGTCAAGAAGACTATTATCATGACAAGATGTTTAAACTATCTACGTAAACATAGACAATGAGGATAAAATTGCGAGAATACGACAGTATCCGAGTCGAGTAGGGGTGGGTGAACACTACAACCACGTTCATTACAAACGTTATTGGTATTAAAACTTTGGCCAAAGTAATGCATTCATTTTTTGCATGCATTGTCAGTTCACTGTATGTGGATTGCATAACCTATCGGAAATCATACTTAGCTAGAGGGTATCTAGGGTTGTATGGTTGATAGAGTTGTGTAGGATACAACACTATGTACTCAGGAAGGCAAATTACCACTGGTCACCTTTGGTCTATATTCCTCGTGAAGGGTAGGGCCACTTCCTATGTGGCAGATGTGTGGGAGACTGTTGGTCTGTGGATGGAGGTAAATCACTGGGAAGATACTCTCTCTCATTCTCTCCAGCAGAAAACATGCCAGGGCTTGTGATAAAAATGTCAGATTTCCGGATGTAGAGTATCTTTGAGACTTGTGTTTATTGAGACTATGTAAAACATTATCTATTGCAGATATTTGTAATTGAAAAGACAATATGTCATAATTGTTTCATGTTGATTATTTAAGAAAAGAAATTATGCAATTTGTTAAGATTGAATAAAAGAAAAAATTTCTCTCATTTTTACCTTGTTGAATTACACTATGGTAAGTTTCCGGTTTTACTATGTTTTTAGAACGTGGATGTTACATATGGTATTAGAGCTACCAGGTTCGACACTAGGGCTTATGACTCCACTGTGCTAAGCTGTAGTCAACATTATGCGGTTAGCTAATGTTTGAATTTCTTGTGCCAGAATGGCGTGGAGAAGAACCAAGAAAATTGCTAGAAGGTATGTTCCCAAGCTTTTGCCTGAATTAGTAGTTAAGAAGGAACCTATCGTGGAAGTGAAACTTAAAGAGCATATTAATTACACCGATGATGCATGGCTGGAGGATTCAAAGACGTTTGCTAATGCACTTAAGCGGATTCGGCTAGAAAGAAAACAACGTTTTGAACTGGCCAAGAATCCTACTATTTCTACTTGTGTAGTTAAACCTAGTAAACTGTAGCCAGTTACGACATGTCATTTGGAGGTAACTGCGATGCTTTTGTTTTAGGAAAAGAGGTGTTGGAGGAGTACCTGTGTGTACATCCATCCTCTAAGTTTGTTTAATTGGAAGATCGTTAAATCGATAGTGAGATGTAGTCTTGTCGTATCAACTATATAAATAAGGATGTAGTTACTCCTGAATAAATTGTAATAAAGATGGGAATGTTTTGTACCAATCTATTGATTGTTATGAGTTAAAAATGTTTTGATGTTTTGAGTCGCATTAGATTCAGAAAATTATTAGATAACTTATTTTTCTGGCGAGAGAAAAATGACAACATGTTTCATACAAAAACAAACTTGGGTGAGAGTCTAAAAGAGAATAAACCACCAATTAATCTCTTGGACAAATTGGAGCAATCCTATCCATGTTTGTAAAAACCAAAGAGAAACTTGGTAACTTGGAAAAGAAAGAAAAAGATTAAGGAAACCGTGAAGGGGAAAAAAAAATTCTCATGGGATGAGCAAGGATAATCACCTAGAGCATAGGGTGAGAAGTGAAAACCATAGACCCTAGAAGGAAGCAAAGAATAGGCTTTCCTTAGAACTCCCAAGAATATGAAGAAAGTCACTCCACTGAAGTTTAATGGAATTAAAAACCCAATTATAAGAGTTGTTGGCTAAAGGTGTGATTAGACCTAGTGTTTCACCTTGGAGTGCACTAGTTATCTTTGTCAAGAAAAAAGAAGTAACTCTACGATTGTGTATTTAGTATCGTATGCTCATTAAAGCAATGATAAAGAACAAATATCCTTTACCATGTATTGATGATCTCCTCGATCAGATGCGTGGAGTTATAGTATTTTTTTCAAAGATCAATTGGCGATCAATATATCATCAATTAAGATTGAAGGATGAGGACACCCATAAGACATCTTTTATAACCAGATATGGGCACTATGAGTTCACAGTGTTGCCATTTGGATTGAGGAATGCCCCTGCCGCATTCATGAATCTCATGAACAACGTATTCAGAGAATGTTTAGACAAGTTGGTTCTAGTCTTTCTGGATGATATACTCATTTACTCTAAGAATAAAGAACAACATCAACGGCATTTGCAATTGGTTCTGCAACGGTTAAGAGAACATAAGTTATATGGAAAACTGTCAAAGTGTACATTCTTCTAGAAGAAGATTCAATATCTAGGGCATATTATATCTGCAAATGGAATATCTGTTGATTCTGCAAAAATCACAACTATTCTGGATTGGCCTGTACCCACAAATGTGCATGAGGTATGTAGTTTCATGGGCCTGGCTGGCTATTATAGAAAGTTTGTTCTAAATTTCTCCAGTATTGCTAGTCCAATCACTTCCCTACAAAGGAAAGGAAAGAGATTTGAATGGACAGACAAATGCCAGGATGCATTTGATCTCTTAAAGGACAAGTTAACTTCAGCTCCAATCTTGAAAGTTCTTGACCCCGAAGGACAATTTGAGGTAATTACAGATGCCTCGGGAGAAGGATTAGGAGTGCTTATGCAAGATGGAAGAGTTATAGCATATGAGTCAAGGAAATTGAAATCCTATGAGAAAAATTATACACCACATGATCTGGAATTGGCCGCAATAACTCATGCTTTGCAAATGTGGAGACACTATCTGTTGGGGAAAACTTTTATACTTAAGTCAGACCATCAAAGTCTTAGGTATATTTTCTCTCAACCACATCTGAATGCTCGACAAAGGAGCTGGTTGGAATTGATATCTGACTATGACTTTGAGATAAACTACATCAAAGGAAAAGAGAATAGAGTAGCTGACGCTTTGAGTCGTAGAAGACATATATCTTCTATTGTTTCTATTCGTGGAAATTTCAAGGATTTAGTGTTACAAAATTTGTCTGGTGATGATTATTATGAGCAGGTTAAGCAGGTTCTGGAAGATAATCCTAGAGTCCCAAGGTATGATGGGTTTTTGTTTGAGTCAAATGGACTATTGAGGTTTAGAGGTAGAATGTATGTTCCTGATTCAGTTGGATTAAGGGATCTAGTATAGAAAGAAGTTCATACCGCACCATATTCTGGACATTCGAGAGTAATCAAACTTCTATCTGATGTTAAACCTCTTTATTTTTGGAAAGGAATGAAGAATGATGCTGCGAGATATGTAGCAAGTTGTTTAGAATGCCAGAGGGTCAAAGCAGAACATCAACATCCAGCAGGATTGTTGTACCTGCATGATATAGCAGAATGGAAGTGGCAAGTCATAAGTATGGACTTCGTTCAGAGTCTTCCAATGTCTAGGAATAGACATGATGTCATTTTAGTTAAGCCTGATAACTCACAAAGGTAGCACATTCCATATGAGGGAATTTAATTGAAAGAGCGCTAGTATTGGCTTGCAAACTTTAAAGATCATCTCAGATAGAGATGCGCGTGTAACGTCAAGGTTTTGGCAAACTTTGTTCTCTGTGCTAGGGACTAAACTTAATAAGAGTACAACTTATGATCTATTGTACCCAATTAAATTTTTTTGCTTCATTAAAGCATTTTGAACAAGTCTAGAAATTTTTTCGTCAAAAAGTCAAAAAGGCAAAATTTCTAAAAATAGACATCAAATTAAGTTTTCTGGGTTTCTTGAGATATGGATGTTGGCAAAACTTTCTAAAAATAGAAAGTTTCTAATAATAGAATCTCCGATTTAGGTGTCGCGCTTAATTCTTATTGGTCGATTTTGCTTCACAATCAGCGTGGTCCAGACGGAATTTGCAAACGACCAAGTTTTTTTTTCCGGGTCAATTCTGTTTTTTCAGAAGGCAAAGCATGAGCTCTGAAGTCGTCAACAGAGGAAGTTCATTTGCCAGAGCTCGTCGATGAGTTTTCAATGCTATTCCAACGACGCAGAACCGATGAACAGTCGTCGACTCGACAAGCAAAACAAAGCAGGATGGATCCAAGGTGAAGTGAAAATCTAGAATTCACGAAATTTGACTAAGTCTAGAGATTTCAAGCGCCCCAAGTGACTTGGGGTGCCCAGTCCCACTAGTGATGGAAATTTTACGCGTTTTAAAAGAAAATGCGAGAACTGTGTCCATCGGTCGGTTTTGGGGGGCATAAAAATAGTCGTTTTGATCATCAGATCCTGAAAAGCTAGAAAATTCATCAGATGTATCCAGGCTATGCAATTCATTATCCATTCAGTGGCAGTTGATCAATGAATCGTCAAAATCGACATCGGGAAGCAGTTGACGGCACGCGAAATGGAGCAAGTTGCAGACAAGAGTTGGAAATCAAAAAAATGGCTAAGTATGAAGAAACCAAGTGCCCCACGTGACTTAGGGCGCCTAACCTCTCCAGTGTTAGATTTTTTCATGTTTTTCGAGAAACGTCAAAAATGCTTTTGTCAGGGCGTTTCTAGTGGGTCAAACTTGGTCAAACTCAGTCAAACATCAGTCAAAGCTGGGATTTCATCACAGATATGTTCAGGCTGCTCAGATCACCCTCCGTCCTGCCTCAATAGTCGTCTGAACAATCGAAAAGGAAGATCAAACAGGAGTTGTGGGCACGGAAAACGAGAAATGGCATAAAATTTGAGTTTTCCAAAAAAATTTCTAAGGCATAGCAAAACCAGGTGCCCCAGGTGACTTGGGGCTCCCAAACTCACCAAAGTTAGAAAATTTTTGAGTTTTCCTCGAAAAACATGAATCTCCCTCCGTCAGCCCGGTCCAATTCAAAGAAAATTAGTTTGGCACATTTCTCGAGGTAGATAGAAAGTACAGTCAGCTCAGTTTTCATCAGGCCTGCCTATCTGCCAGATCATCAGACTCAGTTTTGTCCCAGCAGATAGAAATCGACAGCCAAACAAGGGTCATCAGCTACCGGAATGTGCATGCAAATCAAGAAATTGAAGAAGTTGCAATTTTCAAGAAAATGGCTAAGGTTGGAGAATCCAGGCGCCCCAGGTGACTTGGAGAGCCCACCTTGCCCAGAGTTAGAAAATTTTCGGATCTACCAGTGTTTTCTGACAGTTGTTTCCCGATTTTCACTCGTTGGCAGTTTTCAAGAGGTCAAACTTGGTCAAACAATGCCAGATTGTCAGTCAGAGGCTAGGGATGGAATCTCAGTTGATAGGTCTTCGAAATGTCAGGATCAGTCAGCTTTTTCAGTCAACGGTGACATTTCGCCACCATGTTGAAGTCAGAGACAGACCATATTTTAGTCAAAACGAGTGTAGAAGTGTCGAAAACGAAGAAAAATTGGCTAACACTTCTGTCAACTTGCGTGTTCGATGACATCATCAAAAGAAAATATTTTTCGTCATCTTACACAAGAAGCCATAGGCAGCTACAAAATAGGGATTCTTCCTATTCGAAGACATCCACTTGGATTTGTGCTTTAAAAGTTGCTTTCTTCATGGATGAGAGTGAAGTTTTATTCTCTCACAAATAAAGCTGCTTTTTGCCCTAAAGATCTATAAAGACAAGCATTTGGCTTCTTTATTTCATTATCTTTTGCAGGTTGCATCCAGAGGAAGGATTTTTATTATTCTTTCAATGAAGATTCGAAGACCCAAACGAAGTGCTTTTTCAGCGTTCTTCATAGTTTCGGGTTGAGGAAGCAGGGAGGCTCGCTTTTTTAGGGTTCTTTTTTCTAGGGGATCATTTTTCAGAAATTGGACTGAAGCTTTTTCAGTTTTTATCGAGATGGGTCCATTGAGTATTTCATCCTCTTGAAGATTGAGAGTTTTGCTTTTTTCGGGAATCTACTTTTTTTGCTGTTTTTTTGGGAAAGCCTCTGCTTTTTCAAAATCCGACAATCTGAATTGCTTCAAAACATAATTGCCTACAAAACCCATGTGCCAACTTTTTTGCTCACACTCTGTTTTTTTCTAAAAATCAGCAAGTAATTTTCAGCCATTTGTCCAAGATTTTTCCGACATAGGCATGTTCACAGTCAATTTTCAAATCTTTCAGTATGCAGTACTCTCCAACACAAATCAGGCCCAAGACGGCGTTGGTTCACGATTACCTGAGAACTTGTGAGACAGACTTGCATAAAGTACTTCCAGTGATCAATTTACATTCCTTGGAGGATGTAGGAAATAATGCTATCAGATATCTAGGACACTCCGGCTTGCTTGCAGCAGCATCCTTTCCCATCACAGTGCAAAGTATCGAATTTGTAATTGCTTACATGACGCATTACAATTCGGTCACAAGAGAAATTCAATCAAGAGATGGACGTGTGCTGTGTAGCCTGAGGCCGAATGACATAGAGAAGTGTTTTACAATACCAATCTGGAGAGAAAACTTAACTGTTTCACTTGAAGAATGCAAGAGGGTTTGGAATAATGATAAGGAAAAATACCGGAAAAAGATTGGTCAGAGGTGGTTAAAAGAGAAGCAGAACATTATGCCAAAGAACGTTGGACGTGGAGAATTCAAGGAGGAACATGCAATAATGATCACTCTATTAAGTTGGATCACAGGTCAAGCATATGCTAACAAGTTCCAACCTTGGATGTTTTACATTATGTCCCAGATTGTTGATGGAACCGAATTCTATGACTGGTCGGCACTCATCAGTGATAGTCTCCACCAACAAATTCTTGATTTTCAAAGGGCTCATGAATTCCACATGATGTCATACCTTGTGTATTTGATGGCTTTTCAGGGTCAATTCAGAGGTTTGAATGTTGTTGGAACTCTAGGTATTCAGCATGTGTATCATCATTTCCCACAGTTAGAAATCTCCCAAGCTAAACGACATTACAGGCGGGTAAATGATGCTTTCCTGATGCATACAGTGCGAGATATGGATAATGAGTTGCATATACGGTTTTCAATAGATGCTAGAATAGCAATGGTAGAATGGGCTGATTGGTTTATCCAGTTTCCCACTTTTTCCTACATCAGAGTATATGGTTTCTTAGGAGAGCCAGCCATGTTGCCGAGATATCCTAGAGATGAAATAACATTTATGGAATTTTTGAGGCAAGCCTATGAAGTTCATACATTTTTGCATAGCAGACGAAATGCGACTTTCAATTTTCCACTTGGGATGAGTATTTACAGATGCAAATCTAGAGCAGATGCCAAGGCAATTGGTAATGAATCATCTAGATATGGTCTTAAGCTTTTCGACAGGAGGTCTTCATACGATCCTCATGGTGTTTTTACATCACATCTTGGTCAAAATTGTACGCACAAGCATGTAGTTGAAGATTTCTGGGCTAATTGTGCTGATGAGTTTGAAGTGCGAGAACGCAGTTACAACAGGTTTACTCTTCAGCAGATGTTTGATATCCTATCAGAAGATGTAGAGGGTTTGACAGAAAGTGGTGAAGTTCTACTTCCCACGTATTTCAAGGACCAAGTTGAGCAATTGTCATCGCCACCAGTTAATTGGTCAGCAAAAGAGAGCACTCCATTGAAGAAAGAACGAGCCGAGTTATCAAAAATAGTTTGATATTCTTGAAGAATAAGCGGAAGGATGATATTCCGGTAGCAGAGCCGCCAGTTGTACAACCATCAGAGCCTTCCACTTCCAAGCCGAAACGAAGGGTAAAAGCTATGAGTGTTCTTCTAGAAGGAACAAAAATGGCTAAGTTAAAAAGGAAAAAGGACGAGTCTCCAGCTCATGTCCAGCAGGAACAACCACCAGTTGAATCAGAAGTTCATGTTGAACCAATGCCGCATGTTGAAGCATTACCTTTAGATCATGTCTCTCCTCCTTCACCGATCACTTCTCCTATCCACATAGATTCAGAGCTAGATTCGCCGGTTCGCAACTCTGATGCACATATTGATTCATCAGGAGCTGACGAGGATAGAACCGAGTTTCCAAGAGAGGATGGCTCATCTTGGCTTGAAAACATTCTGGGAAGGAAGAGGAGAAAGCCCTCATATCAGCTGGATTTAACAGAGCTTAAAAGCGTCTACCAAGACACACCAGACAAGAAGCTGAAGAAGCAGGTTCGCATTGAGAAGAATGTGGATGGAGAAATAATCCTTGAAACTGCAACGCTGTCGGAAGATAGAAGTGCTGATGATATCGAGGTTGATGACTTCAAGGTTGTCAAAGCTAACCTTGGTAGAAGTACCTGGCATACAGATGTAAATCTTTTTGAAGTTGCAACAGATAATTTGAAGGAAAGGGTGTTGAAAGATGGAGAGGATAAAGCAGCTCTCAAAGCTGAAATTAGGCAGCTGTGGCAGTATATTTCCAACCTTTTCCATGGCACATCACAGGCTGATTTATTGCTTCCACCAAATCTGGTATCACCGGCCGATCAATGACAGTTTAGTCAGTTGGTTCTCTATGGGAGGCACATGAATAGTTGGGTGGAAGAATTTGTGACTAAAGGGAGAGTTGTACTTTCAGGATTTTATCAATTAAAGTACAACACTCATGATTTACGCCAAGGCATCCAGGGGTTGCAGCAGACCATGGCAGAAAATAGACCAGTGTTCGAGATCATTATCTCCGACTTGAAGATTGCACTTGAATCTGTTGATTTAGCCGATGATAAGAAGACAGTTTCTACTTGGAAGGCGCAATACCTTTTCACAGTAAAAACTTATGACAATATAATTTCAGAGTTGACATAATGGAAAGAAAAGGTAGTCAACGTCCTCAAGTTCGTCAGATCTTTTGTTTCTCAGATCTCATGTTCGTATGAAAGAGAAGATAGTACCCTGTATGATCTCAGGGAAGTGCAAGCAGAGTTCCAGACTCTCATCTGTAGCAATTTTAATGATGATATCAATGGCGTCAAGATGGGTCGTTTTGCCGCAATGACAGTGAAGTTTGACAAGGCTGTGGGTGAAGTTCATGAATTTCTTCAAATGGTTGCAAATGGTGAAGAAATGTTAGAGAATTAGAATATCATTTTAGAGAGTATCAACGTTCCTGGCAGAGATGCAGTCACTCACTTTTTAGAAGATATTGTTTCCTAGAATATCAATGGATGACATCACCAAAAAGCAAGAATGTTGATGAGGATGCATTTCAAAATAAAGCAGCTCTAAAACAGATGCTTTTTGTTTTAAAGCATTTGCTTTCATCCTTAGCTCATCCATTCTATATTTAGAAAGAAATCACTTTGTGATAGTTGGAATTTTCTTTGCTTTAAAGCAGATTGCTTTAAAGCGTTTGTTTATTGTATCTTTGTTTTAGAATAGTAATAAAGCTTGCGAGTTGGCAAGTTAGGGTTAATCAAGGAGATTTTAGGGTTCCCTACTCCTTTGATTTTAGTACAAATAAGGGCATTCTTGCCCATTGCATGTAATGGTAATTGTCATAGCAAATTTGCTGTGCCTACTCTAGCCTGCAAATCTTGATATTCCAAGTGTCTGTTCACTTTGTGTAATCTGTTCTCTGGTATTTGATCGTTTGTTGTATGCCTATCTTTTGCTGCAGCATTGCTGTCCTGGAGTTGTACCAACTTTGTGATATTGAATAGAAGTCTCATGCCTATTTTGCTCTGATATTCTATCTCGATTCATCAAGTTTTCGTCGTCAGATGTGTGGCTTTTGTAGCTTTCATTTCAACTTCCATCATTAAAGTACTATAAGTCTTGTGATGTAAATCTGGGAGAAAATTGCTTAAGTTTTTGTTAAAACAATCATTCCTTGTTCACTTTTAATTTACTTTGCTCTGAATTTACTCAGGAGATTAAAAGTGTCGTTAGTCTATGCTTAGTTGTAGTAGAAGTTTTAAAAAAGAAAAAAACCTCTTCTGTAGCGTTTAGAGTTTTATAACCTTGTGCTCGCAGCTGAGAATCAAAAAGAAGATAGGCGAAATTTGGTTTTATTTATCTTTTCAGTGAACATCAGCAAAAAGGGAACTCCCCCTTCCAATAGGAGAGCAGTTTATCTGTGCATAGCTGTCCGTTTCCAACTCACATTCCAGAGGTGCGAATTGAAATGCCAACATAATCCTAAGAACAGATGGTTAAATTGAGAGAATTAACCAGATTTTTGGAGGATTTATTACAATTGTATTGCATGGATCAACAATTTAAGTGGGAAGACTACTTACCACTTGTGGAATTTTCTTATGACAATACCCAACTTTTTTCTATTAAGATGGCTTGAATTGAAACATTGGACAGAAAAGATGCCGAATTCCTATAAGCTGAGTAAGCTAGAAGATAGGATTAGCATTAGTCCAGAAATGTTGTCAGAAATGGATGAAAAGATTTTGCTGATCAGAAAAGATCGGTGGAAACTATTAATAAATAGAAAAGTTATGTTAATGTTAAGCATACACTAAGACAATTCTCGGTTAGAGAAGAAAAGTTCTTTTGAGGGTCAAATCCCAGAAAAGTTTCATAAAGTATAGAATTTATTCCAAACCAGCTCCTAGAAATAAAGGAATCTTCTAAATTTTCAAGGTTATCAATTCTATTGATTACAAGAATCAATTTATCACCAGTTATTGCCAGGAGGCATAATGCTTTTTGTGATTTATATATGAAAGATATATATATATATATATATATATATATATAACACATGAATATTATATTATTAGAATGTTTTACAAGTATAGAACCTAGGAATGGTTATGATCGAGCTTCTTAAATGCTTGAGGATTGCAAACACTGCTTGTGTAACATAGAGGTTATGCAGTGCAAGGTCCAATGGGACCAGTATGCAGAGGATAGTTCTACATGGGAGAAATTACCATGAATTTTATCAGAAATTTTCTCATTTATTTAACGCTTTTAGCAGTTAAACAAAAACTTGTTTTTAGTGATATTTTGGTACTTTGAATCATCGAGGACGATGAATCTTTAGGGGAAGGATATGTTACATCCCCAAATTTTGTCTTGCTAATACTATTTACTTTTACTTTGACATAAGTAAATTTAATTTGATGTTTAGATTAATATCAAGAAAAGACAGATTTTATTAAATGTCAATTATGGAATTATGGAAATGAATATGTTATTGTCAATTTAATAATTGCATTATGAGAATTTGGTTTATTATTTGAATAATGATGCATTGATCGTAATCTGTTGATTTCAAGTCTTATATAGGATTACAGGTTTCGGATTACTCTCAGAGAAAAGAGAGAGAGTATCTCTCGAGGAGAGAGATATAGACCTCGGGTTACAAGTGATTATTTGTCAAAACGAGTATGAGTGTTTAATGGAAATGTGAACCAATATCGTTAGAGGTAAGTCTTGTCTTGTCAGTGTACTTTTGAACCTAGTCGACAGCTAGTTGATATCTTTCGATTCTTTTCTAGTCAAGTCGTCGTGTGTCGACATAGTCGTTTATAAAGTAAACGATGTTGTCTAAGTAGAACTTTGACCATTTACGATTAACGTAAATATTACAACATCCTTCTCATAAATGGTTGTGTTATTATTCTTGAGTCACTTAAAGTTTTATTGTTGACATTTAACGTCAAAGACAATCTCGTCAAGATAAGTTGACGTGATTTAACGAGAGACTGTGTAGGGGAGACAAGCTCGACCCTTCCACAGTATTCGTAAGTCTTTCAATTTATTGTTATTATCATATTTTGATCAAGGCATAAACTATCAAATAGGATAGGTGCCATGTTGAATCATAATTATTTATATAAACAAATATATATGTAATCATCAAATTGAGGATAATACCTCATGATTGATATTAATACTTACTCACTTGAGAAGCCGTAGGCTTATTAATAGGAGTGCCTTCATTGTAATGAGTGGTGGATCGAATCACTCTATGTGATTAATAAATGATCAACGGTGGTTTAATTGTCATGTCAACCTTTTCCAAAGAGGAGTCTGTGGTATTAACTACCACATTCGACGAGCTCCATGGGTCATTTGTTTTCCATCGACATGTGGGAAACTTTGCATAATATTTGGTTTCAGTTGAAACCGAATCGGTTGTGGACTATTTATGCATTCAATTAGTCTCCAACTGCAAAGAGTGGATGTGCGATGATTGGGCGACTCATTATGAGTCATGCCTGAGTCTTTAAAACCACGACTCAGCTGAGCCGTTAAAACCACGACTCAGCTGAGCCGATGGGGGATGGAAGGAGATGCTTCTTGGAGGGTATCGATTACACATAAGAGGAGTCGTTGTTAGCAGCTGAGAAGAGATAATCAACACTGAGGAATAATGTGGGGTTCTAGGCGTCGACTGTAGTGTCTTATCTGCAACTTTTGCATACTCTAAGCCGTCAACTATTAGGTATTCCTCTAGTTACATCTGCTTTCATAACAATGAGAAAATCGACTGTTCTTTTTGGATATCCATCGTGTCATGGGTAGTTAAACGAATATGCCAGTGAGGTTTATTCTCTCGAATTCAATGTGTATCTGTTAAAAACTAATTGTGTCGATTATAGGAGAATGCTGATAGCATTGCTAGTAAACTATTTAGATCCTTTTCTGTAATCAATATGGCATCGAATAAACCTATACGGCCAATGCTTGGTGATACAACTGAATACTTTATCATGGTATTTTGAATCGACTATATACTTATTGATTTTAAACCAATAAACATATCAAACCATGGTTTGGTGGATAAACGATCATCATAGAAGAGGGTTATCGTAGTTATCAAGTGCCTAGAAAACCAGTCGCTCTATTGAATGAGTTTTCATTATGAAGCAAGTCGATGATTTAGTCATAAGTTAGTTATGTATTTGACTCTCGATGAAATTAGTGCAAATAAAACTTGATAGGAATACTCATTAGCTATGATCATTCGGTTTGGTCATTAAGCTGTGTTAATATCATTTTAAAACCATTCTTGGATTAGACTACATATATATATGTCAAAAACAATTTCTTTTCAAAAAAACTTAGATTCTTAGTAATCTGTTGAAAGCTATCTTTTATCCAATCAAATGATAGAACACTAGGAATATTATGATAGAAGAAGTAAGGTCCATAGGACCATCTTTATTACCTATTCTATTAATCATGATGAGTATAACATTGTAGTAAACCATTATGATGGAATAGACTAAGTCTATCTAGAAATGACCTTGTTTGGAATCATATATGAGTATATATATTGTGATTGTTAATGACACGATGATAAGGAAAGTAGAAGGTATTCATACTCCTTTGTGTAGGAGGTATTACCTATTACAGAACCATATTAATCTTAACCTTGGTTAAGTTAAACCAAAGGTCGTTTATAAACCTTAGTCTTGTAAGTTATGAGATATGGTTATTTTAATATAATGGATTATTCAAGGGTTATTATGAAAACCTTAGAGTCGAATATGAACCAAATGGTTAGTTATGTCATATGGACTTATCTAAGTCAAGAAGACTATTATCATGACAAGATGTTTAAACTATCTACGTAAACATAGATGACGAGGATAAAACTGCAAGAATACAACAATATCCGAGTCGAGTAGGGGTGGGTGAACACTACGCCCACGTTCATTACGAACGTTATTGATATTAAAACTTTGGCCAAAGTAATGCATTCATTTTCTGCATGCATTGTCGGCTCACTATATCTGGATTGCATAACCTATCGGAAATCATACTTAGCTAGAGGGTATCTAGGGTTGTATGGTTGATAGAGTTGTGTAGGATACAACACTTTGTACTCAGGGAGGTAAATTACCACTGGTCACCATTAGTCTATATTCCTCGTGAAGGGTAGGGCCACTTCCTATGTGGAAGATGTGTGGGAGACCGCCGGTCTGTGGATGGAGGTAAATCACTGGGAAGATACCCTCTCTCTCTCTCTCTTCAGTAGAAAACATGCCAGGGCTTGTGATAAAGATGTCAGATTTCCAGATGTAGAGTATCTTTGAGACTTGTGTTTATGAAGACTATGTAAAACATTATCTATTGCAGATATTTGTAATTGAAAAAACAATGTCATATTTGTTTCATGTTGATTATTTAAGAAAAGAAATTATGCAATTTGTTAAGATTGAATAAAAGAAAAAATTTCTCTCATTTTTACCTTGTTGAATTACACTATGGTAAGTTTTCGGTTTTACTATGTTTTTAGAATGTGGATGTTACACACGTCTTCATTTTCAAAGTGAAAACTTCCCATAACTTCTAAAAATGTATCAACACATATGTCCCCTTCGTGAATATCATACCCATCAAATCTAGGCATCTGGGTAAAGACCCTAGTTGTCATGGTTTGCATTTCATAGTTAACCCAAGAGAGGTCTAGCTGTTTGTATGGGGTGTCTATGGGAATGATGGAGGACAGAATAGTTAGACTTTTGTGGCAACAAGATGAGCAATGGATTGCAACTCGGATTCTAGCAGCCTGATTTGGTTTTCAATTTCTTTTTGTTGCCAAACAATTTCATTTTGCTTATGAATGGATGCCTATAGATTATGAGGTAGAACATCATAAGATGCAGGGCTATTTGAATAGCAAGAATAAGCATCACTACAGGAGTCATAAGCATCGACTTCATCATAGTATCTAGGACTTGAGACGTAAGATGATGCATATGAAGGATCCGCCCTAATATGATCATTGTCATACCAAGAAGCCATGACTAGAGCATTCTATTATGCAAGGCAAAAAGATAAGGTCTCATAACCTATGTGTTTCTTTACCAAGAAAGAAACTCTGTCTGAAGAGGAAGGAAGAAAATCTTGTGTACCTTTTTCACCAACTGCTGCAAGATTGAAATGTGGTCTTGAAGCACCAACAACAAATGAATTAGTAGCAAACAAGCTTCTTTCCCGACAATAGAGTTGCCACCTCTTCCAAAAGAGGATTACCTTGAAGCACACCAGATCTCCAAGGCAATAAACTGGTCTAGGTTTAGCTCACCAGTAGAGTTTTCACTTCAATTTAGAACCCATGATCTTCTTGAGTTGGTAGCCTGTCAACATACACCAAGAACGAGATTCATCCTTGACAACAATGCCATTTGGTTGGTGCTCAAACATGCAGTTCCACAAATCCTAAAGATCAGCACCACTACCTAAGGCTAGGGACATGCCATAGGTAATGGGCAAGACTTATGCTCAGACAGTGGTGTGAATAGACCAATTGTTGTGAGTGGGTAAACTTACCTTCGACTTTAGGATTCGCAAGGCCAAGGAGGGTGTTTCTTGAGGTCTCCATAACATGACAATTAAAGCACTAGGCCCTTAAGTAGACATACTCAATATGCTATGAACCCCAAGATTTGTCACTAGGTTGATGTTAGTGTTGGCTGCATACAAACCTACAAGACCTCCTAATAAACAGATGATAATCCACTCTTACCTTGCACCAAAGGATGACAACTACATTGTATTTCCCCCAATAGATGAATCCACTTAACATTGCATCCACATTGGTAAGAGGGAGAAACATACCAACATGAATCTCTAATGATATTTAAGTTTCAAGATTGCCTAGGATATCACATGGTTTGTAATATTGAATTACCTAGGCATGGTGAAACCCTAATCTAATCCAACAATTAAAAAGAGATGATTAAAATGAAAGATGTTGACCCTTCACCAATGAAACTAGTGCCTACTCCATTGGGCAACAAAGCTATGGATTGCAAGGAAAAAGGAGATACACTAGCAAAACATAAATGGAACCAAATGTGCATCATCATACAATGCATATATCACACTTCATGCAATGGACATACTTAATAATCTAGAATAGAATTACAAGAACCCACATGAAACAAAAAGAAAGACCACCAGAAAAGTTTTGCAATGAATTAAAATGTTGTCACACATTAATCTAAATTTTGTTACATTCACACAAACAAGTGTGGCAAGAGAGGATGAACAACTAGGTTCGAGCACCCTCCTGAATAATTACAAACTACCATGGAGACATACCATTGCATGCATTGTGTCATTGAAAACCCTTCCGATGGAATACAAGATGTATTTTCATCCCTTACATACTAGACTTGCATCGCTTGATGCCCTAGAAACAACTTGAAGCACATACAATCAAGAAAGTGGTTCCATGGCCAACCATTATTACATCTTTTTTCATGCATATATAGCATTACAATTTCATCCTATTGTCTGGGCACAAATCTGGAGTGGGAAACACATTTGCAAGTCACCCATACTTGTTGCATCATCTTCACATGTGTGCACTTGGAGCCATGCCAAATCAGATTAGCAACCCATGTCTCTATACAAAAATTGAATCAATGCGGGGTCACAGGTGTTATGAGGCGTATGGAGGCCATCCTCTATCTTATTGTGTCCATAGAAGGTCATTAATGGCAGTTATGAGTTGTGACTAAGGCATGATGGAGTTTTTTGTAGAACTTTTATGTGGAAGAGGATGAAGGAATTGGATGGGATACAAAGAGGAAATGGAATCTCATAGCAGGTTGAGATTCCACAAAAGGGAAAATGAAGGAAATGAAAGGAAGTGAAGGGAAATGAAATCCACAAGATTTCATGCAGGACATGAAGTGGATATAGGTTGTGGGAAGAACAGAATACATCCAATAGGTGAGGGAACTTTCGAAAACTATATAAAACACCAAAAATGACAAAAACTCCCCAACACTTGAACAGTTTTGGGATTTTGGACATTCCATGACATGAAAGGAACACGAGGAAGGACATACACAACTCCAACACGAAATTTTGACCAAGGGGAACCCATTTAACATCTCTCAGATCGATTATCAATGATGGGTAAAACACTTCCAAGGCAACAAAGAGGCACCAAACTTAGGATTTTTGCAAATTTTATGGCAAGTGCCAACAAAACCTTTACTAGAATTGGAACTAAAGAGTAGTCCTAGGCATAGTTCAGTTTAAAACAAAGGGTAGATTGTAACACACAGAGTCTCTCCCAATAGGCTAAATAATTATTGGTTGGGTAGAATAGATTGTGAGGTTCCTAAAAGATAAAATTTACCTCCTAAGTGTTTTTAAGAGTAAATTATCCATATGTGATTACTATATTAAACAAATAAGAGTTTAGACAACATTCAAAAAAACATAAACATTTATATTTGTACTAAAATGATAAATCATGAGAGCTAGGAGTGGAAATAGAAATTGACTATGCTATCGAAAACACTAAGGTTAGGGTTAGAAGTACAAATCTGATATGAAATCTGAGACTAGAAATGGACTCTTGAAGGCTAGAGAACGGTTCTTATAGGGTTGTAGTCGATTATGATGCTTTTAAACACTATCACTAAAGATGGGCACTAGTGTCCACACTCTTCTCTTATTTTGACACTCATGTCCCACCTAGGGGCAATAGTGACCTTAAATGTTGGTGTCCTTTGCTTCGAATATTCTGTAACTATCTAGATTTGCTTGCTTATTTTTTGTAAGTCCTATATATGAAAATCTCTAACATTAGTCTCCCAGACTAAGAAAATGGTGGCAACACTTTGAGGGGGAGAAAATTTTGGTTGGTCCTATGGGAAACTATCTTAGTCCCCTATATGGCATGTTTCAGCCTCTACAGTACCACATAAAATTACGATGTGTGTAATCCCTAAGTGTGGGTGTTTGTGATGTGTTCAAGAATTTGCACTTACCAAATAACCCTATGAGGATGTCTAGTGCTAAGGTGGTGGGTGCTTATGCAACGAAGGAGATGTGAAGATGAAATTCTCTAGTGAGCTAAGGGGATGATTCAATGTAGGTTTTAGATTTGCAACAATGGTGGATTTTGTAGGAGATTTTTGCAACTTCATGTTTGGGGACTTGGGAGGAAATCCAAGCAATAGAGAAACTTTGCCAAGGAGAGAGATTTAGAATAAGCTATGGATTCTAGGATAAGATGAAAAGATGGAGATCATGGAGGGGCTTCAGTAATGGGAAATTTAAAAATGTATAGCCATGGAGGAATGTAGGGAGAGGAGGGAGCTCAATGAAGATTTTTTGAAAGAGTGAAAGGGAAAATGAACAAGAGTGAGGGAGAGGAAAATTAGGGTTTCTAAGTACATCAATAGAGTGTTTTAGGTCAAGTATTTGTTGGAGAATTACTAGGGAAAAATTAGGGTTTTAGAGATTTAGGAAGTCAATTTTGAAATTCAAATTTGGATACCGACTCTTAGGGGTGGTTATATCCATGAGGAATGAGGATTTGAACTTTCAAGGGTGAATTGCTTATAGAAAGTGATGAATATTCATATGTGCATGTAACTCACTAAAGATTGGTTTCCGGATGAGAAAACAAATTATATATGACCTAAACATGTTTAAGGAATGGACACCAAAATGAGTGTAGAAATGGAAGGTGAAGATTGCAAAGTATGCAATTTTTGACTTTGTAGTTCCATACATTTCAAAGTGCCCCATAGGGTCTATAATTCTTTTGTATATAATAAAGACCGTGTTTTTCAAATTAGTCATTGTTCTTCCATCTTTTTGTGCTTTTGTTGTGTAACTCTAGGTAACTATGAGGCAATTGTTCAATTGATCCACTTACCGTTTGTCTCATTTGGTATTAGAGTAGCAGTTAAACCTTGTGAGTGAGAGTTGTGTGAGCTCCATAGCAAAGTGCATTTTATGTGTCACATTGTAGGTGGACCAAACAAGTTATGGTCCACAATGGAAGAAGAGTGTTGGTTAACAGATTTGTCACCTAACACACCCAAACAGATGACAAATCTAACAACAATTGAACTTATTGTAATGGTATTTTACAAAGATTCTCTGCTTCTTTTACAAGGCATAGCTACCTTCGATTGATATCCAATGAATGGAAAACTAGTATTGCTTTTAACCAGAAAGCAAATAAAGGTGGTCCTTTTAAACAGAAAGCAATAAAGGCAATATATATCCAAATATTAACCAACTTAACAAAAGCTCAAAGACTTCCAGCATATCAACTTCAACGAATCAATAAAGAAATACACCATATATCATACAATCACCACCATGAATCATAAACCGAAAGATAGATAATTCCCAGCAGTGAGCAAGAATTAAAAATATTCAACCACTTCAATATAGAAATACCATCAACACCAGCAACAATACATCCAACATAAGAAGAATGAAAATTTAAACAACCATAACACAAAGTTTACGATCATCCGAAACTCCACTATATTGATTTCTATTTCATATATATAAAGCAACTGAACATAAAGCCAAAACTTGATCTATCACCAACACAAAGTTTGCTAAAAGATCCATACATCGATTGGCTAATTAAATTTATAGCCAAGTCCCCAATAACTGTCTTTAAAAACCTAACGACTTCTTGAAGACAACTGATTAAAAGAAGTTTAAACATTAAAAATCATTAAAAATAACTGCCCCCAAGAGCCAATAGTTTTTGAGCAAGTATGAAATAAACTAAAGCATAAGAAAAGAGCACTACTTAATGATTGCCATGTCCTCTTCTTTAGCATCACCTTCCTGTGTCGCTTCCTTCTCCTTCACCTGTTCAGCTTCATTGCCTGTGTCACCTTGCACCGCTTGAGCTGCCTGTGCTCTTAGCTTCGCCTTGTAAGACCTGTACTTATTGATGATTTATGACAAGGCCAAACCGCTGGGGCTTCCAGTCATGCTATTCGGATTTTCTTTTACTCACTGCCCTGTCACTTTGAATCATTCTTTTGTGCATGTCATCCAATCCATTTCTAAACATCTTGACATAGATGGACACCCTAGCAACCTTCCCAATTGACTTTGCTATGATCACATCATAACTTACCATCTCTTCCGTCACCATCTTCTTGAAATTTTACTTGATTTCTTAGACATCGAGCAACTTATCATCATCCTCATCAACAACTGCTATCTCTAAGATGGCGAAATCACCCTTAATATCATTTAATTCTCTATAATAAATAGAAAGAGCGCTTCTCATTTCATCTTCCAGTGCCCCCACAATAGATAATTTCCATTCAATTACATTAGCCCAGGCTGCAAAATTCATTTCCTTAGGATCACCTAATACTTCCTCAGCCATCAAAATACTGACATCCATCTCAGCCATTTCTTGTATTTCTTTTGAGACTAAGGATAAGCTATTGCGATCACTTTTGGCATTTTGGAAATCAACAATTAAGGTTTCTCTTTTACTGGAAATGAGATTAAACAACTTATAAGCTTCTTCAATGAAATTAAGCCATCTAGGGTCACTTTTTCTATACACTATTTGACAACACTACTTAGGGCTTGTGATCTCTTTATTTGTTGCAACAAATTGGGGTCCGGGGTACTAACATTCATATCAGGCAAGGCATCGACTAAAGGTGCAGTTATCTTTAAAATTGATTGAATGAACATAGACAGGGAACTTACTTGTGCACGTAGCTTAATGTTCTCTTCTTGTTCCTTCTTGGCTCTTTTTGACAAATTGCTGACTGAATATTTAACATGATAGATATCTCCCTCCATGGTCAAGGGTCCCATGTCTACTCTACTCATATTGAAGTCCACCTCAGTCACTTCATTTTTCATTCTTATTCCCCACTGGATCTGTAATTTCCAAGAACTGATTTCCT
The DNA here is from genome assembly GCA_027924645.1 of Cunninghamia lanceolata. Classification (NCBI taxonomy): domain Eukaryota; kingdom Viridiplantae; phylum Streptophyta; class Pinopsida; order Cupressales; family Cupressaceae; genus Cunninghamia; species Cunninghamia lanceolata. The sequence continues at coordinate 13,784,638 of BSBN01000352.1, read as the reverse complement.
GTGATAGAGTCAGTTACCATCCTTGACATTCTTCTGGCACATTTAGGCTTAGGAGTCTCCTGTAGTAACTTAGCCACAATATCTATACTGGTATCCATCATTGGTGTATACCTTTTCTTCTTTTCTACTACTTTTCTTAACCAGGCAGGAAATGAGGAAGGGATGTTAGCAATGCCAATCACACTCACTACATCCATATTCACAGGCCGAGGATTGTGCTCTGGAGGCTCACTTAAGTTGGGTGAATTTGGGGTGCTTAACAAAGATTGCAGCACATTATCCTCTCCTAACTAAGTGAAAATCAAAGAATCACTATCACTTACAAGATTATTAATAAGGAGCACATGGTCTGCCTTTAATGGAGAAGCAGCCAATTTGGTGTTACTCTTCACTGGTTGATCACCTTGCTCACATGTCATTTTCAGCTTACTGCTCTCCTCAGGGGGCTGCTTACTATCTCCATTCGATTGTGAGTCAACTCTCTGGAGAGTTGGATCTGAACTAGATGATCTCCTCTGAGAATGAGTGGTTTGAGCTCTATTCTCACCCTGAGCAGAAGAGTCCTTATGTGCAGCTGAACCAACCTGTCCTTTAATCTTCCCTCTCAAACCACTTCTCTGTTCTTCTTATCACATGTAAAGAGCAAAATTTAACATCAGTGATCTCCTTCTCTAACCACTTCACAGGAGGTAAAGGTTGCAATGAAGCATCATGATAGCCCTCATCCAGGATATTAGAGTTATCATCAACCGTGTCAGGAACTCGCATAGGTAGTTCAAAAGCACGAACCTAATCAATGGATAACCTCATCCAATTCCTCCTTTGCACTTCCCTTTCATTCAAACAATCCTCCAAGAAATCTTCAAGCTGGGGCTTGTGTTGATAAGAACCTCCTCCATGCATGTTTATTTTCACAAAATTCTTACCATCAAAGGCTATTCGAGCCGACAAGCTATGAAGATTGAATTCAACAAGCAATTTATCTACACTTCTTGCACTGTCATTACTTTTGCAAGAATAGAAGGAAAGTGTCACAGGAAAAGAATAATCTTTCTTTTTCATTGCGTGGTACTTTATATTCACAATCGCCATTTGACGACATACCTCACACGAGATAATCCGACGAGTACCATGGCAATTTCAATGGGGCATTTTCGTAACCCCCAATTCCCAGGTAGGAGAAGCGATCAAACTGGACATAGAAGCTTCCAAAGCTCATAACCAAAGCGGCAGCTTCTGTAGAAAACCTTCGCTCCAATGAACCCTCAATTCTTTTTGCAAGATACATAGAAAAGGTGCCATTAATACGCCAGAAATCCTTCATACCCTCATTCCTCTTCATTTGTGGGAAAGTTTGATACACAGGGGTGCCAATGGCGGGAACTCCTTGAGTCCTTAACCCAGGCCAGGCTTCCTCTCTATGAGCTAATGCATATATCAGCTAGAAAACATGTAGAACTTTACATTCCGCAAGAAATTCACTAGTTGTTCATGCATACTTTCGCTAATTATCCTTGCCCAGTCAATATGGTGATCTCCGCAGATAAGCAGGATAAATCTACACATCTAGTAATCGAAAGTACTAGACTCAGGGCTCCCAACTACACGGTTCAACAGAGTAATCATATATGAGATTTTTTCCTTGAAATGACTCCTCTTCAGATTAGCAGGGAGTCTTGACTTTCCCTTTTTCCCAACCTCTAACCAGGTCCTAGCAATGCAATTCTGGCACCAGTCTCTTCTTTCATTATAGTACCCCCAGGTGGAAGACACAGAAACATCAACGTTCTCATGTTCATCCAAATTCAAGCCAAGGGCAACTGACTACGAGTCAATTTTGGCAACAACAGAGCCATCTAAGGCTCTTATCTCCTGAGATTCTGGAAAGTAATTGTTAGCACAAGCAACCACTAAATCCGGACAACACATTGCAAGTGGAAAGCCCCTAGCTTTGTCTAAACCACTGCTCACAATTTTGTTAGCCAGGGTGGTTCGACCTTCAGGTTGCATCCTCTTCCGGAAATCTTTGAGGTCAATATGACCGAGCTCTGTATCTCTCACACCAGACAACCCATTTTCCACAACAGGAACCATAGGAGCTCCTTGAAATTTGAATTTCATTTTCACAAACTTGAGGAACCGACCAGCTAGAAACTCCGAAGCATTCATAGATAAGGCAGAGAAATGCAATGCACTCACAAGGGAATCACTATACAGATACATGAAAATAGAAATTTCCGCAACCCAAGAGAAATGCTTTGGTTTTTATAGTAGAAGAAGGAAATGAAATGAGATAAAGAAGGCCAATCGTGTTAACCTGTAAGTTTAGAATTCTGCGGACTTCTTGCACATAGTGGATTAGTTGTTCCTTGCTTTGCAATGCATTTCCTTAGTAAAATGATGAAACTTCAAGTGAGATGGTTAATTTATTCGAATTTCACGTCACTTCTCATAACTCATCCATAAATATCATTAAATTTTGGTGGCGTATCAAGCTTCGCGAACTATAAAAATCCCCTTTAGTTTTCCCTCCAAGAAATGTGCCAATTCATTCGCACGCATTTCAAATTAAATGCGAGGTGACAAATGTCTTTTCATTGTATTGCATGCCAGCTCAGAAAGAGGCATCACAAGAATAGAAGGCATTTGAAGTCAACAAGTCGGGAACTTTTGGAACTTTTGAACCACAATTTTGAGAGTTTGAAAGTTCAAGGAGCTTCTGACCTCCCAACAACAAAGACTTTACTCAAGGCAAGCGACCGAGACCTACACAAAAAGGAACACTAGACGTTAGGTTGAAAGACTAGTCGGGAAGTCGCACGGTTCATGAACTCTTGAACTCGCCAACTTTGGTTCAAAAACATAAGGAATTTCCGACAATGCAAGAAAATGACTAAGTAAAACCCGACTCGAGGAAAGGAAAGGAAAGTGGAAGATAAAGAATGGAAAATTTTCTAAGGCATGGGTGCTTTAGTAAAATTTCAAACATGAGGCAACAAAGAGTACACAACAAGTGAGTAGCTAGAGGACTGCACGTGGCAAATCTTCCTAATGTGATGAGAGCCCTTTAGCTGAGGCTTGATGACACAAAGACCACATAGAGAAGAACAACTATGACAAAGGACATTAGAAGGATGAGAGGGAATATGCTGCCATGCAAAGATTCATAGACATTTATCTTGATGAGGAAGTCCCACAAAATATAGGTTTGTGAGATCCATAATAAAAGTCAAAAGCAAAATCAAGGTTTGATCTACCAACTTACTTAGGAAGCTTGAATCCAAAGGAGTTGATAGACCAGATAACATAGTTGGAGAAGTATTTTGAGTTTGAAGCAATTGAGGACCCTTAAAGAATCAAATATGCAAGCACAAAGTTGAAGGGCCATGTTGCCTTGTGATGGGATTTTGTGCAAAGAGACCATGCCAAATAAGGTAAGTAGATCTCAAGTTGGGATCAAAGTGTCATTGTTGACATAAAATATAGATTGGGAGTTTGGATTTGTATATGTGCTTGTAGTTACCCCAGTGTGATACAATAAGGAAACAAAATAAATGTGAGATTATACACAAACAAAATAAAATACTCATTCATTCACACAACACTATGTGTGATACAACCTTTCATATATTATTCATGTCATATACATCTTACATCACATATGCTTGGATGATTTGCTCTTCTACAATCTCCACTAATCCTCTATCTTATACATGTGTTTGACTGTATATATCTCTTTGATTGTCTTCTAGAGTAGTGATCAAATATCTCCCAAATATTAGTCACTCACATCTACCATTTCCTTATTCTCCCTTTTTCTTGTCTATCTTTTTCACACTTACTCATATATGCTTGGATGATTCACACAACACAATGTGAGATACAAACTTTCATATATTATTCATGTCATATACATCTCACATTCATACTGTAATCATATATATGCACATCACATATGCTTGGGCAATTCACTCTTATACAATCTCTTCCAATTCTCTATCCTACACACATGTTTGGCTATATATATTTCCTTTCCTATCTTCTAAAGTAATGATCAAATATCTCTCACATATCTCACACTCACATCTATCTTTTCCTTTTCTATGTTGTTCTATGCACATATGCTCTCTCAGTCTTGTTCTCTATATCTATATCTCTATATCAATCATATCCACAGTACATGATATTACTATTATAGCTTATTCATATGTAGGGAAGTGTCCTCAAGGTCATCCCTATACATCTTTGACAGGAGGTACCACAAGGCATCTAGTACTAATGGGGATAAATCTATCAATCCTTTTGGGTTTTCAATTGAATCTATCAAGTCATGTTAGCTTTGTTTCCTACCAATAATCACTAAACTCAAAGGAAATTTTATGCCATCGAAGTGCACACTAGACTTGTTCACGAAACTTTGGAATTTGTGTCAAGAGACATCTATGAAGGAGTACATGGAAGAGTTATTGTAACTCACAACTTGAGTAGGTCACATGGAAGAAGATGATGAGAAAGCCTCTAGATACATCAATAAGTTGCACATCTCAATTTAGGATGGCATATGTTTGCCACAAGTGCATTATGTCTAGGAAGACTATCAAATCATGTTCAAAGTGGAAGAAAAGTTGTCCCAAAGACATCATAGTGAGCATAGTAATGGTAGGAATAGAAAGAGAAAACAATGCACTGGAAGATAGACATATCCACAAAATGAGGAGAATGTGGAAACGAGTTCTATACAAAACTCAAAGAGTGAGTAAACTTTTAGGTTGTAGAGCAAGTGGAGGCCACATAGGAGGTGGTTTCTAAGGGACTTGCTTTAGATGTGGGCAAGTAGACCATCAAGCATTTAAGTGTTTGAAAGTTGAGGGAGAGCAAGGTCATTTGGAGAAGCAAGTGCTTGTTGCACAAGCCAAAGAAGATGAGAGTGAAGTAGAAAGAGCAACTTCAAATGCTAGGAGAATTTTGATGATGCACAAATTGTTACTCAAATTAGCCCAAGAAGAGAAGGAACTATAGTTGAGTAAGAGTATCCTTGGCACTGAGTGTAGATAAAGTGATAAGTGTTATGGATTGATTATTCATTGAGGTAACACAGATAACATAGTGTCCATAGAGATGGTTCAAAAGTTGCAGTTGAAAGTTGTCGCACACCCCACACTATATAGAGTATCTTGGTTGTAAAGGGGACAACAAATCACTGTGATGAAATAGTACAAGGTTGCATTCCACATTGGAAGATAGAGGGATGAAGTATGATGCAATATAATTCCCATGGTTGCATACCATGTTTATTAGGTGGATCGTGATAGTATAATAGAAATACAATCCATCACAAAAGAAAGAACACCTTCACCATCATGAAGGATAGGAAGAAGTTTGAGGTGTTGCCTATGAAAGATGGCACAAAAGGCAAGGTGATGTTGTTGAGCAATAAGGAGTTTCTAAAGAGGGTAATAGACACATAGGAGTGTTATGTAATGGTACTTAATCTTGAACCAAATGAGAAGTACAATGCAAAGCATCTACAAATTAAAGCACTACTAAAAGAGTTCGTGGATGCCATAATCAGTGGGATGCCAGAGGGATTGCCATTGATGTAGACCACTTCACATCATATGGATATAATTATTGGTTCCAACTTACCGTACACATTGCATTGGATGAGCTTGGATATGAGTGTAGAACTCAACAAGCAAGTTAAGGAGTTGTTGGAAAAAGGATTAATATGAGAAAATATTCCTTGTTAGTGCCTACTATACTCGCTCCAAAGAAAGATGAATAGTGAGTGTACAAACTCCCACATAATCAACAAGATCACCATTGGTTTGTGTTAACACAAATGAATAATCTTCTAGATTGTTTGACCAAAGCATGTTATTTTCCAAGATTGACCCAAAGAATGAATACCATCATATCAAAATCAAAGAAAGGGAAGAGTGGAAGATTGCATTCAGGACTTGTTGCTCCCTTTTTCTTCGAAAAATGTGTCCATGCTCCTTCATTATTTTTCCTTCATTATTTGTCGGTCTTCCCCTTTGTTCTTCTTCGGGCCTGATTTTTACTTAGTCATTTTCAGAGTTGTCGGCGATCCTTCACATCTTTGAACTAAAGTCGGTGGGTTCACAAGTTCTTGAACCGCCCAACTTACCGACTTGCCTTAAGGACCTGCGCTTCAAGTTTTCCCTTGTGTCTTGATGGTAAAGTTTTTCTTTGTTGTCGGGAGGTCAGGAGTTCTTTGAAGTTCTGAACCTTTGACTCCTAGTTCAAAAGTTCAACTTCCGCCCGACTTGCCGACTTCGAACAACACACCTTTCTAGATGGCGTTTCTTGTTGCGCTAGCGTACAGTACAAAAGAATGACACTTGTCACTTTGCATTCAATTAGAAATACGTGAAGACGTAGTGGCACAATTTTTGGAGGGAAACTCGAGGCATGCATTTATGAGTTATAAAGATATATTCGCCACCAACATTTAATATCTTCCCTTAGAGAATTTATGAGAAATGACTTTGACAAGTTTTTAAGCTTGCCTAAGGTGATATCGTTTCGTAAGGGAATGTGTTGCAGAAGGTTAAATGGCTAGTTTGCTACGTGCGAGGTATCAGCACAGTTCCATTTTCACATGTCAGCATAACTAGCAGTTCTCTCTCTTTATAAAGGCATAACATTTTCTCCGGGGAGTTAGAAATTTTCATTCCCATGTATCTGTGCAAGGAGATTCCTGTTGGTGTCTTGTCTCATCCTGTGTTTTCTGCATACATTTTCGAGTCTCTGGCTTCCTGGTTTCTTGAGTACATAAAGATGAAGTTCAAATTCCAAGGAACTCCCATGGCCTCTATAGTGGAGAATGGTCTTTCTAAAGTAAGAGATACTAATTTAGGTCACGTTGATTTGGATGACTTTTGGAGGAGAATGCAGTCTGAAAATCTAACTCCCTTGGCGGAGAAGATTACCAGTAGCGGTTTGGATAAAGCTGGTGGTTTTCCACTTGCTGTGCATTGTCCCGAGTTGATGGTTGCGTGCACCAATGGGTATTTTCCAAATTCCCAGGAGATAAGGACCTCTAGTGGTGTTGTTGTGGCAAAATTGACTCTGAATCTGTTGCTTCGGCCCTGAGTTTAGAAGAATATGAAGACAATGCTGACGTTTATGCGTCTTCAGCCTGGAATTATTATAATGAAAGGAAAGATTGGTACCGCACCTATGTTGCTAAGCATTGGTTAGAAATTGAGAAGACTGGTAAGTCTCGGCTTCCCACCAATCTGAAAAAGGAGCCATTTCAAAGAAGAGATTTCAGATATGATAACGTTGTTGAACAGAGTGGATAGGAGTCCCAAGTCGGATGCTTTTGAATTTTGGATGTGCAGATTTATTCTATTGATTTGTGGAGATCACCGCATCGACTGGCCGAAGATTATCAGTGAGTGCTTGCATGAATAGCTGATGAATTTTGCAAGAAATGTGAGCTTCCACATGTGTTCCTAGCTAGTCTATATATTGGCTCGAAGAGAGGCTGCTTGGCCTAGTTTGAGGATTCAAGGGAGTCCTACGACAAGTACGCCTATGTATCAGGGTTTCCCCCAATTACAGAAAAATGAAGGTATGAAAGACTTTAGGCATGTTAACGATGATTTTTCTATGATGTTAGCTAAGAAAATTGATGGCTCAATGGAGAAAAGGTTTTTAGTTGAAGCATCTGCCCTGGTTATGAAATTTGGAAGCTTTTATATACAATTTGACTGCTTCTCCTATTTGAGAATCAAGGGTTTTGAAAATGCCCCATTAAAATTGCTACGGTATCCTTCTGATTATTTGGTGTTGCTGGAATTATGCTGCCAAATGGCAGTTGTGAATGTTAAATACCAGGCTATGAAAAAGAAAGGGTACTCTTTCCTTGTGTCTTTGTCTTTTTATTCCTGTAAATGTAATGATGGCGCCCGGAATGTTGACAAGTTATTGTCAGAGTTCAGTCTTCATAGTTTGTTCCCTCGTGTGTCCTTTGACAGTAAGAATTTTATAAAGGAAAACATGCATGGAGGTGGTTCTTATTCACACTAACCTCAACTCGAAGATTTTTGGGAGGATTGTGTTGATGAGAGGGAAGTTCAGAGAAGAAAGTGGATGAGACTGACTGTAGATCAAGTTCGTGCCTTCAAGATGAACATCCAAGTCCTTGATATGACTGATGATTTTTCAGATATGTTAGATGAAGGCTATGATGCAGTGTCAAGGGAACCCATGCCTCCTATAAGATGGTCTGAAAAAGAAGTCATTGATATTATGTTGCTTTCTTTGCATGTGTTGAGAAGAATAGAAAAGTGGTTAAAAGGAAAGGTCAAGGAGTGTGCTAGCTCCACGACACCGAGGGACTCAACCTCTCAGAATCAAGCCAGATCTCAGACTGCCCATTCATATAGAAAATCATCTAGTTTGGACCCGACTCTCCAGAGAGTCGGCTCACAATCGAATGGCAATGATGAAAGGCCACTTGAAGAAACTGGAAGGATGAAAACCACTTGTGAGCAAGATGTCCAAATAGTGAAAAGAAATACCAGATTGGCCGCTTCGTCATCCAAAGCAGACCATGTGCCCCCACCTAACAATCATGTAAGTGATTCTGATTCTTTTATTTTCTCTTAAACTGGAGAAGATAATTTGTTACATTCCTTACATAGCCTGCCAAACTCCCCACAACAAAGAGAACTGCCGGAACAAAATTCCCACCCCGTGCCTATGGTTGCTACTTCCAATGCTGCCAATGCATCAGCCCCATCTCCAAATTGGTTGAAAAAGGTAGTTCAGAAGAAAAAGAGATACACTCTTACTACTGATGTCGATATTGTGGCTAGTTTATTGCAAATGGTTCCCAAACCCAAGTGTGCAAAGAGAATGTCAAGAATAGTGACTGATGCTACCTCAGGAAACCAGTTTCTGGAGATTGCAGACCCACTGGCAGATAAGAATGAAGATGAAGTGACAAAAGATGACTTCAGAGTAAGTTGAGTGGATCTGGGACCATCAACGACTGAGGGTGATTTGTATCATGTCCAATATTCGGTTGATAACATCTCTAAAAGGGTAAAGGGACTGCAAGAAGAAAATTCAAAACTGCTGGCACATGTAAGTTCCTTGTCCTATTTTGCTAATTCAATTGTTGAAATAATAACACCCTCAACTGAGGCCTCCTCAAATGTCAAGCTCCGTACCCTTGATTCAAATTTGCTTCAACAAGTTAAGACTTCTTTATCTCTAAGGAAGGCTATGGACCAATGGGTTGAAAAAATTGTTTTTGATGGACTCATTTTTATTGAGGAGGCAGTGAAATTGTTAGATTCCATACATGCGAAGAGGGAGGTCTTGATATTAGAGTTTGATAAAGCCCGAAGTGATCACCATAGTCTGAATATAGCCTCTAAGGAAATACAAGAGATAGCCAACATGGATCCTGGTATCTTGATAGCTGAAGAAGTTATAGCTAATCCTGGAGAGCTAGATACTGTTGTGTGGGCTGATGCTATAGAATGGAAACTCTGTATCATAACTGCAACAGAAGAGGAGATGGAGAAAGCCATTGCAGTCTATTACAAGGAGATGATGAGAATCAAAAAGGATTTCGTTGCTCTGGGGGTAGAGGCTAATGGGTCCGACGATGAGAAACTTTTGGATGTCAAGGTAATTAAACAAAATTTCAAGATGGTGAAAGAGGAAGTAGTGAATTATGATGCAATCACAAGGGATTCGTTGGGTAAGCTTTCTAAATTGGCGGCCTATATTAACAGTTGGAAAAGTGTCATTGATGAAATGCATCATAAGGTGACAGACTCCGACAGGGCAGTCATGAAGAAACGTCGCATTAGTATGACGGGATCTCCACCAGGCATGTCATTAACACCCGACATCAAGTACAGAGCATATAAAGCCAAGTTGCGAGCACAGGTACCTCAAGTGGCGCAAAGTGTCATTGGAGAAGGCGAGCAGTCGAAGGAAGATGAAGAAATGGACGAGGTAGACGATGGCGATGGGGACTTACAAATCCTAAATTGATTTCAAATTTCATGTTTTTAGTTATCTCATATTTGCTCTAAAACTATTGGATCTGGAGGGCCCCTTTTATTATAATTATTGTTTAAACATCTTTTAATCGGCTATTTCAAGAAGCTGTTATGTTTTTAAAGACAGTTATGATTTGGCTTAGCTATAAATTCTAGATAGCTAGTCAAATTGATGAACTTTTGACAAACTTTATTTTGCAAGGGTGATAGTTAATTTTGTTCTCAGCTACTTTGATATATGCAATATAAGTTAATACAGTGGAGATTTGGGTGATCATAGACTGGGTGTTATGGTTGTTTGAATTCATGTTCTTAAGTTGAATGTGTTGTTGTTGATGTGAATGTTATTCATGTTTCTTGGTGGTTGGATGTTTATAAATCTTGGTCACTGCTGAGAATAGTCTATCTGTTGATATATAATTTGAAGTGGTGAATATGTATATTTAAGTGGTCTATTATTGATTCATGTTATGTGGTTGGAAGTATTTGAACTTCAGGGGATTGGGTTATGAATTTACCTTTACTGCTTTCTGGTCAAAGCTTTGCCTTTGTTTTTGCTTTCTGGTTAAAAGCAATCTTGGGTCTTTCCTATTCATCAGAATATCTGTCGAAGGTAGCTGCGCCTTGTTAAATAAGTAGAGAGTTTGTGTAGAATACCAATACATTAGGCTCAACTGTTGATTACATTTGTCACTTGTCCGGGCATGAGTATATAGAGTTAGGTGACAAATCTATTAACCAACAGGACTAAGGATGGATTGTATGAGTGGGCAATGATGCCATTTGGGTCGATGAATACCCCACGCACATTCATGAGGCTAATGAACAATGTTCTAAAGTTTGTTGGCAAGTTTTTGATCATTTATTTGGATGACTTTTTGGTGTCAATAAGATAAAGGAAGAGCATCATGCACACTTGCCCCAAGCTTTCATGTAGTCAAGGAGGGAAAATGTGTGTGAATTTGAAGAAATACATGTTCATGTAGATTGAACTTACACTTTGGATTTGTTATATCTCAAGATGTGTTGAGGATGGACCCAAAGAAGGTGAGAGCAATTATAGAATGTCTAGTATCATAGAATGTCATAGAATTCAAAAGTTTCCATGCATGCTTCTATAGAAAGTTATTAGAAACGTCAATGGTATCAGTGTGCCACCAACTCATTGCAAGTGGAAGAATGGGTTGGAATGGACTATCATTGCTACCAAAAGTTTTGAACTCTTGAAGAAGAAAGTGACAAAGGAGCCTCTATTGGTGCTCCTTGATTTCAACAAGATTTTTCAACTTGACTATGATGCTAATGGAACCATAATCAATGTAGTTCTTAGCTAGGAAGAAACACCAATTGCATTCTTCGACACAAAGTTGAATAATGCTAGGAAGTACTATAGTGTATGACTATGAGTTCTACAATATCGTTCATGCTTTATGGAAATGGAGGCACTAATTTTTGCCCAAAGATTTTATACTATAGATGGATAAACAGATGTTGCGGTACATCAATAGCCAAGCAAAGATGAACCAAAGATATATGAGGTGAGTAGAGTATCTATAAGGTTGTTTTTTGTGTCAAAGCATAGAATTGGCAAGTCCTACAAGGTTGTAAATGCCTTGAGAATGAGCCAATTGTTGTTGTCCACTATGACTATTCAGTTAATGAGTATGAGAAGAATGAAGGATTTGTATGTTGTAGATCTAGATTTTATAGATGCGTGGAAGGCATACGTAGAGCCATGGGCTAGAGACAAAAGCCCATATAGTGACAATTATGTCTTGTTTACCACAACATGCCCAAGTTTTCATAAGAAACTTGAGGCCAATGAAAATTCTCCATGATTCCATAGTTTCTATAGATAAGATTTGCCCTCTGATTTGTTTTTCAATTTAGTTTTGATGTTCTTGGATAGACATCTCCCAATTTTACCTAAACCCTAAATTAAATTTACTATTATATTTTTTAAATTTATGGTAATTTGTTCTCAAAGTAATTAATCAAGTGTCAATGATGTCATTGTTCAAATTTAAAGGGCCTAGATGTCATATTTATTCACCGGGGATTAAAACTATATTAGATATGTGAAAACATCAAACCCCTATGTGACCCTTTTTACCTTTTGGTGCTCCAATCTAATAACAAATCCAATAATTTATGAAATGAAATTTAAAATAGGTGAAATCCAAAGTTTAATTAATAAAAATGTTAGTAGGATATTTACTTTAACTTGGGTTTGATAAATCATGGTTTAACTAGTTCACAAGTATAAAAACTTAGGACTAGTTTCTTCCATATCCAACGAGTTTATGTCCCCATACTTGGAATTGTTTGGACTCTAGAGTCAACATGTTAATTAAATAAAGAGAATGGACTCAATCTTAATTTTTATCATGATTTACTCTCTGTCATGTCTAAAGCAACAATTGCAAGATCTTGACACCTCTCTAGCATAATCAGTGGGAGGAACACATCCACAATCATAACACATGGAGTTGAAGAGCTTTAAATTCAATATGTTTTAATTTTATTCTAAGTAATTACGCTGAGAGGTGTAACTACAGTGGAGCAAGGAGTAGAGTGTAATGGCGTGAGCGTGTTAACAAAAACTAAAATACAACTGACATATATTTAAAACCAATAATTTAAAACTATAAAATAACTCTTAAATAAATAAAAATAAAAAATTTTCTTAAATAGTTCTAAAGTAAAATAAAATAACTCTTACATAAACAAAACAAAATAAAATAATTATTAAGTAAAAAAAAAAGTTCTTCAAATAAAATAAACAATGTAAATAAAATAAAATAATTCTTAAATAGTTCTAAAGTAAAATAAAATGGCTCAAATTGGATTTTTTTTGAAAAGAATAGTCAATAAATCAAATATATTTGAGGTTGTTGGAAGGCGCGAGTCAGGGTTTGGTAGAGTTTTATACGTGTGCAAGGTTGTTTTGGCTTGGGCACCCAATAAAATAGTTGTTGTGAGGTTCCCTATGGGTCGACCTATCCTTTAGCGGTCCGTGTGGGTTTCTTTTATCCATTTTTTGGTGATTTTTCTCTGTTTCTATGCAAATGATAGTGCATACTGGTGCTTGGCGACTAGTTGTCTATGACTGGTCTTGGGTGTGTTGTTTTGCAACCATCTCTTGCTTTTAACACAAATGGTTGTGTCTAGAGGGGGCCTAGCGGGTCCCCTTCCTCTTTCATTTAAAGAAGTTGTTCGGGCTAACGAGCCCACAACCTCCAGGTCACAAAAGTACTATCAACTTCTTGATGTAGGCTACGCATGACACCAAATTTGATTAGAAGATTAAAAACCGTCTTCGATCTAATGGTTGCCTGCAAAAAAGTGACAATCGACCCATTTTAGTCATCAATCTGGATCTAATTGCTAATGATGTGCTATATTTGTTTGAGCATGCCATAATCTACAAATTCATGGGTATCAAAGTCACATTGCCCTTCCTCAAGAATTGGGCCTAATGTACCTGACAACTCGAGGGAGATATGGAGGTAATTCTTGTTCTAAATGGTTATTTTTTGTGATCTTTCTAGGATAATTGACCGCAATATAACATTTAAAGGAGGTCCATATTTTGTAACCAATCAGGTTTATTCATCAAACCCTGGCATGTGGGTTTTGACCTGGTGGAAGAGCTCCCCTCACAAATTCTAGTTTCAATTTGTCTCTTTCAGCTTTCCATGGAGTTCTAGAGACTAGCTACTCTCAATCCATTGTTGAGGTGCTCAAAAGGCCTGTGGGTTCCTTACATCGACAATAGAAAGGAAGGTAACTAATTATGCTCACATTTGTGCTGAAATCGATCTCAGCAAACCTCTCCCAAATTGTCTTCAAATCAGGTTGGGTAACATGTAATGGATCTAATAAATAGATTATGAAGCCCTTCCTTTTCAATGTCATTTATGCCATTCTTATGGCGATTTGCAAAGAAATTGCCCTCAAAGAGCTTCAATTCCCTTTCACCTGCCTCCACAAAAGTCTACTTCAAAAAACCAAGCAAAAGGCAAAGCCTCAACTCATGTTGAGGGATTGGAGCTAGAGGGATTTTCTCTTGTGAAGATTCCCAATCAGGGAAGGTTTCAAAATTGTTTGAGAGGGAATGCTACAAGAGGAAAATCCAATAACAAGTTTGAGGTCCTAAGAATCTTTGAGGAACCAACGCCATCCATGGTTGAGCAACCCCTAGTGCCCTTGGAGTGATACTGAGTAATCTTGTTGCTACCACCCACCTAGTAGATATTCATAATAGTTCCATTTTGTAGGAGGCTCTAAAGAAAAACTCTCTTTCTTCTCCTTGTCATCTTCGTGAGGAAGGTGCCTCACTCCATGAAGTTGAGAAGATGGATATCCACATAATTGGCAAATTTCCTGTACACACATGTGCTCTTCTGGTGGATTTTTTCGTAGTACCCTGCCTGAAGGTTCATTGGCTCGTGACTCAACAGAGGATTCTAAGAAGAAAATTCCTCTTCCTTTGGGCCTTCAACAAAAGAATCTCAAAAAGAGTTACTCAGACAAAAGTTCTAAGGTTGGGAGAAAGAAAGATCATGAAAAGGTGAAGATGATTGGGGAATCATTTGTGGAATTTGGTGTCATACGTACACTTGATGCTCACTTCTCCATCCCCAATAAATGATTGTTATCTCAAGGAATACTAGGGGTTTGGATAGCTCCCTCCATCAAAAAGTTGTTTGGGACTTGATACATGAGCATAATCCTGACATCATTTTTCTTCAAGAAACTAAGCCCTCTGTAGAGGATATGTGATGCAGGAGCATCCGGGCGAATGGGCTATCCCGCATCAACCAAAAACATGATAGTTTGTTTTCTTTCATTTTTGGTGTGTTGTGGTCTTTTAGGGATCTCTTACCATTGGAGAACCTCTCATGTGATCAAATTTGAAAAATATGAGTTTTTGCCAGATTGTTGTTTCAGAGGCTCTGCAAGCAGTTTTCAGAATTTTTTATAGAAATACTGTGAGGGATGGAGTAAAACCCTTTTATAGAGGCATTCTTGGAGGTACCATGTCCACTATGCAAAAAGAATCGAAGTTATATCTTCTACCGTTTGGGAGAAATTAATGCCGAAAAATTGTGCTGTTAAGGCCGAAAGTGTTGCCAGTTTACAAAAAGTTTAAAATTTCAAAATTTATGAGGGTTGGAGTAAAATCCTTTTGCCAAGGACTTGAGGGGGTCATAACACACCTTTGCGCAAATTTTCGGGCAAAACGGAGAACTTTGAATTTTTTGTCTACCGGCACCCGATTCCACACATTGTCGGAGTTATACAACTTCATGAGGTTTGAGCAACGCCAAATTGGTTAAGTGAGAGAGGGAAGGCACCAGATATGTTGCAAGTTTGTAGAGGTAGTTAAAATGCAAAGATTGACATAGAGTACAACAACAAATAGAGGTTTGTGAGAGGGAAATTTGCTGTTCTAAAACAGAGAGGAGTGATCAAAGAGTATGCAGATTGGATGTGGATGTGAGAGGCCATGAAAAGGCCATTGTTTGTCTTTGTATTGAAGATTTGTTTGTTGCAGATTTGTAGATTGTATAAGAGTTTTTATTTCAATAAAATGAAACAGAAATTTGTGTTTGCAATCTCTTAATTGTGTTGTGAGTTTTGAGTTGTGTGTGGCAGAGGGAGTACCTCTTGCATTAATATGACTTCCATATCTTCTAGCATCTGGAAAAGTGGCTAGTGCTAATGCATCAGTGTCCTAGGGATTTTCCAGCGGACCTGCCTGCTTATGATGTCGGAGACATCTTACTCCCTTTGTGAATAGTCGATAGGCATGCTATCTTTATGCCTGGTTCCTGTTTTGATTCTGGCAAAGCCATTCTCCTTACCAATGTCTACGCACCTACTAATTTTCAA
This sequence comes from Cunninghamia lanceolata, assembly GCA_027924645.1. Taxonomy (NCBI): domain Eukaryota; kingdom Viridiplantae; phylum Streptophyta; class Pinopsida; order Cupressales; family Cupressaceae; genus Cunninghamia; species Cunninghamia lanceolata. The sequence goes on along the minus strand of BSBN01000352.1, from coordinate 13,768,685 downwards.
GATAAGAATCTTCTGTAGTCACATATTAGATTTGTTCGCTCTTTATTCTCTTCTTTCCCTTGGATCATGGCCGACAAATTTAATGTCATTCTTAGCCTAGAAGAAAAGTTAGGAGGCTCTATTCAGCTAGATCATTCTTCCTCTTTGTTGTAGCAGAAAGTGTCTTTCCTTAATCTTGTGGATGTTAAGCCTAGATTTGGTCTCTTTACTTGGAATAATAAAAGATGTGGGTTGGATTCATTGCACAAAAAACTTGACTCTCAAACTCGGACTCTTTCAGAGCATCTTAATTGTTTCTTGGTTTCAAAATGTTGGGTTTGGTGATTCTTTGTTTTCTTATGCAGCTATTCTTCATTGGAAGGGATCGGATCATTAGCCTATCAAGTTCTCTTCCTCTCTTTTCTCATGTGAAAAAACCACCTTTCAAATTTCAATTAATGTGGCTTAGGGATTAGACAATTTTTTATTACATTGCTGCTTGGTGGCGGGAAGGGAAACCTGCTTATGGTATGGCTATGTTTTCCTTCTTTAAACGACTTCAATTTGTGAAGCTCAAGCTCAAGCAATGGAATAGATCACATTTTGGCAAAATTTCTAGGAAAAAGAAAGAGGTGCAAGAGGAACTAGATAATATCACTTTTCAAATTAAGGAGGAAGGTATGACCAGGGATCATCTTCTTAGGGAATCCTTCTTATCTAAGGAATTGAATGAATGACTCTTAAGGGAGAAGATTTTACGGAAACAAAAATCACAAATTGACTAGCTTCATGAAGGGAATAGGAATACATCCTCCTTTCATAACTTAGTCATAGACATGCAAAATGGGAGCTTTCTTTCTTCTCCCCTCTTTGAGCTTAGGGAAACTATCTATCTTCATTCCTTAATATTAATGAGGAAGTTCAATATTTCTAATCCCTTTTCCAGGAGAGTGGCCCTTCAGCTATGGAGGAAGAACATGTCATTTTAGAATGTATTCCTTCTCTTGTCTTGATAGAGATGAACAACATGCCTATGGGGCCCATTTCTCTTTAGAAGCTTGAACATGTGGTTTTTCAAATGAATAAAAGGAAGGCACCTAGCCTAGATGGCTTCACATTGAGTTCTTTTAATAATTTTGGGCTATTCTGAAGGATGATCTGTTGGAGGTTGTTCACAAGTCTCATGCTAATGGGAGGATACTTAAAGCACTCAACTCCACTTTTTTGGCCTTAATACCTAAAAAGGAGGGCATTAATTCTTTGGATCAGTTTCATCATGTTGCTCTCTGCAATGTCATCTATAAGATCATTCTTAAACTTACAACTAAACACTTAAGCAGATCTTGTTCTCTCTCATCTCTTCTAAGCAAGGTGGGTTTGTGCAAGGGCACCAGATCTTTGATGGTTATAGACATCGAGACTATTCACTCTATCTTGCTCAAGGGAGAAGGCTAGTTTATTAAGCTGGATGTGTCCAAGGCCTATGATAGGGTCAGATGGTCTTTCCTCATAAAAATTCTTCTAGCTTTTGGTTTTTGTTGGGAATGGATTGAATGGGTGATGAGCTATATGGGTTCCCCCTCCTCATTACTGATTAATGGTATTCCTACCCCTCTCTTCTCAATCTCCAAGAGGCTTTGTCAAGGTGATCCCATCTCTCCTTACCTCTTCATCCTATTGGTTGAAGCCTGGGCAAATTTTATAGAAACATAAATCTTCAAGCTACATTCATGGTTGGTATATTGCTTAGGCTTCAGACTCTCTCTCACCTTCAATACATTGATGACACTGCTTTGATGGGAGTGGCTAAGATTTAGGAAGTATTTAATTTTAGGAAAGCTCTAGACATCTACTTGGTTGCTTTAGGCTAACAGATTAATGAGGACAAGTCCAATATCTTCTTCTTTAATACTCCTCACACCATCTAGCAGAGAATAGCCCAAATTCTTCATTTCAGTATAGGACATCTTCCTTTTGATTATCTAGGAATTTCTCTTTTTGTTACTACTCCCAAAAACGAATAGTGGAGGAAGATTATTGATAGATTCAAATGAAGATTAGTAATTGGACCTTTTGTTGGTTGTCTTTTGCAAGCCACTTGACATTGTTAAAATATGTTCTGCAAGCTCTGCCCATCTATGGATTCTTCGTCTCATCTGCTCCCAAAAACATCCTTGGTGACTTTGATGCTCTATATAGGAAATTCTTATGGGTAGGCAACCTTGATTCCCACAAAGGGAGCCTCATTAGTTGGGATCAAGTGTGCAATCCCCAACGAAATGGGGGTCTGGGCCTACGGTGTGTTGCTCTCAATAACCAAGCCTTGGTTGCCAAGCTATACTAGAGATGGTGTAAATATCCAAAACAACTATGGGCTAGAATTATTAACTTCAAATACTTGGGTGGGATTGATGCTTCTAGGATTCCCAAATTGAGCTTGGTTGGAAAAGGATTGATGGTATGGAACACAATTAAGTTTGGGGCTTCACTTATCAAGGAAGGGTTGTTCTCGATTGTTAAAAGTGTGAAGCGAGCTCTCTTTTGGAATGATGCTTGAGATCTTTACCCTCTAATAATTTCATCTTTTCCTTCCCTCCAACCAATGAATCAAGATTTTATTTTTATAGGTTGGACCATAGTTGTTGATTTCAAGAGATCTCGGGTGGTGGGAAATTCTACGACCTATCTTTGGAAGGATTGTAACTTATGGCTGATAGGGGGTTCTTTTGAAAATCAAGCCATCATGTCTTCTATTCTTCTTGATCGGCCATGCTACTTTCTTGAGGATGATGATGATCTTGCATGGGGCCTTGACCCTAAAGGGACTTATTCTATGAACCTTGGTTACAAATCCCTTATCAGGTTCAATGGTGAGAACAAAGAGTTCCCTTGGTAGAATACAATCTAGAAGAAATTTGGTTGGCTCAAATGCAACTTCTTTATTTGGCTACTTAGTCAAAACAAATGTCTCACCTATACAATATTCAAAAGAGAGGATTTTAGGGGCCCTCAAAATGTGTCCTATGTGGTTTTGAGGAAGAATCTACTGATCATCTCTTCTTCCTTTGTCCATTTGTTGTTGGCATATGGGGACAATGGATGTAGCTCTCAAACCGTCATTTCATTCATGTCAGTGCCTCCTTGCCAAAGTTTTGGGCTAGCCTGGATTGGTCACCTTCCATGGCTAGTTTTCTTAGTGTTGCTTGGGAGCTTGGTCCTACCTTCATCCTTTGACAAGTTTGGGTAGAAAGGGATCCTCAAATTTTTCAAGGTCACCAGAGCTTGATTTCTCAAGTCTAGTAGAAGGCTTTTGATGCTATCAAAGAGACCAGTTTTTCTAAATGTTCTTTGGATGAAGTCTTGTCTCCTTTTGATTTGCAAATTTCAAAGAGCCTTGAGTTTTTCTCTGCAGGTATTCCCTCTTGGTGCCCTCATCATTCCCCTCAGGCTACTAGAGAGGTGAATAGAAATGGTAAATGGTTGCCTCCCCCATTTGGCCTTTTCAAAATAAATACTAATGGCTCCTCTCGTGGCAACCTTGGGGCTACTGGGATTAGTGGGATTGGATGTGTTGAACATGGGTCTTCACATTTTTTTGTCTATGTGGCTATGAGGATCAATACTAATAACTAGATGGAAGGCCATGCAATTCTTTTATCTCTTGAAAAAGCTTATCAGATGAGCTAGAAGAAAGTGGTTTGTCAATTTGATTCCTTAATCATGATTTCTATCTTGAATGAAGAAAGAACTCAAGAGTCTTCTTAGAGGCTTGCTACTCTAGCTGGGTAGATTCTTCATCTAACTCCTTAGTTTGAAGCTATATCCTTTGTTCATGTCCCCAGAGAATGGAATTCAATTGCTAACTGTCTTGCCAAGTGGGCTACTAAGTAGAATTCAAATTAGAAAGTTTCTAAGTGGGGGCCTCTACCTCCCAACAAGGCCTCTCATCTTCTCCATCGTATTCAACATGATTACTCTAACCAATCTCCTCACACCTTTGTGGCAACTCTAGTCTAACGATTGTTTCTCTTCTTAGGTCTTCTCTTGACAAATTCTCTACTAGATTCAGTGGCTTCACTAATTTGTTTGGTTTTCTACCAGCTCCAACTTTGATTTTTAGAAGCTCTTGTTCTTCCAATTTCTTGGTTGTCTGATGGATACTTTGAGACATTGTTGGGGATGGACTTGCGACAAGCCCATCTGGGTCTTTTGTCTCTTAGCTTTATTTTTTGCTTTGGTTATTTGGAAATCTCTAAATTGTAATATGTAAGTTGGTTTTTTAATAGAATTTTCTCTTTTTGCCCAAAAAAATACAAAACTCAAATTGATATCTCTCGACATTTTTTAGATAGATTTATTTAAGATATCTTTACTAGCATACTTATCTTTAGAAAAATCTATGTAAAAGACATCAAGAGATATCATTATGAGGCACCTATTCCACTTAAATCACAATTCCATAAATGTAGAGCCCACTATTCCTCAATTATGTTTCAATTAGATATCAACTTTGGTCATCGTATTGGAGGAAGAACAAAATTGAAATAAAGGAAAGGGCTTGTAATTACATCATAGAATCCATAATTTATCCAAACCAATAAATAACTTGCATTCATTCAAGAAGAATCCAAGTCAAAACATGTTAAAAGGAAAAGTTTGAAAGCGACTTATTTATATACACTATTTTAAGAGATTGGCTCCAACCTCAAATTAGAGGTGAAAGGGGAAATAAAAGGATTGTTTAAGTCCAATACAAAACTGGAATCAATAATTTATGAAATTCAGTTTTGAGAATTTTGACATCTGGGTGGTGCAAAAAAATATGACAAGTGATAGGGAATCAAATAGATCAAGAAAGAAAGGGTGGTGAGGTGAGGACATTTGGTGTGACATATAGTTTGAGATTAAAACACGTGGGGTCTTTGATATCTGGCAAGTCAAGGTTGAAATAGTAAAAGTCCTACCTGATGATTTATGGAAAATAATTAAAATTGGAGGGAAGTACATATTAGAGGTCAAAAGGGAAATAAAAAGTTTTTTTTAGCTCCAATTCAAAAGTGGAGCCAATGTATTATGCAACTAAGTTTATTTTTTTACATCTGGTGACTTGAGATATTGACATGTTGTGTGAAGGGTAGGAATGGAGAGTAGTGCGAGATCATGATGCATGGCAGTTGACATGGAAGGAATGATCTATAAAACCTTGGAGATACTCTCCTAGAGATTCTCACTTATGGATATCTTTGTTGACAACTCTCCTAACACCTCCAAACATTGATAAATTGCTTCAAAAGGATGTGTTTATAGTACCATAAATTCATTCAACATGCCAACATGAAGGAACATTCAAAATAAAGTTAAGTTCATGCAAAAGAAACAAGACAAATACAACAACAATATACCCTAGAGAAACCCTTAATGGGTGAAAACTCTAGTAGGAGAAAGCAAAACACTCATCATTCCACTATCATAGTCAAGTAGATGATGTGTTACAACACCTCAAGGGTAGTATGGAGCCATGAGAATGTCTACAATACACTCCTCACACCTGTAATGTTTCCCTGCAACTTAGAAACCCATGTCTTAACATTTCTATGCACAAAATGAACATAGAAATGAAGGTAACAATAAGAGCAACCCTTCCAACTTCATGGACAAGCATTGCAATATCCTCCTCTATCCTTCCATGGTGCCAAATGGAAGAAGAAATGTCCAAAAGTAAACTAAATCAACAAAACCCCTCAAATTCAACTCTTTGTTTGCATAATCACGAAATTCTCACTTGCACTAGAGAGGCAAACACATTTTTTCTATGGTATTAACAAATTCATTATGGCTGAAGTGAATTTGCCTTGATCGATGGCATTTTCACCACCTGTGACAACGAACAAAAACATCATTTGATGGTTTCTACTTAGATTTGAAGTTTACAACTTGTTTTGAAGACTCCTTAAGGTGCTCTGGATCATCTTAGACACTCCTTTGACATAATCACAATCTCCCCTACTTTGTACCACTTTGATCTTCAATGATCTCATGCTTCTAATATGCTTTAACAACTTTCTTGAATGTAGTGAACTCGATTACCATAATGGGCCAACATGACCTGACTTGATTTTTGGATCACACCTCCCCTATGTCACTTTTGATCCCCAAAACCTTGGGACTCAACAAATGTGGTAATTTATTCCCCACATTATATTTGGAAATCCATTTTGACTTGCTCAGATGTTGACCTTTTAGACCAATCGGTTTGTCTCATGTTCTCCATGCCTTGTTCTTCTTACCTTCTTGTCCAAGACTACATCACCTTCCAGCTTTTCTTATCCAACTAGAGTAGAGTCATCTATTCACAACAACACAACATCATCTTCCTCATCTATCAAAGAAGGCTCAAACAACTGAGAACTTATCCACATTGATGACTTACATTCTCATGTATGCAAGTAGGTCCAACAGAAATACATTTTGTCCCACTTGTTCAATGATCTAGAAATGACCATACATAATTGATTTCAACTTCTTTGATTGTCCTTGGAGCCTTTTCATTACTAAATACACCCACTCCTTATCACTAGCTTGGAACTTGTGTTCCACCCTATGTTGATCATGACGATAGTTGTACTTTGCTTAACACTCCTTGAATCTTTCTTCCACACAAAGGTGTATTTGTCTCACCTTATCAATGAATTTCTTATCCTTTTGCACCTCTAAACCTCTATTTTCTAGATCATCATTTGTTTGTCCCAAACAAACATCAAACAAGATAGGAGGTAAATACCCAAAACAAGCCTCAAATAGAGGTAACATTGTTGAAGAGTAGACTACCATGTTACAAGAGAGTTTTATGTAAGCTAAGTTCTCATCCCATCCTTCTGAAAACCTTTGATTGTACCCATGAAGCAATTACACCCATGTTCTATTTACAACCTCTATTTGACCATCTATTTGTGGATGAAAAGTGGTATACCTTTTCAACTCTATGCCCATCCTTGTTGAAGTCACCAAAAGGACTCATATGAGAAAGTATCTTGTACACCGCCATATAACCTTCCACACAAAAGAGAAGCAATAAAAAATGCTATATGTCAATACCAATACAATAGGATACAATGCAACGGAATGAAATGTAAATAGAGAACCCTTGTTTATATAGGCAAGTGTGACACATAAGATAACATGTGATTATGATAAGTGTCATGATCACATGACTTGAGACACAAAAAGTAAATGCCCTAAGTAAACTTAACTAACTAGGTGTGCTAAGGACTTAAAACCGAAACCAATTAGGGAATAGACCCATTCACACCAACAACCCCCCTTAAGTGCAACTTAGGAAAGAAATAAAAGAGAAAAAAGACTCAAAGATGGGTCCCAACAACAAAGCCCGATAAGGTACCCATGTACAAAAGATCTCTCACAAACAAAGAAAAGAAAAACCCATAGGAAAAAACTCCTCCCCAAAAAAAGAGAAAACATGAAAAGAAAGGAAGACACAAGATGACCCCAAGGACAACTTCGTTCACCCCAAGCATCGATCATAAGTGAAGATAATGAGGTGACACCAAAGGTTTAGTAAAGATGTCCACAACCTACTCCTTAGTAGGCAAATACTCCAAGCTAAGAACACAATCTTGGATGAGCTAGTGCATGTGGATCTCAATACATTTAATTTACCAATGCTCCATTGGATTGTAAGAAATGTGGATGACACTTTGATTATCACACCAAAGAGTAGTGGGGTCATCAGGAGGAAAGCCAAACTTCGTCATCAACTGGCAAAGCCAAATAACCTCCTAGCTAGCAAGAACTACTCCTCGATACTCAACCTATGTAGATGATAATGCAATAAATGTCTACTTTTTGCAAGACCATGCAATTGAACCAAAACCAAGGTAGTAGACAAAACCAAAAGTAGACTTCCGATCATCAACATCACCAACCCAATTTGAGTCAGTGAAGCCCACAATTTGAGAAGCCCTTGATGTGTAGTGAATGCCAAAATGTGAAGTGCCTTGGATATACCTCAAGATACACTTGGTTGCCTTCCAGTGACTCTCATAAGGATCCTAAGAGAAACGAGAGACAAGACCAACCACAAAGGAAATATCAGGACGATTGTGTGTAAAGTATAAAAGACTACCAACCAACTATTGATACAATATAGCATCAACATTGAGTGTAGTGCAACTAGTAAACATTTTGATACCTAAGTACATTAGAGCGGGGGCAAGCTTGCAATCAGCCATGCCAAAGCTTTGAAGCAAATCAGGAGCATAATTCTATTGAAAAATAGAAACCCCTTGGAAGATTGAAGAATCTAAAGACCAAGAAAGAAATGCAAAAGCCCACGATTGGTCATATCAAACTACTCCATCAATGCTCTCTAAACACCTTGAATCATGGAGGTGGAAACTACTTGTGAGAATCAAGTCATCTACATACAAAACAAGTATCAAATAAAAATAGAACTATCTTCACTTACCATGCAACTTTTTGTGTTGTTGAGCTACTAATGGTAATGCTACCTCTCCATGTTTCTCATCATCGTCAATCAAACTTGGAACAACTTTAGCCTAACTAACTTCTTTTCTACCACCTTTTCTTCATGGACTTGTGGTCTTTCCAAATTTCTCTTCTTTCTATTTGTTTTTAGTGATGTTACTTTGTGTTGCTCCTCTTCTTCTTCCTATACATTGATTAGGACCGTTGCACTTCGAATCTTGCCAATGTATCAAAGATGGTTCATGAAATTACAAGGCTATGATGTGTTATGTCAATCCCCACCATTAAATGACTTCATTTCAGTTGAATTTCTACAAGATTTTCTCGCATTCCTTCACAGACCTGCAAGGTGTGTATAGCCTCCCATGTGTTATTACTTTTCTTCCTCATCCATTGGCTTATAACCATTTATGTTCATATCTAATGAAATGACTAGAGCTACACATTGACTTTGTGTACTCCCATTCCTAAGAAATCTAGTTTCTTGAAAAGGTGGAGAAAATACAAATTCATAGTAGTACAAGACCCTAATCTAAATCTTCAAAATATTCCTCTTGTGGCACCTCACCTACCTCTTCCTTCTTTTTTTGTTTTGGAGCTCTTCTACCTAAAACATCTTGTTAGTCATCTCTCTCCATTTTTACAAATGCTTTGTCTTGGGAAACTATAGTATATTAGGGCACAAATGCTTGCATTGGCTACATGCCTCTTGACTCCCATGTTGTCTTGTGAGATCCCTTATTTACAATTCACAATCCACACAAAAAAATGATATTTTTGTGCAAACACACTCTGTAATGATTGGCTCTTAATAATGTGTCATTCTAGGCATAGGTCACTTTTATAACATGAGCCAAATTGCACACTAGTCTAGTGGCACCCTAGGGTTGGAAATGGTTTTATTCTTCACCTCTACATTCCATCCCCCAAATTTGAGCTCCTCTAATTTAACTTCAGCCCTTTGATTTGTGGAAGGTAACATAATGCTAGTATGTGGAGTCAACCTCCTCCTCTCCATCTAAAGTTTGCTAGTGTGTAGATAATAACAAAATAATCAATAATTGATATTAGAAAACTTTAATTTTGCCAAAAGATATTTTGTTCAAGCTCTTGTTCATCTCATTGGTAAGCTACTCTAGCCAATTGAAGTTCCTACCCTCGCAAACTAGTTTCTGTGCTATATCAAGCACCCCTAGAGGCATTTCATGATATCCCCTTGCATGTGCCAATACCTTTGCAGAATTATCTCTACAACTAGTCACACCCCTTCATCTTGTACTTGGTCACATGTTATCCCCCTAGTTTTTGTCAAAATGGCATAGAATTACTTGATGATGGGGTTGATGAGAGAACTAGTAGACTTACATGGCCTCAATGATGCTCCTCCATTTGACAAGCCAGTCGCTTTACCAAAAGACGATTAGGGAATATATTATTCTAGTGCAACATATTCATTAATTGGTCTACCAATTTATCAACGTGCTTCTAATATATGCTTCCTTCCAAATTTTTGTTTTTCAATCACTTGTAGACACTACATAAACTAGAGCCGCTCAACCTTCTCCCGAACAAAAAATGGTTGGGAATCTTCCCATTTCATAGCTTGTAGTTGGTCCCTTATTCCAAACTCATCCATTTGATGTTTGTTCATCCTAAGGAACTCATATCCGATTCCTTCATAAGTGCATCTATTTGTGGCAAGACCCTTGGATTGTTATGAGACAACATTTTTATGCAGTATAAGTCGGTACTGCAAATTCTAGACTCAAAATGCTTCTCTTGAAATGCTATGTTAAACCCCTCTTTGATCTTAGAAACCCAAACTCCATTTACCTTCTAATCTAGTAATTAGTTTCTCTCAACTACAGTTTTCACTTTTTCTTGGCTCTAGTTTTAAATTTCTTTGGAAATGGGTTGCAAGTTTGGGCATAAGAAAATACAAATGTAGTAATCTACCAAGTTATGAACTTGTTTTAAAACATCACATGGCATTTGATTCTTCAAATCTTTTTGGTGGCACATCAACAGTTTGTCACATACCATAACAGTTAATAAATGTCTTCTAATCATTTCACATTAAATAAATTTCCGATAATAATCACACATTAAATATTTTTCCTTTAATGAATAGCACATTAAATAATTTTCCTCTAACTAATATTAAATAAATTTCCGATAATAATCACACATTAAATATTTTTCCTTTAAGGAATAGCACATTGAATAATTTTCCTCTAACTAATATTACATTTTGATTCAATAAGTTTAAACTTTTGATTATATTAACCATGACTCATCAATCCCCTCAATGGTTTGCCACAAAATATGACATTTGATAAATGTCCTCTAATCATTTCACATTAAATAAATTTCCTATAATAATCACCCATTTAATAATTTCCTTTAATTAAATAACCTTTCCTCTAACTAATGTTAGATTTTGATTCAATAAGTTCAAAGTTTCGCTTATATTATGTTGAGTCATGACTCATCAATCCCCTCAAGTAAGTCTCCTTAATTAGATGTTTAATTAAATTAATATTGTTCCATGTCTTAGCAAAATTTTCTATTCTGATTCTCCCTCATATGCCTGGAATACTGCAGGACGTAGGAAATTCACAAGATGTTTTGGATTAATCTTACAAACATTTGAGCATATAATGTTTTCTATTCATCTAAATAAAATGTTTCTCTACCCAGTTTTCCAAAATTCTACAACTTATTTATTGTACAGTGCTCAAAAGCAGCTACCCAGCCATTTTCTACGCTCCCAGTTGGCAGTGTTTCTCAAGTCCCTGAAATACTACAGGAATTAAGATCTGTGCACGAGATTTTTATTTTTATTTTTGGAAATATTAAAACATATCGACCTATTCACTCAAATATCTTCTGTTCTATTTGGCAGGCAAAGGAATCCGCAAAACATTTAGTGACTAGAAGTCTGTTTTCACTTGATCTGAGAGTAAAAGCAAGGCTTCAGTTCGCTATGGTAGAACTTGCAGCTTAACAACAAAACTCTACCTAGTATAAGAGTTGGCTCAGCTAGATACGGCCATGGTAGAGGAATTAAGACATCTAGAAACATGTTTCGTAATGGGAAATGGATAACATGGACTGAATCTAAGAGAATCTACAACCTACTTGACATTCAACAAGGACTTATTCTACGTAGATAAAGTCCTAAATACCTCTTGCTTCAGGCCTTAGAGTGGACTTCGACACAATATTTTGATAAAATATATGCTAGATCAAGGGTCCTCCTATGCTTGAAATCTCTTTTAAGGCAATTGTATGACAAACTTTCTTGCTCCCATTGTATTTGCCGGACACTTACTTGCAAGTGGGTTGTGTATGACCCCCCGCCCCCTAGAAGATGGGTTGATAGATTTTCTATTTTGCGATCTTCCTATGTAAATCATAAAACATCCTTCTTTAAATGGTTAGTTCTTCATCAAAAAATTGCTATTGCTTCTGTGCTAATAAAATGTCGTATTTCAGTCAGTGCTTGCACTGTGTGACGCCAAGAAGAAGCTATCAAGCATGTCTTTTGTTATTGTTTCTTTGCTCAGTCTGCCTGAAAATTTTTCCTGTAGGATGGTCTATCAATGTTCAAAAGAATCTTTCTTGGACTGATATTTTCCTTGGTAATTGGTACCTTAAGCTGCAATATTCTGTCAAACCCAGCCTTTTGTATAGGAAATTGTCACTCAATATATCAACTAAAATTCTATGGGATATGGCATGTTTCTTTTTCAGAACCAAAAAAATTAATAATATTTTAAGTTGGGCCCAATCATTTTATTTTCAAAGGAACTACTTAAATATTATTATAAGGCCTATGTAATATCTAAATAAGTGTTTTTAACACTTCATTTGAAATGTAATTCAAAAAGGGCTTTTAGATGTAATTTAAAAATATTTTTAAATACTTAAGAGGGAAAAGTAAATAAAAATAAAAATAAAATAAAATAACATAGAGGGCCCAAGGCCCCAAAGTAGGCACCTGTAAAAGAGAGGTGAAGGCTCAAAGCAAATCATTTGAATATGTCATTCACTATTCCTTCCAATTTGGAGTTTGAGGCATTCAAAGACGAAAAGCCTTGGTTTGCGACTTCCCAAGGATGAAAACCCTCTTGGATTCATTGTGGATTTGGAGACAAAAACCCTCATATCTAATTGGGGCGATTCTACATAGGGATTTTGATTGTGCTTATTGTTGTGACTAATCCGATTCATATTTGCAGGCAAATTGTTTGAAGATATTGGAGATTTAGAGCGTGGTGAAGATCTTGAAGATTACAATTTGCAGATTTGTTGTAAAGGATTTAATATTATATCTTAGTTATCTTCTGTAGAAGATTCAGTATTATATTTTATCTGAGTATATGCTGCCATACAAAATTAAGACTGATATATAAATAATCATTTCTAGCCGTACCATTTCCTAGATTGGATTGCAGCTATTAGAAGCCACCTTCACAGCAACAAAGTGCAAAATTGTTGATTCATGCCTGCCGCATCTTTTCTTTATGCTGTCATATCACCTGCCGTATAGTGAGTATTAATTCTAAGTTAGTGAAGCACTTTATGATTTTGAGAATTGTTGTACATTTGATTATTCTATTGAGGAAGCCTCTCATGTGCCGTACCTTGTGAGTTTTGGGGATCGCTGCAGTTGAGCAATTAATTAATGAATATTCTGTTGTTCATTGGCACTAAACCTGTGCAACTTGTGTGTAAAGAAATATATGGTGATCAAGATTTAGTTGCTGCAATAACAACAATAAAATTTAGGGTGGACTTGTAAGTAGTCTTCAGCTTTGGTGTAATTTACTGTTATTTAAAATATCTGAATATTAAGGGATGTTTGCAATATTTATATCAGTTTCAGATATGCCATTATAATGATAATATTTGATTATTATAGTAGCAATCCTGTCATATTTATTTCAGTATTGCATAATCAGGAAATAAAAAAAAGGAAATATATCACAGAAATTATAAAATATCAGAAAGGATATTAACCAGCAGTTCCAGGAGTTGATTTCAGATTCGTACAGCTGTCATTCCAAGTGGTAGTAGGGAAATTGTACTTGGCTGTGAATTAATTAATGTTTTAGCAGCTCATTAAGAGGTTTCTTAATGTTGTTTAGTACTTCTGCTGAATATTATATGTAAGGATCTGAGTTTTTAGCATCAATAATTATGTGTTTCCAGATCTTGGCCATGAACAAAATATCTGAAAATTATTGAAGTTTCATATTTGCTGTTCTGCATTATATTTTCTCTAGTTTGTATAAATTGGAAATTACAAAAATTGAATATTTTTTGAAAATTTCCGATTGGGGACGGTACAGGATATGTGGAAGAAAAAGAAACAATGATATTTTTCAAGAGAAAAGGACACCTATTGACTTCATCAGTGAAATCACCTTTCTTACTATTGCTTTGAAGGTTAATTTGCACTCGAAGATTCCTGAGATACAACTGAGAAGACTTTTAAACAGTTGTTATCTGAATTTTGATCAGCATCCCTAGTTAATACAATGAACTTTTCTAAGATCGCTCCTGTTCCTGATTGGGCCCAGGTAGATCTTCTTCCAGAGAATGCTGAAATTGATGAGGGTGGAATATAATTAGGAATAGAAATTCTATGCATGATAATGGCAGAGACTTCTGGGATCAAGTCCAGATAGACATTGATGAAGGATTGCAGGCTCATAGTCATGGTATGCTCATATGGATCTCTATGGTGTAAGTGTTGAATGGCAGATAAATAAGGTAGCTGGGACTCGTGATATTTATAGGGAGAGAGAAAGAATGGTAGATAATCCTGATGCAGTCCTCCAGGCCTGACAAACAACTGCTGATAGGATGGGAAGACTTCAACGAAGATGGCAAGAATGACCAAAGAATGACCCCTCCTCAGAATCCTGTGGAATCAGGTCTCATTCTGCCTGTACATTGTCTTCAGATTCATCACTTGCTTTACTGACACTTAGTCCTACTAGAAATGGAGGGATTTTCCAAGCATTTGTTGAGATTTGAGAGATTAATTAAGAATCAAGTCCATTAAATGGCAAATTCTCTACAGGGGATAAGAGACATCATTTATGATTGAGAGCAGGAGGGTCAGCCAGCAGAGAAACTGAAAGCACAAGAACTTGTTGAAGAAGGTAGAAATTCTGATGAAAATACAGGCAAGGGTATGGAGAGCAAACTGTGGAGAATGTACCATGCTAAGGGGGCTTCTAAACCCACTTGATTTCTTTATTATGCTTCTTCGTTAATGCTATGTGAAACTTGAAAACTGTATTAAGCCTGTAGTCTTCTGGTAATGGCCAGAGGCAAGGTACAAACTTGGTAGGATTTTTGATGTTGTTCAGTGGATGATGTTTTGTATATTTTCTTTTACTGTTTGATCTCATTCATGATTGTCCATTGTAGACATACACTTGGTTTGTAAACTTTTATACATACACACGTGTGTAATATATATATATATATATATATATATATATATATATATATATATTACTTTAGGGAAATTGAGACTGTTCAAGGAGGAAGTAGCTCTTCTTGTCAAACCCAGGTCTACAAGTTTTCCTAAGGATGTTGTGCCATTGTCACTTGGAGCACAGGATGACATGTTATCCTTCTTCGCCTTCTAGGGAAGAAATTTCCTCATAAACATTGTGTTGAGTTCATTTGATCCTTTTGTTCTAAGCTGTAAGATTATATGCATTTCTTCAAAATAAAAATAAAAGGAAAGGGCATAATCAAAGTCAGGTCTGCTGGTTTTCATAAAGATGGCTTAGGTCACAGGATGACATGTTATCTTTCTTTGCCTTCTAGGGAAGGAATTTTCTCATAAACATTGTATTGAGCTGATGTAATCCTT
This sequence comes from Cunninghamia lanceolata, assembly GCA_027924645.1. Classification (NCBI taxonomy): domain Eukaryota; kingdom Viridiplantae; phylum Streptophyta; class Pinopsida; order Cupressales; family Cupressaceae; genus Cunninghamia; species Cunninghamia lanceolata. The sequence goes on along the minus strand of BSBN01000352.1, from coordinate 13,753,300 downwards.
TTGTTCTAACCTGTAATATTATATGCATTTCTTCCAAATAAAAATTAAAGGAAAGCGCTCTACTATATCAACTCACCTCAACTAAGGGCTTCCCACCATGAAGTAAAATGTCCACGCTTCTTTCTGTCTGAAACATCACGCCAAAATGTATTATAAATGAGTAACATAGCATGTGGAACCCAAGCAAAAAGTCCCACTATAGTATTTGCAAGTGACAAAACAGAAAGAATATTTTCCTGTCTGCATGTCATTATCCTTATAAAACATGTGGGCATAAACATTATAAATCTTAACAAATAATAAAAAAAGAAACTAATTTAAAAGTACTAAGGTGAAGTCCCACAAATAAGGATGTTATGTGCAACAGGAAACTTGATCCTCTAACTTGACTTGATAGCCTTTTAGAACTATAGTGAGCTTCACACTCTAGTTGATGCAAGAGCATCCTAGAGGTTGAGCAGTCTTTCATCACCCAAAAATAATTTCCTTTCATTTTGCTCTGTTTTGGTTAGTCTGCACAATGGACTAGCTGCTGTATTTTGGTTTGAAGTGTGCATTGTGAGTTTTTATGTGTTTGGGAGCCTAAGAAATTTACATCACCACAAAGCCCATTAGTTGTGGCATTGGAGCTGCATACAGGCACACAGTCTAAAGTAGGCTCTTGCATGAGTGTTGACAAAGACAACCTTTGAGGAACCAAAGAATGAAGCATACAGCCTGCTGAAGGGTGAAGCCTACGGTCAGTTGGACAGAGTGTGCAGTTTATGGTTAGATGAAGAGAGTGAAGTGTTTAGTTGGGTTGAGAGAGTGAAGCATACGGTTGGCTAGAGAGAAAGTGAAGTGTATATTCAGCTGGAGAGAGAGTGAAGTGTAAGGTTGGCTGGAGAGAGAGTGAAGCATACGTATGGTCAGCTAGAGAGAGAATGAAGCATACAGACAGCTAGAAGCTGATGCATCAAGTTGCTTGAAGCTTCAATTACAGACAGCATCATTGGAAGACCAAGGTTCGCCCAAAGCTAGTTTTAATGGTCAAAGAAGAGAGGGAACAGAGGGATGGTGAGAGTTAGAGCTAAGGGTGAAAATGAAGTGGTTCTTTGGTATAGCTGGGCTTGTATAAACAAAGGATAGATTGTATCACAAAGACTCCAATGGCAAACTTTTGGTCCTACAATAATTTACCCTTCAATGTGGTGAACAGTCCATATTGGAAAGGGCTGGTAAATACAATGACTAAGGATTTGAGTGGGCCATTGCTAGAGGAAGATGTCAAAATTACATAGCTTGTGGTTGATGATTAGAAGAAAGTATGGTGAAGCAAGGGCTGCAACATCTTAACAGATGGATGGACAGGTGGCTAGATGGCCAGAATAGGACTCTCTTAAACTTTTTAGTGGCTTCGAGTGGCACATTGGTGTTCTTGAAGTCTGTAGATGCTTTGCATGAAGTCAAAAATGCTAAGACTTTGTGCAATAAATTGGATGGGGTGATCTAGGTAGTTGGGGTTGCGAATGTTGATCAAGTTGTCACAAACAATGCAATAGCATATGTATCTACAAGGATACTTATTATGGAGAGGCATCCCATTCTTTCTTGGACTCCTTGTGTTGCACATTGCTTGGATTTGATGCTAGAGGATATTGGGAAGATTGGATGGGTCAAAAGTGTAGTCGAAGATGCTAAAAAAGTTACCAAATTTATTTACAACCATACTTGGTCCTTACTTTGATGAGAGGTCACATGAATGGCAAAGAGCTTGTGTCACTAAGAATGACACAATTTGCCACCTACTTCCTCACTTTGCAAAGCATTTTAGCTGCAATTCCTTCTCTCAAGCAGATGTTCATGTGTAATGCTTGGATGAAGTCTCCATATGCCAAAAACCCCAAGGGGAGAAGGCCACAAGAACAATTTTTGATGAGATGTCTATCAAAAATGCAAAGGAGTTACTCAAGGTAAGTAACAATTACAAACATAAATTTAATAGGGAATTATCTATTTGCTATTTTTTTCGTTTTTAGTTAATTTTGTAATAATTTAAAATTTATTTTCAATTTTTTAGGTGACAATCCTTGGTCAAGGTTCCACATTTGGTAGAAGGGGACAGCATGCTGATGGGTTACCTCTATGAGGCTATGGATAGGGCCAAAGAGGCCATTTTGCATTACTATGGTGGAAACAAAAGAAAATATGAGATCATTTGGCATATCACTGATCGTAAATAGACAAACAAACTCCACCAGTCGATACGTGCCTTGGCCTACTTACCTAAACCAAAAGTTCTACTTCTCTAATACATTTAGGGCTGATGAGGTCACGGCAAGCATTGTTTCATGCATTGATATGATGGTACTAGATAATGAGCTTAGAGATAGTTCTTGATGAGTTAGAGGTCTACAAGGGTGCAGAGGGAAGGCTCTCTTCTTCAACTTAAGCAATTCAAAGGAGGGAAAAACGACTAGGTAAAAAAATAATCCTTTAATTTTTAAATTAATACTAGAAAGTAGAAACTTGAAAGTTTGAACAAGTTCTAATTTTTTTACTTAATTCTTATATTTTTTAAAAATGTTTTACTTGTAGATTTAGGGTTGGAGAATTACAGTTCTAGCATACCAGATCTTCAAAGGTGTAATGTCCCCATTTTCGAGAGCATCAGAGTTTGGAAGATTAGCCTATTATTTCGACCCTCGTAGGCTAAATGGACTTGGATAGAGGGTCCATTGAGGCAGTTGCTTAGTTAGTTGGTGACCTTACTTCTCTCCAGTGCTTTGGTTGGTTTAGGTTTCGGCCTTTGCAGAGGTTTTTGGGCTCAGTTTGACACACTTACTATTTATAGTAAGACTGTGGTTGTAGAGAGGGACCCCTGCTATTTTTGGTAAGGCGGTTGGATGCACAGAGGGTACCATGGTGAACCCCTAGGTTCAGACAGAATTGAGAAATGATGTTTAATTATGAAGATAAGTGATTTTAATTATTATTAAAGGTAATCTTTAATAATAATTAATTATTATTTAAAAGGACATCATATGGTTAATAGACCTTATATTATAAGGGGGTTATAATGTTTTTTTTAAAGCCATTAATAAAGCACATTATTTTTACCCAAGTGGAGATATAATATAAAGTCAACAAAAGCATTATGATTATTTTATTATTAATGATTGAAAAAGCTCCTTGGGAGTCGTGCATTTTGGGAGGAGTATAAAAGCATTGGAAAAAGCACAATTCATTATCATTTGATCATTATACAATTTGGCTTTGTTCTTTGAAGAGTTTTTTCTCTTGGAGGAGAAGGAAACCTAGCGTTTCTGCAACTCAGCTTCATACCAGCATTGGAGAACGTGCATTCTTCTTTGTTTGAGCAAGTTGAAGGTGTGCAAGATCATCTGAAGAATTGCAAAGGGGTTTGGCTTCATCCAAAAGTCAAAATAGAACAAACTGGTGAAGATATGTTCAAGGGTTTGAACCAGATTTCATTGTGAGAAGCTTATATCTGTTGCAGCTGCATTTAATAAACATTGTGCACTGATATCAAGGCCGTACTTGCCCTAAGACAGGCCGTACCTTTCCATGGCAGAGATATGAGTTTTGGGTGGGAGTTTTGAGCTTGTTTGGAACTGTTATTCATCATTCCCTTTAGGCGTCATAGATGCATGTTCGATTGAGACAGCTTGAGGGATTTTGGTGAGGGTTTGTTATTGCTTGCTGCTGCTCCATTACTACCTGGCCGTACCATCTCATTAACAGGGTCATGGGACACTTATTTGACAAGATTTGGGTGTTATATTGCATTGTATACTCTTGGAATGGTCATGATACCAATCCCTTATCAGTTGTTGTACTAGAATTTCAGACTTCATCTTGCTTGATCAGCCAACTGGGTATGTAAAAATCTTCATACTATGCCAATATAATTTTCTGGGTATTGATTGCTTAGATAATAGGGGATGTTATCTCAACTGGGTCTTTAATAATTTGGCCAAATAATGAATATTTTGGGAGATATTGAAATCTGGAATTTTCAGCAATTCATTTCCTTTGCAATTTCCTATTAGTGTAGAAAATATATATATTTGCAATATCTTTGTTTGTTGTACTACACTTTTATACCCAACATAGCATAAAATATCAAAAAACTCAGACAAGGCAGAACAGTTAGTAAATATCTCAGAAGGGGTGGGATATTACAAAAGGCTAGCTTTCCATGTTTTATCCTAGCCCTATATATTTGCAATATCTCTGTTTGTTGTACTACACTTTTATACCCAACATAGCATAAAATATCAAAAAACTCAGACAAGGCAGAACAATTAGTAAATATCTCAAAAGGGGTGGGATATTACAAAAGGCTAGCTTTCCATGTAGTGCTTCTAGGTCTGAACCCAATTGGAGCCTATTTGAGAGCATTCACACAAAGAAAAACAGGGTGACCCATGAGAACTTCAATGACCTTGTCTTTGTCCAATACAACCTTCAACTTCAAACCAAAAAGGTGGAGGGTACTTCTCATGATTCCATCGACTTGGATGACATCAATCATTTTACTAATTGGACTATTAAAGAAGAATATAATGATATCTTGTTTACTGATGAAGATATTGCTCAATTGGAGAGAGCAACAACATAAACAACACAAGTGGATGCATTAGAGGAAAATGAAGACATTTATGAAGAAACAATCAATCCTCATGTTGATACCACCTACCTTCTAGTTAGAGGCCCAAAAAATTAAGTTACACTAGGAGGGGGAAGAGGAGGATGTAGATTGTACTTGGCTGTTTTTTGACATATGTAAACAATTATAGTTCTGTTATAAGCTTATTATTTATAATTTTGGTGTAATACAATGTATTGTTTGACTTTGAAAGTTTAAAATTCCAAATTTTGAGCATTTAAGGGTCATACGACATATGTAATGTATAAATTATGACAAAGTGATGATCATAATAGACTTTTGTGTTCTCCAAATGCATTAATTTCTACTTTTTTGGTAATTAATTTTTTTTGGGCCATGTCTTTTGTTGAGTCCGTATCAAGTCCTGAGTCTAAGAAAAGTTTTTGGGTTGCTGAGTTTGCATTTTCAAACTATGGTTCCAACTCGCACAACGATAGATCACAACACAACACACATCATGGAGTGCTATAACATCCAACATTGTACTATGAATTCACCATGGTAGAGTAGAGATATTCCTACTATTTTAAAATTCATTCAAATAGCGACACATATCAAGATGAATTCAATTGGAGATTTAGGTCATTACGCAAACATCCTATCCTATTAATTGCAAAGCTTCTTTTCCACATGATGATATGTGTAATGTCCCCATTTTTGGAGTGATCACCATTGGAGAGGTGAGGGTCTTGTTTTCACACTCCAGGAATTTTGGGAGGAGAATTGAGGTTTTGGAGATGACTTATCATATTTTTTTTGGGAAGATTGATATGTGCCTTTCATTTGATATCCTTCTCTTTCCATGGGAGCGACCCATTTAGAGGCATTATGAGTGTGGAAACTTGCCATGTTGTGCCAGGAGATGGATTTGCCATGTGATGAAGTTGTTAGTATGTTTTATGTGATGCCACCTTGGTTTGATTGATCATCTGTTCGCCAACATGGAGGAAGACTTGATTAATGCATATTTGACACCTTTGGACGACCTTTGATGAAGAAACAAAGAATAACATATTATCTATACCTTGGCACTTGAAGGAAGAAGCTTGGAGAAGAGAAAGAAGATAAATTCATTTGAATTTTCTAGATGCCCAAGTATCTTGATGCAGGTCGGCCCTATTAGAAGGGAAAAACAGATTTTAATAAGGAAAATTCAAGTCTGGGTCGGCTAGAGTAAGCTGGGCGCCAAAGAGCATAAGGGAGGGTTGGCCTTGATAGGAAAAAGGTGATAAAATAATGATTTTTCTGCCTAGGTCGGCCAGCAATATATGGAGGTGAAAAACATGTATAAATATAAGTTTTTTGGTGGCATTTCATCATCACTCATTCACTCATTCATACATCATTTGGAGTTTATCTCTTGGAGAAGGACTTGAGACAAAAACCTTGAGTTCTTGGGAGAAGTTGGATGAAAACCTAGCTTTTCCTTTGTAGGATTCCGTGATGTAAGTTCACTTGTGCTTCATTGATAATTTGTGGAGAAGAGGAGCAGATTGCTAAATCAGATTTGGAGATCATCTTTGAGGCTTCCCTTGGCATGGATTGTTGCATCTTTGACTAGGGTTTGACCTAGATTTGGAGCGCCACCTTGGAGGAAGGTTGATTGCATTCTTGGAGGCAAAGTTATAGTTTGTCATTGCTGATTAGGGTTAGGGCAAAGCAGAAATCTATAGCAGCAGCAGTGCAGGTCTGATTTCACCCTAATTCCTTGGCGTGAGCATCAACATTGTCTTAGGGTTTCATCCCTCTTTGGAGCGCCATCATTGGAGAATCATTTTGTGGTGGTTTGTTGGCATTTGTGGCATCATGGCTCACACTTTTTGGAGCAGCAGACCTAGAAGACCTGAGCGCCCTAATTTGGAGCAGAATTCTTTGGTGATTGAAGGTTCTAGGGTTAGGGTTTCATGCCCTAATTGGAGCAGCACTCATTGGAGGACTTTGCTATAACTTCAAAGGTCATTTTGCATTGTTTGTGGTATGTGCAACCTTAGGGTTTAGGGCAGATTATTGCTGGGCATGTTTGTCATGTTTGCCCAAGACAATTGATGTCATTGAAGACTTGTCATATTCTGATTTTTATAGCAGCAGACTTCTGATTTAATTTTCACTGATTTGTGGTTGCCAATTGAAGTGGATTCATTGCATGTTTGGTTGTGAAATTCAAGTATTTTATTAGTAAATATATTGGCAATGATATTGTGATGTTTTGGCATGATTTATGGGCCATTGTATGCATTTATTTAAGTCTGATTTGAAGTTCATAAGTTAGGGTTTGAGCAGAAAACTAAAGAGCAGAATTCCAAATTAAAAAAATCAGAGTTTTTCCAAGTATAGAAGTTTGGAAAGCCCATAAATCCAAAATTGTCCAAAATATCCCGTTTTGGGATATTACAATATGCATACTTTAAAATGAGATACAAACATAAACAACAGTATAAAAATTCATAATTCACCCAATGGAGAGCAAACTCAAATGGTCAACACCATAAGCACAATCACTTACACATCAAAGAGTTCTCTAGCATCTATCATACTACATAAGGAATGAAAATACACTTGAGGACTCTAGTCCTAACCAACCAAGCAATTCCTTCAATGCAACAATTTCTTTTCACATGCACACTATGCAAAATGACAAGTGTTAACATTTTAATTTGCACCTTTCAATGTGACACAAAATGGAATAGAAGTGCAGTAGAACTGCTCTTCGAATTAGAAGAGGAAGCTCCCTGTAAAATAAAAACTAACCTACTATGAACAATATGTACTTGTAATTTACAAATTTTATAATAGTTTTGGAGGTGATTTCACGTTCATGCTGAATAAATCTTAAATGTGTATCTTTTTGGATTTGCCTAATGTAAAAAGGCTAAGACGCTCTTCCACCAATAGGCACTGGATTGTATACTTTTTGACTAACATGAAATCCTATAACTACATGCTTGTGCTACTTAGCTAAAAGCAGAGACTGAGCAAAACAAGTAGACATGAGGATTTAAATGACACTAACATTAGAAGCTAAACACAATCATTGCATTCAAAGCTACAAGAGACTGACCTAATATTTACTGCAATACAAAGCTTTTAGTAATTGTTAAGTGATATTTAACTCATAAAGGTACACTAACACATAAGATAGAACACTTCAATAGTAATTTAGAAGCAAAGTAGGCATACTAAATCCCATTGAATGAATAACGAATTTGATAATAACACTAAATAGCAATTTCAACAATATGCAGGCATGAGAATTACCATTCCCCCTCACTAAGTGCAAAAAAGCACTTATTTATATTGTTGACAAAGCTATTGCATGAAAATAAATAAAAAGCTAACTACTATTTCTACTCTTAAGAATAACTGATTGCATGAAATGCAATTTTTATTACAAAATCTTATCCACTAATTCTAAAATTACAATCATGCAACCTTCAGTTAAGGTGTAGATTACAAACTATGACTTAATGCTCACATCTCTAGCATGACAAGAGATCTAAAAATAGTAAACTCCAGACTAAAAATAGTGAACACTAAAAATAGCACGGGCTCCTCACACTAAAAATAGAGACTGTTAAAAATAATGGGCCATAAATAGCTTTGACTAAAAATAGCAAATCCTTGAATATGCTCCTCTTTGAAAATGGTGACAGCTAAAAATAGTGCAAGCTAAACATAGACTTTCTGTCAGGTAGCTATGAAGAGTTTGATAATCCTACAACTTTACCTATGATCACCGCTAACCCCCTGAAAAACCTTGACAATCTACTCATTCCTCCCTCCTTTGCATAGGTGCGTCCCTTTTGGAAAGCATGCCCCTGCTTTGTATTGGCATGTCTAACACAAAAATTTCAAGAAAAATCACCTCCTTTATATTGGCGCGCCTAAGCTTCTTGGCATGTGAATACACTGGCGTGTTCAAACTTTAAAAATTGCCCTCCTTTGTATTGGCACACCTGAGATTCTTGGCAAGTGCCAATACACTATACTAGACTTGAAATTTGATAGTTTTTACAACCCTTATTGGAGCACATTGCCTCATGAGGCGCGCTTGAACACTTTGTTGAAGTGATGACTTGCTTTCTATTGTTGCATCAATGGTCTAAAGTGTGTGCCAATGCATTAGGATATGAATGTTAACAATGTACAAGTTCCTATATATTGGCATGTTGTTTGCTAGGCGTGCGCACCAATACACTATCACATGCTTTGCAAAGGATTTTGGAGTCTTTATTGTGGCATGTGGGTCCTCTAGGATGCATGCTACTATGCTAGGGATTTTTGTTTGATTTTTGAATGTTTCAATGTGGCATGCCATCTACTATTATTAGACCTTTTTTATTTGTTTTTGTGTCTTGAAAATTCAACTTTAGTTCAAGGTTATAAATAGCCATTTTTAAAATTTTGAAAGTCATAACTCAAACTGAATAGTGCCACTTCTCTACATGAGTCAGCAAGGAATAGAAGATTTTTAACTACAATTATAAATAGAAAATATGTGCCTCGTATTTGCACGCCATTCCTCAAGCGTGCATGCCATTAAAAGAAAAATATTTTTTTGTTTAAAACTACTTGTTATGGCACACCTGTCCTCAGGGACACACACCATTACACTGTCTCTTTTTTAATCCATGATGTGGGATGAGATTTCTCAGGTGTGTGCGCCTTTGCAACCTTTAAAATCTAGAATTTTACTTTGTCCTTGTAACGTATCTATCTTCTATGTATGGCACATTGGTGTTCTAGTGCGTGCGCCATTGCATTAGCAAGGGAAAAGTTTGATGTATGATATGGCATGTCTAATGAAACAGGTGCATTGGTGTCCTAGCGCGCACGCCATTGCATTAGCAAGGAAAAATTTTGATTTATGATATGGCACGTCTAATAAAACAGGCGAGCACCATTGCTCTTGTCTTCCTTTTTTAAAACAACTCCTTTTTGTTCATGTGGGATGTTCATCTGCAAGCACACACTTTTGCACAAGAAAAGAATTTATTTTGTTCATAATGGCACGTCCATCTGCAGAAGTGTGCACCATTGAGTAGGGAGGAAAACAACTTAGTGTACTGGTGCATCCAACTTTCTTGATATGCGCTGGCAAACTGGAATGATCTTCCTTGATTCTGCATATGCCTTTGTATTGGCGCGTTGGTTCTTTGGCGTCCACATCTTTAATGTGGCACGCATGGTGTGGAAGGCGTGCGTCACTTCATGAGCTTCTCTTTTTTTCTAAAAAGGTTGCATTTGATACAAGAAATGTGTAGATGTTTATCTGTAATTACCACACATCACATGCACTATTTTGGTCCTCCAAGAAGAAATTTAGCAAACTTGTTGAAACCAAATATCCATCAACTTCATTCTATTAGAGAGGATTGTTTTTTTGCAAGAACTCTTGCAACTAGTGATCATGACACATAGTTGATGGGAACAAACCCTCATTTGACCAAGGGGGAACCTCAAGCCATGTGACTTCTTAGCGTTTAATTTCGCACCTTTTGGTGAGAAAGAAAAACGGACAGCGTGTATAGTAGGACTGTTCTTCAAATTAGGAGGGGAAGCTCCCTCAACAAGGAAATTAAAAAGACGTTTACAAAATAACCTATCTTTTTGATTTCTCAAGGCACGAGCATAAGGCAATGAAGCTCTTCTGCGAGGCTATAAGATTTTCTAAAGCTTTCCAAAAGAAAATAACTAACTTTATCTAAAAACACTTCCGATTGCTTTGAGTAAATCCAGAGCATAAAGAAATCAAAGGAACAACTTGGAGATTTTCAACACAAAAGAACAATAATAATTTGACAACAATTGTTCATGCACAAAGTTATGAACGGTTTTCACAACTCTCGACAACAAGATAGATCTCAGAAACCATGATGCATATTCTCATTAATCAAAAAACAAGAACAAATAACACTGCTTGAACAATAAAATGCGAGCAAAAATTAGTCTCAGCATTTACCATTAGAGAGTTTAAGTGTGTAGAATACACTTATTTATACCCTAAAAAGTGAAGATGCAAGAAAATAAAAAGAAGAGTTAACTAACACTCTTCACTCTAGATCTAATTGTTGCAGGGGAAGCATGCAAGCTTATTAGCAATTAAAACTAAAAGTATCTTGTCATGCAGTTCAGTTAACTGAACTTGCATGTTATTACAAAATGAGTTCCAACTCAAAGATAATTTGCATGATTTCCAAAAGCAAAATCTAAAAATAAATTTAACTCAAGATAACAAAGTTAGTTCTCAAAATAGAAACTGCTTTGGAAATCTCTCCTGTTGCCAAAAAATAAATCCCTCCTGCAGATAGTGAAAAATTGACTAAGTATGAGACTTGAGAATTTTCTCAAATTCCTCAATCCTAGCCTCATCTGGCATAACCATGGAATCAAGGTGAACCGTCCTCATCTACAGGTCAATGGCAGCATCCTCTGTGATTTTCGCAAAAACCTCAAAATCTTTTTCAGCCTTAGTAAACTTTGATGCAATTTCAACCAGGATGTACATTTTGTCTACGTGGGGATCACCACAAAACTTTCCGCGGATTAGTTGAATGAACTCCTCCTGCAAAATATGAACAAGGCAATTTACGCTTTCATTACTGAAATACCTACAAGGAATGTTTTGGACAAAATCAATGGCATATTTTTCAATGCCCAGAAGCTTTTCTTTCCATGTAGCCAACTCCATGGCTATACCCTCCGAGGTTAAACTTGTCACAAGTCTGTTTCTTTGACCTTGGAATATTCATGTTTGAGCAAGGATTTGGCCTCAATGGTGGCCGATGAATATTGCATGATGACTCGGAGGGGTCTTGTTCTGATGCCTTTTTGCCTTGAAAATTGCTAATCTGCACCTCTGTGTGTTCGCTGTTCAAGAAAATCAAGTTTCCTTTTCGCTGTCCAAAATTTAATTTTTTGTGAAATTTTTTTTTTTTTTTGCCCTTGGGAAATGAAAATTTGGAGCTGCAACCTTAAAGAATCAATGAATCTGAGCTCAAAACAGCTAAAGATGATGGAAAACGCCTTTTGCCAAAGTGGGTATGCACCAAAAATGAGAAATTTTGAACATATAGGCCGCAAAAATCAATTTTATTTTGGCTGTAGGTGGGGATTTTGCCCATTAACAGTCATAACCAGTGAAGAAAAACCTTGAAAAATCATCAAAAATGGCCTCCTGGACTTGGGCACTGCCTCCTGAGTGTACAAATGGGCCTTGAAATGATGGAGGATGAAGGAAAAAGTGTCTGGAAGTTATGAATTCGCCTCTTGGATACTTGGCTGGTCCAAAAAGTGCCTTTAAACCTGCAATAAAAAGCTTGAAAAGCTCAACAATGGCCGCCAATGCAAAGAAATGGTCTTCCTGTGAACAAATATGCCTTGGAGTGTGAAAGAAAGGTATAGAATGATGCAACAATGTGTAGACTTTGCACCATATGCGAGGATCCACTCCTTAAAGCCTTTGAATCTGCCCTATACAAGCTTTCAATCTTCCATTAATGGTCGCCATATGTGAAGTGCGGCCTCTAACCTCTTCTCTTGCCTTTGGAAAATGATAATAGCAATGCTAGAGATCTCCTTTATAGTGAACACCACCCTTCTAGGGTTTTCAATGTGTTGTTTCCTAAAAATAAGATGCTCTTATTTTTGGCTCCATGTACAAAGAAGAATGAAGGATAGACCTCCATTTATAGCTTTCTGTCAATCCCAAAAAGGAGTGCTTTTTCATCAAATTGAGCGCCTTTTTTCAAATGCCAAAAAGGCGTGTGAAATCCCCAATTTGAGCGCCTTTTGCAAGAGGTCAAAAAGGTGTGCGTTTAGGCAAATTTGAGGGCCTTTGTGGGGTGTCAAAAAGGCATGTAAAATAGGCAAAAGGGGCGCTTTTTGAGATAACCAAAAAGGAGTGCGTTTTAGTGATTTTGAGTGCCTTTGTGGATGATAGAAAAAAGAGTGCAAATTGGGCAAAATGAGCGCCTTTTGAGGGTCAAAAAGGCGTGAGAATTGGACAATTTGAGCGCCTTTTATGGATGCCAAAAAGCTGTGGAAAATGGGCAATTTAGGTGCTTTTTAGAAAGGTTGAAATAGGCGTGAGTTTTGAGGGATTTAGGCGCCTTTTTGCAAGGATAAAAAAAGGCGTGGGTTTTGCTTGAATTGGGCACCTTTTGGTGGTGAAGGAGAATCTCCCTTGCAAGAGCATTTTGCCTTAGATATCCTCGTTCTTTGGCTTTTTGGAAGTGTCCTGGGTGGAAGTATTTTTCAAAATATATTTAATATTTTGAAATATACTTGCAGGATGTTTGAGATAGGTCCCGGATCCATGAGATTTAACATGCAGATTATAGATTTTTGAGGATCCACCAGATTTCAGACTTAGACAATTTTCAGGATCTTAGAACATCAGGCTTCAGGACACTAGACTTAGCCAATTTCAGGGCTTTCTTTATGATTCTTGACCTTGGAAAACTTTGAACTTTGCCTTGGCCATTTTGACGGAGGCTGCCTGGATCACTGCAGTTTGCCTCTGCCTCTGGAGCTTATTTTTGTCGTAACTTCTTCATCTAATGACAGAATGTCTTGAAGTTTGGAAATCAGGCTCATATGATCCGAAGCTCTCATTGAAGCCTCTCCTCCATGAATTATACTCCAAGGTGAAGCACACTTAGCCAAAAATGCTCAAAAATGCCTTAGAAATTTTTTCAAAATTTTCCAAAATTTCAAAATTGAATTTTGATTTGCCAGATGTATTTGCATTGCTTCCTTTGGTTCTTTTATGTCATTTTGGCCTTCGATCCATCACTTTGACCTCCTTTTTTTAGATGTTCTTTCACTACTTCAGGCCTGATTGGCTTGTCAGAATTTCCCTCCATTTGAGCCTTGGATCACCATCCTTTGATATGTCTTGTACCTGCAGGGTTAGCGCAGTAATGACAAGGCTACATGGTGCTTGGGAGGCGTGTTTGGGCACATATACGAAAAATTTCGTATGGGTACAACATGACCAATGACACTGGTGATAGTGATGGTGGTAGCGTAACCATCTTCAACCTATAGGAAATGCTCAGCATAAAAAGCAAGCTTCAGGCTAAGTGGCACAAAAGGGGAGGTCCAAGTGACATGGATGTACTGTTTGTAAATGCCCCTTCTTGCAGCATTGGTGATGGTCTCCTTCGAAGGAAGGAGTCGAGGAGGAGCATCCAAGGAATACATGAAAGGAGGTAGTCTATCAATAGAGATGCCAATACAAAGTAGGAGTAAGCTAGCATTCGAGTACCAACATTAACAGTGCCGAACTAGACCCAATGAGGTGATCCTCTCAAAAGAGCAAAGAGCCAAATACATATATCTATCACAACCAAAAGCAGAGTCACCCATGGATTTGAGTCTGTGTATGTAGAAAGTAAGCCAAAAGATAGTCTTGAGACATTAGGAAAATTGAGTTAATCAAACAAGTTGCATCTGATACAAGAAATGTGCAGATGTTTATCTGTAATTACCACACATCACGTGCACTATTTTGGTCCTCCAAGAAGAAATTTAGCAAACTTGTCAAAACCAAATATCCATCCAACTTCATTCTATTAGAGAGGATTATTTTGTTGCAAGAATTCTTGCAACTAGTGATCATGACACAGAAGCGAAATTAGTACACCGAGTCAAAGAAAAAGCAAGGTTTGAGGGTGGAGGAATTGGTGAAGAGTGACACTTTTTGGTCAAATGCCAAATACATAACCTCCATTATATCCTTGGTTTTCATGGTAATCAGATATGGAGACCCTTTAACACTTCCAACCTTGGGGAGATATATGAATGCAATGCCAGATAACTAGAGATGGAGGGGCATATGTCTGCACCTAAAGTTTTGTGAATTATTGTCTCCTTCCTATTCTAGAATTTTCTGCAGTTATTAGTAGATTTTAATAAATATTTGGAGATATAAGAAGATTTCTAGCTGATTAGGTGTTCTCTGATGATTAAAATTTGAGTTTGAATAGGATTTTTAACAGAAATAAAATAAGTTGGTGAGAATTGGTAGCTAGAGAAATTTTTATTTCTCGTTTCTTTCCTCCTTGAGCATTTTTTTAAAAAGTGGATATGAAAAAAAAAGTCTTATCACCCAACTTCCAAGATAGTGCCATTTGACTTGATTGTGAAACAGGGCACAACATTTACTCATGATATTATGCTCAATCAACTCCAAAATTTCATAAGATTATCAACAAAATAATATCATACAAAAATTATTCATACAAGAATGAGTCCATGCAATTATCATGACCTAAAAAAATGCACATACCCGATGAGCAACCCAATAACTCCTCTCCCTCATTTCAATCATAAGAGGAAAAGGTGGAGGAGCTTTACGCTCAAGAACACTTTTTTGTGTTCCCCTTGCCCGAGCTTCATCATCCCCCAATGTAACTACTTGCACTCCCCCAATCTACAAAACCAAATAAAAAGCATCATCAACAAATTCAGCCAAGAACATTAATTTCATAGTATTATATACAAACAAAACCCTACAATTTTATAAGAAAATAAAAGAATTAAAAAATCTAACACATGAGAATTTTTTATTTCATTCGACTTAGAAATGTCTGCAATGCGGTGTATTTCAAACTATCCTAAAGCCTTTAGCAATGAATTTACCAATTTTCTTAAGCACATTCAAATGAATTGATGTCTTAATGGAGAAAATACCATAAGGGTGCTTTCAGGAGAACCATGTTACTTGTTTATGACTAAAATGGATTTCAGATTGCCAGAAGATGCCAGTCACAAAACTTTGGGGTAAAATATACTTTCACATATATTTTCCCTTCTCACTGTAGAATTCAATAAATTTGATGCTTCAAACAATCATCTTACATTCGTAAGCATAAATGTTATACTCAATATTAAAGATTACTCAAACAACATTTTATCTCAAGCATGAATCACATTGAGAAGTTACAGAACACATGCAGACAGAAAGCCATCTATAAAAAAATGCACTAGTGGGGCTATTCTTTCATTCATAATTTCTACATTTATAGTATTTGAAGGTCATCATATGAATGATAACAAGATTCCTTTACTTGGGCCTTGAGTTACTTCTCTAAAAACAGGACTATCTTTTGGGGATGCCACATTGTCACACTCTACCACTTACCTTAAATTCCTTATTTAAGAGTAGCAGCTTGGTACTTGTCAATTACAATTTTGTTCACACATGTGAGAATTCTACTCACTAAACTTGGTATATTCTTTCTTACCGACGATTTTTACTATCATGGCCACATGCCTTTATGCTCTTCCTTTTTCTTTTGTAAAATTTTAAATTCATCATTTTTATGAAGCCCTCCCACATCTCACTATCAAACTTGGGACACACAACATACAAATTTTGAGCAAGATCATCAAATTATCATTAATACCACTGTTCTCCTCAAAGTTTATTTCTAGATCATCAACAGCTATGGCATCTCTAGCATTTAGCATGAGCTTCATGTTTTTTTATCCAATGGAATTGTCTTTTTTTGTGGTTCAGCTTCACCTTTACATGATATCTTCTCAAGTTTGGTGGTCTTTGTTCTTAATAATTCAAATAGAGGGTTTCCCATGTCTCACTATCAAACTTAAGACTTAACAACATAAAAATTTTGAGCAAGATCATCAAATAATCATTAATATCATAGTTACCAGACTTGACCTCGGCAAGCTGATTTTTGACTTGGACTCAGCAGAAACTTGACACTTTTTGAAAAAGGTTAAATAAAAAAATTCTAAAAACATGAATTTTCAAAAAAATTGACCTAGACTCAATCAAACTTGGCCAAACTCGGCTAGACTTGACAAAACTCACCAAGTCTTTGAAACGAGTTTGCGAGCCTCATTTAGGCATTCTCAACCCGAGACCCACAAAGACTCATTGAGTAATTGACAAACTTGGTAACTATGATTAATATCATTGTTCTCCTCAAAGTTTATATCATTAACAGCTATGGCATCTCCAGCATTTACCATGAACTTCATGTCTTTTATTCAATGGAAATGGCTCTTTTTGTGGCTCAGCTTCAAATCCATTGGCTACCTTCTCAAGTTTGGTGGTCTTTGATCTTAATAATCCAAACAAAGGGTTTTCCATGCCTTTCCTTTAGCAAATATTTTAATAATTTTCACATGTACTAGTCACATCTCTTTCCTCTGCATCTATTTCTCTTCAAGTTTTTTGTTTAAGGTAATCAAGAACATGGCTAGGTCCATACTAGTTCTAGGGATGAAAAAACCCTAGTCTTGGACGAATCATTACACAAGCATGTCTGTCAAGTTGTGGGTTGCCATATTGCATTGTGGTCATTTTAACTTGAGCTGCTCTCTTTACAAATGCACCACTTTACCACTATATCACATCCTCCAGGACAGCATAGTCCAACTTTTAAGATATTTCATTCTTACCAATTACTTATTATCTACAAGGCAATAGACAAGCATACCACATAAACTTTGAGTAGTGCTATGGGCATAAAGGACAATATATGCAAAATGACAGACACGACTTTCTAGTTGATGTATGGACAATAGGTTTGTTAGCATTCTATTTTGCCTCTTTTAGGACAATGCAAAACAAAACAGAATGTAAAACCTTTCTTAAAATTTGAAGTGGAAGCTCCCTTGTAACTAAAAACTAAACTGCAATCCTAGTATTCTGACTACGGAAATGACTTTAATCTTTTTACAATATGCACAAAATAATCTTCTAGCTTTTCAGCATGCAATGCAAACAAACTAAAGAAACTACCTATCTTTTGGTTCTCAAGTATGAGAACAAGCCCACACCAGCACTTTCACACACAAGTGAGAGGTTCTAATTCTTTATGACCAACAAAGATAAACTAACCTATAACAGCTGAACACACACATGCTTTCTGGCTAAAAACAGACACCAAAAAGAGTGTGTACACAATGATTGGATTTAAAACAAATACAAGATTCCATAAATCAAATAATGTAAAGTTGTATACGAAGCTACAACATCCACATTAATGAAATCTGCAATACAAATCCTGAGATAATCACGATTTCTATTCAATTTACCAAATCAACGCACAAGACATCACACAAGTAGCTTGAACAATAATTTTAGCAGCAAGTAAGCATAAATTACTATTGACTCCAATCTAAGTGCATAAAGCACTTATTTATAAGTTTTTTTAAGACTTTGCGTGCTCATGCAATTTAAGATAAATAGAAAAGAATTTACTTCTATGCCAAAAATAGCTTGCTTGCAAACAAAGCAAGCTCTAAATACAAATTTGTCTAAACTAGCCCATCTCAAAAATGAAAGCTACAAATAGATTTCAGCTAAAAATACCATTTCTGAAAATAGTCCTAGAAAGCTGCCTATCAATAGCTAACCTCTAAAAATAGTCATAGCTAAAAATATCTATTCTAAAACATCAGTGAAGCCTCTATGCAATCTTGTTTCTGCTCTTGATCTTTTCATCCAAATTCAGCTCTTGCACATCAACATGCCCTAGCTTAGTATCCTTGATTATAGGAGAGTCAGAAGCCAACACCGAAGGTGGTTCCATAATCTGAAAATGGTTTGCCATCAAAGAACAGATTTGTGAAACCCTAGAAGTCAAATTTGGCAATCTTGAGACAATTTTGGTGACTTGAATATAAATAAAAAAATTGGTCTAATGCTAAAAAACCACTTTCAAAACTCTAGAGTCTAGCCACTCGTAAAAAATCTGCAAATTTGGTGTTTGAAACCCAATGGTCGCCTTGGAGAATGAAACCCTAGGTGTAAAACCTTAACACAACCTTCCCTTGAAGAAAATTCAATCTTTTGAAACCCTAGCCATCCTTTCTTTAGATGATGGTTCAATATCAAACCCTAGATGCTTCTAGAAAAACTTGCAAACAAAGATGAAACCGACATTCTTCTATGACAGCCTGTGGTGCTTTGAAAACTTGCAAAAATCTCTGATAATAGTAGATGATAACGCTATGCTCTAGAAGCTTGGAAAAACTCTTGAAAACAATGGCGCTATGCCTAAAAATCCTACAACAATCCTTGGCACAACCCTTGTGTAATAACCTGCACCTGTTGTTCTTTTGATTTATCTTTTTTTTTAATGATATATTTTTTAGTTTTTTCTGTGATCTTTCAAAACTAGATAGAAGATGCAGAAGGGGGTTTTCGTTTTCTTGAAGTGTGTATGTCAAAATACAAGGAATATAGCATACAACTGAAAACCCAGAAAAACTATAACAGATATGAATTAAATAATGAAGACCCAGTTCATAGAATGGCATAAAATGAATAACCATCATATACCCATGTCAAAATAAGCATCTTCATATTTCTGCTGTTGACGGACCAGCAACATGACAATAGAGTTTTGCATTGAAAATATCAGCAAATGCAAGGAAACAATCTACAACTATCATCATAGACCCTTAGGTCAAAAACAACCACTAAGCAAGGAAGAACAGCCCCAATAAACTCCAAATGGCTGCTCCAAGAAGTACGGCCAGCATATGAAGTGGTACGGCCTACACATGAAGAGGTACGGCCAGCAAATGAAGTACGGCCAGCAATGAAGAAATGGCAGTCCCAACCCTTCTCAAATCTGCAATACAACCCGTCACTAACACTTTTCCTCAGCTGCAACAAAAATGCAATAAGATATATCTTGTTATCTCCATCTCCGTCAATGGTGGTATCAAAATGAAGCTCAAATACAGCCACTGAGTATAGCTGCTCCAAAATCCCCTTGGGTGATCTTTCACACCTGTGGAAGATTGCTACCAATGGTGGTTTCCATCACCAAAAGCCCTGGCTAAAAGAAATCCCCCAAACCCTCATTTGCAGAGCAAATAAAAGCATAAAAATGTAATATCAAGAATCAATAACTTTTCCCACTCTTTGCCTTTTTATAACTCCACAAGTGGGTCGACCCATATGAGAGGGAAATATTATTTTTAAATTTGCTTTTTATTCCTCAAAGGGGCACCCAAATCCCTTAGTGACTTATTTTTGCATTTTTCCTTATTTCTCCAAAGTCACCGACATTAATTAATTAAAGTCCAAATATAATAATAAAGTATAACTTACGGACTTTAATATGAAAGCCCAAATGGTCACAGAATCCCATGAGTTATAGACCGTTGGAAAGATCTCGGCGAAACGCTCCATCTCCAATAAAGAGTTTCTCAAAATAGCCAACTTCGCGACTTACTAAAAATAGTAAGTCCCAGCCAGAATGTCAGAAACCGACCAAACGAACTCCCGGAGTTCCCTAACCACTTTGGTTAGTCTACGGGAACCAAGTATAGACTAACTCACTAGAAAAAGGGGACATTACACCTTGGCAATGGTGAAAAATGGTAGTGTTATGTTTTGAAAACCTTGTTCTTCTTGCAACTTGAAAAGATGAGTGAAATATGTTAAGGAATGAGAGCTAAAAGACAACTAAATAGAAGACAAATCCCACCTCTTGGGAATGGTCTACCCTTTGCCACTTTCTTTTTTGTTCACTCATTACATGGCGTGGAAATCACACACATATGGCCTTTGAGCCACTTTTTTCCTTTTACCAAAATTTGGCTTTCCTTCCCAAATCATGTGATTCAGGCCACTTTTCGGTCCCTCTTCATGAGTTTGCGTGCTTGGGGTCTATTTGCCACTTTTGAGTTTTACATTTTTTATGACAATGAGCAATCGCATGATTTGGGGTGACCTGCCACTTTTTGTGTTTTTCACAACCTTTGAACATGCAAGATCATGCAACTAAGGGCACTTTGCCACTTTTGGTTTTTTCACACTTTTTGACAACACCATCAAAGAGTAACGGAATTTAGTTAGACAGGCCACTTTTGTTTGAAATTTTTCGTTTTGGGCACCCTGTGGTGAGTCTTGTGACTCACCTAAGAGGTACCAACATTGGCACTTGGCACTTCACATTTTTTGTGGCAGGTTGTGTGTCCCTACCACTTTTGTCCATTTTCAAACATTTTGGCAGGCCTTTGATGAGTCACACAACTCACCAGTAGCATGTGATTTTTCCCCAATTAGCTTTTGACATAACTTTTGTGCTTGTGCTTTGATTTCTGCCTCATTCAATGAATTGGAAAGCATCCATCATTGGCTACACAATGACATTGATTAGAGTTCAAAAATATGACAACAATGAGCATGGGGCAAGAGGATTTCACGACAACTGATGGGTAGGAGGTGACCATGATTTTCACACAAAAAACAATTCTATAAGAAAAAATTCATATGGGCATAGTAAGGTTCTTGGTCCAATGGAATTTCTTGAGCCAAGCTTGTGAATAGACACAAATTAAAAACGGGATTAGGGAATCATACAAATACACCTAGTTGAACTCAATAATCTAGATAGGAGCTTATCACACAATGTTTAATAGAGGTTGCACAAAGGTGAAGAAACATTGACATGATAAGCACATCCAAAAGATGAGTTCTAAACTTGGATCCTTGGTATTTAAATGTGATGGACATTGGAAGATCAAACTAAGGAACTTAAGTTCCAAGGCTTGTTTATTTCATAGTTAATAAGATGAAAGACAATCACACAATAATATTAGAGAATTTAAATGGAGTTGTACTCAAGGATGTAACTAAAGGGTTGACCCTAGAGCCTTATAAGGTTGAAGAGACAAAGATGATTCTCACTTATCTATGTGTTATTCATTAACAGAGATGATAATGACCCTCCAAATCGATTCAATGAGTCTCTAAGACATTTTTTTCCATGTCAAGACAAACATATGCTAGAGCTTTTTTAAGGACGTGGGCATAAAACTACTACTACACAAGAGACTATAACATTCCTACACATCCATGGCCCCAATTCAAGGTTCCATCCATTGGGTACACATTGGATCCTACTAAATAACTTGAGTACATAAAAAAGCTATTTTCTATTAATAGTTTTTATACTAGTACACCCAATAAAATTGTAGGTAATAGTGTAAATGAGAATCCAAAAAATAAGATGGTGTGGCAATTTTTTAAAATAAGGGGTAATATTTAGAAGCCTACAAACAAATGTGTCTTGACCATCGATGAACAAGGATGCAAATACTCGCCAACAAAAAACCCAAACGAGTAAACACCTATATAACTCGAGGTCAAGTTTTAGAAAAAAAACCATCGCAACTTTTTTCAAAAAGATTCCATGAATTGTAGGAAAGTCACCAAAACTTGCATTTTTGAAAAAACTCGGTTAACATTTAAGTCCAAAAAAATGACGCAATTTTGTTTTTGTCCTCAATTCGTGAATGAACTCTTCGGGCAATAGCTAGGGCATGATTCGAAGATTTTCCAACTGTTGCGAACAGATTCAGGGCACGATTTAAGGATTTTGTAACTACTGCATGTACAATGGTGATTACAACCTCCCATTTTTTAATTTTCCAACTGCATCTTTGTCTCACACTTCAAGCTTCCGAGTTCCATCTTTCACCTTTCACTTCCAAGGTTTAGGATTCAAGTATGTGCATTTCTAATCATTTTTTTAACCGTCATGTTTTAAAGTTTTAATGACTGTCATAGCTTGTTAATGACAATTTTTTATTAGCTAGGGTAATCATTTTTTCCTATGATTTGTCTTTTGCTAGGCTTTATTTCCATTTTCTGGTTCCTAAAAAAATATGGCATCCACGAGTAGGAGACCTAGCAAGCCTCAGGACCCTTGTTGGAAACATAGGAAAGAAGGTACTCAGAGAGGAATGGTTATTTGCAGCCACTGTACTAAGGATATGAGAGGAGGCATAAGTCTTTTGAAATATCACCTTGCACGGATCCAATGCCATGATGTAGATCCATGTACACAAGCAAGTCTAAAGGTTCAGAATGAGATGAGAGCTCTCATTGAAGCATATGAGTATAAGAAAGTAGAGAAAAAGAGGATGGCAAAGACAATGGGAACCCCATCCCCATTTTTCAATTCTACAAGGTCAAAAGCTAAGGGAGATATAGGGGGCTCTTTTTCTTCCATTCACATTGAGCCACATATATGAGGATTAGGCATGTGGGCAGCCACAATTCTAGTTTTTTTGTTCCTCATAATAGTCTTGGTGCGCAACCTTCATCGGAATGTACTGCATGGAATAGGGAAGTGCATCATGAGCTGAAGGTGTCATGTGTTAGATTTTGGTGCTACAATAGCATTTTGTTTAATATTGCTTCGAGACCTTATTGGGAGTAGCTAGTTCGTGCATTGACTATGGAAGGTAAGGGGTGCAAGGCCCTGAACCATTATGACTTGAGTGGCCTGTTATTGTAAGATGGGATCCAAAACATATATAAGCTAGTACAGGAACAAAAATAAATTTGGAAAAGGAAAGGCTACAACATTTTATTTGATCGGTGGATAGATGGTAGGAATAAGACACTCCTTCACTTTTTAGTGGCTTCAAGATGACAATATGTCTTTTTGAAATTAGTTGATGCCTCTAGTGAAGTAAACAATGTTGAGACCTTGTGTAGTTTGTTAGATGAGGTGGTGATGCAGGCGGGAGTGGAAAATGTTGTCCAAATAGTGACAAGCAATGCATCTATGTATGTGGAAGCTAGTAGACTACTAGAGGCAAGGCACCCTACATTCTTTTGGAGCACTTATGCTGCCCACTGCCTTGACATTCTCTTGAGGACATAGGGAAACTAAACTAGGTGAAGAATATGGTGGAAGATACAAGGAATGTTACCAAATACATCTACAATCACACATGGTCCTAAATCTCATGCAAGGGCACACTAATCACAAAGAGCTCATATGTGTAGGAGTCACACGCTTTGCCACTAATTTCCTCACCTTGTATAGTATAACAACTACATTGCCCAAACTTAAGCGCATGTTTGTGAGCGAAAGTTGGAGAGTCCTTACTACAGGAAGCCTGAAGCTGAAAGGGTTGTGAAGACTATTTTTGATGATACATTTTCCAAGACCATGGAGGAGATCATCAAAGTAAATTTTTGATTAAAATTTCTTTTTTTTAAAATTTTATGTTACAATTTGTTGATTTTGTAAAATTCTAATATTTTTATTTTCTGATTTTAATTTTTTAATTAAATTGTTCATTTAGTTTAATTTTCTAATTTCTTTTTCATTCACTCTCTTGTTTTAGGTGTTAGAACCATTGGTTAGGGTTTTGTAGATGGTGGCTAGGGATAAAAACCCCATGGGATATCTATATGAGGCCATCGATAGGGCCAAAAAGGTAATTAAGCATTTGTATGGATTGAATAGAAGCAGATATGAATCCATATGGCGCATTATTAAATGGAGGTGGAACTGACAACTCCACCAACATATTCATGCTACTAGCTACTATTTGAACCCCAAGTCTTTCTTCTCCCCTTAATTCAAAGCAAATGAGGAGGTTATGTGTGGCCTCAACACGTGTATTGAGAGGGTGGTCCATGATGAGAACCTTTGAGATATCATACACAATGAGTTTGATTTATAAGGGGGTGGAGGGGAGATTATTTTCTTTATCTTTATGCATTAGTAGGACAACCACTCTGCAGCTAGGTAAAACGACATATATATTTAATTTTAGTTTACTATTTATTTTAACTCTAAAGTTTACTAAAATCCTTACAAAGTTCTAAATGTTGTCCTTGCAGATTTGTGGTGAGAAGATTTTGGTGCCTCAATGCCTAATCTTCAAAAGTTTGCCATCCACATTTTATCCTAACCCTGTAGCGCGTTTGGTTGTGAGTGCAACTAGAGTATTTTTGAAGCCATTCACACAAAAAAGCACAACAAATTAATTCAAAAGCGCTTGAATGACCTTGTCTTTGCGTTGTACAACCTTAAGTTGCATGAAAAGAAGGTAGAGGGGTAGGATACACATCATGCACTTGACCTTGATGACATTGATCCATATTTGGATTGGGTTGCTAAGAATGTGGATCCACAATTTACTACTGATGATATGGCTGATTTGGAGAGGGATGCAGCAAAATGGGAAGCGAATGTGGCAGTATATGAGGAGGCAGAAGGCGAGGTTGGCGAGCCATCAGGGGCTGGTTCATCCCATACACAACTTGATCTTATGCTTGAAGCTCCTGTTGAGGCTCTTGTTGAGGATATTGCAATTGTACCATCCAATTCCACAAAACCCACACAATATCAGTAGCAAACTTTTTTGAGCTTTAGTCATAGAAGAAATTTATGATTTGTAATTTTTATTGATACTGAAACTTGAATTTTATATGTATGGAAAATTTGAACTCGTTTTTTGGTCTATGATATGTATTGATTCATTGAACTCTAATTTTGATTTATATATGAAGGAAATCAGTAATATGTTCCACAAGTTCGATAGTATATGTTTTTAAAGAATATTTTTAAAAATTTATGTATTTTTAAATGTTTGATAAATTTGTTGAGTTATTGCTAAGTTTTTGTCGAGTCCCAAGTTTTTAAAATTTTTGGGTCAGCTGAGTTATTGCCAAGTCCGAGTTTTTCAACTATGGTTTTGAACATGTTTTACAAAGTTACTCCTCGGGCTTCATCACTATGGGAACCTCCTTTAAAGAAATAAAGGAAGAAAATCATTGTGATGTTTCAAATTTTGATCACATACTAATCATGGACAGAAAATCATTGCGATGTTTCAAATTTTGATCACATACTAATCATGGACATTCTTGCAATCTCTAATCCATTAACTTTGAGGGGACACAACCCAAAAAAATCCTATAGATATGCATTAATTCATTTCATCAAAGGACTATTGATAATATTCAGTTTTACTACACATCACAAGAAAACAAATTTTCATAACCTCATTGTTAATAATAAAGCCAAATTTCCTAGTCTTCTTGTGTTCCAACCTAGAGAAAGACAATGTTGAGTCACTATTCATACATCATGATCATGGTTCATATCTTGTCATGTCCCCTTTTCAAGCTAAGAAAATAATTTAATAATTTAATTTAAGTTCCCCAAAAAGTAACTTTATGTTCATAAAAAAACAACTTATATTTTATTATTAAATTATAAAGTACCTAAAAGAGGGCTCGGCGTCTTAAAGTGTTCTTAAAAGAGGGTTAAAAGTCATAACACTAGGGGCATGGGGTACAAGGTGGTGACTTAAAAAGTTGTTTTAAAAGAGAGTCATAAAAGTAATGTTGAAAATGGGAATTAAAAGTATTATCAAATTAAAAGAATTCAAGTTACTTTATTTTTATTATTGAAGCAGACAAGTGAAATAAAATAATGTAATAACCCCTGCTGGTTCTAACTAAGCCAAACTGATATGATGTTGAAGTTTGTTTTGTTTTTTTATTGTTTTTTGCAATTTTTATGTTTTTGAGCAATATATGATTTTTTTGTTTTTTCTGAAGAAATAACCAGCAAATGACCAACACAGAAAATATGCAAATTCTGAAACAAACTGAAACTATACTGAAGATATTTAAGCTGCAAATGATATTTATTGATTATAGAATATATATAGAGCTTCAATATCAACAATGCATACCCGGAAATGCAAGAAGAAGGCTTTTATAGAATTCTAGAAATTTATAGCAGCAACAGGAAACCTCATGAAATGTACGGCCTGCCTCCTAGAACGACTTCTCCTCCTCAAAATATTCACCAAATTCCTTTAGTAGAATAGGCGTCCCAAATGGAGGTGACTTAGGCTCAAGAAGAGAGGCGTTTCACCCAAGGAAGATCATGACCCAGCTGGAGATGGTACGGCTGCTGCAGGTACAGCAGTACGGCCTCTAGAAATGTGTGCCTAATATTAATAAATGCTGCCACAAGTCGATCTGCCCTTCAGTACGGCCTCTAGAAATGTGTGCCTAATATTAATAAATGCTGCCACAAGTCGATCTGCCCTTCAAATGAAAATCTGGTTCAATTCCCTTAAACAAATCTTCTCCAATATGCACAATTTTGACCTCTGGTTGAAGCCAAACTCAGGATCAATCTTCAGATGGTCTTGCACACCCTCAAAAGGCTTAACAATGAAGAATGGCACGTTCTCCAAAGTCTGAAATGGTGAAATTCTGCAAAACCCTTGTTCTCCTTCACAAATTCCAAAGCACTCACAGAAAAGACAAATTCAAGTATTCAACTGATGAAGTCGATTTGCTTTTTGAAGCCTTTTATACTTCTCATGAGAGGCACGATTTCCAAGAAGCCTCATTAATGATTTAAAATATATTTCAAATGGCTTTTGTTGTTGACTTTATAATATAAACTCATAATGGCATAATTTTCAATGAGGCATTAATTACTCATTAACTTAAAATGGCCCCACCCTTTATAAAGTTACATTATAACTTTATAATATACCTTTATAATAATTAAACACCATTAAATTATTAATATCTTCTTAAATAATCATTATTTTACCATGCCATATGAAACTGGAGTCAACACTGCAAATCACCATGTGTCCAGGTCCCCTACTAATAATAGTAACTCTGAACTCTACTACCTGAGTGACTTACTATAAATAGTAAGTATGTCAAATAAAGTCATAAACCCCTGAATATCAATTGCCTCAGAACATATGAAGGATCTGGAGATGGAAACACCGACAACTGCCCTCTGGAGAGCCAAATAACTCTACAATAGGATCATCTAAACACCGATATTAGCCTACAAGGACCCAGTGATAGGCTAAATCCTCCAACTCTGATGCTCACGAAAATGGGGACATTACAGTCCGCCCTCCCTGAAATTGCTTGTCCCCAAGCAATCTCCACTGCAAAGAAACTCCTCTCCACTGGAGGCCCAAAGGAAGAACTGTGAAATGTCGTGCACATCTCTAACCAACTCCCGAAGCACTAACATAATCACAACTACGCAAGGATAAACATCATGCCAACAATCCAACCCCTGCGCACAA
Organism: Cunninghamia lanceolata; assembly: GCA_027924645.1. Taxonomy (NCBI): domain Eukaryota; kingdom Viridiplantae; phylum Streptophyta; class Pinopsida; order Cupressales; family Cupressaceae; genus Cunninghamia; species Cunninghamia lanceolata. The sequence continues at coordinate 13,725,741 of BSBN01000352.1, read as the reverse complement.
GAATTGTGCATCGAAAACAAAACATGTACAAGTAAATCAAAGATGAAACTGAAGGCTCTTTGCACAATGTACATGCTGTAAAACTCCAAAGTAAGCTCCGTTTGGAATCCTGATGCACCTGAAGGACCCCAAACTCTGCGATCACTACTCAACTGAATGTCAGGATCCCAAATCACTCTGTAGAATGCCCAACTACTTGTCCACTGCACCCACTGGATAAAGACTGTACCATGCTCAATACTGCGGTGAACAACTACCACCACGTAGAGCAATCTACCAAACAAAAGGATTCCTGGATCCCACAACCAGATTGGAAGTCCGCCATATGAATCAACCTCTGACTTCCATTGTTCTAATCTGATCCCAACTTCACCATGCTGAAAAAGGTGAAGCAAACCATCGGGACCCATCCAAACCGTAGTGCCAACTCCGTCACCACCTGGATCCCAATACAAACGAAACTCACATCCATTTGCCATGAAGAGATAAGAATATCTAGACGCATCTGCAACACAACATCTCTCCCCAACCTCTATGAAACTCCCATGGATGTGATAACTAACCAAGCCATCATGCCTACTGACACCATAATCTCCCTGAAACCCAGAAGTAGCAAACTCTGTCAGGTACTCATCCGCATGATGGTAATCCAACATCTGATCCTGCAAGTAATCTCCCGCAAACAGCTGAGTCACGTACTTGCAACCTCTAGTCCCACCTTCTGAAGATGGCAACTCTCCATCCCTCAATGGATGGTACAAACCCTGAGCCAATCCACACCGACGCATCAACAAATCTTATGTGTGTGGATTAAAAGAGAAGTGATGAACACTCCTCACTATGAAGTCAAGGTAAAATGCTCCAACCTCTGTCGATGGTTGACCGTCATAGTCGTTCACTCATCCCATCCGTATCAACTACACCCGTATCTGTGATGGATGTAGCCACATCCTCAACACATCCATCACCACAACTCGTGGGTATAAGATCATCACCAACTGTTGTTGTAGGTAACTAAACTATATCTGTAGTTGGTGAAGACTGTGCCAAACTCAGCTCCACGGTAAGCTCCTCCAATCGTGACTACAACTCCTGAAGGTCCAACTAGGTGCTCTTCAACGAGTCCATAGTCACATCAAGCTCATGGGTGAGCTCATCAACCTCCTCTTCCTTTCCCTTCAATGCATCATAACAAATGCAATCCCACTCGAGAAGATAATCTCTGTCAGCAAGTAGCTGTAGGTAATTTTGTTTAATTATTCCAATTGCTTCTCGAAGTGCATATATCTCTGCAAGGGAAAGGCCACTATCATAGTGCCCATCTAACATGGGAGTACTCCAACTGTGAGTAGCCAACATCTGACGAGCAACATCAAAATGCTCCAAAGCTGTAGCAATCATATCATCACTAACCTTCAACTGCCCAGCCAGATGATGATACCCCTGTGACTCATTCTTTCCACCCAATTATGCACTATGATATGATGTTGAATCAACATCACTCACCTCATGATCAGCAGCATCATGTGTGCTATCATTAGTGCACACATCAACAACTAAGGTACCACTGCTATGTACCTCAAAGGATGGCTCAACTGGTAATGTAGAAGTTGCTGATATGACATTATCTTCACACACTTCCACTTCCAAGGTAACTGCATGACCATCCAAAACACTACCCTGAGATTTATCGCCATCAAATGTATTTTCTGTTTTGTTTTCTAAGGTCTGATTTGAGAAATCAGACTCGGTATGGCATGAACCATCATCACAAATCGCAACCTTAGCACCCAAATCTTGAGTACCTTCATGTGACAACACACTAGAAGCATATTTCTCAAGTGAAATGGCTGCTACCTCAGGATAATGCAAAGAGTTTTGGCTGTTGTTGCAAAAAACAAAATTGCTATTGTCCTCAAACCTCTCTGCGTATTTGAAGAACTCCTTCCAAACTTCACGCCTTAGCTGTCTAGGACCTGTTGTGACCAAATCACACATCACCCCCATTGGAATAGGGACCCCCCTTTTAGTCTTAGGTTAGATCGAGTCTTTCAGAGTTTTCCTTTTGATCTTGTTTTTGGGTTTTGAAGGGGACTACATAATGCATCTTTTGTCTTTTGAGGGCTATTTGATTCTTGATCTGATTGGATCCTCGCTTTGTGAAATTTATGATAAAATTGAAGATCTTCATGATTCCCTTGTGGGTCATAGTGTTTGATGAAGTGTTATCAAGTGAGAGATGCCTAAGTCTTCGACCAAAACTTAAACTTTCAATCCAATGCGCTTAGCTGAGATGAGGATTTAACATTCTTGATTTGCTATGCCCTTATGAGGGAAAGGTAATGTTGATGTTGAAAACATTTCAATGAAGACATCAAAAGTGTCAACTAATGCGACCAAGGCAAAGAGGAGCCCGTCTTGATGGTAGAAATGCAACTTTTAAGAAAATCTAGAACCTCCTATCTGATGTGCCTTCAAGAATGCTCTACTTTGAAAGGTGATAGGGTGTCTTGAAAATCGATTGAAGAAGGATCCAACATCTTGAAGTAATGCGCCACCTTATTCAAAAGGGGAAGAAGATCCAAATTATTGCGCTCAAGTCATAGATAGCTTGAAGGTCTGATCTAGTGCTCCATCATTTGATAAGTATTGGTTTAGAAGGATCCAAACTCTCTAATCACCGCATCCTTTGTAGGGGCCTATCAAGAAGAATTAAAAGTATAATCCAATCAATCACAAGAGGATCCTAACATCATGATCCAATGCGCTCATTGTTAGGCGTACTTTACATTAGTTTAGTTCTTTTGGCAAAATATGTTTTGTTAGTGGGTTTGGGAAGTATGTTTATGTTTTAGTTTCGGCGAGTGGTTACTCCCGATCGGTACAATGGTTGGCGACGGTTGGCAACCGTCGGCCAAACTATATATGTTCATGTGACGCCATTGTATGGGCATGGAGTTTTTGGATTGTATTTTTGATTTACTGTTCTGAGTAATATATGGAGTTGATCTTTTGAGTACCAATTCTGGTTGTTTTTCTCGTACAATGTAATTTATTTCAGTGCACTATGATAATGCAAATATCCTTCTTGGCTACTCTGTCTGAAACCAATTAAACCACTTAGGCAGTAAACATTTTGGCGCCGTTGCCTAAGCGAATCCGGTGAAACATCCAGACGGGAGAATGGAAGCATAATGGGACAACCGGTCGATACCGACGAAGAGGTACGAGACAGAAAGCACGTAGAAGAAATAATACAAGAAATTCAAGAAGAACGCGAGGAAAGCGATAGAGAAGAGAATGAACCCAGAAGTCGGGAAGATGAAGTAACTCAGGAATTAGTCAAACTGTGGTTACTATCAGTCGGACAATACGTACGTGACGAGTCTATCCGCCGAGAAGTTCCGCAGGAGGTTATTTCAGAGAACCTACGTGTTAATAGCGAAGTGGATAATCTTCTGGACCGCATTCCTCGACTTCTGGCAAGGAACTTGATAGCCTTCCAAGATATTCGAGAAGAAAGAGAGAGGGAAGTGCGACGACAACAAATTCTCAGAAGATATGAAGAACGTCTGAAACAAGAAGAGGAGGAACGAGACGGCGATCGCCGTCGCACACCGTACAATTGAGAAAGAGTAAGCATAATTAATGCCCATACAACTGAATAAGGACAAGAATAAATTACCAGTAGGGCACGCAACACCAGAAGAAATACTAAGAAAATCATTAAGACTAAAGGAACAAGAAGAACGTAGAAAAAGATTGAAACAGATTGTTGAAAAAGGAAATGAACAAAATGAAGAGGTAGATCAAGGAGGTGATGAAAATAGTTTTAGAACGCCAATAACTAATAAAGGAAAAGAAAATAATCTTACAGAAGAATTAGAGAATAGTATACGTCGGATTGTGGCATTGTCCATTTCAGACGAAAGGCCGCGGAACAGAGGACCTGAGCCCGAGACCCCTACCCAGAGGGAAAACCAAGGAGAGCCAGAGGAAACTCGAAGTGTAGAGGACGCCGGAACCGGAAGTGGGAAGGAACCGTACGTGGCCGGCAGTGTCGGGGAGACACCGGAACGACACGGTAGAACCAATCCAGTCGGGTCAAAAACACAAAGAGGGTACCTCGGGAAAAAGATGGTGACCCCACCGGCAAGTGAAAGGCAGAAGTTGCCGAAATTCATGGGGAACGGGTCAGAGGATCCTGTCCGACATTGTAAGACGTGTGAAACCATTTGGGTGGCAAACGGACAAGAGGACGAAGATTACTGGGTAAAAGCGTTTCCAGCGACGCTAAGAGGTATTGCCATTGACTGGTACACAGAACTAGAAGCAGCACAGAAGACCTCATGGGACGAACTCAGGAAAGCCTTCGAAAACGAATTCAAACTTCTTAGAGACGACAACGAGATTGTCGCTGAAATATACAATACCAAACAAGGGAAGAATGAAAACGTGAGGGCATATAATAGAAGGCTCAAAGAGTTACTCGGCAAACTGGAAACACAGCCAGCCGATGGACTAAAGAAAAGATGGTTTATTGAAGGGCTAGCTTCGTCATTAAGGAAAAAAATGAAAGTGGTGCCCCCATCGTCGTACGCAGAAGCATACAATCGGGCAATGGACATAGAAAGCGAAAGCAAAACATCATCCCGAAGTAAAAGAAGAACTGAAGATGATGACAGTACGGGGGATGACAGCAGTGAGAACGAATCGAAAACCATACAGGCACTGAGAAGGGACATGATCCGCATGATGAAGGAAATGAAAACAGATAAAGAAACAACGAGAGAAGGTCGGGAGTTGTGGTGCACAGAGTGCAATGGCGAGGGTCACATAAAGGCAAATTGCCCGAGAAAATTATTTTGTGACATATGTCAGGTAATGGGACATTCAATCAAAGAATGTCCATTCAACTTGAAAGCAAGAAGTACCCAAGTGCTGTTTACCCAAGGAGAATCATCAACTCCGCCGACCACACCACCGAAACCTCAAAATAGTCCGAACGCATCCCCGGGAGGATACAGAAATAACAGAAGGTTCAACAATAACAGCCCCAGAAATAGATTGCAGTACGACAGTAAGGGGCGACCAATAATACAGTGCCGGCAGTGCAACGAGTGGGGACACTTCGCCAGAGAATGCCCCAGCAACAATCAGAACACAGTGAATGCATTGTGCAAATGGTGTGGACCTGGGGATCACGAGGAAAAAGACTGTCCGAAACAGAAAGGAGTGAACCTTATCAATCTCAGGGAAGATGAGGAAGAAATCCGGGCTATCACCCGAGCACAGTGGAAAAAGGCCACTTATCCAGATCCCCGCACGGAAAAAGAAAGACTCCGAGAGGCACGGAAAGAAGTGGAAGTTGCCATGAGAACCGAACGAAATAATTCAGACAAAAAGGCGATACGATCGGAATCAGATAGGAACATAGCAAGTCAAGTGTTGCAAACTACCGTACCAATCAAATTGGCAGACCTTCTCCAGAGCTTGCCCCAGTTAAAAGTAGCAATATCCAAGGTACTGGAGGACAACCCGCACGAAGACCAAAACCTCACAACGGAAGATGTCATAGTAGAACCACCGCCAACGGGAGAACAAGTACTCGACCCGAGGTTGCTGGCGATTGATACTGGGAAGAAACCGGCTGTAGTACGCATGGAAATCCTTGGGCGAAATTTGACAAATACTATAGTCGACGGGGGATCCGGAGTAAACGTACTACCAGAAGCGACCTGGAAGAGCCTCGGGAAACCTACTTTATGGCCACAAAACTTCCAGTTAGTGGGAGCCGACCAGCACGGGATCAAGGCGCTGGGAGTGCTAATGGCTCAAAAGGTAAGAATCGGTACCCAGCAATTCTTGTTAAATTTTGTAGTCATAACAGCACAAAATGCATCATATGATGCATTACTCGGCCGAGGATGGCTAATAGCCGCCAAGGCCAACCACAACTGGAAGAAAAACACACTGTCCATCGAAAATGGACGTAGGAAGTTTGTCATTGACTTGAAGACACAAACCGTCAGTGAAGAGTTGGCGTCAGATTCTGACTCGGATGGAGGGGACTCGACAGTAAGTAGGAATGGACCGATGGAGCCCGATGAGGAAGGGGTGCTGAAATTACAAGAATGCTCAGAAGATGAAACAAATTCGTTCAGCGGGCTATTCCATTGGCAGATGGAAGACTACGAGTTTTTTCCGCCACAGTGCAACATGATTTCAATAAAAGAAATTGGTGAAAACTCGGGAACGACGAGTGAGCAAAAAGACGACGGTGACACATTGGAACGAGCAAATGGAAAGGGGGAGGAAGTAGCACACATGTTTCCAGCGGCGTACGGGGAATATAAGGAAGGGAATGCAGAAGTAGACAGTACGCCGGCACATCAGTTTGAACCGGAAAAGAAGATTATGTACGAAGAGCCGATAACAAAGAAAGTTAATCTCGGCGAGGAAAGTGACCCGAAAATAATTCTGGTCGGCGACGACTGGGATCCCGTACTTAAGGCAGCAGCATTCAGAATCTTCCTAGAGTACAAAGATGTATTTGCCTGGACATACAAGGACCTGAAGGGGATACCACCAGAACTATGCGTCCACAGAATTCCACTCATACCAGGAGCACGTCCAGTACGGAAAAGGCCATACCGCATGAACAAGAACTATGCGGCAAAAGTACAAGAGGAAATTGAAAAAATGCTTGAGGCAGGAATAATATTCGAGGTGGAAACGAGTGAGTGGGTGTCACCGATTGTGATCTCACTTAAAAAGGAAGGGGGACAAATCAGGATTTGCGTAGATTTCAGATGCCTCAATGCAGTAACAATCAAAGACCCCTTCCCCATCCCATTCACAGACTCCATTTTGGAAGAGGTGGCCGGTCACGAAATATATTCCTTTATGGATGGATTTTCGGGATATAACCAGATTAGCATCGCCGAGGAAGACAAACTGAAAACAACATTTGTGATTGAAAATGGAGTATATGCATACAACCGGATGCCGTTCGGTCTGTGCAATGCACCAGCCACATTTCAGAGGATTATCCTACATATATTTGACAAAATGTCGGTGGGAAACTTCAAGGCATTCCTCGATGATTGGTCAATTTACAGCGACCAGCAAACACACCTTAAAGCCCTCACCGAATGCATGGAGCGTTGCAGAGCCGCACGGTTGGCCTTAAACCCGAAGAAGTGCAGATTCATGGTGTCCCAAGGAAAACTTCTGGGCCACATCGTATGCCAAGCAGGATTAAAAGCAGACCCGGACAAGATTCGGGTAATTGTAGAAATGGAGGCTCCAGAAGATGTCACCGGAGTGAAGTCCTTTCTCGGCCATGTCGGTTATTACCGAAGATTTATCAAAAATTTTGCCCAGGTATCACAACCACTCGACATGTTGACAAGGAAAGGGGTGCAGTTTGTCTGGTTGGAGGAGCAACAGAAAGCTTTTAAAGAACTAAAAACAAGACTCATCAGTGCACCTATCCTAGCCTATCCAAACTGGGACAAGGAATTCCACGTGCACGTAGACGCATCGAACTTTGCAATTGGTGCTACTCTTGCACAGGTCGGATCCCATGGGTTAGATCATCCAGTATACTTTGCCAGTCGGTTGCTCTCCAAGGCGGAACGGAACTACAGTACTACAGAAAGGGAGGCTCTGGGAATGGTGTACTCCGTACAGAAATTCAGGCATTACCTCTTGGCAACACCATTCACTTTCTATGTGGACCATCAAGCTCTAATGTATCTAGTCAACAAACCGATTATTCAAGGCAGAATCAGTAGGTGGTTGTTGCTACTGCAAGAATTCACTTTCACCATTATTGTACGACCGGGAAAAAGCCATGTAATCGCCGACCAGCTCTCAAGAATCAAATCCGGAGAACCAGGAGATGGAGTCAATGAGGACTTTCCGGATGCCCACCTATTCCACATTGCTGCCTTGCCGCCATGGTACGAGAAAATTGGTGAGTACTTGTCCACTTCAACGTTCCCGCCAGAAATGTCTACAAGTGAACGACGGAAGATTGCACTGAAGAGTAAGACATTTCAACTGATAAACGGGCTGCTCTACAAAATGGGCCCCGATCAAATCCTCCGGAGGTGTGTGATGGAAGAAGAGATAAGGGGGGTATTAGCAGAAGCCCACGAGGGACTGGCAGGAGGACATATGGGTCCCGACACCACGGCACGGAAAGTCCTACTCGCCGGCCTATGGTGGCCAACGTTACACACAGATGCCCGGGAATGGGTAATTCAATGTGACACTTGTCAGAGGGTAGGAAAACCATTGAAGAGGGATTATATGCCACTCTGGCCATCACAACCTCAAGAGCTTTTTGAAAGATGGGGGCTGGACTTTGTAGGACCTCTGAAGGTCAGCCAACTACACCGATGTCGGTACATAATAGTGGCTACAGAGTACTTAACGAAGTGGGCTGAAGCAAAGGCACTGGAGGATAATACTGCAGTAAGCACGGCGAAGTTCCTATACGAACAGATTGTGACGAGATATGGAATTCCGATTCAATTGACCAGCGACCGTGGGGGACATTTCGTCAACCACGTCATCCGACTCATGACTACGGAATTCAAAATCCTGCACACCCTGTCAAGTCCGTACTATCCAAGGGCGAATGGACAGGCAGAGTCAACAAATAAAGTACTCGTTTCGGTAATCCACAAGTCATGCGGAATCGAAGGATCGGACTGGGAAGAAAGGTTACCAGCAGTGTTATGGGCTTACCGAACCACTTATAAGGTAACGACTGGACACACACCTTTCCAGTTGATGTATGGGCAGGAAGCGGTAGTACCAGCAGAATACCTTGTCCCAAGTCTGAGAATTGCAGTGGAAAATAGACTAGGAGATACTGAGAGCCTGGAGGAAAGACTATTCCAGTTGACCAACTTGGACGAGAAGAGAATTTTGGCTCAATGGTCGACGGAAATCATGCAGAAACGCCGGAAGTATTGGCACGACAAACATCTACGGAAAATGGAGTTCCGGCCCGGGCAGTTAGTCCTGAAATATAACGGCCGTAACGAAATCAAACCTGGGAAGTTCAAAATTCGGTGGTTAGGACCGTTCAGAATACGGGAATTGATGGACAATGGAGCTATAAAGCTAGATAATCTCGATGGAAGTCCAATCAACGAAGCAGTGAACGGGTCGAAACTGAAGATTTACAAAGAGAGAAAGAGAGAAACAATACAAATCAACATGCTGGGATTCGCATTAACAAACCACGGCGTAAAAGAGGAAAGAGGCAAACAAGAGGAGACAGAGAAAGTTGACGGAATGGTAATTGCAAGTACCCAGTTTGAACCAGTCACGGGATTCTTTGCACCAAAGCCAGTACGGATGCTAGCCCGAGAGGGCCAAATCGATGAAGACTATGGTGGTAAATGGATTAACCAGAACTACCCCGAAGAAGAGGAAGAAGAAGAAGAGAATTGGAACAACTGGATAAAAGAATGCAATCAAGTGCGGGACAAATTTGAGTTCCTACTACCAAAAGAGGTCAGGGACCCGCCAAGAAGGAAATACTTGGCGGAAGCAATGTTCATTACAGAGAGATCACCCTACCATGATGAAGTCTGGGAATTAAGAAGGAAGAATTGGCCAGTTGGACTACCCCACATACAGCTTCCAAAGAGTCGGCTTTGGAAAGCAAAATATAGATGCAGGAACGGGAATGTGAAGATGAACGAAGACGGAAAAACATTTCAGTGGGTCCAGGAGCCAATGGGGTGGAATCTGACGTGGGTAAGAGATCAATCAACGATCTTCGACCAGATATGGGAGTTAGAGGAAATTGATGGATGTTGCTCGAACGATTGCCTGAGACAGAAAGGCTACATAAACTGCATCTTCCGTCAACTCACAGAAATCGAGATCCTGGAGAACTGGGAGGACGAAAAGAACTGGGAGGACGAAAAATTCCAGAAATCTGGACTAAGCATGTCAGGTAAGGGAAAAATCAAAATCGAATAGGAAAAGAAGAAAAAAAAAAAAAAAAAAAAAAAAAAAAAAAAAAAAAAAAAAAATATATATATATATATATATAATAAAAAAAAAAAAAAAAAAAAAAAAAAAAAAAAAAAAAAAAGGGGCAAAACCGTACGAAAAGGCCGTACGAATCCCTTAAAGGCCGTACGTACCAAAACTATTCGTACTATTGCTGACCGTACGAATCATATCCCTTAGCTGCCGTACGAACCAAAAGATAAGCCACCGTACGGAAAAGTGCCGTACGGACAAGAGGTTGAAGCTGCCGTACGGATTCTTGGCGTACGGATTCCTGCTTGGCCGTACGAATTGATCTAGTACGGACCCCTGCTTGGCGTACAAATTTGTCTAGTACGGATTCTTGGCCGTACGGAATTGCTGGTTCTTGCTTTGGCCGTACGAAATTGCCTAGTACGGATTCTTGGCCGTACGGAATTGCTGGTTCTTGCTTTGGCCGTACGAAATTGCCTAGTACGGATTCTTGGCCGTACGGAATTGCTGGTTCTTGCTTTGACCGTACGAAATTGCCTGGTACGGATTCTTGCTTGGCCGTACGGATTTCTGGCGTACTGAATCTTGGCCGCACGACCTCTGTGGTACATCGAATCTTTTAGGCGTCCGTACGAATCTGCCGTACCAAGCCAAGCCGTACGGTTGCTAAATTCTTTCCTGCCGTACGGACTTTTCTCTGCCAGTCTAGCTGCTGTGGTGGCGGATTCTCTCAGCGAGGCCGTACAATCGAAAGTGAAAATATCTGTCACAGGGAGTATAAAAGCGTCGGAATGTCATTTTTGCCAAGCAACAGGGTTACTAGAGCTCAGGACAGGGGAAAGCAACTTCAGATATCAGGTCGGGCGGAAGACAAAAAGATGGCAGCAAAGGTAATTGTGGAAGAAAAACCAGCACAGACACCACAAATTGACGTGGGTTCATCAGCGCAGAAGAAGCAGTCAAAAGGGAAGGGGAAAGACAAGGACAAAATCACAGTGGACTCCTTGCAGTGGGAAAGTCTTACGGCCAGCGAGTGCAAACAGTGGTGGAACAGCCATGCTGACGATCATCCTCTCAAGAAGGCACTGCAGAAGGCACAAGTAGACAAGGTAATACAAATGCCCTATTTCAATTTCCGAGAGTTTGAGGCAATATTGAAGAACATGGTGGCGAATTACAATCCCCGAGCAAAACACACGATCATCAGGTTCATGAATGTATCCGTCAAAATTACATTCTCGCCACAGGATTTCGAGAGAGTGATGGGTATACCGCGCCAAGGATTTACAGTCGGCAAACAGAAAATGACCGGAAGACACAAGGACAGCATTATGGCAAAGGTTTGCCGACCAGACCTGAGCGAGAAAGAAAAGAACCAAATAAAGGCTGCAGGGAATAGAGGACTTCGCCGAGATCACTTGGCGAATGAGGAATGGCGGTGCATAATGGATGTCATCCGGGGACGGCTAACGGGAGCGTCACGCTCGTCAGACATTCCATTTTGGATGGCAGATTATATGGTTGGCCTTAGCCAGGGTGCAATGTACAATTGGGCAGCAGTTCTCTCCGACAGGATTCACGAGTTCATGAAAATGACTCACAAGTCATTCTACATGACTCAGCAGGCCATTGCACTGTTCCTGGACGCCATCTGCACTCACGTCCCCTCATTGGCGCGAGCTCCGTTTCAGCCAGATGCACAATATGACCCTACATGGCCGACCGTCTTCCGATGGACAAACCTGAAGGCTCCTGCACAGGGCGGGAAGGGAGAAGAATCTCGGAGTAGCAAAAAGAGAAAGCAGCGGGAGTTACCGGAGACTTCGTCAGAAGCTTCGTATAGTGCACAAGGTGCCGAGGGGGATTGCATTGAGGCCTCGTCAGCCTCAGCCACTCCTGGCAACCCTGCCAGCCCCAGTCCTATAGTACCAGTAGGGGAAAATAGATGGGATTTTTCACTGGCAAAGAAGCATGCACACTTACACTTGGACACACGCACTCAAGCAGAAATTCCAGTTCGGCCTAGTACCACACACGTCTCTTGGGGGCAGGTTATGAGGATGAAGGGAGATAACACCATACCAGTTCCTCTCCCATCAGGGCAGATTACCCCATTCGAGACTAGATCTCCAGAGAGTATAGCACATGCAGACAGCTCACTACAGGTAGATGCTTGGCTTCAGCTACTAGGCATGCCCTCAGAGTTGGCAGACATTCCTCCTCTAAGCCCCACTCGATCTCTCTTACCGCCACCTGCATTTGAAGGTGAGATGGTACAGTCCGAGGAGGAGAAAGCAGTTGATGTTGCCATCACGATTAGTGACTCGGAAGCCAAGGAGGAAGGCACAGCCACAGGCAGCTCAGAGGAGGAAGGCACGAGCAGGACAGAGAGTGCTGATGATACAGAGGATACTTCTCGCTCGGATGAGCCAGCTGGGTTGACAATACATATGAGTGCGCCAGATGAGAGTGACCCACTCGGTACCATTCTCCGGTATGCACAGGATTTGGGGTCTATGGGAACCATCCTTCAGAGGGTATCGGATATTGCTGCCAGGGTCAACCCCCAATACTCTTCGCCAGTAATACATGCAGAGGTACAACGAATTGAACATTTTGTCAAGAATATTGAGACGGAGTTCTTACGGGTATTCTGGAATAAGGGTTGGCCAGAAGTAATTACCGAGGAGATGCAGAGGGCATGGAAACCAGAGAGACCAGACTTGGGAGTGGGAGATGCAGACAGTGAGCTACTGGCAGCCCTTCATAGCATTGAGGACCAGTTCAGAGCTTTGTACTATGCTCGACAGGAGGATTTTCAAAAGACAGAACGGTGCAACAAACGACTGGAGGAGGCTGCAACTACGAGTAAACAGCTGAGGGAAAAAATTGATGAGCAACAGGTGCACTTCCAGCGGCAGTTGGCACAGGAAGCCGAGCTCACACAGTCGGAAAGGAACAAGGCTGAGGCACTGAGAGTCGAACTCGAAACCACAAGGAAGGAGTTGGCCGAATCTCAGGCGACACAGGAGAAAACAAAACAGCAGTTGGCCGAAGCTGTCCAGATGGTACGTCTCACCAGAGACAAGCACATCGTGGCCTCAACACATCTGAAACAAAGGACTGAGGAGGTTTACAGACTTCGGCGGTTAGTTCAACCTCAGCAGGGGACTCCTGGATCGGCACGGACAGCATCCACACCTCCAGGGACGTCCATTGACCCTCCTACTTCCTAGTTCATTTGGGCTCTTGTTTGTAGTCGTCTGGAAGACGACAAGTTTTTTGGGGGGGGATGATGTTAGGCGTACTTTACATTAGTTTAGTTCTTTTGGCAAAATATGTTTTGTTAGTGGGTTTGGGAAGTATGTTTATGTTTTAGTTTCGGCGAGTGGTTACTCCCGATCGGTACAATGGTTGGCGACGGTTGGCAACCGTCGGCCAAACTATATATGTTCATGTGACGCCATTGTATGGGCATGGAGTTTTTGGATTGTATTTTTGATTTACTGTTCTGAGTAATATATGGAGTTGATCTTTTGAGTACCAATTCTGGTTGTTTTTCTCGTACAATGTAATTTATTTCAGTGCACTATGATAATGCAAATATCCTTCTTGGCTACTCTGTCTGAAACCAATTAAACCACTTAGGCAGTAAACACTCATCTCAGAGAGAAGTCAGATTGTTGAAGTAATGCACCAAAAGATAAATGAGGGTTTTTTAATATTAGAAGATCCCAGAATCCCAATCAAACGCGCTTGAATGATATGAAGATTTCAAACCTTCAACTACTGCACTAAGGATCAAATACATTGAGTCTCACAAAGAAGAACTCAAATACATCATCTAATGCGCCAAGGGTAATATAGAGCTTTTCCAAGTCAAATGGAGAATCCCAAAATCATGAGGTGATGCGCTTATAAGGAAGAAATCAAACTCCTTATCTAATGCGCCAGAAGTAAATGTGGAAGTTGTTTTCTAAGTCAAATGGAGATCCTCAAAATCTTCAAGTAGTGATCTAATATGATGAAGCGCCCTTATAAGGATATAAAGAGGAACTCAAGTACATCATCTAGTGCGCTAATGCTTTGAAGAACTTGAACTTTCAATCTGTTGCGCCAGGGGTTAATAGAAGTTTAAAGTCAGTCTAATACATCATCTTCCAAGTAGTCATAACAAGAAGAAATTAGATTGTTGATCCAATGCGCTGCTACAATGAAGAGTGGAAAAGTAAAGTTTCAAGAGGTTTTCACAAGGATTTAAACTCCTTATCTGATGCGCTTTAAGTCTTTAATGAGATGGAGATCTAAAAAGCATCATCCACTGTGCCACATGAGGGAAAAGTGCTAAGTGTTTTGGTATACTTGCAAGAAGACCCTAACATTCCAATCTAATGCGCCCAATGAGGAGAATTTCAGTTTTTAAGTTTTTTTGACAAGGATCTAGATCTCCCATTTGCTGCGCCACCTTGTAAGAAGAAGTTCAACTAAAGCCTGGAGTATCTTTTAAAGGAAAGGTCTAAAAGTCTCATCTAGTGCGCTCATCACAAGAAGATCTCAAACTTATGATCCAATGCACCAGCCTTTAGGGGACCCAAAGTACTAATTAAATGCGCCTAATGCAGGAGGTAGTCAAAAATCCCAACCACTGCGCCTTTGGCATTTTCTCAAGATTTTCTAAATACAATTTTAACTTCCATTGAAATTTGCATTAAATTGAATAAAGAGAAATTAAATTAAATGCTTTTACATTGAATTTAATAGGGTCGGCCTAGGCAGTTAGGCAAATTTTTATGCAAGTCTTGTATTTATATCTGCTGTTGTTCTCATTTTTATCATTCATTAAGGAGCGAATTCACTCTGAGGAGCAGAAGTAAGATAATTTTCATAAAGTGCAGATCTGATTTTATCAAAATTAAGTTGGAGTTTGATTAAATTTTGAAGGTTTCCATCTAAAGTCAGCTTATTTGATAAGTCTGATCTGAACATATCTGATCTGATGTTTCTTCTATTTTTAATAGGTGCATTGAAAATTGTTAGATGTTAGGAAGATGAGCATGTTTATGATGAATTCCTTGAGTCTAGATGACATTATTTTCTTGCAAAAAAACTTTATGTTAGAAGGATAGAAATCAGAAGTTTAATGCATTAAAGAAGGCTGAAGTCGATTGTTGATCATTTATATTTGAGGTTGCTCATTTACGTCAAGTTTGTAGGATCATGGCAATGACTTCGAAGGAGAGGCAAGCAAGGATCCGCATGGATGCTAAGGGCAAAGTTCCGGAATCAAAGCTCGTTTCAAGATGGACAAACGTCGGAGACACGAACATGGGCAACAGCAATCTAGAAGATATCAAGTCCGTACTTCAAGAACCCAAAGGGGGTAGTCTTGCTAGAGCCATCATGAGGAGTGGAGCTATTGAAGCTGCTTGTTTTCCACCAGCTCTACCTTGTTCAAAAATGATCATTGAATGTGTTAAAAAGGATGACATTGATAATAGGCAAATTGTGGCCAAGGATGGGACAGTGTTAGCTTATTTGCAAAAGGAGGCAATTGGAGACACCTTCAACATTCCAACTAAGGACAGGATGACCAGCATTTCTATACATCAAGGTCAACAAGAATATGACGCTGATTCAAAAAAGAGGTTGCAAGAAATGAAGAGGGACTGGATGGCCAATCCATCCATGAAATTCAATACAAATAATCCTCCACAGTTTCACAAATCAGACTTCCATCCAGAAATCGGATACTTGATCATGTTCCTCAACAGAGTAACAGGAATGCCACAATCAGCAACCTTTCAATCGTGGATGTATTCTTTCATCAAGCTGGTTCTCAAAGGGAAGATGATTGATTGGGCTGGGCTCATCAGTCAAAGTATACATGAACAGCTTATTAACTTTTCAAGGACCAAGACATTCCATATGAGTTCTTATGTAGTATATCTTCTAGCAAGGAATGAACTCTATTCGGGTCTGACTAGAAAAGGAGAAGTTGGAATTGGCCCTAATAAGTACTTGTCACATCAGTGTTATCCTCAGTTACATTTAAAAACATCAATCATTATACAAGGTTCAATGATGCATTTGCTATGTTCATATTGAAGAAATTAAGAGAGTTCCACAAAAGGTTATCAAACGCAGCAAGAGAGTTCATCGAAGCATATGGATATTGGTATACTCAGCATGAAAGGTACACATACATAAAGATTCAAGGTTTCACCTCTTATCTATACAGGTTACCAAGATATCCAACTAACAGGATGGTGATGTTAGAAGTCTCAAGGCAACTCCTGGAACTCATCAGGCTGCAAAAGTTGAAAAAGAAAGGAGGGATCCAGTTTCCACTTGTTCTTGGACAAAATCTTGAGTATCCATCACTAGCAGCAGCTGAATATTCTGAGACAGAGCTTCAGGCATATCATTTACAAACTCATGGCACCAAGAGGCTTAATTTTGATCCTTTCAAAGTTTGTTGGACATACAATAGGGATTACAAGCATGTCATGCAGTTAGAAGATCATTGGGCGAATGTGAAAGATGAAGATGATCTTCGAACACTCCAGTGCTCAAGACTTACATGGGATCTAGTTAGAGCATCCAAGGCATTCAGAATCCCAGATCAGTTCATAGAGGATGATACTATGTTGATAGATGAATTTGAAAAAATAAAAGATTTACCTTGTACAGTTGATTGGTCAAGAAGAGATGTATCTGAAGAAGAGTTGATGGAGCCAGTCTTAGCCATGACACAAGCATGTATAACTCAGCTGCTACAAGAGATGAGTGAAGAAGGGCAAGTTCTTACATACAACAAGATGGATGACGAAGAGCCAGGACAACATAGTGCACATGGTGGACTCCAACATAGTGGAAGTGATCATGGTGATAATCCAACTAGAAAAAGGAAAAGGCCTAGTCAAGATCAAGGAGAATCAAGTCAAAGACCTAAGAAGAAGAATAGCCAATCTACTTCATATAGTCTACAGGAAGGTACTTCAAACATTCATAATCCAATACAAGACATTGAAGTAATGGAAGAAACTGTGCTGATTCCATCCGAAGAGATTCATTCAAGTCCAACTGTTGAAATAGAGGAAGATGCTGTTGCTGATCAAGAAGTAGAAGGTCAAGTAGAATCTGATGAAGAGACAGCACGAGTTCAACACAATCAAGTACAAAGACAACAGGATCTTTCTGTGTTTCCACCTTGGTTGAGGCAAAGAATTGAAGAAAGTACAGTCATAGAGACATATCAGCCTGCTCCGGTAGAAGAATTGCTTGTAAATTCACAGAAGAGTAATCAAAAGAAGAAAGCAATTGTCTTTTCAAAAATCACTCAAGATCCTTCTGGAAATAGAGAGGTACATGTAGCTGTTCCTAGAGTTGAAAAGGATCTAGAAGACATGGCACCCGAAGATTACAATGTGACTACTATTGGCATGGGTCCAATCACAGGGGAACAGATAGAGGAGGAACTTCAAGAATCAGTGAATAGTGTGAAAATCATGTTAAAACAGGAAAGAGAAGCTAAACTAAAGGTGGAACAAGACTTTAGTACACTAAAGCAATATATTCAACAAGTCATGCAACCTATCTAGCAGAAGGAAGCCACTCCAATACCTCCATCTATTCTTCCACAAGAAACAGTGTCTCAAATTGAAAATATGAAAATTTCATCTCAGGTAATGAAGAGATGGATAGAAAAGACAGAGGAGAAAGCATAAACTTACCTTGAAGAGATTTTGCAAGTTTATGATAGAGTCAATTGTCTCAAGGATAGAGTTCAATCTCTACTAAAGATATGTGTTGAGTTCAAACCCATCAAAGAGCAATACATGCCGCATCTCAAGAGTTTGATGGAAACTCCCATGGAAGATCTCTTTCAAGATAAGGTGGTTGATCAAAATACTCCATATGACTTCGCCACTTGGTATTTCTCCTTTCACAACAAGGGGCAGCTGATTGACAAGATTGAAATAGATATGTCCAGAATAAGAAGTGTTCTTCTAAGGACACAGAATCATGTGCATACTTCATTGACCACAATATGCAATCCTTATGGAGAGATCACCATTGAAAACATGAAGCAACAAGTCAAGGCATTCTACTTTCAGGATGATGGGATTAATGAAGGACAGTTGGATAACATATTCACACTTGCATTTCATCTTGGAGCAAACAAGTCTTGGATAGCTGACTGGGAGAAGACACTTGGCGTCTATGAGTCAGATGTGACAACGGCAGAAGGATCCATTAATGCTGCGACAAGTGTACCAATGGGAGATGTTGCTCAAATTATGTCTAGATTCATTGCATCTCATAGTACTATCATGTGAAAGGGATATGATGTGGCATCCTTGTCTTCTTGGGAAGCATGCCTTTGTTCCTTCTTTGTATACTAAAAATAGAAGTTTGTTGTAACCACTTGCTTAAGTGGCATGATCTGATCCATTGGCTTTGCCAATCGATCTCGACCCTCCATACATTCTTGGGGTCTATAAAAGGGCTCATTTTGCTCTCATTTGTATGATTGAAGACTCTGAAAATTGTTGCAAGAGCTCTCTGAAATAATATAAGACTCATTGTTTGGTGACTATATATGTTTCTAAGTGTTGCATGGATTGGATTTCTTCAAGCGAGTATTAAGATTAGATTAAGTTTCCTTTAAGTTTTATGTTATTTGGTGGAAGGCTTCATTATTGTTTGTGGTGAAATCTTTATGTTCACACCATTTGTGGCTGGTGGCTTGCAAATTGCAGTATATGGTTGGTCTGAACAAAACTGAGCTTAACTTTGATCCCTATGTTTGTTGAATCTTTCATGAGCATAAGTGATTTAAATATCTTGTATAACCTTAGAAGCTTGCACCAATCTTGTGTAGTTGTCTGACTTGGCGAAGCGAGATTTGGTTTGATTTCACTTGAACAATAATCATCCTTGCATCTAGGATTAGATTAGTTTTCATTACACCTTACATCTTTTAATTTTTCTTTTATCAATTTGGTTAGAGTTAGGATAAGTACTTCATTGCCATATCATACGTACTTAGATATTCTGGTGTCCACCTTTTTCATTGAATCAACAAGTTGTCGAACAATTGTGTAAGTCCCTTTGTGTTTACCAGCAGAATCATACTAAGTCAGTGAGCTATCCCTTACAAAATCATAAGAAAAGGAACCTTGGAGTCATCTTGTTTGATCACTTTGTTCAGCATTCGAGAGGCTTTGCTCAAGAGAGAGTTAGATACTCTGTATTTTACTCTATTGTTGACTTGTCGAAAAACAAACATCAACAGGACCATGGGTTGTTCCGAGAGGTTTTCCTGAAGGAGAATTAAATATGCCCTTTACTATTTTTTCCCCATACTTCCCTCGAATATATAACACTGTATCAGTCACTCCTAAATTGAAGAAAGTCAAGTGATCTAGAAAACCATCAAAATCATCAAATATTTTAAACTTATCTGGTATGATCCGGTATTCTTTAAAAATTATATCGGCTTCCCGATCAATTTCTTCCCTGGATTTTCCCATGATTGAAACAAAAGCAAGAGTGTTGGTCACTCAAATATCAACTATGTGAGCTCCATAAAAATTTAATTTAAACCCCACTGTTAAACTGACATATGATAGTTGATACCACACATGCAACCATTAAAACCGACATGCAGCATGAAATCTCTGACATGCAACTAAATATTTCTGATTAACCCAACAGAATGGCAGGAAACCGCTCTGATACCACTGTAATAACTCCTGCTAGTTCTAACTAGGCCAAACTGATATGATGTTGAAGTTTGTTTTCTTTTTTGATTGTTTTTTGCAATTTTTGTGTTTTTGAGCAATATATGATTTTTTTTTTTTTTTTCTGAAGAAATAACCAGCAAATGACCAACACAGAGATATTCAAAATCTGAAACAAATTGAAACTATACTGAAGGTATTTAAGCTGCAAATGATATTTATTGATTATAGAATATATACAGAGCTTCAATATCAACAATGCATACCCGGAAATGCAAGAAGAAGGCTTTTATAGAATTCTGGAAATTTATAGCAGCAACAAGAAACCTCATGAAATGTACGGCCTGCCTCCTAGAATGACTTCTCAAAATATTCACAGAATGCCTTTAGAAGAATAGGTGTCCCAAATGGAGGTGACTTAGGCTCAAGAAGAGAGGCGTTTCACCCAAGGAAGATCACGCCCCAGCTGGAGATGGTACGGCTGCTGCAGGTACAGCAGTACGGCCTCTAGAAATGTGTGCCCAATATTAATAAATGCTGCCACAAGTCAATCTGCCCTTCAAATGAAAATCTGGTTCCATTCCCTTAAACAAATCTTCTCCAATATGCACAATTTTGACCTCTGTTGAAGCCAAACTCGGGAGCAATCTTTAGATGGTCTTGCACACCCTCAGAAGGCTTAACAATGAAGAATGGCACGTTCTCCAAAGTCTGAAATGGTGAAATTCTGCAGAAACCCTTGGTCTCCTTCACAAATTCCAAAGCACTCACAGAAAAGACAAATTCAAGTATTCAATTGATGAAGTCAATTTGCTTTTTGAAGGCTTTTATACTTCTCATGAGAGGCACGATTTCCAAGAAGCCTCATTAATGATTTAAAATATATTTCAAATGGCTTTTGTTGTGGACTTTATAATATAAACTCATAATGGCATGCTTTGAAATGAGGCATTAATTACTCAATTACTTAAAATGGCCCCACCCTTTATAAAGTTACATTATAACTTTATAATATACCTTTATAATAATTAAACACCATTAGATTATTAATATCTCCTTAAATAATCATTATTTCACCATGCCATCTGAAATTGGAGTCAACACTGCAAATCACCATGTGTCCAGGTCCCCTACTAATAATAGTAACTCTAAACTCTACTACCTGAGTGACTTACTATAAATAGTATGTCAAATAAAGCCATAAACCCCTGAATATCAATTGCCTCAGAACATATAAAGGACCTGGAGATGGAAACACCGACAACTCGCCTCTGGAGAGCCAAATAACTCCACAACGGGATCCTCTAAACATCGATATTAGCCTACAAGGACCCAGTGATAGGCTAAATCCTCCAACTCTAATGCTCACGAAAATGGGGACATTACAGTCCGCCATCCCTGAAATTGCTTGTCCCCAAGCAATCTCCATTGCAAAGAAACTCCTCTCCACTGGAGGCCCAAAGGAAGAACTGTGAAATGTCCCGCACATCTCTAACCAACTCCCAAAGCACTAACATAATCACAACTGCGCAAGGATAAACATCATGCCAACAATCCAACCCCTGCGCACAAGAATTGTGCATTGAAAACAAAACATGTACAAGTAAATCAAAGATAAAACTGAAGGCTCTCTGCACAATGTACATGTTGTAAAACTCCTCAATAAGCTCCGTTTGGAATCCTAATGCACCTGAAGGATCCCAAACTCTGCGATCACTGATCAACTGAATGCCGGGATCCCAAATCACTCTGCAGAATGCCCAACTACTTGTCCACTGCACCCACTGGATAAAGATTGTACCATGCGCAGTACTGCGGTGAACAACTACCACCACGTAGCGCAATCTACCAAACAGAAGGATACCTGGACCCCACAACCAGATTGGAAGTCCGCCATACCAATCAACCTCTGACTTCCACTGTTCTAATCTGATCCCAACTTCACCATGCTGAAAAAGGTGAAGCAAACCATCGGGACCCATCCAAACCGTAGTGCCAACTCCGTCACCTCCTGGATCCCAACACAAACGAAACTCACATCCATTTGCCATGAAGAGATAAGAATATCTGGACGCATCTGCAACACAACATCTCTCCCCAACCTCTGCGAAACTCCCATGGATGTGATAACTAACCAAGCCATCATGCCTACTGACATCATAATCTCCCTGAAACCCAGAAGTAGCAAACTCTGTCAGGTATTCATCCGCATGATGGTAATCCAACCTCTGATCCTGCGAGTAATCTCCTGCAAACAGCTGAGTCGGGTACTTGCAACCTCTATGTCATGTTCCAATATTAAGGCATTGTTTAAATTAAAGATTTAAACATGGATCCGTTAAACATCATTTCAGATGATAGAAATAATTACATACGTCATATATTATTAAATAATATTGTTTTATTAATATTTTAAATAATAAATAATATATTATTTTTGTAATGAGTTATGATTATCATCAATACCAAATATTATTATTATATAACAATAAATATAATTATCAAATATATATGATAATAATATATATAGGATATAATATAAATATAAATATTAATGATATAAATATTGATAATTAAATATTATCATGATGTATATTATTATATTATCATAAATATAATATTATAACTAAATTGCTAGAGAGGATCTATATCCTCAAACACCTAACTCTTGGGTGACTCCAAACGGACCCCATACTACGTATGAGGAACCGACCATTATAGACTACCTTAAATAAAAGCAATCATTGCTTTATCAACAGCAAACAACCCAAAGGTCATGACCGTTGATAAACCACACCCGCCAGCATATATATATAGTGATCGAAGAATTGGGAAGGGAAAAAGGGAGGATATCATCGATTAGACATTACACGTTCAACTTTGCTAAATTATGATCACTGTAATACCAGTTGGAGGCGGATTAGTCAGCAGACCTATGGTTAGCATCTTGGTGTCACCCAACAGAGTAGAGGGCAGAAATCAGCAGTAGGAGAAGTCGTCAACAGTGTGGGGTCTACAGAGGAATATCCACACAATAATCAGGGATGAGAAGCAGATTGAAAGAAGGATAAAAAACAAAGAATAAAGAAATATATCTGAATATTTGCATCGAACCAGACCTCATAGTAGCAACATTGAATTGAAGATCAACATACAGTTATACTGCAAATCCAGCGGCTAAATCTATACCAGATAACGGGGAATAGACTGCAGAAGGAAGTCGAAGGGACAGCGAATATAGTTTGAAGAGATATTACCACAACGTGGTAATTCACATCGGACAGGGAAGAAATCTGCAACAGACCCACGTCTGCCAAGGGCCTTCACAAGGCCAAAGGTAAGTTTCTACATAGTTTATTTATGTTTATAAGCATGTAGACAAATAAATAAAAACAGATATGTATATGAATCATTAAATGATAAAATATAGAGATAGAGAAAGACTAGCTCATAGAATGAAAAAATTAGTAAAATGGACATTAAGTATAAAATCTGGCAATTAGCATTATGACAGATGAAGAATTTTATTAGGAATATTAATTGATGTAAGAATAATAAAAGTACAAAGAATTTATAAGTGTATAGTATGAATCTCATGCTTCTATCTATGATTTAAAACAAGATAGGTATAGTTCATGATTTAGAATGTGCACTCATTATTAAATTAATGATTATAGTTAAATATGACTAAATAAGAGAAGAAATGAAATTAGACTACATAGATATCTAGTATGCATACCTCAATAAAGGATTGAATAATTGCATTATTTTAGATAAATAAAAGAGTTCAACATTGGGATATATGGTAATGGCATAAGACAAATTTGATATCATGGTTTATGAATATGATCTTAATGTACATGGGCATGATCACCCAAGGGTGAGATATGAGACCTCTTACTAAACTACCTAACACTAAGAATATGGGGTAGATAGTTACGGTAGGTATGGATCACTCCATGGGAATGGGCCTTGATTGACGAATCAAGGATATTGCTATGGACCTTCGATTTAAGTATCGAAGGAATGGGCCTTAGTTGACGAACTAAGGAATTATGGGCCTTAGTTGACGAACTAAGGAATTATATTAATGGATCCATAGGATTGAGATGACATCACCTACCTAACGAATCTTCTCTCATAAGGTGGAAGGTGAGGTTAATAAGAGGCCTAAGGATTATCTCACCCAAGGAGAATCATGATGTATTGGAAAATGGATTTATGAAATGGCAAATAGTAAATGGTTATGTTTATGATTAAAAAGAAATGAAAAATGGAATACTAATGCTCTCTTTTGGTAAGTTGAAATTGTTTGCAAGGTTGTGAAAATTTTGGCTTGCTAGAAGGGGACATTACACTCTAGTCCCACCTTTTGAAGATGGCAACTCTCCATCCCTCAATAGATGGTACAAACCTTGAGCCAATCCACACCGATGCATCAACAAATCTTATGTGTGTGGATTAAAAGAGAAGTGATGAGCACTCCTCACTATCCAGTCAAGGTAAAATGCTCCAGCCTCTGTCAATGGTTGACCGTCATAGTCATGGGGAACACTCTCTTCAGCTGTCTCATCACTCTCATCACTAGAATCAGAAGATGGCTCCAGTCTCTAATCTCGAGTAGCTAATGGGGTAGATGCTCTAATAACCCTCTCTGCATACCCAATAGCAAAATCCCTATTACGAAGCAAATCGAGGTATTCTGATTTAATTGCCTCCAATGCGCTCCTAATAAAACGTAAACTGCGAATAGGAGTACCCGTAGAGACCCCATCCCGTCTCTCCTGAAATTCTGCGTAGCAAAGGAGGTACTGCACATACTTATCCGTGCAATAAAAACTATATATGTCTGAATCAACCTTATTTCCCGTAACCTTCAGCTGATGTCTCTAACTCTTTGGCTCAACAAGCGGTCGCTCAAAATCAGCTGCATGGGATGAAACAACCGATTTGCTTCCAGGAGAAGGAAACAAATCAACACGAGAGCCCATCTCCCAACCAAATGATGCTCTGAATATCTCCTGTGAAGATGATGGAGTAGTGTCAAGAACTGTCACACAACTCTAAGTAGAACCCACCACTGAAACACAAGAGCTATCAGTAATCTGACCTGCATCACCTGTCATGGGACTAACCTCAAGAGAACCAAGTGCGACAAGAGGTTCTCTACAATTCTCCACTAGTTCACTCATCCCATCCGTATCAACTGCACCCGTATCTATGATGGATGTAGCCACATCCTCAACACATTCAACACCACAACCCGTGGGTATAAGATCATCACCAACTGCTACTCTAGGTAACTAAACTATATCTATAGCTAGTGAAGACTGTGTCAAACTCAACTCCACGGTAAGCTCCTCCAATCGTGACTGCAACTCTTGAAGGGCCAACTGGGTGCCCTTCAACAAGTCCATAGTCACATTTAGCTCATGGGTGAGCTCATCAACCTCCTCTTCCTTTCCCTTCAATGCATCATAACAAATGTAATCCCACTCTAGAAGAAAATCTCTGTCAGCAAGTAGTTGTAGGTAATTTTGTTTCATTATTCCAATTGCTTCTCGAAGTGCATGTATCTCTGCAAGGGAAAGGCCACTATCACAGTGCCCATCTAACACGGGAGTACTCCAACCGTGAGTAGCCAACATCTAACGAGCAACATCAAAATGCTCCAAAGCTGTAGCAATCATATCGTCACTAACCTTCAACTGCCCATCCAGATGATGATACCCCTGTGACTCATTCTTTCCACCCAATTCTGCACTATGGTATGAGGCTGAATCAACATCACTCACCTCATGATTAGCAGCATCCTGTGTGCTATCATCAGTGCACACATCAACAACTAAGGTACCACTGCTATGTACGTCAAAGGATGGCTCAATTGGTAATGTAGAAGTTGCTGATATAACATTATCTTCACACACTTCCACTTCCAAGGTAACTACATGACCATCCAAAACACTATCCTGAGATTCATCGCCATCAAATGTATTTTCTGTTTTGTTTTCTAAAGTCTGATTTGAGATATCAGACTCGGTATGGCATGAACCATCATCACAAATCGCAACCTTAGCACCCAAATCTTGAGTACCTTCATGTGACAACACACTAGAAGCATATTTCTCAAGTGAAATGGCTGCTACCTCATGATAATGCAAAGAGTTTTCGCTGTTGTTGCAAAAAACAAAATTGCTATTGTCCTCAAACCTCTCTGCGTATTCGAAGAACTCCTTCCAAACTTCACGCCTTAGCTGTCTAGGACCATGGGTTGTTTCGAGAGGTTTTCCTGAAGGAGAATCAAATATGCCTTGTACTATTTTTTCCCCATACTTCCCTCGAATATATAACACTGTATTAGTCACTCCTAAATTGAAGAAAGTCAAGTGATCCAGAAAACCATCAAAATCATCAAATATTTTAAACTTATCCGGCATGATCCGGTATTCTTTAAAAATTATATCGGCTTCCCGATCAATTTCTTCCCTGGATTTTCCCATGACTGAAACAAAAGCAAGAGTGCTGGTCACTCAAATATCAACTGTGTGAGCTCCATGAAAATTTAATTTAAACCCCACTGTTAAATTGACATGCGATAGTTGAGCCTGATACCACACATGCAACCATTAAAACCGACATGCAACATGAAATCTCTGACATGCAACTAAATATTTCTGATTAACCCAACAGGATGGCAGGAAACCGCTCTGATACCACTATAATAACCCCTACTGGTTCTAACTAAGCCAAACTGATATGATGCTGAAGTTTGTTTTGTTTTTTGATTGTTTTTTGCAATTTTTATGTTTTTGAGCAATATATGATTTTTTTGTTTTTTCTGAAGAAATAACCAGCAAATGACCAACACAAAGAATATGCAAATTCTGAAACAAACTGAAACTATACTGAAGGTATTTAAGCTGCAAATGATATTTATTGATTATAGAATATATACTAATGTTCAATATCAACAATGCATACTCGAAAATGCAAGAAGGCTTTTATAAAGTTCTGGAAATTTATAGCAGCAACAGGAAACCTCATGAAATGTACGGCCTACCTCCTAGAATGACTTCTCAAAATATTCATCAAATGCCTTTAGAAGAATAGGTATCCCAAATGGAGGTGACTTAGGCTCAAGAAGAGAGGCGTTTCACCCAAGGAAGATCACGCCCCAGCTGGAGATGGTACGGCTGCTGCAAGTACAACAGTACGGCCTCTAGAAATGTGTGCCCAATATTAATAAATCCTGCCACAAGTCGATCTGCCCTTCAAATGAAAATCTGGTTCAATTCCCTTAAACAAATCTTCTCCAATATCCACAATTTTTACCTCTGGTTGAAGCCAAACTGAGGAGCAATCTTTAGATGGTCTTGCACACCCTCAGAAGGCTTAACAATGAAGAATGGCACGTTCTCCAAAGTCTGAAATGGTGAAATTCTGCAAAAACCCTTGGTCTCCTTCACAAAGCACTCACAGAAAAGACAAATTCAAGTATTCAATTGATGAAGTCAATTTGCTTTTTGGAGGCTTTTATACTTCTCATGAGAGGCACGATTTCCAAGAAGCCTCATTAATGATTTAAAATATATTTCAAATGGCTTTTGTTGTTGACTTTATAATATAAACTCATAATGGCATGCTTTTCAATGAGGCATTAATTACTCATTAACTTAAAATGGCCCCACCCTTTATAAAGTTACATTATAACATTATAATATACCTTTATAATAATTAAACACCATTAAATTATTAATATCTCCTTAAATAATTATTATTTCACCATGACATTTGAAACTGGAGTCAACATTGCAAATCACCATGTGTCCAGGTCCCCTACTAATAATAGTAACTCTAAACTCTACTACCTGAGTGACTTACTATAAATAGTATGTCAAATAAAGCCATAAACCCTTGAATATCAATTGCCTCAGAACATATGAAGGATCTAGAGATGGAAACACCGACAACTGCCCTCTGGAGAGCCAAATTACTCCACAACAGGATCCTTTAAACACCGATATTAGCCTACAAGGACCCAGTGATAGGCTAAATCCTCCAACTCTGATGCTCACGAAAATGGGGACATTACAAATAAAGAATATTTTGTTGCCCTAAAAATTACCCTACAAGTGTCTATAAAAGAAGGATTTGAGAACAAAAAGAGGCTATTGTTGAATTTGAGAAAGCCCTTGTTTCAAAGATTGAACTTTGTTCATCTTCTTTTGTCTAGGACGAAAACCCTTTGGCAAAGAATGGTTTTGAGGACGAAAATCCTCCTATCCATTTGAGTTGTTTTATTTAAGAATCATCAGTGAACTGAATCTTGCAGTTTCTTTTAGTTGTAGTTTGTGGAGCTGATTTGGGTATCTTATTTCAGTTTGGTGTGTTGTAAGAAAATTTCCAGTTTTAGCGTAGTTGTGGAGTTATTTTCAGTTTGGTGTGAAGTTTCTAATTTTTGTGTAGTGTGGGTTTATTCAGAAAATACAATAATATATTTTGATGTGGTGTTTCAGGTGTCATTTGTTTGAGTTTATTGCAGTATGCTTGTATTTCTAAATTTGAATGGATCTATGGTGTGAGTTTTCTAATTTGATGAGGATTTCCATATCCATTTTCTTGCAACTCTCAATCTTTTCATTTTGAAGAAGGTTTATATGCTCCAAGCAGGCCGTACCTAGTGTTGTACCAATTCGTACCATTTCTAAAGGCTGATTTATTAATATTTTCTGACTGTAAATTGTTGAGGACAATCCTATATGCTAGCCGCCCATTGTTGGGAAATAAAGTTAGCTTTTGGTAATAAAACTAATCCGTGTCAATCCTCATTAGAAATCGACTTCATTTTGTTTAATACCTATATGTGTAGCTACATTGAAAAAGATAATACTCACTGACCAAAAGTAAGGATTAGATAATCTAGGCCAGCATATACCATCAACATTGTCATGTTGATAATATCTCATAGAGGAAAATTAATTGCCAATATAAATCTATTTTCAGTTCTTAAAATCATAAAGGTATGACTATACAAATTTATTGATTGCTTGGGCACTTGACCTTGCAAAAATCAATCAACAATTATCTTCACCTAGTTGATATCTATATTATCTTGCTTGATCTATTATGTCTAGGACTCAAACCTTGGACGTCCCATTTGTATATTGGGTTGCTCTACCACTGAGCTATTGGCCCTCTTGGTGACTCAGGCTTTTTAGTAGGCTCCTAATTATGGTTCAAGTGTGGCTCATTTCTCCAACACCCCCTTTTGAGCTACACTTTGGTGCTCAAGGCTCCAATCTAGATCTAATATCAAGAGCTAGGACTCAAAGTTAGGACCTCCTGTGTGCATACTAGGGTGCTCTATCATTGACTTACTGTAATGTCCCTTTCTTAGGCCTAGTCAATTGGGTGACCATTAGCCTATTTCCTGAGTTCCCGTAGGCTAACTAGTATGGGTAAAGGGACTCCATACTTCTTGGAGAACACAGGTTCAGTTCTTCTTGGTTTCTTTTTATGGCATTGTAATGTCCCATACCACGCAAGGAAATTCATTAAAATAAATTTAATTATGAGACAACTGACTATCATCATTTTGAAGAAGTCGATGTACTTGTTATGCTGACCGACTTCTATCACTAAATGGTTTTGACAAAGAATGTTATTAATATGCCTTTGAGGAAGTCCGAATTTAAATCAAGGATAATGCGATTTCATATTATGCAAATTACAAAAGGATGTACAAATTCTAAGTGTGCGATTTGTAATCTTTTGTAATACAATTTGAAAAGATGGTGTGATTCATAGTATGAGGAGGCACTTATCATAAAAACACAAATATTGTTATCAAGTGGTGCAATCTATATAAAGAGGTACGTCCCATGGAAAAGGATACAATGATCTCATGAAGTCGCCACCATTGAAGAGATATAAAAAGAAACACAATTGACATCAATCAGAGGGCATTGATTATTGATTATAATAGCAAGCATACAAATTCCATCCGTAGAGATATATATATTTATTCAGTCATATAAACTATTGTGGACAGCAAAAGGATACATTGCAATTCTTGAACTGAACTAGAAGTTCAATAAGAATCATCATTGAATATAAATGCTGAAATAAAATAAGGAACATTAGGTCAGATCATTGTGAAAATATATTGATTGTCATTTATCTTTAGTTATTGCATATCACTGTCATATATAAAAATACATATAATATTTCAATAACTTGTCAACAAGGACAAGGAGGAAGTATGCACTATGGGAGAGAACGGCTAAGGGCACCCATTTACAGTGGCAAGTAGGGAGAGAACAACTACTAGGGCACCCTACTGCCCTGTGAAAGAGAGAGAACGGCTAAGGGCACCCAAGGGCAAAACTCTCCTCCTAATCTCCATGTCGAGGGTTTATTGACAAATTTAAGATCACTAGCCAAAGAAGAATGGTGGGGGGACTGCATGGAGGGAGGACGGTTGTCTTAAGGCACCCTGCCATGTCTCCCTATACCCCCTTGTAATGTCCCCTTTTCCTACTGGGGTTAGTCTATACTCGGTTCCCATAGACTAACCAGAGAGGTTAGGGAACTTTGGGAGTTCGTTTGGTCGGTTTCTGACACTTTGGCTGGAACTTACTATTTTAGTTAGGGTTTCACCCGGATGGAGCAGTTCATGATTGGAGGCAGAGCGTTTCGTCGAAACCTTTCCAACGGTCCATAACTCATGAGATTCCGAGACCGTTTGGGCTTACATTTTAAAGTCCGTAAGTTTATTTTTATATTTAATATTTGGACTTTAATATATTTAAGTGGTGACTTTGGGAAAAGTGAAATAAATGCAAAAATAAAGTCACATGTACTTGGGCGCCTAAGGGAAGAGAAATAAAGTTTATAAAATGAATTATTTTTCCTCTATCATATGGTCGACCTCATGAGGAAATATAAAAGGGAAAATGAAAGCTTTTTCATTCATTCACGACAATACAATTTCTCATGTTTTTGCTCTGCAAGTTTGAGGGTTTGAAGAAACCATTTGGCTCTTGGTGATGAAAACCACCATCAGTAACAGCCTACCACGGGTGTGAGAGATCATCTAAGGTGGCTTGTGGACAGCCATACTCAGTGGTTGTGATTGCACTTCATTTCATACAATTTGGTGACTTCGAGGAGTTGTCGCGGAGGTTCGAATAGAGTTATATATCAGATTATTTGCCTCCATTATTATCCCTGCATATTGAAGAACACATTTCTAGATTTTGGTGGACATTGACAGAGTTTTTGATGGTGAAGCACTCCCCTAGCTGGTCGTACCTCCTCTCAGCTGGGCCGTACCAGTTACAGCAGATTCAAGGTTTATTTGAAGGAGTTTGCAATTGATTTGGGTCTGTTTTCACTCTTCTTCCTTGGACGCCCTGTTAGCAGCTAGGAGTGGACATATTTCAGTTTTTATGTGTGGGTTTGATCCTTGTGTTCTGTTGTACCTTCACCTTCCAAGCCGTACCTTATGACAGTAGGGACGTTGGGTCCTATTTACTCCATTTTGATAGTCTTTATTGCTTGTACTCACTTGGAATGGACTTAGAAAACAGTCCTTCACCTATTGTATGCATTTCCTGAGGAGTAGAACACAGTTTGTCATTTCCAGCTGACTGTACTATCAAATCCAACTATATTTTGTGAGGACAGCATAATGGGTATGTGTGGAACTTCCATTCCTTGGCATTTCTGAATATGGGTTTTGTTTATTTGTGATGTTTGATGTGTTTACAAGTTTATTAAGCATCTGGGTATCTTTCCTTTTCATTATTTTTGCAAAGTATATACATGCATGTGTGCTTGTCAAATGCAAAAAACCAAAACCGCATCAAGTGCCAACTAAACTCAAAAAACATATAAGGGGGAGGGATATTTCACCCCTCTTCTATGACTAAATTTCGCAAACAAACTAAATTAGCTGCATAATAATGAATATATGATTTCTCTATAGTGATATTATTTATGAATCTGAATGCAATGCAATCTTGTCCAACCCTAATGATTAAAGATGTATATATGTATATCTATATTTTGTATATGTTTTTCCTATGTTATGACTGCAAAATTCAAGTCCAAGAATTATGTAATTTAAAAGATATTCTATGTGGTAAATCATAAACCCTAAACCTAACTTGTGACATTTGAATTCCTAGGGCAATATAGGTAAGGGACATTACAGGCATTGAGTTTAGTTGGTGTTATGGATCACATTTGTTATTTTCTGAAGCATTTTTGGACTCCTGGTTTGTTCTCCAAACTTCTTGGAGAGCACATTTATTTATAGTAAGTCACCCTATTGGCACTAATCATCGTCCCAAGTCTTTAGGACATTGGTATGATCAGAATTGCAAGTTGCTTCATTTTGGGATTTTCCATACGCTGGGTGAATTATTAAGTCATTTGATTAATTATTCACTTAAGTTAACTAATGATGGAAGTATTCAAACCTTAAGTGTAATAGCTCTTTGGAAAAGGGATAGAATATGTTTTATGATGGACACATAAAAGTGGACGCTAGGCTTTGGAAATAAAGGTTATTAAGGTGAGCACTATTAAGTTTATTTTATTTCCAAAAAAATAAAATACTCCTTATTTCCCTTGAGCGCTCAAAGAGTCTATATAAGAAGGTTTGGGGACTCATTTGAGGGGATGCTAAAGATTTTCTTAATGTTATATTGTCGGATTGAACCTATGTGTTCTTCCTTTATCTCTTGAGGGCGAAAACCCTCTTATAGATTGCTGGTTTCGGTGGTGGAAGATCCACCCTAGCTGATTACGATTATTTCACACAGAGATCACACTTGAGCTGCAAATGACGTTTTGTTTTGATGTGTTTTGAAGTTTTGGATTACAGGTTTTGGATTGAAGTTTCTTATGTTCTTTTTGGAATGGTGTTAAGAATGTTCTATGCTAGCGTACAGTTCCAGAAGTTTTGAAGTTTTGGATTGCAGGTTTTGGATTGAAGTTTCTTATGTTCTTTTTGGAATGGTGTTAAGAATATTCTATGCTGGTCGTATAGTTCTAGAAGGAGGGCGTGAGGTTTTAGATGAATTATTGCTGCCTTTTCTTGATCAAATCTCTTCAAATTGAGGCGCCTAGACCTGAAATACCTAGCCACCTTCATTTTGGAGGTTTTCTTGAAGTCTATTTGCAGATTTGTGATCATTCATTGTTGGATGTACACTTTGGTGCAGGTCGCACCAGTGTTGGAGGAGTGCGTTGGGTTTTGAGGCTGAAACGCCTTGCTTTTAGGAGTCTTTCTTCCTTGTTTGGTGGCGCCCAGCCTTGTAGAAGTTGGTTTTGTGGTTTAGAGTGGAGTATTTCAGTTTGGGTGGTGTTCATGCTTGGTGGTTAGGGTTATGAATGCATTTTCAAATCGTCATTTGTTGTTCTTTGTTTCAGACCTTCTTGGATAGAATTTTCAGTCAAGCTCAGTGTACTTCCCGTGATGTTTAAGACTCATCTTTCAGCCTATATCAGCAGTGCAACAGTGGGGTATGATTTTCTTTAGATTTGAATGGATTCTAGCTCTCTAATATGCTAATATAACATTACAGCAGTAATAGAACTATATCACTCATATTGCAGGTTCTTGTTATTGTATTTCAAATTCTATAGTTGCAATATTATATGTTTGTAATCCTTGGATGGTATTACCGCCAGTGGGAATTGTTTGCTCTCTTGTTACATGTGTCTCACCCCACTGAACAAGTGATTTCATTGTAATAGGCTTCCTGCTGAATAAGTGGATGTGCCTTGCATTTTACTTTCAGATTACCCACTGAATAAGTGGATGTTCCCACTGAATAAGTGGATGATTGTGTTTGTTTGCAATTGTTATTAGTTGTGTGAATCTGAGACACTGTATGCTCTCACCTTGCCCACTCTAGGGGTTGGGTGATCAAAAAGTGGTAAGGCCATTGCATCATATCATTTCTCTTTGCAAAATCAAAAAAAACTTTAGGTGTGGTTTATTACAGTTACTAGCTCTCTTTGTAACCAAGGCTTTTTGGCAGGCTACTTATTATAGTTCTAGTGGGGCTCATTTCTCCAACACAATCCATGGCTTCACTATTTATCTTTTTTTGGTTGGATAGTTATATTATATTTTTCCAATTGATGACTATAACCATGACCAACTAATGGCTACATTGTGCTACATTAGTTTTTCCCATCTAATGGCTATTATATATATATATATATATATGATAGATAGCTATGTTCTCTTTGCTTTGCTAATAGTTATAATACCTCATCTAGCCGGTGGCTATATCATTTTTTTCCTAACTAAGCTATATTAACTTTTCTTTAAAGTTCTATTTATTTAACAATGTCATTATCTTATACTAATAAGCCATAAAAGATGCATTGAAAGGACTTTAAAATAGTGAGCTTAATGGTGATGAATGTCAAGGAAGACCTATATACAAACAGGTTTGATTCTAGTCATATTTGATGTCAATCCTTGTAGGTTTATTTCTTGAGCTATATTGTTGATGAGTATGGTCACCAAGAGTATGAAGGTAGTTCAGGAGTAGCTGTATTTGGAAATGTAAGCAGCACACCTAGCCAATTTAGGATTTGTCAGGGAATAAACAAAATATCTATTATATATTTCTCAAATTAAATTAAAAAATAAAGAAATAAATCTCATAGTTCACAATATGTTTAGGCATTGTTGTACCCATACGAAATTTTTCATATATGTGCCCAAACACACCTCCCTAGCATCATGTAGCCTTGTCATTACTGCGCTAACCCTGCAGGTACAAGACATATCAAAAGATGGTGATGCAAGGCCCAAATGGAGGGAGATTCTGGTCGATCAATCAGGCCTGAAGAAGCGAAAGAACATCAAAAAAGAGGAAGTCAAAGTGGTGAATTGAAGGCCAAAACGACATAAAGGAATCAAGGGAAGCAATGCAAATACATCTGGCAAATCAAAATTCAATTTTGAAAATTTGAAAAATTTTGAAAATTTTTCTGAGGCATTTTTTAGCGTTCTTGGCTAAAATGTGCTCCATCTTGGAGTATAACTCATGGAGGAGAGGCTTAGATGAGAGCTTCGGATCATATGAGCTTAGTTTCCAAACTTCAAGACATTCCGTTGTCAGACGAAGAAGTTACGGCAAAAATAAGATCCAGAAGCAGAGATAAATGATGGTGATCCGAGCACCCTCCGTCAAAGTGCTCAAGGCAAATTCGAAGTTTCTCAAGATCAAAGGTCATGATGTACAAGTGTGAAAATGATAAATCAATTGCAAGGTTCACATAGCACTTCTAAGGAGTGATCAAGAGGTTTTTCAAAGGCCAATGGATGAAGAATTCAACAAGGCAAAGCCACTATGTAAAAGGCGCTCAGTTTGCCCAAAAGGCACACCTATTTTGCACCTCACAAAGGTGCCCTTTCCTAACAAAACCCACGCCTTTTGTGTCACTTCCAAAAGGCGCTCAAAAAGAGAAATATCCATGCCTTTTGCCACATGAGAAAAGGTGCTCATTTTGCCTAAATTCCACGCCTTTTTCACACCCAAAATAGGTGCTCATTTTGACCATTTCCCACGCCTTTTTGCTTCCATCAAAAGGCGCTCATATTGAAAGATTCCCACGCTTATTTGCTTGTCTCCAAAAGGTGCCTATTTTGCTCATAATGCACCCCTTTTTCTTCATTACCAAAGGCGCCTAAATAGCCCATTTTGCATGCCTTTTTGACTCCCTCTAAAAGGCGCCTAAATCCCTCAAAAGCCACGCCTATTTGATACATAAGAAAGGCACCCATTATTGATCATTTGCACTCCTTTCAAAGCGCCAAAGTTTGCATGAAGATAGGCGTAGAGGAGAGAGAAGGTTGGCGCCTAGGAGAGAGAAAGGTTAAAGCTATAAATACATCCTTCTCCTATTCTTATTTCATTCATTGTATTTGCATGAGTGGAGAAGAAAAGCAAAGCCAAAAATAGAAGAAAGAAACCCTAGAAGGGTGGCGTCCACTATAAAGGAGGTCTCTTGCATAGTTATTATCATTTTCAAAGCAAGAGAAGGGTGTTGAGGCTGCACTTCACACATGGCGGCCATTAATGGGAGAATAAAAGCTTCCAAAAGACGGATTCAAAGGCATTGAGGAGTTGATTTTCACATATAGGGCAAAGTCTACTCATTCTTCCACTATTCTATACCTTTCTATCACACTCAAAGGCATATTTGTTCACAGGAAGGTCATTTCATTGCCTTGGTGGCCATTGTTGAGGGTTTTTCAAGCTTTTTATTGCAGATTTGAAGCTTTTTCAGACCAGCAAAGCATAAAGAGGATAGATTGTTCACTTCTCAGCCTCTTTTTCTTCATTCTCTTCCATCACAGGGTCCATTTTCATGTTACTAAGGCAGCGCTCAAACCCAGGAAGCCATTTTTGGTGATTTTTCAAGGTTTTTCTTCACTGGTTGTCATGTCCCCATTTCCAGCTTGAGCACCAAAGTGATGAATGGATTAGCCTACTCCTCATTCCCGGAGGCTAATTCCAAATGATAAGGGAATGAAATGGGTTTTGACTAACTCTGTGTGTCATTTTGCAGGTACAATCAAGGAGTTTCAAGTCATAATCCACTAAGTCAAGTATAGGGCGCTCATTCCTACAGTTACACTTCAAAAATGCGCCTTGGATTTTGAAAGCAATAATCAAGAGGATGGAGTCATCTTTGGATATGTTGAACATCAATTGGGCGAATTGACTCATCAAACTTGAGTTTGGGATCATTGAAGAAGTCCAAGTGAGTTAGGCGCACTTCCTAGCTCTGATAACCCTCAAAGTGCGCCTAGTCCTCATAAGGTGCAAATCCAGGATAAAAACATGGGTGTTTGAGCTGGGATGGTTGATTGGATCAACAAGAGTGGATGAAGTGAGCAGTCCATGCAAAGAGGAGTCTTATGGCATCTAGGCGCCAATTTCACCACCAAATTCCCAATAGTGCGCCTAGACTCTATTGCACTTCAAACAAGTGATGAACTCCTTCAAGATTGATCAAGTGAAGCCTCACCTTCAATAAGATCAAGTGGAAAGATGAAGTGATCAAGTAATGACATCTTGTTATCTAGGCGCACTTTTCCTCTAGCAACCTATCAATGAGCGCCTAGCTATTTAGGTTACTTCTGGCACTCAATAATGGTTTTGAGATGGGGCGCTCAACATAGCTAAACTCCTTCAATAGGGCGCCTAGCTTAATGATGAAGATTGGACAAGTATATGAGGTTTCCATGCCTAGGCGCAAACTCCATGATGCCTAGACCAAATGTGCGCCCAAGCAAGAACAGGAGATTCAATAGGTTGAATGAGTAGCACATTGATTGGTGAAGATACTTTCAACTTCAAGAAGCTTCATATCCTGCCAATCTGGGATGAAATTGGCCTAGAAGGCTCTAGGCGCACATTCTGACTGAAGACCTCAGTTCTGGCGCCTAGTTACAGAGTGAGTTAAAAGATGAAGTTTGAACATGTGAAGTAAGGCGCTCACTCCAGGATGAGGTATTTTACCTTCCAAGACAACAAGACTTGAAGACTTGACAGAGAAAACAACCATGCATGCAAGGCGCACTTCCTGCCTGTTTCACCTCCAGAATGCGCCTAGCTAAGAAAGAGGTTTCAATCCAGTCACCGATGAAGGCAAGATTTCAAGG
Source organism: Cunninghamia lanceolata (assembly GCA_027924645.1). NCBI lineage: Eukaryota > Viridiplantae > Streptophyta > Pinopsida > Cupressales > Cupressaceae > Cunninghamia > Cunninghamia lanceolata. The sequence continues at coordinate 13,688,274 of BSBN01000352.1, read as the reverse complement.
CATCAAAGGTAGTGGACTTTCAGTTGAGCAAACCCTAAAATAGCGCCCTATGCTAGATGATAGTTTGATGTTCAATGGAGATCAGGTTGTTTGATGCAATGATCTTAGGCGCCAAGACAAGATTCAATGACCTTGAAAATGCGCCTAAGTAGGAATATGCTCTCCAGACTTCTCAAGAGGTCAGGGCGCTTGGTCAGGGAAGTATTTTGTTTTGAATTTAAGACTCCAGAAGTGAGCATTTGCGTAGAAGATAAGCCTTTCAAGGTGAGGCGCCAATCTAGGTTCTTTCCTGCCAATAAATGCGCCTAGGTGAAGTTGCAGACTTTGACAAGATGTTAATGTTCTGTATGAGGGCGCTAGATTAAAAAGGAACTTCAAAAGGTTTAATTGCTAGTGTTTGAAAGCTTGAATAGTGTTGAACATCTTCATGAAGATGCTAGGCGCAGATACCAGTCAAAATGACCTCAAAGGTGCGCCTAAGATGGATGGAAGCTCCCAAGACCAGTTCAGATGCAAGGCGCTCCATCAGGGGACAATGTTATGTTCATTTGAAGTCAAATTACCTTTAAATTTCCTTGAAAGATGACAAGTTAGAACTTGGGCGCCAAAACCTCTGTAAATCCTTCAAATATGCGCCTACCCTGTGAGGTGATGAGTTGAACATCCCAAATCTTCAAATGTTTAAGTATGAATCCAGAGGAGTTCACTTCCTAAGGCAGTATCATCCAAGGATGAGAACTTATGACTTAGGCGCACTCCCTAGTGAGATCCTCCACAGCTAGCGCCCTAGTCAGAAGAACCCTTAAACTGCGCCTAAGTGTTTCAAGAAGTGGTTAAGGTTGTTACAACTACCTGAATGCCCATTGGTCGGAAGGATAGCGTTTGGATCCGTGTCAAGGTCTCTATATGAGCTTGCCAACTCAGAATGAGTCATCAGTTGGAATATTCCCTTGGATATGCTTCTTGGGAAACGTGCCTTGGTTCCTCTTTGTGCATTGAAAAACGTGCCTTCATCGCCTTTGGAAGGCCTATAAAAGGAGGAGCGTTCTCATTCATTTGCTATCTATGCATTTGACAAAATTCTCTCTGCAAAGCTGATTGAGCTTGTGATCTTGAGGCCTGCGAGTTTCAAGTGTTGGGGTGATGCTCCCTCAACTGACAAGGTGATGCTCCCTTGTTGTACTGTGAGGTGTTGACATTCAGTTGACATCATTGAGTTCAATTGAGTCGATCAAGTATAGGCGCCCATTGTAATCATCAAGGCTTCAAGGCCTTTCCTTTGTATTTCCATTTGAAAAGTTGTACTTCATGCTATTGAAAGCATTATCCATGTAATAAGACATTGCAAGTTGATTGAATCAAGTAACTAGACAAGTACCCAACTCTCATTCAAGTAGTTGTCTTTGATATATATCTTTGTATTGTTGCAGTAGTTGATGAATTAATAGCAAGTAAAATTGTTTAAGTAAGGAAAAAATTTGGTAGAATTAGTTGGGTATCTTACACTGGTCATGGCTGTTCATATGCAAAATCACCACCTACAGCCAAAATAAAAGTGATTTTTGAGGCCTATATGTCCAAAATTTCTCATTTTTTGCTCATACCCACCTCGGCAAAAGGCATCTTCCATCATTCGAGACTATTTTGAGCTCCGATCTATCAAATCTTTGAGGGTACAACTCCAAATTTTCATTTTCCAAGGGCAAAAATTTTAATTTTTTCACAAAAAAATAAAATTTGGACAGCAAAAAGAAAACTTGTTTTTCTTGGGCAGCAAATACATAGAGGTCCATATTGATTGTTTTCAAGGAAAAAAGGCATCAGAACAAGCCCCTTTCAAGTCATCATGCAATATTCATCAGTCACCATTGAGGTCAAATCCTTGCTCAAACATGAATATTCCAAGGTCAATGAAACAGACTTGTGTCAGGGCTCACCTGAAGGTTTTGACTTGGAACCACTAATAAGCTCAAGCAATGCAGCAGCGAGAAATTTGAAGAATTCAGGGCTTATTCAAGCCGGATCATTCCCTATTGCTGCCCATAGTCTTGAATTTGTGTTCTCATGCATTCAACACTATAGTCCTGAATCAAGAGAAGTCAAATCGAGGGATGGAAGATTGATTGCCAGTTTGAAACTTGGTGACATAGAGATGGCCCTTGGCATCCCTATTTTCGAAGAATCACTCACCCTTGATCTAGAGGAGAGTGACGGAGTGTGGACCTCTACTACTGATAAATGCCAAAAGATAGCCTGCAAATGGCTAAAAGAAAGAAGGAATACGCTTCCAAGGACTGTGGGCCGAGGCCAGTTCAAGGATGAATATGCGATCATGATCACAATGCTCAACCGGATTATAGGCCAAGCTGAAGGGAGAAGTTTCAAAACATAGATGCTCTATGTCATCAGCACGATAGCCAATGGAAGCGCAACTTATGAATGGGCTACTCTCATAAACGATTGTATCCACCGGCAAATCATAGAGTTCACTCAAACTCGCGAGTTCAGGATGGTGTCCTACTTGCTATTCATGCTGGCCAAACAACATCATTTTGCTAGATTGAACTTTATAGGCTCTCTGCAAAATACCAGAATTACCAGGCTATATCCTCAGCTTGAAATTTTAGTCCCAGAAGCACTTATGCCGAGTCAATGACACATTTCTAATGTTCACAGTGCGAGACTTGGAGAACCAAATGCATGTCAGAGTATCAGAGGAGGCTAGAGCAGTAATCTCAGAATGGGCGGACTGGTATATTCAGTTTCCTACCTTCTCCTATATTCGAGTATATGGGTTCACATCATGTCCATATATGCTTCCAAGGTACCCATCTGACGAAGAGGTCTTCATGGTGTTCCTGCGTCAGATTGAAGAAATGCATAGTTTCCTACGCAGTAGGCATAAGACGGCAGTAAACTGTTAGACTTAGGGCACACAACTAAGAGGGGGGGGTGAATCAGTTGTGCAAAACTTTTTCTAATTTACACACTTAAAACTTCTTGGTGATTAGCAGTATATTAAACATGAAACATAATGCATTCAAATCAAAAGCAGAAACTCATCAACACATAAGACACCAAGATTTTGATGTGGAAAACCCGGTTAAGGGAAAAACCACGGGATGATTAACCCAAGAATGTATTCTCTGTTAGAAGAATAGAAAGTACAAAATGGCACATGCCAATTAGGGCTCACTGCCCGAGCACACTGCTCACAAGAGGCTCACTGCCTACAAGAGACACACTGTCTACAAAGAAATAAATCACATACATGAACTGGAGAATAGCATCTTCACCATGCTTGAATCAGTTCCATTAAGCTCAATACTTCTGCTTTGCCTTTCGCTCTCTTCTTCGCTACCACACTCTCATCTCCACAAGACACGCTTTGGAATGACTTCACAATCCCTTATTTATACAAGGCATCGACTTAGGAACAATCATCTAAGTCGGCAAACACTTATAGATCATCCGGAAGACGTGTAATACATCCTGTCGGCCAGTCTCAGGAAGAACACCAACATCCGGTGGTTATTCATCAAATCCAAACTCTAACTTCAATGCGGACCGCCAACATGAACTAGACATGATCCAAAGATCACCACAACCTTTCCTGAGTCACCAAGAACATCCGCAATTTATCAGCTTACTGGAATTCTTCTCTCCTTCATCCGGAGCTTCAAGAACACAGTCTGTCATCACTGTCACAAATGAACAAGCTCTTCCGGACCTTCAAACCACGAACCAATCTAGTTGATACTTCTCAAGGACTTCCTCAACACTCCCTCCAATCCGCAGAATGGGATGATGCACTTCCGGAGCTCACCAGACCTATCTGTGACACTCTGTCACCTCTGAACACCTGCCGGAACCGGTTCTACTTGAGCAGCCATAACTTCTTCAGATCTTCATGCAGACCTTTGAAAACTTGACTGGATCATCTCAAGACTCATAGCTACAAACCCTTTAAACCGCATCGTCTGATCCTCAACCTATTATGGACTTTTACCTTCTTGTCATCACTGTTCTTCACTGTTCCTGATTTAGACTAATTTTCTCAATATCCTCAACACACAGCTCATCCAATCCTTCTCATTAATGCAACATGAGTATGTTGACATCAATGACAACACCTATTAGGCCCATACTTGCAACATAAACTTCCCTATTCAGCTAAGTATCTACAAATATAAAGGTGCCTCCGATGCAAAAATAATCGGAGAGGAAATGTCCAAATTCGGCCTGAAGACCTTCAAGGAGAAGCGCACCTATGATCCTAAGCAGGTGATGAAATCCAGACTCAGCCGCAAGTTCACTCATGTACCTACTATGGAGGATTTATGGGTCAACTATCAAGATGAATATGAGGTCCGTCGAAGGAATTATAGCCGCTTCACCTTGGAGCAGATACCAGTTTTCCTTGACGAGAGTGGCAAAGGCTTGCATGAAGACGATTTGATTCTCTCCCCAAAATTCATCAAGGAGAGAACTGACTCACAACCGCTGCCACAAATGGATTGGTCACTCCAAGAAATCACCTCTATTGCTGAAAGAACTAAAGGAGTGGTGAAACCATAGTTCCGAGACTCGCCTGAACTCGCCAAAACTCGGCGAGTCGCGAGCCGAGCAAGGTGTGGCGAGTCCTGGAGACTCGGACTCGGACCCGTCTTCAAACTCGCCTAAACTCGCCGATTTCATGAAACTCGCCCAAACTCGGCAAGTCCCGATGGTTAAACTCGGCCGGCGCAGGCATGAGTAAAAAGTTGAAAAAAAACATAAAAACTCAGGTCAAAGTTGATTTTTTTTGGACTTATATTGCCTCTATTACACTTAAAGTAACTTCATTTCATTTTCTTGGCAAAATAGGAGGAGAAAAGAGAGTTGTGAGCAAAAATAAGAGTGTGCATTGTAGGGCAAATAGCAAGGAGGTAGAACCGTAGAACGAAAAATCCGTCATTAAATCTCATTGGAGCAACTTCATACTTAGAGTTGGTGCATTGAGAGCTCTCTACCAGCGATTGGAAGGAGTTTGCAACTTTGCATTTCATTTCAAGGTTAGTTTTTTTTGTGTTTTTTAGCAAAAATTGCATTGTTTTGTAAAATTTCAAATTTTATTTTGAACAAAGTTACAAACCCTACTTATTTTGTTTGAACTTTGAAGTTTGAACATTCAACAAATTAAAAAACCCTACCTTTTGTTTGAAGTTTGAAGTTTGAACATTCAACAAATTAAAAAACCCTACATTCAAGTTTTCAACAATCAACAAACCCTACATATTTTTGAAACAAACCCTACCTTTTGTTTTGGAACAATCAACAAACCCTACTTTTTTTTTGCATTAGTTTAATAAATTAATAATTATAAATGAATTAACAAATGTTCATTTTTTTTTGTATTTATGTGTTATTGCAGCAGCCTTGATTTCAAGTTCAAATTGTATTTTCCACAATGTCTAACTCTTCACACCCAGTTCGAAAGGACCCAGCTTGGAAACACGCTGAAAATTTTCCAGGGCAAAAAAAAGGACAAACAAAATGTTTCTATTGCAAAACAATTTTTCATGGAGGCATTAATAGATTGAAATACCATCTTGCACGCATAGCCGTCCATGATGCTTTGGGATGCAAAGATGCACCTGTTGGGGTTGTTCGTGAGGTGCAAATACAATTAGAAACATTTGAAATGAAAAAAGCAGTGAAAAAGTGGCAAAGGGAGGAGTTAGCATGCATTGGTGGTGTTGGAGAGGCTTCTTCCAAGCCTCCATTTCATCCTAGTGCTAGTGCTTGTGCTAGTACTTCTGCTACTGTTGGTGCCCGTGCTACTGCTAGTGCTGTCGGCGCCGCTACTGCTAGTGCTGCCGCTGCCGCTACTGGTAGTGGTAGTGGTAGTATTAGCATTGGTCCTAGAATTCGTAAATCTAGGTTGGATTCATTTTTTGTGCCACGCACTACTCCTGGTTCCCAACCGTCGCTTGAGAGCTCGGGTTGGAACAAGGAGGCACATGACGCAGCTAGACGAGCAATTGGCAACTTTTGGTAATAATGCACCATTCCATTCCATGCAGCCAGGTAATTCTTTTTTGTTTGATTGTTTTAAAATTTATATTATTATAGTTTGATTCTTTGTCTCATGAATTTTTATATTTAAATTTTAGATGTATGTTGAATTCAAATTTAAAGTTAAACTCTCCTTTTTACATGTGCTAGGTCTCCTTATTGGCAAAATATGCTTGATGCCATAACTGTTTGTGGGGCGGGGTTCAAAGGCCCTACTGAAGATGACTTAAGGGGCCCACTTTTGACACAAAAGGTGGCTGATGTAAAAGCTGAAATAGAGGAGCAGCGCTTGGTATGGAGCAAGAAGGGTTGCACCATCATGACCGATGGTTGGACCGACAGAAAAAATAGGACGCTGCTGAATTTTCTTGTTTCCTCTTCAAGTAATTGTACTTCCCTCAATGCATTGAATAATTTGAATTTTAAATTTGATTTAACGATTAATATTTTTAATTTATGTTTCATTGAACCATTGATTTTGCTTCTTTTTTCAGGTGGCACCGTGTTCATCAAGTCAATTGATGCTTCAACACGTAAAAAATGCCACATACCTTTGTGAGGCTATAGAGGAAGTCCTATTTGAGGTGGGTGAGGAGAATGTGGTTCAAGTAGTGACCGATAATGCAGCAAATTATGTTGCTGCAGGTAGACTACTGATGGAGAGGCACCCAACAATATTTTGGACTCCATGTGCCGCACATTGCCTTGACCTCGTATTTGAGGATTTAGGCAAGCTTCCATGGATCAAAACATGTGTGGATATCGCCAAAAATATTTGCAAATTTATATACAATCACACATGGGTCCTTAGCCTAATGAGGCAATACACGGGGTTAAAGGAGTTGGCTCGTCCTGGCATCACCAGATTTGCTACAAATTTCATCACACTACAATCCTTGATTCAGTCAAAGGGACCTTTGAGACGTATGTTTGTTGCCGAGGAGTGGACTTCCTCATCCTATGGTACTTCCACTGCAGGGATTGAAGTGGCAAGTTACATTTTTTATGAGCCAGGCTTTTGGACACCTGCTGCAGAGATTGTGAAGGTAACCGTAAAATTCAATTCTAGTATTCTTTAATTTTTATTCATATTTTTCTTTTATTTGTTTAACTTTATTTTATTCACACTTAAGTTAATGTTTCACAATATTTGCAGTTCACTGAGCCTTTGGTAGTTCTCCTACGAGTTGCTGATGGGGAGAAGCCCGCAATGGGCTACATATATGAGGGCATGGATAGGGCCAAGGAGGCCATTAGATCCATCTATGGGGGAGTTGAGGGTAAGTATCATCCCATTTGGGAGATCATTGATAGGAGATGGCAGCACCAGCTTCACAAGCCCCTCCATGCAGCAGCTTATTTCTTAAATCCGGCATTCCAATTCCGCCCTGATTTCAAGGCGGATGATGAGGTTCTTGGTGGGCTCTACTCAGTGATAGAGTGGATGGCGCCTGCAGTTACTAGACCGGTAGTCCATGAGATAGAGGCCTTTACTAGTGCACAAGGAGAGCTCTTTTCTCGTCTAATGTGCAAAGAGAGTAGGACAACATTGCAGCCGGGTAAAAATATATTTAAGGGCATAATTTTCCTCTTTTTATATTATTATTAAATGTTGAAACTTGAAACTTGAGACTTAAAATTGGAAATGAGATTGATTTTTTTTTTCTTTTTCTCATCTCAGATGTATGGTGGCAAATGTTTGGTGCTAAAACACCAAACCTTCAGAGGATTGCCATTCGCATATTGAGCCAGCCATGCAGTGCTTCAGGTTGTGAGCGTAATTGGAGTATGTTTGAGCACATACACTCCAAGAGGCGCAATAGATTGTCCGTGGAGAGGTTGAATGACCTAGTGTATGTTCATTACAACCTTCGACTTAGACACAAACAGATTTTTGACCATGACTCCACCCCAATCAGGCTAGAGGAGGTCGATCCACAATCTGAGTGGATCACTGAGGCTACAGATCCTATCTTTAGTGATGAGGACTTTGATTGGGTTGACCAGGCAGATAGAGAGGCTGAGGCTGTAGCCATGGCAGAGGAGGTGGATAGAGCACGAGCAGACACAGGCACATCTGATGTTGGTGAGGGTGGCATGGAGTCACAGGCAGAGATTATGGCTGCTGCATCATTGAAGACCTACCATTTACACCTTCGTAGGAGGGCGAAGGATGCAGGCTCCTCTGAGCCATAGACTTCTAGTTATTGTTTTGATACTTCATATTTGTTTGGAACATTTGATCATTTTGATGTCATGGATTTCATATTCCATGAGTTTTGTATACATTTGACTATATTTATATATCTAAGTGTGCTATTTCCTTCAGCAGCTCAGCTACAATTTGCATTTATACTTATGTGATCGATGTATACTTGTGTATGTGATCCAATTAGCTTCTATTTGATGATGTTATTGTGTCTTTAAGGTTTATTTAATAAAGGGTGCATGAAACAAGTTTTAAATCCTTAAAAATCTCTAAATTTCTTGGGTTTTTCACTATGCCGAGTTTTTGCCGAGTCTGCGCCAAGTCTAGGCGCCGAGTCCCAAGTCCCGAGCCGAGTCACCCTCGCCGAGTCTGCGCCGAGTCCGAGTCTCAGAACTATGGGTGAAATGAAGCTGGATGTTCATCAACAGTCAGAGGAATAAAAGGACAACTACACCTAAGGACAAGGCATCTACAACAGAGCCGCCATCTTCACCCACTCACTTGACTCCAAGCCTAAAATCTAAGGTAGTGAGTGGAAAGACCAGAGAAGCCAGTAACGTTGAGGAAGAACCCTTGAGGGTGACCAGAAGAAGGCTCAAGCCTCAGCACAACAAACAGAGGCAACCCCTTTGCCGCTAGCTAAGCCTAGTTCATCGACAACTTATGTTTTAGCTTCTACTACTTCTTCAGAAGAAGAAGAAGAAGAGGGGAATTTACCTACACCACAGAGAATACATGAGCCTCACCTGTCTCCCATACCTATCGATTCTACACCACTTAACTCATCAGGAGTTAATGAGGCAGGAGAACCAGAGGTCGTGCAGGGAGTTGAGGTGGACACAGTAATGGAAGTGGATCTGGAGTTCGAGCCTAATATAGTGTTGGAATTTGATCCTGAGTTAGATATACATTTTGCACCTCCTAAGGTTGAAGTCACGCGAGATCTGGAAGTTGAGAAGGAAAACCATCCAGAGCCAAGGTTTCAGGAGTCTACTTCAAGTTGGCTTCATACAACAATTAAGGAGAAAAAGAAAAGGCCATCGTACCAACTGGATTTCAGTGCACTAACCAAGACTTTCAAGGAGCCCTCTATAAAGAAGTTCAAAAAGCAGTCAAGAATTCTAAAGACTAGTGAAGGTGAATTGATCCTAGAAACCACTATTCCTCCCCAGGACAAAGCAATTGAAGAAGTTGAGCCTGAAGATTATCACATTGTCAAGACTTGCTTTGGCCATAGCACACGACAGGCAGCAGTGAACATTTTGGAGGCTGCTACTGATACTATGAGGAATAGGGTATTGAAAGATGGAAAGGACAAGGCTGCCCTCAAATCAGAAAATAAGCAGCTACGTTAATATATTTCACAGCTCTTGCATTCACCTTCTCCGCCTTCACTCTTTTTGCCACAGGTGATGGAATCTACCGATGAGCAAAAGCAACTAAGTCAACTGGTTGTATATGGCAAACATACTAAGGACTGGGTGGAGCATTTCATAGCGAAAAGTTAACTTTCTAGCAAAGTTAACGACAGTGGTGTCTAATTCCAAGGATATTCTCTTGGGAATCCAGAATATGATAGAATGCATGACAGACATGGAGCCTGTTTATGATAGGCTGATGGTTAGATTGCGTGCACTTGGCATGAGACCTATAACGGCGGAGCAGAAAGCTACTATTTTCTCATGGACCCATCAGTACTCTTTCTTGGTTTACACCTTGAAGAACGTAGCCTTGGAGTTGGCTACGTGGAAAGAAAAGCTTCTGGGCATTGAAAAATATGCCATTGATTTTGTCCAAAACATTCCATGCAGGTATTTTAGCGATGAAGACGTAAATTGCCTTGTTCATATTTTGCAGGAGTTCATTCAGCTAAACTGCGGAAAGTTTTGTGGTGATCCCCACATAGACAAAATGTACCTCCTTGTTGAAATTGCGTCAAAGTTTGCCAAGGCTGGAAAAGATTTTGAGGTGTTTACAAAAATCACAGAGGATGCTGCCATTGACCTACAGATGAGGACGGTTCACCTTGATTCCATGATTATGCCAGATAAGGCTAGGATTGAGGAATTTGAGAAAATTCTCAATTCTCATCCTTAGTCAATTTTTCACTATCTGTAGGAGGGATTTATTTTTGGCAGCAGGAGAGATTTCCAAAGCAGTTTCTATTTTGAGAACTGACTTTGTTATCTTGAGTTAAATTTATTTTGAGATTTTGCTTTTGGAAATCATGCAAATTATCTTTGAGTTGGAACTCATTGTGTAATAACATGCAAGTTCAGTTAACTGAATTGCATGACAAGATACTTTTAGTTTTAATTGTTAATAAGCTTGCATGCTTCTCATGCAGCAATTAGATCTAGAGTGAAGAGTGTTAGTTAACTCTTCCTTATATTTCCTTGCATCTTCGCTTTTTAGGGTATAAATAAGTGTATTCTACACACTTAAACTCTCTAATGGTAAATGCTAAGACTAATTTTTGCTCGCATTTTATTGTTCAAGCAGTGTTCTTTGTTCTTGTTTTTTGATTAATGAGAATATGCATCAGGGTTTCTAAGATCTATCTTGTTGTCGAGAGTTGTGAAAACCGTTCATGACTTTGTGCATGAACGATTGTTGTCAAATTATTATTGTTCTTTTGTGTTGAAAATCTCCAAGTTGTTCCTTTGATTTCTTTATGCTCTGGATTTACTTAAAGGAATCGGAAGTGTTTTTAGATAAAGTTAGTTATTTTCTTCTGGAAAGATTTAGAAAATCTTATAGCCTCGCAGAAGAGCTTCATTGCCTTATGCTTGTGCCTGAGAAACCAAAAAGATAGGTTATTTTGTAAACGTCTTTTTAATTTCCTTGTTGAGGGAGCTTCCCCTACTAATTTGAAGAACAGTCCTACTGTACACGCTGTCCATTTTTCTTTCTCATCGAAAGGTGCGAAATCAAATGCTAACAGGCATATGTTTCTCTTCTTTTCGGTTTTATAGTTTATGTATTCACTTTTTGAGTAATTTTTGTCTTTTATTCAGACAGTTTGACATTGTTTATCTTTTATTTTCACTATCTGGAAACATTTCCTGTCAGAAAATTCTGGCCTGTCAGATGCATATCTAAGCACCAAAAAGTTTGTGATTCTAACCTGATTCTCTTAAATGAGAAGAGGTGAATTTACTAGAATTTCTGTTATGCTTTGTGTTTGAGCCTCCTTTTCTCTTATTTCTCTCCGTAAACATTTCTGATGATCTTTTGCAAACCAAACAACTAAACAAAACTTTTCCAAAGCAAGTGCAAGCTAGGGTATTATATTGAAGAAGTAGCTTGATTGAAGGTATAAATATGCAGCAAACAATATAAGTTAAAGGATACACATAAAAAATTAAAAAGTGAAATTTATTGCACACTCAGAAGGTGTCAATAATAGAATCTCTTTTCTTTTCACCAACAATTTCTCCATGTCTGTTGTGTGCCCCATGTATAATTGATGATGATGTTCTATATGAGATCTTCGAATAGAAGAATCCACAAATTAATAGACAAAGATGTAAATGACAATAACTACTGGAGATCATTACTGCATAGTTTGCAACTACTAATTGATAATTCATTGTCAATAAACATCTGAAATTTAAATACAGACACACAGGAAGGAAAATAAAAGAACAGGCAAATACTTAACGGTTTACACCTGCAAATACAAAAAATATTTTATAAATGGGCCATCAAATGATGTGGCCAAAGCTAAGACACAGCGAAATGGGATTGAAGTGATGAACACGTAATTGATATAGCACAACAAGACTTCTAAACAACAGAGTTGTAAGGCAAAAGCTAGACCAGATCACAAAGTGTGGGGTTCTTTATCAGGTTCTCCAGTCTTTCACCATGTGCTGTCCCAACCAACATCACTCCTCTTTCTGCAATGGTCCGACAAGCAAGTGCCTCTGCTTCTGTTCCAATCTCATCAACAATAACTACCTCTGGCATATGGTTCTCTACAGCTTCTATCATAACTTTGTGCTGTAAAGATGGTTCTGGAACTTGCATTCTTCTTGCACCCCCTATTGCACAATGCGGAATATCTCCATCCCCTCCAATTTCATTGCTTGTATCAACAATAACCTATTGCATAATTGATAGTCAAAATGGGTAGCAAGAAACAAAGCACGATGAAGATGGACTAAGAATTTCTCTAGGAGGTGCACAAGGTTAATGACATGCCACTCTTTTATGGAACTCATCTGCCAGAACTCGAGCTATTTCACGCATGACAGTAGTCTTCCCCACACCAGGCCTGTCAAATCACAAAGACAACACTGAAAAAAACTAATTCAAACGTTTAGTGAAATAAAATGATGAATAAAGTATTCTAAAAGTACCTGTTAGGCTGTATTGATCTACCTGCCTAGAAATAAGATGCTTTCTCCATAAGGTAAAAGGTCACGGACCATGTCAACATGGCCATTCACTGCTCGGCCAACTCTACATGTCAAACCAACTATCACGCCTTTTCTGCTCCTAATTGCAGATATTCTGTGCAGAGTCCCTTCAATGCCTGCTCGATTGTCACCACCAAACTCACCAATGGAAGCCTGGGCTGCATCCAAGTCCTTTCGTGTTACCTGTTCAAGAAAATGACAGCACTAACCTTTTAACCTCACACTGCCTGCAATACATGACAAATTGCAATTGCATCCATAGATAACACATGTTTCTGGAGCTGACTATAACCATGTTTTTGAAAGGAGGCAATAATGTTTATTCTGGATAACTAACTAATACAAATGATGTATAATGCATCTATTTCTTGTGGCTCTAATGTTTGAGTGATTATTAAAAAGAATTATTCTAGTGGATCAATGTACATTTAATTCCACAATCTCTGATAATCATTTTTAAAGACCAAAAGAAATAAATTTGAACTCTAATGTGACGGTTGTTAGTTCTGCCCATGATTCCTTTACAAGCAATTCTACATTCTAGCTGATGACATGACTCTATCATCTGCTTATGGGAATCTAATTTACTTTACTAATTTGTTCCTGATCCAAGAATTGGAGATGGTTTCAAATTAATAAAAGTATTGTATCCAGTTCAGGGTGAGAACTGACCCTCTAAAATAAGTACAATATCTGCAAAATGAAAAGGGATTCTTCTCCCTACACATAATTGGTGTTTAATTGGACCTGTATGAATTTACAACAAATTTATAGCAGACCTATAATAGAAAAAACTGCAATGAATACACTAGAATGCACCTAGGAATGATGTCATAGAAAAAGGAAGGAAAGAGAAATAAATAACTTATAACTATCATTTATCCTCATTTCTGGGACAGTTTTCTTCTCATTACTCACAGGCTTTCTTGTTTCTCAACTAACCCACATTCCTTATGCCGATGGCTACCCAACGGTTATCTTGTGGACAGTGGTTAACCCTGTGGGCCAAGCGGTTTAGATAGTCCCCTGTTCATCATGCCAGTACCTTCTCTAGTAATTATTTGTCATCTGTCTTTGTGCACCTGGCTTGTGGGTCAGCATGACCCCTATAGGCCTGCCAATGGGTCGTCTTCTGTTTCTCTCATTTAAAATTTTATGATATTTTGTTTGTATTGGATTGAAGATAGTTTTGCTAGTTTGAAGAGCAATTTGTTACTTCTTTTGTTTCAATACTAAGTTACCGGTTCTGGTACGGATTCGGGTTCGGGTTCGTGGGTTCGGTTCGCGGGTTCGGTCAAAAAAAATTTTGGTGTGGGTTCTTTTTGGGTTCGTCCATACAAAAACATATAAAAATCAGAAATATATTCATATTTGTAGCAGTAATTAAGTTCAGAATACCATAGCATCATGAATATGATCATATAATAAACAAAACCACTAGTGTTAGAAATTAAAAACACTACAATGTCAATTAGTCAAACACGAATGTCGAATGTCATGATATATATAGTTATTACAATTCAAAAATCAAAATTATAATGCCAAATGTCAACAATCAGCCAATGCCATCACTATTTAGGCATCACTGTCATATGGGTCATCAAAAATATCATCACCACAAGCCATATGAGCATCATCAGATACTGGTATATCAGTAGAACCACAAAAAGTGGCACTGGCACTGGCACTGGCACTGGCACTCTCATGCCCACTAGGGCCACTACCAATCTCAACATCAACATCAACTTCAAGTGCGGCAAGGTGGGAAATGGTAGCATCCAAGTTAGGATGCTCTGGCTCGATATCCCACTTCCTTGAGTCCCCTTCCTTGTAGTCCTTGTTTTTGTGTGTAAGGAGGCGCAAGTTGGAATGCACATACACTAAGTCCTCCGCCCTTTTTGAGTGCAGCCTGTTACACTTTACTGAGTGGATGAAGGAGTATGTGCTCCAATTCTTCTCAGAAGCTGATGAACTAGCAACCTATTAATACAAGACAACATTAGACGATTAGAGTTATAAATTAGAAATTTCGAATTTAGAAATTAAACTTAAAAATCTAAAAGATAATAAAACTTACTTGCGCTAAAATTTTTATTGCAAGAGGTTGTAGGTGTATGAATGATTGGCCATGGAAGTACCACCACATATGAGCATCAACCTTATATTTGTCAACAAGAGCATCAACACCCATGTCCGTGGAGCTCACAAAATGTATGAACTCGGCTCTAACTGCTTCTCGTATGTCAGGATCAACAAAGAGTCTGCGAAATGCTGCCTTGTACCCCCGGCTGACTTCAGCATCTCTATATGGGGCAACCCTTGTCCCCACAGAAAGGAGTTGAGCACTATAATATTTGGGACTCAGTGCAAAGGCAAGAAGATGCAATGGGATGGTCATTTTGTCCCATCTCTCTTCAATAATTTGGTGTATTTGATTGAAGAAAGTTTCTTTAGGATCTCGCTCATATTCATTTATGATGGCTTTCATCTTCTCAATCATTGAGTCGATGCCATCATATACCTCTCCCAAACAAGGCCTATCCATGTCAGTATAATGGATCATACTCAATATGGGCTCGGTAAAACTGAGGAGATACTCAACACGATCCCACCAATGGTCATCTAGGATCAGTTGCTTAATTTTTGTTGCCCTTTCAGTGCTAGATTGCCTCCATATGGACCAATTTTGGCTGGTGACCATGCTAGAGAGTGCCTCTTTAACCTTCACAAGCCGTCTTAAGACAATTGTGTTGGAGGCAAAACGGTTCTCAGCAACCTATAAAAATCAAAATAAAAAAAAAATAAAAAAATAAGGCTTCTTAAAAAATAATTTAAATAAATTTACAAAACTCAAAAACATAAACTTAAGAAAAAATAAAAATTGCTTGAAGCTTCACTTACCTTTAGTAGCTCCAATCTTGAGAATGATCTGAAAATGCCTTGTGACATATGGTGGTTGGTGAAACATCTGGATGTCTTCTGCCTCACTATACACCTGTTTGATCCAATCAATTTTTTTGCCAATTTTTTGTAGCATAAGGTTGAGGGAGTGGACCACACAAGGTGTCCAAAAAATGTGTAACGCTCCTCAACCAATAAACCAGCTGCTCTACAATTTTTTGCATTGTCTGTTACCACTTGAACCACGTTTCGAGGCCCCACTTCCTCAATGGCTTGACAAAGAATATTAGCAATAAATGGACCATCCTTCTCAAAACCTGGGCCCTTAAAACCTTTTGGAGCATCATTAATTGCTTTCACCATTTCTTTCCAATACGGTGAGTGAACAACATTGAAAGCTAAGCCATTCGCATAGAGACATCTTGCAATTTGTTGATTAGCAAACTCACGAGACTCATTGTGCAATGTCGTTTCCAATGGTCCCTTTGATCTCTTGCGTGCTACAGGTTCAACTGTGGGCAAAAATGGGTGGCTCTCTACATGTTCCTGTTCAAATTCTGATGGTGATGCTGATTGAGGGGGCTTCATTCCTCGAGAACCTCTCTGAGTCTTTAGCAAAGGGTGACTTGGTTTACGACCTGATGCTTCCTCTGCTTTTTCTTGCTCTTGGATATATGCAAGGACTTGAGCTTGTGGGATGGGTACACCATTTTTTCCAGGGCAAGCTTTGATGCCCAACCCAGGTATGTTACACAAATGGGCTTTCACCTGACTGTAAGAGCTTCTATACTGAACCCCACAACCATTGCACGTCCATATATAACCTCCACCGCCTGGAAGTGCTTCTAACATTTTAACATATTTCCAAAGGGGAGAATTTGGATCTGTTTTGAACTTGGATTTCTCCAACGAGGTTGAACTGCTTGCCATTGTAATCCCTATGCCAAAAAAAAAAATAAACAATACATTCCAAGAATCCAAATTTGAAATTTCCAAACAAATGAAAACAAAAAAAAAATTATAGAACCTAGTTGAGTTTAAAAGCTTTACACATGTGGCATTGATTCATACTAAATAGAAGAATTTAGAAAAAAGACCAAAAAAGATTCAAAACAAAACAAAAATGTAGAAAAAAAAAAACCCAAAAACCAACCTTTTTTGCAAAATCTGCCTCTTCAATCTCCTTTGTAGCAAACCAGCGATTGCACAACGGTAGGAATAGCTAAACAATCGTTTTAGATCCTTCACCAATCGATCTCCAACTCTATTTCTTTGATGGCAAGATAAAAAATGAGTTCAGCTCAAAATGGAAGCGTTCTCTAATTTGCATTTAGAATGAGGAAAATAGAATGTTTTTAGTCTTTAAAATGAACCTAAATAATGCTTTTAGGGTTGGAGGAGGGTCAAATTAAAAAAAAACAATAAAAAAATGCAAGATTTAATTAAAAAAAGTCAAAAATCAGCGTATATTGACGCTGACCGCGGGTTCTGGGTGGGTTCTGTCTGGGTTCAGCGCGGGTTTTGTCCGAGTTCGCCCGGGTTCGGCCCAAACGAACCCACAATCATTTTGCAGTACCCTGGGCGTACCCCCGGCAGCACCGTACCCGTACCAGGACTTGGGCCGGACCGTACCAGGACCCAGGGGTTTTCAGGGGAGAACCGGTATCTTAGTTTCAATATATCTAGATTCTATGTTTTTCTTAGTAAGAAAAACTATTATATTAAAGGGGAAAAAATGTACATTCCCAGCAAGATATATTGCTAGTTTTGCAGTGTAGCTAAAATTTCCAAAAATTGCAAAGATTCTTGAAGAAAAAAAATTTAAAGATAAAGACCATGAACAGATTCATTGTGTTAGCATTTTAATTTATCCCTTTCAAGACAATACAAAATAGAACAGCATGTAAGGATAAACCTTTCTTCAAATTAGAACGGCCCTTGTAACTAAAAACTAAATTAAACCCTAAAACTTAAGGACATGAACTCTAGCTTTCTACAATATGTACAAGTTAAGTCTTTGGGTTTCAAGCATGCATTGCAAACAGAATTAAGAAGTTGTCTGCCATTTTGTTCTCAGGCAAGGGTACAAGGCTTATGTAATGTCCTCATTTTCTGAGTGATCATCCAGTGGGTCCACTAGCCTATTTTATTCCCATAGGCTAAGTTGAGATTTATAAGGAAATAATTTAATTAATTAGATATTAAATAATCCTAAGTTATTTTTGGGTTATTTATATTTAATTAATCAACTGGGCCTATTATTAGTGGGGAAAGTGACCTTATAATATTATATTGATAAATTATAAATAAGTCAACTTTAAAAAGGAAAACATAAAAATAAAAAGCTTTACAATATCGGCCAAAAAGGAGGATTCACTTGCGGCTTTAAAAAGAGATGAAGGCAAATCATTTTCATATCTTGAATTGTTATTTGCATATTGGAGTTTTCCCTATGAGCTTCAACTCCAGGTTCAGCCTATTCCTAGGACCAAAAATCCTCGGAATATTGGTGGATTGGACGAAAACCCAATTCCATCTTGAGGTGGATTCAATCCAGGGTTCACATGTTGCAAATGTTGTCATTGATGTCAAGAGGGAAATCGCTTGTCCAAGACTGTTGTCATTGATGTCAAAGGCGAATATTATTATCATTGATGTCAAAGGTTGTAATCGTATGAAGATTGTAATGGCCAAAGGCCACTAATTGATTACATGACAGCACTTACACTTACCTTATATTACTTGAAGAATGCTAGCCGACCTTACTCATGATGTTTATACATAAACAGCAAAGACAAATGTGAAGTTAGTTTGAAAAGATGAAAGGCAACAATTAATGATAAATCACCTGAGTTAGTTTGAAAATGAAGAACAAGCAATGATAATAATTAAGAGAGGAGCAGCAATTAAAATAAGGTAGAAGTTCATTAAGACAAATGCAAGTATATAAGTCTTTGATAAGACCGACTTTGTAAAAAGCTTTCATTACTGCTGGTCGATTCCTCCTTGGTTTATACAAAATAAAATTCACATCATCGTTCTAATCATGAGGCTGACCTCCATCTTGGAGCGCCTCACTAAATCAAATATATCTCAAGGCTGAGTCTCTCCATATGGGTGTTGAAGTTAAAATGAATTTGAATATGGGGCGATCATACATCAAGCGCCAAATTTGAAGTTTAAATTAAAGATATAAACTATTTTGTTTAAGAGGGCCGACTTCCTATTAGCACCAAAGGTGAGTTTAAGTTTAAACAAACAAATTTTGTTTAAGTGGCCGACCCACTACATGGCAGCGCTCCCTTATAATAAGACAAATCATTTCATTCAAAGATTATCATTAAGAGGTGTGTGTTAAGAAGGGTTGGCTTCCTTTGCAATAGTTCCATTCATTGATGAAATCGCTCCTATTCAAGAAGGTATAAGAGATAGTTGTGGAATGTGTGAAGAAGTGTGTGAGGAATAAAAGTATATATCATACTTACACGGTTACACCTGTAAATCTGCAAATGAGAAGATAAAAAGATCATCAAAAGAGTTGAAGGCGGATTTGTAAAGAAGGGTCTATGAAAAATTTGTAAAGAAGGGTCTATGGCAGAATTGTAAGACGAGTTTATGGCAGATTTGTAAGAAGAGTATATTCAGATTTAAAAGAAGAATTTATGGCAGACTTGCGAAGAGGAGTGCATGCAAACTTGAGAAGGAGATTGATTGTGTCAATTTGTGAAGAACACATCATTTACAAGAAGAGTTTGTGAAGGCAAATCAAATATCCATCATCCGTTGAAGAACCAACATTCAAGATGGAACTTTGTTTTGGAAGTTGGTGCTTCCTAAAGGAGAGATTGGTGTCTCTGTAATGTCCCCTTTCCAAGCCTAGTCAGAATAGGACCATTAGCCTATCTCATGATCCCGATAGGCTAGGGAATGGTTTGGGATCATTTTTGGTTTAATTATCAAATTGGAGTTATAAGGTTTGTTTAATTTGATAATTAAACTAAGTTTTATTATTTTTGGTGCACTTAAATTGAGGCGGGTTATTTTAAAAAGTGACTTCATGTTATGACTTGATGGGAAAAAGGGAAATGTTATAATTTTTAATTCCCTAGTCACTTAAGTGTGCACCTAACTTGATATTAGAAATTATTTCTAAGGGAAGTGCAAAAAAGCTCTAATTTCAAGAAAGATTGGTTTTGTAACTCCCAGGTGCTTATAAAAAGAAGTTATGAGCTCATTTGGGGGCATGCTTGGAATTTGATAATGATATGCTGCTGGATTGAAACCAGAGATCGATTGTGCCTTCTTGTGGACGAAAACCCACTCGAGGATGATCAGTTTCGGTGGTGTGATATCCACCCTAGCTGGTATTTGCTGATTTCCACTCAGGGAATCACAGGGTGCTTAATGGATTTGAAGTTTTGTGAAGTTTTTCCTATTTGTGATCAGTTTGGAATTATAAATAATGTGTTTTTATGAGTTTTTTGGTGTGTTTTTTTGAAGTGTTGTGGAGTTGGTTAATTTCCTGCCTTGGCCGTACTGTTCCAGCCGTACACACATGAGGGTTGATGTTCACAATAATAAATTGAAGAAGTTTTTGGAAGATCTCTTATTTGCATTCTATTTGTCTTGCCTAGACGTCATCCTTGCAAGTGTTTTGAGGGAGTTTAATGCTGTTATGAATTTTTGGGAGCATCCGTACCCTTTCTATGGCCGTACATGCTTGAAAGGGTCGACTGAGATCAGAATTAAATGTTGAATCTTTTGTTTTCATTGATGAATGCAGATTGAATGTGATATTGTGGGGCCTCTTTTGAGAGTAGTATGCAGTGTTTGGATGAGTATTGTAATTGTTGTAGTAAATCCATACTTTTCTGGCCGTACTCCCTGAAAGTGCCGTACTGCTGTAGGGTACGATTTGTTGTAGGAAATAATGGTGAATGTTTTTAAAAACAAACTCTTATGGAATGTTGTTGCTGGTCCTTGATGCCTCTAAAGAGAGTGATTTTAGGATTTTTGAAGCAGTTGTGAGGAAGTTTTGAGTTGCCTTACCTTTCCAGGCCGTACGACCCTGCACTGCAGAAAATAGTGTTAAATGCAGATTTAATTCAGACTGCTATAAATCTCTGTTCTCATAATGGAAATTGTTGGGATGTTGATTAGTTTAATGCAGTTTAAAAGAGGTATCAATTGACTGCTATGTTCTGCATTGATGGATCTTCCAAGGCAGCCGTACAAGAAGGTTTAAGCTCTGATTTTCAGTGTCACAGTGGGCAGCAAGGAGAAATTAGACATGCCAAGTCTGCAACAGCAATGAATGTAGTATGCAGCCAATGTTATGCATGGGTAAAATATCAATGTTCTTCATTCCATCAAGTTACCAAGATCAAACCCTAATATCTCATCCTTTATTTTCATTACATTATGAATTCCTTGTAATGTTTCTTGTTTATGCAAATCACATAATGACCCCTGGTGGTTTACCGCCAGTGTGAAGGGAAAGAACATTTAAACACATTGTAACCCCTGGATGGTTTCACCGCCAGTGAGGATAAAGAATATTTTCTGTCTTTCTACCCACTGAACAAGTGGTGAATCCCCACTGCATAAGTGGATGAAATTGTAAGCTTTCATGCATATTTGTACCCACTGATTAAGTGGTGAATTCCCACGAAATGTGGATGCCCGCCGCAGCGGAAGAAGTGTATCTCTTTCTTGCATATTTTCTGTTGTAAGCCAAAATCACTGTATGCTCTCACCTTGCCCATCCTGGGATCTGGGTGATCAGAAAGTGTGAGGCATTTAGTTAGATGCATTCATTGTGCTAACACTGTGTTATCTCCATTGCTCAATATTTTGGAAAAAAAAATTTGGGGTTGTTTGTTACAGTGGTATCAGAGCTGGTCACTCCTGCCAGCCTGTGTATTCTTCATATCAGCCTGTAGTGAGTCCCAGTTCAGTGGCTTACACAATTGATGAATCCAGAGGATACTGAGTTTATCACCTACAGAAGAAGACGACATCCTCGTGTTGATTCAGAATCAGAAGAGGATCAAAATATGGGTGAAAGGCAACCAGAGGAAACCAGTCTGAGAGACATATTGAATGAACTTGCACGTGGCCAGCAAGATCTTGTTAGAAGTAATCAACAGATGAACAGATTGTTGGCTCAGTTAGTAAGTCAAAATCTGGGAGGAGAGACACCTCGTAACAATAGAGGTAATGATGGAAATCAAGGAGAGGCTAGCAATTCCAATAATGCTGGTCAACTACACAATGCCACTTATGCATCTAGAACTACATCTACCAGACCTATGATGCCTGTGTTTTTGGGTCAGCAACAAAATCCTAATGGAGGACAGCAGTTGGTCGCAGAAAGCTTTGCGGATTATAGACGTGAATGGGAGTCTTATGGTGATGATTTTCAGAATATTATGTCTTTCAATGAATTTTGTCAAATCAAGTATCGAAATCGACCCCGGATTCAAAATCAGGATGTGCAAAAGAAGCTTGGTAAAGTTCCTATTCCGCCTTTTGATGGTTCATCAAAATGCACAGCCAGGTCTTGGGTACAAAAGATGGACAACTATTTGAGCCTGAATCCTATGTTGGAGTTGGATTCTATCAAATTTGCAGCTGCCCACCTTGAAGGTGATGCACATGAATGGTGGACTCATGGCATGATCACTCAAGGTCATAGCCTGATTACGTCCTATGCAGATTTTACTCAAAGATTAATTGATAGATTTGACAAGTATGAGCCTGAAAGTCACTTCAAACAGCTGGCTCAAGTGAGACAAAAAGATTCAGTGGATGCTTACATTGCTGAATTTCAGAGGATTGCTGTTATGGTAACTGATATTTCAGAAGCTAGATTGACATATCTCTTTGTGGAAGGATTGATGGAGCCATTAAGAGGTTTAGTTAAGGCTTTAGAACCAAACTCATTGCATGAAGCCATCAAGAAAGCAAGGAATATGGAGTTCACTACACCAAGAAGCAAGTTCTATTCTAAACCATTCACATCAAAGAAAGAAAAAAGACCATTCAAGAAAGAATTCAATCAGCCCAAATCCTCTTTCCCTAAGATGGATGATGAAGTCAGAAATGAACTTAGGAGGAAAAAATTATGCTTCACATGTAAGGAACCTTGGGCTCCTGGGCATAAATGCTATGAGAAAGGGAAAGCACAACAAATGGAGGCATATGTTACTGCTGAATCTGAATCAGAAAATTCAGATCAGCAAGATGAACCAAGTGAGAATGAAGATGTGGATGAGTTAGAAGAGGCAGAGACAAACAAGGAAAATGTAGTAACATTTGCTCAATTATCTGGGAACCAAAGGAATGATCCTTTCAAGGTTCGAGGGGTACTTGGTGGACAAAGAATAATTGCTCTCATTGACACTGGTGCGTCACACAACTTCATTGATGAAGGAGTTGTTGCTAGAAGGGGATTGAAACCTGAGGAGTTTGAAGGTTTTAAAGTTGTTGTTGCAGATGGATTTACACTGTCTTGTAATAGAAGATTACCTCAGCTTTCCATGCAAATTGGAAATCATGAAGTTGTAGATGATTTTTATGTGATAAGTATTACAGATACTGATGTTGTTCTTGGTATTCAGTGGCTGAAATCATTAGGAGATATGAGTTTAAATTTACAAACATTGGAATTGAAGTTTGACCATAATGGTAAGAAGGTTGTGTTAAGAGGTATATCCACTGGAGGACCAAGGGTGGTGACTGCAAAAAGAATGGAAAGGCTGTTCCGAAATGATCAGATTGAGTGGGCTGCTCAATGCGTCATCATGCCTACTCCTACCAAGGAGGAAAGGAAATCCTATCATCCTGATATTCAAGATTTGTTGAGTAAGCATAGTAAAGTTTTTAGTAATCTTCCTCCTGGAAGGCCTCCTGATAGAGGCATTGAGCATATTATAGAACTTGAAGATGGGACAAAACCGATCATCACTACTCCATACAGGCAGCCAAAAAGATTCAAGGATGAAATCGAGAGGACACTCAAAGAATTGCTGGACATGGGCTTTATCAGACCAAGCAAAAGTCCTTTTGCTTCATCAGTAGTGTTGGTGAAAAAGAAAGATGGTACTCTCCGTTTATGCATTGATTATAGGGAGCTCAACAAGAGGACCATTAAAAATAGATATCCGATTCCAAGAATTGATGAGTTGTTAGATGAGCTTCATGGAGCGGTCTATTTTTCAAAAATAGACTTGAGATCTGGTTATCACCAGATAAGAATGAGGGAGAAGGACATTGAAAAAACTGCTTTTAGGTGCCATTATGGGCATTTTGAATTCTTAGTCATGCCCTTTGGATTAACAAATGCCCCTGCAACTTTTCAATCTTGTATGAACAAAATTTTCAGCGAGCAGCTCCGGAAGTTTTTGTTGGTTTTTTTTGATGACATTCTCATCTACAGTAAGACATGGAAAGAGCATTTGCAGCATATAGATGTGGTTCTTGGTATTTTGGAGGCTAATTCATTGTTTGCCAAAGAAGTTAAGTGTGAGTTTGGCCTAACGGAAATTGTATATTTAGGCCATGTTATCAGTGCTAAAGGAGTTAGCATGGATAAAGAAAAAGTCAAAGCCATTCTAGAGTGGCCCCCACCTACAAACCTTACTCAATTGAAAGGTTTTTTTGGTTTGTGTGGGTTTTACAGAAGATTTGTGAAAGGTTTTTCGCAAGTTGCAGCTCCTCTCACGGACCTTACAAAGAAAGGAGCCTTCAAATGGTCTCAATCAGCCCAAGATGCTTTTGATAGGTTCAAACAACTCATATGTAGTAGCCCTGTTCTTGCACTACCAGATTTTTCTAAGCCATTTGAATTGGAATGTGATGCTTCTGGAGAAGGTATTGGGGCTGTTTTGATGCAAGATAAGCATCCTATTGGTTTTGAAAGTAGAAAATTAAGGGGTGCTGAAAAAAATTATTCTATTTATGACAAAGAAATGCTTGCCATAATGCATGCTTTAGTTAAATTTCGTCAATATCTAGTGGGAGGCAAGTTTATTGTCAAAACAGATCATAACAGTTTAAGATACTTCATGAGCCAAAAGGATTTGAATGAAAGACAGCAAAGATGGGTAAGCAAGTTGCAAGCTTTTGATTTTGAGATTGTTTATGTTAAAGGCAAAAAGAATGTTGTGGCTGATGCCTTGTCAAGAAGGCCATATATACATTCTATGGTGGAGTTGGTGGCTGATTGGAAAGAACAAATCATTCTCGAATATGCCAAGGACTCTTTTGCATCAAGTGTTGTAGATGGGACCCTCAAAGATGATAAATATGAGGTAAATGGTGGTCTGATTTTATACAAGAATAGAGTCTTTTTGGTTCCAAACTCCAAGATTAAATCTCTGATTTTGAAGGCATTTCATGATTCACCCTTGGCTGGTCACCAAGGCATATTCAAAACATATAAACAGATAAGAGAGAGATTTACGTGGAAGGGGTTGAAAGAAGAGGTTTGCAAACATATCAGAGAGTGTTCTGTATGCCAACAGAACAAGTCTGAGAACACTTATCCTGCTGGTCTGCTCCAACCACTGCCCATTCCCAATCAAAAGTGGGAAAGTTTGGCTATGGATTT
The DNA here is from genome assembly GCA_027924645.1 of Cunninghamia lanceolata. Classification (NCBI taxonomy): domain Eukaryota; kingdom Viridiplantae; phylum Streptophyta; class Pinopsida; order Cupressales; family Cupressaceae; genus Cunninghamia; species Cunninghamia lanceolata. The sequence continues at coordinate 13,663,070 of BSBN01000352.1, read as the reverse complement.
CATCACTGGCCTTCCCAGGGTGCAAGGGAGGGATAGTATCTTTGTGGTTGTTGACAGATTGACGAAGTTTGCTCATTTTTATGCTGTTTCTACAGGATTTACTGCAGTTCAGGTGGCTGAATTATTTTTTAGAGAAGTGTTCAAACTTCATGGGTTGCCAAGGAGCATTGTTAGTGACCGTGACAGCAAGTTCTTGAGCTTATTTTGGAAGGAACTATTCAGACTGTGTGACACAGAATTAACCCCAAGCACCAGTTACCATCCTCAAACGGATGGACAATCTGAAATAGTTAACAAGTGGCTTGAAGGTTATCTTAGGAGTTATGTATCAGGACAGCAGAAGGCATGGGTAAGATGGCTACATGTTGGTGAGTATTGTTACAATTCTTCTTATCACATGTCAATAAAAATGTCTCCATTCATGGCATTGTATGGATATGAAGCTCCTAGCTTCACTGACATGTTGTTTGGTGACAGTCGAGTTCCTAGAGTTAAAGAATTTTTGCAGGACAGCCAGGACTTGTTGAAATCATTGAAAGAAAATATCAGATCTGCTCAAAATCAGCAGAAGTTGTACGCTGATCAGCAGCGTATAGAGAGGGTTTTTGCAATAGGGGATATGGTATATGTCAGAATTCAGCCTTACAAACAGTCTTCTATCAAAAAAAGTGGTGCTGAAAAGTTGAAGCCTCGTTTTTATGGGCCTTTTAAAATCATTGGTAGGCATGGAGAGGTTGCGTATGAGTTGGAATTGCCTGAGCATAGCAAAATACATAACATTTTCCATGTCTCTCGCCTTAAAAAGGCTCTTGGACAGAACATTGTGCCGTCATCAATATTGCCACCTATTGATGATGAAGGGAGACTCGAACTCATACCTGAGGCTATTCTTGATCAAAGAGAGAGGGTGTTGAGGAAGAAGACTATAAAAGAGTACCTAATCAAATGGAAGGATCTTCCTCTTGAGGATGCAACATGGGAAGCAGAAGACATCTTGCAGCAACCTGTTTTACAATTGCTTGGGGACAAGCAATTTTTGGGAGGGAGGACTGTAATGTCCCCTTTCCAAGCCTAGTCAGAATAGGACCATTAGCCTATCTCATGATCCCGATAGGCTAGGGAATGGTTTGGGATCATTTTTGGTTTAATTATCAAATTGGAGTTATAAGGTTTGTTTAATTTGATAATTAAACTAAGTTTTATTATTTTTGGTGCACTTAAATTGAGGCGGGTTATTTTAAAAAGTGACTTCATGTTATGACTTGATGGGAAAAAGGGAAATGTTATAATTTTTAATTCCCTAGTCACTTAAGTGTGCACCTAACTTGATATTAGAAATTATTTCTAAGGGAAGTGCAAAAAAGCTCTAATTTCAAGAAAGATTGGTTTTGTAACTCCCAGGTGCTTATAAAAAGAAGTTATGAGCTCATTTGGGGGCATGCTTGGAATTTGATAATGATATGCTGCTGGATTGAAACCAGAGATCGATTGTGCCTTCTTGTGGACGAAAACCCACTCGAGGATGATCAGTTTCGGTGGTGTGATATCCACCCTAGCTGGTATTTGCTGATTTCCACTCAGGGAATCACAGGGTGCTTAATGGATTTGAAGTTTTGTGAAGTTTTTCCTATTTGTGATCAGTTTGGAATTATAAATAATGTGTTTTTATGAGTTTTTTGGTGTGTTTTTTTGAAGTGTTGTGGAGTTGGTTAATTTCCTGCCTTGGCCGTACTGTTCCAGCCGTACACACATGAGGGTTGATGTTCACAATAATAAATTGAAGAAGTTTTTGGAAGATCTCTTATTTGCATTCTATTTGTCTTGCCTAGACGTCATCCTTGCAAGTGTTTTGAGGGAGTTTAATGCTGTTATGAATTTTTGGGAGCATCCGTACCCTTTCTATGGCCGTACATGCTTGAAAGGGTCGACTGAGATCAGAATTAAATGTTGAATCTTTTGTTTTCATTGATGAATGCAGATTGAATGTGATATTGTGGGGCCTCTTTTGAGAGTAGTATGCAGTGTTTGGATGAGTATTGTAATTGTTGTAGTAAATCCATACTTTTCTGGCCGTACTCCCTGAAAGTGCCGTACTGCTGTAGGGTACGATTTGTTGTAGGAAATAATGGTGAATGTTTTTAAAAACAAACTCTTATGGAATGTTGTTGCTGGTCCTTGATGCCTCTAAAGAGAGTGATTTTAGGATTTTTGAAGCAGTTGTGAGGAAGTTTTGAGTTGCCTTACCTTTCCAGGCCGTACGACCCTGCACTGCAGAAAATAGTGTTAAATGCAGATTTAATTCAGACTGCTATAAATCTCTGTTCTCATAATGGAAATTGTTGGGATGTTGATTAGTTTAATGCAGTTTAAAAGAGGTATCAATTGACTGCTATGTTCTGCATTGATGGATCTTCCAAGGCAGCCGTACAAGAAGGTTTAAGCTCTGATTTTCAGTGTCACAGTGGGCAGCAAGGAGAAATTAGACATGCCAAGTCTGCAACAGCAATGAATGTAGTATGCAGCCAATGTTATGCATGGGTAAAATATCAATGTTCTTCATTCCATCAAGTTACCAAGATCAAACCCTAATATCTCATCCTTTATTTTCATTACATTATGAATTCCTTGTAATGTTTCTTGTTTATGCAAATCACATAATGACCCCTGGTGGTTTACCGCCAGTGTGAAGGGAAAGAACATTTAAACACATTGTAACCCCTGGATGGTTTCACCGCCAGTGAGGATAAAGAATATTTTCTGTCTTTCTACCCACTGAACAAGTGGTGAATCCCCACTGCATAAGTGGATGAAATTGTAAGCTTTCATGCATATTTGTACCCACTGATTAAGTGGTGAATTCCCACGAAATGTGGATGCCCGCCGCAGCGGAAGAAGTGTATCTCTTTCTTGCATATTTTCTGTTGTAAGCCAAAATCACTGTATGCTCTCACCTTGCCCATCCTGGGATCTGGGTGATCAGAAAGTGTGAGGCATTTAGTTAGATGCATTCATTGTGCTAACACTGTGTTATCTCCATTGCTCAATATTTTGGAAAAAAAAATTTGGGGTTGTTTGTTACAGTCTCTCGCTAAGTTGGTGCTTAGCAATGGGGTTTCGTGCCTCCAGTAGATTGGTGCCTACAAATTGTGGGGGTTGGTGTGTAATGTCCCCTTTTCCTAGACAGTGTTAGTCTATGCTTGGTTCCCGTAGACTAACCAGTATGGTTAGGGAACCCATTGAGGTGTAGCCTTGGTTGGTTATGTTGGTCATTAGCCGAGGTAGTTGGTTTCAGTGAGACCCTTGGTTTGGAGCTTTCTGGAGTGTTTTCGGTCACCTTGGCCAGACTTGCTATTTTTAGCCAGTTAGGTTTTTTGTCCGTTTCAGGAATCTCAGAGTTGGATGTGAAGCGTTATGGCGAGACCTTTCCAACGGTCTATAGATCTCGAGATTCCGATGTGTTTTGAGCCTCCGTTTTAAAGTCCGTAAAATAATAATGTTCATTTTAAAAAGGGACTTTGAACATTTGTATTAAGTGACTTTATATTATATGGTACTTTATGATATATTTCAAGTTATAAAGTCACATGACTTTGGGCACCCAAGTATAAAGAGAAATAAAGTAATTAAAATATGCACTTTTCCCAAAAAGTGGCGTTGGGAGTATAAGGAGGAAAAAGAACTTCATTTGAAGATTATTGACTATTGCATATTTTGATATTGTCTGAGCTTTGCTTGGAGTAGGGTTTTGAACCAGCGTCAATCAGAGACGAAAACCTCCATTGATAGCAAGATATGCAGGGTTTCAAGGCACTCTCAGGATGTTGTTTGGATGTGGCTTCATTCAAGGGTCACAATAGAGCTTATTGGAATGAACCAGTATTGTCGCGGATGCATTTGCATTGCCATATCTATTGTTTTTTGCATTCGTAATTAGTGGAGAATATTTAAGGACATATTGCAAGAGGTAGCAATGGATTTGACACAATTTTGAGGTGTTTTGGCTGCCATACAGGTCGTACTACAGATGTACCAGGCCGTACCATCTGCAGCAAGTTTTACAGTGTTTCCTTGTGCGTTGGGACTGATATCTCCTTCCAACTTGGTCATTGGATCATTGCAGCTACAACAGAGTCTTTTGGAGGTGATTCAAGGGCAGAGTGAAGTTATTTGGTGTTGCTACGCACCCAGCCAAGGCTGTACTATACCAGCTAGACGTGGGGAGTCATCATTAAGGGTTTGAATACATTTTGTGGCTCTATGCTGGAGCATTGTTATTGTATCCTGTTGATATGCATTGTAATGAGCATTTTATGAGTGTGGATGAAGGAGTTGAGGAGTTTATTGCCTATCACACTGTTGTACCTTTCATATTCAGACCTGTAATTTCATGACAGCGAAATGGGTATGTAAAAACTTCATATTTTGGCCATTCTATTACATGGATATTGCTGCTATATGATTTGTAATGCACATCCAATGATTTGAAGCATCTGAGTATCTTTATTGTGTTTGCAAAGTATATGTATATGCATGTGTTTCTATGTCAAAATGCAAAACACCAAAAAGCAGATTATAACTAAACCATAAAAAACCCAAACAACGAAAAAATCAGACCCAAATCAGAAAATATAAGATACAGAACATGGTGGGTCATTTCATGGTGCCTCCAGTAGGTTGGTGCCTACAAATTGAGGGGATTGGTGTCTCCTGTAGGTTGGTGCCTACAAAGCTTGTATAGAAGCATTTCATATAAGCAATATTTTGTCGTGGTTTTCTCCCGTAAAGGTTTCCACGTAAATCATGTGTTCTTGTGTTGCATAATTGTGTGGATCTTGTGTAATTGTGGATATTGCTATTGTTGTGGTTGTTAAATTTTGAAAGAAGTAAAAATTTGTATTATACTGATTCACCCCCCCTCTCAATATAATTGTGTGCTCATCAATTGGTATCAAAGCAGGTTCCTTCAAAGAAAGTTTAACCACTTGAAGGAAGATCTTAAGAGCACATATGGCCAGTCTAGAAGGATTCTCCTCAAACAGGGCTCCATTGTTTGATGGAACAAACTATGCCTTTTGGAGCATAAGAATAAAAACCTACTTAATGGCTCTGGGCTTTGATATTTGGCAATCCGTAGAAAATGATTATAAAGCTTCTGCATCTCCACCAATGGATGAGGATGAAAAGAAGGCTAGCGAAAATAATGCAAAAGTTATGAATGCAATTTTGTGTGCTCTAAGTGAATCAGAGTTTGTAAAAGTAATGCATTGTAAATCAGCAAAAGAGATCTGGGCTAAGCTAAAGAATATTTATGAAGGAGCCGAAAAGGTGAAGAAGGCAAAGCTTCAAACCCATAGGAGTCAATTTGAAAGCTTGAAAATGAAGGATGAAGAAAACATTGCCGCCTATCTGCTTCGTGCAGATGAAATTGTTAACACTATCAAAGGTCTTGGAGAAGAGGTGAAAGAATCAAGTATTGTGCAAAAGGTGCTAAGGTCTCTCCCTTTGAGATTTGATGCCAAAGTTTCAGCCATTGAGGAAATGAAGGACTTGGACAAACTAACAAAGGACAAATCGCATGGGATCCTCACGGCTTGTGAGATGAGGACTGAAAAGGAAAATACATCTAAGAAAGAATCTTCCTTCAAAGCATCAAAAAAGGGAAAAATTAAAGAGCCCAAACCAAGTGATAGTTACGACAATGATACATATGAAGAGGAAGCCAACTTCATGAGGAAACTAAACAGAGGAACTGACAAGTATAAAGGTAAATTGCCTCTTAAATGTTTTAACTGTGGAAAGGTAAGTCATTTTGCACCCAAATGTCCATTTAGTGATGAGGAAGAAGAACATAATTCAAAGAAAGGTGGCAAGCATTTTCAAAGGGATCACAAACAGGGAAAGTTTGAGAAAAAGAAGAGTTTTTATAAGAATAAGAAAAGCCTATATTCTAATGAAGGAAATAGTTCATCCGAAGAAAGCTTCTTCAACAATGACCAAGAAGAATTTCTATTCATGGCTATAGAAACAAAAGGAGAGGAAAAATAAGAAAAGGAGTCAAAAGAATATGATGAAAATGTAGATATGAATCTAGAAGAAGAAGAATATGATGAAGATGGAGTAGTTGATCTAGAAGTAGAACTCATTTCTGCCCTAGATGAAATCAAAAGGCTTAGAAAGAAGAATTCGAAGCAAAATTTACAAATTCAAGAGGATAGTGAATCAAAGACGAAATTGTCACAATCTTGAAGAATCGGAGAAAATGATCATAGATCTAAAAGTTCAAATTGAAGAAGCAAAAAGGATTGAGGAGGAGGTAAGAAACCAATTGAAGAAAAGGGAAGGAAATTGCGAGAAGCTAGAATCTGAGATTGTTTCCTTGAGAAATGAATTGGAGAAAGCAAATGCTCAATTAAACAGAGACTTGAAGAATGAGAAGAGCACTGAAATGTTAGATAATATTCTCAATTCCCAAAGGCCAACTTACAATAAGAGTGGCATTGGTCATGAAGAAGGACAAAGCTCAAAAACTACACAATCCTCAAAGAAGATAAATGGAGAAAAGCCAAAAGGTTATGCCCATGCTCTCAAGAGTCCCATCAAAAAGGAAGGCATCAAGGAGGAAAATCAAGTCCCACAAAAGACCTACACCCCTCCAAAAGATATTAAGGATCTGATTTTGTGTTGGGCATGTTTGCCTATGATTTTGGATGTAATTGCATTTTCCAAAAATTCTGATTTGTAGCAGCAGACTGAATAAATCAGAAATCAGATTTATTCCATTCATATGGTTGTATGTTGATGTCATGTATGGTTGGATATGTTCATGATTGAAGAAGTAACCATAGGGTTTCATCATAGCTTTATTATTTGAGCATTTTGTGGCATATATGTTCGCTGTCCTTGTCTATTTGAAATCAGAAAAATCAAATCAGAATTAAGGTTTTGAGCAGAAAACTAAGTGCAGAAATTTAGGGCAGAATTTGAAGAGATAAAAATCAGAATTCAGATCTAGGGTTTCAAATTGAAAATTGAAAATTCAGAAATTTTGGTCAAAACCCTAAGTGGGATATTACAGTGGTATCAGAGCTTGGATCCTACTAGCCTGGAGGGTTTGGAAAAATCTTATCCTATTAGCATTTACGAGTATAAGATCAGCAGCTAAGTCCTCCTACACTTGGATGTGATTTGGCTCGATTTTATCCTTGCATGTTATGTGGAAAAGGATTTGACCTATCCTTATGCAATTGTGAATCATATGTTCTGAAGTTGATGATATATTGGTTGCCTATGATGATTATCTTGCACTTCCACGGAAGTTTAGAAACAATCTCTCCTTCAGTTGCTATCTAGAATGTTGGATGGACAGAAAGAAGCAAAAACAGGAACGAAGACCAAAGAAGTATTAGGAGAGTCATGGAAGACATACGCAGCCAAGTGTTGAAGACATCTTGAATAATTTTACCCAAATAAGGCGAGATCTTATACAGTCACAATGGAGTCTAGCTCGTAGCTTGCAGCGGTATGAAGACTTCCCTATCAAGACAATCTAGGCACTATAGCATGTAATGTCCCCTTTTTGGAAGTTCAAAATTTCTTAACCTTGCACACAATTTTGACTTGTAAAAGAGAACATTAGTAACCAATAAAAACATATTGAAATTAGGGTTAGTAACCACATAATCATAATCAATATCAAAGTTTATTACATATATGCATTTCACATTTTCTCATTACTATCATGTAGAGATTTCCATGCTATACCTCGAGAGAGTCATTCTAGTGCCTGATCGTTAATCTACTCTACTTCACCCACCCCATATGAGTATGGTTACGTTAGGGCGTTGGTGTAACAAGACCTACTGCCATAGGCCCAAAAGGCTTCATTGCAACACGCGGCAATTCTTCACCATTTGGCTCAAGGGGCTTCATGCTACACGCGGCAATTCTTCACCCGCTTGAGAGTCACCTACCGATAGGCCATTTATAATAATTATTAAGTCTACGCAACCTTAGGCCCAAGGGCTTCACGCTACATGCAACGATTCTTCACCTCTTGGCTCAAGGGACTTCACGCTACATGTGGCGATTCTTCATCCACTTGAGGGTCACCAAGGTGCTAGATCATTAGACTGCCCTTCCCTAACTCACCACCATACTCGTAGGGTGATAGAGAGATTAATGGTGAGGCTACTTGCCTTTCTCCGGGTATATCATGGTTTTTTTTCTTGAATCATGTCTTATAAAACTTATCATTACTATCTCGTGATCCCCTTGGATCACGAGATAGTACCATTGATCATATTGTTCCTCTATGGGAACTGAACTTTGTACTATCTCATTGATTGCCATTCACTAGGCATCATATAACTTACCTCAAATAAACATTCTTATGTTATAAGCATCCTTGTGCTAACATGTTATAGACATTCTTGATGATAAAGATTCTTAACATTTCATTCTATGATAGCATTTTATTCTATGATGACATTTCATTCTACTATAAATATTCCTATTCTATCATGACAAATATTCTTATGCTATTTGATTTCAAATATTCTTATCTTGTCATGTATGATATTTTCCTTCTTTGATAGTATTTTCATTTTATTCTATATGCATATTCATTCTATCCTATAAGCATCATTATCATGCTATTCTGATTATAAACCTTTTCATGCTATATCTTATGCCATTATGATCAATTAGCTAGATATTCAGATATAAGATATATTAATTGACATGAGAATCATACCTTAGATGGTTGATGGTTTCTCAGATTATACTTGTTGATAAGTTCTTTGCTGATCGAATTACTTGTAATAGTGGATTATCCACGATCTGCTGTGCTTATTCTCCAATGTTGAAGGATGTTCGATGGACACCAATTATTATGAATGAGAAGCGGTTACTATTTTGACTGCTGATCGAATGTATGAGATGATGAAGTATCCGCTGATATGTAGATTGTATTTATTTGCAGAACAGATGATATTCGTTGCTGGATGATGTTTATGTTGCAGATAGCTATGTATAAAATAAGAGATGATCGATGATATCAGATGTATTGAATTGAAGTTGTGATTCGATGATAAGATTTGTAAGTCCTTCCCATTCCATCCCTCCTATTCCAACCATCGATCATACTTATACGTTTGCTGGCCATTGATCATGACCCTTCGGAGAGATGCAACCTTGTCTTTTACTAATCGCTGCTATTTTATTATTATAATTCATGTTATCATCGTCTCTTCATAAGCGCTAATATTCTCTTAACAATTCGGCGGTCCTTGATTACTTTATTGACAATTTATTTATTGTTTGTGGCGTCTCTAGGAAATTGGCAGATGGAGATAGTATTATACGTTGCTCTCTTCATATAATCGCTATTTCTCTTCTAGCGCAGCCAGCCTTAGAGACTCGATTCTTTAATATGATCGGTTTGTCTTTGTTTTATATCTATATTCCCATAACTGTTGTTTTAGATTTCATATTACCGTTGACTATGGGTTATAAGAATAGGTTCGCTGTGGACATGTTTGTCATTCGCTGCCTTCAGCGTTTCTTTAAGAGGGGTTAATAATATTTACTTTATAATAATTGACTTAATTTATATCTAATATAATAATATGTTATTATGATAACATTTATATTTATCATATCTTATATTATAATAATAATACCTTCACATACATATATATATGTGTGTGTGTGTGTGTGTGTGTGTGTGTGTGTGTTTATTTAATATAATAATATATATCATTAAATTAATATATTATATATTATATTCGATTTATCATATATAATCAATCCAATTGTAAATATAGGGGCATGACATAGCAATTCATCCACATTTACAAATGAAATATCCAGAAATCTCTATGATGAGTCTGACAAGGGTACTGATTGGGAGTGGTAAATCATCAGTCATTGATCAACCTATAGGTGAACAAGGTTCTAGAACAACTATTGAAGAAAGGCATGTTGAAATTGTCCAAATAACAAAAGAAGTGCTTCCTTGTAATCAGCCACATGAAGACATGGGTTCTACTAATGATCCATTTCTTGAGCATAACATTACCGTACTATCTCTACATCATAGTGGCAAGGAATGTGATGAGCAAAACGACTTGGGTATATTGGATCAAAGCCCTTTTGCATGACATGATGGAAAGGTTCAATTTAGGGTTGAGAAAGATGATGGGGAAGGATGTGTGGAAAAGAACATTATTTCAGATTTGAAGGAAGACTTAACCCATCAAGGAGACGTCAAGGAGATTGCTTGTTAATGCAGCTCTAGCTTCAAAACAGAAATTAGATGAAGATGTCAAATCAGAAAAACAGTCATCTATGGCCGCCACACCTATGAGGTGGTTTTCACATCAAAATGCAAATTTCAGTTATGAGATGGATGATACAATTTTTGGAATAGTCAATGAGGGTATGCATGAAAGGGTGTTCGTGGGACAAGGCTACATACAAGGTAGGTCATTCCATAGTAACTTCGATGATCCTTGTTTCATGCACATGATCACATTTGATGACTACCTATTGAAGTTGTATGAGACACATTTGATTAAAGCTGATCAAGGGATGGCCTAGTAAGAAGATTCTACAGTTTGATAATGTATGGTTTGTTATGGGCATTACACTTTGGAGTTGGTCTGAAACTATGGGACTCACATACAAGGAAGAACCAATGGTGTTGAGAGCTAGTGATAAGAATGCAACACCTAAAGAAGATGAAGCTGTACTCACATGTGTTGTGCCAAATCAAATTTTTTGCTTCATAAGGCATTTTGTGAGAGTGGAAAATTTAGAGTCAAAAAGTCAAAATTTCTAAAAATAGAAAGTTTCTAAAAATAGACGTCAATTTTAGGTTTTCTGGGTTTCTTGAGATACGGATGCTAGCAAAATTTTCTAAAATTAAAAAGTTTCTAAAAATAGAATCTCTGATTCAAGAGTCCTGCCTAATTCTAATTGGCTAATATTGCTTCACGATCAAGGTGGTCCAGACAAAATCTACAAAAGGTCGAGTTTTCTCTACTGGTTCAATTCTGTTTTTTCAAAAGGTGAAGCACGAACTCCGAGGTCATTAATGGAGGAAGTTCATCTACCAAGGGTCAGATTCAAGTCTTCAGTGTTGTTCAAAGGATGTAGAACTGTTGAACGATCAACGACCAACGAAGAACGGAGAACAAAGCACGATGAATCCAGAAAATGTAAAAAACTTGAAAGAAGCCAAAATTTGGCTAACAATGAGTTTTCCAGGCGCCCCTAGAGGCAAGAAGCGCCCAGCCTTCCTAGAGATAGAATTTTTTCCGCGAAAACATTAAAAAAGGACTCATCAGCCCGCTTCCAGGTGGTTAAAAATCAGTCAGATTCAGTCAAAAGGTCCATAAAAGCTGGGGATTTATTTCAGATATGCTCAGGCTATCCAGTCCACCCTTCATTCAGCATTAGTAGTCAGCCAGACGGCCAGAAACAAAGATCAAACGGGACCTGCAGCACGCAAAACGAAGAAACGAAGAAAAAGTTGAAAATCATCAAAAATAAACTAAGGCACAGTTTCCTAGGCACCCCTAGAGGCTAGAAGCGCCCAGCATTAGCAGAGTTAGTTTATTTTTCATATTTTCCAGAAAATTGCAAATCTTCTTCCGTTAGCCCGGTCAGATTCACAGTCTGATCCAGTTTCCGAGGTAGGCAGAAGGTGCAATCAATTCAGTTTTCATCAGGCTTGCCTGATTGGCTGGCCATCAGTCTTAGTTTTGCTTCATCAAGCAAGATTCAACATCCAAACAAGGACCCACAATCACCAGAACGCGCACGAAAAATGAAAAGTGAGCAAAATTGAAAATCTCATAAAATTGGCTAAGGCATGAGATCCTAGGTGCCCCTATCCAGTCAGGGCGCCTGGGTTTTTCAGTGTTAGAAAATTTCTTGTCCCAACAATGCCTCCTTCAGTCGTTTCCCGATCTTCGTCCGACGACAGTTTCCAAAAATCAAAATTGAAGTCGAACGTCGTCAGATCGTCAATTTGAGGCTGGGGATCAAATTAAAATTGATAAAACTTCAAAATGACATGATTAGTCAGCTTTTTCAGTCAACGGTGACAGTTTGCCGTCTTGTTGAAGTCGAAGACAGGCCACGCCAGAGTCAGAACGAGTGCAAAAGTTTCAAAACAAAGAAAAATTGGCTAACACTTTTGCAACTTCGCGTGTTTGATGACATCATCAAAGAAGCAGCTTTTTCATCATCCTCACATGTGAGCCTTAGGCAGCTATAAAATAGGAATTCATCCTATGCGAGCATATCAACTTGGATTTTTCTCAAAATGTTGCTATCTTCGCGAATAAGCTTCAAGATTTATTCTTTCACGAAGAAAGTTGCTTTTTTGCACTAAGTTCTAAAAAAAAAAACCTTTGGCCTCCTTTATTCATTATTTTTGCAAGTTGCATCAAGAAGAAGAAAAACATCATTTTCTTCTCATGAAGATTTGAGAACCCAAATGGAGTGCTTTTTCAATGTTCTTCGTGGTTTCGAGATTGGGAAGCACAGAGGCACGCTTTTTCAAGATCCATTTTTCTAGGACATTATTTTCCAAAAACAGAGCCGGAGCTTTTTCAGTTTTCATCGAAATGGGTTCATCTGGAATCATGTCCTCTTGAAGATTGGAAAATTTTAGTTTTCCCAAAGTCTGCTTTTTGTCACTTTTTCGGGAAACCCTCTGTTTTTTCAAAATCTAACGATCTGGGTTGTTTCAGAACGAGATTGTCTACAAAACCCACGTGCCATCTTTTTCTCTAAAAATCTACTTTTTAAAAATCAGAATATCATCTTGGAAAGTATCAGTATTCCTGGCAAGAAAGCGGTTACTAGCTTTTTGGAGGATATTGTTTCCCAAAATATCAATGGGTGATGTCACCAACGGAGTAGCGATGTAGATAAGGATGGAACTCAAAAAAAAAAGCAAATGTTAACTCGATGCTTTTCCGAGTTAAAGCTGTCGTTTTCTTTCAAGCTTATCCATCCTTTAAATATTAAAAAATCACTTTGTAATAGTTGGTGCTTTCTCTACTTTAAATCAGACTGTTTTAAAGTAGATGTTAGTTAGAATCTTTTGTCTAGAATAGAAATAAAGCTTGCAAGTTGGCAAGTTGGTTAGCTAGGATCAAGGAGATTTTAGGGTTCCCTACTCCTTTGATTTGTGTATAAATAAGGGGCAGCCTTGCCCATTGTTTGGGAACTGTAATTGTGATAGCAAAATTTGCTGAGCCTATTCTTGCCTGCAAATTGTTATTCAAGTGCTTGTTCACCTTGTGTCAATTGTAATACAGTGTTTGATCGCATATTGCATGCCTGTCTTTGCTGCAAATACTGTTGTCCTGGAGTTGTAACAACTTCTTGATATTGAGAAAGGAAATATCATGCCTTCCATTGCTCTGATTCTCTATCTCATGTTCATTTAGTTTACTGTCATATGTGCTGCTTGCATATTCTTACTTTCAGTTTACATCCTAAAAAGTACCATGAGTCTTCGGATGCGATCTGGAATAAGTTTATTTGAGTTGTGTGTTAACAAATCATTCCCTGCTTACTTTTGATTCCTAAGCTCTGAATTTACTTGGGTCGTCAAAAGCGTCATTTAGTTTAGGCCAAGCTGTAGTTAGAAGTGAAGAGAAAAACCTTTACTGCAATGATAAAGTTTTATAACCTTGTGCTCGCAGCTGAGAATCAAAAAGATAGGCAATTTAGTTTATTTATCTTTAAAGCAATCATCAGCAAAGAGGGAGCTTCCCCTCCTAATTTGAAGAGCAGGTTATCTGTGCATAGCTGTCCATTTCCAACTCACATTCCAGAGGTGCGAATTGAAACACCAACAACATGTTTTCAGCAAGATGAGGATTCACTTCTTGCATCAACCAATAAGGAGTACATGTGTCTTCATAATGATCACATGGTAGAAGGGTATGCTATCACAGAATGTGCCAAATCAGTGATGATTGATCAGTTTTATGAAGATGGTGTTGTTCATTATAATGAAGACAAATCAAAAATGTTGCATGAAGATTTTGGGTCTAATAAGTCACATCACTTGGAAGGACAATTGAAGGTGAATGATAGTCAAATTGTGGCAACCCTAACTCACTTTGATGATATTCATAAGATGATGGCAGATTTGTGTTGGAAGTCACTAAGAGAACATGAAGGATTTGAAGGAGGTATATCTCTTGATGACTTGCATGAACGCAAGGAGGCTTGGATGGTAGTGAAGTCAAACTACCTACACTTACTTGCTGATAGATATCATCTCCTCACACTTGGTGAGATATACTCGGATGCTTTGAAAAGAAAAGAAGACAAGGTGGACAAGCTCACCCTTGAGCTTAGGGATACAGTGGATTCTTTGAGGAGCACTCAAAGGACTCATCAAGAATCAGAAGAGCATGAGGATAAGCTTTGTTGGAAGATGACAAAGAGTGGAGACATGGAGAAAGGACATAGAGGATTCCATGATGAAGTCATGAAGATAAAAGAGATCTATACACATGAAGATTTAGCTTGCAGCCATGGGACAGAAATTATGGCACATAACCATTGTTTCTCCGAGTTTCCGGGACGGGGGGACGGGGGGACGTGGGGACGGGTTTCCGGGACGGCAATTTTTTTTCAAAAATATAGGGGACGGCGAGGGGACGGCAAGGGGACGTTTGTGTCTATATATATAATAATAATATAATAATGTTATAATAAACTTATTTGTTATAAATATTAATATATAAATATAAATATTAAATAATAATATATTATATATATACTGGTATATAATATTATTATTATAATAATCTTATTTATTATAAATAATAATATATAAATATAAATATTAAATAATAATATATACTTATATATTATAATAATAATAATAATAAATTATAATATATATATATATTATTATAGTATATATATTATAATAAAATTAGAAATAGAGTTATAACTTATATATATTATATATTATTATTATATACTAATTAATAAATTATTACTCAATAGTCTTTTATACGTGAGCATTATAGCGCTCCGAATTGTCTACGCCGTAAAAGAAATTCACACCAGAAATTTTTTGAAACTCGTTGTTCCTATCGGCGTTTTCCCTCCGAATTGTCTACGCCGTAAAAGAAATTCAAGCCAGAAATTTTTTGAAACTCGTCGGTTGTTCCTATCGGCGTTTTCCTTGAACCTCCTATGGGCATTTTTCGACGATGGAGGGCACGGGTCCATGACAGGATCCCCGCGGAAGCCGAAAAATGAAGGATCTTTGACTGCGAAAAATCTTAAAATCATTAGGGGGACGGCTGTGCACCAGAGGGGGCGTCCCTGGGACGTCCCCATTTTTCTTTGCTTTTTTGGGACGGCAGGGGGACGTTTTGTCCCCGTCCCCCTTTGAGGAAACGCCTAAAAAACCCGGGGGGCGCGTCCCCGGGGTACACTGCACATAACACACTTGATTTTCCATGGGAGACATCCCTTGGACCAGCACTAATTGATGAGCACTCATCCATGGAAGAAGAAGAGGTAAGAACTGATTTACTGTGTAACAGTAGTCCCCTACCTTCACAATATCATGGCAGGGCAGTCAAAGGGATAGAGGTCTGATTTAGATTGGAGGCAAGTGATTTTCAATTAGAACCACCTTTTGGATCTGCACTTGTAGGAGAACATGAAGCCAAGGAAGAGGACGCGATTGAGGAGCTAGAGGATAGATGATAAGAATTGATAGCAGGTCTGATTTTCTGATTCATGATAGTAGTCATATTCTTTCATTCGTAACAGCCACTTCACATGAAGAGAATGAGGTAGAAGAATCTTCCGAGGTTGGCACTTGTGATTTGGGTGTGGAGCATAAGGAAGGTATTGAAGTTTCAAGCCACAAGAAGTTTGAATTTGTTCACCATACCCTGGAGGATGTCAAGAGAACTCAAGACTTGTGTGACAAGAGAACTCAAGACTTGTGTGACGGTTGGCTACAAAGAGCAAAGGAGACTAAGATGTTGGCAGCCCAAGAAAAGCAGCACTTGCAAGAGGTCAAGGAACGGTGTAACCAGCTAGATCAAACAAAGAGGCTAAGGGAGTCACACCTTAGATCTCTATTTCTTCCAAGGGAAGAATGCATGATGGTGGGGCAAGCAAAGGAGAAGTCCCTTGAGGAGAGCAAGCAAGGGTATGCAGATTTGAATGAAGACACTATGGAAAAGTATGATAGTTGTTCTGATTTTCTGATTTGGGACAGCAGTCCTTGGGTTTTGCATAATTTTGAGTTGGCAGCTCCTACTCATGAGGATGATAGTAAGAAGTCTTCTTCTATTGTTGGCACTCATTTGGGAGATAAACATGAGGTCTTATTTGTGTGTCCACGACACAAGAGGACCAAGTTAGTACAGCATGTCATGGCAGAGGCAAAGAAGATTCGAAGCATGTGGCATATATGGAATGAGCCTTGTATGGTGGCCAAGCAAGTGGAGCAAACAGGTTTGAAGTATGATTCAGAATCCTTTGTTTGTTCACATAGGCATTTGGTGTCACTTCTTTTGGAGAGCCATTTGAATGGTCATATCATACACTTGGATGGCATTATGGAGCATACACTTTGTGGATCAACCACTAGTGTTATGACTGCATATGTGAATAGAGATATGAGTGATGCAGATTTGTTTTGGTCCTTGATCATTCAAGGAGCAAATGAGGAGTTTGCTAATGATGAGATACAATTCTCTCACGATGATGACTCTTTGGTAGAGTTTGTAGCTGCCCTATTTCAGAGATTGGTGATGCATACCATGGAGGCACTTGCATTTGACTGGCATACTTTGGAGATGCAGTTGGCTCATGAGCCTAGGTATGGAGAAATTGTTATGATTTGTGATTTTGAGACACTAATGTTTGCATTGCAGATGGACTATGGCGTTGGGCATGGAGGTGAGCATGTTTGCATTGGTGTTCCAGCTCTAATTCGTGAGAACCTACTCCTTACATTGATAGGAGATGGCTGTTCTACTTTATAGAACATGGATTTCTTGCATAACTTTTGGAGGACAGCAGTTGTTTGGGAGTTTGGAGGAGAGTTGCATCATCTCCTCATCATTGGAGAGTGGCATAGGGTTGATACTCTATTATCCTATGACCTTGACGGTGTTATTTGCATCCACATAGGTCTGATTTTAAGTCATAAGGTTGCTGTTTTGTTCTACATCAGCAACCTAGGAGGAGTTGTTATACACTTTCTTGCACCTATGTGGGGTATTCCTCACATCCATGGGAGATCTACAGGAGTTGAAGATTTGTTTTGTGTTGTTAGCACTTTGGGGTGCTTCCATCTCTTCATGTTTGCTGGATGTGATGACAGGGTGATTTGGGATCCAGGTGGTGACATGCTTGACACTTGGGATCTAGATGAGTTGCTTCACAACTCACGGAGCATGGACGATGTTTTTGACAATGTGGAGCAGCGGAAGCTTGGTGACAGGTGGTCGGGTTTCAGAGTTCATACTCTTCATCACTTGTTGACAGGCATGTTTCTCTTTAGGGCTTCGAATTGGACTAGCTATTGTTCTTGATGGATGGAGCCTTGGGAGTTTTAAAGGTGGCAGCACTTGTGGTTGTGAGCATACTTTTAGAGTTTGGAGGATGGGGCCAGGTCGAGTTCGAGTGTGTATGGCTTTTGCCACCGGAGCTCACTTCGCATAGCATTCTTTATGGGAGTTGCAGCCACAAGTTGAGGTTGTGTGTGATTACAAGGCATTTGATTGGATGGAGATACATGTCATTTTACACTATCTCGCAGGATGCATGCTTGCTATTGCTTGAGGACAAGCAATCTCGGAAAGGGAGGACTGTAATGTCCCCATTTTTCCGAGTGATCACAGAAGAAGGTTCGGGAGCCAATTTTCACTCTTCAGGATTTTTGGTGGGCCATCTAAGTTTGAGAAATGAATTGTCCTATTTTTCTAGTGTTTTAATGTATTCACTTTGGACAAATAAAATTGCTTTCATGTGGAGCAAACCTCCTAGGGTTAGAGATAAAGTGAGGAAATTGTTTCTTGTTGGCAACTTGGTGAAAGATGAATTGGACCTCATTACTCACATTCTCTCGTGTGCCTTGGAGAAGGGAAAAACGAATCATAATAATATTTTGCTTGATGAAGAGTTATTTCAAATCTTTGATTTGAAATTGGACGCCAAGGGAAAAGAGAATAAAAAGGATTTAATCTTGGGAGGGTCGGCCAAAAAGAGCTTCATCATAGGTCGGCCAAGATGTAGGTCGGCCAAGATAAGATGTAGGTCAGCCCAAGTTGAAGAAAAGCACGTCGGCCTTATGAAGAAAAACAATAAAAAAATAACATTTCTTCCTAGGTTGGCCAAAGTGAGGTCAAGTGGTGAGTCGGCTCATTTGAAGGACATGAGATTGATTTTTGGTGCCAAGACTAGCTTAAAGAGGTCGGCCTTGTTGAGAACAAAGGATAAATCATGTCATTTGTGGCGCCAATCTTTCCTTGAGGAAGGTCGGCCCTTTTTGAGGGGAAAAAAATTAATAAAATAAAGGTAATAAAGGATGGTCGGCCCTCTTGGAGGGAAAATCTCAATTCAAAAACAAATAATATGTCTCTAGGTCAGCCAAGAAGGAAGGAGGAAAAGTAATGTATAAATATAAGGTGTTTGGCTTCATTTCAATGATCTTTTCAACTTGTCAACTTATTCATTTGGTCTGCAATTTATTTACAACTTATTCCAAGGACAAAAACCTTTGCGGATATTTGGTGAGTTGGACGAAAACCTAGCTCATCTTGTGGAGAGTTCATGACAGAGCTCTAATTGCACTTCATTGGAGAAGTTCGTAAAGAAGAAGAGCAGAAATTAATATTCAGATTTGATAACTTTCATCATTGGCGAGTTTGTGTGGTGATTTTGCTAGGATTTTACTCTACACCTTGAGCGCCATCACTTGGGAGAGAAGCAACCAGATTTCGAAGGGTGAATTTGTGTCTGTCTGGCCGCTAGGGTTTAAGGAAGCATTCAGATCTGAGACAGCATCAATCAGATCTGATTTCGACTTGTTTGTGGATGGTAATTGGTGCTTGAAGACTTCATTTGCCTAGGGTTTCCACCCTACATTGCAGCGCCACCTTTTGTGAGGGTTTGGAGCCTCTTCTATGTTGTTTTTGGTATGTATTAACCTTTTTCAAAGGTCTGATTTGTAACAGCAGAGATCTGATTTTGTGTTGGGCATGTTTGCCTATGATTTTGGACGTAATTGCATTTTCCAGAAATTCTGATTTGTAGCAGCAGACTGAATAAATCAGAAATCAGATTTATTCCATTCATATGTTTGTATTTTGATGTCATGTATGGTTGGATATGTTCATGATTGAAGAAGTAACCATAGGGTTTCATCATAGCTTTATTATTTGAGCATTTTGTGGCATATATGTTCGCTGTCCTTGTCTATTTAAAATCAGAAAAATCAAATCAAAATTAGGGTTTTGAGCAGAAAACTAAGTGCAGAAATTTAGGGCAGAATTTGAAGAGATAAAAATCAGAATTCAGATCTAGGGTTTCAAATTGAAAATTGAAAATTCAGAAATTTTGGTCAAATCCCCAAGCAGGATATTACAGCATTGTCAAGGGTGACCTAGGGGAATTGAGTTTGTTGAATGCATCCCCTTATCACAATGTTCCAAAGAAAAAGTAAATGTCTTCTGTTAACTTATCTTCTTCATTCAGACTGAATTGTGTCTAATAAAATTATCTGCCCATGAAGATTTCTTGTTAGACCTTCACAACTCCATTGTGGATAGATTTCTTTCTCTGATCTGACCCATATCTAGAATAGAGACAGAGCCAAATGTATCATAGGAAATAGATATAAAAATGGCCAACCAAACCAAAGAGAAGTATACACAGAAATGAAAAAACAAACTTGGCCTTTTATTACCTCTAGAGGGAGAAACAACTCCGAACCCTTCTTAGATGCATCAACAGGATCACCACAAGGGCAGATCAAAAGGTGTATCGGTTGACAACAGTTGACAAGCACCCATGGACTGACCCCAACTAATCAAAAACAAAACTAATTTGTCTAGCTATACAACACGAGTCAGTTGAACACCTTTATTCATTATGTCGCCAAAGTCATTACAATATAGAACATACTATAGCAAAAGTGCTATTTCTAACTTATTACAAAGTTGACAATTGTTTTAGTGCATACAATGATTACCTCTTCAGCCCGTAGAAACACACCACCATCTTCACCAAGGAAGCGAGCTTCTGGGTATCGACCTAAATCTAAGACAACCTGCAAGAGAACAAATTTAGCTTGAATAACAATCTAAGATGTAGATGAAGTTTCTTAACTAAGTATGTGAGCTTCAAAAAACATGTCAAACAATAGGAGTGAAGGAGACTAATTATGACATTCAAAGTCATAATTTTTTCATGGTACTAAATCAGTATAACCAAAACACGAATCATATATGATTACTAATTAAACTCTATAAAAAATAAAATGGAAACTCAGGACGAGAACACACTTCCTCAATTGAATATGATCTGTACTCTTCATTTACTTTATTTAGCAAGAAGAAGATTCAACCACCGAAACGAAAGGTAAATCTGTCAAATCAGCAGTGGGCAATATATATTGGTGTCTTATTTGACATGATAATAGATCGATTTTAGAATTTAAATGAGTCAAATAAGAAACATTAAGTAGGGAATGGATATGGATACCTTTTGGAACCCTTAATTTCTTTAAATACTTGTTTAAGTAGTTAATCAAATATTAACATCAAGTTTAGCTTTAGATGAAAAAAGAATTAATGTCAAAGAAAGAGTCACTAAATTCCATATGATCTTTGATCTTCTCTATATTATGATTGGGATTAGGGGATATGAATTGTAGCTATCTAATTCATAAAGTATTTGAATTACAAACAGAATTTTCACCATAGATGTCTAAAACTAAATATGAGAAAATACTCATAGAGTGGTGTTAGTGGAAATGAGCCAAACACAACTAGGGTTAAGTAAGAAATGCCATTGTTTGGAACCATAGAGATGTATTTTGATGTGGCTATGAAAGGAAATCTGGGGACAACTGGCATCAAAGGCATCTACCTTACTGAGTCCGCTCGTTTTGACCCTCAATCCGGGTCCGATTTGACCCGAATTTGGATCCGGGTTCGGTTCGCAAGGTGATTCGTCCGGGGTTCGGGAAATACGAAATGGGTTCATATGGGACGAACCCCGGTGAATCCATTGCAAATTTTGGTATTTTCCTTTGCTACCAAGATGAACCGGCGAATTTTGTCCTCTATAAATCACCATTTTTTGTCAATCCAAAATGCAAGCCCTAGTCGTCAAGATCAATCTGCTAGTCTATTATTATATTTATATCGATCATCATGTATATTTAATCTCTTGGTATATATATTATTTCATTTATTTGTAATATATTTATATATTAGTAATAAATTATTATATTTTAATTTATATTATGCTATCAATATTTATATTATATTTATATTATTAATATTTATCTATATTATATTATAATATTTATAATATAATATTATATTTATATATTATATTATAAAATATAGTATTTATTATTTTATAATATTAATATATTATATTATATAATATTATTAATATATTATATAATTTATATATTATATTATAATATTTATAATATTAATATATTAATTAATAATATTATATAATATATAAATATTAAAATTTATAATATAATATAGTAATATTATATTCATTATATATTATAATATTTATACTATTAATATATTATATTATATTACTAATATATATATATAGTACGAACGAACCCAACCCCCAAAAAATTTTCGTTGAATCCACGAATCGAATCCGCAAATCAAGATCCAAACCAAAACCGGCAACTTAGGTGTCTTTGGAGATAGTTCAAATCAGCTTATCTTCATTTAGTCACTTTATGTTAGTATAGATACCAACAATCACACAAAATCAATGGCCCTTCAAAGAGAACTGCATATTCCCAAATAAAGAGGCTGAATGGATGTTTGGATTGAAGGATAATAAAAATCCTAATGAATTTAGTGACTAAGGAAGAATGCAGGGCTTAAAGATTTGACTCCATCTTCCAAGATGCCTTAAGGGTTCAAGGTTGCTGAACCCTTCAAGTATATCAAGTTCTCACACATCAAACAATAAAGAAATCAGACAGCTGATTTGGCTTCCAACAAGACCAGTCAGCCTTACTGTGTTCACATAACTATTGGCAAGAGACACCGTGTGGCTTCATGAGTGTTGTCATTGATGGCAACAAAGTCCATCCCACACATCCGCAGGACATGGTGTGTCTATACCGGAAGTCAGATTGAAGAGTATTTTGGTCCGGTGACCAAGAACAGAGCATGCAGCAAGGTCCGACAATCAGGTCCGGATCTCTCAGAGGAAGTATCTCAGTAAAGTGCAGACTTGGGGAAGTCAAGAGGAGTACCATGACTAATATATTCCAGAGATTGAGCCTCTGGTGATGTAAGAGTGAAAAGATATGAACACCTAAGTGTTGGGTTCCTGTTTGAGTAGACTGAGGAAGAACTGACCGGTAGAGCTTCAGACCTTAATCCGGATGAGATATTGATGGTAATCAAGTTTCTTAAGGGATCATTCATGATTGGCTGACATGATTGATGACTTCTATAAGCATCTCTTTGATACGCATCTCTTGGTAAGCAAGGATTCAGCCGACAGACCAGAGTTTGGGAAAATATTGAGTATTCCGGATGCCGACTAGAAAGATGTTGAAATCCTTTGTGCGGATATATATACCAGATGGATTTCGATGAGAAGGTGTGTGTGGTGTGTTGTAAAGTGCGAAGAAAAGCAGAGAGCAGTGTGGGAGCAGTAATACAGGTCCGGTATGTGACAGGACAGCAGCACCAAAGAAGAGAAAGAATGAAGTGCAGTAGATCAGTGTATTGAGCCTAACCGGAACTGAACCTCAGCACATGTGGATGCTTCTCATCAGTTCAAGTATCTTGTTACTTTCTTTATACCTTGTAGACAGTGAGTCGCTTGTGAGCAGTGAGCCTCTTGTGACCAGTGTGCTCGGGCAGTGAGCCCTAATTGGCAAGTGCCATTTTGTACTTCTATTCTTTTAATAGAGAATACAATTTTGGGTTAGTCACCCCGTGGTTTTTCCCTTAACAAGGTTTTCCACGTCAAAATCATTGTGTTATGTGTATTGATTTTGTTTCTGCTTTCATGGTTATGAATGATTATTTGTTTTGATGCTGCACTAGTTGTTAAAGAATAACAGAAAGTTAAATTAATTAAGATAACTGATTCACCCCCCCTCTCAGTTATCAACAATAACATCCCTGAGGTGCTTTTTGAGATCCCATTCCAAAATGAGTTGCATTTTCAGAAGCCCCTTTCATGACATATTTCATTTCAAAATTGTATTTTATTATATAAACATCAACAAAAAACAAGAACATAGACAGAAAAAAGAATTAATGTCAAAGAAAAAGTCACTAAATTCCATATGATCTTTGATCTTCTCTATATTATGATTGCGATTAGGGGATATGAATTGTAGCTATCTAATTCATAAAGTATTTGAATTACAAACAGAATTTTCACCATAGATGTATAAAACTAAATAAGAGGAAATACTCATATAGTGGTGTCAGTGGAAATGAGCCAAACGCAACCAGGGTTAAGTAAGAAGTGCCATTGTTTGGAACCATAGAGATGTATTTTGATGTGGCTATGAAAGGAAATCAGGGGACAATTGGCATCAAAGGCATCTAACTTACCAGATCCGCTCGTTTTGACCCTCGATCCGGG
Source organism: Cunninghamia lanceolata (assembly GCA_027924645.1). NCBI lineage: Eukaryota > Viridiplantae > Streptophyta > Pinopsida > Cupressales > Cupressaceae > Cunninghamia > Cunninghamia lanceolata. The sequence continues at coordinate 13,639,169 of BSBN01000352.1, read as the reverse complement.
TCTGATCCGGCCCGATCCAGTTTCAGTTCGCAGGGTGATTCGTCCAGGGTTTGGGAAATACGGTATGGGTTCATATGGGACGAACCCCGGTGAATCCATTGCGAATTTTGGCATTTCCTTTTGCTATCAGGACAAACCGGCGAATTTTGTCCTCTGTAAATCACCATTTTTTGTCAATCCAAAATGCAGGCCCTAGTCGTCATGATCAATCCGCTAGTCTATTATTATATTTATATCAATCATCATGTATATTTCATCTCTCGGTCTATCTATTTCATTTATTTGTAATATATTTATATATTAGTAATATATTATTATATTTTAATTTATATTATGGTATCAATATTTATATTATTAATATTTATCTATATTATAATATAATATTTATAATATATTATTATATTTATATATTATATTATAAAATATGGTATTTATTATTTTATAATATTAATATATTATATTATATAATATTATTAATATATTATATAATTTATATATTATATTAAAATATTACTATATTAAATTATATTACTAATATATTATAATATTTTATATATTATATAATATTACTAATATATTATAATATTTATTTATGATACTATAATATTTATAATATTAATATATTATATTATATTACTAATATATATATATAGTACGAACGAACCCAAAAACGAACCCAACCCCAAAACAATTTTCGTCAAATCCGCGAATCAAGATCCAAACCAGAACCGGCAACTTAGGTGTCTTTGGAGATAGTTCAGATCAGCTTATCTTCATTTAGTCACTTTATGTTAGTATAGGTACCAACAATCACACAAAATCAATGGCCCTTCAAAGAGAACTGCATATTCCCAAATAAAGAGGCTAAATGGATGTTTGGATTGAAGGAGAATAAAAATCCTAATGAATTTAATGACTAAGGAAGAATGCAGGGATTAGAGATTTGACTCCATCTTCCAAGATGCCTTAAGGGTTCAAGGTTGATGAACAATTCAAGTGTATCAGGTTCTCACACTGTTACATCCCTTTTTGTTTGAACAATTAAATATTAATTATGTTGTTAGTTGAGAACAATTGTTTTCATATGAATGTGAAATTGTTCGTTGAAAGTATATATGATGATTTTTCTTTAATTGCAAATATTTTATTATACGAAATGGATTGATAAAAATAATATTAATTATTATTCGTATCATGAAAATGATTTAACCTTCCTTAATTGTCTAAGTGGTTGCAGGACAAAACAAGTGGCTAAGAAAAAGGGATATCACCGAGAAGAGGGTGATTACAGGAATTGAAAAACAATAATTTAGCCAAAATCCTAAAGTTATCGTAGCCTTGGCCAAGGCGCATGAGTATATAAATATATAAATATATTTAAATAAAGAAAAAGATTTCTCTTTTGTTTATCTAATAAATTACCTTGGGTCTTACCTTGTGGAGCGATTGAAGTGTATGAGTTGAGTCTTGTTTGTAACTCCTCTTTCTTTCCACTACGTGGAGCGGTTCTATTTTGATCGACTATTCTTTTTTGGCATGCATTTTCCCTTCATATAGGAGAGTAGAGAGAACATCCGCATGCTATGAAACATTTCTATATTCTTTCTGAGTAAGGGGACGGGAAAAGAAGAAGTTCGAGTTGTAGTTTCATTGGGAAGCATTACCTTTTCAGCGTGCATGTTGTTGGCGTCTTGCTCTGAGAATTTTCATTGTGTCATGCATTCATCAAGCAGTCTTGTGATACCAATTTTACTGAATAGATCAGTCGCAGCTAGTTTTTCCGACTTTCAAAACACTTGCCAGGCAAGATCTTTAATCTTATTGATCAGCTCGATAAAAGTTTGATAATCTTAGCATTTTGTATTATGATATCTTTCGATTGATATGAAATCTGAGCTTCCGAATCAGTCCTCTAAAATCAGCATGCGTATTTCTTATTTCAGTTTCTGAGATTTCTACAACCGAAATACTTTTGATATTTGATCTTTGTCTGATATGCATTTGTATATATATGTGTGTGTGTGTGTTTATATATATACATGCTCAAAAATTCCATTGCTGTTACTGTCAGCCTGAGTATCATAATGCGCTGATAACAAGAGTCCGCTGTATTCTTGTGAGCAAATTTCTGTGAGCAAATTTTCTGTCTATGTGTTGATGTTCTGATTTAATGTGAATGAAAGTTGCCAAGAAAGACATGTATGATGCTATGTAAAACCTGCATTCCAAATGAAAATAAGAAAGCATTAAGTTAATAACAATGTCAAGCAAGGGTGAAGGCTGACGACACAGTAGTGTCAGATATATGTATATATTTATATACTAGAAAATCCTTGGCCAAGGTTATGATGCAGATAGGCATCTATCAGCGATCAAGTACCAAATATACCACTGGTCAGAATGATCTTTCCAGTTAGGAGGTACCTATAGGGAAAGATCGATCAGGAGGTATAAGTCTTGACACCAGGCTCAGAGGCACATTGTTGTTAATAGATTCCTGTCATCACCCTCATGAAGGGTCGGGTTTCTTCAGTTGAAGAAGCACGGGAGACCAATTGGTCTTGGTTGGGTGGTTAAAACCTTTGTTGATATTTCTTTTTCCAATATCTAGAGGAGGATCTACAAACAAAATTAGCAGAAAGCTATTCAAGTTGTATTTCTCTTAATCTCTCTTATTATTTGAAGTTCGTTGAAGAAAGTTAAATTATTTTGATTACATATAATCAGTTAGAAAAGATTACTTCAGCTAAAAATGAAAATTAATTGTAAGTGTGTTATTGTTATTGCATAGAAAGTTAGTTAATCAAGTAAATCTTTCTGCTGAAATTTTGTTAATAGTTAATTTTCTCTTAAATTAGAATGGGTGTAACATATGGTATCAGAGCTACCAGGTTCTACACTGAACCTTGGGGCTCATCATGCTTAGAACATTGTAAACAACTAATAATGTCTCTTCAGGATGGTTTTGATAAGACAAACACCCCGGAAAAAGGTCCGAGACCCTATATCCCACCGACTATGGAAGATCAAACTATCGTATGATTACTCAAGTTGTTCACCTCCAGCAGATTCGAAGACAATAGCCGAAGCTTTGCAAAGACTTCAGAGGGAAAGAAGGAAATGGACAATCTCGGGAAAAGACAAAGTAAAGTCAGCCATAATTGCTGAAATAAATAAGACCAAAACTGAAAATCAAATTAAACCAGAAACATCTGAGGGAGATCGAGTTCCGACTCCTAGATATAAACTTATACCATATTCAGAGTTTAGTGATCAGGAGGAACCTATCACTGATAATGAAGATGATTCAGAAAATTGATCACAGAAAGTGATGATTATCTTTTTTGTATTACAATAAAATCTATCACAGGAAGTGATAAAAATTTTGTAATTATCACAAGAAGTGATAGTCTTTCTTTATTAATACATGAAAATTTTGTATCATTTGCATTTATTATGAATTTCAAATGATTATTTTTTTTTATGCAAAGGAAGAATCCTTAAATACAGTGGAGAACTACTAAATAACAATAACTTACAACCCAAAAACTAATTAAAACTCTTAAATTTCTTCAGGAACTTCATTGGAATGGAATATTCGGGAAATGCGTTCAGGGAAGATCAGAACAATGGTCACATGGATAAACTGGATCAACTTTTAAACATGATGAAAACCATAGATGCAACACTCGCCGAGTTTTTAAAAACTCGCGAGTTTTTTCTGATTGCGAGTAATACAAGCAAAACCTCACCAATTTTCAAAGCTGAGTTTTTCTGAAAAACTCGCGAGTCCGTGAGAAAAACTCGTCCGTCGTCAAAAGGGCGTTTTCAGCGGCATTTAAAGGCATTTTATGACTCATTTTTTGTCATTTCACTTGCTCCATATGAGAAAAAAACCCCTCCCAAGCATTTTACAGGTATTTGCAGCAATTTGACGTCAACCAAACAAGATTTGAGGCGGATTCCAATCGAATTTGAAAGGCAAATTAGATTTCCAGGTAGGTTTTTGTTTTTTTTCTTTCTCTTTCTTTTTTTGAAATTTCTTCTTCATTTTTGAAGCATCTAAGTTTAAAAAACATTATGAATGTAGTATAAATGGATTTGTATTGATCAAAACAAGATTCATCACTGTTTTGTTTGCATTTTTTCTAATTTTTTCATTTTTTTCACATTTTTTTCATTTTTCTTCATTTTTCTTATTTGAATCCAAAAAAATTTTGAAGAAAATGCTTAAGTCTTAGATTAGTTTGCATTTTTAGTAATTTAGAGTAATTTTTTTATTTCTTCATTGTTTTCATATTTTTTCCAAACCCTAGTTAATTTTTTTTTTGTTGAATCCATTTTTTTTTTGGAACAAAATGTTTAACTTTAGAATTTTACGTTAGTTTAAATTTAATCTATTAATTAGAAATCTAATTTAGGTTGTTTTTTATTTTTCTATTAAAAAACTAACTTGTACTTTCTCTTTGTATGTGCAGGTTAATTTATAAAGGCAGATAGAGATGCTTCTATATCCAGTTCAGCCTCAGGCCCTGCTGCATCATCATCATTTGTAGGCAAACGTCCTCCAGGAGCTAGAGATACTGCGTGCAAATATGCCTATCTAGGACCGTACCCTGGCTCAGTTTTTTGCATCCAATGCGAAAACGTATACCGTGGAGGCATTAACCGCCTCAAATATCATCTTGCAGGCATCAGTCATCGTGATGCAAAGGCCTGTACTAAAGCCATGAAAGAAATAAAAAGACAAATGAATGCCATACTTGCAGCCGCAGAAGAAAGAAAATTACAAAGGGAGAAGGCAAAGGCAGCCATGCAAGCATCCATAGCTTCTTCTCAAGGTGCTCCAATCAACCTTGAGTCAAATGATGATGCACTTCAGGGCATAGTGGGCTCTCTTCATGGTCCACGTAACCGAAGGCAACCCACCACCACCGCGAGCCCTTCATCTACTTCCAGTAGATAGTTTTTTGTGCCTAGAAACATACCTGGAGCACAAACTTCCTTAGAGGCAACTGGGTGGAATAAGGAGGTGCATGAGCATGCATACATTGCTTGTGCCGATTTTTGGTATTTCAACAACATCCCTTTCAATGTGGCAAATTATCCTTATTGGCATAATTTGGTTACTGCACTGACGGTTGCCAGAAAGGGCTTTGTTGGCGTTTCAATTCGCACCTCTGGAATGCGAGTTGGAAACGGACAGCTATGCACAGATAAACTGCTCTCCTATTGTGAGGGGGAGTTCCCTTTTTGCTGATGTTCGCTGAAAAGATAAATAAAATAAAATAGGAGAGCAGTTTATCTGTGCATAGTTGTCCGTTTCCAACTCGCATTCCAGAGGTGCGAATTGAAACACCAACAAAGCCCTTGTGCTCGCAGCTGAGAATCAAAAAGAAGATAGGCAAATTTATTTTATTTATCTTTTCAGCGAACATCAGCAAAAAGGGAAATCCCCCACAATAGGAGAGCAATTTATCTGTGCATAGCTGTCTGTTTCCAACTCGCATTCCAGAGGTGCGAATTGAAACGCCAACAAAGCCCTTTCCGGCAACCGTCAGTGCAGTAACCAAATTATGCCAATAAGGAGAATTTGCCACATTGAAAGGGATGTTGAAATACCAAAAATCGGCACAAGCAATGTATGCATGCTCATGCACCTCCTTATTCCACCCAGTTGCCTCTAAGGAAGTTTGTGCTCTAGGTGTGTTTCTAGGCACAAAAAAACTATCTACTGTGCATGTAGGTGCTGATCCTGGCGCTCTGCTGGAAGTAGATGAAGGACTCGCGGTGGTGGTGGGTTGCCTTCGGTTACGTGGACCACGAAGAGAGCCCACTATGCCCTGAAGTGCATCATCATCCAACTCAAGGTTGAGTGGAGCACCTTGAGAAGAAGCTATGGATGCTTGCATGACTGCCTTTGCCTTCTCCCTTTGTAATTTTCTTTCTTTTGCGGCTGCAAGTATGGCATTCATTTGTCTTTTTTATTTCTTCTGTGGTTTTAGCACAGGCCTTCGCATCATGACGACTGATGCCTGCAAGATGGTATTTGAGGTGGTTAATGCCTCCAAGGTATACATTTTCGCATTGGATGCAAAAAACTAAGCCAGGGTACGGTAATAGATAGGCATATTTCCACGCAGGATCTCTAGCTCCTGGAGGACATTTGCCTACAAATGATGATGATGCAGCAGGGCCTGAGGCTGAACCAGATATAGAAGCATCTCTATCTGCCATTATAAATTAACCTGCACATACAAAGAGAAAGCACAAGTTGTTAGTTTTTTAATAGAAAATTAAAAAACAACCTAAATTAGATTTCTAATTAATAGATTAAATTTAAACTAACGTAAAATTCTAAAGTTAAATATTTTGTTCCCAAAAAAAACGGATTCAACAAAAAAAAAATTAACTAGGGTTTGGAAAAAATATGAAAACAATGAAGAAATAAAAAAATTACTCTAAATTACTGAAAATGCAAACTAATCTAAGACTTAAACATTTTCTTCAAAAAAAAAATTGGATTCAAATAAGAAGAATGAAGAAAAATGAAAAAAATGAAAAAATCAGAAAAAAAGCAAACAAAACAATGATGAATCTTGTTTTTATGAACATAAATCTTGTTTTTATCAATACAAATCCATTTATACTACATTCGTGATGTTTTTAACACTTAGATGCTTCAAAAATGAAGAAGAAATTTGAAAAAAAGAAAGAAAAACAAAAAAAACAAAAACCTACCTGGAAATCTGATTTGCCTTTCAAATTCGATTGAAATCCGCCTCAAATCTTGTTTGCTCGACGCCAAATCGCTGCAAATACCTGTAAAATGCTTGGGAGGAGTTTTTTTCTCATATGGAGCAAGTGAAATGACCAAAAATGAGTGATAAAATGCCTTTAAACGCTGCTGGAAACGCCTTTTTGACGACGAGCTTTTGTTGCGGACTTGCGAGTTTTTTAGAAAAACTCATAAATTTAAACTGCGAGTTTTTGCCTGTATTACTCACCTCCCAAAAAGACTCACGAGTTTTTCAAAACTCGGCAAGTAAATGGCGAATGGTGCATCTATGGGTACGACTATCACAAAATTCTCAAAACAGCACCAAAATCTCTGAAATCACTCTTAAAATGGGCATCTAGGCCAATCAATCATAATGCAAACAACAGATTTTCAAATGACATCAACTATTATTTTTAATGAGCATCGAACCCCTTCAGTAGTTGTACGGCCAGAACATGTACGGATCCCTCTAGAAATTACAAAACAGCATCAAACTACTTCAAATCACTTGCAAAGGAAACGTCTAGGGTAGGCAATAAATATGCAATCAAACAAAATTCCAAAATCTTCAACATTTATTTCTGATATGCATTGATTCCTTCAGCAGAGGTGTGGCCAAGTACATAGGCATTCAAACTTCATAAAAACACTCAAAAATTCACATCAAAATTCATAGAAAATCATTATTCATTATTCCAAACTGATTACAAGAATTAACTCCTCAAAATCTATCAAATCCATTTAGCACCATGGCAAACTCTGTATGAGCTTGCACCAATCACTGTCTCCAGCACAATGGTGATTCCTGTAGTGAAACCACACCCAACCTCAAGAGGGTTTTTGTCTTCAAGAGCATTCCACAAGAGGGTTTTCGTCCTCAAGAGAATATGGAAGAACACGCAGGTTCAATCCAGCAGAGTAACAATACAAATCCAAGCATGAACAAACAATGAGCCCATCACCTCCTTTTATAACCTTCTTGAGGGAAATAAAATATTATTGCCTTTATCCCTTCATATTTCTCCTCAACAAAATATAAAAATAACTCATTATGTGTGCACAACTTAAAGTCACCTTTTTAATTAAAAGCTCCTTTTAGCTCCGAAGACCCCTTTTATCAAAATAAATGAAATATTTGATTCGCAAGGTCCCAAAATGAAGCATCCATGATTTAAAGCTTTCCATCCCCTTTCCAACGAGCTATAACACTTAAGTGTTAAATGCACATTTCCCAACCTTTTTAACTTAAGTGCAATAATTAATTGTTTAGCTCATTAAATCAACTGATTTTACGGAATATCCCAAATATCACCAAACTGCAAAATTAAGCATACCAACATACTCTATGATGTTTGGGAAGATGAATGATGCCTTCCGAGTGACTTTCTAAAAATAGACGGCTCCTTCAAGAATCTTGGAGAGCAAACCGAAAGCCCAATCCAAAATTTGAAAGCATCACTGTCACCTTGGACATCCACTGAGCTCAATGCCAAAGAGAATTAATCCATTTTCCAGAAGGAAACCCATTTTTATAATTAATATTACACTAAGTTGCAATAATTAAATATAACCTTAGGCACCCTTAGTGAAATATTAATTAATTATCAGAATAATAGTCCCAAGCCAAATAAGCACTAGAAATGCATTGATAAATAACTTCAACCAATTCTTGATGAAATGAAGACTTGACACATACACAACTGCTCTGCAGATAGAATCACGACCACTCCAAGAACTTTGGAGTTCTTCCAACTTGCCGGATAGCCTTCACAAGACTACGAACAAGCATAATTCACACAATAATTAATGCGCCAAAAAATGGGACATTACATGTTGCCATATTAATATTTGAGCCATTTTATGATCTGGGGGTATTCATAGTTTTAGGTGTTTATGCTTTATTTCCATCTGGGTATTTTTGCATGTTTGTATTTCATTATTATATTTCAAATATCATATGCAAAATACCAAAAAAAAAACACATAGCAGTGAAACAAGAAACCAATACGGCAGAAAAAAACTTGGCATAAAAAACCCTTCAGAAACAGGGTGCATATTACAGTGGTATCAGAGCACAACTCATCTTGCCATCCTGTGAGGTCAGATCGAAACATGAGTGTGTACTGAGTAATGCAACCGAATACACATCAGTACTATCTTTGAAGGAACAAGTCATAGTCGAACTTGGAAGTACCTCCACACATTGACCCGTTTGCAGGTGTTGATAGAGGAGAAGTTGCATATGGGCTTGAGCTACCAGCTAATAGCAGAGTACACAATGTATTTCATGTATCTAGGCTCAAAAAGGCACTTGGGCACAATGTTGTTCCTTCATCCAAGTTACCACCTTTGGATGAGGAAGGAAAGCTAATCTTGATTTCAGAAGCTATCATTGACACTCGGGAGAGGAATCTCGGGAAGAGGATCATCAAAGGGTACCTAGTAAAATGGAAGAACTTGCCAGTAGAAAATGTGACGTGGGAGAGTGAGCAAATATTGTAGCATCCTGAGCTAAGATGCTTGAGGACAAGCAATTTTGGGGAGGGCGTACTGTAATGTTCCCTTAGCCAGTTCGACTAATGGAGCAATTAGCCTATTCCAGAGTTCCCGTAGGCTAATGAAGGTTGGTAAGGGAACCTCTGTGGTCACATTTCTAGGACTTTCTATTTATAGTAAGTCAAGTAGGGGGTCACTGGTGGAGTTTGCTCGACATTTCCATATTTAACATTGCCGATTGGAGCATCTAGCACGTATCACATGGTCAAGGAATAATATATTTAATTGTCAATAAATAAGTTAAATTAAATATTTAACTTATAATAGTTAAAACTTAAAAGAGTATAAGTTACTTTATGTTATAAAGTGACTTATCAAGTGGGAGACATAAGTTGTTTTTAAAAGATAAAGTGCTAGGTGATATGGGTGCCCACTTCATGGAGGAATAAGTGGATTTTAAGTTATTAAATATAAAAATGATAATATATTTCTTCTTGGGCATTGGGAAAGGAGAGTAAAAAAGGAAAAGTGAGAAGTCATTTGCATTATTCATTCACTCTCTCAACTTTGTCGTACAAGCTTGGAGTTTTAGCTGTGGCTGGAACAAGGGTTTTGCAGAGACAAAAACCTCTGTAGGATCACTCTCTTCGTGCTTGAGAGAGAACATCAGGAGGGTTGCTAGGAATTTAATACGGAGACTTCACATTGTGCTTATTAGATGAAATTTTGAGGAGGTTTTAATAAAGTTTAATGAGCAGCCATTGAAAACTATTCTGAGTTGCAAATTTCAGTGGTTTTGGAAGGATTTGCGGGACTGTATTCTATTCACCATGCTGGCCATACTTCTCCATGACAGGCCGTACTACATCGGCCATTAATTTGTGAGAGTTTGATGCAAGTTTCTGCCCTATGCTACTCACCAACTTCATATGACAGCAATCAGTTTATAACAGAGATTTTTGTGAAGGGTTTTGTGCTGATTATATGCTGACATCCATTCCCCAACTGGGCCATACAACCTTATAGGGACGTGCCTTGAAAGATCCCTTACCAAATTTGCCCTGAATTTTTTAGTTTTGCCCTCTTGATATCATGTCAAACAATTGTCTTGCATGGTCTGATTTGGTTTTTCTGATTTTTTTGTTTGAGTTTCATTGCTTGTTTTTCATTGCCAAATCATAGAGAAAAGCATAGAAATGAAAGAGAACTATTGCATAAATGAAAGACAACGATTGCAACTCAATAGAAGCCATTTATTTTAACTATATCAAGTCTGATTACAAGTTTCAGAGGTCTGATATACATTATTTCAGACTATAACAACAGTCTGAAACCCTTATATAATGCAATATTTGACTACCCAAAATGATAAACACATACCTGGAAGCCAACGCTCAATTTATGGAATATTTTATTGCTGAAACCCTAATTTTCAGCTAGGGTTTGACTGAAAATGACACCCAAATAGTACGGCCAGCTGGTGAATGCACTAAAATGATGAAATCTACTGATAAGAAGCCCCAATCTACAATTTTATTCTATAAACTCACTACTGCAGTCAATTCTAAATGCAAAATTAACCTGCGATGAAGTCCAATGATGCCCAAATGGAAACCCTAGGTAGATTTCCATGTTTTGTGAATTGGGTTTTCGTCCAATTCACTATCCTCCAAGGGATTTCGTCCTCAAAAAACCTGTATGCTACTGAAACTCTCTTCCAGAGCTCAAACCTGCAATTTGCTTTTGTCAAAATGAGAATAGAATGCCCAAGAATGAGCCCAACACATTGCTTTATAACATCCCATGAGCCTTTTTATAAAAATCAATAAAATAATCCTCCTCAAAAGGCTATGCCCAACTTGAGGATCTTTCCTCATCAAAAGAAAGGCCCACTTTTTTAAAAACAACTTTGAGTTACTAGGATGGGGGGCACTTTTCACTATTCCTTTATAATTTTCTGTTACTATTCACTTTTTACTATTCCATTAAAGCAAACTTTAATATTTCCAATTTAACCCTGGATTCATCAACTAAACTCCAAACTAAAAGGCTCGTAAAGCTCTCGACTAATCTCCAGTGCCCTCGGTTGGGTCCCCTAACCATTCTGCTGACCTACGGGGACCCTAATAATAGGCCAACCTCCGCTATAGTCTGAGTTGTCTAAGGAGGGGACACATGGCTCTTCAAAAAGAGGAAAACGCCTATCATTTGGGATAGCTTCAGCTTGAAACAAAGGTGCCTAGGGTTGTAATCACTATCATTTTGAAGGAGAACTTCATGGCTGGGTTGTGAGCATGAAACAATGAGTTTTTCGGCTGGTCTTCACACATTTGTACTACGACATTGAAGTATTGAAAATGGGTATGTTGCCATATTAATATTTGAGCCATTTTATGATCTGGGTATTCATATTTTTTGGTGTTCATGCTTTATTTCCATCTGGGTATTTTTCCATGTATGTATTTCATTGTTATATTTCAAATATCATATGCAAAACACCAAAAAAAAATGCACAGCAGTCAAACAAGAAACCAATCCGGCAAAAAAAACTTGGCATCAAAAACCCTTCAGAAACAGGGTGCATATTACAGTGGTATCAGAGCACAACTCAACTTGCCATCTTGTGAGGTCAGATCGAAACATGCAGAGTGTGTACTGAGTAATGCAGCCGAATACACATCAGTACTATCTTCGAGGTACAGGTCATAGCCGAACTTGGAAGTACCTCCACACATTGACCCCTTTGCAGGTGTTGACAAGGGAGAAGTTGCATATGAGCTTGAGCTACTAGCTAATAGCAGAGTACACAATGTATTTCATGTATCCAGGCTCAAAAAGGCACTTGGGCACCATGTTTTTCCTTCATCCGAGTTACCACCTTTGGATGAGAAAGGAAAACTAATCTTGATTCCAGAAGCTGACACTTGGGAGAGGAATCTCAGGAAGAGGATCATCAAAGAGTACTTGGTAAAATGGAAGAACTTGCCAGTAGAGGATGCAACGTGGGAGAGTGAGCAGATATTGCAGCATCCTGAGCTGAGATTGCTTGAGGACAAGCAATTTTGGGGAGGGTGGACTGTAATGTTCCCTTCTTAGCCAATTCGATTGATGGAGCAGTTAGCCTATTCTAGGGTTCCCGTAGGCTAATGAAGGTTGGTTAGGGAACCTCTGTGGTCACATTTCTAAGAATTACTATTTATAGTAAATCAAGCAGGGGGTCACCGGAGGAGTTTGCTCGACATTTCCATATCTAGCATTGCCGGTTGGAGCATCTAGCACATATCACATGGTCGAGGAATAATATATTTAATTGTCGATAAATAAGTTAAATTAAATATTTAACTTATAATAGTTAAAAGAGTATAAGTTACTTTATGTTATAAAAGTGACTTATCAAGTGGGAGACATAAGTTGTTTTTTAAAGATAAAGTGCTAGGTGATATGGGCGCCCACTTCATGGAGGAATAAGAGGATTTAAAGTTATTAAATATAAAAATGATAAAATATTTCTTCTTGGGCGTTGGGAAAGGAGAGTAAAAAAGGAAAAGTGAGAAGTCATTTGCATTATTCATTCACTCTCTCAACTTTGTCGTACAAGCTTGGAGTTTTAGCTTTGTGGCTGAAACAAAAGTTTTGCAGAGACGAAAACCTCTGTAGGATCACTCTCTTCGTGCTTGAGAGACAGCATCATGAGGGTTGCTGGTAGTTTCATACAGAGATTTTGCATTGTACTTATTAGATGAAATTTTGAGGAGGTTTAATAAAGTTTAATGAGCAACCATTGAAGACTATTCTGAGTTGCAGATTTTAGTGGTTTTGGAGGGATTTTTGGGAAGGTATTCTACTCACCATGCTGGCCGTACTTCTCCATGACAAGCTGTACTACATCGGCCATTAATTTGTGAGAGTTTGATGCAAGTTTCTGGCCTATGTTGGTCGCCAACTTCATATGACAGCAATCAGTTTATAAAAAAGATTTTTGTGAAGGGTTTTCTGCTGATTATGTGCTAACATCCATTACCCAACTGGGTCGTACAGCCTCATAGGGACGTGGGTCTTCAAAAAGAGGAAAACGCCTATCATTTGGGACAGCTTCAGCTTGAAACAAAGGCGCCTAGGGTTGTAATCACTATTGCATTTAATGTTTTGAAGGAGAACTCTATGGCTGGGTTGTAATGAGCATGAAACAGTGAGCTTTTCAACTGGTCTTCACACATTTGTCCTACAACATTGAAGTATTGAAAATGGGTATGTTGCCATATTAATATTTGAGCCATTTTGTGATCTGAGTATTCATATATTTAGGTGTTTATGCTTTATTTCCATCTGGGTATTTTTGCATGTTTGTATTTCATTGTTATATTTCAAATATCATATGCAAAACACCAAAAAAACAAACAAACACACAACAGTGAAACAAGAAACCAATCTGGCAAAAAAAAACTTGACATCAAAAACCCTTCAGAAATAGGGTGCATATTACATATTTCATGGTGTAATTCATGCTTATGATGGATGTCAACTTGTAGTATCATTTTCCATCATTATTTGCCATGTTTGGATGTGTTTATGTTCGCTGGAATTATTATTTAAGATTAGAAATAAAAATCAAAAATTAGGGTTTAGAGCAGAAATCTAAAGTGCAGAAATCTAGGGCAGAATTCAGAATTTAAAAATCAAAATTTAGGCCATATCCTATTTGGTATATTACAGTGGTATCAGAGCTATGATCTTGTCAACCTGAAGGGTTTGATCATACATGGATTCCGAAGATTGAAGAAGATATTTTCAATGTCTTATTTTTTGGAGTTGCCAAGGGTTTTTTGCCCTAAGATAAGCGCCACCACTTTGAGAAGGTGTCTTGCATATATGGTTGACTTATGAATCATGGAAGATAGAGAAACAATGAAGTCTTTGCTTGAATCTCTTAGACAAGTTCAGGCTGATTTGAAAAAAAAATGTTTGATCAATGGAGATATGAACTTGAGGCCACAAGAATCATTGATGAATACCAAGGTATCATAGATGGTTTCAAGATAGATATGTCCTTTGATGATTTTTTGAGAATGTATGAAATTGAGAATCCAAAAAAGAAAGATCTATATAACTGCATCAGAAATTTGAGAAAAGAAAAAGAAAAATCAGAAGTTGTCATTGAGAAAAAAGAAAAGAAGATAGAGAGGAAAGAAGAATTGCTTCCGTGTGATTTGCAGCCTATAGGCGATCATAAGAAGAGCAAAAATCAATTGAGAAGAGAACAACGTTGCTTCACATGCCTTGAAATTTGGACACCTAGTCATACGTGTGGAATCCCTAAAGAAAATGAAGCCACAAGTTCACTTCAGCGGTATGAGGATAGGGACAAAGAAGAATCACCTATTGCATCTACAAATGAAGAACGCATGAGTCTTCATGATGACTACAAGGTTGAAGGGTATGCCACCACGGAGTTTGGCCAACCAGCAGTGTTGGATCAGTTATGTCATGTCCCCATATTAATTAAGTCAATTATCCTTATTATAAATCAAATATATTTAATAAATATTTATTTAAATCTATTAACAAGATATATTATTATTATATTATAAATAATAATAATATATGCTATAAATATATGATCATAAATATATTTAATAAGATTATATTATAAATATAAATAACAAATATAAGCGATAATGATATAAATATTATTATCATATATTATAATATATAAATTTAAATACTATTATAATATAATATATTAATAAATATAAATATCAAAAAGAATTATAAAGTAATAATATATATTATTATATAATAATAAATATAATAATATAATAATAAATAAAATTTAAAATAAACAAATGTAATTGAAGAGGGATCGGGTCTCCTAAAGAGACGCTGATCCCAAGAGAAATAAAAACCAAATAATATATTAGCAACGGATATGCTGCAAAGAGAGGACGTAGCCCTTGGTAAAAAGGCAGCGCTCCATTCATATAAAAAGACCCTTATGATCTCTCAAAAAGGGAGGGATCATAATCACTTTCCTCTGCAAAAAGAAATTCAGGGAATTAAAAAGGAAAGCCAAAGCAGCAGTGGGAATAAGGAGCTGTGAGCATTGAATAAAGAAGGAACTTAGTCAGCCAAGAGGAAGAGAGCCACCATCAGAAATTCAGGTAAGTATAATAATATATTTATTCCTATAATGG
This sequence comes from Cunninghamia lanceolata, assembly GCA_027924645.1. Lineage (NCBI taxonomy): Eukaryota > Viridiplantae > Streptophyta > Pinopsida > Cupressales > Cupressaceae > Cunninghamia > Cunninghamia lanceolata. The sequence continues at coordinate 13,623,701 of BSBN01000352.1, read as the reverse complement.
TTGAAAATGTATTTATGTGTATTTCAATTACTCAAGTTTATGTCCGGTATAAAGATATTGTTATGGATTGAATGTGAATAGGAATAAGCAAATTTAGCATAGAATAAGAATGACACAAATCTATGAATGTATATATATTATGAAAATGTGATAAGTAATAGCATAACCATCTCATCACTTCTATTTCCCATAACCATAGGAGAGGCGGTCTTGTTAGGTAAAGGCGGGGTAATTCCATCACGATGCATTGGAGAGGGTTTAACGCGCCCTAGACAAGGATGTTAGGGAAAGGCAGAGTAATTCCATTCACGATGCATTGGAGAGGGTTCAACGCACCCTAGACAAATAATTCCCCATCCATGGTTAAGGACTAGAAGGGAGATGATATGGAAAGATGAACTTAGATAGTTACTTCTAGTTTCCTCTATTACTTCATCCTAAAAGGAATGTTAGGTATTGTAAGGGAGGGGCAGTGTAATTCCACCTGCAATAAGGCCCGTAGGCTGGGACATAGTTTCCCGTAGGCTGGGTCTAGATGGTCTCCATGCGCCCTATACATGTAAAGCCTAGTTCCATGAGGAGGAATAATAAGGAAGATAGGAATGTTGAATTATGGAATGTATTATAACATAGTATCCTTAGTGAATAACCATTATGAAATAAGTAATCCTTCAGCAAGGAATGATATGATTACATTATCATTGATCTTATTCATGGGAATTATTGATCCCTAACATCTCTAATGTCTCCTTGAGAATCACTTTGAATGCAAAATTAAGGTTTAAGTGTTTCCACTAGAAAGGGGACATTACAAGTTACATGAAGGTATGAGTTCTTTTGAGGATCCATTACTTGAGCATAACATGGCCTCACAATCTCTACATCATATTGGTAAGGAATCAATTTGTGATTTGGGTGATTTGGAAAGTGATGTTGCTCATACATATGAAAGCCAATCAGAAATTTTGTTATGTAGTGAACAAAGGGACTTTGAAAAGATTGATTTAGCATTGCATGAATTGAAGGATCATTTTATGATTAAGGAAGTCATAGCTGTGCATACACTTTCTAGATCAGCAATTAAAGAAAAGTATGTTGAAGATGATTATGACTCCTTGATTGAGCATGATGTTGACCTAACTTCAAAACATGAATCATTTGGAGGAGAGGTCATAGAGATAGCTAATTTTGAGAGGCTTGATTTTGAAGACAAGTCAGAAATTTCATATGAAGATGATATGTTTCATGAACCACATCATTGGAAAAATCAATTGAAGGTTATTGAGGGGATGATTGTTGCAGCCCTAACTCATTTTGATAATACTCATAAGATGATGGCTAATTATTGTTGGAAGACTCAAAGAAGACACAAGGACATTGAAGGAGGTCTATCTCTGGCCTACTTACAGGTACTCAAGGAAGCTTTGGTTGTAATGAAATCAAATTACCTACACCTACTTTCAGATAGAGATCATCTCCTCAAGTTGGATGAGATATATGTTGATGCATTGAGGGGAAAAGAAGATGAAGTTGATAAGATTACCTTTGAGCTTAAGGTTACTATGGATTCTTGAAGAGTACTCAAATGACCCTTCAAGAATCGAAGAATCAAGTTGATGAGATTTGTTTGGAGTTGAGCTTGGCACATTCTTCATCATCTACAGCAAAAATTCAGTCTTCTATGGTAGCCACATCCAAAGAACAACAATTCAATATGAAGATTGTGAAGAGTGGACATATGGATGAAGAATTTGAGGGACCCCATTGTGAAGCCTTGAGGAGGGAAGATGAAGATATAACTTGCAGTCATGGCACTGAAGCTATGACAAGTGATACACTTGGTTTTCAGTTGGAGACATCTCTTGGACCAACACTTGTTGATGACCATCCACTCATGGAAGGAGAGGTGAGTAAGATCTATGAAGACATCACACAAAGGTATGAGGTAAGGACTGATTTTCTGACTTGCAACAACAGTCCCTTATTTTCCCATAATCATAAAATGACAGCCAAGAGGATGGAGGTTTGGATCAGCCTTGAGGCATGTGATTTTCAGTTGGAGACGCCTATTGGATCAGCACTTGATGAAGAGCATGCAACAAAGGAAGAAGAGATGCTTGAGGTTCTTGAGGACACTACAATAAGGTATGAGACAAGTTCTGATTTTCTGATTTAGAACAGCAGTCCCTTACCTTTACACAATCATGAGATAGCAGCCATTACACATGAGGATGACAGTGGTAAGGAGTCTTCTATTCTTGGCACTCAAGAATTGAGGGTCAAACATGAGGTATTTGTTGTGAACCCAAGCCACAAGAGGTTTGATTTTGTATACCATGGCATAGAAGAGGTGATGAAGACTCAAAGCATGTGTGATGAGTGGCTACGGAGAGCTAGAGAGGCTAAGTTGCTAGCTGCCCAAGCAAGACAGCACCTACAGGAGGTCAAGGAAAGTTGTAGTCACATAGATCATGCGAAGCAACAGAGAGAGGCCTATCTACGATCCCTTTTTCTTCCAAGGGAAGAAGCTATGGAGGTTGAGCATATGAGGGATGAGCCTCTTATGATGGATAAGAACGAGGAGCATTCAGATTTGCATAGACTTGGTGGAAGGTATGATTCAGAAATTTCAGTTTGTGCAAGTAATTTCAATCATGAGGATAATGAGTCACGCCTTTTGGAGAGTCCATTGAAGGCTCAAGTGATGAATATGGATGAGGTAGTTGAGCACACACTTTGTGGACCAGCCACTAGTGTTATGCCTACATGTGTAGATGAAGACATTTGTAGTTCAGATTTGGTTGGGAGTCTAGCTACTTTTGGAGAGCTCAAGGAGTCTACTTGTGTTGAGACACAACACCGTCATAATGATGAATCCTTGATGGAGTATGCGGCTGTCCTAGCTTTAGGACTTGATACATGTATCATGGAGACATTTGATCTTGATTGGTATGCGCCGGGAGGTATTGAGTTTCAGCGAGATAGAGATGTGCATGAGGGTAGAAATTTTCCAGCCCTAATCCATTGGTCTTTGGCTCATACTTTGTTGATAGAGGGCTGTCCTACCTTGCTGATCACAGAATTCCCAGGATGTACATTGATGGCAGCAGCTGTTTGGAGGGAGTGGAGAGCTTGGGATAGCTACCACAATGTTGTGGGCTTGCATAGGGCTGAGACTCTATGATCCTATGATCTTGGAGACACTATTGGCATCATCATAGGTATGATTTTCAGTTTGTTTGATGTTGTTCTGATTTATATCAGCAGCTTAGGACGGAGTGGCATGTTTTTCTATGCACATATGATGAACATTTTTCACATCCATATGATATCATACCGGTTTAGATGGATGGTTGATGATGATTTCATGATGAGAGACATCTATCTCCTCATTTTGGGCTGGAAGGATAGGATGATTTGGGATCCAGGTATTGGTATGTTTAGTACACCATTTCAGATGGATCTTGATGAGTTGCTTTACAACTCTTGGCATAGTGTTGTTTGTATCAGAGTGGAGCAGCAGAAGATTTGGCATAGGTGGTCGTGTCTCAGAGATCATATCACACATCACTTGTTGATAGACATGACTCTCTTTAGGGCTTTGGTTTTGTATAGGGTTTTGTCTTTGATAGACTTAGCACTCATGGATGGTAGAGCCTTTGGAGGAAAGAAGTTGATAGCACTTGTGGTTGATGGTTTTGCATTCTTATTCCTATAGCTACACAGGCAGAACACATGTAGGAGGAGCAGGATTTCTGTAGTGTGTATGGCTAGTTTGACTACCGGAGCTCACTTTGTATATCATTCTTCATATTCTTTTTGGGAGATGCAGCCACAGGTTGAGGAGTAGAGTGGTCACAGAACACTTGATTGGATGTAGATACTTGTCACTTGACAGTATTTTACAGGACACATGTTTGCAATTGCTTACGGCCAAGCAATTTCCAAGAAGGGAGGATTTGTCATGTCCCCATTTTCGGAGTGATCACTTAATGGAGTGGCTAGCCTATTTCCATTCCCGTAGGCTAAGCCAGAGGGCTCAAGGAATGACCTAATTGGTGAGTTTTCAAACCTAGCTAATTTTGTAGGGCAAAATGTTGGTGGGATATGAATTGGCATATTTTTGTGGGATTTTTTATGAAGTCAAAACAATTAAGATAATTTGCCCTAATGTGGACCGACCCAAGAGGAGAATGAAAAATAGAAGAAAAGATGGAAAAATGCCTTTGGAAAAATAAGAATAATTTATGATAATTTTCCTTGAGGAGGACGACTTGAATTGAGGTCAAAATATGATATAACACATGCCTAAATGGTTCGCCCACTTGGAGAGTGGAAAGAAGAAATAAAAGAATAAAATAAGGAAAAAAGATAGTACCTTGTCTAGGTTGGCCAAGGTGGAGGGAAGAACAAAATAAAATATTCTTATTTATGCACTTGGGCGCCTAGAGGGAGGTCGGCCCTAGGAGAAGAAAATAATTAAGTGAAATAAAAGAAATTATCATAAGGAGGTTGGCCTTGAGAGGTTACTTGTGGAAGGCTATAAATAAAAAATGTTTTGAGGACATTCCAAATCATTCGATTTACATCACAACTTTGCATTTGGAGTTTTACTCTTGGCTGCACTTTAGGGCAGCATATTCCAAGGACGAAAACCCTTGAGAATATTAGGTGGATTGGACGAAAACCCAATCTCATCTTGGAGGTGAATTCACACGGAGTTCACACTTGCACTTCATTGGAATTGAAGGATTTTGGAGCAGCATTGAAGATCATTTTGGAGCAGCATTTGAGCATCATTTTGGAGCAGCATTGAAGATCACTTTGGAGCAGATCTGAACACCCACTTTTGATGGCAAATTTGGCATACTTTGGAGCAGCAAACCCTAGGCGCACTTCCAAGAGATTTCGCCCGCTAGGGTCGATGTTTTGTCATCTATTTTGCTTGTAATTGGTATGTACAATCATACTTATCAATCTGATTTGTAGTGCAGAATTTCTGGGCATTTGTTTGGCTTGTTTGTGCCCTATACTCCATTGTAAAAATCAGATCAGAACTTCAGTTTGTAGCAGCGGAATTTAATTCAGAAAATCAGACTTGTTGCAATTTTGGTTGCCCTACATTGTGTATTTCATGGTGTAATTCATGCTTATGATGAATGTCAACTTGTAGTATCATTTGCCATCATTATTTGCCATGTTTGGATGTGTTTATGTTCGGTGGAATTATTATTTAAGAGCAGAAATAAAAATCAGAAATTAGGGTTTAGAGCAGAAATCTAAAGTGCAGAAATCTAGGGCAGAATTCAGAAAACAAAAAATCAGAATTAAGGCCATATCCTATTTGGGATATTACATATGATCACATCGGAGCTTCTTATCTAGCATCCTTTCCAAGGACATGAAACCAACAAGGAGGAATATCATGCTTAAAGCTAGGTAATTTCAAATGATTAATGCATCCTTGTACAAGATGGGGAGAGACTACATGTTGTCAAATCCCTCTTGTGGACTTACTTTGCATTACTGATGCTTGTTAGAACTGAGCCTGATATTTTATTATTGTTGTAATAATTAAATATGATGATTAGTTCATTACAGTTTGATTTATTTCTGTATTATGTTGATATGTTAGACCACAGATGTTGCTGATGCAAGTTGTGGTTGCAGGAACAGGTAGAAGCTGATGAAGACCAAGTGAGGTTGTGTGTGGTGATAGTAGGCAGTGGGCTGAACTTTGACAACATCATGATCCAACATCAAAGTGGTGATAGACTGCCACTTCTTCTTGCCAAATGTGTTTGTTGTGTGATCTGTCATTTGTGATCTTGTTATACAGACATGTTGGTTACATTCGCTTTATGACTTAAAGCTTTTTGGTCAGATTGGTCATTTCTGTTGTTATATGGTTGCTACCTGTATTCTTGAAGTGGTTGATGGTGCTTGATGATATGCCTTGAGAAGCTAAGACAGTCTTAGCCTGAAGGGCATGGCCCTCTTTCACATTGAAGTCGAGTGCATCAGACTATGGTTTGAATTATGATTTAAAATCTAATTGTTTAAATTGATTTTTAATGTTGTAACTTGTGAGGGCATGTTGGGTCGTGCATGGGATAAAGAAGGTTATTAAAGATCATTTATTAACTCTTAAAGAGGCTGTAAGTGAAGGTAATGAAAATTCAATGTGGGCAGCTACATGGCCCTAACCGCCCTCTAACCAGTCTAAAAGTGAGTTTGATTTGGGCTAATGTTGAGTTAGCGCATGCAAAGTGTAGTTGGCTTTTATCTTTTGTTTTCATTATTTATGGAGAGTTCATGGCCACCAATGTTGGCAAAACCATACCAAAAATTCTGGGAAGAAAATGAATGCTGAGCATGCAATTTTTCGAACTGAAGTGCTCTCATAATGAGCACAAAGCATTGAAATTTTCTTGGGGGGGTATAAATGGAAAAAATGGAGGCAGTTTGGTTTTGGTTCTCTGTGGTGTGGTTTTTGCATTTTCAACCTGAAGTTGGACTTTTGTCTTCATGGTGTTATTGGAGGGCTTGGACAGGTTGTTGGGTATTTTGTTTTGTGTCGAGTGTAACTTATCTTGAAAGTAAGAATGAGCTCAGCTGTGGCACCTTAGAGGTCCCAGGTACAAACCATCAAGAGTATTGGAAAGCTTGTTTAGTGGTAAGTGGTTCTTGCAAACTCTATTTTAATATTATTCGGGGTTGAGATTTACCTAAGTCATTTGTTTGAAAATGAAAATGGAAATGTTGGGGTTAGACATATTTTTTGGCATGGCTGTGTTGATATTCGAATCTGAGTTTTATTAATGAGTTATCTATTGTTAACATACTTCTTGGGTTATTATGTGAGACTTGTTGAGTGTGGTATTTCTTGTTTAGCTTTGATATCCTTATTTGTTCCCAAGAGGAATACTATCTACTTTTCTCCCATAAAGGGATTTCAAGGGATTTCTTTGACAGTATCGAATTGTTTCAGGAGGTCGAATTGCTAACTGTATTGTGTTAAGGGATAAACCCCAACATGGTCTTTCACTCTTAACCGATATATGTGCTCTTTCATGAAGATACTATGTTGATTTGGATGAATACATTTCCTTGTTTTATTTAAATAAACTAAAGAGTTGTAAGAGACCAGGGTTGATATTATGTTGTATCTTATGTAGAAGTAAATCTGTAACTTTTTGTGCATCATCATAGCCAAGAACCACAGATATTGTAAACACAGGTATTCTCATGGAGACCTATGCACTGTCTTTAGCCTTACTGTTTTGAATGTCATGATCATAGTGATGAACTTATTGTTGTTTTGATACTTGTAGCAATGGTGTTAAGGAGAGATGTCGTTAGACCTATGAGTAGATGTGGGAAGATATGATGTAGACAAGGAATCTTGTCATGAGGGTTGGCAAGTTAATGTTGTAAGTTTAGATGTGAACTGTGGGTTGACTTGGTTAAGGATCTTTGTAAATATTGTTATGTGGCTGCCCAAGTATTGAATATGTCAAGATTCAAAGAAAATTGTAATGATTTTTTGGTCTGTTAATTATTTGGTTGTTTGAGTGGCTTCTTGATCGTGGTTTAGTGCCTTTCCTGTCAGCTCGGGTACTCAAAATAATTCAGAGATCTCTGTAGGTTGTAGGAGGGATTTTGGAATGTTAATGGGTCAAGTGTGAAGTGTGCAACCATGTAAGAAAACTGTTTGTGACAGCCATAGAAATCTTATTAAATGGCATAAATTGAGAAAAGTTGAGATGTGATTGTATGCTTTCTATAATCAATTATTACTGTTACTTGTTAGGTGAATGTAAAGAGTTTTGTTATGCTTAATATCTTTGTACTTATAAAGATGATATGATGTTAGAAGTAGAATTACCTGTGCAGAGTTAGAAAATGTATATCTATGTGGTGAAGATGTGACTTGTAATTCCCTTCCTTTATTTGACCTTTGCTAGGTTGGGAATTCCATTCTTCCCTGTATGTTTTAAGAATGGATGTACGTTTACTTTTAGTTGTCATTTTGTGATGTTTTGATGTTAAATGTTGTGTTGTAGTCATATGTGTAGATACATATAAAGGTGTGATGCATGCATCACTTAACGTATGGTTGTCATAGCTCGCATTGAATTGTGTACTTGCAGCAAGTTAGTAGTGCACTCACGACAACTTGTTGAGAGTATACAGTGGTGAGTTGTCTACCGTTTTATCGTAATTTGTGGCAGTATACCTTAAGTATGCATGATGTGGTTAGTGTCATGCAGCATTAGTGGTTGAGACCATAGTTCGCATACTCGGACTCAGCAGACCCAAAATTTGCGACTCAGCAAAAACTCAGCATCTTAAAAAATTACTTAATTTCTTTAAAAACACAATTTTTTTGCAAAATTCAATGACAAAATGTATCCAATGAGTACAAAAGTGTTTTCTATTAGATTTGATTCATTTGAATACAAATTGAGTACAAAATCACATCATCATGCGGAATCCTGATACAATAGTTAGTTGGCAACTATTATAAATTTATGATGATTGCCTTTGATAATCATCATCATAATTCATAAATTGCATATTACAACATTTTATATCTTCCTCTTCCCTAATCTAGTAAAAAATTTGGGAGAGGTTCTAATCCTTGCACTCAGTTGCAGCTCCTCGCTTGGCATGGAAGGTTGTGCTTATGGCTCCAACTCCACCTCCACCCTGCTGCTAGATGGCAATGACTCCTCTACCTCATCAATGTCATCCAATGACAATCCAGTAGCTCCTACTTCTGCTACAGCCACATCCTCCATTGCCTACCTCTCAAAATCAAGAATCTCGTATGCAGTAAACAATGGGGTCTTCGTCTCCTCATCCTACCATGTCCAATTACTATAAGGATCAACGTCATCCAAATCAATGACCTCTAATTTGTCCTCCACCTTTCTTATGCAAAGACAAAGGTTGTATTGTACAAAGACTAGGTCGTTGATGCATTTTTGAGTTAACTTATTTTGCTTCTTCCTATGGCTAGCCTCAAACAAACTCTAGTTGCGTTCATAGCCAGAAGCACTACAAGGTTGAGACAAAATTTAGAGGGCTAATCTTTGAATGTTTGGGCTATTTCCACCCGAATCTCCCCACCAAGAACCTACAAAATAAGATATTCAAGAGTTAGTAAGCAAACCATATTTTATCAATAGTTGTAAATTTGAAATTTATAACTTGTAAGATGAATCTAACGACTCCAATTTGTGTTACTTGGTGACTGAGTGTTTCTTCCTCGAATAGCTAGCGGTGAAGAAAAGAGCCTCCCCCTACCACTCTTGTAATTCTGCAAGTCCTTAATAGTGAGGTATCTCACCTCAACCTCAAGTGTCATCCTCTCAATGCATGTCAAGAAGTCCTCCATAACCTCCCCATTAGCATCTGTGAAGCTATCCAAATAGAAAAAACTGGGGTTGAGGAAGTACCCCGCTACATGAATGGGTTGGTGGAGTTGATTGTTCCACCTCTGATCGATGATCCCCAAAATGGGATCAGATTTGAGTCTATCCCCTTTGTAACAGTTTTGGATGGACTCTTTGGCCCTATCCATGGCCTCATAACTATACCCCAACTGGGTTTTGATCCCTGTCTACCAAGCGCAAAGCTCTAACCAGGGGCTCTAACACCTACAAATACAAACAAAATAAAGTTACAAATTTATAATGAAAGTAGATACTTTTAAAGTTCAAAAAGAAAAGATTCAATTTGAATTTAAATCTAAGTTTTGAGGTTACCTTGATGATCTCTGTAGCTCTTCGTGCAAAGAGATTATCAAAGTCTATCCTTGTGATCCTCTCTCCTTTGGGCTTCTTTGCATATGATGAGTCTAGCCATCCTTGACTTATAAACATTTGTTTCAAAGAAGTCAACAAACCAATAATGCTTTGCAACATTAGGAAGTTCATTACAAACCTTGTGACACCCAATCACACTAGCTCTTTCCCTTTGGTGTGATCTCTCATCAAGCTAAGAACCCAAGGGTGATTATAAATATATTTGATTATGTTTCTTGCATCTTCTACAATCGGTCTCACCCAATCAATTTTACCTATGTCCTCCAAAAGAAGGTCAAGGCAATGTGCTACACAAGGGGTCCAAAGAGTGATGGATGCCTCTCCTGAAGCAATCTCTTAGCCGCCACATACACTGCTACATTGTCAGTTATAATTTGGACTACATTCTCTATGCCTACCTCTAAGACAACTTCCTCCAACATTAGACTCGAAGTTTCTGCATTTTTGACTTTGTCAGAGGCATTAACTAACTTCAAAAAAATTACCTCACTACTTGAAGCTGCCAAAAGGTTGATAAGGGTAGAGTTCTTTCCATCCATCCACCCATCTAAAAGAATAGTGCATCCAAACTTTCGCCATTGCCTCATTTGTTCTTCCACAATTAACTCTGCATCTTCAACAACATCCACGAGCAACTTCCCACGAGTGCCTTGTAGCCTTTTCCTGCAACTATCAATGCAGTCACCAAATTCTCCCAATACAAGCTCTTCGCCATATTGAAGGGAAGGTTGTCGTAATACCAAAAGTTGGCACACACCTTATCTACTTCTCGCTGCACCTCCTTGTTCCACCCTATACCTTCCAATGACGGTTGTGCTCTAGGTATGTTTCTAGGTACAAAAAAGCTATGTGATGTCTGTGTAGACACTCTACTCGAAGTAGATGAGGTGGATATCTCCCGGTATATTTTAGATAGATTTTTCAAAAATAGATGCTTCGAGAAGGATATCTCTCGGTGTATTTTAGATAGATTTTTCTAAAGAAAGGTTGTTGTAATACCAACAGTTGGCACGCGCCTTATCTACTTCTCGGTGCACCTCCTTGTTCCACCTTGTAACTTCCAACGACGATTGTGCTCTAGGTATGTTTCTAGGTACAAAAAAGCTATGTGATGTCCGTGTAGGCACTCTACTCGAAGTAGATAAGGTGGATGTGATTTGTATGTGTGGACCATGAGCGGAGCCAACTATGCCTTCAAATGTCATATCTTCATTCGTTTCTGCTTGCATATGAGGAGCATGAGCATCAACTATGGATGCTGCTATGGTTGCTTTTGTTTCTCGATGTATTTTAGGAATGCAACCACTAAACTCCCAACACCATATCAATGTTTCCTATGCCAACAACATAGAAGTCATCAGTCACCTTGTGGTTTCCCAAAGAGATGCTCAACTAGGAAATTTTCTTCGTGCAACGTGTGGTGAAACCATCAGCAACCACATTGAATCCTTCAAAATCTCCTACCTCAAGACCTCTTTTGGCCACCAATCCTTCATTAATGAAATTGTGGGTTGCCCCACTATCAATAAGCACCATCACTCTATCCATGAAGGACTCCTTGAACTTGAACTCTAAAAGTGTTGTACTTCGAAGCACCAAATAATGTGGCAAAGGTGCCCTCCGCAGCAACTTCCTCATCTTGCCTCTCAGGTTCAGACTCAACCTCTTCTTTTTCACTCTTGGGTTCAGGTTTTTCCTGTCCTAATTCTTCATCCAAAACAATCTCAATATAATGAACTTGTCCTCTTGTAATGTCCCCTTCTAGCAAGCCAAAATTTTCGCAACCTTGCACACAATTTCAACTTACTAAAAGAGAACATTAGTATTCCATATTTCCTTTCAATCATAAACATAACCATATACTATTTGCCATTTCATAAATCCATTTTTTCATACATCATGATTCTCCTTGAGTGAGATAATCTTTAGGCCTCTTATTAAGCTCACCTTCCACCTTGTGAGAGAAGATTCGTTAGGTAGGTGATGTCATCTCAATCCTATGGGTCCTTTAACATTATTCCTTAGTTCGTCAACTAAGGCCCATAATTCCTTAGTTCGTCAACTAAGGCCCATTCCTTCGATACTTAAATCGAAGGTCCACAGTAATATCCTTGATTCGTCAATCAAGGCCCATTCCCATGGAATGATCCATACCTACCGTAACTATCTACCCCACATTCTTTAGGGTTAGGTAGTTTAGTAAGAGGTCTCATATCTAACCCTTGGGTGATCGTGCCCATTAAGATCATATTCATAAACCATAATACCAATTTTGTCTTATGCTATTGCCATATATCCAATATGGAACTCTTTATTTATCTAATACATTGCAAGGATTCAATCCTTTATTGAGGTATGCACACTAAATATCTATGTTAATCTAATTTCCTTTTTTCACTTATTCAATCATATTTAGCTATAATCCTTAACTTAATAATGAGTGCACATTCTAAAACATGATTATACATATCCTGTTCTAATTCAGAGATAGATAAGCATGAGATTCATTTTATTACTTTTTCCAACCTACGTACTAGACTCTTACTTTACCATTATATATTTTCTATTGTATATTGACAGTAATATCTGCATACTAATTTCCTTTAATCTTATAAACATGATAAATAAGTAAGAGACTTACCTTCAATACCTCTAATGGACGGTGGATGCCCTACAGAACCGGTGCCTTCTCTTACTCGCTGCGGCCTAAATCCCGACTTCCTGTTGTATATTGTTAATTCATTGATTCCCTGTTGTATCTTCAATGTCTTTATTCGATGCTGACTATAATAAGATTCTTGGATTTGCAGATCAGATGTTCGATGATGTTCAAGTCTATTTATATGCGCTGCTATGAAGTTCTTATCCACTGTATAATTTGCAGATGTGATATGTTCACTTGTTCAATACTCGATGGTAGATGATTATTGATTTCCTTCGCAGTGTATTCCCCCATGATCCTTTGGGAAGAGGAGCGCTGCCCTTTAAAAAGCCCACGAATGGGTTTGTTCATTTAAGAGACACAGCGATTAGTTAGAGGGACTCATCGCTTATTTGTTAAACATGTATGATGTTTAATGCATTAGTTTTGTGGGGTCGGTGTCTCTTAGAGAAATCCGATCCCTCTTCCACTATCTTTTGCTTATTTAGATTTTATTTGTTATCATATCTATGTAAGTATGAATTAGATATTCATATATTGATAAATGTATGCTTATAAATGTTATACTTATAATCTATTTATATATTATGCATGTATATAAATTTTGTGTAATTATTGTAACAGATATTAATGCATACATTTACATATATCTTGTCATATAGTGAATTAGAAGTTATTCTCTCAATTGTTGACCTTATATGTCATTTGATATATATATAGGACATTCATTGTATAGGGAGTATGACACCTCTTCCCGAGCACCTATGCCCTGGCTCCCAAGGTTCCTTGCAAGAAGAACATAGCTTCTTCCTTTGAAGCTCATTTCTGGGTTCTTCTTCTTTGTTTGGCTTCTTGGGCCACTCCTTTTGAAATGGCTTCTTCTATTGTTTTCCTTGAGGAGCCTTTGAATAAAATTTGTTCTTTGAAATAGAAGGTTCCTTGTTCATTGCTCTTGTGATGGCATCTTGCAATGAAGGTGGGTCAAAGGCTTTTACCCAATCCTTGAAGGGCTTGGTCAAACCTTCTATGAACAAAACAATAGGTCTCCTTTCAAAGACATCAGGTACCATTACAAATGGCCTTTGGAACTCCGTCACATAGCTCTCCACTAGACCATATTGCTTCAATTGTGTCAGCTCCCTGAAATGAATTCAAGGTCCTTTCTATCGAACCTATCAATGATCCTTTGGCTAAAATCAACATATGAATCAATCAAACTATGTCCTTGTGTGATCAGCCCATGGTACCACCATTCATGCGCTACTCCTTCCAGATGGAGGGTAGCATATTTGATTGTTTTTGCTTCAAACGTGGGATTTAGAGAGAAATAGGTGTCCATCTTGTGGATCCAGGAGCGATCTGTACACTTACTCAAACCATCAAAGGTGGGTATTGACAATTTACTCAGCCTACACTACAAATCTTGATTGTTATGGTATGAGTTTCCCTCCCTTAGTCTATTCCTCATTTGCAAATTGCAAGAAATCAGGGAAAGACATGGTTGCATGAAATTCATCTCCTAAAGCTTCGTATTCATGTAGATAATCAATAAAGTTATCCCCTTTATTTTGATTTTTTTTCTCTTCTACTCTCCCAGGTTCTTCTCTTGTCAGGAACTTGGGTTGAAAAGGTCTGGCTATAGAAACAATAACGGTTCTATTATGGCTATTGTCATTATTCGTGGAGGTGCTTGCTTCAATATTTTGATTCTAGACTGGCTTGGAGGCACTCAGATTCTAATTCAACTCTCGTAGAGCTCATGCTATTTCAACCATAGATTCTCTCATAGAACTCTAGATCTCTTTGGCTAATTCCTTATGGCTTCAACTAATAGTTTCATGCAAATTCATTTCTTCTCTCTTGTCACAGTCACCCATGACTTATTCTATCTTTCCTTCTAAGTCTCTAGAAACTAAACTTTCTTCTTTTCCCTCTAATAGTATCTAAACTCTATCACTATCGTGCATGAGCATTGCTCTGCATCGAAGGGCTAGCTCACTAAACAAGTTGGCAAGATCACCAACTTTGATACCACTATAATAACCCAAAAAAAAATTGATTTTTGCAAATTTATGATGAAATGCGTACCCTCGCACTTTCTGATCACTCAAATCCCCATGTGGGCAAAGTGAGAGCATCCAATGTTTGGGAACACTACCTAAATGAATGCAATGCTAGAAAGGACATCAAAGTCGTGGCGGCATGGCCTTCTAGACCGATCAATGCCAAATTGGCAAATAACAAGTAGACCCAATCAATACCAAACGGGTTGATAATGATATGCAAATGCAAAGGGATCTGGTAGTAAACCTTCTAGGATCCTTACAATATCAAATACAATTACTATCTAGCAATAATACCTTCCAAATTTAAAACTAGATATGCAAATTGAAATTTCTGATGAGATAACTCTAAAAGTACCAGCAGCAACACAACTGAAAATATATATATCAGCAATTTATCGAAGTACAGCCAAGGGTTCGTCTGGAATAACAGAGATATGAAGATTTCTCACACCCAAGTTATACAAACAGCTCTAGAAGGGCTGCAAGCAAGATTGGACCACTCAATAATCACCAACCCAATCTACAAATATCAAATGCTGCTGTCACAAGTCTGAACTATCGCTGAAACACTACAAAATACACCAAATAGAACTATACAGCACCTCCCAGCGCTGTTGAAACCTCTTATAAACTATATGGTTGTCACAAGAGAGTGTACAGTTGGTAAAGTGGACTGAAATCTGCCTTCAAAGTTTCAAACAATCTAAAAAACACCTCATGATACCTCATGCCCCCTGCTAGATGTGTATGGCCTGCTAAAGGCTGAAAATGGTACTATTGGAGCAATATTGGTATAGACTGCAGCAACGAATATGTACAGCCAGCAAATAGGAGAAAAGTACAGCCTCTTTGAGTAGGACAACAGCTAAGATTGGCTTGCAAATTTAATCATTAATGCAACAAAAAAGTAGTACGGCCTATATGAATGGTACGGCCAAAATCGTCAACCTGTACGGCCAACAAAAACACCTCAAATTCAACGATAAGATTTGTCCTAGCTACTAAGTTGTCGATTTTGGTACGAGGTCGAGTACGAGTACGAGGTTTTGGTACACCGATACAACAATTTTTTCCTTGGGTACAACTGTAAATATATATTATATTAATATATTTTATTATATATTATAATATTTTATTATATTATATTATATTTTAATATATTATATTACATATTAATATTTTATATACTATATAATCTCTATTGCCGGGTCCGGGGGTCCGGTCCCGCACCAGCCGAGAGAGGGCCCTGGAGCGGCGACCGAAGTGGGCAAGGTCGTGCCCTGGAGCTCCCGGGCACTCTCGAATGCTCCTTCGGGACTTTTTTTTAATAAATTTTCTTTTAAGAACTTATAAATTTATATTATATACTATATTATATTATAGTATATTATTATATTATATTGTATTATTTATTATATATTATATATTATATATTATATTAAATTATTATATTATATTGTATAATATATTATATAATATATTATAAATTTATATATTATAATTTATATTATATTATTTTATATCATATTATATATTATATTATATTATTATATTATATTAATATATAATTGATATATCAAATGTATTTTCAATTCTGTATATTTTTTTGTATATATAAAAATATATATAGTACAACCGTACCCAACCGTACCCAAATCAAAGAAAAAAAATCGTCGTACCGACGTACCAAAACCCCATTCCCGTACCAGAACTAGCAACTTAGTTTATTTTCCATAAAGTGACTTTTATTTTATTTTTCCTTTTCACACCAAAAATCACTTTATAATAAAATAATTAATTAAACATTAGTTGTCATAAAAATAATTCAAGACAACTTAATAATTAATTATTAATTATGCCCATGCCGATGACGGCGTGGTTCGGTGGTTAAGTCGCTCAGTTGTAGTGGCGGCCACCAGAGTTCAAACCCCCGCTGGGCCAATGAGCTCGCAAGGCTTTACGCCTTCGCTGGGCCAACGAGCTCACGGGTTTGAAGTGTTCTTGCCAGGGGATGAGGTCCCCCATGTTGTGGCCTCACCGGTTCATTGCTCCGGGCAAAAGCATTCGTGTGGAGCCGGAGGGCGTGTCGCACCAGCGTCGCCGGTCACGTTAAAAAGTTTACCAGGCGCATTTAAAAAAAAAATAAAAAAATTATTAATTATGCCTCCTGCAAATGGGGACATTACAAATCCTCCCTCCCCAAGATTGCTTGTCCTCAAGCAATACCGATTAAATCCATCAAATCCAGTTGATCGAATCCTCCCAATGTGTTGAACCATACTATGTCATTTTGTTCCAATGTAGAAAACAAACCATCATAAGAAAATTGTTCTTCTAGTCCCATGAGTTTAAACTCTTGATGTTCTTCCCAATTGCTATCAACATGTTGAATCTCCGTGGTATGAGGAATGCTGAAATCATTAGGCAATATTTCATCCTCCTTGATTTCTTCTTCATGTATCCAAGGGTAGCTTGGCTCCAAATTATAGTCCTTTTGGAGCTCATCAATTTCTTCAATTATTTGCTTGACCTCCATAGTAGTCATGTCAGATTCTTGTTCCTTCGGTGTGGCTGCAATAGATGACTGATTTTCTGCTTTGTAGAGTGAAAAGTGAGCCAAACTTAGCTCTAGGTTTGTAATGTCCCTTTTTGGGACATTTCCAACATCATTGGAAAACTCCAACTTTTCTGGAGAGCGTTGGGTTGATCATGTCGAGATTATGACAGTGGCAGTAAGTTTGAGAGCCCAAAATGAGCTCACTGGTGCTTTCCAAATGTGATTCCATCTTTCTGAGAGCAGTCCACACTTCTTGGAGAGCACTGTTTAATCATAAAAGAGTTTCTGTCAGTGGTAGTGAGTTCAGGAGACCAAGATGAGCTCAATGGCACTTTTCCGATGCAATTTCAACTTTTTGAGTGTGTTCCAAATTTCTTGGAGCAGACTGCTATTTTTGGAAAGCATAAATCTGCATACAGTTCATCATCCTGTGAGCTAAGGGTCTTTATGGTATGGTCAGAATCCATATTTGAATTCATTTTAATAGTTTCCGCAACAATAGTTGATGTACGAAAAATAATTAAAATTATTAAATAGTTAAATACTTAAGTTGTCGAAAAGTGAAACAATTAAAAAGACAACTTATATTTAATTATTTAATAAAAAGGGACTTTAAGTTGTGCAGAAAAGTGATGCAAGGTACAAGGGGACTTAAAGGGGACTTCTACACACATAAAATGAATTATTTTATATTTTGAGGAGAATATGGAGGAAAAAGAGAAAATAATATTTTATTTCCCTCAAAAAGTTATAAAAGGAGGGCGAGAGCATAGTATTGGGGTTACACTAGATATTGTTATGTTATTTGCATTTGAGTGAGAACTTGTGTTCTTCTCAATATTTCCTGAGGACGAAAACCCTCTTGAAATACCAGTTTCGGGGACGCAAACCCTCCTAGCTGGATAGAGTGATTTCGTCTAGAAATCACCATTGTGCTGAATGCACAAGGAATTGGAGCAATTTCATTCAAAGATTGTCAATGAGCTTAACGATTTGTGCCTGATTTATTTGTGTGGAGATTTTATTTGTTGTCGCAGATAATGGAGGAATTATTTAAGACTTTGATAAGTTTCCTTTGGTGTGATTGATAATAGATTTTTTGTTGTTTAAGTTTGGTTGTCTACAGAGGAATTTAATGAAGATTTTTAGTTTATTTGAGGAGCCTTGAAGAGGCCGTACATCTTCATATGCTGGCCATATATTCTCTTGGAGCACCGAGCTTGAAGTGACTTAGGGTTTAAGTTATTTCATATTGAAATTCTCTACAAATGTTTACCTTTCCAACACCCTTGTAGACCGAGCAGATTTCAAGGAAACTCTTTAATGTTGTATTCTAGAGTGTTTTTCCATTCCAAGCAGAGCCAAGGGACGTGAGGTTGTTCTTGCTATTCCAGGGCGTGAGAATGGATACTACAGATCACTGCCTTTGTGATCTCCTTTGGTAGGGTATTTTGGGGAGTTTACTTCTGATTTGGAGGTGCCTATACATGTGTGCTCGTGCTGTACAGCTTGGGCTTAGTATATGGAAGGTTTTTGAAATTTGTTGAGTTCATACTGTTGTGTGTGTATGAGTTCAGATCAGATTTTTATATCAGACTTTCCTGAGCAGAAGTTAATTCAGTTTACAGTGTTGTGGGTTGTGTGTGAAATGATTCTTCAGGCAAATATCAGTTGAGGTGCCTCTTGCTTAGTTTTATTGGGAGTTGCCTGCATGTTCCAGATTAGCTTTCAGACCTGATATGTCATGATTATCAGAAGGGTAGTGTGTTTTCAGACCTGCATCATCTTCTTGTATCTTCTATCAATGGTATACTTTAGTGTGCTTCAGTAATTAGCCATTGTGAGCATGTTTACATGTGACCTGATGAACTAATGTGTTTGTTGCAGCAGTGTAAGAAGTCTAATAAGAATAATTATATCATTTGTTGCAGCCATTTTAATTATATTGTAATGCATTTCATGCAACCCCAGATGGTAGTACTGCTGGTGGCTTATCATCATATGCATCTCATATTGTAAAACTAGATGGTTTACCGCTAGTTAATAAGCATTTTCATTACAACCCGTTTTGGCATCGAACGAATTTGCAATATATCGACCATTTTGGTTTGAACAAGCTTAAACATTATGCCAGTGGCTTTGCATGCACTCTAACCCGCTGAAGAAGTATTGATAAGTTCGGCTATGTCGCCTGCGTGCTATGGTTGGCTACACTGCCTTCATTCTATGAATGCATTCATCCTAGATAGCCGTGTGTGGTGCTAAGCACCGTATGCTCTCACCTTGCCCTCACTGGGATCTTGGTGATCAAAACATGTTTTGACGTTGTATCCTGCATTCTTTACTTGCAAAAAAATCAAAAAATTTGGGTGTAGTTATTACAAGGTTGAGCTCATCAATCTCTTTCTCCTTTTCTTCTACAAACTTGTTAGCATGATCCTTGTCTATAAGCAATTACAAGTAATCTGATTTCATTATTTCCAATGCATCTTTGACCGTTTGCAGATTTGCAAGAGTGGCTCCTCTTTCATTGCCTATATGTCTCTCCTCAACTTGAGCTTTCCAAATGAGGTCTTCAATGAACTTGAGTGTGCTATCAACACTTGTCAAAACTTGCACCACTTTCTCTTCTGTAACCAAAAATTGATTCGTCAATTCTTGCAATTCTCTAGGCCTTTGTTCAATATATGCAAAGTGACTTGGCTCACCACACAATAAAATTTCCGAATTGTCTTCATTTGTAGGAACAATATGATCTTCAAAATCAATGACGTCATTAATTGTTGTCTTGCCAACTTCTTGAATAGATGTTATGACAACACTATGCTCAAGCAATGAATCATCAAGAAAATCCATACCTTCAATTCTAGGACTATCATCTGCTTCAAACTCAATACCTTTAGGAAAACTTATGTACCCATCTTCACTTGCGGATGCATCTCGTGATTCTTCTTCCTCTATCCTGTCAACTGATAAGTATGGCATCAACTTCTGCTCACATTGTGTAACAACATTTTTAAACAACTCATGTGCAGCTAAAGAAACATTATCTTTTTTCCTAAAAATAGCCAATAAAATAGATAAGAGTGGTTGGGAGATTTCATCACTCTCATTCACAATCAAAGACATTATGGTATGCATAGAAGATATAACATTTTTCGCTTGATTCTCATTAACAACAGCCAAGAAATGTTGAAACATTTCAAGAATAAGATCTTAACAACCAAGATCCAACATAATAACACAAGATCTGATTTTTGCAACCGTTTCTAGGATTATGATCCTTGTAGCCAAAGATGGACTGCTGATTTCATCCAAACCTTGGAAACTTTCTACAATCAACTAAAATATCTCCTTCATAATGTTGTTGTTATAAGGATCCTGTGTAGCTGTTATTCTCATAATTTCATTAACACAAAAAGTAACTACAAGTCTTAGCTCCTCATCTGGATGTCTCTAAAGCTCTGGCTTAACCAAAGAATTCGTTGACGGAGTCACAGCATATTTGTAATGTCCCCATTTTCGGAGTGATCACTTAATGGAGTGGCTAGCCTATTTCCATTCCCGTAGGCTAAGCCGAAGGGCTCAGGAAATGTCCTTTTTGGCAAGTTTTCATACTTAGCCAATTTTGTAGGGCAAATTGATTGTGGGGGATGACTTAGCATATTTTTGTGGTATTTTTGATGTAGTCACCATTACTAAAATAAATTGCCCTAAGGTAGAGCGACCCATTTGGAGGATGGAAAATAAAGGAAAAATATGGAAAATGCCTTGTGAAAAATAAGTGTGATTTACGTCACGTCGCCTTGAAGAGAACGACTTGTTTTGAAGACAAATTCATGATGAATCTTGTGCCCAAGTGGTTCGCCCTTGGAGAATGGAAGGCTGGATAAAATACAATAATGATATCTCTCATGTGTGGGCACCCAGAGGGAGGTTGACTTAGGGAGAAAATAACACAAAAGACAAATCTTTGATTTGTATCTTGAGCACCTATCTTGCCCTGAAGAGGTCAACCCAATTTGGGAAGGAAAAAATGAAATAAAATATGATTTTGAAGGGTGGTCGGCCAGCTTGAGAAGACAATGAAATCATGTATAAATATAAGGTGTTTTGTGAACATTTGATCATAGCATTCATTCACATTCCTTTTCATTGGAGATCTATCTCTTGGCTGCCATTTTGGTTCAGCATCTTCCTAGGACGAAAACCCTAAGGAAGATAAGTGGATTGGACGAAAACCCAATCACACTTTAGAGATGGACTCATACGGAGTTCATAATTGCACTTCATTGGCGAATTGTGGAGGAGCAAAGCTTGATTGCATATTCAGATTTTGGATCAGCATTGGAGGAGGTTTCCTTATGGCATTTGTGTTCATTTGGCACTAGGGTTTTACCCTAGACTTGTGTGCCACATTTGGAGGATCATTCTTGTGGCATTTTGTATGCTAATTGCATTAGGGCTTGCCCTAATTTGGAGCGCCACACCTAGAGGAGGGTGACTTGGCATTTGAGAGGCGATTTCATCATCATTGAGGGTTTCTAAACCCTAACCCTAGCAACAGTCCAAGTGCCATCACTTTGGTGGGTTTGTGGAGCATCATTGTTCATCATTTTGGTATGTACAAACCTATTATTAGGTCTGATTTGTAAGGGCAGAATTCTGGGATGTATTTGGGCATGTTTGGCCTATGCATTTTGATGTAATTGCATATTCAGAAGATCTGATTTGTAGCAGCAGACTGATTAATTCAGAAATCAGATTTGTTCCATATCTATGTTTGTATTTTGATGTCATATTTTGTTGGATGAGTTCATGATTGAAGACATAATCATAAGGATTCATTATTATTTGAGGGTTTTGGATGCATATATGTCCGATGTTCCTACTTGTTTGAAATCAGAAATATAAATCAGAATTCTAGGGTTTGAGCAGAATTCTAAAAGTGCAGAAATCTAGGGCAGAAATCAGAAAATTAAAAATCAGAATTTACGGCAGATACCATTGGGGATATTACAGTGGTATGAAAGCTTTGATCTTGCCAGCCTGAAGGGTTTTATATGTGAGCTTTTATTGATGATCATCTAATGTTGTTATCACATCCAAGAGAAGGCAGCGAGTTATTGATACAGGTTTTGAAGAAGTCAACATGGATGATAGAAGTGATGAGGAACGTAGCACGAAGGACATCCTTCATGATGTTGCTAGAGGACAACAAAATTTGGTGCAAATGATGGCTCAACTTATGCAGAATAATAGAGGCAATAATGGAGGCAATGGAGGTGATAGAAGCAATGGGCATAATAATGCTAGCACTTACCAAAATGATGGCGGCACTCCTCATACATCCGTGGTTAGACCTCTCATGCCTACCTTTTTGGATCAGCAAAGAGCTACGAAAAAATGAGCCACGAGTTGAAGGTGAGACATTTGATGATTATAGAAGAGAGTGGTTAGAATTGAGTGAAGAATGTCGAGAAGCCTTGCCATGGCTGGATTTCTACAATGTGAAATACAGAAACCGAGATAGACCTAGAGGAGAAAGAGGCAACAACAACAATCATGACTTGCAAAGGAAGTTGGGTAAGGTCAACATCACTCCTTTTGATGGTTTGGGGAAGATCACGGCAAGGGCATGGATCCAAAAGTTGGATAACTACTTCACTTTGAGCCCTATGTTTGAGAGAGATGCTATACAATTTGCTACACTTCACTTGGAGGGAGATGCTCTAAATTGGTGGTATAATGGTATGGTGACTCAAGGCCATAACCTTGTCACTACTTATGCAGATTTCTCACAGAGGTTGATTGATAGATTTGATAAGATCCGGAGCAGTTCTTCAGGGAGTTGGCACAACTCAAACAAAGGGAATCCATGGATACATACATCTCGGAGTTTCAGAAGCTTGCAGTGTTGGTGCCTAATGTTTCGGAGACTAGGTTGACATTTCTCTTCATTGACGGACTTGAGGAGCCACTTCGTGGATGGGTGAAGGCCCTAGATCCACCATCATTGAGAGAAGCCATCAAGAGGGCTAGATGTATGACATTTTCAGTGCCATCTAAGCCTAAATTTCAAAGTAAGCCTTTCACTTCATCTAGAAAGGATCCAAAGAAGAATTTTTAGAAGGATTGGCCGAAGAAGACAACACTTGATATAGAGGCAAAGAATGAGCCAAGGAGAAAGAAGCTTTGCTTCTCATGCAAGGAGCCTTGGGAGCCCAGTCATAGACGCCTTGGGAGAGGCAAGGCATACTACATTGAGGTCACTTCCGATGTGATGAGGAGATTCCAGACACTAGTTTGGAAGGTGACAAGGAGGAGCAACCATTGGAGCAAGATAACATGGCACAAGGTACAATTGCTTTCCTTTCAGGAGTTCCTAAGCAATATCCTTTTTAGGTAAGAAGCATTGTGAAAGGACAAAGAGTATCTTGCTTGGTTGATAGTGGTGCAACACATAATTTCATTGATGAGGGTTTTGTGGTCAAGAGAGGACTACAAGTAGAGGAGTTTTCTGGATTCAGCGTCTTGTTGGCGGATGGATTCAAGATGAGTTGCACAAGGAAGATTTCACAGCTGAGTATCCAATTAGATAGCTACACACTTGTTGATGAGTTCTATGTAGTTAGCATTGGAGAGACAAAGATTGTATTGGGGATCCAGTAGCTAAAATGTCATATTCAGGACTTCAACAAGATGGAGCTCGAGTTCACATACAATGGTAAGCAAATCATCTTGAAGGCAATAAACAATGGTACACCTATGGACGTGACAGCCAAGAGGATGGAGGTTCGGATCAGCCTTGAGGCATGTGATTTTCAATTGCAAGCACCTATTGGATCAGCACTTGATGTAGAGCATGTAGCAATGAAGGAAGAAGTGCTTGAGGACCTTGAAGACACTACACAAAGACATGAGGTAAGGTGTGATTTTCTGATGTACAACCGCAATCCTTTACCTTCACATAATCATGAGATGGCAGCCATTGCACATGAGGATGATATTGGTGAGGAGTCTTCTATTGTTGACACTGAAGATTTGGGGGTCGAACATGAGGCATTTGTTGTGGATACAAGCCACAAGAGGTCTGATTTTGTATACCATGGCATAGAAGAGGTGGAGAAGACTCAAAGTATGTGTGATGAGTGGCTACGAAGAGCTAGAGAGGCTAAGTTGTTGGCTGCCCAAGCAAGACAGCACCTGCAGGAGGTAAAGGAACGTAGCAATTACATAGATCATGCGAGACAATGTAATATAACACCCCTATTTTTTTTTAAACAACACTACTCAAATGAAATGCAACAATTAAATTCTTCCACACCTTTCTGATCACCCAGTTCCCAATACGGGCAAGGTGAGAGCATACAAGTGTTTCAGACTAGACAATTAAAATGCGGTTGCAACAAATAACCACATCCACTTATTCAGCAGGCATCCACTTATTCAGCAGGCATCCACTTAGTCATGGGAATTACCACTTGTTCAGTGGGAAATATTGAAAGAAAGCATAGGCACATCCACTTATTCAGCAGGAAGCCTTTACAATGAAACCACTTGTTCAATGGGGTGAGTAAATGAACAAGAAATAAACAGTCCCACTGGCGGTATGACCATCCAGGGTTACAATAACCCAATAGAGAAATTATGAGTATTTATCACAAACGATTGCAAGTTGCAATATAAGTAATATAATCTGATTTCATTCAAATAAACCCTGCTGTAGCAATAAAATCAGATTGAAGCTGTTCTAGAAGTCACCCAAACAACATAGGGAATCATACTCACAAAGCTCTACTGCTGAAGATGATGAAAGAAGTTCAAACTACCACTGTAAACCCTCAGAAATCACTATATCAGCAGATATGTACGTCTGATATGCATGATCAACAAACTGAAATTGCTCAGAAAACTGACTAATCAACTCCAAACTCTTCACAACTGGAAAGGTTCACTTCACATACTCCTGCAAACTGATTATAAGGGTCGGGCTCCACCATACAGCCCAAGAGATTCTAGAAAAAGGAGGCGTTTCGGCCTCAAAGACTCCCACGCAGACTACTAGGATTGATACAGCCTGCAGCAACAAGATATTTCACTCAATTCATCCAAAAAATCCATCTTTATTCTCCAAGAATGATCTTCTACAAACATATCATCATTCCACAAAGAAATCTCATCAAAACACATCAAAATCCATTGTAGCACAAGTCTGATTTCTGTATGAAATCACTACAACTAATTAGGGTGGATATTTCACCTCCGAAACTAGTCTTCTCCAAGAGGGTTTTCATCCTCAAGAAGGAATGGAAGAACTCGCAGGTTCAATCCAACATCATAACATTAAGAAATCTTCAGCATAATCCCCACAATGAGCTCCTGTCCTCCTTTTATAACTTTTTGAGGGAAATAGAATATTATTTTCTTTTTACCTCTTCATATTTCTCCTCAAAATTAAAATACTTTTTCCTCAAAATTAAAATACTTTTTCCTCTCCAAAAGACCTTTATTTGAAATAATATGTAATGTCCAAAATGGACATTAAATGGGGCAAGTTTGGATTTCCAGGTGTTCCAAATTATTTTCTGACTTCTGCCCTAAACTTTCTGCTCTTAACCAGTCTGCCCTAACCCTAGGTCTGCTGTGTAGATTACATTTGCAACAATTTATAGTTTCCACCACAAATATATACTCAATGATCAATGTAAATCACCATTAAGATTCGCCCAATTACATAGATCAATTATACCATGAAATAGCAAGCAAGAAACATGATACCATAAATGCCAACACACATGAATGATCTGCCGTAGTAAATCAGGTCTGCTGCAATTATATGACTGGAAACATGAAGATAACAATAACAAATGATGGCTAACAGCCCAGAAATCTACCATCCTTCAATGGCAACAAATACATAATATAATGATGATGACATCATATACATACTAGCCTCTTTCTTAGGCCGATCTGCTGTAGCATGAAATCTGTCCCAGAAACCCAGCACCATAAACTGATGTATAACTGCCCTAAGGCAGTTCGCTAGTCTCCCAAGATGGCCGCTCAATGGCTGGGATGATTTCCCTCAAGTTCGCCTAAGAAGAGATGATGATAGTTGCCCTTAAAGCTGATGTATACCTCTGCTCTGAAATCTGGTCCTAAACAATTAGCACAAGTGAACTCCCGTGATGAAGTCCTCCCAAAGAAGAAATCAGATTTTTGCCCAATTCCTCCTAGAAGTCTTGAGGGTTTCATCCCAAGCTTCTTCTTGAGATTGCTCTCCAATATGAATGTGTGAATGCTTGAATGATGTCTTTTGGATGCCAAACGACCTTCCTTTTATACACAATATTTCTCCTTTCCATTAGCTGGCTGACCTAGGAAAAGGTGCGCTTGTTCTGAATTATAATATCCTCTTGAATGGGCCGACCCAGCAGAAAGCATAAGACTTAACTTATGAATTGAAGAGGGCGCCATTAATTAATTATTAATTTATTATTCTCTAGTGAGCGCCCAAGGGAGTTATATATTATCCTTTGCCTTATGATGATATCTATTCGCCCAGATAGGAGAATTAGAAGGAGCGCCTTAGGAAGACAATAGAATGATGTGTTACCAATGTGCCCAAGGTGAATAATGACTTCCATGATGACCTCCATAGCAATGATAAGTTTCCAAGGCATCAAAGGTGGAGTAATGGTTCCTAGGCAAGGTACCCATATGTGATGAAGTCCAAACTCCCATGTGAATCCGTATGCAAGCTCCGAAGAATGCAAATCATCATGAGCCAGGTATCCATGAGAAGACATCCATGATCCAACAAGTGAAGTGATAGCATCCATACATGTGTGAAGCTCGAGCCTCAATCTCAAGACCATACAACATACCTCCCAAGTATTGGCTCCGAAGAAGACAATCCTCAATATTATCCTAAAAGATGTACTGAAGACAACATACCCAAGTGATAAGTCGTCTCCATTGCTCGTGATGTCCTCGAGATGTCCCGGAGTGAGATGGAAAAGCTTGTCCAAGACCATTGGTGACCATTCCCAGAATGGGGATATTACATAATATTAATATTTCATGTGCAAGGTCCCTTTTTTAAGTGTCTATCTTTTCAAACACTTAATTACCTTTCCAAAGAGCTATTACATTTAAGTTATCTTTTAAAATATTTACGACATTAGATAACATAAGTGAATTTAATAATTAATAGCTCACTAATTCACCCAACTTTACGAAAAATCCCAAACTGAAGCGAATTGCAAAATAAATCATACCAACATGATCTTGAAGGTTTGGGATGAAGAATGATGCCAACTGAGTGACTTGCTATAAATAGACAACTTCTCCAAGAAGTTTGGAGAGCAAACAGGAAAGTCGAAAGTGCTTCTGAAAGCATCACTGAAATCCTGAACACCAACTGAGCTCAATGCCATAGAAAAGAATCCACTCCAAGAAGGGAATGCCACTTTATAATTAATATTACACTAAATTGCTAATACTTATTCCAAACCTTAGGCAACCTTAGTGAAATATTAATTAAATTGCCAGATAATAGTCCCAAGCTATGGAAAGCATAGAAATGCACTGATGGAACAACTCTGACCATATCAAAGTGTAGTAGAAGACTTGGGACGAAAATCGGAGGCCGTCAGGTGAATATCTAAAAATAGCATGTTTCTTCAAGAAGGTTGGAGAGCACCTGAGAAGTCGAAACTGAATTCCGAAAGCATCTATGAACTCCAAATGACTAGCTGAACTTAAAACCATGAACAATTGGTCTGCAAGACTGAGCCACAACCACTCCAAGAACGTTACAGGTCTCCCAAACATGACGAATAACTTTCGGAAGACTAGGAACAAGCATAATGCACACAAAAGGTCTATGCGCCAAAAAAGGGACATTACAGATAACAGAGAGAGGCCTATCTACGACCCCTATTTCTTCCAAGGAAAAAGCTATGGAGGTTGAGCATATGAGGGATGAGCCTCTTATGATAGATAAGCACGAGAAGCACTCAAATTTGCATGGACTTGATAAGAGGTATGATTCAGAAATTTCAATTTGTGCAAGTAGTTTCAATCATGAGAATAATGAGTCACACCTTTTTGAGAGCTCGTTGAAGGCTCAAGTGATGATTATGGATGAGGTAGTTGAGCACACACTTTGTGGACCAGCCAATAGTATGCATGCATATGTAGATGAAGACATTTGTGATTTAGTGTTGGTTGGGAATCTAACTACCTTTGGAGAGCTTGAGGAGTCTACTTGTGTTGAGACACAACACCATCATGATGATAAATCCTTGATGGAGTATGCGGTTGTCCTAGCTTTAGGACTTGAGACATGTATCATTGAGACATTTGATTTTGATTGGTATGTGCTGGGAGGTATTGAGTTTTAGCTGGATAGAGATGAGCATGAGAGTAGAAATTTTCCAGCCCTAATCCGTTGGTCTTTGGCTCATACTTTGTTGATAGATGGCTGTCTTACCTTGCTGATCACAAAATTCCCAGGATGTACATTGGTGTCAGCAGTTGTTTGGAGGGAGTGGAGAGCTTGGGATAGCTACCACAATGTTGTGGGCTTGCATAGGGTTGAGACTCCATCATCATATGACCTTGGAAACACTATTGGCATCACCATAGGTATGATTTTCAGTTTATTTGATGCTGTTCTGATTTACATCAGCAGCTTAGTATGGAGTGGCATGTTTTTCTCTGCACATATGATGGATATTTTTCACATCCATATGATATCATACCGATTTAGATGGATGGTTGATGATGATTTCATGATGAGAGACATCTATCTCCTCACTTTCAACTAGAATGGTAGGATGATTTGGGATCCAAGTATTGGTATGTTTGGTACACCATTTCAGATGGGTCTTGATGAGTTGCTTCACAACTCTTGGCATAGTGTTGTTTGTATCAGAATGGAGCAGCGGAAGATTTCGCGTAGGTGGGTGTGTTTCAGAGATCATATCCTTTATCACTTGTTGATAAACATGACTCTCTTCAGGGATTTGGTTTTGTATGGTGTTTCGTCTTTGATAGACTTAGCACTCATGGACAGTGGAGCCTTTGGAGGAAGAGAGTTGTTGGCACTTGTGGTTGGTGGTTTTGCATTCTTGTTCCTACAGCTACACAGGAAGAGCACATGGAGGAGCAGGATTTCTGAATTTGGGGAATGGAGTCGGATTGAATTCGAGTGTGTATGGCTAGTTGTGCTTCATTGTTGGCCACCGGAGCTCACTCTGCATATCATTCTTCATATTCTTTTTGGTTAATGCAGCCACAAATTGAGGAGTAGAGTGATCACAGGATATTAGGTTGGATGGAGATACTTGTCACTTGACACTATTTTGCAGGATACAGGTTTGCAATTGCTTGTGGGCAAGCAATTCCGGGAAGGGAGGACTGTAATTTCCCCATTTTCAGAGTGATCACTTAATGGAGTGGCTAGCCTATTTCCATTCCCGTAGGCTGAGCCGGAGGGCTCAGGAAATGTCCTTTTTGGCGAGTTTTCATACTTAGTCAATTTTGTAGGGCAAATTGATTGTGGAGGATGACTTAGCACGTTTTTGTGGTATTTTTGATGTAGTCACCATTACTAAAATAAGTTGCCCTAAGGTAGAGCGACCCATTTAGAGGATGGAAAATAAAGGAAAAATATGGAAAATGCCTTGTGAAAAATAAGTGCGATATATGTCATGTCGCCTTGAAGCGAACGACTTGTTTTGAAGACAAATTCATGATGAATCTTGTGCCCAAGTGGTTCGCCCTTGTAGAATGGATGGTTGGATAAAATACAATAATAATATCTCTCATGTGTGGGCGCCCAAAGGGAGGTCGACTTAGGGGGAAAATAACACAAAAGACAAATCTTTAATTTATATTTTGAGCACCTATCTTGCCTTGAAGAGGTCGGCACAATTTGAGAAGGAAAAAATGAAATAAAATATGATTTTGAAGGGTGGTTGACCAGCTTGAGAAGACAATTAAATCATGTACAAATATAAGGTGTTTTGTGGACATTTGATCATAGCATTCATTCACATTCCTTTTCATTGGAGATTTATCTCTTGGCTGCCATTTTGGTTCAGCACCTTCCTAAGACGAAAACCCTAAGGAAGATAAGTGGATTGGACTAAAACCCAATCACACTTTGGAGGGGGACTCATACGGAGTTCATAATTGCACTTCATTGGCAAATTGTAGAGGGGAAGAGCTTGATTGCATATTCAGATTTTGCATCAGCATTGGAGGAGGTTTCCTTGTGGCATTTGTGTTCATTTGGCACTAGGGTTTTACCCTAGACTTGTGCACGACATTTGGAGGATCATTCTTGTGGCATTTTGTACGCTAATTGCATAAGGGCTTACCCTATTTGGAGCGCCACACTGTAATGTCCCAAATGGGACAAATTAGGGCAAATTTGGATTTCTCAGGATTCCAAATAAATTCACCAATTATAGCCTCAAATTTCTGCACTTTCTAGGTCTTCCCTAACCCTAGCTCTGCTGTAGAAATCAGACTTGAACCAAAATATAGTTTTTCACCACAAATTATGATTATTGATCAATGTAAATCAAAACAAAGGTTCGCCCAAGCATGAAGATCATTTCTATCATCAATATGCATATGAAGCTTATGATAATATGTCATAAACACAAAGTATACAGTCTGCTGTAACAATAACAAATCTGCTAACATATACTGCTGTAATTATGGAGATAGGGCATACAATTGATGTCAAATGAATGGATAAATAGACCAGCTAACAAGTGTTCTTCAGTGGCAACACTTACATACCACAATGATGACAAAACAATGCAAATACAAGCCTCTCCAATAAGTGAATGATCATATGCAATCTGCTGTAGCAAACCTGATCTGAAACCCTAGGGCGCAGCAGTTCAAACTGGCATAAATCTGCCCTAAAGCAAGTCATCTAACCATAGGTGAAGGCGCCCAAGTGTTAGGATGATTTCCCAACCAAGTCGCCCACCAAATGATGCTCAAATCCACCTTAAGATTGATTCGCTCCAACCCTAGGTGGCTTGCCCATGGCACATGCTCAATAGCTGATATGAACTCAGCTCTTGATGTTGATGAAGCACAAGTAGACTCCCGTTGCGGAATCTCCACTATGAAGAAGTTAGGGTTTCGTCCAACTCCCTCCAAGACTTGAGGTTTTCGTCCCAAGCCTCTCCTTGAGATTGCTCTCGCCTTGAGATTGCTCTCGAAGTATGAATGAAATGAATGATACTTGATGCCCTTTGAATGCCAAACCTATTGGGTATATATATACACAATTAGTCCTTATTCTCCTCTTGGCTGACCTAGGAATAGTATCGTTTTGTTTAATATCCTTTTTCCCACTAAGTAGGCTGACCAGCCTTAATCATCATGAGCGCCCCAAACAAATGAATTTATTTTTAGTTTATTCTTCTTTCACATTATCTTTTGGCACCAAGGTAGTGTCCCCATCCAAGTGCAAAGGAGATCCTTCCAAGGAGAGTGCATGAATGTGCGTCTAGGAAATATGAAGTCAATTTGCCCAATGTGAAATATGATGAGTGCCCAAGGGACATATAGATGATGTTGACTCTTCACCCCAGTGAATGGCGACCTCCATGATGATCTCTATAGCAATGATAAATCTCCAAGAGCCAAGTGTCCATGAAAAGGCATCCAAGAGTGAAGTGATAGCATCCATATATGAGAAGCTTGAACCTCTACCCATATAATGAACCTCCATAGGTGTGCTGAAGACAACATACCATGGGGATAAGTCATTTCCAATGCTCATGATGTCCTCAAGGTGTCCCGGAGTGAGATGAAAGGCCCAAACTAACCCTAATGGGGACCATCCCAGAGATGGGGACATGACACACACCTAGAGGAGGGCGACTTGGCATTTGAGAGGTGATTTCATCATCATTGAGGGTTTCTAAACCCTAACCCTAACAGCAGTCCAAGCGCCATCACTTTGGTGGGTTTGTGGAGCATCATTGTTCATCATTTTGGTATGTACAAACCTATTATTATGTCTGATTTGTAAGGGCAGAATTCTGGGATGTATTTGGACATGTTGGGCCTATGCATTTTGATGTAACTGCATATTCAGAAGATCTGATTTGTAGCAGCAGACTGATTAATTCAGAAATCAGATTTGTTCCATATCTATGTTTGTATTTTGATGTCATATCTTGTTGGATGAGTTCATGATTGAAGACATAATCATAAGGGTTCATTATTGCTATATTATTTAAGTGTTTTGGATGCATATATGTTCGTTGTTCCTACTTGTTTGAAATCAGAAATATAAATCAGAATTCTAGGGTTAGAGCAGAATTCTAAAAGTGCAGAAATCAGAAAAATAAAAATCAGAATTTAGGGCAGATCCCATTGGGGATATTACAATATTGCATCCTTACTGAGTCTAACTGATCTATCATAAATAAGTGACTCTCCACTTCTTCCAAAATGCAAAGTAGATCATCATTTGATTGAGGCAGGTGTTCAAGTCTCTTACCTGCTCTATAAAGTTTCTTTCCCAAATCTTTTTCATTGAATGATGCCATGATTCACAACCTTTGACGATCCCTTAAATGACGAATCCCTATTGAAACTCAAAGCCACTGAAAACTGATATACAACTGTCGAATGCAATAAATCCCAACTACCCAGCAGGCTGGGAAGAAAACCAACTCTGATACCAATGTAAAATCCCCAATGGAATATTTTCTAAATTGTTGTCAATGTCATCAATAAACATGCATGCTCTAATAATCTTCTATAAGATAAATCACTGTTGAAATGTAAAACATGACGCTGCTGAAATTGATATATAACCACTGATCACTGTTATGCAACTGAAAATCTGCAACAAGGTGTTAGCTTCCCAACAGGCTGGCCAAACAACCAGCTCTGATACCACTAATATCTCGAATGGAATATTTTCTAAATTGTTGCAAATGTCATCAATAATCATGTCATTGTAGTGTGCCTATCAAAATTTCTCAGATAACTTGCAAATTTTCTTTTTCAGCTCACAGACATTTCGTCAAACAGTTGGTGGACAGCTTGACTTTGTGTATTTCAACAAATGTTGACAAAGTATTACAAATAGACATGATGTGATTTTTGTAATGCATTAGAATTAATTCCCACAAATCAAGCTACTGGTATTAAACCCACTGTATTTCTGAATAAATTATGCATATAACAACAGTTGAGAAATACAAATATGGACTGATTTAAAATCCAGAAATACATATAAAAATCAAAAATGAAATTTGACCTCAACGATGCCAAATTTGTTGTTGATGATGGAAAAATCAGAACTCTTAAATATTGTCCAGAAATCAGAAAATAATCAGAAATAAAATCTAATTAATATAATCAGCAGCTGTTACAATCTTTATCGTATGCTAAACTCCCCTCATATGTGTACGGACCTGCAGATTAAAGGTACAGCTTGGGACAAAATTAATCCCAAGGCAGCGGCTGATGTAAATAAGGCTTGAAGCCTTGGTTTATGACGTCGCACCTCCACAAAAAGGTGATCGCAGCCTACTTTGGGGTGTACGATCACCTCCAATATATATAGTAATGAATCTCTTGCTGGTATGGCTGGGTTTTGCTCAGTAGCAACAATATAAATGGTACCATTTTATAATATAATTTGCCAAAAAATATTTCAGTGAATTTCAACAAAATTCCCTTCAAATTGAAATCTTCAATTACAATTTGTACCAACTACAAATCTCAATTCTGTCAATTCTGAAAATTACCTAAAATCTTGAAAACTTCACACATGTAAAACTTGGAACAAAGCATTAAGCCCAAATGTGAATTCCGCATGAATCCACCTCAAACATTGGCTAGGGAGACTTCCTTCTCCGAACCCAATCTTCACCATAGGGTTTTCATCCTAGGCTGCAAACTTTGAACAAGATGTTCAAACTCCCGGCTGGGATATCAAAAGATGAAAATCCTAAGATACATGTATGATTGTATGAATATCTGTCCTTTCAGCCTCTTTTTATAACCCTTTGATATCTTTGTAGAAATTATATTTTGTAACAACCTTTGGAACTTTCTAGAAAAATCTTTATTTTATTTTCCATAAAGTGACTTTTATTTTACTTTTTGTTTCTTACACCAAAAATCACTTTATAATAAAATAATTAATTAAATATTAGTTGTCATAAAAACAATTCAAGACAACTTAATAATTAATTAACTAATTATTAATTATGCATGCAAATGGGGACATTACAAGATGTAATGGTAGTTGGACCCTCTTATGTTCCCCTTGGAGAACACAACTTGTGTACCTCCCTTCTTGACAAACAATATTCAAAGGTAAACGTATTGGAGGAGATGAGACAAACACAGATTAGGAGTGGTTGTCACATTGTCATGGACAGGTGGACTAATACTCGACATCGGCCACTCATTAATATTATTGTTACATGTCCTATTGGTTCACACTTTCTTAGAGCTATTGATTGCTCTAAGAAACATAAGGATGTTGATTACCAGTTTGGCCTTTTGAAGGAGGCCATAGAGAAGGTTGGGTCTTCTAATTTTGGGCAATTTGTGATAGATTTAACTCGTGTTTATAAGTTAGCTGGTTTGATGGTTGAGAGCACTTACAAACATATTTTTTGGACTACATGTTGTGTACATGCTTTGAATAATACTTTGAAAGACATTGGCAAAATAGTTTAGGTGAAGACAACAATGACCAAAGCTAGAAATATACATATGTTTGTATATAACCATCACACTTCACTTGCATTATTCCGATTATTCAAAGAAAGAATTCCTCAAACCAATTGAGACTAGATATGCTAGCAATTTTATTTTATCGGAGAGGATGTTGAAGGTGCAGGATGCTCTACAACCCATGGTGGTTTATGGAGAGTGGAAAAAGTGGGTTCAATCAAAGACAAAAGAAGGGAAGAAGGGGAGAGAAAGGGTGCTTGATGATGCTTGGTGGTCCAATATCAGGTAAGAAATTTTTATTTAATATGTTTCTAATTTGTTTTTATTTTTAATTTAAAATTTAAATTGTTAATATTGTTAATGTCTTAATAATTTTTTAAATGTTGCTTGTAGATATATTTGCTCTATCATATGACATATTGTGAAGGTAATCAAGTATGCGGATACAGACTCTCCTAGCCTTGGAGAGATTTATGAGGCTTTTGATAGCATGCTTGATCAAATGAGGCAAGCAATTTGTGACGAGGATCTTGAATTACAATTCTATGGGGAGCATATCAGGTCTATTTTCACAAAGAGGCGGAACACAATGCACAACCGTATTCATATGGCTACCTATGCTCTTAATCCCAAGTGATACACACCTAGACCTAGCGGAATTCTTTCTTCTAAGGATGATAAAGTAATGGAGGGCTTTATGAAGGCCCTTCGTAAGATTTATAACGTTGAGGAGGCAACCATACTTCAAGAGTAGTGGCTTCAATTTTTCAATCTTCAGGGTCCTACATTCCACAAACCAGAGGCTAGGACAAATAGGGTCATTATTGCACCATAAACCCCATTGGATGGTGGAAATTTCATGGGAAGGACACACCAGAGTTGAAGCAACTTTGCCATTCGTCTACTCTCATAGATTGCTAGTTCCTTTGTTGCAAAGAGGAATTGGTCCACCTATGGCTTCATCCGCTCGATCAAGAGGAACAAGCTCACCTCTAAATGAGAAAAAAAGCTAGTTGTAATTCATAGTGCCTTGAGACTTCAGGATCGACAAACTATTGAGTATCGATAGAATCCAATTGCACGTTGGGATGTTGATCCTGAAGATGTTAGGCAAATTGATGAGGAAGAGGTGCAACCAAGATTGATTGAGCATCCATTGGACGAACCATAGCTTCAACTAGAGAGTGACACAGATAGCTCTTTTGATATTGATAGCCCAAATGAGGCATAGTTATATTTTGAAGTTTGAGACTTTGAGTTTAAACTTTAAACTTTAAAATTTGAACAATGAAATTGAAATCAGAAATTTTATTGTTGTTATACTACTGTTAATTTTTAACAGTTATACTCATACTGCTGTCATGATATATTTAAATATTTTAAATTTTTAAATTTGTTGTTGTTATACTGCTGTCATGTTATATTGTTGTTGTAATAGTGCTGTTAGTGTCATGTTATACTGCTGTCCATTAACTTGTAGAAATCTCTCTCTCTCTCTCTCTCTCTCTCTCTCTCTCTATATATATATATATATATACATATATATATATAGTCATCCCCAAAAAATGGCCCTTGAACTGTTGTCCCTGAAACGCGTCCCCTATTGTCCCACCGTCCCCATCCCCAAAATGTTGTTGAACACAATAAATTTGTTATTAAGTGCTAAGTTACATCTTGATTAGTTTTGAAGAGATGCATCAAAGGAGTGATGGAAAGATGATAAGCTATGCTCCCCAGGGACACGTTCCCTGCCAAATATGACTTCGTCCCCCTAGGAGACATTTTGAGGATGCGGGGATAGGTAGGAAACATCACCACCCTATCCCCTATTTTGGAAAAAAATCGGAAACGTCCCTGGTACATGAAAAACAATTTAAGGGATGGCTAGCAGGTTCCTAGAATATTATTCTGTAAATACAAACTTGTAATGAAATGAGGATAGAACACTGGAATACATACAATATATATAAATTGATACCCAATTGTAGCACCTTCCTAGTAGCAACTCCTCTGTCAATCATGGAGGATGAAATCTATTGGTGATCTTCATCATATTACTCAACTTACTCAAAATATTTAGGCCATCTTATCTTATGTTTTATGTTGTATTTCGGTTTAAGGTGTTTGGAGTTGTCCATGAAAACTTAAAAAAAGATACCCTTCAAAGTCTGTTTAGTGTCTCTAATAACATGCAATTAGAATGTGGTCTTAAAAAATATTCATCACAGGAATATCACTAACAAAAGTGGATTGAAAGACACACCTCTAAGAGTTGATCTCGTTTCGGTTGCTTTAGCAGATTCTCACATACATCGTTTGGTAATATCTGCAGAAAGTTAAAAGTGACAAGGATCAGCATAGATATTTGTCTACACAAACTAAATATAAAAGATATTCTTTTGAACATAGATAACATACTATATGGGAAACCTGTAAACTTTAAAACATTTTTGAAGACACTATTAACAACTTCTGCAGTCCATCGAAACATTCCAAAAGCATGTCTAAAAGCATGGATGATAGTAGGACAATATTGAGTGAACTTAACCAAGTGTACAATCAAGTATGTTGCAAGCAATAAGTGTGGTGATTAAGCAAAAGATTTCAACGTTTCTTTGAAATCAATACACACATCTTCCATAGTTTATAAAAAAATTATTACTCTTTAAATTGAATGGCGGTAATTCTTGTTCTTGACTGTTTTTATTACCTCTTGTCCAAATAATTTATAGAGAATTGTTACAAACTGCTATCCCTTGGTACCATATTTATAAACATTACTTTAAACTTTTGTGAAACTGTTAGACAAAGCTTTCCCTTGATTGTCATATTGATATACAAAGTCTTGATGTTGCCATACTCAAATGATATTTGATTTGATACAGTTTCAGAATGTATCTTCATTTTAGCATACAAAAAGAAGCTTATTGTTGTAAATAGCATTTTGGCTATCCGGTTTTTATTACTGTAGGTCCCACCATGATTATCGAGATGTAGGATGTATAGATTATGAATCATACAATTTAGATCGTATGTGTAAGCATGAATGAACCAACATTATCGAAAAACCTAGATGCCTTCATAAGCATCACTATCATGGATCTTGCTGCCCCTGCAATATGATCCCAAGACTTTTGCCTTTGGGTCACTTAAAATTTAGTGAACAAAGTCCTAGCTTTAATACACCTAATTATAATTGCTGTTATCAAATACGGTGAATATTTAAATGAAATTTATTTAAACTTTATTTAAAAGTTACTAGATGTCCTAGCATTTAAATTTTAAACCTTATTCAGTCATAAAAACAACTTCAATTAGATAGAGACAATGGCTCAATAATATCTTGTAACCAACCAACTACCAAAACATACCAATCAATCACCAATCTATCAAATTGTACTTAGTCTATACTAAAGTTTATAACCTAAACTAAATTGGGTGTTGTAATGTCCTCTTTTTCCGAGTGATCACCCATCGGAGTTGGCTAGCCTATTTTATTCCCATGAGCTAGATCGAAGAAGCAAGGGAATATTCTAATTAGTTAAATCATGTATTTAACTAATTTTGTCTGGATTATTGATGATGGGAAAGGACTTTCGATATTTTTATGATACCATAGAAAATACAAAATAATGCAAAATAATTCATTTTGGAGGTGGACGACCTAGGGAGAGGTCAAATGGTGATTTATTGGATTCCCAAGGAGGTTTGTCCAAGTTGGGAAAAATAATATAAAATAAAATAAGAACATTTCCTTATGCTTGGCACCCAAAGGGAGTCAGCCCTAGGGAGAGAAACATAAAAATAAATAAAAAGGAAATGCCAAGAGGAGGTTGGCCTTGTTTGGAGGAGAAGAAGATGGCTATAAATAAAGGAACTTTTGGAGTCACTTCATCATCATTCATTCATCTTTTCTCGTTGAGTTTATCTCATTTGGCTGCAACATTTGTTGGGCACGGATCCAAGGACAAAAACCCTTGTGATTCTTGGTGAGTTGGACGAAACCCTAGCTCATCATTGTGGTGGACTAATTATGGAGTTCAACTTGCACTTCGTTGGAGATCTTTGGAGGATTGGAGCATGATTGCATATTCAGATTTTTAGATCAGCATTAAAGGTGGATTTGTGGCATTTTTGTGAGCACATTGCATTAGGGCCTTGCCCTAACTTGGAGCGCCACCCTCGAGAAGGGCAACTTGGCTTTTGGAGGAGATTTCATCATTGTTGAGGTTTTCAAACCCTAACCCTGGCAGCCACCATCATTCACCCAAGCACCGCCATTTTGGATGGTTTGTGGATTATCATTTCATCATCTTTTGATATGTACAAACTTATGTATTAGGTCTGATTTAGACAGCAGCATTCCAGGCTATGCTTGTCATGTTTGAGCCCTTGTATTGGATGTAATATTCAGACTTCATATTTTGATTTATAGCAGCAGACTTCTATTCTGAAAATTAGATTTGTTGTGTGATATTTGATGGGTATATCTTGTGTATTTCATGGCGTAACTCATGTTTGATAAGAATATCATTTGATAGCATCAATCGCCATGCTTATTTGTCATGTTTGAGCATCTATGAGTTCGCTGTAATAATTTGTTTAAGAGCAGAAAAATAAATCAGAATTTAAGGTTTTCAGCGGAAAACTAGAGTGCAGAAATTTAGGGCAGAATTCAGAAAATTAATTTCAAAATTTTAGGGCAGATCCCATTGGGGATATTACAGTGGTATCAGAGCTTTGATCTTGCTAGTCTGAGGGTCTAGAAGCTATCATAGGAGATAGAATTAATGAGGAACCTAGCACAAGGGATCTTCTCAATGACATTGCAAGTCAAAGAGATCTCATGCAACTTATGTCACAATTTATGAGGCATAATGTGGGCGATAATGAAGATTATGGAGGCCATAGAAGTAATGGAGATGCTAGCAATTCGGGAAGCATTGGCGACTCTCATGCATCCATGGTTAGACCTCTTATGCCTACCTTCTTGGATCAATCAAGAGCTCTAAAGAATGAACCGCAAGTGGCAGGTGAGACCTTTGATGACTACAAGAGAGAGTGGTTAGCATTAAGTGAAGAATGCCAAGCTGACTTGCCATGGCATGGTTTTTGCCAAATAAAATACAGGAATAAAGATAGACCAAGAGGAGGAGGCAACAACAATGATCATGACTTGCAAAAGAAATTGAGTAAGGTGAACATCACTCCTTTTGATGGATCAGGTAACATCATGATGCAAACATGGATCCAAAAGTTGGATAACTACTTCACATTGAGTCCTATGTCCGAGAGAGATGCTATTCAGTTTGCTACAATTCACTTGGAGGGAGATGCTCTAGATTGGTGGTACAATGGTATGGTGACTCAAGGTCATAACCTTGTCACTACTTATGTTGATTTCTCACAAAGGTTGATTGGTAGGTTTGATGAATCAAATCCAGAGCAATTCTTCAGGGAGTTGGCACAACTCAAACAAAAGGATTCAGTGGACACCTACATTTCAGAGTTTCAGAAGCTTGCCGTATTGGTTCCAAATGTGTCGGAGACTAGATTGACATATCTTTTCATTGAGGCACTAGAGGAGCCACTTCATGGATGGGTGAAATCCCTAGATCCACCTTCTTTGAGAGAAGCCATCAAGAGGGCTAGAGAGATGAAGTTTTCAGCACCTTCTAAGCCTAAGTTCCAGGGCAAAGCACACTACATTGAGGTTACATCCAATGTCGATAATGATGAGGTCCAAGACACGGCTACAGCAGAGAGTGATGATGAGGAGCAACCATCGGTGCTTGGTGCTATCCCGGATGACACAGTACAAGGTACTATTGCTACTCTATCAGGAGTTCCCAAGTGCAATCCTTTTAGAGTAAGAGGAGTCCTAAAAGGACAGAGAGTTGCATGTTTGGTTGATAGTGGGGCCACTCATAACTTCATTGATGAGGGCTTGGTGGCGAAGAGAGGATTGCAAGCGAAGGAGTTCACAGATTTCAGTGTGATGGTTCGGATGGTTTCAAGATGAGTTGCACAAAGAAGATTCCACAATTGAGTATCCAGATGGGCGACTACACACTCGCTGATGATTTCTACGTAGTTGGCATTGGAGATACAGATGTGGTTTTGGGAATCCAATGGCTACATTATTTTGGCAGGTACATTCAGGATTTCCGGAAGATGGAGTTGGAGTTCATGTCAGATGGGGAGAAGGTAGTGTTGAGAGC
Organism: Cunninghamia lanceolata; assembly: GCA_027924645.1. Classification (NCBI taxonomy): domain Eukaryota; kingdom Viridiplantae; phylum Streptophyta; class Pinopsida; order Cupressales; family Cupressaceae; genus Cunninghamia; species Cunninghamia lanceolata. Next base: position 13,582,611 of record BSBN01000352.1, on the reverse strand, counting down.
TATGGCGAATGGTGCGCCAATGGTTGTGACAGCAAAGAGGATGGAGACTTTGTTCAAACATGGTGATGTTGCATGGGCAGCCCAGTGTTTTGTGTCTTCTAAGTCTTCCTCTAGCAGTAGCCAACAATATCATGTGGACATTCAGTCGGTACTAGATAAGCACAGTGTAGTGTTTGGAGAGATTCCTCCTGGCAGACCTCCAGATCGTGGCTTTGAGCATGTGATAGAGATGGAGGAGAGCTCTAAGCCCATCATTACTACTGCCTATCGTCATCCTAGGAGATTCAAGGAGATAGAGAAGACGATCAAGGAGTTGTTGGATATGGGACACATTAGGCCTAGTTCCAGTCCCTTTGCTTCTTCGGTGGTTTTGGTGAAGAAGGACAACACGATGAGGATGTGCATTAACTACCGTGACCTGAATAAGAAGACCATCAAGAACTGATATCCTATACCCAGGATTGATGAGCTTCTAGATGAGCTGCATGGAGAAATGTACTCTTCGAAGATTGATCTTCGCCCAGGATACCATCATATTAGAGTCTGCGAGGAGGACATTCACAAGACAAATGTCACTACAGGCACTATGAGTTTTTGGTCATGCCCTTTGGTCTTACTAATGCTCCCGCGACCTTCCAAACTTGTATGAATCATATCTTCAACAAACAGTTGCGGAAGTTTGTATTGGTGTTCTTTGGTGATATTCTAATATACAGTAAGACATGGGAGGATCACCTCAAAAACATTGATGAGGTATTGGGCATCATGGAGGCACAGTCACTGTTTGCTAAGGCTTCCAAATGTGAATTTGGAATGATAGAAATTCTATACTTGGGACATGTGATTGGTGCTAGTGGAGTGAAGGTACACCAGGAGAAGATACAGGCTATTCTAGATTGGTCGCCGCCGAAGAACATTTCAAATTTGAGAGGTTTCTTCGGGCTTTGCAGTTACTACAAAAGGTTTGTGAAGGGGTTTTCACAACTAGCAACACCTCTTATAGATCTCACTAAGAAGGGCAAATTCAAATGGTTGGATGAGGCTCAGGCAACATTCGATAGACTCAAGGAGGTAATGAGCACTTGTCTAGTTTTGGCACTTCCTAATTTCTCTCAGCCATTTTTTTGGAGTGTGATGCATCAGGTGAAGGGATAGGAGCAGTTCTCATGTAGAATAGACATCGTATAGCCTATGAGAGTAGGAAGCTGAGAGATGCAGAGAGATTGTATTCCACTTATGACAAGGAGATGCTCGCCATCATACATGCATTGGCGAAGTTCAGACAGTACTTGGTGGGTGGTAAGTTTGTGGTAAGGACTGACCACAATAGTTCGAGATACTTTCTAGAGCAGAAGGACCTAAAAGAGAGGCAACAAAAAATGGGTGAGCAAGATCCAGGCATATGATTTTGACATTGAGTATGCAAGGGGAAGAATAATGTTGTTGTTGATGCTCTATCCAGGAGACCTACTCTTTGCTCTATGTCAAAGATTTCAGCTGATTGGAAGGCTCACCTTTTGGTTGAGTATTCCAAGAATTCTTTTGCATGTGAGTTCATGGACGGCAAGATTCAGGATGACAAGTATAAGGTGATTGGTGATGTGATCTATTATAAGGATAGGATCTATTTGGTACCTGAGTCTAAGATGAAGGATAAGATTTTGAGGGCTATTCATGATACTCCATTAGCAGGACATTCGGGGTTTTTCAAAACCTATAGGCAGGTGAGAGTGATTCTCATGGAAGAGTCTCAAGGATGATGTCTTGCTATATGTTCGTGAGTATTTGACTTGTCAGCAGAACAAGTCAGAGCATACTTTCCCAGCAGGTTTACTCAGCTATTGCCTATTCTAGAGCAGAAGTGGGAGAGTATATCTATGGTTTTCATTATAGGTCTTCTAAAGGTCCAGGGCAAAGATTGCATCTTTGTGGTTGTTGATAGATTGACTAAGTATGCACATTTCTTTGCTATTTCATCTGAGTATAAGGCACCTCAAGTGGCGGAGTTGTTCTTCAAAGAGGTGTTTAGACTCCATGGCCTTCCTAAGACCATTGTCAGCAATCGGGATAGCAGGTTTCTCAGTGTTTTGGTAGGAGCTATTCAGGTTGGCTGGTACAAAGTTGACCCCGAGCACTAATTACCACCCTCAAACAGATGGGTAGACAGAGATTGTGAACAAATGGGTGGAAGGATATCTGCACAATTATGTTGCGAGGCAGCAGAAGGTTTGGGTCAAGTGGTTGTATTTGAGAGAGCATTATTACAACACCACCTATCACATGTCGACAGGCATGTCTCCTTTCAGAGCCTTGTATGGCTATGACACTATGTCTTTTATAGACTTAGCATTTGATGATAGTAGAGCTCCTGGAACTAGAGATATGATGTAGGATAGTCAGGATATCCTTAGGACACTTAAGGATAATCTTCAACATGCCCAGAATCAGCAGAAGATGTATGCAAATAGGCACAGGGTGGAGAGAACTTTTGAGGTTGATGACTTGGTTTTCTTGTGCCTTCAACCATATAGACAGTCTACTCTGAAGAAGAGCGATGCAGAAAAGCTGAAACCTTGGTTCTATGGCCCCTACAGGATTGTGAGGAGAGTTGGAGAAGTTACATGAGTTAGAGTTGCCCGAGGGTAGCCGGATTCACAATGTATTTCATGTATCTTGCCTCAAAAGGGCAGTTGGGCAGCATCTTACTTCTTCTCCAGAGCTTCCACCATTGGATGAGGAGGGGAAACTGATTCTTGTTCCTGATGCTATTTTGGATGTCAGGGAGTGCAGATTGCGAAATAGGGTGATTAAGGAATACTTGGTGAAATGGAAGGACTTGCCCATTGAGGATGCTACTTGGGAAGGAGAGCAGATTTTGCAGCATCCGGGTTTGCAATTGCTTGAGGGCAAGCAATTCCAGGAAGGGAGGACTGTAATGTCCCCTTTTTCCGAGTGATCACCCATTAGAGTCGGCTAGCCTATTTTATTCCCTTAGAATAGGTCGAAGAAGCAAGGGAATATTCTGATTAGTTAAATCATGCATTTAACTAATTTTGTCAGGATTATTGATGATGGGAAATGACTTTGGATATTTTTATGATGCCATAGAAAATACAAAATAATGCAAAATAATTCATTTGGAGGTGGACGACCTAGGGAGAGGTCAAATGGTGATTTGTTGGATTCCCAAGGAGGTTTGCCCAAGTTGGGGAAAATAATATAAAATAAAATAAGAAGATTTCCTTATGCTTGGCGCCCAAAGGGAGGTTGGACCTAGGGAGAGAAATAAAAATAAATAAAAGGAAATGCCAAGAGGAGGTCGGCCTTGTTTGGAAGAGAAGAAGATGGCTATAAATAAAGGAACTTTTGGAGTCATTTCATGTAATAAACAACCCCCAATTTTTTTCCCAAATTGAAATACAAGGATATGACAATGTTAGCACAAATGCATAACCAAATAAATGCCTCACACTTTCTAATCACCCAGATCCCAGGATGGGCAAGGTGAGAGCATACGATGATTTGGCTTACAATGAACACTATGAAATCAAGAGCTACAATTCATCCGTTGCGGCGGGCATCCACTTTCGTGGGGATTCACCACCTTCTAGTGGGTATATAAACAACATGAAAGATTACAAAGCCATCCACTTATTCAGTGGGAATACTCCACTTTTCCAGTGGGTAAGAAATAAAGAAAGATTCATTTTCCACACTGGCGGTAAACCATCCAGGGGTTCTTAATGTGAATTAAATTACAATGAAGTATAAAGATACTCAATCTATTCATGTACAATAGCACAAGAGTTAAAACTAGATGAGTAATTTCCCCTGAAGATCATTGATAAGAGACATACCCTGCAACATGATTGGCAAATGTAACATTCATAAGCTGATAAAGACTGTATAATCAGATATATATGACTGATCTCACATTATTTCCTTCTAGCTGATGGTAACAACCTGTACTGTGGTCTGAAAATAGAGCAGAAATCACCTAAACAAAGCACATGTCTGATATACTTCTTGCTGCTCCAATTCTGATTATGATGACCAAACTAACATTTCTGAGCACGCAGATTTCTGAACCCATGTTTATGTCACACACAGCAAACAAGTTTCCTTAACAAGGCCGTACGGCCTGTACTTGGTACGGCAGCTCACATGAATTTCAAATCAGCTTCAAAAATCTTCATATCACTCTTGAAAGTGGCGTCTAGGCCAGACAAACAAAATGCAAACAAGAGATTTTCAAAAGACATCAACACTTAATTTTAATGTGCATCGAACCCATAGCAGATGTATGGCCTTAGATATGTATGGCAGTGTTAAAACATTATAAAATCGGACTTTAATCTCAAATAAATTGATCAGATCATAAAGCAATCACACAACAATAATAGTGCAATCCCTTTCAACTCCATACAAAGAAGATTTATCATGCTCAAAATCCATATTTCTCAATGTACGGCAGTTCTGTACGGCCAAGATGAAACACACCAAAAACAATATTAAACTGCAATCCACACACACCAAACATATGAAATCCCTCTCCAGAAATAAGAACAATGAAAACATACCAAAAACTTCTCAAATTCTCTGAAATCCATTAAGCTCCATGGCAAACTCTGTATGAGCTTGCACCAATATCTGTCTCCAGCACAATGGTGATTCCTGTAGTGAAACCACACCCAACCTCAAGAGGGTTTTCGTCCTCAAGAGCATTCCACAAGAGGGTTTTCGTCCTCAAGAGAATATGGAAGAACACGCAGGTTCAATCCAGCAGAGTAACAATACGAAACCAAGCATGCCCAAACAATGAGCCCATCTCTTCCTTTTATAACTTTTTGAGGGAAATAAAATATTATTTCCTCTATCCCTTCATATTTCTCCTCAAAAGTATAAAAAATAATTCATTATGTGTGCACAACTTAAAGTCACCTTTTTAATTAAAAGCTCCCCTTAGCTCAAAAGACCCCTTTATCAAAATAAAGGAAATATTTGATTCGCAAGGCCCCAATATGATGCGTCCATGATTTAGAGCTTTTCATCCCCTTTCCAATGAGCTATAACACTTAAGTGTTAATTGAACATTTCCCAACCATTTTAACTTAAGTGCAATAATTAATTGTTTAGCTCATTAAATCAACTGATTTTACGGGAAATCCCAAATATCACCAAACTGCAAAATTAAGCATATCATCATACTCCATGATGTTTGGGAAGATGAATGATGCCTTCCGGCTTCTCCAAGAATCTTGGAGAGCAAACTGAGAACCCGATCAAACATCAGAAAACATCACTGCGATCCTAAACACCATCTGAGCTCAAAGCCAAAGAGAATTAATCCATTTTCCAGAAGGAAACCCACTTTTATAATTAATATTATACTAAGTTGCAATAATTAAATATAACCTTAGGCAACCTTAGTGAAATATTAATTAATTATCAGAATAATAGTCCCAAGCCAAAATAAGCACTAGAAATGCACTGATAAATAACTTCAACCCATTCTTAATGAAATGAAGACTTGAGACACACACAACTGCTCTGCAGATAGAACCACGACTATTCCGAGAACTTTGGAGTTCTTCCAACATGCCGGATAGCCTTCACAAGAATACGAACAAGCATAATGCACACAATAATCAATGCGCCAAAAATGGAACATTACATTTCATCATCATTCATTCATCTTTTCTCAATGAGTTTATCTCATTTGGCTGCAACATTTGTTGGGAATCGATCCAAGGACGAAAACCCTTGTGATTCTTGGTGAGTTGGACGAATCCCTAACTCATCATTGTGGTGGACTCATTACGAAGTTCAACTTGCACTTCATTGGAGATCTTTGGAGGATTGGAATATGATTGCATATTCAGATTTTTAGATCAGCATTGGAGGTGGATTTTGTGGCATTTTTGTGAGCAAATTGCATTAGGGCCTTGCCCTAACTTGGAGCGCCACCCTTGAGAAGGGCGACTTGGCTTTTGGAGGTGATTTCATCATTGTTGAGGGTTTCCAAACCCTAACCCTAGCAGCCACCATCATTCACCCAAGCACCACCATTTTGGATGGTTTGTGGAGCATCATTTCATCATCTTTTGGTATGTACAAACCTATGTATTAGGTCTGATTTGGACAGCAACGTTTCGGGCTATGCTTGTCATGTTTGAGCCCTTGTTTTGGATGTGATATTCAGACTTCATATTCTGATTTACAGCAGCAGACTTCTATTCTGAAAATCAGACTTGTTGTGTGATATTTGATGGGTATATCTTGTGTATTTCATGGTGTAACTCATGTTTGATACAAATATCATTTGATAGCATCAATTGCCATGCTTATTTGTCATGTTTGGGCATCTATGAGTTCACTGTAATAATTTGTTTAGGAGCAGAAAAATACATCAGAATTTAGGGTTTTGAGCAGAAACCTAAAGTGCAGAAATTTAGGGCAGGATTCAGAAAATTAATTTCAGAATTTTAGGGCAGATCCCATTGGGGATATTACAGGTGTCTCACAAGGAAGGAGTGTGTCTCTTATTATAAAGTAATATAAGACTTAAGCTAAGCCTATAGGGCCTTGGATCAAGTCCTAAAAAAACCCCTTGTGATCTAGAGTTAGCTCTTTGGACACATACCAAGTAGTCTTCTAAACTTTTAAATTTGATTCTATCTAGGGGTTTTGTGAAGATATCAGTTGTTTGATCAGCAATTGCAAAGTAGATAGGTTCCAATGTTTTCTTCATCGCCAGCATCCAAAAATAGTGGTATTTAACATCCATATGTCTAGTCTTTGTATGAAAAACTAGATTTTTTAACATCTTGATAGCACTCCAACTGTGCATGCAAAGAAGTGAAGTATGACGAACTCAAAGATCTTCAAAACAACCAATAGGCGAAGTCATAGGAGGCTAGAAGGAAAATAGGCAATCAAATTGCCCAATCAACAACCAATTTTTCAATCAGCAAAATAGTGTTCAAAGTTACGAATTCAAATTTCATAAATTCATCAAGAGGAATTTATAGAGATCGACAAAATGAAGAGATTCTCATATTCGAGTCACCGAGATCAAAATATTTTTGCCGGAGTTCATCGAAACAGAGAATTCACCATCAAAGCATTGTCATAATCGGAAGATTTTTCAGATTTCGCCAAGTCAAAGCTGCTTGAAGAAACTCTATTTTTAGTCCGTGCTGAAAATAGCTCGCCATCAAGGAGAAAAATCACATTTAAAAATTGTTATTTTTGGCGTTGACCAGAGACAACCCCTGTTGGGTCGTCATGCAGAGGACGTAAGCACAAAGTCCAGTTCGTGGCTAGTTCAATTTACAACTTTGAATGCATGATTGCATGACTTTGATCGTCAGTTGAGCTACAGTTGCATGGCTTTAGTTTTAGAATTAGTGGAGCAGATTTAATTTGTAATAAAATTGCATTTCATGCAATCAATCAGTTAAGATAGAAGTCCAATTAATTATTTTAATTTATTCTTCATGCAATCTTGTAAAATAGTATAAATAAGTGCTTTTGCATAGATTAGGGGTGAGCTTAAGCATTTTCAGAATTCACTTATTTAGTATTCAGATATCAGTGTTGTATCATGATCAGTCAATAAATAAAGAACAATGGTAATTCTCAAGCCTGCAATTTGCTGAAGTTGTTATTTGTCATATATTCATGTGATTGTGATTTTGTTACTTGTTCAAAAGATTCCATTATGCCTACTTGCTTCGAAGAATCTATTGGAATGTGTTGTCATCAGTGCTAAAGTTAAGTCACTCCAACAAATCTATGAACTTTGTCACAACGAAATTGAAGGCATAAGTCGTGGCTTTATACCGCCTTATGTGTGATTTAATCATAGCATTCGTAATTATGCATTTCTGTGTTAATCAATCTAAGTCGTGTCTACTTGCCCTGCTCAGCCTCTGAATTTAATTGAATAGCACAGGCATCTAGTCGTAGGTTTCGATTTTAGTCAAAAAACACAAAATCCTTGCCTCGTGATTGAAAGTGCATCTCAGCCTTTTGCACATCGCAAACCCAAAAATATTGTATTATTTTATTTTATTCAGCATTAGTAAAAGCACCTCAAAAAAACACTAAAAAGTTTGTAAATTGCAAGTACATTGTGTATAGTTTTAGATTAGGTTTAGTTTACAAGGAGCTTCCCTTCTAATTCGAAGAGCAGTTTTACCAAACATCTATCCATTTTACGTTCGCACTAAAATTTGCAAAATAAAACGCTAACAATGGTGTTGCACTGACATACAAACACTTACATTTACATTACCCTGTTTCTCCTTTTATACCTCTAGAAAGCATTTGATAACTCCATTGTGATCTCGTGGCCATGGTAATGTGTATATGTTGGTAAATTATTTTGTCAACAGGCAAAATACATTTACAACAATATAAGGGGACTAAGTCCCTCCTCTATTATAAAAGGGGGTGCAGAGGGTTCCCTTTATTTATTGGAAAAATGGCACTCAGAAATATTGCTAAATTAATCCATTATAGCACAGACAATACCAAAATATGAAATATAACATTAATGGGTCAAGGCTACAATATGGATCTCATTACAATTAACTGTTATTGGCTTATAAAGCCATTCCCGTAAATAACTACCAACCAACCCCCAAAACCAACTACATACAAGAAACTAACTCCCAACTAAATAAACATTTTAATGCTAATACTAAGTCGCTAAAGTGACTCTATTACAAAATCTAAACCTTAATTTCCTAACACCCCCCCCCCTTAAGGTACAAAAAACAAAAAAGAAAGAACGGAAACACTGCAACATGGATTGACTGCAGCAACCCATTTAGAAATATGCGGAAGCGTCATCTCCACCAAATCTCCTTGCTCATCCAAAACACCCCAAACTACTCATGTCCAAGAAAATGTCTTGACCAGTGTTACAAGACTCAGACTCACCTCGGACTTGGCAAGCTGATTTTTGATCCGGACGCGGACTCAGCGCAGACTCAGCAAATTGAAAAACCCATGAAATACAAAGATTTTAAGGATTTAAAACTTGTTTCATTCACCCTTTGATAAATAGACCTTAAAGACACAGTAAACTAATCAAATAGAAGCTACTTTGATCACATACACAAGTATACACCGATCACATGAGAATAAAAGCGGATTTTAGCTAAAGGAAACAATATTGTTAGATATATAAAAATTGTCATGTGTTTCAGGCAAAGTTGGAAAACTCGGACTCGGCGCGGACTCGGCAGCCCAAAATAGGACTTGAACTCGGAACTCGACATGGACTCGCAAAAAAACTCGGCTAGGACTCGGCAAAAAAAACCGTAGTTTTTTTTTTTTTTTTAAAGAAATTAATGCATTTAGAGAACATAAGAGCCTAATTTGATTATCAATTTGTCATAATTCAAAGATTACACGTCATATGATCATCAAACACTCAATAATTGAAATTTCATAATTCATACTCATAGTTTCAAACTATCAAAATGTATAACAGCATCATAAGTTCATAAATGTTTACATATAATCATATGTCAAAATGAGGAAAACATTAACAACCAAATATAATCTACATCTTCCTCTTTCCCCTCCTAATGAAAGTCAAATTTGAAGGCCTAGAACTAGTAGGTGTTGCTATAGTATCCAAATGAGGAGATTGAGAACTAGGAGTGGTTTCTTGATCTTCAAAAGTGTCTTCGTCCTCCGCCATTGCTTCCAATCCTGCTACTTCTTCTTCTTCTGTTGCTGCTCTCTCCAATTCAGCAAGATCCTCATCAATAAGCAAGACATCAACATCATCATTTTGTTCAACAATAGTCCATTCACCATATGGATCAATATCATCCAAGTCAATGGACTCATGTGAAACACCCTCCACCTTTCTAGTTCAAAGGCGAAGGTTGTACCAAACAAAAACTAAATCATTTAGGCACTGCTGCGTCAACCTGTTTCTCTTCTTTGTGTGAATGTTCTGAAATAAACTCCAATTACGTTCACACCCAAAAGCACTACATGGCTGCGACAAGACACGAATGGCTAGCTTTTGAAGTTTTGGCATGCTAGCACCATAGTTCTCCCACCATAAATCTACAAAAACACATTTAAAAAATATAAGTATTAAGAATCAAGTTTCTAATTTCATCTTGTAGTATACTATTGAACAAATTTTTTTACCTAGTTGTTGTTTTCCTCTCCTTTCAATTGCTTGCAGTGAGGAAAAGAGTCTCCCCCTTGCACCCTTGTAGACCTTGAATAGATAAAATTTAAAAATTAAATTAAATCAAATATAGAAAATTCATAGATAGTCAACAATGAACATTGCAAATTCATAAATAAGATGTAACAAATCTAACCTCCAACTCATCAAGCACCTTGTCTCTCATCTCAGGATCAAGCACCATCCTATCGATGCATCCGACAACACCTGCCATTACCTCCTCATCAAGCTTAAATGTGTCCAAGAAGTAAAACTTCGGGTTCAAGAAGTAGGCAAAGGCATGTATTGGTTGGTGGAGTTGGTTTGTCCATCTCCAATCAATCATGCACCAAATGATTTCATATTTTCGTTTGTTGCTGCCATAGTAATGTGAAATGGCCTCTTTGGCCCTATCCATGGCCTCATATATGAAACCCATTGGCATGCCCTCTCCATCCACCATACGAAGAACCCTCACCAAAGGTTCTATCACCTAAAAAAAATAAAACAAATGTTAAATTATTACAAAATTAACCCCTCAAAAAAAAAATAGCAAATAGATTATCATGTATAAGGTTTATTTTTGTGTTTGTTACTTACCCCGATCAACTCCTCTGCATTTTTTATGAATATCTGATCAAAAACTATGCTTACAATCCTCTTCCCTTCAGGTTTAGCGGCAAATGGGGACTGCTTCCAACCATCGGACCCAAACATTTGCATGAGATGAGCATTGGCACCAAGAATGCTTTGCAATGTGAGGAAGTGGCTAGCAAATCGTGTCACTCTTGGTCGCACAAGGTCCTTGCCATTTGTGAATCTCCTCATCAAGGAAAGCACCCAAGTATGGTTGTAGATAAATTTTGTAACATTTTTGGCATCTTCAACCACACTTTTGACCCATCCAATCTTCCCAATGTCCTCTAGCAACAAGTCCAAGCAATGTGCAGCACAAGGAGACCATGCGATTGTGGGATGCCTCTCTATAAGTAGTCTACCTGCAGCTACATATGCAACTGTGTTGTCCGTTATAATTTGGACAACATTATCAACCAAACCTCCTGGATCATCCCATCTAATAAATTGCATAAAGTCTCAGCATTTTTGACTTCTTGGAGGCATCTATTGACTTTAGGAACACCAATCCACCATTAGAGGCCACTAAAAAGTTTAGGAGAGTCCTATTCCGTCCATCTGTCCACCCATCAGATAAAATGCTGCAGCCTTTTCTTCACCAAAATTTCTTTTGCTCATCAACCACAACCTGTGTATTCTTTACGGCTTGCTCTAGCAATGGCCCACTCAAATCTTTGTCTGTTGGGGTCTTAAACCCCTTACCTGCAACTGTAAGGGCATTCACCAAACCTTCCCAATATGGGTTGTCCGCCACATTGAAATGTAAATTATTGTAGTACCAAAAGTTTGTTGCTGCCATCCTAGCTTCATGATGCTTTTCCTTATTCAAACCAGTACCTTCAAGTGAAGGTTGTGCTCTTGGAACATTGCATGGAATAATGAAATTTGGTCCTGATGAAGGACCCTGGCTAGCACTAGCAGTAGCTGTAGGAGTAGAGAAAGAACCCTCAAGACTCTCCCCAAAAGATGAATGTGGCTGACGGATACTTGGGGTAGAAGTGGATCCACTCATTGCTGCTGCTAGTGCATCCTTTGTTTTTTGTTTTTCATCTTTTTTCATCTCATACTCAGCAAGGGGGGCCTTCATTTCTCTAACAATCTCAGGAGTCAATTTAGAGCATACATCCACATTTTGCCGAGGTATTCTTGCAAGGTGGTATTTTAATCTGTTTATTCCTCATGTCATCCATTTCTTGCATTCAGTACATGTCACCTCACCCTTTTTATTTCCTGGTATCCCATACTTCCATGCAGGGTCTTTTCTCATTCCCCTTGGGTTTGAAGATGACATTGTTGTTTCAAGTTCAACATGAAAAAAAAAATCAGCAAGGGTTTGGTAAAAAATCAGCAAATAAATGAGATTCAAACATTTACAAAAAAAATAGAATGCAAAACCAAGCTTGAAATAGTAGAAATTAGGATATTAAGGGAAATAGAAAAAAATTTGGCAGCATTTCCCCTTATTTTTCTTTTTTTTTTTAATTTTGAATTGAAAATAACAAAAAAAAAAGAGAAGTTAAATCACTTACCTGGCTCTATGATGATCTCCTTAGCTCATCTTCTCGGGTGCTTTCAAGCCGACTTCAAGTGCAGACCTGTTTTTTTGCAAGGCACAGTGGTGAAATGAGCAAAAAATGAAAAAAATTGAGGGTTTTATGTTCTTTTTTCACGTCCTAGGCACGGCGCGAGTCCCGTCCAGGGACTCGCCAGGACTCAACTCGCGAGTCCGTGCTGAGTCGACTCGGCAAGCTCAAGGACTCACGAGTCGCAGCGAGTCCACAACGAGTCCGCAGAGTCCTCAAACAATGGTTTTAGATGTACAAAACTCATGGATTATGATATCAATGGCATCAAACAAAAATCACAATATGAAGTCATGAACTATGGTAGAAAGGAGCTTGTATTGCTCAGCCCAACATTGCTAGCTCTATGTGGAGTCATGTGTTTGTATCTCAAACAAATCTGCAAATGTTGCTACAACCAAAGGAGCATTACTCAGAATAAGACTAGCAAATCAGAAGTATAAATGTAATTCAATTACTCGGGATTTAATTGGAAAAAAATCAAAAGATAAAAAAAATGTTATTTTTCCCATTGTTTGAGGACTCGTCGTGGACTCGCCGCAACTCACGAGTCCCTAAGCTCGCCGAGTTGACTCAGCATGGACTCGCGAGCCGAGTCCAGGCGAGTCCCGTGCAGGGACTCGCGCCGCGCCTAGGACGTGAAAAAGAACATAAAACCCTCAATTTTTTTTCATTTTTTGCTCATTTCACCACTGTGCCTTGCAAAAAAATAGGTCTGCACTTGAAGTCAGCTTGAAAGCACCTGAGAAGACGAGCTAAAGAGATCATCATAGAGCTAGGTAAGTGATTTAACTTCTCTTTTTTTTTTGTTTTTTTCAATTCAAAATCAGAAAAATCAAGAAAAATAAAGGGAAATGCTACCAATTTTTTTTCTATTTCCCTTAATAACCTAATTCCTACTATTTCTAGCTTGGTTTTGCATTCTATTTTTTTGCAAATGTTCGAATCTCATTTATTTGCTGAATTTTTTTATTTCATGTTGAACTTGAAACAACAATGTCATCTTCAAACCCAAGGGGAACGAGAAAAGACCCTGCATGGAAGTATGGGATACCAGGAAATAAAAAGGGTGAGGTGACATGTACTGAATGCAAGAAATGGATGACATGAGGAATAAACAGATTAAAATACCACCTTGCAAGAATACCTCGGCAAAATGTGGATGTATGCTCTAAATTGACTCCTGAGATTGTTAGAGAAATGAAGGCCCCCCTTGCTGAGTATGAGATGAAAAAAGATGAAAAACAAAAAACAAAGGATGCACTAGCAGCAACAATGAGTGGATCCACTTCTACCCCAAGTATCCGTCAGCCACATTCATCTTTTGGTGAGAGTCCTGAGGGTTCTTTCTCTACTCCTACAGCTACTGCTAGTGCTAGCCAGGGTCCTTCATCAGGACCAAATTTCTTTATTCCACACAATGTTCCAGGAGCACAACCTTCACTTGAAGGTACCGGTTGGAATAAGGAAAAGCATCATGAAGCTAGGATGGCGGCAGCAAACTTTTGGTACTACAATAATTTACCTTTCAATGTGGCGAATAACCCATATTGGGAAGGTTTGGTGAATGCCCTTACAATTGCAGGTAAGGGGTTTAAGACCCCGACAGCCAAAGATTTGAGTGGGCCATTGCTAGAGCAAGCCGTAAAGAATACACAGGTTGTGGTTGATGAGCAAAAGAAATTTTGGCGAAGAAAAGGCTGCAGCATTTTATCTGATGGGTGGACAGATGGATGGAATAGGACTCTCCTAAACTTTTTAGTGGCCTCTAATGGTGGATTGGTGTTCCTAAAGTCAATGGATGCCTCCAATGAAGTCAAAAATGCTGAGACTTTATGCAATTTATTAGATGGGGTGATCCAGGAGGTTGGGGTTGATAATGTTGTCCAAATTATCACGGACAACGCAACTGCATATGTAGCTGCAAGTAGACTACTTATGGAGAGGCATCCCACAATCGCATGGTCTCCTTGTGCTGCACATTGCTTGGACTTGTTGCTAGAGGACATTGGGAAGATTGGATGGGTCAAAAGTGTGGTTGAAGATGCCAAAATGTTTCAAAATTTATCTACAACCATACTTGGGTGCTTTCCTTGATGAGGAGATTCACAAATGGCAAGGACCTTGTGCAACCAGGAGTGACACGATTTGCTAGCCACTTCCTCACATTGCAAAGCATTCTTGGTGCCAATGCTCATCTCATGCAAATGTTTGTGCCCAATGATTGGAAGCAGTCCCCATTTGCCACTAAACCTGAAGGGAAGAGGATTGTAAGCAGAGTTTTTGATCAAACATTCATCAAAAATGCAGAGGAGTTGATCGGGGTAAGTAACAAACACAAAAATAAACCTTATACATGATAATCTATTTGCTGTTTTTTTTTTAAGGGGTTAATTTTGTAATAATTTAACATTTGTTTTGATTCTTTTAGGTGATAGAACCTTTAGTGAGGGCTCTTCGTATGGTGGATGGAGAGGGCATGCCAATGGGTTTCATATATGAGGCCATGGATAGAGCCAAAGAGGCTATTTCACATTACTATGGCGGCAACAAACGAAAATATGAAATCATTTGGCGCATGATTGATCGGAGATGGACAAACCAACTCCACCAGCCGATACATGCCTTTGCCTACTTCTTGAACCCAAAGTTTTACTTCTCGGACACATTTAAGGCTAATGAGGAGGTCATGGCAAGTGTTGTCGGATGCATCGATAGGATGGTGCCTGATCCTGAGATGAGAGACAAGGAGCTTGATGAGTTGGAGGTGAGATTTGTTACATCTTATTTATGAATTTGCAGTGTCCATTGTTGACTATCTATGAATTTTCTATATTTGATTTAATTTAATTTTTAAATTTTATCTATTCAAGGTCTACAAGGGTGCAGAGGGGAGACTCTTTTCCTCACTACAAGCAATTGAAAGGAGAGGAAAACAACAACCAGGTAAAATTATTTGTTCAATAGTATACTACAAGATGAAATTAGAAAATTGATTCTTACATTTTTTACTTTATTCTTAATACTTATATTTTTTAAATTTGTTTTTGTAGATTTATGGTGGGAGAACTATGGTGCTAGCACGCCAAATCTTCAAAAGCTAGCCATCCGTGTCTTGTCACAGCCATGTAGTGCTTCTGGGTGTGAACGTAATTGGAGTTTATTTGAGAACATTCACACAAAGAAGAGAAACAAGTTGACCCAGCAGCACCTAAATGATTTAGTTTTTGTTCGGTACAACCTTCACCTTCGAACTAGAAAGGTGGAGGGTGTTTCACATGAGTCCATCGACTAGGATGATATTGATCCATATGGTGAATGGACTATTGATGAACAAAATGATGATGCTGATGTCTTGCTTATTGATGAGGATCTTGCTGAATTGAAGAGAGCAGCAACAGAAGAAGAAGCAGCAGGATTGGAAGCAATGGCGGAGGACAAAGACACTTTTGAAGATCAAGAAACCACTCCTAGTCCTCAATCTCCTCATTTGGATACTATAGCAACACCTACTAGTTCTAGGCCTTCAAATTTGACTTTCATTAGGAGGGGAAAGAGGAAGATGTAGATTATATTTGGTTGTGAGTGTTTTCCTCATTTTGACAAATGATTATATGTAAACATTTATAAACTTATGATGCTGTTATACATTTTGATAGTTTGAAACTATGAGTATGAATGATGAAATTTCAATTATTGAGTGTTTGATAATCATATGCCATGTGTAATCTTTGAATTATGACAAATTGATAATCAAATTAGGCTCTTATGTTCTCTAAATGCATTAATTTCTTTTTTTTTTTAAACTAGGATTTTTTTTTTGCCAAGTCCTAATCGAGTTTTTTCCCGAGTCCATGCCGAGTCTCGAGTCCGAGTCCTATTTTGGGCTGCTGAGTTCATGCCGAGTCGGAGTTTTACAGCTTTGGTTTTTCATCCAACATGGCCCAAAATGATTTTTATTTTTTGCTTTTTAAAACTAGTGCGGGGATTTGGGGGTAGCACCCCCAGTAGGGTCAAGGGGCAGTGCCCCTGGCACGCTCCCCTATCATGATATAGGACGAGGTCGAGGGGCAGAGCCCCCGCCACCAAGACCAAATTAAAGTCTTTGAGACCACACAGACCTTCATGGCGCATGTCATTTTTCATAATTTTATTGCTTTTAAATAGCCTTCAAAAGTCCTCCTCCAAACCCTTCAAAAAATGCTTGACTTTCACGTTTTTATGTGTAGGAGAGCATTTTAAGTGTTTTTGTTTTGAGTCTTTTTGTTTTTTTCTTTTATTTTTCTTACTTTTTTCTTGCCACAGCCAAGTTTGACCCTCGGGACTCGTCGGTTCTGGCAAGTCTGAGACTCGAGTCTCGAGTCCCAAAGACTTGTTTTCTACTCCTCACCTCACGACTCGACAAATTTGGGCAAGTCTAGGTGAGTCCTATAACTATGGTCCTGACTGACCACCAATTTTTTGTGGAACACCCCAAAGTGCTTATGTCCAAGAAAATGTCCTAGCTAACCATCAAACCTCCTCAAAACACTCCAAACTGCTCTTGTCCAAGCAAATGAAAGATTATCCAACAATACCTATGAATCAAGACATACTCAATTATCCACAATTACATCACCCTTCTTGTGAATCGAGACACTCAATTATCCGCAAGAAAAACACCAACCAACTGTGAATCGCAACTTACTCAATTATCCACAGTAACACTCCTCTCTTTGTAGATCGAGACATACTCAACTATCCACAAATACAAACATGCAAGTCTATGGATCGAAACATACTCAAGTATCCATAGATACAAATCACCCAGTTTGTGGATCAAGGCATACTCAACTATCCACAAACCATAAAACTACCAAGCCCCCTGCTCCATGAAGGGACTCAAATATGGAATTGGTGCTTCTCGTGCAAAGTATCATCCATGAGCGAGAAGCTAGCTCGAGATAATAATATTCCTCCAGCCTCTGGTGCCTCTAGCCTCCAATTTGACCCTGTTAGTCCTTATCCACTAGAGGTAGCACTACACTCTCCGAAAGCCCTATCAACACAAACAATATTTTCAGGCATATTTGTAAATCTTATAATGCAATAAGATGTTGGGTTCAACCAAAATGCATCCATACAATAAAACTATGTCTCCAACCAAACAATTGACTTTAAAAATTATCAATACCAAGATTGCAATAAACTAATACCTTTGAACTTGTAACTTCCAATGACATCAATATTTTAACCTTCCTTCTCTCCAACCAAAATAATATCAATACTTATTGAATAAAGCAGCTTTTAATTTTTCAAAATTGTAAAATATTTACCTTATATCTCCAAAGCTACTTTTACAAATATCTTCAACAACCTTTCATTATACATAAATTAGTAATCTTCTTTTCTTTTCATTTGCATCCATTCTAACAAAAAATTGATTTCTTCTACTAAGATTTTCTGTTTTCAAAAAAAGGGAAGCAATGTCAATAAAAAATTCACCATGGCAATGTTTGGATCTTACTGAGAATGGCAGGCCGCAGTACGGAACGATGTATTCTCTAGTGCTCCAAATTATGATCGGGATTCCATCACCAAAATCCCCTGCAAACTCAACCAATCTATTTTTGCTCGGCTTTGTTATGATTCCGCATCCTGCACTTCCTTCTCTCTTTTCACCGTGTTGTGCAAGATCCAAATTTTTTGGAATTAACAAACAACAATCCTGCTTTGAAACATCAGCGATGCCTTTTTTTAACTATGTGTTGCCTTGTAATGCTTTCTTGGCTGTCCGTACTCTAACCCAAACCTCCCACTTCACCACAATTTGGAGAGACACTAGCAAACCTGGTGAATATGGCTTCACATCCTCTGTGTCTGTATTGGAAACCTTCTCTCCACCATTGTCAATTCGCCTCTCCCTGTCTCTCACCACTACCTCTTCATAAAATACATATATTCATCAATGATTTGATGCTACTGAGAGTGCTAGTCTCAATACATCGACTGCAGGGATGAATGCTTTAGAGATAGAACAGTTACATGCTCTCATACCATATTGGAAAACAGCACTCAAAAATATTGCAAAATTAATCCATTATAGCACAGATAATACCAATATATGAAATATAACATTAATGCTTTGGGGCTTCAATCCATCTCATTACAATGAAGTTGTATTGGCTTATAAAGACATTCCCATAAATAACTACCAACCAACTACATACGGGAAACTAACTCCCAACTAAATAAACATTTTAATGCCAATACTAAGTCACTAAGATGACTTTATTACAAAATGTAAACCTTAATTTCCTAACATTGTTCAATTCTAAATGAGTATTTACAGGTTATTCTACTTGGAATTCACAAATGAGAAAAAAACTTGCAGATTTTGATGTATGTGAAACCAAAGAACAAAAGGGTAAATTGCATGCTTAAACGAAATCAAAGCAAAGTTTACTTGAGCACAGAAGAAAAATCGATAAACAGCAACGTAAGGAATATAACTCATGCGAACATCAGATTTAAAAATGACAACCACAAAAGTATTAAGAGAGATATCAAACACAAACTTTCGAGTCTTCCTTTGAATCCATTTTTCTTGAAATTCAAAGCTTTCCATTACAAATGCTATATTGTTTCTCCAAAATGGCATGACAGCCCAAAAAAAATCCTTTACAAAATGTATATCTCAGACATTTATAAGTTCACTTTCCAAAAAGTAGTTTTCTCCTGCCCTAACCACCCTTTAGTCCTTTTTGAATAAAAATATTTTTATATCAAGGCAATTTCATAGACACCTTTATTTTAGTTACTCTATGACTGGCCTACTTTTGATGATTCCCTTTAGGAAGGTGAGACCCTCCTTTAGTCAGGTCGATTAGATTTGATTTATTGAAATCCTTCTTTACCGTGTAAACTTTGTACAACTCTATTGCCTCCGCTTTATCTTCATCAGGGGTATCTGTGTACCTTGCTAATCTATCCCACGAGTAGAGTAGATCCAGAAGCATTACAGTTTACTCAGAATGGACTGAGGATTTTTTTTTGTCTAAAGGTACTACAAGAGCTTTACACTTTACTGATTACTCAGAATGGACTGTGTAAACTTTTATTTTTACAAAGGTATTCCAAAAGCATTACAATTTACTCAAAATGGACTTTCTTTATTCATAGATACACCTATTTATACATAAACTCAGTCATAAAGTCTTACTATAAAACTCCAACTTCAACAGCACAAGACTTCCCTATTTTAACTTATAAACCTACAGCTAATCTACTATTACAAGCTCATATGTACTTTTACAAGCTCATACGTATGAGTTATCTACATACACAAGTCCCTAAATAATAGCTATTCCATTTAGATTGGAGAGTTATACTCCAACATTCCCTTAATGCTACAATACTAAACTGATTGACAACATAAACACAAATTGAAATCTTCATGTTAATCAGCTTTACCCCTTCCCCATTTTCAAATCTTGCAGGCATCAAACTCTATCAAGCTGTCTTGTCTCTTTCTTAAAGGGATAATTTCCAAATTCTCGAAATCCCAAATTTCCCGAAGTCCTGAATTATTAAACAGCAATCCATATTGAGCTAAACCTCAGATTCTCCCTCTCACCTCAGAGATTCATCTTCTTCAAAATAAAAGCACAATGGTTGTCCTATGCAATTCTTTGTTGAGAGTGTTTTTACTCGTCGGGGCCATTTGAACAGTTTCGGAGCCTGCTAATTAGTTGCAATAATTTGGAATGTAAAAATAATTAGTTTCTCAATCATTTGTTTCTCATCTTCGTAATAGCTTATGGAGTGTAATCTAAATAGTTGAAGCAAAAATTAACACAATTTTCTTTTTACAAGCTTTACAACTTGAATTCATGGACTCTGAAAATCTAACGTTTATTATTAAAAATAACTAGTGTTTTAATCCATAGTATTCGTGGATTTGCATTATTCGTGAGCACAGGAATGATAAGTAACCCCGAATCCCGATGATGTTTCACCTCATATAAATCATGAACTATATTGCACCATGCATGTTGAAAAGAAAAACGAAAAAGATTGGGCTAATAAAGGATAGCATATAAGCTAATAAAATTTGACCTGTACAAGTGCAGAGAGGTCATCCTCTACTCGTATCCTCCCTCCACATTGAAGGACTTGGCTGTTCCTCTGCCTATGAGCAGCCCGCTTGTGCGTGCTTGAAAGACAAAAGACGTAGGCAGCCGAGCTGAAACTCAGACCCCAACTCAGACTGGAACTAGGAATGGTAAAAATAGACATAGCAAATTCGCACCTCCCAATCTTTCTAATTAGCTCTCCTCTTACGAAGTCACGACTAATAGGAATATAGAAGGTTTACGAACAATTTTTTCTCACGAAACGTAGTTCTAATAATTTACAAACTACTTTTAAAACGTGGAGGTTTGATTGGTTGCACCTTTTTTGGATTCATGATTTCTTGGAGTCATTTTGGTCGGACCCCTTTTCATGGCATATAGTTTTGTTGGGAAATTGGCCTCGTCTCCAATTTAAATTTATTCAGATTTGGTTTATTTTTAAGGTGGAGATTCTCTTTAGCATTTGGAAAGATAGAAATGTTGGCAAGAGAAACTGTGTGGCTTCATGAGTGTTGTCATTGATGGCAACAAAGTCTATCCCACACATCCGTAGCACATAGTTTGTCTCTACCGGAAGTCAAATGAAAAGTGTTTTGGTCCGGTAAACAAGAACAGAACATGCAGCAAGGTCCGACAATCAGGTCCGGATCTCTCAGATGGTGTAACTCAGAAAGTTGCGGATTTGGACAAGCAAGAGGAGTACCATGTCTACTACATTCCAGAGATTGAGCCTCCGATGATAAATGAGTGAAAAGATATGAGCATCTAAGTGTTGGGTTCCTGACAGACAGAGTAGACCGAGGAAGAATTGACCGGCAGAAAATCAGACTTTAATCTAGATGAGAAATTGATAGTGATCAAGCTATTTGAGGGATCATACATGGTTGGCCGACATGATTGATGACTTCTATGTCTATGTTTTTGATACGCATCACATATTAAGCATAGATTCAGCTGACAGACCAGTATTTTGTAAATATCTTGAGCATTCCGGTTGCTGACTAGGAAAATGTTGAAATCCTTGGTGCGGATATATATACCAGATTGATTTCGGTATAAAGGTGTGTGTGGGATAAAAAAATGTGCGAGAAAAGGTAGAGATAAGTGTAAAAGCAGCAATACAGGTCTGGCATGTAACAGAACAGCAGCACTTAAGCAGAGGAAGAATGAAGTGCATTAGATCAGAATATTGAGCCTAACCGGAACTAAACCTCAACATATATGGATGTCTCTCTTCAGTTTGAACATCAGGTTACCTTCTATAAAACATTGTAGACAGTGAGTCTCTTGTAGGCAGTGTGCCTCTTGTGAGCAGTGTGTTCAGGCAGTGAACCCTAATTGGCAAGAATCATTTTGTACTTCTTATTCTTTTAATAGAGAATACAATCTTGGGTTTGTCACCCCGTGGTTTTTCCCTTAACAGGGTTTTCCACGTAAAAATCCTTGTGTTATGTGTGTTGATTTTATTTCTGCTCTCATGATTATGTATGCTCTTATGTTTTGATGTTGCATTAATATTAAAGTAGAAAAGAAAGTTAAGGTATTTAAGATAACTAATTCACCCCCCCTCTCAGTTATCTGCCTTGTTTCCAACAATTGGTATCAGAGCCAAATTCCTCTAAACAGAGCTTAACAGCTTGAGGAAGATATAGGAATCTCAATGGATACGTATGGTATGAACAACTTCAATCTGCCCTAGATGATCTTGAGCAATCTCACTCTGAAGTCAATAACTTGAGAGAAAAACTCAAACAAGCTGATGATTTCATAAATGAGCTAAAAGAAAAACTGAGTATCTCTGTGAAAAAGAGAAAGGAGCTACTTCAACAGTTAGCAAGTCAAAGTGAAGCCAATGATTCTAATGAAGATTCGATTGAAAAAAACAAGCTATGTGAGAAGCTATCAAAAGAAGTCATTATGGTAAGGCATGAAATGGAATCAAGGGTTATGAGATTTACCCAAGAAATTGAAGAAAAAAGAAAAATTGAAGATAATCTAAATCAATCTCTCAAGGAGAAATCAGAGGACTACCACAAAATGGATAGAATAATCAGGCATCTGGAATCTGATCTTGAAGAAGCTAGAGATAATGAAGAACAACTTAAGAATCAGATAGACACTCTTAAACAAGATCTTCAAACAACAAATGAATATAAAGAGAAATTCAAGATAAGCTCAGCTCAACTTGAAGTTCTTCTTGAAAGCCAAAAGAGGGTAGATGACAAGCGTGGCTTGGGGTATGAGAAAGGTGAAAGCTCCAGATCCAGTCAGAAGAACTCTGGATCAAGAAATCCAAGAAACAGGCCTAGAAGACCTCTGGTAAGGCAACCAAATGCTCAAAGATATCCATCCTTCAATGGATACTGCTATAATTGCAACGACTTCGGTCATAAAGCAACTCAATGTAGAAGAAGAATGAATCAGACTAATTCATCCTTCTCCAGACAATGTTTCAACTACAAAAGGTATGGTTACAAATCTCATGAATGCAGCAATATGCAAATAAACAATTCATTCAATGGTAGATGTTTTGCATGCAATAGAATGGGACATATGGCTAATCAATGTAGATCAAGAGGATATCAGTCAAATATGTAAAGAAATGTTGTTTGTTACAATTGCAATAGATCTGATCATATTGCCAAATTCTACAGAAGTAAGAATCAGGATAAAAAATCAAAATCAAGATAAAGGAAAAGGCAAAGTGAATGCAGATGAAGTTCAAAGGGAGGTGAACAAGATTTGGGTGAAGAAGAGTACAGAAAATGTTGTGGATGGATCCGCACCAGAATCTAATGCTGATACTCCTTCCGGAGTCTAAACATATGAGCTCTGGCTCAGGGGGAGTCACAAAGGAAAATAAATTCCCCCAGCCAGTCAATCGGTGCTTAAATTTGGCACATGGAATGTTGCGGATTAAAGGGTTCTCAGAGAAATATTTAAATAACCCTCGGTAAAAATATGAAAGATCCGCAAGGAGTTTTGAAGAGTTTAATCATCCAAGATTGATCCGGTTTGATAGCCATCTGGTAAAAGCAGGATTTTCACAGTTAGCTCCAATATGATTCAAAATTGAAATATCTTGATCTGCGGATAAATGGCATGATTGGAGGAAAGGAGATACATTGTCAATTATCACTAAAAATAATTCTAAGTGCATCTCAGTGATTCGAAAAGATCTCTCTCAGAACAAGAAAGAACAAGGCAACCGGAATAACTTAAGTTGTGCATTTATTGCAACAAGAAATTAGGGTTTGCGCAAAGATAAAAGGGTTCTTTTATTCATCATTTGCACATTTGCATTCAAAAAGAAGAAAGGAAGAGCTCTGCATCAAGATTGTTTCAACCTTCTTAAAGATCAACCGCAGAATCTGATTCAACCAGTGATCTTTTCCAGCTCATTTTATGACCCCTAGAAGCGTAAAAAGGTATTTCCATTTTTTAATATCTCTCTGAATCTTTTGCAAAGATGGCTACACCAAATGTTGTTAAGATCACTGATAGGTTGCGCCCAAAGTTCAAGAAGCACCCTTACAAATCCCTAGAAGTTGATCCCTTAGGCACTTTTTCTAGCATTCCGCATGGGGTTCTACACGTAGAAGATGTTAGGGTATACATCCACGCAAATATTAAGGAATTTGGAGAATCTAAGCTGATGGATATCTACCACAAACAATTGATAGATGAAAATTTTGAACTCAAACCTCAATACAAGGCCCTCCGGGATAAGCATTTCGGACATTGCATCCACTTTCCCTATTTTGCAGAAGATGAATGGGTCTGGTATGTTCTGAGCAGAATACATGATAACTTCGTGTGGTTGATGAAGCCCTTCAAGATAACAAAAGATGTCATTAGGGCAGTAACCAGATTGCACTCATCTGGTGGGTTGCCTGCTCTCAAATTTGTCAAGAACCAAACAGTAAGTGAGGCTACCGGATCAAAGTTTGACAAAAGAGCAATGACAATAGAAAATATCACAAATCCGGATATCAAATTTACCTCTATGATAATTGGCTATAAAATATATCATTCTAGTAGGGAGAACTCTGTGTTTGGAACTGCAATATATACTGCATATCAGATGCTAAAGGAAAATGTAGATTATGATCTATGCGACCTTCTTCTGAACCAACTATTAGAAAACTTGCAGAAGATCAAGAAGGACAAGAAGAACTCATTCAAGTATGGTGGCTTAATACTATGTATGTTCTTTTACTATATGAATGAGCTACCCAGATCAAGTGGCTGGGTATGACAAAATGACAGACCAGTTGCCATACGAATCAGAGACTACATGTATGGGCATGGTGATGTCAAGGCTCAAAGTACAACACTCTGGGGATACTTCAAGAACTTCCAAAGTATGATGCAGGCTAGAGAAAGAATCCCCCAATCTATAGTTGAAAAATACAAGGATACAATGTGTTTCATGGTAGACACTGATCAATGCCTAATGGAGGCAGTTGAGCCCAGAACAGTCTGGATTATGCCAATGGGCTATGAGGTAGATGAGAAAATCCTGAAGCTACATGTCCAACACTTGATGAGTCAGCCTAAGGACCTTGAGGCAGAAAAGTTTGGAACCTTTCAAGAATTAAGTGTAAAGATTCATGTTGAACTAAGACAACCAGATATGAAAAGAAAAGTGAGAAGGGAAGTAGAGGAAATTGCCAAGAAATATGGCATATCAAAGGAGGCAGTTGATGCAAATAAAGAGAAAATAGAAAGATTTGAAAAGGAAAAACAAGAAGTAGAAAAAGAAAGTGTTCCGGTACAAGTCTCCTCCTAGACTAGATCCTTAAAGAGCTTTGTACCTGCCACCTCTAATAGCTCAAGAGCCTCAAAACCGAAAGCCAAGACATCCGGAAAAGGAGAGAAGAGAACGAAAACAAAGGCCACAAGGTCATACATAAGCCAAAAGGATGATGAAGAAACAGTCTAATGAGGAAGTAAAGAAAATAAAGAAAAAGAAGAAAACATCCAGGGAATCCTCTGTCAGTAAAAACAAAGAAGAAGAGGCAGAAGAATTTGTTGAAAGGCCTACTTTCTCTATTGATGATGTCATCAAGGCAGTCACTGTGGATGAGAATCTACAACCAATGACAAAATTTTATGATAAAGTGTAGTGACACAGACAAAAAGATCTTGGAAGAAGCTACAATTAAGTACCTAAATATTTATAATAAAACATTCATTGAAATCATCTCTCTAATTCCCAAAAGTTTAGAGAAGGTACTTGAACTGAGAAAGGAGAATGCTAAGGCAAAGGACTTAGAGATCTGAGAACATATTGCTATTCAGCTCTATCCTTCCATTACTCCAAAGCAAATGAACATGATCTTTAAGGACTACAAGGATGAATTCTAGAGCAAAGCAAGAATGAACAAACTAATGTTTGGAGAGACTGATCAGGTAGCAAAAGAAATAGAAGACATCCTCCAGAATGCCTTCAAAAGATTCAACCTTCCTGTCATAGAGGAAATAAATGAGGAACCTTCTACCATGGATGTCGAAGGATTAAGTGCATCAAAGGAAGAATCTATTGAGAAAATTATAGAAGGGTCAAAAGAGATGGATGAGGAGAAGACTAAGGACTTGGATTCCTCTGTTCCGAAAGAGGAACTCCATGAAGAAGTTAACATCTCTCTTCTGGATCCCCCTGCAGACTCTAGAACTGAAGGAGAAGGAAGAAAAGAGGAGAAATTGAGTCAAGTAGAAGATGAAAAGGGAAGAGAAGAAGAACAAACAGAGAAGATCTTTGATGACAGTTCTAAGGCTGCAAAAGGAAAGAAGACTCTGTCTCCAGCAAGAGACACTGCAGAAGCAGTGAAAAACTTCTTGACCAAAGAGATGATGGAGATAGATGAACCGGAACTATTTCAAGGACCACTCAATTTTGAGTCCCTCTCTCCGGTCTAGACAATGAAGGTAGCATCTTTTTCTCAAGCTAAAGCAAAAGAAAAGCTTCTAAAGTCTCACATGGAAGACTGTGAGCTGATAGAGATTGCATCCAGAGTGCTAGAAAAGATCATGCCATCCTTCCAAAAGGATCTTTCGGCCTCTCCATCCAGCAACTTGAAATCTTTGGTTAACTCTATTAGCACCCATTTTGATTCTTTGGAGAAATCGACAGAAGAGAAAGTTCAGAAAGAATTTTTGGGAAAGAGATTCACTGAGGTGTAGGGACTCATAACTAATGACATGAGGACCCTGGATATTGGGATAAAGAGCCTAGAAAATGCTCTTAAAGATCGTTGAGAAATGTATAAATTTTGTCTATCCTGGTCTAAAGTGACAGAGGATATTGAAAAGAAGGTGAAAGAACAAGAAGATAAACTATCAAGTTTATCTCAGAATTTTGATCCCCTCACCACATCTATAATGAATCAAGAGTGCTAGGCCATCGCCATTATAAATGAAATAAAGAGGCTTGAAAAGGAGAGGAAGAATACAATAAGTAGGATGAGTGAACTTAGAGGGATAATTATCCCTAAGTTAGAGGTCATGCATGAGGCCTTAAATGATGCTTAGACCACAGCCCAGACCGGTGATCCGGTAGACTTAAGAAGGGCAAAAGCTTATGCATTCTTGTTAAGTGGTCACATTTCAATTTTGGACAGGATGAAATAGAGTTGGGCAATAGAATTTATATAGATGAAGACCACCTTTTGTGGATATACTTAAGTATATGTAAGTATAACATGTTTATATACTTATGCGGCCATGTATAGGATGATTTTTGCAAATTTTGGTGTGCGGATTCCACCCTTTGCCATTGATGTCAAAGGGGGAGTGAGGAGTAGTGAAAAATGTGGGATCCAGCTAAGGGGGAGCTCTGATAAAATAGTGCATAAGATGAAGCATTAGCCAAGGGGGAGTTTGTTGCGACACTTAGTCATTTTTCACTAAGTGTTGCCATTAATGCCAAAAGGGGAGATTGTTGGCAAGAGACACTGTGTGGCTTCATGAGTGTTATCATTGATGGAAACAAAGTCTATCCTACACATCTGCAGCACATAGTTTGTCTCTACCGGAAGTCAGATTGAAGAGTGTTTTGGTCTGGTAAACAAGAACAGAGCATGCAGCAAGGTCCGACAATCAGGTCCGGATCTCTCAGATGGTGTAACTCAGAAAGTTGCGGACTTGGACAAGTCAAGAGGAGTACCATGTCTACTACATTCTAGAGATTGAACCTCCGGTGATAAATGAGTGAAAAGATATGAGCATCTAAGTGTTGGGTTCTTGATAGACAGAGTAGACTGAGGAAGAACTAACCGGCAGAACATCAGACTTTAATCCAGATGAGAAATTGATAGTGATCAAGCTATTTGAGGGATCATACATGGTTGGCCGACATGATTGATGACTTCTATGTCTATTTTTTTGATACGCATCACATATTAAGCATGGATTCAGCTGACAGACTAGTATTTTGT
Organism: Cunninghamia lanceolata; assembly: GCA_027924645.1. Classification (NCBI taxonomy): domain Eukaryota; kingdom Viridiplantae; phylum Streptophyta; class Pinopsida; order Cupressales; family Cupressaceae; genus Cunninghamia; species Cunninghamia lanceolata. The sequence continues at coordinate 13,554,635 of BSBN01000352.1, read as the reverse complement.
AAATATTTTGAGCATTCCAGTTGCCGACTAAGAAGATGTTGAAATCCTTGGTGCAGATATATATACCAGATTGATTTCGGTATGAAGGTGTGTGTGGAGTAAAATAATGTGCGAGAAAAGGTAGAGATAAGTGTAAAAGTAGCAATACAGGTCTGGCATGTGACAGAACAACATCACTTAAGCAGAGGAAGAATGAAGTGCATTAGATTAGTATATTGAGCCTAACCGGAACTGAACCTCAACATATATAGATGCCTCTCTTCAGTTCAAACATCAGGTTACCTTCTATAAAACATTGTAGACAGTGAGTTTCTTGTAGGCAGTGTGCTCAGGCAGTAAGCCCTAATTGGCAAGTGCCATTTTGTACTTCTTATTCTTTTAACAGAGAATACAATCTTTAGTTAGTCACCTCGTGGTTTTTTCCCTTAACAAGGTTTTCCACGTAAAAATCCTTGTGTTATGTGTGTTGATTTTATTTCTGCTCTCATGATTATGTATGCTCTTATGTTTTGATGTTGCATTAATATTAAAGTAGAAAATAAAGTTAAGGTATTTAAGATAACTGATTCACCCCCCCTCTCAATTATCTGCCTTGTTTCTAACAAGAAATTCTACTCTCTTTATGAGATGTACTGCAGATGTTTATTTTTCATTGTACACTAATGCTATGATTTGCTCTAATGTGTTTATGCAAATTCAAGTGTAAGTAAACAAAGTTGCCCTTAAAGTTGCTCATTTACAAGTGCTTTTAGAACACTGGGGTAATGCCCCTTGCACGTTGTTAGAGTACCATCTCTTTCTGCTTCCCACCAGGGTCACTCAATGCCACATGGGCATAGATGTGGATGTAGCCAACCTACCAGAAGAGATCATCGCTTCCAATCGCATGGCTCTCAACCTAAAAGAACCAAGGATCATGTTGCCCATGGTTAGTCTTAGCCCTCGCAACCACCATCTACCTCTTCTCATGGGTGTGATCCTCCCAACTGGCTAAAGTCTATCAAGTTTCATCACCTGGATCTAGCTATTTCTCATGTTTGTGCTCAACATCCTATAGATAAAGACCAAGAGAAAGAAGGTGCTCTAACTGGTTAGGAACCGATTGATGATGGTTCCATCCCCACTGATGTATAGGGTAAACCAAATCATTGTGATCCCCCTCTTGATGGTGTTGCTCTCATCGCTTAGCAGCTTTATTGTTGTTTCTTAATGTTTGGGCTTAGCCCTGCTTAGACTTTTCTTGTCTTTTATTTTGGACTTGGGTCCCACTTAAACTTTAAGGGTGTACCTTCTACCACCCACCCATTTTTTTGTGAATAGTGTATTATTCTCCTATAAAAAGTAATAAAGTCATTATTCATCAAAAAAAGTAAAGGTGATATCAGATCATGTCCTAAAGTTTCACAAATTAGGTCAAATTTAAGAAAACAAAAGAATATAATACATGGTTCAAAAAAGTAATGCTCAAACCAATATATCATTTTTTTTAACAAAATAATTAAGCAGCAAGTGGTGGATCAAGGTCATTTGGCTTGAAGTCACACCTAACATCTAGCAAATTCTCACCATTTTAAATGGGTTCCCAACCTATATTGCATTGTTTGTTTCATCCTATTCTTGTTTCACAAGCTACTAACCATCCTCTTAGAGAAGCAAAATAGCCAAAGGTGAGGATATTTATCTTGTTCATCCAACTGAACCCAACCATGTCACTGGGAAGACATTGAAGAAGGATGGTTGTTGGGAAAAGGAGACCATCCTACATGGCTATGAAAGTGCCAACAAGAGTTGGTGTTGTGGCCTCATCTTTAGCCCCTACACGAGAAATAGTTATAGGGTGAACATAGTGATACAGAAACTTATGGAGGTCATAACTTTTGAGTTGGGAGTCCGTTTGAGCTAAAATTTGGTGTGAAGATGCGTCTTGAGGAGTTGATTGAAATGCTGACCGAACCAAGTTCGTTTGGTTGACATTTTGACATTTATTCAGGGTCATTTTCAATCATCTAGGGCCTCAACTTGAAGTCTTAATGATTTTTTGGGATTTTTCAAAATGTTTATTCTAATTAGTTTCGAACTCTTACATGTAATTAGATTAGAAAGTTGATAATTAGGCTTACTTCAATTAGTCACAAATAAATGAAAATGTTCATGACCATGCCAGTAAGCATGTGAAATTTCCTAAAATGGCAAATTTAGAAAGTTGCTAAAACTGTCAAAAAAAGGAAATTTTTGTTTTTGTATATATTTGGTGTTTCTTTTCAGTTGTAGGATGGAATGAAATGGGAAGTAGAATTGATAATATTTCTGAGTTTTTGAGTTTGTTGGCAATAATAATAGTGATGAACATTATGATATGAATGTTTGGTTGCATCACACAAGTGGTGAGGTGGACCTGGAACTATTATTTGTAACATTTCCATATAAAACAATAGTTTAATTATTTCAATCAAGTGGCCTCACCTTTATCCCCTAAATGGGAAATAGTTATAGGGCGAACACAAGGTGGTGAGGTGGGTGGAAATATTATTTGTAACATTTCCATATAAAACGATAGTTTCATTATTTTAGTCAAGTGTTTACTTCTTCATTTCTCTTTTGTAAGGATATATTTTCATGTCACAAACTATGAGGAAATAAAATGCTTCATCAATTTATGTAATTTAGGTCTAGTGCTAATTAATAATAAATTAAATCAGCCCTAGAAAATAAGAGTTAAGAGTTGAGTATTGAATAGTTGAGAGAGAATAATGCACTTATCTAATTTTGGCATTATGTCAATTTTGATCTTGTTATTGTTCAATTAATGTGATGGCATAAAAGATCAAAATTTGTGATATAGACACATAATAGATATTAGGCATGTTGGTAGGAGTAAATCCATGACTTGGGTGATTTGACATTGTTACCTATATAACCTAGCAGTTGAATTAGGAAAAGGACAAGAGAGCAAATGACAACCTAGTATTTTGTGGTTAATTGCAACCATTCATGCATAAGATAATCTCCAACACTAGTTTTGAAGAGAGCACAAGTATAAGAAGATGGATGAGAACAAGGAACGTATATAAGAGAGAATAAGATGAAATAGCATAAAAGTAGTAGGACAGTACATTACTTACACCCTATATAGAACTTTGTAATGACTCTTGAATAGATAAAATGGTACCCTTGGATGAATATATAATGAATGATATATTTTATTTGTTTAGGAGTTTGAATTGCCACTAGTGAATTCATCTTGAATAATAGAAGAATGATTAAGTGTGTATGTTTTGCACCAACTACTTTTCTAGTAGCTAGTCTCTCGTGTGATGCCTTATATTCTCATGTTTTTGGCTATGCAACTAGTTAAAGATCCCAAGAAACTCTTATACTTCTATTAGCTCCCATGTTCTTCCAAATCTTGGGTGATAGGACAGTGTGGCATCTCCATCCTATCAAGTGGCCATTAGTCGACCTGGGTCTAAATGAACCCAAGATTTTAGTTTTATTGTTGGGACCATCTCATTCAAATTTATTTGCTAGAAATAATATGATGTCATATTTTCAATAATGCTAGTAAGATATAACAAAGTTTTGTTCAAAGATCACATGTGAAAATGATGTAGTGAGTGTAAACCACGACTTTTGTTATCCAAGTTTCATTTAAAGATTGTTTTGAATATGCAAAGATTGAGCAATTAATTCTTAGCTAAAAATAATGATCATAGGTCATAGAGGCCAAATATGTGAAGCAATTGTTGATTCTATAACAATTTCTAGTACTATCTTTGTTTAAAACTTTCAAGTCTAACCATATGTCTGAATTTAGTAGGAAAATTAGTCTATATCTATTAAATGATTGCTTTAAGGGGGTTAATTATGAAAATGTTACTAAAATTTGATGAGTAGCAAGTGAATTTCAGTTATCTTTATCAAATAGTCCAAGTATTAGGGAAAATATGTCTAAATAATGGGAATTGTGGCTAATTTCTTTAAGATGAGTTGAGTAGGTCCTAGACTTGGTATCACCACAAATTTTTATGTAAAGACTACCTAAAATTGATGGGGTAGGAGTTGAAATTTGGACAAATGGAGTTGTTATTGTATAGATCAACTTATGTTAGAATGAATTGAGAGATAATTGACCTAGGAACCTAGGTCATAAGTATAAATGGATCTAGCAAAGATTGCAAAGATTAGTTAAGATAAGAAAAATATGGACTAGAGTTGTATATGTCTAATGGAAAGGAATGATGCATAACTACTTGTTAGAATGTGCAGTATCTAAATATTTGTGTCCTAAAGATGTAGAGTTCCCATTTCTAAAAGAGTCGCAAGGTAAATTTGTATGCCTTGTTCCTTTTTTTATTAAGAAGTTAATAGTTGATTTGGGATAGGAGGCTAATTTTCTATGCACTGAGAGCTATGTGGAAGGAATGGGGTCTTCGCATAAAGTATGTTCAAATTTAATGATTACAGGTGACCATGAACCAAGTGAATAGGGAAAGAGACTAATCAAATATAGAGAAAAGATCAATGTGGCTAACAAGAATGGATCCCAATAGAATGATAGTACTAGAGTAGGAAGAAATTGTGAAGACCCTATAAGAGAAGGGAGATTTCTTTATTGATACTAGCGAGACAAATATGTATCCAGTAATAAAAGGAGGAGAAAAGATACTCACTATAGGTTTAGGATATCATGTTAATTAAAGTTAGTTGGAGAAAAAAGATAAATGTAATGTCCCCATTTTTTAGCTATACTAATTTGCAAGCTTTTGTCTGGCCCTAGTTTTGACCAAAGTAGCTTGGTGTTGATGAGAGGATCTCCAAGATTCTTGGAGCATGCAGGTTGTGTTTTGCAGAGATGTTTGTTATTGGCAGTGAGCAAGGTGGGTCTTGAGGACCCTTATGACACTTTCATAAGTGATTTTTAGCTTTTGGTGTGTTCTCCAAACTTCTTGGAGAGAGAGTGTCTATTTATAGCAAGTCACCTGGTTGGTTCCGATTATCATCTTTCACCATCAATATCATTCCAGTATAGTCGAATTTTGGTTATGATACTATTTCAGTGGTCTCTACAACTTGGGAGAATTAATTAGTATTAATTTAATTATTTCACTAAGGTTGCTTAATTTTATGGAATAATTCAAAAGCCACTTAGTGTAATAGCTCTTTAGAAAGGTAATCAAAAGTTTTAAATCATGGACGCTTAAAAAGGGGACCTTGCACATAAGATATTATTATTCTTTCTTTAAAAGGGTCTTTTGGAGCAAAAAGGGGTTATTTTATTAAAGTGAATTTAAAAATAAAGTTGTTGGAAAGTTCTTCGAGAAAGTTATAAAAGGAGGTTGTGAGAGCTCATTTGTATATGTAGATTACTATTATTTTTCCTCTTATGAAACCCTTGTGGTTATGTGGGATTGAACTATGTTCATCTCAGCTTTCTTGAGGAAAAAAATGCTCTTGGAGAAGATTAACTTCGGTGGTGAAAGATCCTCCCTGGTTAATACTAGTGGAATCACACAGATTTCATGCTTGTGTCGAATGCTGAAGATTTGGAGCAATTTCATACAGAGATTGCTTGTGTGTTGAATGTTTGTTAGTAATGGTATTTGTGCTTCATTGTAGATTTCAAGAGTGGTGTTAAAGGGTTTGTTCAATAAATTTTATGGGGATATTTACTTGCCTGGAAAGTTATTTGACAAATTTGTGAGATTTGTGAACAAATACAAATTTGTGAGATATTATCGAATATTTTTGGAGATTTTGTAAGTGTTGTGTGTGCATTGGAATTTCCAAATCATATTTATAAGTGTAGTGTGTGGAGGTGTCTAAGATATAGGGAAACAAAAAAATATATTTTTATGTGAGGGTTATCACTCTATCCGTACCATTGAAGGCTCATATTAGTAGTCATACCCTTGAGGTTTCTAAATTAGTCATACCAACATCACATGAGAGGAGTGCATCATAAAAAGGAAGGTTTTAATATTTGGTAAGGTTTGAAGACTTTATTAAATCTGTCACTCCCTTATTACTTGGAAGCACTACCTATATTGAAGTTTATATTCATGTTTTGAATATGCAAAAAGGTGTGTGGGATTTTTGGGAAGGGGAAGTGAGCTATTGGGAAGGAAGTGTTATGAGTTTTTACACTCATTTATGCTATCGCTCCATCTTTGGGTAATGTTTGATGAAGTTAGGAGTATGTTGGGTAGATCTTCCATATTTTCATCTACAACACCATTGTTTCAAGCTACACCAGCATGTATTTATGTGACAACAACATAATAGCATTGTGGGTGTACACCATTTGATATTATATCATAGTTGTTGTAATTCTAAGTTTGTAACAACAATCATAGCAATTGAAGATCAATATATAATGCTAGAGTTTGAGGTCATATTGTTGTTATCAAGTGTTTTCTTTATGCATACAAAGTGTTTGTTGAAATGTTCATGGTATTCCTATGCATTGTGGGTTTTCTGTTTGAACAAATATTGTCTCAAATTGCATTTTGGATGATCCCAGTCCAAAACACATTGAAACACATTGAAAACAAACATTATACAAAGTGTTTTACAAAATATCTGCTCACTAGAAGTCAAAAATATTTGTGGGTTTCGAAAAAAAATTGGTTTACAAATTGCGGTTGGTCATTACAGTTGTCACATAAATACATGTTGTAGCTTGGAACAATGGTGTTGTAGATGAAAATCTGGAAGATCTGCCCAACATACTCCTAACTTCATCAAACATTACCCAAAGATGGAGTGCTAGCATAAATGAGAGTTAAAACTCATAACACTTCCTTCTCAATAGCTCACTTCCCCTTCCCAAAGATCCCACACACCTTTTTGCATATTCAAAACATGAATAAAAATTTCAATATAGGCAACGCTTCCAAGTAATATGGGAGCATCAAATTTAATAAAGTCCTCAAACCTTACCAAATATTAAAACCTTCCTTTTTATGATGCACTCATCTCATGTGATGTTGGTACGGTTGGCTTAAAAGCCTCAAGGGTACGACTGCTAATATGAGCCTTAAATGGTACGGATAGGGTGATAACCCTCACACAAAAACATATTTTCTATTTCCCTATATCTTAGACACCTCCACACACTACACAAGTATAAATATGATTTGAAAATCCCAATGCACACATAACACTTACAAAATCTCCAAAAATCTTCGATAATATCTCATAAATTTGTATTTGTTCAGAAATCTCACAAATTTATCAAATAACTTTCTAGGAAAGTAAATATCCCCATAAAATTTATCAAACAAACCCTTCAGTACCATTCTTAAAATCTGCAATGAAGCACAAATACCATACAATACGAAGTGTTGCTCAAGCAAAATCAGATGCTAGCACCTAAATCTACTTGATTGATTACTTACACATTTTATGGGATGGAATTAATTTTATCTTTAAATAGATTATTGTGTATAAATTGATGGAGTCAATTTCATCAATTATGGATAGTAGTAGTATGTGATCAGACCATAAACTGTCTCATCTTTTAGCTAAATAAAGGCATCTCTTTTGTACAATTAATGTCATTGCATGTATTAATAATATTGCATGATTTTCCTTACAATCAACAATTTGTAGATTGAAGAATAAGTTTTGTCAAGTTGGAGCACTAGTAATTTCCTAGAAAGAAGGACAAAGTTAAAAATGTAGTCTCAATAAAACAACCATATCTCCCTCATTTCTCTATGAAATTTAAAATTTTAAAATGAATTGGAAATCTAGGGACGAGAGGAACAAAACCCATAAAGTATTTGAGGTAATTCATTAAAACAAACAAGAAGTTTGCATCATAAAATGATTGAAGTAAAAGTGGCGAGATGTAAGACAACCAAAGAAGTTGTAGTTGTCTCCCCAAGAATAGGATCTCAAATCCACATTCTTGGGTGATTGACTTAGTAGATTAGGAATAAGTATTATATAAATACATTGTAAACAAGGAATCAAATAGAGAGAGTTTTATGAAATAATATAGTTTAGTATTTTAGCAGCAATAGGGTAGTTGTTTGTAGTTTCATTACTTAGTTTATTTTCCAGCAATCTTTCCATTCCCTATTTTTATTAAACAAGGAATCAAATAGAGAGAGTTTTATGAAATAATATAGTTTAGTATTTTAGCAGCAATAGTGTAGTTGTTTGTAGTTTCATTACTTAGTTTATTTTCCAGCAATCTTTCCATTCCCTATTTTTATTTACATTTCCAGAATTTCCATTTACAAGCTTCTTATGATAGATTTCATTCCAACATTTCCATTTACAAGCTTCTTAGGGTAGATTTCATTCCAACATTTCCATTTACAAGCTTCTTAGATTAAATTTGATTGCAACAAAGTTTAGTTTGTTTCATGCATTTGCTTTCAATTCTGTTTGTAGAAAAGACTATGATGCAAATTATTTCTCCTCCCTTTTGCATATATCCATGGACACCACCTTGAATTGACATTTATAATTAAATGATGAGGACTACATCAACCCTCATCATTTTTGGCATCGTTGTCAGGGATAGGTGTCATTAGGGAAAATTAGTTTAGCAAGTCTTTTAAGTTTATTATTTTGAAACCCCCACAAAACAATAGATCCAAAGGAAGAGATTTTTGCATGAAAAGAAGTTGACATCTCTTATGCAACTTCCTCAACTAGAGAACCATGACTTCGAGTCCCAGCAAGGAAAAGCTCATTGAATGAGATATTGATGGCCTATTGAGTGCAATAGGTGATGAGTACAATGAAGACATATCGTCTCTACTAGAGTATCTTGTATGGAAGAGTATTATTTGGATGCCTTTAAAGTCCAAGGAGGGTTGCCCGATCAGATATTTGAAGGACAAGGAATTGCATCTAATCATGCATGCACCAGAATGTGAGGAAGGGTTGTAAGATCTTTCCAATCAACCCATGCATCTACTAAAATAAAATACTATCAAGAAGGTTGCCATTTCAAAGGAAGGTGAAGCATCAAAGTTCAAATTTTCAGTCATCTTCTTCTCATGGTTTTGTTCTTCTTTCAAAAACTTGAATATATAGACCCATATTTTGAGAAAAGAAAATTATTTTCCACAACCAATTAATGGTTTTGGGTAACCTATCTCTACATCACTAAGTGAAGTAGGATAGGGTAGATTTATTTTCTACAAATAAGTGCTTTTCATATGTTATTTTCTCTTCTCTAAAGCTTTAAACATGTATTCTATGCAAATTGTTGCTCCTAAGAACTCTTGTAGATATTTTAGCATTTAAAGGCATCCTAGATGATTGGTTATTGAAAAATTGGGCTCTATTTATAGCATTAGAACATTTTGGATCTCTCTAGAGCTAATCATGGAGAAAAAGACAGTTAGCTCTAAAGAGCTCCGGAGCTAACTCAACCGACCATACAGCTAGCTCTAGATAGCTCCGAAGTCACTCAGAACATCTCTAAAGCATCTTCAACACATCTCTCTAAACATCTCCAGAGCAACTTCAATAAAGGTGAAGAGTTGGCTCTAGAGGCTCACTATGAGTTGCAGGAGGACCTACAACATCTTAAGTGTGGGGGAGATGATGAGACCATAAATTGTCTCATATTTTAGCTAAATAAAAGCATCTCTTCTGCACAATTAGTGTCATTGCATGTATTAATAATATTGGTTAATTTTCCTTGTAATCAACAATTTGTAGATTGAAGAATAAGTTCTATCAAGTTGGAGTGCCAGTAATTTCCTAAAAAGAAGGACGAAGTTAAAAATGCAGTCTTGATAAAATGGCCATATCTCCTTCCTTTCTTAATAAAATTTTAATTTTCAAAATGATTTGGAAATCTAGAAATGAGAGGAACAAAACCCAAAAAGCATTTTAAGTAATTCATTAAAACAAATGAGAATTTTGTGACAGAAAATAACTGAAGTAAAAGTGGCAAGATGGAAGACAACCGAAAAAGAAGTTGTAGTTGTCTCCCCAAGAATTGGATCTCAAATCCACATTCTTGGGTGATTGACTTAGTAGATTAGGAATAAGTATTCTATAAATACATTTTAAAGAAAGAATTAAATTGGGAGATTTTTATGAAATAATATAGTTCAATATTTTAGCAGCGATAGTGTAGTTGTTTGTAGTTTCATTACTTAGTTTATTTTCCAACAGTCTTTCCATTCCCTATTTTTATTTACATTTCTAGAATTTCTATTTACAAGATTCTTAGGATAGATTTGATTCCATCATTTCCATTTACAAGATTTTTAGATTGAATTTGATTGCAGTAGAGTTTATTTTGTTTTCATGCATTTGCTTTCAATTTTGTTAGTAGAAAAGATTGTCATGCAAATTATTTCTCCTCCCTTTTGCATATATCCATGGACACCACCCTAGATTGACATTTATAATTAAATGATGAGTACTACAGAGACCCTTATCAACATGTTTTTTGTTGGAATGCCAAGTGGAGTGCCAACTAGTTTGGCATTTATCAGAGGTTTAACTAGTATAAACTTTGTGATTGTGGGATAAATGTTAACACCATAGCTGGAGGAAATTAGTTGTCAGTAAGCCAAGGCAATGCTTATCTATGTTGTGTGAATATTGTGCTTAATGTACCAATTGGATCAGACAACAACACATATATTGCTAGCACTACTAGACCAATTATGAGCCTAATACCAAAAGATGTTAAACCAGATAATGGAATTAATAGATTTATCCCTATACTTAACTCACTTGGAAATGTATTTGGTCACTACTTACATAGCATATTATGAATTCACATGCATGGATGACTTAAACAATGTATGCTCTAGCATTGAGCATCCCTACACAACTTATTTCACTACCAAATATTCAAATGACAAGTGTAACTTATGTCTACCAATTAGTTCAACAATGACAACTAGTGCATGTTCATTAGAAGATGTTGATGAAGTTACTAGAATACTGTGGGATTGGAAACACTTTAGAACACATCATAAATGTAAAATTTTATGGAGAGCTAATGTCATGCCCCTTTTTATTTTCTTATTATTTGATTTAAAATATATTGGTACATTTTAATTATGCTAAAAGAATAACTTATCAAACTTTAATTGAATTAGTAATGACAATGTGTAAAATGAAATTTAGTTTTGAATGGCTAGAATGAATAGCCAACTTATTTTAGTGAAAAGTTCATTATTGATTATATTATTGTAACCACATGTTTTCTCCTAGCAACCTACATCCAATTTTAGATCCTTCTTAATATTACAATTTTGTTATAATAAATATTTAAAATTTGATAATATAGATAAAGTATTTTACAATAGAGTATTTTTTTAATTTAAATTATTATATATAGCCATTTCTTATTAGGAAAATGTATTTTATTTAAATTTAAATATTCTAAGTAGAACATTTTATTGGAAATATTATTAGTTTCATTAATATGTGGATAAATATTCAACCAAGGCCATAATCAGAGCCAACTGCCACTAGAAGATATAAGACCTACATGAAGGAAATAATCATGAAACAACTAACAACTTGTTAGCATTTCAATTCACATCTTTCAATGTGACATGAAATGGAACAAATGTGTGGTAGAACCACTCTTCAAATTAGAAGGGGAATCTATGTAAATAAAAACTAACCTAATTTACATAATATATACTTGTTATTTACAATCTCTACAATGTTTTTTTTGAGGTGGTTAATAATCATGCTAAATAAATTTAGATGTGTTTCTTTTTATATTCACCTAGGGCTAAAGGCTGACATGCATTTCAATGCAAGGCAAAAGTTTTTTTATCCTTTTTGACTAAAAGAAAACCTTACAACTACATGCTTGCATTGCTCACCTAAATATAGAGACTGAATAGTGTAAGTACACATAAGGATTGAATAGGCGTAAATACAAAGACACGAACACTTTAATAAATTAAATTAAGAGATTGATACAAAGCCATAATCTCCAACTTCAAGCACACTTGTAGTACAAAGCTTGCAACTTTTTAAAAGCAATTTAATCTCCCTCAGCACACATAAAAAAACATTTCAATACTAATATAAAAGCAAGATAGGCATAATTAAATCCATTAAATGACCACTAAATTTTTAATTTACAAAAATGAATAATCGGTGAGTAGTAATTCTAGCAAAAAGTAGGCATGAGAATTACCACTAGAAAGCTAAGTGCAAATGGTACTTATTTATAAGATTTACAAAGTTGTGTTACATGAGAAAATAATAAAAAGCTAACTACGACTTGTACTCTAAGAACAATTGCTTGCATGACATGCAAGTTTTATCACAAAATATCCTATTCACTAATTCTAAATCTAAAATCATGCAACCTCCAATTAAGCCATTGATGAAAATTATTACAAACTATCACTTAAAACTCACATCTCTCACATGACAAGAGATCTAAAGATAGATAATCTGAAAATAGATGACGACTCAAAAAGATCATCACACTAAAATTAGAGAATGCTAAAAATAGCGTGAAATCTATAAATAGCTCTTGTTAAAAATAACAAATTTTAGAATATGCTCTTCTATTTGAAAATGTTGGTGGTTAAAATAGACTTTTGGATATGCATCTCTGAATCATAATGTTTTTCCTAATCATGGTGAAATTTTGAAGACATTTTTCAACTTTAAAAATCTTTTGCTCTTCAACAAACCCTAATATCGTTGAAAGACTAAAAAATGCTACTTTGTCGGATGATAAGTTGCTCTTGTATAAATTTATTTTTCCTTCAAAAATTGTGTTGTATTGATGTACTAAAACTTGATTTCACCTTCAAACAACTAGCAAATGATACAAGAAAGGGGATCTTAGAAGAAAAAGACTAATGTTTTCTACTCCTTATATTAGTTTTCTTTGAAGAATGCTAAAGGTTGATAGAAAAAGGAAGAGTTTTTGAAGATAATAGACTATTGAAATGACAAGTATCTCTTTATTAATGACTCTTTGCTTAAAACTATCAAAAACTTAAGATGTTGATAATATCTTGTTGTGCACCTTAGTGTTGATATAATTCTATTGATTTTAGAATTATGTTGTGTACCTTGTCATACCCTACATGTTGCTTGCATTTAGGTGCCTATTAATCAGATATTGTCTATCTTTGGTTACTCCTTTAATAGGCCTACTTCTCTATATTAGAGATCCACCTTTTTGAGCTTGTCTTTGAACCCTCATATAGAGGTGTGCACTTCAACTCCAAATTCTTACCTATGAGATAGAGTTTAAACTTTTATCTAAATTAAATTTTCCTTTAGTGAGGCACACACTTTAGCTCTAGGTGTGCACCTAATCAAGTGACTTAGACTCTGATCTTAAACTTCTTACTTCTAAGTGCACACTTTACGTTCCCACACACAACTGATAATAGAATTTAGATTTTAATTTTTTCCCCTCACAAGTGCGCGCACCTTACACTCCCACACACCTAACAATGGAATTTAGATTTTAATTTTTCCTCCTTGCATGTGCATGCACCTCATGATCCCACATGCATCTAACAATGGAATTTAGAACTTTGGGCTTTACCTTTTTTAGTTGTGCCCCTTTGCTCTAGGTGTGAACCTCAACACCATATTTAGCCATTTTTTAATTTGAACACCTCCTTCTCAAAGGCACACCCTTGTCAATGTGAATTCCTCTTGGATATGCCACTACTTCTTCATATTGGTGTACACTTTGTATTCTTACTTAGTCAATCCTTTGATCTTTATATGTCTCTTGAAGCACACACTACACACTACCATTTCATTTTTGCTTCATACAAGTGCATTCTTGATAAGGAATTATCTTCTTTGGTTTTAAAACATGATACCTTACTCCTATATCATGTGCATGATTGGTCTTCCAACTTAGCATAAATCTTTGATGGAAATCCCTCTTTTTTCACCAAGATGGATAACTTCAAGAGCTTTGTTCTATGATCTTGCTAACATTTAGAAAAGAGCCACAAATATGACAAGAAAAAACAAGTTAGACACAACCTAATCATGACTTGCACTTGAGAAAATTATAGACATTAGAATTCAACTTGACACAATATGAAAAATTTCATATCCAGGTACAACACAACTCAAACAAGTTTCACAGGTAGTTTTTCTAGCAAAATAAAGGTGAATTGAAGCTAGAAGGAGATATGGAAATATTCATGTGAAATTGATTGAAGAAGAAATAGTTGTAGCAAGAATAAGAGTTTTAACCTAGGAGAGGAAGTAGTAATATGTGAGTCCAGGGTTCTTTTATGAGGAGCTAGTAGTTGTCATTGTCATATTTTTCATAGGTTTGATAATGAAAGGTAGTGCTAAAGGTTTGGTATGATGCACAAAGAATAACTTATATCATGACAAAAGTATTTAATTTTTTTTTTGTATGGTTGCTTATTACTTTGAAATAAATATCCCATTCTAAGTATGCATGGGAGAAATTCAATATAAATTGAGAATTTATCCATGTAGAACCTTCGATAATGGTTGTCCTAAAAAAAGGGCTATGATGCAATTGCAGTCCTTGCTAAGATCTATAAGTATGAGTTGCAAATGGAAAGGTTATGCTTTTACAAATAACTCTACTCAAAGCTTTAGGGTGTGTGCATACTTCATGTATGTGTGTACATTTGGCTTCATAATATAATTAAATGTAGCATTCTATGAAAATCAAGCATCATGGTATACATCTCAAGGAATGTGTATGTATGTGTGCATGTATTTGCCTAGACATGTCTTCTTCATTTCTGACTTCAGTTTGCCCATAAATTCTTATCAAGGCTCAACCTTTTTAGATTTCGTAGAGAAAAAAACTCTTGGACATGATCATTACACATTTCAATTATAGTTCCACATTATATTCATTTATAGTCAAGTTGAAAAAGATTTCATTATCCTTATAACTATTGCTTGGTGATATTCATGATGGTATGTAATGGCAAATTATTGTAAAACATAGTTTGAGAAGAAATCACCCACCATGCAAGGCATTTTGTTGCACTATAATGGTATAGTGAATTCCAAAAAGTTACTTATAGATTGATCCATAAGCAGATTTGGTGGACATGTTATATCAATCCTTTGAATTTTCACCTACCAATATGGGAAAAAGTGAGTAAAATCTTGAATGATATTGTGGAATAATTGTTTAAAAAATAAGTGAAAGGAAAGAAAATAATTCTTGGACATGATCCTTATATATTTCAACTACAATTCCATCTTATGTTCATTGATATTCGAGTTGAAAAAATCTTTCATTATCCTTAGAACTATTGCTCGATGATCTTCATGGTGTTAGGCAATGACAAATTATTATAAAACACAATTTGAGAAGAAATCTCCCACCATGCAAGGCATTCTACTACACTACAATAGTACTATTGCAAATTTGGTAGAGAAAAAAACTCTTGGATAGGATCCTTATATATTTCAACTGCAGTGCCATCTTATGTTTAATGATAATCTAGTCGACAAAGCTTTTGTTATCCTCAAAACTATTTCTTCTTGATCTTCATGGTAGTACATAATGACAAATTATTGTAAAACATAATTTGAGAAGAAATCACCCACCATGCAAGGCATCTTACTACACAATAATAGTAATGTGCATTTCAATAAGTTGCTTATATATTGATCCATTGTAACATACACCCCTGTTCTGATTTTTTTGTTTTGTACCTTCTATTTGATATTGTTTGTGGTTTTGGTTGTGGAACTCAGATTACTTACCATCAATACACAGATCATGGAATGAACAATTTATGCAACATAAAATTATTGAAACATAGCTGCCATATCATTTTCTCATTGCCAAATAATAAGTACATTGAATGAACACCATAAATACAAATACCCAGATGGGTAAGTCACATTAAAATGGCAATGCAAGCATACCCATTATTGCTTTTGCAAATAGGTACAAAAGAAGACTCTGAATAGAAAGCTGGAAGATCAAATTAGCATTGAACAACTCCAAAAGATAGCTACACCTTCACCAAATCCATGGACAAAAATAAGAGGATGCAGATTACTTGTAAATAGCTAGATATCACTCCCTTAAGCTAGGCATTTAGCCCAGCCAAGCCTCACGCCCCTATGGCTATTGTACGGCTTGGTATGGCCCCTATGGTAGTAGAAAATAACCTAGAACTCCACCAAACCCCTTAAACAACAACACCCAACCCTTGGCGCCATTCTCAATCCACTAAAAATGCAATAATAGGAGAATGGAATGATGTATGACTAGAAAGAAAATGTACGACCAGCAAGAGGGTGTACAACTAGAAAGAATCAATCCTCTATCCATTCCAAAAACTCATACAAATATGTAACCCCTTCCTTACAATCTTTATTCATAGAATCTCAAATATTTGTCAATTAAACCCTGCTTGTAAACCATTAAAACTTTTACAATGAAACTCTGGCACAAATTCTGAGCGAACCTGTCAGCAACCAACCTTGGAAGATGTTTCACTTCTGCAGCTGGTGATCTCTGTGAAGGTTTGTGTCCTCACAAAGCCTCTAGTAGAACTCCACGCTCAACCTAGCAAAACTCTCTTCAAAAATCAAAGCATAACATAACCCTTCAAATGAGCTCAATTTTTCTTTTAATATTTCCTCGATTCCCATGCCTAGCTTGGGGAAATAAAATAACTTTATTTTATTTTTCATTTATGTCTCCATATTGTCATCCCCTAGGGTATACCACTTTAGCACTCCTTTAAAAATTACATGTAATGCACTTGGTCGCCCAACTTAATAAAGTTCCTCTTTTAATATTAAATAAATGCTTAGAAATAACTTTATAATTAAACATTATAATATAAGCCTTTATTTAAAATCAAACACTTAATTAGTGCAACACACTCATGGAACATCATATGATAAAACTGACTAAGCCAGGGGGTAACCAAAGCTGAATACCAAAGTTGGTGCTAGAATAGGGTGACTGCTAAAAATAGTAAAAATGAACCATGTGTTCGAAACATCCCCAGAAAGAGTCACCACGAAGCATCTAAAAAATTGAGCTCAAACAAGATCTGGGAGCAACCAAAAGATGACAAGTAAATCTCCACAAACCATGGAATTCCCTAACCATACCGTAATATCCTACGAGAACCCCAGGGAATAGGTTGATGACCAACAAATTGACGAAGCTTAGGAAGGGGACATTACAATTCTCCCTCCCCAAAATTGCTTGTCCCCAAGCAATTGCAACTCTAGATGCTATGAAATTTGCTCACTCTCCCAAATAACATCCTCAATTGGCAAGTTCTTCCACTTAACTAGATACTCCCTAATAGTACTCCTCCATAGAGTACATTCCCTAGTGTCAATGATAGCCTCTTGAATCAAAATGAGTTTCCCTTCCTCATCCAATGGTGGCAACTTAGAAGAGGGAACCACATTATGCTCAAGCGCCTTTTTAAGGCGAGAGACATGAAAGACATTATGTACTCTACTGTCTACCGGCAACTCAAGATCACAATCCACTTCTCCAACTTGCTTGTATATCCTAAAAGGACCATAGAACCGTGGATTAAACTTCTCTAATCCACTCTTCTTAAGAGGGAACTGTCTGTAGGGTTACAACCTTAGATAAACTGTGTCACCAACCTCAAAAGTCCACTCAACATGATGTTGATTAGCATAAAGATTTTGCTGATTTTGTGCTTGTTGCAAGTTCTCCTTCAGTGATTTCATAATGTCCTGACTCTCTTGGAGCAAATCCCTTGCCTTAGGCACTCTACTTCCCTAATAAATAAATCAAGGAAACTAGGGGCCTCATAGCCATACAATGCCATTAATGGTGACATCTTGATAGACAAATGGTAAGTAGAATTATAACAATGCTCACCAAGGTACAACCATCTTACCCATGCCTTTTGCTACCCTAAAATGTAGTTACACAAATACCCCTCCACCCACTTGTTCATAATATCAGTCTATCCACCTGCCTGTGGATGATAGAAGGTACTGGGAGTGAGCTCAGTCTCGCTCAATCTGAAAAGTTCCTTCCATAAAAGGCTCAAGAACTTGTTGTCCCTGTCACTAACAATGCTCCTAGGCATCCCATGTAATCTGAATATCTCTCTGAAAAATAAATCAACCACTGGTGTTGATGTATATGATGCTGAAATAGAGAAGAAATTGGCAAATTTTGTCAATTGATCTACAACAACATATATGCAATCCTTACCTTGCACCTTCAGAAGCCCAGTGATGCAATCCATACATATACATTTCCCATTTCTAATTGGTAATAGGCAAGGGTTGCGACAAACCAGTCGGATATGTGTGCTCATTCTTGTTCTACTGGCATTTGGTACATTCATGAACATACTTAAGGACTTCATTCTTGAGTCCTTTCCAAATAAACCTTTCCCAATTCTACCTATAAGTTTTGAAGTAACTCGGGTGACCAGCCATAGGTGCATCGTGGAATGTCCTCAGAATCTTCATTTTAAGCTATGAGTTGGGTATTGTTTAGTGGTAAAAAGAGGGGTTTTAGTTTCAAGGGTAAATCCTCCCTTCACCACAAACATTGAAGGACATATTAACTGAGTTGAATCTCTACTAAGCGAGAGCATTCACCTAACAGGTTGCGATGTCACTTGGAATGATGTGGACTCTCAGATGTTATCAATCAATATCTCAATTTAATGCTTAAATACTCTTAAAACCTTAATTATGCAAAATAGTGAATAAATTGGTAAATTCTGATAAATGTTTATAGATTAAGGAAAAGGATAGATAATAACTGACCAATTTTTGAAGTTCAAAATTCAAAATATTCAAGGATAGTGCCCTGGGCACCCAAGTCCAAGGCACTATTTTCTTCGCGGAATGCAGAATTCCTTTTGGCATTGATAATCATTGTTTCGTCTGTTTTCGTCACCCGAAATGCGAAGGACACTGCCCCGGGTGCCCTAGTCCAAGGCTGGATGATTCTCGAGATGTAGAAACTCTTTTAGATGTAGAATGTCCCTGTAACTTTGATTCCTGTCCTGTGACTTTGTTGCTCTCAAAATTAGCTACGCTCATTTTTGTAGACAACCCTTACGAAATTTGTCTGTCTCGTAGTCTACACTCTAAGTTTGCTTATCAAGACAAGTTCTCTTGGCCTCGCATGAAGTCCTCTAACATTGTTGTAATAGTTTGTGACATTCCCCTAGATCGATTCCTTAAAAATCATGAAAATCAACTAAGTCGTAAGCTTGTCAAAGTATCAATTTTGACTATTTTGGTGTTAGAAATTTTTTGTTTTCACATGCAATAGAGGTCAAAATTACCGCTCTTACATGTGTATTATTGTTGAACATGCAATGGTGGTTAAAATTACCACCCATACATGTTTGTCATGTTTTCTTGGTCAGTCGATTTCATGCAAGGGCGATCGTATCCACCGCTCTGACATGACCTAAAGTGTTTGTATTGTCGAGGTTTTTTGTTGCTCGAGCAGATCCCGTGAAATCGTCAAACTTGAAGTTGGCATTAATGGCACTCGTGCCATGTTTAATGCATAACTTTAAAGTCTTTTAAAGCGTTTTATTTTCATTTTGATTTGCTTATCGTTTATTTTCGAGACCTCCAACTAGATTGACACCTCCTTCACGCCAGTTTGCTTCATGAAGCTTGTGTAAACTTTAGATCTAAGCGGATTCTATTTCTTGACTGCTTCTAGGGTTTCCATTCTTTCGCCAGGTAAGTCTTTACTTTTTCTTGTTTTCATTTTAAAGACTAGGCTTTTAGCATGTATTAAACTTCCTTTTTTTTTGTTTTAAATTCTCTTTTATGATTAGTGAAATTGTATCATCTGTGTATGTGTTTTTCGCCATCTTCTTTAAAACCCTAATTTTCATTTTATTTTGAATGCATTGTTAAATGGGTCAGGGTTTTTACTGCCCCATGTTAAGCTTAGGTTTTTCTAATAATTTCCTAACATGTATTGACGGTCTTTACTGTCGTCGATACACATTTTTCCCTTGCAGTGTGGATACTTCATGTAAGGGTGGCGATTTTCGCCGCACCTACATGAACCTTTTGTTGTTTTCCCCACATGTAAGGGTGGTTAAAACCGCCGACTTTACACAAACCTTGTGTTACCCCCTATGTGCAATAGTGGTAGAAACTCCCGCTCCTGCATATCTAACCTAGAGTTTCAAGAGTACCTGCATAAGCGGTCTTTTTGACCGACTCTACACTTCAAACTTCTCCCTCATATGCATTAGCAGGCATTTTTGTCGCTTATGCACATCCAGATCAAACTTGCTTGTTCCCTCATATGTAAGGGTGGTCAAATTGACCACTCCTACATCAAACATATAAATCTTCCCAAAATACATGCAATGACGGCAAATTTTTGTCGACCTTGCACATACATTGAAATCACTCCTAAACCTACAAAAGCAGAAGATTTTGCCGCTAATCCACTTAAAGAAATTTTCAATCTACATCAGGGTCCGCAAAATTTGCCACCCTGACACCTGTCGTTTATCCCTCAAATGCAAGGGTGGCAAATTTTGCCACCCGTGCATTCACTCTCAATTCTCTAACTCTGAGAGATTTTAAAATTTACTTTCCTGAGCCCGCTTTCCTCCATTTTTTGACCTGCTTGTGCTGTAGCCCTTCAAGCTTATCCCAGTAGTCATGATCATCGACATGCAATTTTCCCAGATTACAAGTATTTCCCCTAATTGCATGATCATGGCTTTTTGTTGCAGTTTCTTTTGCAGATTTGCTCTATTCGTCAACATCCTTCTAGTGTTAGTTTTTCAAATGACTGAGTTGTCTTCAAAGAAGTCGAAAGTAATGAAGTATAAGTATCAGGGTGTTTTTCCAATCACCTCAGTTACCTCCAATGTTGATGATATTCAGGATACGGAGATTGGCCATGTAGACATGGCTAAGTTTGTGGAAAGAACTAAGTCTGATAACCCTAGTTCTGCGATGAAGAAGATTGTTGATAGCAATATTCACTTGGTGTCATCTTTCTCGGTGGCAACTCATAATACAGAGTTTGTTCTTCAATGTGCTCAGTTCTACAACAGAGACACTAGGGCAGTGGTGGATGTAAGTGGCAATGTGATCATTAGATTAGATCCAGAATTCATTGATAAAGTTTTCATGTGTCCTACTGCTACAGAAGTTGTGAAACTAGATTTTACTGAGGCTCAAAAAGAATATGACAAGAATTCTAAGAAGGCTAAGAAGACAATTAACACCAAGTGGCTTAAGACTTCAAGGTCAAACTTATCCAGGTGGCCAAGGAGTTTTCCTAGAAGTGATTTTATTGAGGAGGTTGGTGATCTCATAACTCTTCTTAGTAGGATAAGGGGCCTGGCTTCTTCCTCTCTTTTCCATGAATGGATGTACCCTTTTATCAAGGTTATACTTCAAGGCAAGCAAGCCATCTTTTGGGGTGAACAAATCAGCAATGCTCTGCATGAGCAATTGACTAAGGTAT
Source organism: Cunninghamia lanceolata (assembly GCA_027924645.1). Lineage (NCBI taxonomy): Eukaryota > Viridiplantae > Streptophyta > Pinopsida > Cupressales > Cupressaceae > Cunninghamia > Cunninghamia lanceolata. Next base: position 13,533,184 of record BSBN01000352.1, on the reverse strand, counting down.
CCACTACTTTTAAGTTCTATATGACTTCCTATCTGGTGTATATAGCAGCTTCGATGAGAATCTTCCCAGGTTTGACATTTGAAGGAGATAAGAGAGTGGTTCCTGTGTATCAATACTATCCTTAGCTGACATTGAAAGGTTCTATCCACCACTTTAGGAGGGTGAATGACGCCTTCTTTGCAGTATTTCTCTACTTTTTTGATCCTCGGTTAGAGTAGAGAAGAGTTTCTGATGAGGCTTGGTCAATTGTGAATGATTATGGGTGTATGTTCTTACAATTTTAGACTTTTTCATATTTAAGGGTTGGCTTTTTCCAAGGTTATCCTTAAATATTACCGAGGTTTCCTTCAGACAAACTTGTTCTGATGGAGTTATGTAGGCAAATGATTGTCATACATAATAAGCAAATGGAACTCAAGAAACTAGGATTTAGATTTCTAGTTGAAATTAGCAGATACTCAGTGTCAATTGCAGCAAAGGCCAGGGTGATGGAGACTAAGATGCAGTTAGTGACGATGAAACAATTCAAACTAAGACCAAGGTTTGATTATAGGGGTGTAAAAGACAAGATCAAAAGGAAGACCCAGTTTCATGAACCAATGGTTGAAGACATCTAGGTGGACTTGAGGATAGAAGAGGATATCAGAAAATTGGACTATAGAAAATTATCTCTAGAACAGATTGATTATCTAGGTTTGGCTAATATTCCTGAAGACCTGGTGGATGATGAAGAGCTGATTGATCCTAGGTATAACACTGAACAGATTGTTGGTTCTCCTCTTCCACCTATCCAGTGGTCTCAGAAAGAATTGACTTCTTTAAGGAAAAGATTTGAACCTATATTGTCTAACACAAACAAGTGGTTAGAAGGTAAGGGGATTGTTTTGAGAGAATTCCTTACTGGATCAGAGACCGAAGTCCAAGAACAAATAGGCAAGAAGGTGGAGAGTAGGAAAAAGAATAAGAGTGACATTCCCTCTTCTTCTAAGACTCATAAACCTAAGATCAAATTTGTGTCTAAGAAGTCAAAGGCTGTAGAGAAAGAATCTGAGGTAGAAGACATGGAAATTGAGAAACAGAGCACTGATGAGCCAGCTACCAAAGAAATGGAGGTTGAAAATAGATCAACAGAAGAGATAGGAGAAGAACAAAGGGATGAAGTTATGTCTCCACAGAAGAATGTATCACAGGATACTGGAGTCTCTTCTCCTTTGTCTAACATACCTATTTTAGTTCCTCTATCTGTTTCACCTATCAACATCCCATCTTCTGAATCTCCATCACCCTCAAAAATAATTTTTGATAATCCTCAAACTACTTTTGATGATGTTCTTCAATCTTCTGGGTCCATTCCTAGTCTGTCCTCCTCATCTTTTGATATTGGAGATTCTTCAATATTTGATCACTTTGTATTGGGTTCTGAGCAAGTTTCAAATGTGAATGTGTTAGGTGCAGTGTTTACTAATAGTCCACCTATTATTTCTACTTCCAGTGCTAGTACAGTTCCCATAACATCGACAATGGAACTAGATCTGAATGTGAGTACTTCTGTGCTTCCTCCATGGTTGTCAGCATATACACCTAAAAGAAAGAAACAAGCCATCTCTCTAGATGACTTTGATTTTGGTAAGCTAGTGCCTGTTAAGGCTAAGACTCCAAAGAAGCCAAAAATTCTTTCAAGAGTGCTGGGAGACAAAGTGCACAAATTTGTGGAGATTGCAAGGCCCCCATAGGATGCTACCATAGAAAATTTCAGTATGGGTGATTACTCTATTTCTAAAATTGAGCTGGGCAAAATAACACATGAGAGTGCAAAGACTGACATGCAATCGGCAATGGATATTTTGATTTAGAAGTTTGATAAAGAAAAAGAGATGAAAGATCATTATAAAGCAATGGTAGAGCAATTGACTGCAGTGGTAAGGAAGATTACTTTGAATTCAGAATCAGTGACTCCTGAGGCCATTTTTGTTGAAGATCCTATCATCTAGAAAGATGAAAAGACTCACCTTAAGGGAAAAGTGCTTGAAGAATATATGGAAAGGATGCGCACACAGGGAGTCTCTCTTCTTATAGAGCTAGCTGAGAAAACAAGCAAAATGGAGAAAATCAGGGCAGAACTTGATGATTTGATTGATGTTATTTCTCAGGATATTGAGCATTTAGAGCAGAGTCATGATAAGTGGGTAGAAATGAGGAAGTCGAAAATAAGTGCTTTGATATCAATTTGTGTTATTCTAAATCAGGATTCATATACCGAGACTAAGGAGGCATTGACATATCGGAGCCGTGTGCTGAAAGATCTGATCGATGACTTAGAAACTGCAAGGAAGCTGAGTGACCAAAGTGGCGTTAGTATCTTACACAAGTAGGAGGAGTTGCCATGCAATTTGGTGTTAAAGGATAATCAATTTCTTTCTGCAGAAGAGATGACCCAGAAATTTGAGAATATGTTTCAGAAGGAGTTTGAGGACAAAACATTTTCAGTAGCCTCTGTGGATAATATTCTTGATAACCAGTTAACTTTGGATAATCTAAAGGCCAAGTTAACTAGCCATGGAAAATCAATTACCACAGTCAGAGATGCAATAGTCAGAGTCCAGATGATTTTCAAGAACACAGTCAGTTTGAATAGTTTGGGGATGCAAGCTGCATTTACTATGTATGATTGCCACATGAAGAAAGAAGGCAGTGCAAGTTGAAGCAACTTTTTCATCACTTAATTTATTTTCTATTTTTTAGATGTACTTTTGAAATAATTTTGGACATATGTACATGTACTTTTCTCATATGTAATTACATGTAAAATGTAGGAAGTCCCAAATAAAAAAGGACTCCTTTGTTGAATAAGTCATAGTTAGTTGTTCTTTTCCTATTTTTGCTCTCGGTTTCTCCTATAAATAAAGAGGACCCCCATTGTAATTATCATCTTTTAGTTATTAAAGTGAAACTCTGCCAAATTGAAGGGCATTTTGAGACTTTATGTTCAAATTGTAAATTGTATTTTATCAAGTGAATAGAAAAGCAAGCAATCGTTCAATCTTTGCATTGGAATAACTTGTAGTGTATTGGAAATTGTTCTTATGTCCTTTTCCTTATACTATCTTACCTACTGGATCAAATTGTAGTGTGAGTGTGGATAATCTGGGAGATGTTCTAAAGCTGATTTTGGAGACTTTGTGCTACAACAATTATCTTTAGCTTGTGATTCTATGTTTTGAAGTAAAAGATATTGGAAAGACTTTGAACTACTATTATCTTTTGTGATTGTATGTTTTGTCGTAGTATTCGCTGAAGACTTTGAGCTGCACCTTATCCTACTTGGTTCTAAATTGTAAATCAGTAAAAGGAGCAATGATAGACTTTGTGCTCTCATTAGTTTCTTGGTTATTTCGATTTGTATTGTGAAAGTACTCTTTTACATTGTAAACATTATTTCTAAAAAAAAAGAAATGGATGACATGGTTTCACCCTAAAATTAGTTTTTAGTGTAAATAAGTTTGTAATAGTTAATAGGGAACCTCCCCTTGCTGAGAGGAGAGATTTATCTCATTACACTGTGGTTGATATAACCATTTTGCCTTCAGTTAGTTGAAGATAAAATATTCAGCCTACAGACTTCGAAGGACATTGCCCTAGACACCCATGTCCCGAAAATGTTCTGTTTCACTTCTTTCTTTCAGATCCTAAATTCTTGTCGTCTGCAACCTTCCTCTGTAACTCCACTTCGTGAAAATTAGTACCTGTAACCTGCAATCACAAAGGAGTGTGGTTGGGGGTTGTGGTGTTTAGAGGCTTGCCCTAGTCAAACCCCGGAAAGACATTCAAGTCTTCTGAACACCGTTGTCAGATAAGAGTGTGTATCCCTATGAGATAGAGGCAAAATCAAAATGATAAATGATAGAAAACACAATAAAATTTCACATAAATGAAGGATCTTCAGTCACATGAGAAGATGAAGTCAAATCTACAATCACAAACACAATAACAATGCTATGCTCTACAACAATGAATATCATGGATGCTCTAAAATCACAAGTATGCCTAAAGTTCACAATCATCTTCTAGTTTGCAAAAGAAAACCTAAACATGCTTATATATGCAACTACAAACATTCCCGCTAAGAATTTTGTAATTCAAACTTTTGGTGTCAGCATAGGACCTAACAACGGTCATATAACTAACACTTCAAATTAGGGCCTAACCCAAAATAGGGCAAGACTAGGGCGTGAGCGCCCAAGTCCTCCCCCACTATTTTAGGTAGGAGTCATCAAAATAGCACCCCCTAGGTCCTATTTTCCACAAGACTTTGGGGTTTTCTCATCGAGATTCAAAATTAACACACAAGATGCTTTAAATGCATTCTAAGGACCCGAGAGATAAACCTTAAGAGGAAAAAGCCCCCAAGGGGACATTTTCTAACATAACATTTAGCCCCCACATTAATGTATGCATGAACGCAAGGCCATACATGCATTAAAGTACGATCAACAAACACAACAAACACGCCAAGCATGGTGAAGACATGCCAAACACATTGAAGACAGTAACAGGCACGCAAAACACAGAGAAGACAATTATAGTCACAGAGAAGACAACATTGAAGACATGTAAAACACAGTGAATACAATGAATGCAATGATTATTTCTTTTTCATTTTCTCATATATATGAATGTAAATGCAAGTACAAGGAAAGTAAACACACAACCCAAAATATAGGAGGAGTTCACTGCCACCAGTCTTGAAACTGCATAAGGGGCAACAGACGTGCAATACAAATCTCATAGTGTAGGAGGAGCTCATCGCCACCAGTCTTGAAACTACACTTGAGAACAAACATGCCATATAAATCCTGAAGCATAAGAGGAGCTCATCGCCACTAGTCTTAAAATTATGCTTGGGAACAAACACGCCATACACACACACATAGAAGACATGGAGAAAACATGGCAAACAAGTGATGGAAGAAACCTATTGCTAGGTTCACTGCCATCTCAGGCACATTACAAGTACACACTGATGATTGGGCTTCACCACAACAATCGTCGAAGACACGCTTAAGGGAGGATAGTCTCAGATCCAACCCCACCTGCTCGGAGGACTTTTAGAAAATGACAAGATGTGCAATCTCCTCAAGAAATACACCATCCCCACCTCCACAGAGGGCTTAAGATAAAAAAGGATATGCATGATATCCCACCTCCACAGAGGGATTAAATGATTGCAATCTAAAAATAAAGATGTGCACTCACTCAGAGATAAAACATCCCTCCTCTGCAGAGGGCTTACAAACACGCTTTGTTAGTACCAAAATCTTCAAACAGCTTACCTTATATGTCCCTACCTTAAGGTGGTTGATATCATGTACCAATATCAAGCACGTTAAGGTAGAGAGAAAACACACAAGGGAACATGAGCTCTCACAAAGCCCATGTTGGCAAGAGACACTATATGGATTCATGGTTGTTGTCATTGATGGCAACAAAGGTCATCCCACATATCCGCAAGTCATGGTGTGTCCCTACCGGAAGTCAGAGTAAAGATTGTTGTGGTCCGGTGAACAAGAACAGAGCATGTGGCAAGGTCCGACAGATTGGTCCGGATCTCTCAGAGGAAGTATCTTTGTGCAGTGCGGATTTGGGGAAGTCAAGAGGACTACCTTGAGTGGTATATTCCAAGGATTTAGCCTTCGGTGATGGACAAGGAAAAAGATATGAATAGTTGAGTACCGGATTCCTGAGAGACAGTGAAAACAGAGAAAGAATTGACTGACATAGTATCAGACTACTTTCCGGATGTGTTACTGTTGATGATAAAGGTTGTGAAGGCATGAATCATGTTTGGCCGACATGATTAATGATATCTACAAGTATATGCTTGATCCGCATTGCTTGGTGAGCAAGGATTCAGCCGACAGAACAGAGTTTGTAAGAAACTAGACTGTTCCGGATGCCGACTAGAAAGGTGATGAAATTACTTGTGCGGATATATATAGGGGATGGATTTAGTTGTGAAGGGTGTGAATGTAAAAAGAATATATACGAATAAGTGCAGAACAGAGCAGAAGTAGCAAGAAAGATCCGGTATGTGAAAGGATAGCAGGATAAAGAACAGAGGAAAGATGAAGTGCAGCAGATCAGTGTACTGAGCCTAACCGGAACTGAACTCCAGCATATGCAGATGCCTCCAATCAGTTCAAGACTGTGATTCTCATCACTTTGTAGACAGTGTGTCTTCTTGTAGGCAGTGGACCTCTTGTGAGCAGTGTGCTCGGGCAGTGAGCCCTAATTGGCAAGTGCCATTTTGTAATTTCCTATTCTTCTAACAGAGAATAATTTTTGGGTTAATCACCCCGTGGTTTTCTCCCTTAACAGGGTTTCCACGTCAAAAATACTGTGTCATGTGTTTCTTACTTCATGGTAATGTTTTTGTGTTTGATTCAATGCTGCATTAATTAATAAGAAAGTTCAAAAAGGGAAATAATTAGGATAACTGATTCACCCCCCCTCTCAGTTATCAACAATTGGTATCAGAGCCAAGTTCCTCCTAATAGAGCCTAACAGCTTGAGGAAGATCTAGGAGTTCAAATGGATGCATATGGTTTAAGGGAGCAACTCAAGACTGCCCTTGAGGATCTTGAACAATCAAATTCTAAAGTCAATGAATTAAAGGAAAGACTCAAACAGGCTGATGAATTCATGAGAGAATTAAAAGACAAATTAAGTCTCTCTATGAAAAAGAGAAAGGAGCTGCTCCAACAATTGGCAAGGCAAAGTGATGAAAGCAATACAAATGAAGAATTGACTGAGCAAACCAAGTTATGTGAAAAGTTATCAAAAGAAGTCATTATGTTAAGACATGAAATGGAATCAGGAACTATAAAGTTTACTCAAGAGATTGAAGAAAAAAGAAAGGCTGAAGACAATCTAAGACAATCTCTTAAAGAAAAATCAGAAGAATGCCACCAGATGGACAGGATTATCAGACATCTTGAATCTGATCTTGAAGATGCCAAAGATAATGAAGAAAAACTTGAGGATCAAATTGCCTCTCTCAAAAGAGACCTTCAAACAGCAAATGAATATAAAGAGAAATTCAAGATAAGTTCTGCTCAACTTGAAATTCTTCTTGGAAGTCAAAAGAGGACAGATGACAAGTATGGTTTGGGATATGAGAAAGGAGAAAGCTCCGGATCCGGTCAAAAGAATTTTGGATCAGAAAATCCAAGGAGCAGGCCTAGAAGACCTCCGGTAAGACAACCCAATGCTCAAAGATATCCATCTTTCAATGGATACTGCCACAGCTGCAACCACTTTGGTCACAAAGCTAATCAGTGCAGAAAGAGAATGAATCAAATTAATTCATCCTTCTCCGGACAGTGCTTCAACTGCAAAAGGTATGGACACAAATCCCATGAATGCAGAAATATGCAAGTAAACAAATCATTCAAAGGTAGATGCTTTACATGCAATAGAGTAGGTCATATGGCTAATCAATGCAGATCAAGAGGATATCAGTCAAATATGCAAAGAAATGTTATTTGCCAAATCTGTAATAGGTCCGGTCATAATGCTAAAGTCTACAGAAGCAAGAATCAGGACAAAAGAGGTCCGGTGTATAATCAGAATCAAGACAAGGGTAAACAAAAGATGAATGCGGATGAAGTTAGGAATCAGATGAGCAAGATTTGGGTGAAGAAAAGTTCAGAGAATGTAGAGGTTGGATCCGCACCAGACTCCGGTGCTGATATTTCTTCCAGAAATTAAAAAGTGAGCTCTGGCTCAGGGGGAGACTCAAAGAAAATCCTGTTCCCCCAGCCAATCAAGTGGTGCCGGATGTGGCACAAGATGCGGAGTAAAGGGTTTAAAGATATAAGTCTTGAGATGATCCAGATAAGATTTCTGAGGTCCGCATGGAGTTATGAAGAAGCTGTGATCGATCAAGTAAGACCTGTTCCGGGAGATGCTCCGGTATGACAGAGGATTACAAAAAGGTCCGGAGAGATCCGGAAGTGCACTATTTTATTCTGCGGATTGGACAGAGTGTTTGGGATGTTCTTGTAATGTGTCATCTCGATTTATTCATGATTGAAAGATCCGCATGATGTTCATAGATCATGACTGATCCGGGATACTCCAAGCTATCCGAACAAGACAAACTGGAATAATATAGGTGAAGCATTTATTGCAAATAGATATTAGGGTTTGCGGAGCAATATAAGGGATTTCTCAAAAATCATTTGCTCATTCTGCACTCAAGAAGAAGCGAAAAGTGGAGCTCTGCAACAAGATTCTTCAAGCACACCAAAGATCTCCTGCCGAAGTCATTGCATAAAGAAATCAATCCAACCACTCCGTGCTAACCGAAGGCGCATAAGGTATTCTTCGTTTTCATTATCTCACTGCAAATCTTTGAAGAATGGCTACTCCAAATATAGTTAAGATCTCTGATAGACCTCACCCCACATTCAAGAAACATCCTTACAAATCATTGGAGGTAGATCCACTAGGAGCCTTCTCTAGTGTTCCTCATGGTGTATTGCATACAGAAGATATTAGGGTTTACATCCATGCGAATCTTGAAGACTTTGGAGAATCAAAACTGATGGATATCTATCACAAACAATTGATAGATGACTCCTTTGAGATCAAACCTCAGTACAAAGCCATCCGGGACAAACACTTTGCACAGTGCATTCATTTCCCCTGTTTTGAAGAAGATGAATGGGTCCGGTATGTACTAAGCAGAGTACATGACAACTTCCTATGGTTGAACAAGCCCTTCAAGATCACCAAGGATGCAATTAGGGCTGTAACCGGTCTGCACTCATCCGGTGGATTACCTGTTCTCAAGTCTGTCAAAAATTAGACAGTTAGTGATGCAACCGGATCCAAGTTTGACAAGAGAGCTATGACAGTTGATGACATCACTGAACCGGATGTCAAATTTGCAGCTATGATAATTGGTTACAAAATCTATCACTCCAGTAGGGAAAATTCAGTACCGGGAACTGCAATCTACACAGCTTATCAAATGTTAAAGGAGAATGCTGACTATGACTTGTGTGAGCTTCTGGTGAACCAACTCTTTGAAAATCTGCAGAAGATCAAGAAGGACAAGAAAAACTCCTTCAAGTATGGCAATCTGATCCTTTGTCTCTTCTTTTACTACATGAATGAGCTTCCCGGATCCAGTGGATGGATATGGCAGAATGACAGACCGGTTGCCATCCAAATCAGAGACTATTTGCATGGACTTGGGGATGCTAAAGCAAGAAATACAGCTCTATGGGGATACTTCAAGAACTTCCAAAGCATGATGCATGCAAGAGAAAGAATACCCCAATCCCTTGTTGAAAAGTACAAAGACACAGTATGCTTCATGGTAGAAACAGATCAGTGTCTAATGGAGGCAGTAGAACCAAGAACTGTATGGATCATGCCCATGGGGTATGAAGTGGATGAACAAATAGTGGAGCTGCATGTTCAACACATGTTAAGTCAGCCCAAAGATCCAAAGGCAGAAAGGTTTGGAACCTTTGAGGAACTGAGTGTAAAGATACATGTAGAACTCAGGGAACCGGAGATAAAGAGGAAGGTAAGAAAAAAAGTTGAGCATATTGCTCAAGGCCTAGGCATCTCAAAAGAGGCACTTGATGCCAGCCGGGAAAAGAGGAGGAAGACTGAGGAAGAAGAGAAAAGTAAAGAAAGTGTTCCGGTTGAAACTCCCACCCGGACCAGATCATCAAAAAGATCTGCACCTCCCACAACCAAAAGTTCAAAACCGGAAGTCCAGGCATCCGGTAAAAGATCCAAGACAAAAGCCACAAGGGCTTATGAAAGCCAAAAGGATGAAGAGGAAACAGAGTCAGATGAGGGAGTAAAAGAAATAAAGAAGCAGAAGAAGAAAGGATCCGGTAAACCCTCCGCAGGCCAAGACAAGGATGAAATGGCAGAGGTATCTGTTGAAAAGCCCACTCTGTCTCTAGAGAGTGTAATCAAGTTGGTCACGGTGGATGGAAACCTTCAACCAATGACTGAATTTTATGATGACTACAGGGAGGCTGACCAAAAGATTCTGCAGGAAGCCACAGTCAAATATCTGAACATATACAATAAGGCTTTCATTGAGATCATATCTCTTATTCCTAAAAGCCTAGAAAAGGAATTAGAAATAAGAAAGAATAATGCTCATGCAAAAGATCTTGAGATCCGAGAACAGATAGCTATTCAGCTATATCCTCAAATTGATCCCAAGACAATGAACATAATCTTCAAAGACTGCAAAGATGAGTTCAGAAGTAAAGCCAGGATGAATCAACTCATGCTTGGTGAGACTGACAAAGTGGCCCAAGAGACAGAAGAGATCCTCCGGAAGGCCTTCAAAAGGTTCAATCTTCCTGTTGTAGAGGACTTAGGTGCAGAAATAGCTGCGAATTTGGAATCATCTGTTCCGGAAGAAGTGGGCCCTGAACAGACAAACATCTCTCCTCCGGTTTCCCCTACAGTCTCCGGATCCCAAGAAGAAGAGAAACTACAGGAGAAAGAAGTAGCAGCTAAAGAAAAAGAGGTTGACAGCACCCCAACAGAGAAAACCACGACTGAAAGTGGTAAGAGTAAGGAAGGAGAAAAGATTCAAAAGGACAAAACTGCAGAAGAGAAGAAACATCTGTCTCCGGCAAGAGACACTGCACAAACTGTTCAAGAATTCCTGACAAAAGCCACTATAGAAATTGATGAACCGGACCTGCTAAAAGGACCATTAGATTTTGACTCTTTGTCACCGGTGCAAACAATGAAAATAGCCTCATTTGCAAATGAGAAAGTCAAAGAGAAGCTGCTGAAATCTCACATGGAAGACTGTGAGCTTATGGAGGTAGCATCTGGAGTGCTAGAAAAGATCATGCCATCCTTTCAAAAGGATCCCATAGCCTCCTCTTCCGGTAATCTCAAAACCTTAGTCAGCAGTGTTAGTACACATTTTGAATCTCTAGAAAAATCTGCTGAAGAAAAGGTCCGGAAGGAATTTTTGGATAAAAGACTTTCAGAAGTATTAGGATTAATCTCTAAAGATAGGAGAATTGTGAGTATTGGAATAAAGAGCTTAGAAAATGCTCTTAAGGATGGCGGTGACATTTACAAATTTTGTATATCCTGGTCAAAGGCAACAGCAGCAATTGATAAGAAAATAAAAGAGGAACAGGACAAGCTACAAAGTTTTTCTCAAAGTTTTGATCCTCTCTCTTCCTCCATAATAAATCAAGAATGTCAGACTATTGCAGTCTTGAATGAAATAAAGAATCTTGAGAAGGAAAGGAAGAATATCACTAACCGGATGGGAGAACTTAGAAGGATTATAATTCCTAAGTTGGAAACTATGCATGAGGCCATCAGTGATGCTCAGACCACCGCCCAAACAAATGATCCGACAGATCTCAAGCGGGCAGAAGCTTTTGCATTTTTGTTGAGTGGTCACATTTCAATTTTGGATAGAATGAAGCAAAGTTGGGCTACAGAAATGATCCAATTGCAGACATCCTTTGCAGACATTCTTCAGTATATGTGAGTATGTAAATATGCGGCTATGTATAGAAAATTTTTGAAAATTTTGGTGTGCGGACCCTACCCTTTGCCATTGATGTCAAAGGGGGAGTGAGGAGCAGTGAAAAATGAGGAATCCAACTAAGGGGGAGTTCCAGAAATTGTATATAAAGATAGAGCATCAGCCAAGGGGGAGCATAGTGTAAACACTTAGTCATTTTTCACTAAGTGTTGCCATCAATGCCAAAGGGGGAGATTGTTGGCAAGAGACACTATATGGATTCATGGTTGTTGTCATTGATGGCAACAAAGGTCATCCCACATATCCGCAAGTCATGGTGTGTCCCTACCGGAAGTCAGAGTAAAGATTGTTGTGGTCCGGTGAACAAGAACAGAGCATGTGGCAAGGTCTGACAGATTGGTTCGGATCTCTCAGAGGAAGTATCTTTGTGCAGTGCAGATTTGGGGAAGTCAAGAGGACTACCTTGAGTGGTATATTCCAAGGATTTAGCCTCCGGTGATGGACAAGGAAAAAGATATGAATAGTTGAGTACCGGATTCCTGAGAGACAGTGAAAACAGAGAAAGAATTGACTGACATAGTATCAGACTACTTTCCGGATGTGTTACTGTTGATGATAAAGGTTGTGAAGGCATGAATCATGTTTGGCTGACATGATTAATGATATCTACAAGTATATGCTTGATCCGCATTGCTTGGTGAGCAAGGATTCAGCCGACAGAACAGAGTTTGTAAGAAACTAGACTGTTCCGGATGCCGACTAGAAAGGTGATGAAATTACTTGTGCGGATATATATAGGGGATGGATTTAGTTGTGAAGGGTGTGAATGTAAAAAGAATATATACGAATAAGTGCAGAACAGAGCAGAAGTAGCAAGAAAGATCCGGTATGTGAAAGGATAGCAGGATAAAGAACAGAGGAAAGATGAAGTGCAGCAGATCAGTGTACTGAGCCTAACCGGAACTGAACTCCAGCATATGCAGATGCCTCAATCAGTTCAAGACTGTGATTCTCATCACTTTGTAGACAGTGTGTCTTCTTGTAGGCAGTGGACCTCTTGTGAGCAGTGTGCTCGGGCAGTGAGCCCTAATTGGCAAGTGCCATTTTGTAATTTCCTATTCTTCTAACAGAGAATAATTTTTGGGTTAATCACCCCGTGGTTTTCTCCCTTAACAGGGTTTCCACGTCAAAAATACTGTGTCATGTGTTTCTTACTTCATGGTAATGTTTTTGTGTTTGATTCAATGCTGCATTAATTAATAAGAAAGTTCAAAAAGGGAAATAATTAGGATAACTGATTCACCCCCCCCCTCTCAGTTATCAACAGCCCATGCCCCCAGAAGTGACATGCACTTTACAATCACCAAATTTTCCCACAAACACATAATTTCCTGCAAGAAAAGGTGTTAGCAACCATATAATCATGATAAACAACAATACATGTAATTATTCACATAAAGATCCGAGCAAGGCAAGATCCAAGATAAACAAAGTGTACGAAGCAACAATATTGTTATGTTTTGTAAATGTGATAAGCCAACATCAAAATATCACACAGAGTGATTCTACTAGCCAAGCGTCGGATAATATATATCAAACCCATCATCATGTATGGACTAGGTCCATTTTTTGATTTATCGCTGAAGGGACACTAGGTCTGTAAGAATATTATATGTTTTTCATCATCTGCTAGCTAGATAGAACCACTAGAAGAAGGTAAACAATAAATCAAAAGAGGAGAAACAAGTGCCTTAAAGACAATCACATAGGAGGGTGCCCCCAAGTCACCAATCGCAACGCTATGTCCTTAAGACACATCACATAACAATGAAGATAGAGGAGAAGCAATGAAGAAGAATGATGATACAAATAGAAGAAGGGTCACAATAGAGGCAGTCTCCAGTATCCTTGACCTTACAAGAGAATCAAGGGTCATCCTAGGAGGCCTAAGCAACACATAACACATCATGGGGGAAACACAACATGGAGGTAAAGGGTTAGAAATACTTATCTGATACAACACAATGTTAACAACATATATATCTAAGAGGAGGTCATCCTTGAGAGCAACTATAATAGGTGCTACAACGAGTGTGGCTTAGGGAGGAAGAAATGCACTTATTCTTAGGAGGTGGAAGAAGTGATTTGTTTTGAGTGATCTCAACATCCATCCATAAGGGATTTAATGTGAGAGACCTTTTCTCATCCACTAGTGCTACATATTTTGAAGAGAGAGCATAGGAATGAAGGGAAGGTAAGGTGATGTGAGGATAATTATTAATGTTTGTATCTTTAGTGATGTTCAAAGAATATGCAACTAAAGGAGAGGTATCCAAGGTTTTTAAATCCAAGGGACTTGAACGTTCAACCAAAGGAGGGAGATCAGGGATCTTCACTTTCTTAATGATGTCCAAAGTACTTGAATATGCAACTAAAGGAAGAAGGTCTATAGGATGATCCATAGAGGCTTCATGCACTACTGTAGGAAGAGATTATTATTGTTATATAAATGCTCATTATCTATCCCTAGAATGTTCTTTGTTGGAGAGGGTTCTTTATCACCAATGCTCCATCTTGGCCAAAGAGAGCATTGGAACAAAAAGATGAAGACCTCCCACCGTCTTTTTATTCCAATGCTTCATCTTGGCCAGAGAGAGCATTGGAATAAAAAGATGGTGGGAGGTCTTCATTCACTAATGCTTCATCTTGGCCAGAGAGAGCATCAGAATGAAGATATGGTGTTATGATGTTTGGGTATGTGTCTATGAATTTATCTTCTTGCATCAAAGTATCAACTTTGGGAGAAAGATCATAAGGTAAAACAAAGTTATCATCACATTTATTAACAATAGGAGGCGTAGTGGAATGTTCAATAGAGATAAAGTTATCTAGGGCTTCGTCTAACATATTGAATTCATCACTACTAAATGATGCAACATACTTATTATTATCTATGAATTTAGTGAGATCATCTAATATCGGAGGATATGTTCCCATGAGATTTGTGAAATTACCAAAATCAGACATATAACAAAGGATTTCAAATGTGGAACACATAGAAATGTCAACATCATAGATATATGCAATTTGATTCAAGACTTGACGATATTCATGAGTGAATTTAGAAAAATTATCAACATCTATGATGTATGCAAACAAAGCTTCCAAAGATGAATAACAAGAAGTATCCTTGATAAATACAAAACTATGTATGAATATGACCTAGAATGCTTGATTTTTTAACTTTTTTCAATGTAAATGAGTGAAAGAAGAGGTGTTGTGAGTAATTTCAAGAGGGGAAGTGAATAATATGCCTAATAACAGTCCAATGATGCAGCAATATCCTTCACAACACGCTGACAATGCAGATCTATAGTGATGACAAGTCAAAACCTAGTGAAAATACACCTAAAATGTGTAATTTTTCACCAATTTTTAATGTAGAAGCCTAATAGAAAGTGTATTGTAAGGAATTTGAGGAGTGGAAGTAGATTATAACCCTAATATAAGTCAAATAATGTCAGGACAACATGCCTATAATGCAATTCTAGAGGGACGATAAGGCCAAATCTAGTGAAAATGCAAGGTTTTCAAACCCTAGACATGAAGTTTTATAAGAAAGACACTATGATGGAACACTACAGTTAGAAATCAGACCTAAATGAGTGTTTTAAAATAGTATTAAAATCTGAAACAAGATTTTAACTACAAACCCTAGCTAATGCAAAACTAAGTTTTTATGAAAATTGCACAATTTCAAGTTTTACCAATTTAAGCATGAAAATGCATTACAAGTGAATACTAAATGATGAATTTCTGTAATTTAAATCAGATCTAATAAAAATAATTTAAATTAAATTAAATTAAATGTCAATTAATTCAAATTATGCTAAAATGCAAGCCTAAGATGCCATTTTTTTTCAAATTTTTTAATTTTTTTGTAATTTTTCAAATGCAATAAAATGAATGAATACAAATCTATCACACAACACTCAGCAAGGTGCAAAGATTCAAAAACACGGGTTCACCAAAATGTTTAGTGGTAAAAAGAGGGGTTTTTAGTTTCAATGGTAAATCCTCCCTTCACCACAAACATTCAAGGACATATCAATCAAGTTAAATCTATACTAAGTGAAAGCATTCACCTAATAGGTTGGGATATCACTTGGAATGATGTGGAATCTCAGATGTTATCAATCAATATCTCAATTTAATGCTCAAATACTCTTAAAACCCTAATTATGCAAAACAGTGAATAAACTAGTAAATTCTGATAAATGTTCATAGATTAAGGAAAAGGACAGAGATTAATAACTGACTAGTTTTCAAAGTTTGAAATTTAGAACATTTGAGGATAATGCCCCGGGCACCCAAGTCCAAGGCACTATTTTCTTCACGGAATGCAAAATTCCTTCCGGCATTGATAATCACTGTTCCGTCTATTTTCGTCACCTGAAATGTAGAGGACACTGCCCGAGGTGCCCTAGTCCAAGGAAGGTTGATTCTTAGGATGTAGAAGCTCCTTTAGATGTAGAATGTCCCTGTAACTCTAATTCCTATCTCTGTTGGTGCAGGGGCACCTAACACAAGTGGCCTCCGTGAGGCATTTAAGTTCATGTTTTGTTTTAAATCATGTTTTAAGTTGTAATAAGGTCTATTCGACCAATGCATGTAATTTCTATTTGTAAGTCTCAAGTACTTAGGTTGCAATTGTCAAATTGAAAATAAGGCGGTGGGTTTTCTCCCAGCCACTTGGAGTCAGTTGGTTTTGCTCCCAGCCACTTGGAATCATTCTCCCAGCCGCTGGGAATAGGGTTGTTGTTCCTCTGGGCGAATCTACAAAAACTAGGGAAATGAACAAGATTAGGTATTATTAGGGTTTGAGGGTGTAATCAGTCATATGATATTATGATTGAATGTACTGCGTGAATGTAATCCAGCTTGGAGAAGGAGAAATTGATCTTTTCTGTGTTGCCAATTGCTTTTCATTCTTTGTAGATGCGAAATTGCATAGCTATAGTTTTCCTTTCCTGTCTGTGTTTTCCCATTGTTGCAAAATGTCGATGTGAAGCATTCCACTGATGAGATTTCTGTCGAAATCAGTGGAATGGCTTCACAGTGTATATATATGTTTTTGTTTCATGTTTCTATTTTTGGCGTTTGTGTTCTGTTTGAAGGGCGGAGTGGATCAGATTGACTGTGCTGCGCAGTAGACCAACCTAGCATCTTCATATGCTAGGGTTTAGTCAAAAGTTAGGCAAAGAGAAGTTTTGCCTATGTGGAGTATCATCGGCGAGACTGGGGTTATCGACAAAGTATTTAATATTTTGGGCGAAAGTAGTAGTCTGCCCAAAAAGTAGTCGGGTGACCAAGTGTATCAGCGTAAGACTGTATTGCTTCACTGGGTATACATTTAGTGTGTATCTCGTAGTTGTATGTTGTGTGTATCTCACAAGTGAATGTTGTGGTTGTATGTGGTGAATGTGCATTTCGTATGATACAAGGAAAGTCAACGGTCAATCTCACCGAATGCATGTTTCGAATGTATCTCCCGAATGAATATTGAGAATATACCTTGCGCGCATACATTGTGTTAGATGCAAGAGGTGACTAGTAGCGACGGTGAAGAAAATTGGTGATCGCGGGTCAGCAAAAGTATATGCAAGCTGTTTTATCGGTGTATCGGGAGCACATACAAAGTGCTCACCGACAAGAAAGGTTACACCGACAAGGCATGTCATCGGGGAAAGTTAAGGGATCGGCCAGATAAATAACAAGGTGGCCGACAGGATATGTTTGGCCGATGAGGACATATCACCAAGATAGAAGTCACACTCTCGCCGATATAGTCTATTGTTAAGTTTTTGAAGATTCCACTGTGCACTCTGCATCATTTTGGTATCAAAGCTAGTGAAAGGTCTGCATCAAGTGTTGGTGTTGTCTGTGAATGTTTATGTCAGATAGAGAAAGCGAAGGAGGGGCTAGCGATATGCCTCCAAAGGGGATGACCACAGAAGTGGTCAAGAAATTCAAAGAGATGGAGGAGATGATCAAGACTGGAGTCAAGGAAGCACTCCAGACTGAGTTGAAGACCTTAGGAAAAGGCAGGAAATCAAAAAAGGAGTCTGATGAAGATGAAGGAGATGGGGAAGAGGCAACCACCCCAGAACAGACAAGTATATCTGCAAACCAAAAACAATTTAAGGAGGCTATAAAATCACTCAGTAAGGAGTCGTCTAAATCAAGAATGGAGATTCTGATGTTTAGCGGAAAGATGGACGCAGAAGAAGTCATCGAATGGGTCGAGGCTTTGAACAATTACTTCGAGTACAAGGAGGTACCAGAGAATAGAAGAGTCAAGTTTGCAAAGACAAAATTGAAGGGCGCTACACTCACGTGGTGAAACTACACCCAGGGAGAAAGGGTGAAAAGTGGCAAGAGCATGATCTCATCCTGGAGTCGGATGGTAGAAAGGATCAAGGCTCAATTCCTACCAGTAGATTATGAAGTGTAGATATACAGGAAAATGCATAATCTTAGGTAGAAGGATATGGATGTATCCACCTATATAGAGGAATTTCATAAATTGTCCCTAAGGTGTGGACATGCTGAGGATGAGAAAGGAAGAGTTGCCAGGTATATTAATGGCTTGAAGTATAGTATACAAGATGAGATTACCATCTTGACACCAGAAACCGTGGACAAGTGTTTCCAAGTGGCACTGAGAGTAGAAGAGAAGCAGAAAAGAAAAGGAGAACAGCAAAACAGAGGTAGAGGTGGAACGAATTTCAAGGGTAGAAATAGCTTTAGTGGCAGAAACTAGTTCTAGAAAAATCAAGGGGAGTCTAGTCAGCAAGAACGCAGTGGAGAATCTTGTTCTAGAGAGGGTTTCAGAGGAAGGAGACCCAATGGGAGAGGCAGATTTGGTGGACCAGGTAGAGGTCCTAACGTCTTCACAGGAAGATGTTATAATTGTAACCAAATTGGGCACACAACAGGCAAGTGTCCAGAGAAAGCTTCAAGCTCTCATGGTGGAGAGAGGAGTCAGCTGATTCAAGAAGAAGATTGTCAAAGTGTGAACTCACCTATGGGAAGCACAGCTCTAGCACAAGATGGAGAAAGTCTCATGATGAGAAGAATGATACTGAAGGTACCACAGAATAAGGAACCACCGCAGAGGAAGACACTGTTCAGAACTCTGTGTAAAGTTTTTCGGCAAAAGGTGTAAGGTAATTGTTGATTCTGGCTCCACTAAAAATTTAGTTTCAGTAGAAATGGTAGAGAAATTGAATTTGAAAAGATTGCCACATGTGAGTCCATACAAAGTGTCATGGCTGAACAAAGGGCAGCAAGTCTTGGTTGATGAACAAGCTTGGGTAGAATTTCAGATAGGGGAATATGGGGATAAACTTTTGTGTGATATAATTCCCATGGATGGATGACATTTATTGTTAGGAAGACCTTGGCAGTATGATGTGCAAGCCCAGCATGATGGTAAGTTGAATTCTTTTGTGATCACTAAGAATGGTAGACAGTATAAGATGGATCCTTTACCAGAAGAGGGTATAGACAAGAATGTAGGCTCAAGTATCATGTTAATGTGTGGGAAAGAGTTTCTCCATACTCTGAAAGAAGAGGGAACCCAGGGTAATGCTCTGATTTTGAAACTTAAAGACAATTCTGATTTGTCTCAAAACAGCCAGGAAACAGTCCCTAAGGAAGTGCAGGAATTGTTAAACAAATATAAGGGTATCATGGTGGAGGATATGCCCAATGTACTACCCCCTGTGAGAGACATAAGTCATCAGATCGACTTCATTCTAGGATCCATATTGCCAAATAAACTAGCTTATAAAATGACACCTAATCAGAATGAGGAGATTGCTAAACAAGTACAAGAACTGTTGGATAAGGGTTTGGTGAGGAAAAGTCTTAGTCCATGTGTTGTACCCACATATTTAGCTCCCAAGAAGGATGGCAAATGGAGGTTATGTACTGATTCGAGAGCCATAAATAAGATCACCATCAGATATAGGTTTCCTATGCCCAGAATAGAGGACCTCATGGATTGTTTGGGAGGAGCTCGGTATTTTTCTAAAATTGATCTCAAGAGTGGATACCATCAAATCAGGATTAGACAAGGGGATGAATGGAAGACAACCTTTAAGACTAATGAAGGTCTTTATGAGTGGTTGGTGATGCCATTTGGTTTGTCCAATGCTCCAAGCACTTTCATGCACCTAATGAATGAGGTATTGAAGGATTTTATTGGTAAATTTGTTTTTGTCTATCTTGACGCAGGACAAAAGAAGAACATCTGTAGCATTTGGAACAGGTATTGAAGAAGCTGCATGAGGAGAAACTGATGATCAATATGGAGAAGAGTGTCTTCATGAAGGAAGAACTCACATATCTTGGATTTGTGATATCCCAGGGTAGTTTGAAAATGGATCCAAAGAAGGTAAATGCTATTCTGTCTTGGCCAGCACCTAAAACAGTAAGTGATGTAAGGAGTTTTCATGGGTTGGCAACTTTTTATAGGAAATTCATAAGAAGATTCAGTCATATTTGTGCACCTATTCTGGATACCATAAAAGGAGGATAGAAATGTAAGTTTGTTTGGAATAGAGCAACTGATGAGTCTTTTGAGATTCTCAAACAAAAAATAACAAAGAAACCCATTTTGGTTTTGCCTGATTTTAATAAGTTGTTTACTATGGAATGTGATGCCAGTAACCTTGTTATTGGTGCTGTCTTGAGTCACGAAGGTAGACTTGTTGCTTTCTTTAGTGAAAAGCTGAATGATGCTAAAAGAAAGTATTCCACCTACGATCTAGAATTGTATGCAATGGTTCAAGCATTGAAAAAATGGAGACATTATCTCTTGCCCAAAGAATTCATTGTTTATACTGACAACCATGCTTTGAGTTTTTTGAATTCGCGGGAGAAGCTAAATCACAGGCATATGAAGTGGGTCGAACAACTCTAGGTGTATACTTTTTCCATCAAACATAAGAAGGGACAAGCCAACAAGGTGGCAGATGCTTTGAGCAGAAGAGTGTGCACTATACAAGAAATCTAGTTGCAAAGTGTGGGAGTGGATTCTCTCAAGAACATGTACCAGGATGATGAGGACTTCAAGGAGATATATGCAGTTTGTTCACAATTCTCAGATTCTTATCATTCTGATTTTTCTGAATATTTGTTACAGCAAGGCTACTGTTCAAAGGTAGCCAACTGTGTGTGCCTAGGTATTCCATGAGGGAGAACATCATCAAAGAAAAACATTACGATAGTCTTGGAGGTCATTTTGGATTGGACAAGACATTAGAGCAAGTGAACAGGTTTTACTTCTGGCCTAAGATGAAAACCGATGTCAGGAAATTTGTGGAAACTTGTAGCATTTGTCAGGGGGCAAAAGGGACTCCATCCAATGCAGGTCTCTATCAACCACTTCCAATTCCGCAAAGGCCGTGGGAGTGCATCAGTATGGATTTTGTTTTAGGTCTTCCCCAGACTCAAAGGGGATTTGACAATGTGGTTGTGGTTGTTGACAGGTTTAGTAAAATGGCTCATTTTGTGCCATGAAAATTTACTAACGATGCTTCACATATTGCCGGTCTTTTCTTCAAGGAGATAGTAAGAATTCATGGTTTACCATTGAACATATTTACTGACAGAGATCCCAAGTTTGTGGGTCATTTTTGGAGGACACTATGGAAGAAATTGGGCACCCAATTGTCTTTCACATCTACATATCACCCTCAGATGGATGGACAAACTGAGGTGGTGAATAGATCACTGGGTAATCTTTTGAGGTGTTTGACTAAACAACATGGAGAAGCATGGGATATGATCATCCCACAAGTAGAGTTTGCATATAATGATTCTATTAATAGGAGCACAGGAAAGAGCCCTTTTGAAGTTGTATATGGGATTCATCCCAAGGGAATTTTGGAGCTCAGGGATCTCCATAACATGGCGAAAAGGAGTGCACAAGGAGAAGATTTTGCAGTCAGCATGAAGGGTATCCATGATGCTGTAAAGGAAACTATCCAAAAGAACACCAAAAAATACAAAGAGAGAGCTGATCAGAAGAAAAGGGATGTCCAATATAAAGTTGGGGATCTGGTGATGGCATATCTGAAGAAGGAAAGACTTCCGAAGGGGCAGCCAACAAAACTTCTGATGAAGAAGATAGGTCCATACAAGGTTGTACACAAATTTGGGCCTAATGCCTACGAGATTGAACTTCCTCCTGGCTTAGCAATTTCACCCATCTTTAATGTGGTAGATTTGTTTCCATTCAGCAGAGCCAATGAGACAGGAGCAGAAGATGCAAAATGGATTTCTGGTCTTCCACCGAGTCAGCCAGTTCAGTTGGAATGTATTTTGGACACCAAAGTTCAGAAGAAGACCAGACATAAAACCTACAAGCAGTATCTGGTCAAATGGAGTGGTTTGCCTGCTGAGGATGCTACCTAGATGAGCGATGAAGACATCATCAAGCATGGGGTTACTATTTCAGACTTGGTTCCTCAAGGGACTTGAGCTCTTTTAAACCCTGAGAGTATGGTGCAGGGGCACCTAACACAAGTGGCCTCCGTGAGGCATTTATGTTCATGTTTTGTTTTAAATCATGTTTTAAGTTATAATAAGGTCTATTCGACCAATGCATGTAATTTCTATTTGTAAGTCCCAAGTACTTAGGTTGCAATTGTCAAATTGAAAATAAGGCAGTGGGTTTTCTCCCAGCCGCTTGGAGTCAGTTAGTTTTGCTCCCAGTCGCTTGGAATCATTCTCCCAACCACTGGGAATAGGGTTGTTGTTCCTCTGGGTGAATCTATAAAAACCAGGGAAATGAACAAGATCAGGGATTATTAAGGTTTGAGGGTGTAATCAGTCATATGATATTGTGACTGAATGTACTACGCGAATGTAATCCAGCTTGGAGAAGGAGAAATCAATTTTTTTCTGTGTTGCCAATTGCTTTCTGTTCTTTGTAAATACGAAATTGCATAGATGTAGTTTTCCTTTCCTATCTGTGTTTTCCCATTGTTGCAAAATGTCGATGTGAAGCATTCCATTGATGAGATTTCTGTCAAAATCAGTGGAATGGCTTCATGGTGTATATATATGTTTTTGTTTCGTGTTTCTGTTTGACGGCGGAGTGGATCGGATCGATTATGCTGCGCAGTAGACCAACCTAGCATCTTCATGTGCTAGGGTTTAGTCGAAAGTTAGGTGAAGAAAAGTTTTGCCTAAGTGATGGAGTATCATCAATGAGACTAGGGTTATCGACAGAGTATTTAATATTCTGGGTGAAAGTAGTAGTCTACCTGAAAAGTAGTCAGGTGACCAAGTGCATCAGCATAAGATTGTATTGCTTCACCGGGTATACATTCAGTGTGTATCTCGCAGTTGTATGTTGTGTGTATCTCGCAAGTGAATGTTGCAGTTGTATGTCATGAATGTGCATTTCGTATGATACAAGGAAAGTCAACGGTCAATCTCACTGAATGCATATTCTAAATGCATGTTTCGAATGTATCTCCCGAATGAATATTGAGAATATACCTTGTGCGCATACATTGTGTTAGTAAGAGGTGACTGGTAGCGACGGTGAAGGAAACCGATGATCGCGGGTCAGCGAAAGTATACACAAGTTGTTCTATCGATGTATCAGGAGCACATACAAAGTGCTCACTGACGAGGAAGGTTACACCGACAATGCATGTCATCAGGGAAAGTTAAGGGATTGGCCAAATAAATAACAAGGTGGCCGACAGGATATGTTTGGACAATGAGGATATATCACCAAGACAGAAGTCACACTCTCACTGATACAGTCTATTGTTAAGTTTTTGAAGCTTCCATTGTGCACTCTACATCATCTGTAACTTCGGAGAACATTGCCCTTGGTGCCCATGTCCTGAAAATGCTTCATTTCACTTCTTTCTTTCGAATCTTGAATCCTTGTCGTCTGTAACCTTCCTCTGCAACTCCACTCCATGAAACTCAGTACTTGTAACTTGAAATCACAAAAGAGTGTGGTTGGGAGTTATGGTGTTTAGAGGCTTGCCTCAATCAAGTACCGGAGAGACATTCAAGTTTTTCAAACACCGTTGTCAGATAACAGTGTGTATCCCTACAGGATAGAGGCAAAATCCAAATGATAAATGATAGAAAACACAATAAAATGTCACCTTGAAGTGTAGATCTCACATAAATGAAGGCTCTTCAATCACATGAGAAGATGAAGTCAAATATGCAATCACAAACACAATAACAATGCTTTGCTTTGTAATAATGAATATCATGGATGCTCTAAAATCACAAGTATGCCTAAACTTCACAATCATCTTCTAGTTTGCAAATGAAAACCTAAACATGCTTATATATGCAACTACAAACATTCCCGCTAAGATTTTCGTAATTCAAACTTTTGGTTTCGGCATAGGACCTAACAACGGTCATAAAACCAACACTTCAAATTAGGGCATGACCCTGGGTCCTATTTGCCACAAGACTTTGAGGTTTTCTCATCAGGATTCAAAATTAACACACAAGATGCTTTAAATACATTCTAAGGACCTAGGAGCTAAACCTTAAGAGGGAAAAGCCCCCAAGGGGACTTTTTTGACATAACAGGTACTAAATAAATCCTCTCTTTATAAATGATCAATTCATTCACCACAAAATACCCATCATCCTTTATAGTACCCTCTATGATGCCTAATGGCCAAGAGTCCTTCATATACTCAGTCGAAATCATCTCTCTCCAATCAACTATAATCTCCACTAAAGCACACAAATGAGGTCTCCTGGAAAGTCCATCAACAACCATATTTTTCTTCCCTTTGACATACACAATGTCAGTCATAAACATGTAATCCAGTTACCCATTTTTGTTGCCTATCATTGAGATCCCACTGATTTAGGAAGTATTTGAGGCCATTGTGGTTGGTCTTAACAATGAATCTACCTTTCACAAGATACGGTGTGAACTTGACCAAAGCATGCATGATGGCCAACTTATCCTTGTCATAAATTGAATAGCTCTTCTCAATACCTCTCAGCTTCCTACTTTCAAATGTAATGGGATGTTTGTTCTGCATCAAGACAGCTCCTATCCCTTCCCTCGATCCACCACACTCCAACTCAAAAGGTTTGGAGAAATCTGGTATGGCTAGGACTGGGCAAGTGCTCATAACCTACTTGAAGTGATCAAAACACTTTTGAGTTGAATCTAACCAAGCAAATGCTCCCTTGTTAGTCAAATCTGCAAGTGGGGCAGCCACCTGTGAAAATCCATTAACAAACCTTTTGTAAAACCCACAAAGACCAAAGAAACCTTAGAGTCGTGTAAGGTTTGTTTGGGGAGGCCAATCTCCAATTGCCTTGATCATTTTAGGATCAACTCTCACACCCTTAGAGATAATTATATGGCCAAGGTAAAGAAGCTATGTCATACCAAACTCACATTTGGATTCCTTGGTATATAAAGATTCCCACTCTAAGATACTCAATACCTCCTCTATGTGTCTCATGTGCTCCTCCCATGTCTTGTTGAATATCAAAATATCATCAAAGAATATGAGAATAAACTTACAGATCTGATTTTGGAATACCTTGTTCATACAAGACAGGAAACTAGCAGGAGTGTTGGTTAAGCCAAAAGGCATAACTAGAAACACAAAATGCTCATAATGACAATTGAATGTTGTCTTCTCCACATCTTGCTCCCGAACTCGTATCTGATGATAGCCGACCTCAAATCTATTTTGGAGAAGTAGCAAGAACCATGCAATCGTCAATCAGTTCATCTATGTGTGCAATGGGATACCTATTTTTTTATAGTTTTCTTATTTAGTGCCTTATAGTCAACGCACATGTGCATCGACCCATCCTTCTTTTTCACTAACACATCCAAAGAAGCAAAGGGGCTCTTACTAGGTCTAATGTGTCCCATCTCAATCAACTCCTTAATTATCTTCTCAATTTCATCTTTGAGTCTCTTCGGGTGTCTATATGGTGTAGTGATTATGGGCTTGGTGCCCTCCTCAAGCTCAATAACGTGCTCAATGCCTCTCTCAGGAGGCCTCCCAGGAGGTATACTACTGGATAATTTATTGTGCTTAGTCAACAAGGTCTAAATGTCAGGATGGTAACTCTGTTTTTGTTGCTTTGAAACTATAGGCATGATAAGACACCCTACTGCCTACTCTACTTGGTCATGTCTAATAAGTCTCTCTAGTCTTCTAAAAGATACTACCCGTAATCTGCCATTAGACATACATATAAGTACATATTTCCTACCATCCACCTCAAACTTCATCTCCATAGTATGCAAGTTCAAGTAGAACTCATTGATAGCATACAACCACTACATACCAAGAACTACATCCATCTCTCCCATACTCACCACATAGAAATTAGGTTTGAGTTAGTAGTCACTCAACTAGATACTTAAATTGAAAATCTTCCTTTTACAAGTAATGATGAATCCGTCTTTTATCCAAACTTTGAAGCCTTCAAATTCTTCAGTTTTAAGACCCCTCTTCGCTACAAGCCCCTCATCAATGAAATTGTGTGTAGCTCCAGTGTCACGAAGAGTGACAATCCTCTGGTCTCCCAATACCCCACGAATCCTAAATGACCCCTCTTTTTGAATTCTAGAGAGGTGGGTTGCTAGACTCTCCTCTCCTTGCTCCTTATCTAACTCATCGGAGGAGTTCTCCATCTCTGAATCTCCTGAATCAGAATGCTGATTTGCATCTTTGGATGTTGATTCTTCAGCTGAAAAGTACTCAATCTATTTTTCCTTATCTTGGGAAGCACATTTGTGCATTGGATCCCAAGGCTCCTTGCACTGAAAACATAATTTATTTCTTCTGCGTTCATTGAGTTGCTTACTACCTAATCTCAGTGGTCCCTTCCTAAGTGGATTGGAATCTTTTTGAAAAGATTTCTTGTCATTGTCTTTCTTATGGAAGAAATCCTTGGACTAAAATTTTTTCCTTGTGGTGGAAGATTATATGTCTCTTGCTTTCTTCAGAGCATCCTGCAAAGTAGGAGGATTAAGGGCCATAATCCAAACTCTCAAAGGATCAGACAAGCCATCGATAAATAGAATAATCAACCTCCTCTTAGAAATATCAGTCACCATCACGGATAACTTTTAGAACTTAGAAATGTCAGTATCCACTAAACCCCACTATTTCAACTGTGCTAGTTCCTTAAACTATAATTCAGGATCCCTTTTCTCAAATCTATCTATCAATCTCTCAGTAAACACTGCATAAGATTCAATCTGATCATGACCCAGTGTGACCATCCCATGGTGCCACCACACATGGGCACTACTATCCAAATAAAGAGTTGTATACTTAATGGATTCATCCTGAGGCATGGGATTGAGCTGAAAATAGGTATCTAACCTTTGAACACAAGATCTAGCTATAGTCTTTCTCGAGCCATCAAAATAAGGAATAGATAACTTACTAACCCTCTTCTGTAATTCCTAATTATGTAGTCTACCACCCCCACCTCTATGGGGTCTATGTCTCAACCTAATATCCATATAGTCATGAAATGGCATTTCAACCTGAAATTCAGCCCTTGAATCCCTCCAATCCTTCATTATTTGATCCTACAACTGTTACTATGTGGGTTCATTATCAACTGGAGGGTTATCCCGTGGAGGAAAGTTAGGCATAAGAGGCTTAGTGTTTGATGTTCCATCCATAGAATGTTGAATTGCAACCATATTGTTGATTGAATCATCCCCATTTTCACCATTCCTTCCATTGCCATTACCACCACCATTTCTTCCACTACCATGATTACCACCATTTATTCCATTGCCATTATTACCACCATTGTTATTGTTATTATTATTTTTATTCATCATTTGTTGACTCAATAGGGCACACAGTTGGTTCATATTTTGTTGCAGATCTCGTTGTGCCATAGTAAGACCATTGAAGATATCCCTTGTTCTTGGTTCATCGTGATCCCTATCACCCATATTTACCTCAACCCTATCAACACTTGCAAATGGAACGATATGTGGTGGGACTCATGTTGCAAATATGTGCCTAAGCGGTGTTGTCATTGATGTCAACATATTCTTGTTGTCATTGGTGTCAACTCTGCCTTATTTTGTTGTTTGTTCAAGAGACTGGAACATTGAGGGTATTGAGAAAATAAATGAAGACTCAATGTTTGCAGACCATATTGTTGTGTAGAGGATTGTCAGAGGTTGCTCCAGTTAAGAATTGAGAAGTCCGCATGAAGATTTGAAGAAGTTATGGCCTTCTGAGTAGAACTGGACTTTGCAGTATTTAGAAGAGACATAGTGATAGTAAGTTGGTCCGGATTGCTCTGTAGTGAAATATTATGGTCTGCAGATCTGAAGGCATGTTTGGGAAGTCAGTGTGTATCATCAACTCTAGTTGTTCGTAGTTTGGAGGTCCACAAGCTATCTTTCTAGTTTGACAGTCATGACAGACAATGTTCTTAAGGTTCTGGAGGAAGATACAAATGATTTTGGTAATTTGGTAAAGAGTGGATGTTATTGGTGAATTCAATGTGCTTGTGGAGGTCTCTGGATCATGTGGCTACTGTATTGGAGGTCCCCATTGAAGTTTGAGCTTGTTGTTGAAGATTTCTTCTTTAAGGTTGATGTTCTTCCCAGTCTTGGCCGACTGGATGTTCCTAGTGTGTTGTGGATGATCTAAAGATCATTTTATGAAGCGTGGCATGTTAGTAGAGGAAGATTCAAGTCTCAGCTATGTTTGGTTGACAGTGTAAAGATCTGCATTAATTTTCTCCAACCTTGTTGATTATTCCAAGGTTGATGAAGTGTATAAATACTTGTTGAAGAGTTATTAAAAATCATCCTTGTACACAATGAATATAATCTGAAGAAAGGATCGAAAGCAAAGCAGAGAAGAAGAGGAGCGAAAGGAGTATAGAGTGGAGAGTCAGGAAAGAAGAATTTGAAGATTGAAGCAAAATTTTTTGTGAGCCTTCAAAGGGACTGAATCAGGCATGAATATAGATGCTATTTCTCAGTTCATCATCTCTGTGTAAATCATAATTTCTTATAGATAGTAAGCCTCCTTTTTGAGCAGTGAGCTCTGGGCAGTGCACCCGAAGGCATGTGCGTTCTATTTTCTTAAGTACTTTTAATAGGGTACACACTTTTGTGGGTTAACCCCCACCGTGGTTTTTCCCTTAACTGGGTTTTCCACGTCAACAATTCTAGTGTTGTGTGTTCATGTTGTTTCTGCCCATGTGTTGATTCATGCTTAAATGTCTACATCATTAATTTGTTTGTAAATTAAGAAAGAAGATTAAAAGTGCAGAAAAGGTTAAAATTTAGGGACAACTGATTCACCCCCCCTCTCAGTTGTTCGGACTAATTCCAACAACTCCAAGGTTAGGGTTTGATCTGTTTCTTCTCAAATAATACTGATGAGTACTAGGCTGTATTATTCAAGAAGTTCATTCCATGTTCACACCACTTCAACTGCACATGATGACAAGATACATCTGTGCTCTGATACCACTGTAACATACACCCCTATTCTGATTTTTTTTGTTTTGTGCCTTCTATTTGATACTATTTGTTTATGGTTTTGGTTGTGTAACTTAGATTATTTACCAACAATGCACAGATCATGGAATGAACAATTTATGCAACATAAAATTATTGAAACATAGCTGCCATGTCATTTTCTCATTGCCAAATAACAAGTACATTAAATAACCACCATAAATACAAATACCCAGATGGGTAAATCACATTAAAATGACAATGCAAGCATACTCATTACTGTTGTTGCAAACTGGTACAAAAGAAGACTCCAAACAACAAGTTCGAAGATCAAATCAGTATTGAACAACTCCAAAAGCTAGCTGCACCTTCACCAAATCCATGAACAGAAATAAGAGGATGTAGAGTACTTCTAAATAGCTAGATATCACTCCCTTAAGCTAGGTGTTTAGCCCATCCAAGCCTCACACCCTTGTGGCTATTGTACGGCCTAGTATAGCCCCTATCGCAGCAACAAACAACCTTGGAACTCCACCAAACCCCTTCAACAACAACACCCAATCCTTGGCACCATTCTCAATCCACTAAAAATGTAATAATAGGACAATGGAATTATGTACATCCAACAAGAAGATGTACGACCACCAAGAGTGTGTACAATCAGCAAGAGGGTGTACCACCAACAAGAATCAATCCTCTATCCATTCCAAAAACTCATACAAATCTGCAATCCCTTCCTCACAAATCTTTATTCATAAAATCTCAAAGATTTGTCAATTAAACCCTTACCTGGCAACCATTAAATTTTTTGCAATGAAACTTCGGCATAGATTCTGAGTGAACCTGTCAGCAACCAACCTTGGAAGATCTTTCACTTCTGCAACTGGTGATCCTGTGAAGTTTTTCTTCCTCACAAAGCTTTTGGTAGAACTCCACTCTCAACCTGGTAAAACTCTCTTCAAAAATCAAAGCGTAACATAACGCTTCAAATGAGCTCAAAATTGCTTTTATATATTTCCTCAATTCCCACCTCTAGATTGGGGAAATAAAATAACTTTATTCTATTTCACTTATGTCTCCATATTCGCATCCCATAGGGTATACCACTTTAGCACTTCTTTAAAAATTACATGTAATGCACTTGGGCACCCAACTTAATAAAGTTCCCCTTTTAATATTAAATAATTGCTTAGAAATAACTTTATAATTAAACATTATAATATAAGTGTTTATTTAAAATCAAGCACTTAATTGGCAGAACATGATGATGGAACATCATATGATAAAACTGACTAAGTCAGGGGGTAACCGAAGCTGAATATTGAAGTTGTAGTTAGAATAGGGTGACTCCTAAAAATAGTAAAAATGAACCATGTGTCTGAAACATCCCCAGAAAGAATCACCATGGAGCATCTAAAAAACTGAGCTCAAACAGCACCTGGAAGCCACCAAAAGATGACAACCAAACTTCCACAAACCATAGAATTCCCTAACCATACAGTAATAGCTTACGGGAACTCAGGGAATATGCTAATGACCAACAAACTGACAAATTTTAGGAAGGGGACATTACATCCATAAGAAAAATTGGTGGACACTATATCCATCCTTACTCTAATGTTTCACTTGCCAATATGGGAAAAAGAGCATAAAATCTTGAATGAAATTGTAAAGTAATTATTTGAAAATTCTAAAGGAAAGAAAATCCTACATTGAAGTTGGTATTGCAATTAATTTTATTTATGTTGGTGTAACGAAATATGTTGATTACATTTTTAATTTCTAGAAGTGAAAAAGCCTTCCTCTAATTGAAAAACAAAAGCAACTTTTTTGGGACAAGAAAAAAGGAGAAAATGCAAAACTTTAATGATGCCTTAAATATTACAACACATAGCAGAGGATGTCAATCTTCTTGACCTATTATTACTCATGTGAAAGATGGGTCATGAAAATTAACTCAATATTAACATGTAACTCCCTCCAAAAAATGATATTACACTCTATTTTATCTTAGTGAGATGTATTGTCCAAGAATCCATAGTCTAGTCTAATGACCATGCAAAACTATCAATTGTGGGCCCTGGAGCATACCAACACGTTCCTAAGTTTTAGGCATATGAAACCTAATTCATTAAGGGTTGTTGCTTATGGAAATTTAATTGGCACGTATGGAAAACACATAATGGGAACACCAAAACAAAAATTTGTAAACAGGGTTTAATTTTCTCCCATGTAAAATAAGAGAAAAATCTTTAACCAATGACATATCATGGTAACCAAAAATTTTTAATTCAACCAAGAAAAATCTAGTAGACGAATCAAAAAATTGTAAAATATATATTTTTGGAAAGAAAATCCAACTAAAAGGTAAACATTAAAGAATAAGAATATTTTTTCCTTGTGCATAATTTCTAGTGCAAACAAATAGGTGCAAGAAAATACATAAGTATCCTTGGGATAGAAAAGGACTAATTAAAATCAATTGCAATAGCAATTATAATATATAATTTTATTTCCTTTGAATCTTTTTTCCATGTAGTTAGTTTGCAGTCTCATTCAAGATTTAAATAGTTCTAAGGCCTTCTCAATAAACCTAAAAAACTTGACTCTATAACCCAATTTATGTAAAAATAATAATTTCACAACTAGCACTTGTGTGTAAATTGAAAACAATTCACTACATAAATGGGTGCTTTGAGAAAATGAGAAAGACAAGGTATTATAAATTTGTTTGAACACTAAAAATCTTCATAGCCTAAACAAGGACACAAATGTATCCTTACCTACCACTAAGGTACCTTGTGCCATTTTTTCTCATTTCACTAAAAATTAAAAAACCATTTGATTTTCTACATAGCTAAGTGAAGTGGATAATGTATGGTTTGCAATATCTTCACCTATGAGTAGATTCAAGATCTACAATTTACATAGATTAAATTTAACAATCTATGAAAACATGTGAAACATTGAAAACATTTTGGGATCATCTATAAATAAGTGGTATATAGAGGATACATAAGTGTGATGACCAAGAGAGCCAAAAATAAATTCATCTGCTCATTTAATACTAACAACACCATTCTTTTTAAGATGCTTTCCATTAAGCTCAATAGACCCATTATTCTATAGAAATTGCACTTTACCACCCTTATGTTGCACTTGAAAATAGATAGGTAGTTCAACATTAAATTCATCAACAACTATAATAAGAATCAATTTACTTCTTTAATAGATTACAATATAGATTGCATTTTATACTTCAACTTAATAAAGAAAGGAACAACAGAAAGACTGATTCTAAATAGAAACGAAGAACAACAAAGGAATTCTGATTATTTATGATTAACCAAATAGGGAACATGAGTACAGATTTATAGTTTTAATTAATGAGAAAAATAAAGAAAGGAACAACAGAAAGATTGATTCTAAACAGAAACGAAGAACAACAGAGGAATTATGATTATTTCTTATTCACCAAATAGGGAACATGAGTACAGATTTATAGTTTTAATTAACACAACTACCTCCTATAATTATGCTAACTAATTTGACAACTCACTCAAATAGATTGACAACAAACTTAAGATTCTAAAGACACCTCTACAACAGTTTGTGACAGCACTGTTGTTTTATTGACACATCTATAATTCAATTATAGTTACGCTAACACTCTATTGTACCCAATCAAAAAAAATTGCTTCATTAAGGAATTTTGATCAAGTCTAGAAATTTTTTCGTCAAAAAGTCAAAAAACCAAAATTTCAAAAAATAGAAATTTCTATTTTTAGAAAGTTTCTAAAAATTGACGTCAAATTAGGTTTTCTGGGTTTCTTGAGATACGGATGCTGGCAAAACTTTCTAAAAATAGAATCTCTGATTCAAGTGTCGTGCTTGATTCTCATTGGTCAATTTTGCTTCATGATCAACGTGGTCCAGACAGAATCCATAAAAGGTCAAGTTTTCTCTACTAGGTCATTTCTGCTTTTTCAGAAGGCGAAGCATGAGCTCTGAAGTCGTCAATGGAGGAGGTTCATCTACTAGAGCTCGTCTTCATGTTTTCAACATTGTTCCAACGACACAGAACTGATGAACAAGCGTTAACTCAATGAAGCACGCAAAACGGAGCAGGATGGATCCAAGGTGAGGAGAAAATATGAAAATCATGAATTTGGCTAAGTCTGGAGAAACCAGGCACCCCCGGAGGCTTGGGGCGACCAGTCCCACCAGTGTTAGAAATTTTACACATTTTTTGAGAAAATGCGAGAAGTGTGTCTGTCAATCCATTCCAGTGGGCATAAAAGTAGTCATTTTGATCATCAGGTCCTAAAAATTTGAAAAACTCATCAGATGTACCCAGGCCATCCAGTTCATTCGCCATCCAGTGGCAGTTGGCTGACAAATCGTCGAAATCGACATCAGGAGGTAGTTGTCGGCACGCAAAACAGAGCAAGTTGCAAATGAAAGTTGGAAATTAGAAAAATGGTTAAGTCTGAAGAAACCAAGTGCCCTAGAGGCTTGGGGTGCCCAATCTCTCCAGTGTTAGATTTTTTTCATGTTTTTCAAGAAATGTCAAAAATGCTTTCGTCAGCTCATTCCCAGTTGGTCAAACATGGTCAAACTCAGACAAATGTTAGTAAAAGCTAGGATTTCATCATAGATATGTTTAGGTTGCTCAGATCATCCCCCGTCCTACTGCAACAGTTACCTGGATGACCAAAAATGAACATCACACAGAGGTTGTCGGCACAGAAAATGAGAAATAGCATAAAAATTGAAATTTTCAAAAAATAATCTAAGGCACGGAAAACCAAGCGCCCCAGGAGGCTTGGGGCACCCAGTCTCACTAGACTTAGTTTATTTTGAGTTTTTTCTAAAAACCTAAATCTCCCTCCATCAGCCCAGTCCGGTGCCGAGCAAATCAGTTTGGCACATTTCCTGAGGTAGACAGAAAGTACAGTCAGGTCAGTTTTCATCAGGCCTGCCTATCTACCAGATTGTCAGACTCAGTTTGTCCTAGCAAACAAAAATTAGAAACCAAACAGGGGTTCACAGCCACCAGAATGAGCACGCAAATCGAAAAGTTGAAAAAGTTGAAATTTTTAGAAAAATGATTAAGGCATGAGAAGTTAGGCACCCCTGGAGGCTAGGGGCGCCCAGATTCACTAGAGATAGAATTTTTCATGGTCTACAGTGATTTCCAATAGTCATTTCCCAATCTTCGCCCCGTGGCCGTTTCCAGAAGTTAGATTTGCAGTTGAACGATGTTAGATCGTCTGTCCGAGGCTGGGGATGGAATCTCAGTTGATAGGTCTCGAAAATGTTAGGATTAGTTAGCTTTTTCAATCAACGGTGACATTTTGCCATCTTGTTGAAGTCAAAGACAGGCCATACTTGAGTCAAAACGAGTGCAGAAGTGTCGAAAACGAATAAAAATTGGCTAACACTTCTGTCAACTTGCGTGTTCGATGACATCATCAAAAGAAGATATTTTTCGTCATCTTACACATGAAGCCATAGGCAGCTACAAAATAGGGATTCTTCCTATTCGAAGACATCCACATTGGATTTGTCCTTTAAAAGTTGCTTTCTTCATGGATGAGATCTAAGTTTTATTCTTTCACAAATAAAGCTATTTTTTTGCCCTAAAGATCTATAAAGACAAGCATTTGGCTTCTTTATTTCATTATCTTTTGCAGGTTGCATCTAGAGGAAGGATTTTTATTTTTCTTTGAACGAAGATTCGAAGGCTCCAACGAAGTGCTTTTTCAGCGTTCTTCATAGTTTCGGGTTGAGGAAGCAGGGAGGCACGCTTTTTTAGGGTCCTTTTTTCAAGGGGATCACTTTTCAGAAATTGGACCGAAGCTTTTTCAATTTTTATCGAGATGGGTCCTCATCCTCTTGAAGATTGGGAGTTTTGCTTGTTTTAGGAATCTGCTTTTTTGCTAGTTTTTTGGGAAAGTCTCCACTTTTTCAAAATCTAACAATCTGGGTTGCTTCAAAACAGAATTGCCTACAAAACCCATGTGCCATCTTTTTTGCTCACACTATGCTTTTTTCTAAAAATCAACAAGTAATTTTTAGCCATTTGTCTAGTATTTTTCTGACATAGGCGTGTTCATAGTCAATTTTCAAATCTTTCAGTATGCAGTACTCTCGAACAGAAATCAGGCCCAAGACGGTGTTGGTTCACGATTACTTGAGAACTTGTGAGACAGACTTGCATAAAGTACTTCCAGTGATCAATTTACATTCTTTCGAGGATGCAGGAAATAATGCTATCAGGAATCTAGGACACTCCAGTTTGCTTGTAGTAGCACCCTTTCCCATCACAGTGCAGAGTATCAAATTTGTAATTGCTTGTATGACGCATTACAATTCAGTCAAAAGAGAAATCCAATCGAGAGACGGACGTGTGCTCTGTAGCCTAAGGCTGAACGACATTGAGAAGTGTTTTACAATACTTATCTAGAGAGAAAACTTAACTGTTTCAATTGAAGAATGCAAGAGGGTTTGGAACAATGATAAAGAAAAATACCGGAAAAAGATTGGTCAGATGTGGTTGAAGGAAAAGTAGAATGTCATGCCAAAGAATGTTGGATGTGGAGAGTTCAAGGAGGAACATGCAATAATGATTACTCTGCTAAGCCGAATCATAGGTCAAGCAGATGCTAACAAGTTCCAGCGTTGGATGTTTTACATTATGTCCCAGACTGTTGATGGAACCGAATTCTATGACTGCTCAGCACTCATCAATGATAGTCTCCACCAACAAATACTTGATTTTCAAAGGGCTCATGAATTCCACATGATGTCATACCTTGTGTATTTGATGGCTTTTTAGGGTCAATTCAGAGGTTTGAATGTTGTTGGAACTCTGGGTATTCAGCATGTTTATCACCATTTCCCGCAGCTAGAATTTTTCTAAGCTGAACGACATTACAGGCAGGTAAATGATGCATTCCTGATGCATGCAGTGCGAGATATGGATAATGAGTTGCATATACGGTTCTCAACAGATGCTAGAATAGCAATGGCAGAATGGGCTGATTGGTTTATCCAGTTTCCTACTTTTTCCTACATCAGAGTATATGGCTTCTCAGGAGAGCCAACCATGTTGCCAAGATATCCTACAAATGAAATAGCATTTATGGAATTTTTGAGGAAAGCCTATGAAGTTCATACATTCTTGCATAGCAAACGCAAGGCAACTTTCAATTTTCCAATTGGGATGAGTATTTACAAATGCAGATCTAGAGCAGATGCCAAGGTAATTGGTAATGAATCATCCAAGTATGGTCTCAAGTTTTTTGACAGGAGGTCCTCATATAATCCTCGTGGTGTTTTTGCATCACATCTTGGTCAAAATTGTGCACATACGCATGTAGTTAAAGACTTCTGGGTTAATTGTGCTGATGAGTTTGAAGTACGAGAATGCAATTACGACAGGTTTACTCTTCAGTAGATGTCTGATATCTTGTCAAAAGATATAGAGGGTTTGACAGAAAATGGTGAAGTTCTACTTCCCATGTATTTCAGGGACCAAGTTGAGCAAAAACCATTGCCACCAGTTAATTGGTCAATAAAAGAGAGCACTTCCATTAAAAAAAAAAACGAGTCAAGTTGTTAAAAATAGTTTGATATTTTTGAAGAATAAGCGAAAGGATAATATTCCAGTAGCAGAGCCACCAGTTATACAACCATCAGAGCCTTCCACTTCCAAACCAAAATTAAGGGTTAAAGCTATGAGTGTTCTTCCAGAAGGAACAAAAATGGCTAAGTTAAAAAGGAAAAAGGATGAGTCTCCAGCTCATGGCCAGCAAGAATAACCAGCAGTTGAATCAGAAGTTCATGTTGAACCAACGCCGCATGTTGAAGCATTACCTTCAGATCATGTTTCTCCACCTTCTTCACCAAGCACTTCTCCTATCCACATAGATTCAGAGACAGATTCACCGGTTCATAACTCTGATGCACATATTGGTTCATCAGGAGCTGATGAGGTTAGAACTGAGTTTCCAAGAGACAATGGCTCATCCTAGATTGAAAACATTCTGGGAATGAAGAGGAGAAAGCCTTCATATCAGTTGGATTTAACAGAGCTTAAAAATGTCTACCAAGACACACCAGACAAGAAGCTGAAGAAGCAGGTTCACATTGAAAAGAATGTGGATCGAGAAATAATCCTTGAAACTGCAACACCGCCAGAAGATAGAAGTGCTGATGATATTGAGGTTGATGACTTCAAGGTTGTCAAAGCTAACCTTGGTAGGAGTACCCAGCATACGGATGTAAATCTCTTCAAGGTTGTAGCAGATAGTTTGAAGGAAAGGGTGTTGAAAGATGGAGAAGATAAGGCAGCTTCAAAGCTGAAGTTAGGTAGCTGTGGCAGTATATTTCCAACCTTTTCCATGGTGCATGATAGGTTGATTTACTGCTTCCGCCGAATCTTGAATCACCAGCCGATCAACGATAATTCAGTCATTTGGTCCTCTATGGGAGGCACATGAATAATTGGGTGGAAGAATTTGTGACTAAAGGGAGAGTTGTACTTTCAACGTTTTATCAATTAAAGTATAACGCTCACGATCTGCGTCAAGGCATCTAGGGGTTACAACAGACTATGGCAGAAAAAAGACTGGTGTTTGAGATCATTATCTCTGACTTGAAGATAGCACATGATTCTGTTGATTTAGCTGAAGATAAGAAGACCGTTTCTACTTGGAAAGCACAATATCTTTTCACAGTAAAAACTTATGACAGTATAATTTCAGAGTTAACAGAATGGAAAGAAAAGGTGGTTGATGTCCTCAAGTTCATCAAATCTTTTGTTTCTCAGATCTCATGTTCATATGAAAAAGAAGATGGTACCCTGTATGATCTTAGGGAAGTGCAAGCAAAGTTCCAGACTCTCGTTCGCAGCAATTTTAATGATGATATCAATGCCGGCAAGATGGGTCATTTTGCCGCAATGATAGTGAAGTTTGACAACACTGTAGGTGAAGTTCATGAATTTCTTCAGATGGTTGCCAATGGTGAAGAAATGTTAGAGAATCAGAGTATCATTCTAGAGAGTATTAGTGTTCCTCGCAAAGATGCAGTCACTCGCTTTTTAGAAAATATTGTTTCCCAGAATATCAATGGATGACATCACCAAAAAGCAAGAATGTTGATGAGGAAGTGATTCAAAAGAAAGCAGCTTTAAATTAGATGCTTTTTGTTTTAAAGCATTTGCTTTCATCCTAAGCTCATCCATTCTATTTTTAGAAAGAAATCACTTTGTGTTAGCTGGAGTTTTCTTTGCTTTAAAGTGTTTGTTAGTTGTATCTTTGTCTAAGAATAGAAATAAAGCTTGTGAGTTGGCAAGTTAGGGTTAATCAAGGAGATTTTAGGGTTTCCTACTCCTTTGATTTTAGTATAAATAAGGGCATCCTTGCCCATTGTAACATGAGCTACTTTTGTGATAGCAAATTTGTTGTGCCTATTCTAGCCTACAGATTTTGTTATTTCAAGTGTTTGTTCACTCTGTGTAACCTATTCTCCAGTGTTTGATCGCTTGTTGTATGGCTGCCTTTTGCTATAGTATTGTTGTCCTAGAGTTGTATTAACTTTGTGATGTTGGAATAGAAATCTCATGCCTATTTTGCTATGATATTCTATCTCAGATCATCAAGTTTTGTTGTCAAATGTGTGGCTTCTGTAACTTTTATTTCATCTTTCGTCGTTAAAGTACTATGAGTCTTGTGATGTAAATCTGGGAGAAATTTACTTCAGTTTTTGTGTTAAAACAATCATTCCTTGTCCACTTTTAATTTCCTTTGTTGTGAATTTACTTAGGAGATTAAAAGCGTCATTAGTTTAAGCCTAGTTGTAGTAGAAGTTTTCAAAAGGAAAAAACCTCTTCTGCAACGTTTAGAGTTTTATAACCTTGGGCTCGCAGCTGAGAATCAAAAAAAGGATAGGTGAAGTTTAATTTATTTATCTTTTCAATGAACATCAGAAAAAAGGGAACTCCCCCTTCCAATAGGAGAGTACTTTATCTATGCATAACTATTTGTTTCCAACTCACATTCTAGAGGTGCGAATTGAAATGCCAACAGTTTTCTGAGGCCCACCGTGGGGCACGAGGCATAAAACTTCAAGTAAACTTAGGCTTATGTCACGGGAATGACTCTCTGGCGTCCTTCTGCTCTAGATCAACAACCAAATCTTACACCACCTACTATTCAACCAAATCTTTTACGAGTGGAAGGAGAGCAAACAAACATCATTAGTAGCCTAAGGAGTTTCATATTTGTGCAAAAAGAAAGTCCTGATCAGTGGAGAAATGTGGCTATTATTCTTGACAAAGAAGAACACAAAGTAGATTTTGCGGCAGGAAGACCAGTATTATCACCTTCTACGTGGCAGTAGATAATCCTGGCTCACAAGGTTTATTCAAGAAGGGGAAAAGGTGGTGCTACGAATCCTTTCTTCTAAGATCTTGATCTTATAGAAGTTGGAAAGGCATCCAACATAGTTCCTGAAGTGAAGCAGGAAGAACCACAAGAAGAACCAGTATTCCAGCCTAGAGTGATGGGTGATGCAAATAATAACAATCACAATGATGCAAATCAGAGGTGACCACCCCCATTGCCTTGGGGTAATAACATTAGACCTTTGGCCTTGCAAGCACATCATGAGTTACCAAAGGGATCAAGGAAGCACTTTCCTTGGTTCCACGACAATGAAACTCAACATCCTGATGAACACATCTCTGCATTCACAACAGGTTGCGCTATTTTGCATGTATCACATGAAGATGTTGTTGTGCGTCTCTTCATTAAGACTCTTGTGGGAAATGTTGCCGACTGGTTCAATCATTTGGAACCAGACATCATTACAAGTTGGGCAACTATGAGCGAGAAATTCTTGGCAAGGTTCAAGCCTGCCGAAGACGGTCACAGATTGTTCGCCCAACTCTCAAATTCAAAGATGGAAAACAATGAACCAATGAGGGAGTTTGTGGCAAGGTTTAATTGCCTGGTTATGCACCTTTCTCATACACTTAATCCATCTCCTCAAATTCTATTGAGTAGTTTCATCAATGCTCTTCGTTCTGAGATAGCCTTCTTTTTGAGATCGGCTAATGAAACAGAATTATCCAATGCACAAGAAAATGCCATCAAGTTAGAGGATGACATGATTACATCTAGCAAGATGAAGACGGATTCAATCAAGCCTCTTGTTAAGAGTTCTGTGGATCCACTGCTACATAATGTAGCAAATGAGGTGATTATCATAAAGAAATAGTTGCCTACTCAGGGGCAATCTGTACAACAGCCTTATCAGTCACCACAGCAACAATACCAACCAAAATAACAATATCAACCACAGTAACCATATCAGCCTAAGAGGAACAATTTTCAACCTTTCAATAACTACAGGCCCAAGTTGCCAGCACCACCACCAAGACAAGCAGTTGATGTTGCTCAAAATGTAGTGTTTTGTTCCTTTCATGAGACTGATGCACATACTGGAGCCACATGTCCTAAAAATTTAAGAGTGAATCAAATCATGGGATATGCTGATGTTGCACCCATTTTAAGCATTGTCCCTTCCCCAAGTGCGAACATTGTCTTACCATAGATAGATAACTTCGATGACGACTCTACTACGGGATACTTCTAGAACAAACCCATTATAATAAAGGAAGAACAAGAAGATCTTCGTCAATATTCTCTTGCAGTAAATCATGAAAATCTTTCAACGCCTGTGTTTACACATGCTCACCATTTCAAAGCACAGAAATAAGAAGAGGATAAGCAAAGATCAAAAGAAAAGGGGAAGGAGGTAGCTTCCACTTCCAATGTTAAGCCACCACACGAAAATGTCAAGGCTGCTCAAGATTCATCTTCGGTGAATTTTGGTATAGTGGATTCCAAGATGAAAACAAAGGTGCAAATTTCCCAGCTAGAGTATTTTTAGGACCATCCAGATCAGCTGGATAGAATCGTTAAGTATGTCAAAAAGGAGACCGTCGTACAACCTACATTGCTTGAAACTTCTGTTCCACCAGAAGAGAAGCCAAAGCCTTTCTATATCTCTCTGTATATAGGAGGCTATAAATTGAGCAATTGTATCATTGATTCAAGAGCCTCAAACAATGTCATGCCTTTGCAAGTGATGAACGCTTTGGGACTCCCATGCACCAAAATGCATGACGAGTGTTATTCGCTTGAGTCTAAATCAGTGCTGTTGGTTGGACAATTGAAGGATGCTCAAGTACAGTTGGTGGCTTGCCCAGAGAAGAAAATAATGATGACTATCTTGGTAGCCGACATTCCAGCAAGTTACGGGATGCTGTTAAGTAGAAACTTCTGCAAAGATCTTGGAGGAGAAATACAATTGGATTGGTCATCTGTGACCATTTCATTAAAGAAAAGTAGTTTCAAATTGGAACCAGAAACCAAGTCACGGTTCACGGTGGTGAAATCTCAGGATCCTCAAGCACAAGTGCTATATCAAGAAACGGGTCCTAGTACATATGTTACGTTATCATAAATAACTGATGAGAATCAGGAAGTTGTCTATGCGGCTGAAGAATCAGAGGAAGAATCTGAAGAAACGTACAACTTACAAACTTTCTTTAAGGAAGAAGAAGTGCAACAATCTTCTCAAGAGCAAAATAATGATGAATCAGATTTATTGTTCTTGCCTTTTGAAGGTTGGTTTGAAGAACCTATGTCAGATACATCCAAAAAAGAGACCAAAGAAGCATTGCAATTGGAGCAAGAACATGATCTTCTTCTTTTTGAAGATGATTTCTTCCTGGAAGAATTTTTCAGAGATCGAGATCATATAGAAGATTCATCATCAGATCTAAATTGTTTTCTACATCAGTGGGAAAGTGATTCTTCAACAGAAGATATTGCAAATTTTTCTTTACAATATAGCCCGTCTTCACCTATGTCCCAAGAATCCTTCATACACACTAGTGAAGAGGATGATGTTGAATCTGTCTATGTACCTGTACAAGAAAAAGACTTCATTGATACTATGTAACTAGTGCGAAATGCAACATATGAAGAGGTTGATGGAGAAGAAGAGTTCTTGGAATATTCAGTTTTGGTCACTAAAGAGGATGATATTGAAAAGTTAGAAATCCTTGACAAATGTTTTGTGAGATACGCCGTATGTGAGATTCATCAAGAAGATGAAGAAGCATATAGCTCAGATGAATCTGTATTTGATTCCGCTTACTTACTAGAAGAAGAAAGATACATGAATGCTAAAGATGAAACGATGCCGCATATCCACATTGAAGAAGGTTACTCTACAGAGGATGATGAGATTCAAGATAATGAATGGCAAAGTGAGCTGCCAGGTCAAGATGTTATCGATAATGATCAAGAGTTTAAGCTTTCAGATCTTGATGATTCATCGGACTCTGAAGATTGGATAGACGAAAACACAACCAATGAAGAAGAAGAAGAAGCTCCTGAAGCACTGGAAAAATGGTCAATGGCAGTTGTGGATCTTGTAAGCCAAGAATCAGTAATGAGAGTCTTGTATGAACAACTTACACCTTTTCCAGAAGATGACGCATTCATTGAGTTCAAAGTTACATGTGTACAAGATATAAATGAAACTCATATTCAATATGTGGTGATAACCATTCCCACAGATATACTTTGGCCACAAGACATTCCTACATATCTTTAGAAGGAGGTTTTGTACCTTCACCTGTTGCAGAGGTTGCTTGCTTTAGAAGAAAATGCTCCACTTGATCTCTGGTGTATCAACCGATTCCTCATGAACTTCTCGTGGCCTGAACGTGAATACCCTCTTGAACCGTGGCTCTTTGAGGAGATGTTGCACAGAAAGAAAAGTTTTGTGCTACCAAGACAATCTTCACAGCGAAGGAGAGATGGTTCTTACTTTTCTGAGTCGGTTGATGGTTTTATGTGACAGTCTTGTTCTTCTCATCCTCGCTCAGGAAAAAGAGCATGTGTGAACACTTTCTATTCTCACAATGTGTTTCCCCTTTCAGTAATGTGATTGTTATGTCGTAATGTTTTTTCCCTTTCCGTAATGTGATAGTTGTGTTATGGAAAGTTCCAACTCTTAGTTGATTTTTAGGAAGTCCAGTTTTAGGTGATGTAGGGAAAAGTCTTGTTCTAGGTTATTAGGAAAGTGACCTGACTCTATTGCCCAACTGATAAGGCACTAGTCCAAGCTTGAAAAATCCAGAGTTTCTTAGTTTTCCTATGTCGTAAGTATCTGACATGGTCCCCAGAC
Organism: Cunninghamia lanceolata; assembly: GCA_027924645.1. Lineage (NCBI taxonomy): Eukaryota > Viridiplantae > Streptophyta > Pinopsida > Cupressales > Cupressaceae > Cunninghamia > Cunninghamia lanceolata. The sequence goes on along the minus strand of BSBN01000352.1, from coordinate 13,489,781 downwards.
AGAGCCAATTGTTGTACCCAATCAAAAAAAAAATCTTCATTAAGGCATTTTGATCAAGTCTAGAAAATTTTTTGTCAAAAAAGTAAAATCTCTAAAAATAGAAATTTTTATTTTTAGAAAGTTTCTAAAAATAAACATCAAATTAGGTTTTCTGGGTTTCTTGAGATACAGATGCTGGCAAAACTTTCTAAAAATAGAATCTCTGACTCAGGTGTCGCGCTTGATTCTCATTGGTCGATTTTGCTTCACGATCAGCGTGGTCTAGATGGAATCCACAAAAGGTCAAGTTTTCTCTACTGGGTCATTTTTGCTTTTTTGGAAGGTGAAGCATGAGCTTTGAAGTTGTCAATGGAGGAGGTTCATCTGCCAGAGTTCATCTTCATATTTTCAACATTGTTCCAACGACACAGAACTGACGAACAGTCGTCGACTTGACGAAGCATGCAAAACAGAGCAGGATGGATCCAAGGTGAGAAGAAAATCTAGAAATCATGAAATTTGGCTAAGTCTAGAGAATCCAGGTGCCCTAGGAGGCTTGGGGCGCCCAGTCCACCACTGTCAGAAATTTTATGCATTTTTCAAGAAAATGCGAGAAGTGTGTCCGTCAATCCGTTCCGGTGGGCATAAAAGCAGTCATTTTGATCATCAGGTCCTGAAAAAGTTGGAAAACTCATCAGATGTACCTAGGCTATCTAGTTCATTCGCCATCCAGTGGTAGTTGGCTGACAAATCGTCGAAATCGACATCAAGAAGCAATTGTCAACACGCAAAACGGAGCAAGTTGCAAAAGAAAGTTGGAAATCAGAAAAATGGTTAAGTTTGAAGAAGCCAAGTGCCCCAGAAGGCTTCGGACGCCCAACCTCTCTAGTGTTAGATTTTTTTCACGTTTTTTGAGAAACGTAAAAAATGCTTCCGTCAGCTCATTCCTGGTTGGTCAAACTCAGTCAAATGTCAGTAAAAGGTTGGATTTCATCACAGATATGTTCAAGCTGCTTAGATCATCCCCCTTCCTACCTCAACAGTCACCCGGACGGCCAAAAACGAAGATCAAACAGAGGTTATCGGCACAGAAAATAAGAAATGGCATGAAAATTGAAATTTTCAAAAAAATTCTAAGGCACGGAAAACCAAGCACCCCAAGAGGCTTGGGGCACCCAGTCTCACTAGACTTAGTTTATTTTTGAGTTTTTTTCTAAAAACGTGAATCTCCCTTCGTCAGCCCAGTCTGGTTCTGAGCAAATTAGTTTGGCACATTTTCTAAGGCAGATAGAAAGTATAGTCAACTTAGTTTTCATTAGGCCTGCCTATCTGCCAGATCGTTAGACTCAGTTTTGTCCCAGCAGATAGAAATCAATAGCCAAATAGGGGTTCACAGCCATCGGAATGAGCACGCAAATCAAAAAGTTGAAAAAGTTGAAATTTTTAGAAAAATGACTAAGGCATGAGAGGTCAGGTGCCCCTGGAGGCTAGGGGTGCCCAGATTCACCAGAGATAGAATTTTTCATGGTCTGCAATGATTTCCAACAGTCATTTCCCAATCTTCACCCCGTGGTCATTTCCAGAAGTTAGATTCGCAGTTGAACGACGTCAGATCGTCTGTCTGAGGCTGGGGATGGAATCTCAGTTGATAGGTCTCCAAAATGTCAGGATCAGTCAGCTTTTTCAGTCAACGGTGACATTTTTCCATCTTGTTTAAGTCAGAGACAGGCCATACTTGAGTCAAAATGAGTGCAGAAGTGTCGAAAACAAAGAAAAATTGGCTAACACTTTTATCAACTCGCGTGTTCGATGACATCATCAAAAGAAGATATTTTTCGTCATCTTACACATGAAGCCATAAGCAGCTACAAAATAGGGATTCTTCCTATTAGAAGACATCCACTTTGGATTTGTGCTTTAAAAGTTGCTTTCTTCATGGATGAGATCCAAGTTTTATTCAATCACAAATAAAGTTGCTTTTTCGCCCTAAAGATCTATAAAAACAAGCATTTGGCTTCTTTATTTCATTATCTTTTGCAGATTGCATCTAGAGGAAGGATTTTTATTTTTCTTTCAATGAAGATTCGAAGGCTCAAACAAAGTTCTTTTTTAGCGTTCTTCATAGTTTCAGGCTGAGGAAGTAGGGAGGTACACTTTTTCAGGGTCCTTTTTTGAGGGGATCGCTTTTCAGAAATTGGACCGAAGCTTTTTCAGTTTTTATCGAGATGGGTCCATCCAGAATACCATCCTCTTGAAGATTGGGAGTTTTGCTTTTTTCAGGAATATGCTTTTTTTATGCTTTTTTAGGAAAGTCTTTGCTTTTTCAAAATCTGACAATTTGGGTTGCTTCAAAACAAAATTGCCTACAAAACCCATGTGCCATCTTTTTTACTCACACTATGCTTTTTTCTAAAAATCAGCAAGTAATTTTCATCCATTTCTCTAAGTATTTTTCAGACATAGGCGTGTTCACAGTCAATTTTCAAATCTTTCAGTATGTAGGACTCTCCAACACAAATCAAGCCTAAGACGATGTTGGTTCATGATTACCTGAGAACTTGTGAGACAGACTTGCATAAAGTACTTCTAGTGATCATTTTACATTCTTTGGAGGATGTAGGAAATAATGCTATCAGAAATCTATGACACTCCGGTTTGCTTGCAGCAACACCCTTTCCCATCACAGTGCAAAGTATCGAATTTGTAATTGCTTGTATGACACATTACAATTCGGTCAAAAGAGAAATCCAATCAAGAGACAGATGTGTGCTCTGTAGCTTGAGGCCGAACGACATTGAGAAGTGTTTTATGATACCTATCTGGAGAGAAAACTTAACTGTTTCAATTGAAGAATGCAAGAGGGTTTGGAACAATGATAAAGAAAAATACCAGAAAAAGATTGGTGAGAGGTGGTTGAAGGAAAAGCAAAATGTCATGCCAAAGAATTTAGACGTGGAGATTTCAAGGAGGAACATGTAATAATGATTACTCTGCTAAGCCGAATCACAGGTCAAGCAGATGCTAACAAGTTCCAACCTTGGATGTTTTACATTATGTCCCAGATTGTTGATGGAACTAAATTCTATCACTGCTCAGCACTCATCAGTGATAGTCTCCACCAACAAATACTTGATTTTCAAAGGGCTCATGAATTCCACATGATGTCATACCTTGTGTATTTGATGGCTTTTCAGGGTCAATTCAAAGGTTTGAATGTTGTTGGAACTCTGGGTATTCAGCATGTTTATCACCATTTCTTGTAGCTAGAATTTTCCCAAGCTGAACAACATTATAGGTGGGTAAATGATGCATTCCTGATGCATGCAGTGTGAGATATGGATAATGAGTTGCATTTATGGTTCTCAGCAGATGCTAGAATAGCAATGGCAGAATGAGATGATTGGTTTATCCAGTTTCCCACTTTTTCTTACATCAGAGTATATAGCTTCTCAAAAGAGCCAGCCATGTTGTCGAGATATCCTATAGATGAAATAGCATTTATGAAATTTTTGAGGCAAGCCTATGAAGTTCATACATTTTTGCGTAGCAGACACAAGGCAACTTTCAATTTTCCAATTGGGATGAGTCTTTACAGATGCAGATCTGGAGCAGATGCCAAGGTAATTGGTAATGAATCATCCAAGTATGGTCTCAAGTTTTTTGACAAGAGGTCCTCATATGACCCTCGTGGTGTTTTTGCATCACATCTTGATCAAAATTGTGCACATACGCATGCAGTTGAAGACTTCTAGGCTAATTGTGCTGATGAGTTTGAAGTACGAGAATGCAATTACAACAAGTTTACTCTTCAACAGATGTCTGATATCTTGTCAGAAGATATAAAGGGTTTGATAGAAAATGGTGAAGTCCTACTTCCCATGTATTTTAGGGACCAAGTTGAGCAACAACCGTTGCCACTAGTTAATTAGTCAATAAAAGAGAGCACTTCCATTGAAGAAAGAACGAGTCGAGTTGTTAAAAACAATTTGATATTCTTGAAGAATAAGCGGAAGGATGATATTCCGGCAGCAGAGCCTCCAGTTGTACAACCATCAGAGCCTTCCACTTCCAAACCAAAATTAAGGGTTAAAGCTATGAGTGTTCTTCCAGAAGGAACAAAAATGGCTAAGTTAAAGAGGAAAAAGGATGAGTCTCTAGCTCATGTTCAACAGGAACAACCAGCAGTTGAATCAGAGGTTCTTGTTGAACCAACGCTGCATGTTGAAGCATTACCTTCAGATCATGTTTCTCCACCTTCTTCACCAAGCACTTCTCCTATCCACATAGATTCAGAGCCAGATTCATCGGTTCGTAACTCTGATACACATATTGGTTCATTAGGAGCTGATGAGGTTAGAACTGAGTTTCCAAGAGAGAATGGCTCATCCTGGCTTGAAAACATTCTGGGAAGGAAAAGGAGAAAGCCTTCATATCAGTTGGATTTAACAGAGCTTAAAAGCATCTACCAAGACACACTAGACAAGAAGCTAAAGAAGTAGGTTCACATTGAAAAGAATGCAGATGGAGAAATAATCCTTGAAACTGCAACACCGCCAGAAGATAGAAGTGCTGATGATATTGAGGTTGATGACTTCAAGGTTGTCAAAGCTAACCTTGGTAGGAGTACACGGCATACAAATGTAAATCTCTTCGAGGTTGCAGTGGATATTTTGAAGGAAAGGGTGTTGAAAGATGGAGAAGATAAGGCAGCTCTCAAAGCTGAATTTAGGTAGTTACAATAGTATATTTCCAACCTTTTCCATAGCGCATCACAAGCTGATTTATTGCTTCCACCGAATCTTGAATCACCAGCTGATCAGTGGTAATTCAGTCAGTTGGTCCTCTATGGGAGGCACATGAATAATTGGGTGGAAGAATTTGTGACTAAAGGGAGAGTTATACTTTTAGAGTTTTATTAATTAAAGTATAATGCTCATGATCTGCGTCAAGGCATCCAGGGGTTGTAACAGACTATGGCAGAAAATAGCTCGGTGTTTGAGATCATTATCTCTGACTTGAAGATAGCACATGATTCTGTTGATTCAGCTAAAGATAAGAAGACAGTTTCTACTTAGAAAGCACAATATCTTTTCACAGTAAAAACTTATGACGATATAATTTTAGAGTTAACAGAATGGAAAGAAAAGATGGTCAATGTCCTCAAGTTCGTCAGATCTTTTGTTTCTCAGATCCCATGTTCATATGAAAAAGAAGATGGTACCCTGTATGATCTCAGGGAAGTGCAAGAAGAGTTCCAGACTCTCGTCCGCAACAATTTTAATGATGATATCAATGCTGGCAAGATGGGTCATTTTGCCGCAATGACAATGAAGTTTGACAAGGTTGTAGGCAAACTTCATGAATTTCTTCAGATGGTTGCCAACGGTGAAGAAATGTTAGAGAATCAAAATATCATTCTAGAGAGTATCAGTGTTCCTGGCAAAGATGCAGTCACTCATAGGCTTATAGGAATTTTTGAGGCAAGCCTATGAAGTTCATACATTTTTGCGTAGCAGACACAAGGCAACTTTCAATTTTCCAATTGGGATGAGTCTTTACAGATGCAGATCTGGAGCAGATGCCAAGGTTATTGGTAATGAATCATCCAAGTATGGTCTCAAGTTTTTCGACAAGAGGTCCTCATATGATCTTCGTGGTGTTTTTGCATCACATCTTGATCAAAATTGTGCGCATACGCATGCAGTTGAAGACTTCTGGGCTAATTGTGCTAATGAGTTTGAAGTACGAGAATGCAATTACAGCAAGTTTACTCTTCAACAGATGTCTGATATCTTATCAGAAGATATAGAGGGTTTGATAGAAAATGGTGAAGTCCTACTTCCCATGTATTTCAGGGACCAAGTTGAGCAACAACCGTTGCCACCAGTTAATTGGTCAATAAAAGAGAGCACTTCCATTGAAGAAAGAACGAGTCGAGTTGTTAAAAACAATTTGATATTCTTGAAGAATAAGCAGAAGGATGATATTCTGGCAGCAGAGCCTCCAGTTGTACAACCCAGAGCCTTCCACTTCCAAACCAAAATGAAGGGTTAAAGCTATGAGTGTTCTTCCAGAAAGAACAAAAATGGCTAAGTTAAAGAGGAAAAAGGATGAGTCTCTAGTTCATGTCTAGCAGGAACAACCAGCAGTTGAATCAGAAGTTCTTGTTGAACCAATGCTGCATGTTGAAGCATTACCTTCAGATCATGTTTCTCCACCTTCTTCACCGAGCACTTCTCCTATCCACATAGATTTAGAGCCAGATTCATCGGTTCGTAACTCTGATACACATATTGGTTCATTAGGAGCTGATGAGGTTAGAACCGAGTTTCCAAGAGAGAATGGCTCATCCTGGCTTGAAAACATTCTGGGAAGGAAGAGGAGAAGGCCTTCATATCAGTTGGATTTAACATAGCTTAAAAGCATCTACCAAGACGCACCAAACAAGAAGCTAAAGAAGCAGGTTCGCATTGAAAAGAATGTAGATGGATAAATAATCCTTGAAACTGCAACACCGCCAGAAGATAGAAGTGCTGATGATATTGAGGTTGATGACTTGAATGTTGTCAAAGCTAACCTTGATAGGAGTACACGGCATACAGATATAAATCTCTTCAACATTGCAGTGGATAGTTTGAAGGAAAGGGTGTTGAAAGATGGAGAAGATAAGGCAGCTCTCAAAGCTGAATTTAGGCAGCTACAACAGTATATTTCCAACCTTTTCCATAGCGCATCACAGGCTGATTTACTACTTCCACCGAATCTTGTATCACCAGCTGATCAGCGGCAATTCAGTCAGTTGGTCCTTTATGGGAGGCACATGAATAATTGGGTGGAAGAATTTGTGACTAAAGGGAGAGTTGTACTTTCAGAGTTTTATTAATTAAAGTATAATGCTCATGATTTGCGTCAAGGCATCCAGGGGTTGCAACAGACTATGGCAGAAAATAGACCGGTGTTTGAGATCATTATCTCTGACTTGAAGATAGCACATGATTCTGTTGATTCAGCTGAAGATAAGAAGATAGATTCTACTTGGAAAGCGCAATATCTTTTCACGGTAAAAACTTATGACAATATAATTTTAGAGTTAACAGAATGGAAAGAAAAGATGGTCAATGTCCTCAAGTTCGTCAAATCTTTTGTTTCTCAGATCCCATGTTCATATGAAAAAGAAGATGGTACCCTGTATGATCTCAAGGAAGTGCAAGCAGAGTTCTAGACTCTCGTCCGCAACAATTTTAATGATGATATCAATGCTGGGAAGATGGGTCATTTTGCCGCAATGACAATGAAGTTTGACAAGGTTGTAGGCAAACTTCATGAATTTCTTCATATGGTTGCCAACGGTGAAGAAATGTTAGAGAATCAAAATATCATTCTAGAGAGTATCAGTGTTCCTGGCAAAGATGCAGTCACTCACTTTTTAGAAGATATTGTTTCCTAGAATATCAATGGATTGTTGGCAAGAGACACTATATGGATTCATGAATGTTGTCATTGATGGCAACAAAGTTCATCCCACACTTCTGCAGGACATGGTATGTCTATACCGGAAGTCAGAGTGAAGAATGTTGTGTTCCGGTAAACAAGAACAGAGCATGTGGCGAGGTCTGACAGTTAGGTCTGGATCTCTCAGAGGAAGTATCTTGGTGAAGTGCAGATTTGGGGAAGTCAAGAGGACTACCTTGAGTGATAGGTTCCAAGGATTTAGCCTCAGGTGATAGATGAAGAAAAAGATATGAGTACTTGAGTATCGGATTCTTGATTGGCAGTGTGATAGAGGAAGAACTGACTAGCAGAACATCAACATTATTCCGGATGTGCTACTGATGTTGGTAAAGGTTATGAAGGCATAAATTATGTTTGGCCGATATGATTAATGATTTCCACAAGTATATCCTTGATCCGCATTACTTGGTAAGCAAGGATTCAGCCGACAGATCAGAGTTATGGAAAATATTGACTATTCCAGGTGCCGACTAGAAAGGTGATGAAATCACTTGTGCGGATATATATACAAGATGGATTTAGTTATGAGATGTGTTGTGGTTGTTGGTGATGTGCGAATAAAAGCAAAAGAGCAGAGCGAAAGCAGTAAGGAAGATCCGGTATGTGAAAGGGAAAGCAGCATAAAAGAAAAAGAAAGATGAAGTGCAGCAAATCAGTGTACTGAGCCTAACCAGAACTAAACTCTAGCATATGTAGATGCTCCCAATCAGTTCAAGTATTGTTTTACATTCTTTTTGTAGACAGTGAGTCTCTTGTAGGCAGTGTGCCTCTTGTGAGCAGTGTGCTGGAGCAGTGAGCCCTAATTGGCAAGTGCCATTTTGTAATCCTATTCTTCTAATAGAGATTACAATCTTGGGTTAATCACCCCGTGGTTTTTTCCCTTAACAGGGTTTCCACGTCAAAAATATTGTGTCGTGTATTTCCATTCATGATTAAGTTTTCTTGTTTGAATTGATGCTGCACTAATTATTAAGAAAGTTCTAAAAGATGAAATAATTAAGATAACTGATTCACCCCTCCCCCCCTCTTAGTGATCAACAATTGGTATCAAAGCAAGGTTCCTCCTAATAGAGTCTAACAGCTTGAGGAAGATCTAGGAATTCAAATGGATGCATATGGTTTAAGGGAGCAACTCAAGACTGCCCTCGATGATCTTGAATAGTCAAACTCTGAAGTCAATGAGTTAAAGGAAAGACTCAAACAGGCTGATGATTTCATGAGAGAACTAAAAGACAAATTAAGTCTCTCTATGAAAAAGAGAAAGGAGCTACTTCAGCAATTAGCAAGTTAAAGTGAAGCCAATGGTACAAATGAAGATTTGAAGGAGAAAATTAAGTTATGTGAAAAGTTATTAAAAGAAACCATTATGATAAGACGTGAAATGGAATCAGGAGTTATAAAGTTTACCCAAGAGATTGAAGAGAAAAGAAAAACTAAAGATAATCTAAGACAATCTCTCAAGGAGAAATCAGAAGATTGCCACAAGATGGATAGAATTATCAGACATCTTGAATCTGATCTTGAAGATGCTAAAGATTAAGAAGGATAAGAAGAACTCCTTCAAGTATGGTGGCCTGATACTCTGCCTATTCTTTTATTACATGAATGAGCTTCCCAGATCCAATGGCTGGGTATGGCAGAATGACAGACCGATTGCCATCCAAATCAGAGACTATTTGCATGGGCTTGGGGATGCTAAAGCAAGAAATACAACCCTGTGGGGATATTTCAAGAATTTTCAGAACATGATGCAAGCAAGAGAAAGGATTCCCCAGTCTCTTGTTGAGAAATACAAAGACACGGTTTGTTTTATGGTAGAGACTGATCAGTGCCTAATGGAGGTAGTAGAACCAAGAACTGTATGGATCATGCCCATGGGGTATGAAGTTGATGAACAAATTGTGGAGCTACATGTTCAACACATGCTAAGTCAGCCAAAGGATCCAAAGGCAGAAAGGTTTGGAACCTTTGAGGAGCTGAGTGTAAAGATTCATGTGGAACTCAGACAACCAGAGATCAAGAGGAAGGTAAGAAAAGAAGTTGAAGATTTTGCAAAAGGCTTTGGCATATCAAAGGAGGCACTTGATGCCAACAGGGAAAAGATGGAAAGGGCTGAGGAAGAGAAGAAAAAGGAAGAAAAGAAAAGTGAGGAAAGTGTTCCGGTAAAATCCTCCACCCAGACCAGATCATCAAAGAGATCTGCACCTACCACTACCAAAAGCTCAAGACCATCAAAATCGGAAGCAAAATTATCCGGCAAAGGAGAGAAAAGAACAAAGACAAAAGCCACAAGGGCTTATGCCAGTCAAAGGGATGAAGAGGAGACTGAATCTGATGAAGAAATCAGGAAAGTGAAGAAACAGAAGAAAACATCCGGTGAACACTCTACCGATCAAGGAAAAGAAGAGAAGGAAGAGGAGTTTGTTGAAAAACCCACTCTATCCTTAGATGTTGTAGTGAAAGCAGTCATTGTGGATGGGAACCTGCAACCCTTAACAGAGTTCTATGATGCATATAATGAAGCAGATAAAAAGATTCTGGAGAAAGCCACAGTTAAGTTTTTGAACACTTACAATAAAGATTTTATTGAAATTATCTCTCTAATTCCCAAAAGCTTAGAGAAAAGGCTTGAAATGAGGAAGAACAATGCTCGAGCAAAAGATCTAGAAATCTGGGAACAAATAGCAATTCAGCTATATCCTTCGCTTGAAATGAGGAAGAACAATGCTCGAGCAAAAGATCTAGAAATCCGGGAACAAATAGCAATTCAGCTATATCCTTCAGTCGATCCCAAGACAATGAATATGGTATTCAAAGATTGTAAGGATGAGTTTAGAAGCAAAGCAAGGATGAATGAACTTATGCTCAGAGAGACTGACAAAGTTGCAAAAGAGATAGAAGAGATCCTCCGAAATGCATTCAAAAGATTCAACATCCCAATTATAGAGGACTTGGGTATTGATCCCTTGACTACAAGTGTTACATAAGAATCTACTGAGAAAATGACAGAAGAGGTGGCCCTTGAACATACTAACATTTCTCCTCCGGATTCCCCTACAGTCTCCAGATCTAAAGAAGAAGAAAGAATACAGGAGAAAGAACCAGAGGTGAAGGAAAAAGAAGGTGACAATACCAAGGCTGCAGAAGGAGAGAAGACTTCAACAGAGAAGACCACAACTGCTAGTGATAAGAATGTAGAAGGAGAGAAAGCTCCAAGAGACAACTCTAAGAATGCAGAAGAAAAGAAAAATCTATTTCCGGCAAGAGACACTGCAAAAACTGTTCAAGAATTCTTGAACAAAGAAACAATGGAGATTGATGAACCGGAGCTTCTACAAGGACCATTTAATTTTGATTCTCTTTCTCCGGTACAGATAATGAAGATAGCTTCATTTGCTAATGCAAAGGTTAAAGAAAAACTCCTGAAGTCTCACATGGAAGACTGTGAGTTGATAGAAGCTGCTTCCAGAGTGCTTGAAAAGATTATGCCATCGTTTCAGAAGGATCCCACAACCTCCACATCTAGTAATCTCAAAACTCTAGTCAATAGTGTTAGCACACATTTTGATTCCCTAGAGAAGTTAGCAGAAGACAAGGTCTGGAAGGAATTTCTTGCAAAAAGATTATCAGAGGTACAAGGGTTGATAATTAATGATAGGAAAAATATGAATATTGGGATAAAGAGCTTAGAAAATGCTCTTAAAGATGGCAGAGAAATGTACAAATTTTGTTTATCATGGTCCAAAACAACAATGGAGATTGAGAAGAAAATGAAAGAACAGGAAGATAAACTGATAAAACTTTCTCAAAATTTTGATCCACTTACTACATCCATAATAAATCAAGAATGTCAAACGGTTGTAGTTTTGAATGAAATTAAGAAGCTTGAAAAAGAGAAGAAAAATAGAATCAGTAGGTTGAGTGAGCTCAGAGGGATAATTGTCCCTAAGTTAGAGGCCATGCATGAGGGCATAAAAGAAGCTCAAATCACAGCCCAGATAAATGATCCAACAGATCTAAAAAGGGAAGATGCGTTTGCATTTCTATTGAGCGGTCATATATCAATTTTGGACAGAATGAAGCAAAGTTGGGCTACAGAATTCATTCAATTGAAAACAACTTTTGCAGACATACTTCAGTATATGTAAGTATTCCATATGTATATACTTATGCAGACAAGATCTTGAAAATTTTGGTATGCAGACCCTACCCTTTGCCATTGATGTCAAAGGGGGAGTGAAGAGCAGTGAAAAATGAGGAATCCAACTAAGGGGGAACTCTAGAAAATGTATATAAAAATAGAGCATCAGCCAAGGGGGAGCATAGTGTAAACACTTAGTCATTTTTCACTAAGTGTTGCCATCAATGCCAAAGGGGGAGATTGTTGGAAAGAGACACTATATGGATTCATGAATGTTGTCATTGATGGCAACAAAGTTCATCCCACACATCCGCAGGACATGGTATGTCTATACCGGAAGTCAGAGTGAAGAATGGTGTGGTCCGGAAAAAAAGAACAGAGCATGTGGCGAGGTCCGACAGTCAGGTCCGGATCTCTTAGAGGAAGTATCTTGGTGAAGTGCGGATTTGGGGAAGTCAAGAGGACTACCTTGAGTGATAGATTCCAAGGATTTAGCCTCCGGTGATAGATGAAGAAAAAGATATGAATACTTGAGTATCAGGTTCCTGATTGGCAGTGTGACAGAGGAAGAACTGACTGGCAGAACATCAGACATTATTCTGGATGTGCTACTGATGTTGGTAAAGGTTATGAAGGCATAAATTATGTTTGGCCGACATGATTAATGATTTCCACAAGTATATCCTTGATCCGCATTACTTGGTAAGCAAGGATTCAGCCGACAGATCAGAGTTTATGGAAAATATTGACTATTCCGAGTGCCGACTAGAAAGGTGATGAAATCACTTGTGCGGATATATATATAAGATGGATTTAGTTATGAGATGTGTTGTGGTTGTTGGTGATGTGTGAATAAAAGCAGAAGAGCAGAGCGAAAGCAATAAGGAAGATCTGGTATGTGAAAGAGAAAGCAGCATAAAAGAAAAAGAAAGATGAAGTGCAGTAGATCAGTGTACTGAGCCTAACCGGAACTGAACTCTAGCATATGTAGATGCTCCCAATCAGTTCAAGTATTATTTTACATTCTTTTTGTAGACAGTGAGTCTCTTGTAGGCAGTGTGCCTCTTGTGAGCAGTGTGCCCTAATTGGCAAGTGCCATTTTGTAATCCTATTCTTCTAACAGAGAATACAATCTTGGGTTAATCACCCCGTGGTTTTTTCCCTTAACAGGGTTTCCATGTCAAAAATATTGTGTCATGTGTATTTCCATTTCATGATTACGTTTGCTTGTTTGAATTGATGCTACACTAATTATTAAGAAAGTTCAGAAAGCTGAAATAATTAAGATAACTGATTCACCCCCCCTCTCAGTTATCAACATGGATGACATCACCAAAAAGCAAGAATGTTGATGAGGATGTGATTCAAAAGAAAGCAGCTTTAAATCATACACTTTTTGTTTTAAAGCATTTGATTTCATCCTAAGCTCATCCATTCTATTTTTAGAAAGAAATCACTTTGTGTTAGTTGGAGTTTTCTTTGCTTTAAAGCATTTGTTAGTTGTATCTTTGTCTTAGAATAGAAATAAAGCTTGCGAGTTAGCAAGTTAAGGTTAATCAAGGAGATTTTAGGGTTCCCTACTCCTTTGATTTTAGTATAAATAAGGGCATCTTTGCCCATTGTAACAGGAGCTACTTTTGTGATAGCAAATTGTTGTGCCTATTCTAGCCTACAGATTTTGTTATTTCAAGTGTTTGTTCACTCTATGTAACTTGTTCTCTGGTGTTTGATCGCTTGTTGTATGCCTGCCTTTTGCTACAGTATTGTTGTCCTGGAGTTGTATTAACTTTGTGAAGTTGGAATAGAAATCTCATGCCTATTTTTCTTTGATATTCTATCTCGGATCATCAAGTTTTGTCGTCAGATGTGTGGCTTCTATAACTTTTATTTCAGCTTTCATCATTAAAGTACTATGAGTCTTGTGATGTAAATCTGGGAGAAATTTACTTAAATTTTTGTGTTAAAACAATCATTCCTTGTCCACTTTTAATTTCCTTTGCTGTGAATTTACTTAAGAGATTAAAAGCGTCATTAGTTTAAGCCTAGTTGTAGTAGAAGTTTTAAAAAGGAAAAAACCTCCTCTGCAGCATTTAGAGTTTTATAACCTTGTGCTCGCAGCTGAGAATCAAAAAAAGGATAGGCAAAGTTTAATTTATTTATCTTTTCAGTGAACATCAGCAAAAAGGGAACTCCCTATCTGTGCATAGCTATCGATTTCCAACTCGCATTCCAGAGGTGCGAATTGAAATGCTAACACACTCCCCCTTATCTGATAACTGAATTTTCATGAACTCCTAACATATTTGTGAGCTAACTATAGAAGAACATATTATTGTTACATTTATTTATGTTGGAGCGTATATTCCAACACCCCTACACTAAACTAACTAAAAACATAAAAAAAATTCATTATTCAGAATCTGTTCTTTGAAAACAGTCCCTAGACTAGTAAGACTTCTTCAAGATGCTCCCAGGTATAGTCTCCCAGCTATAATCCAAGTTCCCAACATCATTGGATACCATTTGCACATGAAGTGTCTCATTACCCTCGTAAAGGTATGATGTTGAACTTCTATATTTTTGGTTCTCCCCTGAACTATTGGACATCAATCCTCACATGCATGTCTCATAACCCCAATGAGGTATAGTTTCTCCAATCCTAAAGCATCTCGCACTATTGAACATCTATCTATCCTAAAGCATGTCTTCAAAGTGTTGGCTTCTTCAAAATAGAACAATTGTCTCATCTTTAATGAAATCATCATCACCGTTAATATTTGGTGGTTCTTCCGCAATGGCTATATTTACTGATTCTTTAACTTTCCCTTTGGGAAGGTCATTTACATGAATTTTACAATTAATTGTTGTATGACCATTTTTTCTACAATAGTAACACTTGATCTCACTCTCACCTGACATTCTCTTTCCCATCCTTTTCTTTAATTATAATGCAAGCTCTTGCTGAGTATCTCCTCTTGGATCTCCTGTAGCTGGTCTCTTTTCTTCAACTAAGAGCACTGAATTCATGTCTTCTAAAGTTTGTGAAGGCATCTGACTGAGAGTAAAAATAACATTTTTATATTTTGAAGGCAAACTATTTAACAAGACAACTTTAGCATCCTCTTTATCTACCACAACATTGACTTCAGCTAGTTGTTTAATGAGAGATCTCAGATTGTTTATGTGGTTAGACATGGTGATTTCATCAGATATCTTGAAGCTAAATAATTGTAGTTTTAGAGAGAACTTTGCATTTGTTGCTTTTGCTCTAAACAACTTATTTAAGAAACTATACCTCATTGGGGTTATGAGACATGCACGTGAGGATTGATGTCCAATAGTTCAGGGGAGATCCAAAAATTTGGATGTTTAGCATCATACCTTTACGAGGGTAGTGAGACACTTCATGTGCAAATTGTGTCCAATGACGTTGGGAACTTGGATTATAGTTGGGAGACTATACTTGGGAGCAGCTTGAAGAAGTCTTACTGGTCCAAGAACTATTTTCAAAGATCAACTTTTGAATAATATAATTTTTTTTATGTTAGTGGAGTAGGGGCGTTGGCTAACATAAATAAATGTAACAACAATTTATTTTGTTGTAGTCAGCTCACAGATATGTTAGGAGTTCATGAAAATTCAGTTATCCATTAAGGGGAAGTGTTAGCGTAACTATAACTTATTCTAAACAGAAATGAAGGACAATAGAGGAATTCTGATTATTTTTGTTCACTAAATAGGGAACATGAGTACATAGTTATAGTTTTAATTAACTCAACTACCTCATATAATTATGCAAACAAATTTGACAACTCACTCAAATAGATTGACAACAAACTAAAGATTCTAAAACACCTCTACAATGGTTTGTGACAACACTACAATTTCATTAACACATCTATGACACAACTGAGTATAATTCAGTTATAGTTATGCTAACACTCCCCCTTAACGAATAACTAAAATTTCATGAATTCCTAACATATCTGTGAGATGACTACAACATAGCAGATTGTTGTTACATTTATTTATGTTGGCCAACACCCCTACTCGACTAACATAACAAAGAATTATGTTATTCAAAAGTTATTCTTTGAAAATAGTTATTGGACTAGTAAGACTTCCTCAAACTGCTCCCAGGTATAGTCTCTTAGCAATAATCCAAATTCCCAACATCATTGGACACCATTTGCACATGAAGTGTCTCATTACCCTCATAAAGGTATGATGCTGAACTTCCAGATTTCTAGATCTCCCTTGAACTATTAGACATCAATCCTCACATGCATGTCTCATAACCTTAATGAGGTATAGTTTCTCTGATCCACAAGCATCTCAGAATTTTGAACATCTATCTATGAAGTCATCAAACTCAACATGGCAGCCGCTACACAGCAAAATCTCCCTCTTGCAGTAAATCTTTGCAACTCCAGGTGCACACACCTAACTCAAAGCCACACCTACTCTACTTTCTCTATTAACAATCTCAATTCTATCCTACAATGATCAACTCTCAAGATGCTTTCATCTACATGGGTGCTCCAATGACAGAGTCATGTCTAGTCTAGCTCTGATACCATAATAAAGAAGGAACAATAGAAAGACTGATTCTAAACAGAAACGAAGAACAACAAATGAATTCTAATTATTTATGATTCATCGAATAGGGAACATGAGTATAGATTTATAGTTTTAATTAACTCAACTACCTCCTATAATTATGTAAACTAATTTGACAACTCACTCAAATAGATTGACAACAAACTAAAGAATCTAAAGACACCTCTACAATAGTTTGTGATAGTATTGCAGTTTTATTGACACATCTATGACACAACTGAGTATAATTTAGTTATAGTTATGTTAACACAACTTGCACAAAACTCCACCTACTGAGGGTTCATCAATACAAAAACTACAACTTTTGCTTCAACCAATCATGAAATATGGGCCTCATAAGTCTAGATCTAGATTTTGAAAGCTTTCAACATCATTTCAGAATCCTATTTACATAATTTAGATTAATCTATAAATGGAAATAAGTAGCAACTTGCCTTTCGAGACAAAGAAGTGGCAATGATCTCTTCAAGAATCCTGTGGTTGGATCTTGCCCTAAGGGGCCTTCAATATTTGTTGTTTTTGTTTCTCTAACTCTAAAGATTTTTTAACTTACAAGGGTAGTGTTAGTAAGGGGAAAGAGACAAAAAGGTAACATACCAATTTTTTAACTTTTAAATGTGTTGGATTTAGTGTTCCCAGAGGATATTTTTATTTGATATTATTTATCTTTGAATTAGATGGATCAAGTAAATCTTTATGACCCATCTTAATTAACCTACTACTCATGAAAGATGGGTGATGACATGATGTAGAGTGACTTAATACAAACACATACTAGATAGAGTCAATCTTCTTCACCTCTCTTACATTCTAACTACAATGACATCCTATTAGGTTTCTAAAAGAGGTTATTAATACTTTAGAGGGTAGTATTCAAAGGGAATTTTAGATAGTATGTATCTTAAGAGAAAAGAATAGATACATAAGATAGGAGAATAAAAGAATAAAAGGATAGTGTTTGTCTATGTAATGTTTGGAATTGTTTTTCTTTTATGGAAATTGTTGTTATGACTGTTACACTATTGTTTTTATTTTGACTGTGGACTACTATTCAATGGAGGATAAAAGAAAACGAAGTAGTTATCCATAGTGTCACATACATCCCCACACCCATAAAATGTGGCATGGCCTCATGTTCAACCATGAGCAAGTTCCAAACTAGCTATCCATGAGAAACCCACTACAAAAATTTTAATAACCACCATTGATTGTCCTTTACATTCTTAACTATTGTAGAATTTCAATACTATAAGGAGGGAACATTTTAGAGGGGTGACATCTAGGTAATACCTGCCTTCATGACCTAAATTTGATGGTAGACCCTGCTTGTCAAACAATTTTTTGAGATGGTTATTCATTCAAGCTTGCCCTTCAAATGTTAAGGCATACCTAATTAAAAAGAAGAAAATATTAAAGACTAAATATATATAACTACAATCCTTTAGAGTTTTGACAGTCTACCAAAAGTCTTCCCTTCATGAGATACAATTTTCCTATGTATTTCAATACAAAAATGCATATATGGCCATACAAGCATCAAACTTGATTTCTTGGTATGGCATAGAACATCCTTGTGCTTCAAGAATGTCAAGGGGTGCCCTTGTAATTATTTGTGGGAGATAGGATCTTTCATCACTATACTAACACCTAATAGATGAGGAGCATGGACATAAATTATAAAACTATTGAGTTCTTAACATTCAAGTCTAACAAGAGAGTTGAATGTGTTACTTCCCAAATTTTACTCAGACTATAAAATCTTGTCAAAATAGGAAATCCACATTTCAGCATTGATAATAAACCACATAATTCATGAAGGGCATGGTAATGAAGAGACGACAAATAAAATATGTGAGGTAGTGAAAATATTTGCAAACAAGTAGAAGAGAGTTGAACCAAATAGTTAAAGGACTACAATAAATAATGGCTCTTTTGAATGTAGGTTGATCTGGTTGCACACAAAACTCTCATTAAAAAAGCAAAGTAAATGTTTAAGATAGATAGTGTAGCATGAATTTATCAATTTCTATAGAGCTACAAAACTTTTTCTATTTTTAATTACATGGCATGTATAGTGTTGGCACCTATCCAAAAATGTGAAAATTTCTCATTTTAGTGCCCCTTTGTTATCTTGGAAGTGTTTTACTCATCATTGATAACTGATCTAAAAAATTCAAATAGGTCTTACCTTAGTCAAAATTTGTCTTGAAGTTGTGGATTGCCTTCCTCATGTTCTTATCATATGCTAGAGTTTCCAAAATATTCTAATTCTTGGGATTTTTAAGTCATTTTTGGTGTTTTCTACAAAGTTGTGGAGTTCTAGTGGCTTAACAGACATTTCCTTTTCATTTCCCATCCGGTCCTAACCTCCTATTCCACTTAAAATCCCTATAGATTTCATTAGGCCATTCATTCCCTTTCATTTCCCTTCATTTTTTAGTTTGCAGAATCTTGTTGAACTAACAAATATATTCTACCCATTCAATATCTTATTCTCGTCTACTTTCTTGCATAAAACTTTTGCATAATTCTATCGAGCCCTTTGTCTTTTCCATTCTGACTATTTCTTCTAGTTTGTAGATTTCTATTGGACTACCAAACTTCATTTTTCAAGTTTTGATATCTAGTTCTCCCATCCTATTTTGACCTCCGATCCTCTATCCCCTTCTTGCATTTTTCTTGTTCAAGATGTGTTCTCCCCATTTCCCCTACTTAGCATTTTGTGGAACTTTGCTAGACTCCTTCAATTTTCCTCCCATTCCCAAACCAATTTTTTAGCTTTTTAAGGTGTTGGATTAAGTGTTCCTAGAGGATATTTTTTTTTAATATTATTCTTCTTTGAATTAGATGGATCAAGTAAATCTTCATGACCCATCTTAATTAACCTACTACTTGTGAAAGATGGGTGATGACATGAAGTAGATTGACTTAATACAAACACATAGTAGATAAAGTCAATCTTCTTCACCTCTCTCACAATCTAACTACAATGACATCCTATTAGGTATCTAAAAGAGGTTATTAATATTTTAGAGGGTAGTACTTCAGAGGGAATTTCAAATAGTATGTATCTTAAGAGAAAAGAATGGATACATAAGATAGGAGAATAAAAGACTAAATGGATTGCATTTATCTATGTAATGTTTGGAATTGTTTTTCTTTTTATGGAAATTGTTGTTATGACTGTTACACTGTGGTTTTTATTTTGACCATGGACTACTATTCAATGGAGGATAAAAGAAAATGAAGTAGTTATCCTTAGTGTCACATACATCCCCACACCCATAAAATGTGGCATTACCTCTTGTTCAACCATGAGCAAGTTCCAAACTAGCTATCCACGAGAAACCCACTACAAAACTTTTAATAACCACCATTGGTTGGCTTTTACATTCTTAACTATTGTAGAATTTCAATACTATAAGGAGGGGACTTTTTATATGGGTGACATCTAGGTAATCCCTGTCATTAGGGTCTAAATTTGATGGTAGACCATGCTTGTCAAACAATTTTTTGAGATGGTTATTCATTCAAACTTGCCCTTCAAATGCTAAGGCATACCTTATTAAAAATAAGAAAATATTATAGACTAAATATATATAAAACTATAGTCTTTTAGAGTTTTGACAGTCTATTAAAAATCTTCCCTTCATGAGATATAATTTTTCTTTGTATTTCAATGGAAAAATGCACAGATGACCATATAACCATCAAACTTGATTCCTTGGTATGGCAGAGAACATCCTTGTGCTTCAACAACATCAAGGGGTGCCCTTGTAATTATTTGTGTGAGAGATAGGATCTTTTGTTACTATACTAGCACCTAACATATGAGGAGAATGTACATAAATTATAAAACTATTGAGTTCTTAACATTTAATTCTAACAAAAGAGTTGCATGTGTTACTTCCCAAATTTTACTTAGACTATAAAATCTTCTGAAAATAGGAATTTATACACATTTCAACATCAATAAGAAACCACATAATTCATAAAGGGCATGGCACTAAAGAGACAACAAATAAAATATGTGAGGTAGTAAAAAGATTTGCAAACAAGTAGGAGAGTTGAACCAAATAGTTGAAGGACTGCAATAAATAATAGCTATTTTGAAAGTAGGTTGATCTAGTTACACACAAAAATTTCATTATAAAAACAAATTAAATGTGTAATACAGATAGTGTAGCATAAATTTATCAATTTCTATGGAGCTACACAACTTTTTCTATTTTAATTGCATGGCATGTATAGTGTTGGCACCTATCCAAAAATGGGAAAATTTCCCATTTTAGTGCCCCTTTGTTATATTGGAAGTGTTTTACTCATCATTGATAACTGATCTAAAAAAATTCAAAAGGTCTTCCCTTATTCAAAATTTGTTTTGGAGTTGTGCATTGCCTTCCCTGTATTCTTATCATATGCTAAAGTTGCGAAAAAATCCAAAATATTCTAATTGTGGGGAGTTTTAAGTCATTTTTGGTGTTTTCAACAAAGTTGTGGAGTTTTAGTGGACTACCAAACATTTCATTTTCATTTCCCATACAGTCCTAACCTCTTATTCCACTTAAAATCCCTATAGATTTCATGGCTCTTCATTCCCTTTCATTTCCCTTCATTTTCCTAGTTTGCAGAATCTCGTTGGACTACCAAATATATTCTGCCCATTCAATATCTTATTCTCGCCTCCTTTACTACATAAAAGTTTTGCATAACTCTATAGGGTCCTTTATCTTTTCCATTCTAAATATTCCTTCCAGTTTGTAGATTTCTACTATATTACTCAGCTTCATATTTCAAGTTTTGATATCTAGTTCTCCCATCCTATTTTGACCTTCAGTCCTCTACCCCCTTCCCACATTTTTCTTGTTCAAGATGTCTTCTCCCTGTTTCCCCTACTCAGAATTTTATGGAACTCTTCTAGACTCCTTCAATTTTCTTCCCATTCCTAAACCTTTGAACCTTCACCCTACTTCTGCATTTCTTCCTTTCACCTCCCCATCCATTTTACAAAAATCTCTTGGTGAAATAGACTTCATATTTTGAGTTCCCACATGATCTAGTCCCTCGCCATTTTTGTATATTCTTCTTGATCCCTTTGTCAGACATTACCTCACTTTTAGATCTCATCCATTTTGCACCTACACTTCTTACATTTGATCTCGCATGTTTTTCCTACACCTATATGTCATATAGTTCCAACACTTTTCCTTGCATTTCTCCTATCCTTTCCTCCGATTCCATGACAAATTTCCACATTTGTCTAGCCAACTGAATCCTTTGTTTCCCTCTTTTATGCAGAATTCCATCCAACTTCCAGATATGCATGCACATCCAACTTATCTCCTTTTCCCACTTTTTCCCCTCATCATCAAGTCACTCATTTTCCTCCTTTGTAGAAACCTGATAGCTTTTTGGATTTCTTTCACAAATTTCCTTCCACTTCCTACATTAGGTTCCCACCTTTAGTTCTGCAAGGTTTCTCTAAAAGGTTGCTAGCTTCACTTGTTGACCTCTATTCCTATGTTCGGTCCATCTCAAATTCCCACAATTCTTTAGAAAACTTCACCTGCCTCAAAAACTCCCCTGCATGATCTGGGACAGTGATTAATATCCTCTCATGGATGTGATAAGATAGAGGATGACTTCCATATGCCTCATAACACTAGTGGATCCCTTAGTGACAAGATTTGTGTACAAAGGCATGGGTCAATGATCTAAATGGGCATGTTTTCAGGTGTTGGCCATGTAAAAATGATGTGACTGAGCATGGGCGACCATTGCACTTGTAGATGACCAAGGTTTCTTCTCCAAGATGGCTCATTGATGCTAAAAGAAATATATATTATAGTTTATCATTCACAACAAGGGAGATGGAAAAAAAGCTATAGAGTAGAGATAAAGAAGAATAGGTTGCAGATTATTAAGGTTTTCTTCTAGCGATGGATTCTAAGTCATGTTGATGTAATTTGTTGGGTTTTGTCCCAAAGGCTATGATAGGACATTGTAATCCAAATGGAATTATTTAAATGTGTAAATTCAATATTTTTTAATGTCTCCATAAACATTGTGTAAATTTTTGGTGATTTTGTAAATCTCCTTAATCACATTTGTTGGTTCGAGTGTTATTCTTGACTAGTTTATCATTTGAAAAGATATAAAAGTCCTTGTAAATCTTTTTCAAGGTGTCTTATCAAGATAATACAAGGGATTTATGGGTTTGTTAATGGATTATTAAGGTATGTTCAAGTAAATGTTCCGCAATTTCATGTAATGACATGTTTGTATGCATAAAGCCTAGCTATGTGTGAAACCTGCAAGTGTAGTCCTTCTTGGTATCTTCATTAAGGTATCAAAACATGGGTTAAATTGATATCCTCTTTGGTTTACAAAATCTAGACTCTATTGCCCTCACTAGATAAAGGCACCGACCTTATTTGTGTTCAACCTTCCATCCCACCAATACACTAAAAAAAAAATCCAATCTTTATCTTTAGTATTATGTTGTTTGTTTTCTTTACATCCATATCTAGATGTATGCAATTTCATTAGCGGATACTAAAGCAACATATTAGACACTTTTATATGGTTGTGCATTTGCTTTATAGTAAACTAGCATTTAGGAGCTTAGTGATAGTAAATTAGAGTTTCGTATGCATTGGGTATGGTTTGTTTTAGGGTTTGGTCTTATGATTTGTCTATATTAATCTTTATTTTAACACCTTAGGGAATGTCCCCCCTTGGTCCAGTAGAGCCTAAAGTAGAAGAAGGAATTACCCACCTTATCAAATTGCTCCATAGTTTCCCAAACCTAATCATAAGTCAAAGGTGTTTTGTCCTGAGTATGACGCCCCTGGCACTCAGGAATAGCCTAGATTTAGGGATTTAGGAGCCTCAACTTTGAGCACCAACATAATGGAACCATTTCTAGAGATGTGTTGATCTTGGTTTATTTTGAAAGCCTCTAAAATTTGAAGGAATCTTCATTTTTCTTGTGTGGTAAGTTGACAACCCATCAACTTATGTCAACATAATGGCAACATTGCCAGGGAATGAATTAAAGGGTTGAAGAATTTGAAGACTCTGCTGGTGAATAGACTTAGAAGTATTTTAACCTTGGTGATTTTGTTTTCTCCAAGGGTTTCCTCATTCTATGGGGTTGTGACTACAATGTAATTTGAAAGTTCTACTATTAGTACATGCTTTCTAGTGGTGCAACAAATCTTCTTCCATACTAGCACATCAATAGGTTAAGGTACATGAAGTGTTTCTTCTTTTCCTCTCTTGAAGCAATATTTGTATGCAAAGAAGTATCATTGGAAAGAGAATGTAGTTCTATTTTAGCTTGACATTTATTATATAATCATGGATCATTGGTTCAACGAAGATTATAAGTCTAAGAATTCATATGACTCAATGGTCCATCATGAAATACTAATGAGAATGATCTTGATTACTATCATGACACTTCATTTGGGTGAACATGTGATTATGCACCTTAACTCCAAAATGTTAGACCAGTTGTACATTCCCCAGACCCATCAAGACAAGAGCTTGCTGACTAAATAAGTCACATTAACATAATGGAATTAGATATTATTTAGTCCCACAAGCAATTTACTTTTGCAAGTGCCCAACAAGTCACAACAATAGTTTTTTGTGACGAGCATGATAATTTATTACTGATTTTAATGAGCTAGATGCACATGTCTATGAGCCTATCCCATTTACCCAAGATTTAGAAAACCTTAGAAGGTGGGATGGTGAATTAGTCTTAGACTTTCATAATAGGTTTCCTGCTACTATTAATGACCTCCTAGATGAATACAAGCCTAACTAAAGTTCATGCACAGACATGTATTTTGAGGCTTTCAATTCTGGTGCAAGATAAATCCCCCCTAAATATAAACCTGCAAGTATAATCATGGCTTTTGGGTAGGCCAATGTTCAATCATTGCTTTCCATAAGTATTCTACCTCAAAATGTTGAAGGGGATAAACTTGTAGTGCCAACTGATCAGTTGAGTGGGTCAACTCATAATGATGATTGTGTCAATGGTTTGGACACAAGTGAGGAGGTTGAAGTGCAAGAACTTTGTTATTCATTAGGTGTGCTTCCTTTCTTTGTGGATCCTGAAGATGATGATGTTAGCACCTTCCTTTTTGCAAGTGTAAAAGATTAATTTGAAGGTGTGCATGATCTAACTACTCTTAGTCATGAAGATTTCAACATAGACAAAATTTTGGACCTTAGTTTAGAACAATTGTTTTTACTAATAAGGATTATATTGAGGACACATTTTTTAAATCATTGGTTGAGAATTCTAAAGTTGAATTTGTGTATTCTCAAGAGGGTTAAGATGCTTGTCTATAGGGAGAAGAGGAAGAACAAATCATAGCTCAATTTCTTCACAATAAAGTTTTTGTAGCAAGTTGCATTGAAGGATACAAAATAGAGAAGCAATTTGAAGATTGTGAGTCTTCACATGAAGTGCCTCAAATTTCTAATTTCTATATGTTGAGGATGCAAAATTAGGTTTGAATCAAGTTTATGATTCAATCATAAAAGAGTGCATCAACATTTGTAGGACAACTAGGTCGCAAGAACTTGAGAAATCATATAACATCTAGCAGGTAGCTTGGGATATCACCTAAACAGGATACATTTCAGTGTGAGGTTCAAGGTAATTTTTTTATCATATTAATTCTTATGCAAATATGGATGTGCATCATTCTACCAAGAAGATTGAAGGTATATGTTATCATATGGATGAGCACAATGATGGCCATTACTACTTATGGTTTCCATGTCTAGATAACAGTCATTTCCAATTCCAGCATGATTGTCTTAATATTTGCAACTTGTAAGTGCATGCATGGAAGAAATACCATTTGTTGCAGCTTGGAGATGGATACCTTTTTAGTTTGAGGGAAATTAGTTCCTTCTTCAAACTTGTCTTTGATAGAGGCAAGTAGTATTCAATAGTTTGTTCATGGCCTTTTGCCATGGAACTTCCTTCTAGGATCCGACTTGTAAATGTTCTCATGTTTGTGTATAGCCATACTTAAATTTCTCTATGCTTCCATGTCATTAGTTGTAGTGGGTGTCTTGTATATTGTCCCCTTGTTGTGCATTTCCTTGTACATATTATCTTGTTTTTGTCCCCCGTCTCTCCTTGTCCCCTTTGGCATTTTGGTTTGCTCCAAAAGATAGCTAGATTCTCAGTATGACTACAAGAGGCACACGTCCCCAACTAGAGCCAATGTTGACACCTACCAAAAAATATGAAAATTTCCCAATTTAGTGCCCCTTTATTGTCTTGGAAGTTTTTTACCCATCATTGATAATCAATCTGAGAAATTTCAAGTGGATCTTCCTGATGAGATCAAGATTAACCTCATCATATTTTGACTGAATTACCTTCCTTACGACCTAAAAATCCTATCATGTTAGTATTAATATGATTATGTGATAAATTGTTAGTTATCTTGACTTGAAATGATGTATATATTTATGTTTCTTATTCTACATTAGAATAATTTCAATGCTAACGATTTGTGGCTAGAAAGATTCATTTTTGTTAAAACAGGACACATTCAGCTCCAGGAGATAGATTCTAGAGAAAGTGGAAAATAATACTCTAGAGAAGAAGGAAGAGGATGCTCCAAAATGTTGTGTTAATAGAAGATGCATGTTCTAAAGGTAGCTCTAGAAGAATTAAGGAAGCAGAAAAGGATCCCCTGTTCTTCGCACTTGTACTGCAATTTTGTGCACTTGTTCCCTTGTTTGGCAGTGATCGAAAAGTTATTTAGAAAATGTGATCCAACATGTTTAAAAAGCACTCTACATGAGAAGACTCCTGATGGAAATTGACTTTATCAGTTTCCTTAATCTCTTTGTTGTTGTTTATAAATCAAACTCTATAATATTTATAGTTTTTTGTTAAATACTTTAAAACATTAGTAGTGCACGTACCACATGAAGATGGATTATAGGTGTTACCACATTTTCAAAAATTTGCCATTTTTCATGTGAATGTCATGTTCCTTCCTTAGTCTTTATTTGTTTGCCCCTTTTAATAAGTTTTCAACCTTTTCCTAAGAGTTTTCCCTTTGCAATCAATAATTTTTCAAAACCTTCGTTGACGGGTTAGAAGTTTTTGAAACTTGCCGATTAGCCAACACTTCCTCATATTCATGAGTTAAATCTTATTTGTTGGTCTTGTATTTCATTCCTCAAGTCTAACCATTCCCAATCAACAAGTCACAAGTTCTTTGAACTTCTTAACCCCTGACTAGCTCGACCTTGTGGTTCGTAAGTTTTGAAAATCACCAATTCTCTGTTTCAACGTTTGGTCTATGTATTCAAGGTAATTATTTTATTTATTGCTATGTACGGAGAAAGTGACACCTGTCCTTTCATCATGAATATAGATTATTTTGGAAATCTCACTCGCACATTTTTCATTGGAAATTTAAAGTAGCTCATTAATGGAATGTATCGCCATACGCGTCGTCACATTCAATGGGATTTATTGAAGTACTTTTATAAGAGTTGCCACCCTCGTAGACATTTCATTCAATATCATTGTTGGTGTGCTACTTTGGAGAGTTCTGGCGCAGTGTCTTCTACAAATATAGTGCTCAGGCCTTCCTAACCAGGTCAGTTGATTGGAATTCTTTCTCATTCGCTCTTTTTTGTTGTGAATTTGAATTCTCTTAGTCTGTGAAGTGGAAAGAACATTTATTTTTCATGAGTTTGGATTAATTCCTTTCTCCAAATGTTCTAGGAGTTTGCTTGGCACCCTTTGTAATCACAGAAGCATACATTTACTAGTTTCTTAAGCTGGTGATAATGAAATATAAATACCAGGGTTTTCTAATAGCATCTATTATTGAAAATGACATGGCTAAGGTAAGAGACTCAAGCTAGGACACATAGATTTGAAGGATTTTTGGAATAGAATGGAACAAAACCCTAGGTCACCATTGGCTGAGAAAACCTTGACAAGCAGTTAGATCATGCCGGGGGTTTTCCACTAGCTATGCCTTGCCTAGACCTAGTTCTTACATGTGTGAAGAATTATCATGCAGAGTATCAAGAAATAAGAGCTTATGATGGCTCTGTGGTAACAAAAATTGACACGAAAAACATCTCCCATGCTCTTAGACTGTTTGAGAGGGAAGAGTTTGTGGAAATGTTTGTTACTATGGGCTAGAATTATTTTCTGAACCTGAAAGATTGGTGTTTAACCTCCACTGTGAAGAATTGGATCAAACTTGAAAAAAAGGGGAAATCTCAAGTACCCTCCAATTTGAAAAGAGCAAATTTTAAGGAAGAAATATCAGATATGATCTCACTATTGCACCATGTAGTAGGAAATGAAGAATTAGATTCTTTTCAGAAATGGATGTGTCAGTTCATTCTGGTTGTATGTAGCGAGTCTCAGTATGTTGTGTTGTCATGTGAAATTGCACCCTACTTGAAGCTTGTTCAAGCACTCCAATGACACAATGGGACTGATCTCAAGGTGTGGGACCTTGCTAATGAGATCAGACCTCTAGAGAAGGCTAGTTCCTCTTTTTGAGGTTAAGAATTAGAGAATTAAACTAAATCTAGTGTTAATGCTTGCAATAGAAAAGGGATAGAAGGATTAAAGAAATTAAAAGAGGTGATGCACCAGATTGAAGCTGTTTAGCTGCAACCGACTCAGCACAGTAATGATCTCAATACTAAAGAGAACTCACACACACTCATACCAATTCAAACAAAGGTGAGAAAATAGAAGTGAAGTTATGAAAGGGATCATTTTATCCACAATACACAACTCACATCAATTGAATAGACGCAGTACAAGAATAATGAGAAAGGCAAAAATATCAGTTTATATTGATCACAGAGGCCAAATAGCCATTACAAAAGAGAGAATTATTACAGAGAAATTAGACATAGAATAACCAATTATGTTCATTGGTGAACAAGCAACTAGAGACATCAAAGGCTCAGAATTGAGCACAATACATCAAATTCAGTTGGTTCATGTAATTGCATTACAAGGTCTAGTCACAAGAACTCTCTAACCTCTATAATAGCCCATAAGAACAGCTAATAGAAATACATTATTTTCAAATGTATTTATAACATTTCATCCTCATTCTGCTTCAGTGGGCACTGAAATTTGGTCAATCGACCCAAGACATGCCCACGCTTCATTAAATTTCTTGCTTAGAAAGCCCTGTCAGGAGAAGAACAACAACCATACACATTGAATTCTACAAAATTTGTAGAGTAGATTGCATGCACGCATGGGTGCTAGGCGCATTGAAGAGGGAAGGCTGAAGTCTTGTTTTTTCCCTACAAACCTATCCTGCAGCTTCATTTGTACCTCAGCATTGAAGAATTCCAATGTTTCAACTACCTACATTTGATTTGGCCTGTAGAATTTTAATGTTGGGTACCTTCTCTCAAGAAAATGGTGTGATTTCAGGGAGGGCAAGCTTTTACAACACTTTAAAGTGTTGTACCCTTCAAAATTTCTCATGGTGCCTCCAAATTTGTTATGGTCGGGCAATTCACCTCATGTAGAACCATCGAGCTCCATCCTCATTGGCAAGGTTCTACCTTCACAACTATTTTGGCCATGTTTTCATTATTTTCCTTATTGGCACTATTTTTGCCTTATCAACAAATTATTCATATGTCGAACCTTTCTTTTCCTTGCTCATTCCTTTTATCGGCAAAACCTGATTCTGGTGAACCATACTTCTTTATCAACAAAATTTTATTTTGTTGAACTTTACCTTTTGCTTACTTTTATCATAAAAGTATCAATTTTCAAGCCTTCGCCTTGTCTCTTTTTGCCTTATCAGAAAAATCTACTTTTTGTGAACTACTCTGGCCTTCTCTTTCACCATATCGGTGAATTTGTCCTTTGTTGAACTTTATCCATTTGGCTCATTTTTGCCTTATTGGCAAATTCTGCATTTTGCTAACCAAGCCTCTAGCGCATTTTCGCCTTGTCAGCAAAAGTGGCCTTTGTCAAACCTCTTTTGCTTGCTATTCTCCTTTATCGGCAAAGTGTCACTTTGTCGAACCTTTTCATTTGTTGCTTTATAAGCAAATTCCTCATCTGTCGAACTTCTTCTTTTGCTCCTTACCTTTATCGGCTTTTCACCCTATCAGCAAACCATGAAAACGCTGAACCTTTCAATGAGTTCTTGCTTCTGCTGATTCAGCAATTTACCTCCTTTGTCACTTTTCACCTTATCGACAAATTCTCCAATTCTTGAATCAAGCCTTTGGTCAACTTTCTCCTCTTTATCGGTAAAATTCCATTTTTTCAAACTTGGCCATGTACACCTTCTTTTCTATCAACGAACATGAGGAACTTCAAACTTTTTGGAAAGTTTTTTTTTTTACCGATTCACCAATAAGGCTATTTTTTTCTTTGTCTTAGCCAATTTTCATGCCTTATCAGCAAAATCTTCAACTTTTGAACCAAGTCCTCCTTGTCAGCAAAACTCCATTTTGTCGAACCACTTTGATTTGTCGATGTCTTCACTCTCATTTTGCCTTATCAACAAAATCCCTGTTGGTGAAACCCTAAAACTCTAAACTCACCAAGCCTTGCCAAATTTCTTTTATCGACCCATTTGCTCCTTTGTGAACCTACCCTTTGGCCTTGCTTCTACCTTTGTTGGCAAAGTTGTCAATTGATGAACTTAATGTTTGTCTAACCATAAGTTTTCCAAAAAAGCAAACATTTGCTCCTTCTTTCCTCTGCCTTAGCTGATATCCTGCAAGTCTTTCCTTTGTCGAGAAAGTTCCACTTTCCTAAACTTGTCTTTTTCTGTGCTCCCTTATCAGGGATCGTTGAATTGGCAAACTTGAGAATTTGCAAACTTTTTAAAAAGTTTGTGACTTTAGAAAATCACCGATAAAGGCATCATTGCTCTTTGTATGCCTTATACAAACTTTGAAGAAACCTGCTCTCCTGGCCCTTTGTCGGCAAAACGTTGAATCGACAAACCTATGAAATTTTGAACTTTTTGAAGAAGTTTGCAAAACCTGGAAATTACCGACAAAGCAAAGCTTCCTTCTTGCCATAGTGAAGTTTTGAATTTTTTCCCTTTGTCTGTGAATCGGGCAATCGATGAACTGGCTGGTTTGCGAACCTAAAGATTTGTCGATAAAGGCCAAAAAGGGCCTAAAAACTAAGGCAAGGACTTAGATTTTTCTAGGTTTTTTGTAAGGATTCTCCACATGGATTTTTAGGGATTTTTGCAAGGTTTTACACTGAAAACTAAAGGATATCAAGCTTACCTCCTTCTATTTGGGCTTTCTCTGATCGCTTTTTTCTGATAGAAGGAGAGATTCTAGAATATTTTAGGTTGGGAAAAATATGACATGTTGACTAGGCCAAATTGATAAGTGATCAGCTAAATGACCAACTAACGAATTTTCACCAAAAGGATTCTTTCTTTATGTGCTCATATTTGTTTTATGTGTTAGCCAGTAAAGAGGTTGTCTAGGCAGGGTGGAGGACTCAGGGTTCTTTAACACCAAACACACGTGTACAATTATTTTCCCTAATTGCAAAAAGATTTTGATGTTAAAGATTATTGTCTTGTTAATGATGCCTTTCTGATGTTTAATGCAAGAAGAATCGAAGGTAACCTAGAGGTAAGAATATCTGCTGAAGCTGTAGAATTGGTCATGAGGTATGGAATCTTTTACATCCAATTCGACATATTTACTTATCTCAAAATTGGTGGGTTTGAAAATTCCCTATTGAAATTACCTAGGTATGCCTGTGAATTTTTTATTCTTTTAGAATTTTGTCGTTAGATGACATATGTGAACAATAAATACCATGGTTTGAAGAAAAAGGGTTACACCTTCCCTGTGTCACTATCATTTTTCACATGTAAAACAAATGATAATACCAAAAATGTAGAGCAGATTCTAGTTGAATACAACTTTTGTCTTCTATCAGTTAGGCCATCTTTGACAGTAAGAATTTTGTTAAGAAGAATTTGTATGGAGGGAATCTCTATGAGCATCAACCCCATCTCAAAGATTACTGGGAGGACTATGCAGATGAAAGAGAAGTACAGAGGAGGAAATGGATGAGATTAACTCTAGATCAAATCCATTCATTTAATTTGCCTTTGCAGATTCCCAATGGAGTTGATGATAATTCAGACATTATTGATGAGGAGTTTCATGTCATTGCTTCCAAGCCTTTGCCACGAATCTAATGGTCAGAGAAGGAAATTACTAATATTAAGGCTCGGTCTTCTTTTGTTTTGGATAAGACTGAAAGGTGGCTTCAGGGAAAATTCCATGAGTGCCCTATATCCTCTTCCGCATAGAAGGAACCCGTGACAAAGGAGCGGGGAACTTCTCATGCCTTTGGAAATCAAAGAGATTCAACTAGTGTGGAGACAACTCGACCCAGAGTTGGTTCGCAACAAGGTGGAGATGGGGAGGAACCTGAAGAGAGAGGGATATTGAAAAGTGCATGCAAACAAGATGGTGAACGTGCAGTCGGAGGGTCAGGAATGGAAAAGAAACTTGATGCTCTGCAACAACTCCAGGCTGACCATATGACTCCTCCCAACAAATTGGTGAAGATAATGTTTTTTGAACTTTATTTCAAATTCCAGCCTCCCCTATTTTGAATGAGATTTCTGTACATAGTGCCCAAAACCAACCAGACAATGTTGTTCTAGATGCTAGTAATAATAATGTTGTGATGCCATCTCCTTCCTGGCTTAAGAAGGTAGTTGAGAAGAAAAGAAGATACACTCCCATGGTCGACATGAATATTGATATTGTAGCCAAATTGCTACAAACCACACCTTGGCCTAAAAAGGCTAAGAGGATGTCGAGAATGGTAATGGATTCTTCTTCAGGGCATCAGATCCTAGAAATTGCAAATCCAATTGGAGACAAGAAAGAGCACAATGTTACAGAGGCAGACTTTAACATGAACAAAATCGATATGGACCCTCCTACTCTAGAGGGTGATATTTATCATGCTAAATTTTCTGTGTGGATGTTAGCAAAACGAGTTAAGGCAAAGCAGCAAGAAAACGTAAAATTGTAGACTCAAGTGAATGCTCTAACTTCTTTTATTGAATCTATCATGAATGCTACTTCCCAGTCCTTTGATATGGCCTCAAGTGTTACTGTTGATGGAAGAGACCTAGGCATATTACAATAGATTAAAAGATATCAGACTTTTGCCAAAGCTACTGAGCAATGGATTAAAAAAGTTACCATTGACAGTCTGCTACATCGAAGAGGCTATGAGGTTATATGCTCTCATTTAGAATAAAAGAAAATGGTTAATTGCAGAACTGCTGAGCATCAAAAAGGATGAGTGGTCTACTCATGGTGTCCAAGGAAGTGCAAGAAATTATAAAAAAATGATACTAATATTCTCCTGGTCGAGAAAGTTTTAAATGATCCTAAAGAGAATGATTATGTCTATTGGTTAGATGCACTTGAGTGGAAATTATCTGTTTTGGGGGAGTTCATTGGTGAAATAAGGGGAATTCTAAATCAATACCATATTGAACTTGTAGATACCAGGAACATTGTATAATTCTAGAGATAGAGATTCTGGATGAAAGTGGGGAAAATTTAGTTGACATGAAAGAAGTGAAACAATGCTTTAGGAAGACACTCAATGAAGAGATTGTTGGTGTTGATACTGTAAATGGTGAGTCATTGGGAAATCTTGGTCATATAGCAATTTATCTCAAAACTTCTAAAATTGAAGTCAATGATGTCAATAAGAGACTGATGGATGCAGAGAGAACGATGAGTAAGTGGAGACTTCGAGTACACATCACTCTGAGTCCAAGTGGCAAAATCCTAACTCCCATCATTTCTAGGTACACAAATTATAAAGGAAAGCTCAGGTCATAGGTGGACTCAATAGAGGCTGGATAATAGGACAAAGGAGGTGAAGTGGCTCAGGAGGGTGATCAAGATGTTACCACTTGATGGTGTTTCATGTTTTTTGCTATTTCTTCTAAGTGCTCTGAAAACTTATTATTTCAAAAGACTTTATTAATTATGCTTTAATCAGTTGTCTTCAAGAAGTTGTTATATTGTTTAAAGACAGTTATTTTAAGACAAGGCTATACATACAAATCCTATCGATGCTATGAGGATCTTTTTGGCAAACTTTTGTTGTTGATTGGTCATTTTATGTGTTATTTTCTCCTTCAGTTATTTTCAATATACAAAGGAAATTTGGGAAATTGAATTCAGATATTGTAAACTTTGTGTTATGGTGGATGGGTGGTGCATTCTTCTTATGTTGAATGTTATTGACATTTTGAATTGCTTTCTGGTTAAAAGCACCACATTTTCTACTTTCTAGTAAGCACACATAATTTTTATTCATTTAAAATCTTTTGAAGGTAGCTGCTCCTTGTAAAATAATGCAGAGAGTCATTGCAAATATCATTGCAATTGAACTCAACTGCTAGTTCATTTGTCATTGTGTGGGTGTGAGAATATAGAGTTAAGTGACAAATCTGTAAACTAATAATAGACATAGTTTTAGAACCAATATTTAGGAGATAAGATATATAGTAGTGCTGTAATATTTTTGATATATAGATAATTGTTGGAATAAATTAATATAGACAGATCTGCACTTGCTTTCAATCTGAGAAAACTTTGTGATGATATTTTGAAGTCTTGAAATTTTAAAATTTTGGAGAGTTGTCCACTCATTCGGGAGGAAAAAACTATGTCGATAGATAAGTATTTATAGTTTTCAATGTGATGTGAATACAATGTTGTGTTGAAGTGATTTTGTTTTGAAGTGTTTATGTTTCTATTTTGTTTCAAGCAAATGAAATAAGTTGCTCCAGTCTTTAACCTGGAAGTCCAGTTGTTCTATTTGTAGTATTTAATATTGTGTACTATTTTATTGTTCAATAAGTTTATATCATGCTAGAAAATTGTGTTCTCAATTCACTTCTAGGAGTTTATCCATTGCAGTTGTTTTAGAATTTAATAGTATATTTTCTTTCTTAGAGCCAACTAAGTAGTCTAATATTCTATTTTCTTACTGTATTCATTTATGAATGTTGAATGCTTTCATAGTTAGATTTTAAACAGTTTCTTAGATTAGATTCTAAAGACTTTCATAGTTTAAGATTTCATTTCCGTATAAGCATTCCTTTTATTCTGTAGCTTAAAATCCATCATTAGAATGAGATGTTTGACTTCCTATTGCATATAACCACCAGACACCACTCGAATTTTGACAACTTAAAAATATATATTAAAGTATGAGGTTTGATGATGCCTTGTCACTTTCCTTGGTCAAATTTTGTCTTGAATTTGTGCATTGTCTTCCCCATGTTCCTATCATATGCTAGAGTTTCCAAAGGTATCACTAGAAGAATTAGGGCAAGCTCTAGAAGAATTAAGGCAGTAGAAAAGGATCCCTTGTTCTTCACACTTGTCCCACAATTTTATGCACTTGTTCCCTTGTTTGGCAGTGATTGAAAAGTTATTTAGAAAATGTGATCCATAAATGTTTTAAAAGCACTCTACATAGAAGACTGCTGATGGAATTGGCTTTATCAATTTCCTTAATCTCTTTGTTGTTGTTTATAATTCAAACTCTGTAATATGTATAGTTTTTTGTTAAAGACTTTAAAACATCAATAGTGCACATACCGCACGAGGTTGGATTATAGGCATAGTTTTAGAACCCATAATTTAGGAGATAAGATATATAGTAGTGTTGTAATGTTTTTTTGATATATAGATAATTGTTGGAATGAATGAATATAGACAGAACTACACTTGCTTTCAATCTAAGAAAACTTTATGTGATAATATTTTGAAGTCTTGAAAGTTTCAAATTTCAGGGAGTTGGCCACTCATTTGGGAGGAAAAACTGTGTCAATAGATAAGTATTTATAGTTTTCAATGTGATGTGAATACAATGTTGTGTTGAAGTGATTTTGTTATGAAGTGTTTATGTTTCTATTTTTTTCAAGCAAATGAAATAAGTTGTTCCAGTCTTTAACCTGTAGGTCCAGTATTTTTATTTTTAGTATTTAATATTGTGTACTATTGTATTGTTTAATAAATTTATATCATGTTGGAAAATTGTCTTCTCAATCCACTCTAAGGAGTTTATCCACTGCAATTGTTTTGGAAGTTAATAGTATAATTGCTTTCTTAGAGCCAACTAAGTAGTCTAATATTCTATTGTCTTACTGTATTCATTTCTAAACGTTGAATGCTTTCATAGTTAGATTATAAACACTTTATTAGATTAGATTCTAAAGACTTTCATAGTTTAAGATTTCATTTCTATATAAGCATTCCTTTTATTCCATAGCTTAAAAACCGTCATTAGAATGAGATGTTTGACTTCCTATTACATATAGCCATCGGACACCACCCAGGTTAACAACTTAATAATATATTAAAGTACAAGGTTTAACGATGCCTTGTCACTTTCCTTGGTCAAACTTTATCTTGAAGTTGTGCATTGCCTTCCCCATATTCCTATTATATGCTAGAGTTTCCAAAAAATGCAAAAAATTCTAATTGTGGGGAGTTTTAATTCATTTGTTATGTTTTCTATAAAGTTACAAAGTTCTAGTGGACTATCATTCATTTCCTTTTCATCTATCATCTAGTCTTGACCTCCTATTTCACTTAAAATCCCAAAAAAAATTATTGATCTTCATTCCCTTTCATTTCCCTTCATTTTCCTAGTTACAAATTCCTGCTAGACTATCAAATATATTCTACCCGTTTAATATCCTCTTGTTGCCTCCTTTCTCGCATAAAAGTTTTGCAGAACTCTATTAGGTTCTTTGTCTTTTCCATTCTACCTATTTCTTCTAGTTTATAGATTTTCATTGGACTATTGGACTTCATATTTCAAGTTTTGATATCCAATTCTCTCATCCTGTTCTAACATCTGATCCTTTGTCCCCTTTCCGCATTTTACTATTCAAGATTTCTTCTCCATGTTTCCTCTACTTAGAGTTTTTCAAAACTTTGCCAAACTCCTTCAATTTTCCTCCCATTCCCAAACCTTCATCCTTCTTCCTCATTTCTTCCTTTCACCTTCTCATTTGTTTTGCATAAATCTATTGGTAAAGCAAACTTCATATTTTGAGTTCCCACATCTAGTTCCTCATCATTTTCCTTCATTCTTCCCAACCCCTTTGTGGGACATTACCTCACTTTTGGATCTCATCCATTTGGCTTCTCCACTTCCTACATCCTGTCCTGCATGTTTTTCCCACACATATGAGTCATCTAGTTCCACAACTTTCCCCCACATTTCTCCTATCGTTTCCTTTAGTTCCACAATGAATTCTTACATTTGTCTAGCCAATCAAATCCTTTACTCAAATTCCATCTGACTTTTGGATATGTATGCACATCTTGTCTTATCTTCTTTCCTCATTTTTCCCCTCATCATCAAATCACTCATTTTCCTCCTTTATGAAAATCTAATAGCCTTTTGGATTCTTTCACACATTTTCCTCCTCTTCCTACATCCAATTCCCACCTTCATTTCTGCAAGGTTTCTTCGTAAGGTTGTTAAATTCACTTACTAACCTTCATTCCCATGTTTGGTCCCATCTTGAATTCTCGTAATTCTTGGTAAAGCTTCACTTGCCTCAACAACTCCTCTACATGATCTAGGAGCACCATTATGGCCTCTCGTGGATGTGATAAGATGGAGGATGACTTCCATACACCTCCTAACACCAGTGGACCCCTCACTAACACAATTTGTTATGAAGGCATAGTCAATGATCTGAATGGGCATATTTTCAAGTGTTGGCCATGTGAAAATGACTCAAGTGAGCATGGGTGTCTATTGCACTTGTAGATGACCAAGGTTTATTCTCCAAGATGACTTGTTGATGCTAAAACAAGTATATATATTATAGTTTCTCATTTAGAATAATAGAGATGAAATAATAGCTGTAGAGCAGAGCAAATTAGAACAAGTTCAAATGATTAGGGTTTTCTTCCAACGATAGGTTTTAGGACATTTTCAAGTGTAATTTTTATAGGTTTTCTCCTAAGGGCTATGATAGGACATTGTAATCT
Source organism: Cunninghamia lanceolata (assembly GCA_027924645.1). Lineage (NCBI taxonomy): Eukaryota > Viridiplantae > Streptophyta > Pinopsida > Cupressales > Cupressaceae > Cunninghamia > Cunninghamia lanceolata. Next base: position 13,452,403 of record BSBN01000352.1, on the reverse strand, counting down.
GAAATAATGATTTAAGTTTGTAGATTCAACATCTTTTGAGTGTCTTTATAAGTATTGTATGAATTTTTGGTGATTTGGTGAATCCCCTTAACCACATTTGTTGGTTAGAGTGTTATTTTGACTAGTTTGTCAATTAGAAGGTTGTATTTAAATTCTTATAAAGATTTTACAAGATGTCTTATCAAGGTAATATAGGAATTTTGTCAGTTTTCTTATGGATTACTAAGATATGCTTAAGTAGATGTTCTACAATTTCATATATCTACTTGTATGCACAAAGCCTAGCTTATGTATGGAGTCAAGTATAGTCTTCTATTTGTATCTTGATTAAGGTATCGTCCTATGGATTGCACTAGTGTCCTCTTTGGTTGATAACTTAGACTCTACTGCCCTCGCTAGATAAAGGCACCCATCTACTACATGTTCAACCTCCTATCTCACTAACACACTTAAAATAACAAAATCTAATTTACATCTTTACATTGTGTTGTTTGTTTTATCCACTTCCATGTCTAGATGTGTGCAATTCACTAGGGGCTATTAGAGAAACATCTTTAGACTCTTTACATGGTTTTTTATCTACTTTATGAAGGTGTAAGACCCTTATATTGTCAAACCAACATATAGGTGCTTAGTGACAACAAAATTGGTGTCTCGTATGCGATGGATATGGTTTGTTTTAGGGTTTATTTTCATATCCATCTCATCCTCATTACCTTAGGAAATACTCCCTTGGTCTAGCAGAGCCTAAAGTAAAAGAAGAAATTATCCACCTTATCAAATTGGTCCATTGTTGCCCCATCCTAATCATAAGTTGTAGCTCTTTGTCTTGAGTTTGACATCCTTGACACTCAAGAATAGTCTCACTTTAGGGATTTGGGAACATCAACTTTGAGCACCAACATATAGGATTCCATATGAGCCATGACAAATAAAGAGGCTTGCTATGACAAATACTGCTTGATCAATGACTTGGATATACCCACTTAAGTGTACTTTCACCAAACTTCTCTTATTGCTTTGCAAGAGAGCAAGAAGACCCCCATATGATATTCTAGAAAGGAAATTAAGATTATTCATGGTAGATTAGAGGCTTAAGCTTATGCAACACATGTGTTGAAGAGTTATCCACTTGCCAACAACTATAAATGCATTTGTGAACATCTTACACCCATTGGAAATGTGTTGATTGCAACTTCCTAGCCATTACGAAGGGTTAAGTCAAATATTTTAAAGTTCCTAGATTAAAAATGGAAAAGGTTTGCATACTAATCAAGATAAAAGAACATTGTAAAGGGCTCTAATTTTTGGTTATGATGCTATGTGGTTGGATTAAAAAAAATTAACAAATGGAAAAAAAAAAATCTTAGAAAAAGCCTTTTCCCAATAGAAAAAGAGAGTTACTTTGGGATAGAAAAAAGGGGAAATGCAAAAACTTAATCATATCTTGAATATTGCATGTCTGCATGATTTTCAAAGCAGACAAAGAGAAAAAATAAACACCTAAGTATTCCTGCCACATGTATGGACTATAAAAACATTGTAAATGACTTTAAATTTTGGTTATCACAATATGCCATTAGTTAATTATTTTTCTCTAATTTTAACAAATCCAAAATTCAAAACTCAACCATAAAAATTTCTAGTAGAGAAATTAAAATATTGCAAAACAACTTATTTTTGGAAGAAAATTTGACTAAAATGTAAACATTAGAGAATAAGAATAATTTCCCCTATGCATAGTTTTGAATACAAATAAATAGGTGCAAATAAATCCATAATTATCCCTGTTTGTAGTAGGGACTAATAAGTTTTTATGTTGTTATACTTTAGGTTTATAATAGTGGAAAACTCTTGGTAGATCTTTTAAGCTTGGCTTATCTTGCACACTCTAAGTGTTGACCGTTAATGGGGCATGTGGATCCTACTAGTTTCCTCACTTTGTTTATCGTGGGACTACTTTAACACCAATTAACTTTTCCATAACAAAATCTCACACATGCGGTCATTATTGCCATCATGGTCAAACTTAAAAGTGTGTCCACTTTTTACAACATAAAGTTATCATGATCAATATGTCCTAAAATACCCCGATGCTAATAATAAAATTAGATGCTTGTATACAACCTTTGTAAATTCATACATGATCAAAATACTTTTTATTTCTCATTTTAGATCTCTAAGGCAATGATTATGAGAAGAAAAAAGGTTTATGATTAGAATTTTGGTTTTACAGTTTTTAAAAAATGACTATGATGTGAAAATACAAGCTTCTCATATCAAGGGCATTGACACAATGCCCTTCTTGACCCCTATAAGTTACCACATAATACCACAAAGTTCAAGAAACCACATAATATGTTCAACAACTATTATATGCTTTAGCAGAGACCCCTATTTGTTATAACATAACATAAATTTAGCATCCAACCCTAGCTATTAGCAAAGAAGTTCATGCATGTTCAATAACCCATTCCATAGAAATTGATTACCCTATTTGTTATAACATAGGATAAATTAATCATCCAACTCTAGTTATTAATAGAGGAATTCATGCCTTTTCGATAGCCCATTGTTGGAATATTACATCTTAATATAAGTATATAAGGTCAGTTAATAATAAATTAGTTAGATTGTTAGTTTGGAGAAGTTACTTTTCTTATTCTTCTTCACAACAAATGAGTGAGTTTGGTATTTAGGATAAATTCTAAGTTATCTTCACTACAATAAAATATGAGGAACCTAAATAAAAAGTTGAAGCATACCCCCTTAAATATATTTTGAATAATTTTGAGATAGTACATTTAAACTTCAATAAATAAAGATCCAAGATCTGTTAAGGATGCGTACATCTACGAGGAAGTGCAATACCCTTTGGATTCTAGTTTGGTATCCAATTAGTTACATTGTTTACTATATTTCTTGGAGACTTTGGTGATAGAGGGACAATAACTTCAAACTTCATATTAGCATACACCATAGTAGTGATCCCAGGATAGGCATCAAGTAGCTAAATGACCTAAAGTTATCCTAGAATAAGGGGACAAGTTGTTGCTCCTACTTCCTCATCACAAAGGCCTTCAACAAAAAAACAAAAGCTATTCCAAGCTGCCATGGGTGGTGATGATAATCCTGAAGAGGATAAGAGGAAGAACAAGATGGATAAGGTGGATGATGTAACATGTCAACTCATATTACCCAAATTAACAACTCAATTTACCATTAAGTAAATAGTCATGAGCAACATAATCATGTTTCTATTTAACAATAATCAATTTCATAATCAATAATTAAAATGCATATCTTTTCTAAATAATTTCAAAACTGAAATTTGCAACATATTCAAAGATAATATATTAGTGAAATCCTTTCACTATACAATCATAATGTTTTTCTCATGGCAATAATGATAAGTTTTACATAATTTGTTTGACTAACAAGTCATATAATAGAATATACTACATCTGGAGTGTTGATATCTATCTTCATAAGTCTTGGCATTTCATCTGCTTGGGAAGGAAAGCATCACCCGAGTGCTTTTCCTCCAACCATAGACCGGCGGTCCCTCGCACAACTTCCTCCTTGGAAGTGGCCCTACCCTTCACGAAGGGAATAGATATAAGGAACCAATAGGTTTTCCATATAAGTCTTTAGTGTTGTGTCCTTCATAATTCTTCACGGTCATACAACTATAGATCCACTCTAACTATGTATGATACTACTGGAATAATTATGCCATATGGAGCACAGTGAACTAACTAGTGCATGCAGAGATGGATGCATTACTTTGGCCAAAGATTTAATATACATAGACATTTCGCAATGAACGTAGTCGATTGTTCACACACTTCTAGCTCGACTTAGAAGCTATCTCATCTTGCAGACATTTTAGACATAACTTGTTTGTTCAACATTTATTTTAGTCAGTCTGACTTAGTATCATTTCTTAGACCATGATAAATGCACATATGCATTATAAATAGCATTAGGTAATTCTTAGTCCATATGACTAGATTACTAGCTTTGATTCCTGGAGTTCAATAAAGATTTCTCGTTGCAACTGCAACATGGAATTTGTGACTACCTGTCACCCTATTCCTTATTACAAAAGTTTATATCCATAAATAGTTTGATATCTAGTATCAACACAAGAGAAGTTTTGATTAAAATCTCAGAAGTTCTCTAAGAAGTTACTTGTTTGGGATGAGGATTCTCATCTAATCCTCTACGATAATGACTTGGTTTACTCAAAAGTTAAAAGTAAAAGAGTTATATGTTTATGAAATGTTTTTGCATAAAAGAGGTTATCCATCTCTAACCCCATAAGATATAACAATCTTGTTCTTGGAGAAATAAGAGACTATCAAATATTCAACAATAATAACTACTTATATTGAAGTCTCAAGAATCCTCTTCATTCTTGAAGGTTAGCTAGAATTCTTGCAAAATAGTTCAATAATATCATTATACCATTCGACCTTATTGACTAAAGGTTTTCTTTAATTAACACTAAACTAGTGGTGTTATCGACATGCATGAATTAAAGAACAATAATTATATTTAAAGCTACTCCAACTCCAAATTTTGAGAGCTCATAATCATACACAGACTTACTAACTTAAAGTTCTATAAGGAAATACCCTCGGTCGATGGCGCTATTCATAGCTGACCACCCTTGAGGTATAACAGTGTGGCAATATCACTATTTTATTAATAGACAACCATATGATATCCACGACATACAATAAATGGTCCGTGCCGCCTCTCGAGATATAAGAGATAATAATAATAATATAATCCTTCAACAGAGGTAGGGACAGGTTTATAACCCTGTCATTTCCATATTTCACCATTCTTGTCATTATGACAATGGTTATGGTCGGGGTTCTACTTGCACATAGACATGACAAGTCTATCAAATACTTATACATAGAGAAATATGATTATACATATTTACTTCGGCTACCACCTTTCTTCTCATAAGGTGAGTCGTATGATATTTATAAACAAATGATAGCATGGCTTTCGAAGGTATAGCATAGGTTACAACAGAGACAAGCTTCAGCTATATGTAATAGTTTTAAAATGAGACACACATGGTTAACATGCATGGCATAGGGGTTTGGCCTTGGCCGGCGTGTGATACCACTTACACAGTAAAGTCATAATGAAGAATAAATGTACGTATACATTATATCTTCAATCATAATCAAAGTATAGGATAATACCTGAGCACTCAACTATAGTTCTTATATGTTCCTTTGAGCTCCTCCATGAGCTTTTCTTGCCAACGACTGTGTTCCTCTTCTCTTTCGTTCTTCCTGCCCAGAAGCACACACGAAAAAGAAAAAAAGAAAAACTAAGAACTCCCCCTTTTCAAGAGAGTAGAATTCTCTCTACTACAAACTCAATGATGTTAAAGTTCCTCCACCGTTTTCTCCACGAGTTCCCTTGTTTCGAGGGTTGAGGGGAAAGTGCTCTCCTACGTGAGCGTAGAGATAACATCCATGGGGAAATTCTAACACAAAGAAATAAATATCAATATCTTAATAAAACAATTATCTTTATCATTATATTATTACTTAACAAATATATAAATAATATATATATCAACTTAATGGTAACATCACCATTTCAACATAAGTTGATGTTCGTCACCAGCTGGGTCAAGGCTTTCTCCACCTTCTCCACCTTATGCTTAAGTCAGCTTTAACTACTAAACAAAGGAGAGAAAAAGATCATAAAACTCTCGACCAAATCGACGAGGTTCGACGTTGGGAAAACCTTTTCCCCACATCAAATTGATAATGGTTGAATCTAGGATAAACTAAATACAAAATAGTGCAAGATGCCATACATTTTTCTTATTTTACACTATTGGTGGACAAGCAAAAGGGATAAATGCAAGCAATTGACTATCATATGAAATTAATTAACATCAACATTAAAGACACATTGGTAGAAGATAAGGCAGATTTCCTCTAGGAGGATGCCAAATCAATTGGATCCTCTTTGATTGCACTAGAGAGGAAGTTCAAAAAGAAGTGTAATAAGTTGGATGCAAAAAACAGACAGTTAAATTGTTGAAGTAGAGATCAGGGAACTAATGGGCCAAGTGATAGTGGTGGTAAAGAAGGTAGTAGAAATTAAAAAACTCACAAGTCATGTAATTCAAGAATCAACTGGTGTATTCTCAGGCTCAAATAACATAGCTAAGAGTAGAGATGGTGACTACTGAGACCCAAAAGTTTACTGATGGGGCCACTATAGAGGAATTGAAGAAATAGGTGGAAGACCTTGAGGATGAACTTGGTCAACAGAAAACTAATGTTGCTACCTCTACCACCCAAATTACGACCATGAAATAAAAGAAGGCTAGCCAAGACCATCACTTGCAGAAGCTAGACACTTAGAGGGAAACCCAAGCAATAATAATAAAGTGCCTAACTGAAAAGGGGGAAGATCTTAAAGCTAAGTTGGATGCAGACGAGGAAGAAATTAAGTTACTATAGGCCAAGATGGAATAGTTGAACTTGTCTATCAAATCCCTTGAGCTCATCAAAGCTCTTAAAAAATCCTATTGGAAATAAATAAAGGAATCTATAGCCTCCTTTGAACTAGCACTCTAATTCTTGGAGTTTGCAAGAACATTGCATGATATGGATGTAGTATGAAATTAAGAGATGTAGTATGACATGAGTGGAGATTAAGAGATGTAGTATGAAATGAGTGGTGGAGATGAACACTTAGTTTGATTTTTGTGACTCATTTATTATTTGTGGCAAGGATATGAGGATGAGGAAAAATGGAAAATAATTAATTAAATAATTTCATTATTTAATCAATTATTGGAGAAAGATGATGTGGGAGGATAAAATTAATTAAATAAATAAAATTTGTTTAATTAATTTAGGTGTTGGAGAAAAAGGATTTAATTAATTAAATAAATATAATTTATTTAATTAATCTAGGTGATGGGGAAAAAAGATTTAAATTAATTAAATAAATATAATTTATTTAATTAATTAGGGAAATAGGATAAAAATGTCACAAGGTGACATAAGGTGGTCTTCGAAAGGTGGATGACTAGATGATGTAGAAGTGTCATAAGGACATGGTCAATTTTGGTTGTCTACATTTTTCCCCTCTTTGAGATGATGTTGTGACTAAGAGAAGTAAAATTATTTCAAAGAAGATAAGGTATGGATGATTGGAAAAGGATGGAAAAGGATGCCCCAACCACTTGAAGGAGTGACGAAGAGGAATGATATAAGGATGGGATGCCTCCTTGAGAGGATAGGTGGGTTTGAAGAACAGGAGTATGCTCTCAAAATGGGTGAAATGGATTAGTTAAGGAGATGGAGGAAAGGAAAGGGATGGGTGAAATTGATGGACAATGCATTATGTTGTATTAGGTGAGAAACCATATAGTTTGATATAGCACTAGACATTATGCACCAAGGTATAATGACCAGGGTGATGATGTGTCTCGTGCATGAAATGACTGACTTAAAAAGATAAAGGTCACAAGAAAACATATTTCATAGGACACCATGATATGGAAGACCATGATGTCATTTATAATAATATGTTGCAAGGACTTGATGCAAATGCAAGATAAAATGATAAACACACACAAGCAAGCAAGCAAGCACAAATGATTAAAAAACAAACAAGGTAATTGCCCCTTCCAAGCTGAAAACCAAAGATTGATTGATTGATTTGATGGATTGAGTTGATTGGATGAGAAAGATAGGGTTGAGGGAAAGATATATCCCAATAACAACACAAGGATAGGGAATAATATATCATGAGGATTAGGATGAGAAGTGATTGATTGATTGATTAGGTTAACAACAAGGTTGGAAACAAAATCGAGGTATGATTTGGGATGACTGCGCTAGATTACTTGACAAGATTGGTATGGATTAACAATGAATTGCATTTGGATTATTGCTTAGATTTTTGGATTTTTTTTTTTGTGTTTTATGTTCGATGGGATTGTTTTATTATGGGATGATTGAATGGGATGGGATGGATGAAGGAGGGGTGTTAGTGAACGGGATTAAAGGGAGAGTTTGGGGATGCGAATGTTGTAGGTGCAAGATAAGAGACGTAATATCACCATACATGGAAGGACATGAAATAAGCAAGTGTACAAAGCTCAAAAAGGAGAAAGGCAATGAGATGTACCCAGTGTAAGGAATATTTACTGAGGAAACTAATGCCAAATCAAAGTACAATCCACTGCCCTTGATGTATGACAAGGGTGGAGACACAAGATGGGTGTGATGGAAGATTTAGACATGTTGTAGGGATGGGATGATAGAGATATGGACAAGGAATGATTACTTCCCCAGCTATATGACAAAGATGGAAACATGTGATGAATGTAATGGAAGACTAGAATATGAAATGGGGATGGGATGATATAGAAAGGACCTAGAGGATAACGAGATTTAGCTCATACACATGGCACCTGCAAGCAAGTTTTCACCATGGTACTTATCCAAGGTGCCACAAAATTGGTTTTCACCATAGGATGAATTATTTCTCTTACTATTTTGACATTTCTTTTGACAAATTGAGATATAGTGACAAACTAAGCATGGAGTTGTTGGAAATGGATGACGTTGGGAGGCTCATCCAATTCTGGACCATCAGGAGTATCTAAGTGACAAGCACATAAACCAAGTTGAAGTCTCTTTGTTGCAAGGACAATACCACTATGAGGGTCATTGTTGATACCATCATGCACCTCTGAGTGCAAGATTAGCCTCCGTTGTGTTTAGGAAATGTAAATGGGAACTGGTGTAGCCTTGTCGATTAGGTGTATGACCAAGGTAGATGGATGAGTTATCATGAGTGGTGGCTAAGTGAGATGGAAGGATGTGATTATGTAAGGTGGTGGAAGTGTCATGGAATGAAGGTGATTTGGGACCAACAATCTCACTAGTAAGCATAGATTAGTGGGGCTTTTGCAGATTTTCTTTTATGTGCAAATTTATTTGCTTTTCTTCATGGACATACTCTTGTAACACTAGGGGTTTTTCTTTTTCTTTTGATACCCCAAGGATAGATATAACATGATTTTTCTCTTTTGAGTCCAATACTTTATTATTTTATGCTTGTATGCTTTTAGACATGTAGGCCTAAGGAACTCAGTAGTTCCATCATTTTCACATGTATCATGGGATATAGGATTTTGTTGGTCCTGAGAAATGGAATCAGGATATGGGAGTGGAGGGTCAATGGTAAGGATGGCATTATCATGGAATGGGCTTGAAATATCAAGGTCTTCGTAAGAGGCATTGATGGTCCCATTAACAATACTTTTAATGATATTAGAGGGTTCATCTTGACTAGTAGAGGGCGCATGAGGATCCTTGGTTTCCAAACCAAGAGACATGTATCCTAATCCATAGAACTGTGGAGGTAAAGGTAGTTGTCCCACATGAAAGACATTATGTATCTCATATTCTCCATGACCTTTGTCAAGGATCGTGACCTTTGTAACTTTAGTATCTTGGGAAAATGAAGTGGAAGAAAGATCATTAGGATGGATATAAGCTATTAAAGAAGTGACCTTAGTAGCAATATTATTATTAGGACAAAAGTTGGCTTTTATGATGGGCAAATTCCATAGTGCAACAATATTGAAAAGGTCGGGTATCTGCATGGATAGTGACTTCTACACCATTATGGGGGAATTTTATGCATTGATGATAAGTGGAAGGGACTGCTTGCATATCATGGATCCATGGACGACCAAGTAAAATATTATACAGAAGGTCAAGATCAATGAACGTGTTAGGTGATGTGCTATAGGACAAGTCCCACTTGTGTGGGAAGACATATGGTTCCTTCAGATTCTCTCTTAGCATTGTCATACGCTTTGATGGGAATACCATGGCTTCAAGAAAGTTGTTGAATATCCTAATTATTTTATTAGTCTCAAGGTACATAAATTCAATCCATATCCATTATCCAAAAGGACACACTTAACTTTGTGTTTAGCAATTAGGACCTCTATGTGAAGGGCGTTATTATGAGATGGGTCAGTGAGAAGCATGTCATGGTCACTAAAGGAAAGTTGGTGAGTAGATGAAAGATGACTTACAAGAGCCTAGAATTGGCCAGGGTCAATATCATGCGAGACTTGGGATTCTTGAAGGGCACATTCCAATATAGCTTTGTGGATAGGGTAAGCCTTGAGAAGATCCAATATGGATATTTGTGTAGGAGTCTTCCCAAGGTGGTCTAGGATATATTGTAACGGGAAGGTTGGGAGGATGAGGAAGATGGAGGTCTAAGGATAGTAACCATTCCACATATTTTTGTAATAGCACATTCAAGGGATGTGGCTTTTATGGTGATGGTAGCAACTTGTGAGGGATCATAATCAATATGTCCTACAATAGAGTCATAGTTGAAAGGGATTGTATTATAGTAGACATTGTTAGCATGGTTATTTTGGTATTGATTTGGAGTGGAAGGAGAGAACAAGGTGGATTATTCGTGCTTTTAAAAAAGATATTGGTAAATACCCAATTGATCATTGGATGGGGACTTGGGGATTACTTCTAATTTGCCTTCATCAATAAGATCTTGGATGTAATGTTTGAGCCTCATACACTTGTTTGTAGGATTTTTGTGGACACGGTGATAAATACAATAATCCTTCTCATTATACCATGCATGCTTAGGTTGATTGTCATCAAAAGGTTGAGTGACAGGAATTGTGACCATATTTTCTTGCACCAAATTTATAAATACCATCTCAATAGGTTCCCCTAAGTCAATAAAGTAATGTCCTGGATTGGAGAGAGGTCTAAATTGTCTCTCATGAAGAGGAGTGGTATTGGTCTTAAGGATAATGTGCATATTCTTTTGGGATGACTGTATTGTTTGGATGTGCTTTACATCAGTGACTCCATCACTAACCACGTGTCTATTCTTAACCCAAGGTTTAATTTTGTCATTCATTCGAGTATTGTCCTTGGTAGAGGTCTTGATTGAACCTTTAGCAATAAGGTCCTTTTCAATAAGGACACCTGTTTCATTGACCTCATCAAAAGTAGATAAACACTAGACTTGTGATGAAGACCATTTTTGGATGAAGATATTTACCAATTGTTTTTAGGGATTGGCCATGGGATTCTACCTGTAGGACCTCTCCACCTTTTTAGGTAAGTGTTGAAGCTTTCTCCATTATTTTTATTGGTCTTACAAAGATCTAGCATTGTAGTTTCATGCTCAACATTATAGGAGAAATGTGTCAGAAATGTTTCAGCCAGTTGAGGAAATGTTTTGATGGACCCAGGCATAAGATGTTGAAACCAATCCAAGGCTTGACCTACCAAACTTTTAGGAAAAATTTTCATTAGATAGACATCGCTATAGGCTACTTCCTGACAAGCCATGTAAAATTGGTTAATGTGGCCTCGAGGATCTCCTTTTCCCTTATATTTGTCAGATTTAGGGAATTCAAAGTTAGGAGGAAAATGAGTTATCATGATTGATTGATCAAGAGGGTAACAACAAAACTCCTCAAATTTGTAATGTTCACATTGTGTCCCAACATTGAATCCCTTGAGGGCATCCCTTATTTGGTCTTGTATCATTTGATGAAATCCCAGGAGGGGTGAAGGATGACAAAGGTTGTGATATCATGGGATTGGATATGGCTTATTGATATGTATTTGGAGGTGGATTGTATGAAGGTATGGTGGATTGGTATGAATTCATAGGATGAGTGGTCAAAGGATTAAGTTGGTGAGTAGTGTGCGATGAGATGAATGGAGATGTAGTGGGTCAAGGTGAAGCATTTGAATATATGGGTTGTGGTTGATTTTGACGTATTGACATGTTAGAGTGATATAATTGATAAATGGGAGGTGATGACATGACCACTTGATGGGATGTGGGTTGATAAGAAGTTGATGATAATGTGGATGGAATTGGAAGTGTATGTTGAGGAATAGAAAGGGTTAGAAGCTAAGTTTGTAGTAAAGTGGAAAGTGTATGAATGTATTAGTGAGATGTCCTAGATGGCTTGGAAATTTATGGTATGAGTGATGAGGATTGACCTGGTTGTTTAGCATGGGTTGAATTGGGATCATAGGGAGGTGGAGGCATGAAAGCCTTGTAACCTATTTGTTGATGGTCAATGAGGGTTGTTAATGACATTTTGTGATGAGGAGCTAGGATAATTGTGATCTTTGAGTTTTGCCTCAAGGTGAGGAGCAAACTTTGCCCCTTCTTCCAAGAGAAGTACAAAAAAATCCTTGTTCTCTAGGCTTTTCATGTAATCTGTGAATTCATGTGCATACTCAGGTTGATCAATAACTTGTTCATGTGTATTTACGTTGTTGGAATCATGCATCAAAGATGATTGTATCTTAGGGTGAGTTTCTTCATTTCTAAAAGATGACATGAAGCCAAGTGAGTATCTAACTTCATCATTATACACACTTTTGGGTAGAGGTGAAGTGGATTTAGTTTCTACATGAGGCTCCATGATCTTCTTGGCTTGTGACCTAGTTATAGGGGGAATAAAATGATGATGTAGCAAGTTTTGAATGTTGAAAATATTTAAGAGATCTTGATGATGTGGCTAGAGGTTGATTTTTTGGAGATATTGAAATTGATTATGGATGGTTGGAAATTTGGAGGATAAGATTAAGGATGATGTAGATTGGTAGATGTGATTGGGAGTGATTAGGCTTGATGGATGATGATTGGGATTGGATTTGGCTTGGGATTAAAATCAAGATACAAGACCCTATTAGATTGGATGAGGATATATTTCTATACTTAAGTTAGATCATACTTAAGCAAGAGTGGATTGGATTAGATGATGGATTAAAAGATGATTGGTCTTGATCAAGGGCTTAATCTCAACTTCAAGGATTATGGATGAAAGAGGATGATGTAAAGGACAACTTGGCTTGATGGATGAAGTAAGTGATGGGGTTGGAAAAGATGGACTAAGGTATAAGGTTTTGGGATTAAGGTGTGATGACTTGGATTTGGTATGTTTGATGGATAATGGATGTAGCTTGGAATATGGATTTGGATCTCAATTGAATCAAACTTTGGAAAAGGAGCTTGATGTCTAAGAGACTGTCAAAATTAAACTATGGACCCTAAGATGGATCAAATGCATGTAAAAGTTTGGATGTTTTGGATAAAGTGGATAATCATAGGTTTAACATAAAGAACACACACACCAAACACATGAACAAACCTAATTTATTCAAGTAGGTGTGTCAAATCTTATGGACTCACAATGGTGACATCCATCCCATTAATACTATCTACCTGTGATTGGATAGCTAGGGAATGCAAGGTCATGTACCACCTATACACCCCTTGCCTTGGAGGTGAAAAGCCTTGCCTAAAGTTAGCTCTATCTCAACACATGGAGGTACATGTGAGCACTTCTCCTCCCTAGTAGTGATGGACCACAAGATATGACAGCTAGAAGGTCTTAAGTTAGGATTGTACAAGTTCTCTAAGGGTGCCCCTTATATACACAAGGTACATTGGGTCCAATCCATGAACACTAGTCCATCTACAAACATGAGACCAAAGCAAAGGCTTCGATGAGCTCTTCACCTTGTGTCCAGAATCACCCGAGGCCCCAAGGCTGTGCTAGACACATTGATGACTAGATTGAGGTACAACATTCATTCTCCCCCTTTGATATACCACATTGAAACACGTTTTTGAGGTCATCCCTTAGGGTGATGAAATCCTTGTAATGGGAAAAGATTCCAAGTGATTTTGATTCCCAAGATCATTTTGCAATGCAAGGGAAGAGCATACACAACTTGGGTCCTTGGGTGACAAAATTGAATCAAAATGTGTTTTTGATCCCCAATATCACCCTGCATTGCGAGGGGAGAGCGTATCACACACTTGATCCACACAAGCAAGATTAATTCCCCTTAGAAAAAGATGTGTGTTGTGAAAGTAAAAGTGGCTAAAGGGTGCTTTTGATTCCTAAGATCACACTAAGCACAAGGGAAGAGCATACACACAACTCAAGTCACAACCATGTTCACCAAACAAAGCAAACACAAAGTTTCAAATGATAATATTTGACAAATGAATCCTGCAGTAAACTTGTTAGTAGTTTTGAGAAATTTGGCCTTTGACAAATGAAATACTACAAAACAAGTGTGTTAAGTCAAGATGATTAAATCATAAAATCAAATATTAGATGATATGATACAATGGATTAGAAGATATGATCTGATTGTTTGTGATATGTAATTTCAAACATAAATTTATCAAATTTTAATATGTTTTGAAAAAGTTATAAGCAATTAATGTTTGCAAGCAAACATCAACTTCAAATTATTATACTTAAAAATATCAGATAGATTTAGAAATGAGGCCTACACCAGTATCAAGTTCGTCAAACCATCTTTCTAGTGCCTGTAATTTTGTAAAAGTCTGATACAATTTTTAAAGTTGTGAGAATTTTAAAAAGCCCTAGTTTGGGAGCTTTGGAGGGATCAAGGGTTTGTCTGGTAGTTAGTTTAACCATGGCAGTTAGCGCCACCCCCGTATGTGACCAGGGTCAAAGACACCCAAAAAATTAAAAAGGGGCCTTGGCGGGGGATAAGGATCGATCATCAATGTGACCCCCGAGTGTAGGGTTCGACGAAAGGATTGAGTGGTCTTGTGGACTCCAGTGGTAGTCCTGAATGGCCTTAGTGGGTGGTTCTAGGGTATTTAGCCCCTGATCACCCTCAGCCCGAAGGGGCTTAAACCATTAGGTGGGAGATTTAAATCAAGCGCGGGAGGTTAAAATGCAAACCCACTTTTAACCTACGATCCCAACAATTAACCCTATAGAAACCTGCGGTCAAAACCCAATGCCAACGACCAACAGATAAAATGATAAGAAAACCAGAAAAACCTATGGACAATGCTAAAAACTTATGGGTAAAAAACTCAATCTGCGGATAGGGATGGGGAAGATGACTTCGCAGGATCCTTTCGTAGTACGGATTCATATAGTATGGATCTGCAAACCAAGGGGGCTAAAAATTTTCAATGACAAAATATATATATACCCTAGAGCTTTTGGGCCTCCCGGATGCAACGGTGAAGTCTATTTTATCTTAGGATGATTCCTACAACAAGTCGCCCCTAAAATTATTGAAAAAGAGCCTAAACTTGTAGCAAAAACTCACAAAACCTACAAAAACAAGCTAGATCAAGGGATGTGGGTCCCATCGGGTGTGCCAAAACGTGTATGTAGAAATATGAAATTAAAATAAAGGAACAAAATGCATCAAAGTACCTATTCCATTTTCGACATGACTCAAGAGCTAAAGTAATGAAATAGAAATAACAAACAATATTACCCTAATAGCCCTTGTTGGAATGAAAATGATAGATATGATCTAATGATATTTAATAATTCTTTGATATGTTGGTTGCTTACATTGACAACATAGCTTTACATTCATATTGTGGATGATAATGGCTTGGTTGATGCTTGATTTATAGATAGTTGGACAATAGGATGAATGGCTATGATTAAGAGGTGCAATGGATGGTTGAGATGAAGAGGTGGAAATAGATGGCTAAGATTAAGAGGTGTAATGGATGACTGAGATTAAGAGGGGGAAATAGATGGCTAAGATTAAGAGGTGCAATATGAAATGGAGGGTGTAGATTAAGAGGTGGAGGATTAGGGCTTCTAGGGCATTCTTTATGTGAATGGTGGAGATTAAGAGATGTAGTATGAAATGAGTGGTGGAGATGAATATTTAGTTTGACTTTTGTGTGTGTCATTTATTATTTGTGGCAAGGAGATGAGGATGAGGACAAATGAAAAATAATTAATTAAATAATTTAATTATTTAATCAATTATTGGAGAAAGATGATGTGGGAGAATAAAATTAATTAAATAAATAAAATTTATCTAATTAAGGGATAGTCATGGATTAATTAATTAATTAAATGTAATTTATTCAATTAATTTGTGTGGTGGAGAAAAATAATTTAATTAATTAAATAAATATTATTTTTTAAATAAATATAATTTTATTAATTAATCTAGGTGATGGGGGAAAACATTTAAATTAATTAAATAAATATAATTTATTTAATTAATTTGGGAAATAGGATAAATATGTCACAAGGTGACATAAGGTGGTCTTAGGAAGGTGGATGACTAGATGATGCATAAGTGTCACAAGGACATGGTCAATTTTGGATGTCTACATGTACTTCTCCATATTTGTAATCTAATCTATGAAATCCTCAAATATTAAGCTTTTACTATAGCAAGAGCTACCAAACTTTGGTTTACTACCCATCTTTGTAAGAGATTTCAAAAATCTTCTCTCATGTTCATCCATCATGTTTTCTACTTCAATATATTATCTTCTCCTTCTTCATCATCACACTATAACATCCCTCATTTTGGTCTCTTTGTGATACTTGGTTTTGATTCTATGTTAACTAATTCCATGGTAATTTGGACATGGATTATTACTTTGATGATTGAGTGTGATTATCAATTTATTCATTTTCTTATGGTGTGTTTGTCATAATGCAAATGGTCATTTGATATGTTTGAATGTCAATATATAATTTATTATTAGCTAACAATGTGAATAAGGATTGTTCTAGTGAGATTACATGTTGCGTGACAGGTATAGATACCAGGGAAGGCGAACTAGGTCCTAGCATTGAAGTATCTTTGTCAATAATCTAATTGTGTGGGAATGACTAATTAATTAATTAAATTAAGATAGTTAATTAATTAAAAATGAATAAGTTAATGGTGTTGAATTATTTGTTCAATGCTTGGAAATAATTTCATTTTAATTATTTAATTGCTAAATAATTTCTAATATTATTTAGAAAAGGAAATAAATTGTTAAAACAAACTTAATTGTTTTAATCAATTGAATTTAAATGTGCAAGTTCATAATTGGAAAATTTAGAGAATAGATAATTATATTTATTTTATTTTGGAGGAATAAAGATAAAATATTTCTTTACTTTAGTTATTGATGAGTTTCAAATAAAAGACTAATAAGAAAAGATAATATATTATTATTAAAATATTTTCCATGAGAAGTGCACGGATAGAAAAAGATTATTAAAAAATGTTTTTCCCTAATTAAAGAATAAAATATTATTAGGTGAACTTTATTCCTACAATTAGATTAGTGAAGGAAAAATGATAACTTTGGATTAAAAAGAGAGAATTTCAATAGGGAGCTATTGCATTTTAGAAAGGAAATTATATGGGTTTGAAGATTAAAGTGATTGGATTACATTTATTAATAATTTTAAGGATTGTGTTTGGATTGTAGATCTTTGTCAATTATTTTCAAGTTTGCTAAGGATCTTAGGGTAGGATCTTATCATGGAAATATTGTAGAGAATATTTCATTTGGATTTAATAATAAATGTGTATTTTTGTTTGTGAAAGAGGTGACCTGCTTGTTTGAATTTGATCCTTCTTATTCAATATGAAATCACCAAAGAAACTAGTTATTCATGAAGGATTGTAGTTAAGAATTTAATTTGATATTCAATGATCTTAGAAAAATGATTCTAGGAAAACATGAAATATTCATTGAAACTTAGTTTTTCATCTAGCTTGGAATTTAGAAAGAGATCTAGGGATTTATTGAGAAAGAAGAAATGTATAAGAAACTAAGAGGAATCAAAAGATTAGAGGGCTTCAATTTTGAATATCATCTAAATACAAATTAGGAATGATAAATAAAATAAATAAGGATTCTTAAACCTATTGTGTGTAAGTAGGAATCTAATGGAATTAGTAGATCCATGTTTTGATTGGAAGTTTTAGTGTAGATACAACTAGGAAGATGGTTTCCTTAGTAAATAGGTTTATGATATTATGGGGTTCTTTGTATGAATGAATCCATAAATTGTTTGTGATCGTACACAATGTTTTGGAGAAATATATTTCTAATTTTACATGAAATTGAGTGGTTTTGGAATTGGGGAAATCCAAAAAAATAGTAAAATGAAATTGTTATTAAAAAGACGGTTTGTACAGTTGCAATAACTTCTATTTTATGAACTAGGTTCGACTAAATTTTTTATGGAAAGTACACAACCAAGTTGGATAAGACCTCAAAAAAATTATTAGTACTGAGTTTACTAATTTTGAGATATGATTAGTTTAGTGACTGTTTATCTATGTTGAACTTATAAAAATTGTCTTATTAATGATTTATAGAAAGCAAGAACAAAGAGAAAACACGAGAAATTTAGTGGGAGATTAGGAAAGGGAATTTTGGAACTAAACAACCTTGTGCTCTATGTTTTTTAAGCTAAATTTAAGGTGTAGGTCCAAAAGGTCAAGGAGTGTAATTTGATTGTATGGATGTATAGAAGTCAATAGAATTTGTTATGTATGATTTATGGGACTAGATTAGTTAGGATCAATTATCTTGATGCATACATGTGATTCCAACTTTGTTTGGTAATGCAATTTCTCCTTAGTGAGATGAAACCTAATAGTTTATAAGTTGATTGTGAGTAAGAAAAACATGGAAAGTCTATTCCAAGCTTCTCCACACCTATTGATCTTGTCATAAAACTTTGAATACATTAGTTACCAATAAGGTACTGGGATTATAGTGGATTGAGAGGAATTGGGCATCCTCGTGGATGGATACATTTGACATCACTTCTTTTACCCCAAGTACAACACATTTGAAGATTATCTACCCTTAAGAGAAGATTGCATGAGGATTGGAGTGGCGATTGGAGTTCACTCTTCTCACCATAGACTTGCATCACATAGGCTCTAGTGCTCTTTTTGGATAGGGTCTTCACAAGATGTGTATTTCACATTTTATTATTCCTCTTCAATCACTTCAGCTAGGAGATCTCCAATTAAGTCTTGTGGCCTAACTTGTGGTGTACACCATTTTCCACTAGTGGATGGTGCATGCTCTGTGTATTGCTATGGACAAGTTTTCTTACTTATTTGAGGTTTTGATACAATGGTACACTATCATTAGGAGTTGGCATCTTGGTGTGGTATGGGACTTTAGGATGGATTCAATGGAGATGTTACTTTCTAATATAGTTTTGTGTGTAATGATCTTGTTTGTCATATTATGTCTTGCTTGTGTATTTGTATTCATGTGTGAATTTAATATTTGAAATGATGTGTTGAGAAGTGTTGTGTGATCTTGTTAGGTTTGGAATGATTTTTTGACATGTGTATGGTGTTGTGAGTATGTGTTATGAATTAAATTTGACGTGGTTAAGTGGTTTGATCTACAATTTCATATGTGTGTCTATGTGTATGTTAAAGGAATGAATTAATCAAGATACTCACTAGAGTTGTCAATGAATCACACTATTGGGTTATTGAATAATACTTCTTTGCCTTGACTAATGGTTGAGGAGGAAAGGGATTTCCTCTAATGATGAGTTCAATGCCTTCCCCAATCAGCAATAGAAGTTTGGAGGGATTGACTTGTAGATTCCAATTAAGGACATTTATATTGTTTATTGTACCACTCGTGTATGTGGCAATCGATCGAAGGCCTAATGTAATAATTGTATATTATATTGGAGGGTTGTAGTACTTGACCCATTGTGTATTGATTATATTGAGATGTACTTTTTGTACGAATGGATTAAATTTAATATTTATCATGTTGATTCTTTATTGATATTACTTGCATAGTTTGCATATGAATGTAATATTTGTTTAAAAGAAAGAAAAAATCTAGCCACTTTAAGGGGTCGTTACACACTCACATCCTCAACTTGCTCTCCTTTTCTATGTGATATCCCCAACTACAACCAATTTAGTTGCGAGTCTTCTCATCATCTTTGCTAAATTTATAAATTTACCTTCATCTTTTATGTCTCTGCAATTTTATGACTTTCTCACACCTAGAAAAATCTACTAAGCCCTCACAAGACACTTCCCAACAAGAAATCCTTGCTATGATACTATTTGATACAGTCTAGGGAACGGGGTCTAATGAAAGATGGCCTAAATCTAACAGCCTAACATTTACTAGCAAAAATATACACAAAAAATAGAAGCATAATAATACTACTTGCACTAAAATTGATAAATCTACCTTGAACAAGCTTATAAGCATGCTCGCATGAACCTTCTATTTTTATTGTTTAGGAATGAACCAAAAGTGGATTGTTACTTTTTCTCAAATGGGTTATTCTTAATTAGATCTCACTCTCTCTATTTTCTCGTGTGTCTCCTCTAGTTTTTACCTTAGCCATCCCTTAAAGCTTCACCTCTCTTTTCCTCAAATGGACTACCTTTCAATCCACACCCCTACCTAGCCATTACACTCCTTTCTTAAACCAAACTTCCACTACATTCTAGAAATGAAGCTTCGTGTGTTGGGGAAATGATAGTCAAATAAGAAACATTGTCCAACCACTCAAGATTATACTTAAATAGCTACCAACTGACTAATATATCTCTAAGAAAAATGTTAGCCAAAGAGAATAAGAATAGTTTCTAAACCAAAGGAAGGTGAAAAGTCATAGTTGTGATCATGAACAACTACTAGGAGATGGCATTTTGATGACCTAGCATTGCCAAAATAGAAAAGACAAAGTGTGGCTCCTTTTAGAAAGATAAATAATTGCTAAAAAGAAATAAAACTACCTACATTATGTTCCACAATCTTCATCATGTTGTTAGCACTCAAGTTACCCAAAAGTAAGTGAAGAAATGGATTTATGACCCTACAAATCACATACAACCATAGCATATTCATTATATTGTTGATTATATTGTTGAAAGCAATGAAAAATCATTTCAATACAAATCCTATGAGAAGAATGTCACCCAAGGACCAAAAGGAAGTTGGAAAAGGCTCTTAAAAAACCCTTTATTTTGTAGGCACAAGACTACACAACTATTGTAGCCTATAGATCACTTGTAGACAACTTGTAACTAACTAGTACCATGGTTATAGGTTAGTTTGTGTCCTAAGAGAACACCTATAGGTAACATGTACCCAATCTATAGTGACCTATACCTAATATATAGCACCTTGTACCCAATTTGTAGCAACCTATTAAGGTTTTAGTGATTCAAGATTGCGCATGGACCTAGATACTCCTACATCGCCTTAGAGCATAATGATGATGTAGAGCATCATGGTCAGCAATTTCATGGTTCAAAACTTCAATGGAACCATTCTCTCAAAGTTCACAGTTTTCCTTCTTGACAGAGATTAACCTTCACATAAGGCAAGATTCTTATTCATAACTACACTTGTTCATAAACCAAAGTGAGGGACTTCAGGACTCCTCTCACCAACCAAGACTCCAACCAAGACTCCAATCCAAACTCTAACCAACCACTATGCAAGATAGCAATCTACAATACTATTTATTCAAGACAGCCACACACTTCTATCTCTAAGGAGACAGTCAGGGTACCCTCCTTGGGGTGATCTCCATTGACACAATTCTAATGCCAAATAACCAACCAACTCAACAATATACCTAACACTTAATTGCCTTCAATGACAAAATAACAAACATGATGAACAAAACTATTACCTTCTTGATAGACTGTTGTCCTCCTCTCATCCTCTAACACATGAATCTGCAGGGGTCTTTCTCATGCCCACACTCACCATACCCAATCTCCTACCCCTGAAACCTTCACAAGACCATGGACAACTATTTCACATCCCCCTCCATTGATTGGAAACAAGGAAAGATCAGTAACAAGAAGGAATACCCATTGGGCTGCTCAGAGATACCTCAAATCAGGTTTTGGACAGTCAATGGAAAACCAACAGTTCCTCCCTCCTAACTTGGTTTCAAACCTCCAAACAACTTCTAAAGGATAGATAACTTCCCCTACTAACCAACCAACACAAGCTTCATCCACCACCAGGCCATACAGATACGATTATTTGCAGAAAACAGTGAGGTTTTCAAAGGAACAGCAGAGTTTGGAGCAGCCTCCAGAAGAACAGCGATTTCTCCCTTATTACTCAATATAAAGACACCAAACAAGACTTAAACACAACCTAGTTCAATCCTCCATCCACCCACTACACACTTGTGCCACGAAAATTCCGTACAGATACGGAATAATGCAGAAAAACAGTCAATTTCGGAAATGAATAGCAACTCAAAAAAAAACAGTTTTTGGGAAAACGGCGATATCTTTCACTCAGATCATTTCTAAGACACCAAACTAGACTCAAATCGAAGGTACTTCGAAGCTCTTTCCATCCATTATAAGCTTGGGTAATAACCAGTCCGTACAGTCGCGGGTACAGCTGGTGAACAGCAAGCAAAATGCAGAAAATCAGAAAAAACAGAAAACAGTCATCTTTTTTGTCTTTCCTTTCAATTTCTCCAAATGATATCATACAAATGAGTTGTCTTTGGCTTCAAAGAGCCTTAAATAATGTAGGGATTCGTTGGGGTCCAAAATAACTGCCCATTCATCAGGCTTTTCTTGCTTTTTAACAGCAAACTAAAGATAGAAACTGTCTTCTTGGAGACTGTTTTAAGAAACTGCCCTTTCACCGATTGTTTTGGTTTTAATCTTGCTTTTTGATATGTGGTTAACCTTTGGAAAAGGTTATAACCTACTTCTAAACCTTTTGTGTGCTTCTAAAAGCTTACAAACAATAAGACTTAAATGACTTTAATACTGTCCTCTTGAGGACTACAACTTCAACAAGAAAATAGATACTAGCTTTTTTGGACATAGTCCACTACAAACATGACTACAAGCCGTATTACAACTTTTAATGGTCTCAAGGACCTCATCAAACATCTTGAAGATCAAATAAACCCTGATGTGAAGGTGCTCCTGCACCAAATGACCGTTCTCTTTATAGGCTATTTAATAACTTTGTTTGTGCCTTCCTCAAACCCTAGCTGTCTAATCCATGTTGAAACCTTGTAGTACACCAAACCTAAGAAACCCCACTTTTCAACTCTAAAAACCCGTGTAGCTCAAAAACCCCACGAGGTTAGGTCATTGAGCTTGAAAAACTCACTAATTATAACTTGGAATCCTATCTTATTTTTTGGCAACCCCACCATATGTTTTGGAAACTGTACCAAACCCCTAAAGTGGCATTCAATCCTATCTTACATGATTTATAGATTGCATGTATCCAAGGTTTTCTTTTGGATTATTTTATTGCAATGGATTTTTTAAGACCATTGGGTGGCCTTGGGATGATAAGTAATTGTGCCTCCCACCACACACAAAAATTGACACCAAATTTTCTCCAATTTGCTAATGTCAACTCCAATCTTTTGGAGGCCACAACTTTTCAATCATGTCTCATTTTTCAGTGTTGTTTATTTTGAAAGTGCATATTGTAATACAAGGAATCTACATTTTTCATCATATTAGCTTCATATTATATTGAAAACAAATTTTATGTTTACCATTTTCAACAAATATTGTAAAATAGGGAAAAGTATTATAACTACATCATTATAAAAAGTTTTGGGGGAATTTTTGATATAATCATGTTATTCAATAAATTGTCATTTTAAGTGGGTTGAATCACTATAAGTCCATTTTGAGTGACTTTATTGTGTACGCAACACCAAACACAACTTATTAACTATTTTAATGTGAATTTGTAGGAGTTAAGGATAACACTGAGAGGGGGGGTGAATCAGTGTTGTGTGAATTTTTGAATCTTTTTACAAACTTTAACTTGGAGAGCACAAGGAGAGAAAGTTATCATTGAATTGTCAAACACATAAACAAAATTCATGAGTAAACATACAACCACAGAGAGAAGATCAATATGAATCAAGACACAAGAATTGCACGAGTGGAAAACCCTCCAGGGGTAGAAAAACCACTCCAGAACTGCCTCACTGGCTTAAATGAAAAATCTTCTTACAAATGTCTCACTGACATATATAGAGGTCTCACTAACCACAAGCCTTACTGGCATAGGAAGGTCTCACTGCCCACAAGCCTCACTGACATACTGTTGTGCCTCACTAGCATTTCTCAATCAATTAGAACTAAAAATCTCATGTGCAAGAAATGATTGCTGCTCAATCTAATTTGCACCATTCAAATCAACTCATCTACAACATATATTCCATCATTCCAATCCTCTGATATGTTATCATTGAATCATCTAATTCACTTGATCAGGAACTGCAAATTAGCTCATACACAAATTCTTCTGTGTTTTCTTTTTAAAAGGATTTTCATAAAGTTATCTTCATAATAGTATGTTGCTCTGCACTTCAACTCACATATCAAAGCACCTGTAAGCCCAATAAATATCAGATGACCATTCATCTTCCTCTTGCTCAAAAATCTTCAATCTGCATCAAAAGACTTTTCATATTCTTCAAGAAATTTATTCTCCTTCTCTGCAAATAAAGTCTTTAATAAAATCAATTCATCTCTGAAAAAAAATAATCTCCAAAAAAAAACTCTTCATATTCTAAGTTCTTCAAAAAATCTTTTTCAACTTCAATCTGTAGAAATACTTTACACAATCTTTGTCAATCTTCAATCAACTTATCTGCAAAAGACCTCTCTCAAAGAAGTACTTTAAATAATATAATATGCCCAAAAAAAATCTTTCAAAATTCTTGATCTTCCACAAATCTTTCCAAAAAAATATTGCCTTAATAACTCCCACAATCTGCCTTTCCTTGCAAAAAATAAGGAAATAAAATCAAGATTCTAATTATATTCTATGCCATGAAAAACATGCTCCTCAAATAAAAATATTTGATGGTTTTCATAAAGCTTTCCCGTGGAAGTATATCAAAAACATTATTTCAAATTGTGCTTTTTCTTACACTTTAACCTTTCCTTTTTGGGCGCTCCTCATACATATTAAAAATAGACTTTGGTTTATTCTAGCGCCCACCAAGTTTAATTCATAATTAGAAATTACCTTTTAAAAAAAATGTCATAAAAATGACACAATGGAGAGGCCAACTACTAAGTAGGTTAAAAGCAATATTTGCTAAACTTTTAAACAAAACTATAAACATAGCTTGTTTAACACCCACGACAACTTTTTCACGTTTTGGCGCTTTCATACTATTTTAAAAACAAATACCACTGATGATATTGTTTCCAACTTTAAAGCATTAGTGCTCAAGACATATGTGAAGACCACTTCACATGGTAAGATAAGGAGAGGGCCAGTCACGAGATGTATAATAGCCCCTTCAAAAGGTAAAAGTTAAGAGATATACCTGCTATTCCCAGTCACCATTAAAATATAAAGGTAATATGAAAATTGGGTAAAGTAGAGTTTGAGGGAAGATGACTTAAATTTGTTTAGGTCTTTGAGATCATAGATTTAGAAGTTTGAAACCCACTTTATACCTCTGCATATGTCACAACTGCAACTAAGATCAAATGAAGACCATACTATCAAACTGCCATTATGAAGATCATGCCACTGAATATTATGCTATTTGCTATTTGCAATTGTATGTATTTGCTTCTTGTATTACTTCTTGTATTACTGAAGCATGTGACCTTTGTCATATTGAGATCAAGAAATCATCTCTATTTGTGGCAAACATAAACCAAACAACCTGTAACAATCTGATCAACCATCTCCTGAACAATGAAGCATATGAAGCAATAACAAGTCAATTGACAAGTAGCTTGATCAACAATCCACCAATACTGACTCTACATCCTGAAGTATGACATCTTGTCATATGAAGACCAAACACCTTTTTGACACCAATGACAACCTGACACCATCAGAATTGATATTTGTGAGTGAAATGGTATAGTCCTTTCCTACAATAATATTAGAGGAACAATTAGTTGCTCATGAAGAGCATATAAGGAAACCCTTTTTAGTCAATTAATCTCTTCAACCCTTTATTTTCAAAAAAAATCCACAACTAACCAATTTAGATAAGTAAGCCAAGTGGCTCAATAATTGTGATATTGTTTGTGGTCCCTTTTTTGTCACTTGCCCATGAACTTTCAACATCACATTGAGGACACTAAGTGCTTGTATATTACTTTAATGAGACTTTGTCATTATTTGGTGACACTTTGTTATTTCTTGATGTTTCCGTGGGTGACACACCTTTATCTAATGATACTAATTACTCTAACAATGACAATGTAAAGCATGAGCACTCACATGCAATTTCATTAAACTTGTTAGCTTGTGATGTTTATGCTACATGTTTTGATAATAATTATTTGTAGGATCTTTCTCTGAACAAAAATCCACCTTTTAGGATTCTTGTTTGTGTGAAATTGGTCTCGTCGTTTGATTATCTTTATTCCTCAGAGGACATTTCTTTATTGTTTGATGATAATTCCCACTTGGATGTTCTTAAGGTTTCACCACCTTTGTGGGATTCATATCTTTATGAAAATGGTTCTATGTTTTAGAATCTTAGCTTGATTATTGTCCTCACTTCTTGGAGGACCTTATTTTTCTACTTGAAGAGAGTTCTAGTACCAGTGCTTTTAGAACTCCTTCATCAATGTCTTCACTTTGTGATTCATCATTTCTTTTGGATCCCATTTTAGTGGATATACTAAGGATAACTATTATTGATTCTCATCTTTATGATCATCCTTGTCTTATGGTTCCTCTTTTGGATACGTCAAGGGTTCTTGTTGTGGAACCTATTATTGTAGTGGACATTCTTTTTTTAGATGATCCATATCTATTTACTAGTTCCTCTTTGATGGTGACTCTTCCACAACTCATTTCCGTAATCTCTTTGTTGGCACCACATTCAAATAATATTGAATTAGAATCAAATGTTTTCTTGTTGCTTCCTTTATTTCCTATTTTGAAGTCAGAATACTTTAAGTATGCACCTATTTATTTATCTCTTTCTAAGGGAAGACTTGTTGTTTGATGTAAATGGACACTCTATAGAATCTAATTCTTATTCATCTTCGTTGGCTTGTATATATTTGGTGCATCAATTTATTTTTATAGGTCTCCAAAGCAGTAACAACACTTATTTCTACCATCTTCACTAAACCCTTAATATGCTCCTTATTGATTATTTCTATGAGTGAATGAAATTGTCCTTGGGGATATTGTAACTCATCCTTGCTCATTGAATTCAATGTACATGGGTACCTCATTAGGGCTTGTTTTTCTTATTAATTAGTGAGGTATTCTTAATGGGGTTCACACCCCATATAGTACAACTTGTCATCCACTAAGAATAAATGTATTAAACAACCAACATCCACAGTGGGACTTAAACACGTGATCACTTGCTCAGTAACTAATAAGATAACCATTGCACCATTCACTCATGTGTACCTCATTAGGTTTGGTTGTGAGGACCCATCTAAGTTTTTAGGATCCTTTTTATATAGCAATCCTTGAGTTACACTTAATTTAGGATGTTGATGTGATCATAAAACCACCATGTACTTAAACTTATTTAGATAGTTTATTTATCTTAAGTTAGGTCTATTATTTCTTATTTTGATTAATTAGGAAATTAAAAATGTATAATGTGTAAGAAAGCTTATCAGAATCAACCTTTAATCCAACACGTCACTTTTAAGGGTGATTTAATATGGCCAAGAGGATTATTTCTAAGCTTAGATTAGAATTCTATAAATAAAGGCTTTGTCCCTTAGAATTGATAATATAGAGTGAGTGAAAGAATGAGAATATAAAAGATTTTACTAAATTATTTCCATGAAAAGAACTTTTTCAAGATCTTATTCATGTATTGTATTTATGTTTTTTTGTTATTAAAATATAGTTTTATAATATTTGTTTTATGTTTATGGTTCTTTAGTGAATACCTTTTCTAAATAATTTTAGTTCCTATATTTATTTGGTTGATAGGCCATTCTTAAACATCAAAATTTTAACAGTCCTTAGTCTTAAAAAAATATTTTTAATTTAAATAACTAGTAGAAGAGATAATAAATTATCATCTTCTATTTTTAAATAATTAATGAGAGGAAGATAACACTCCTATCTATTTATGGGTGAATTAATTAATGAGAGGACAATAAACTCCCATATTTATATATGAGTGAAATAATTAATGAGAGGAGCATATTTATTTATGAGTTCAACCATTTGACACATTTGAGTTTATAAAAAAATTAACCTATGACATTTAATAGAAGAGAATTACTAATCATGCTACTTATTAGATTATCATGTTATGTTAACAAAACTTACATGAGAAATTCCAAAACTGCCATGATTGGTTAAAGGAGATACAAATCTCTCTTTTAAATTTTATATAAAATTTATTCAATATATCAAAACAACCTTCGTCTCTAGAAAATACTGAGAGAAAGGGAGAGAAAGAGGCTAGTGAATGCAACATTAAATGCCAATTATTAATGTATAGTTGATTTTAAATAAATTAAAACAACTCCTTTTTTAAAGCCTTGCAGTTAAATTTGGCAATTTAATGCCACTAAGAAATCCCTATGCAATTAACATGAAATACTTCTTAATTTTTATCAATTAGATTAAATATGTTAAATACCAACCATCAATCTCGGTTAGGATTGAAACCCCTTCTCAATGCCATGCAACATTTTGCCGCTAACTCATACTTATAGTTTTGGTTTAAAACTTAGGGCATGCTTAATACCTTAGAAATCTTCATTAAAACTTATACATAACTTAAATCCATAGCAATATGTCATAGGGTTTAGTCTTAGGTTAGGTTTTAGGCCATGAGCTTTAAGCTCTTTTAAAACTTTATTATGGTTATCAGCATCTTATAGTTATATGCACCTCTCTCTCTATTTATTTAATATGAAATATTTATTACATAATACATTTATAAATAATGCAAAACATTTATTCATTAGCAATACTATTAAGTATATATGTACATAGGTATGTGTAGACATACTCTTATTTTAGATAACGAATGTTTCTGGATTTAACTGTGTCAAACTTTTTTCATCAACATTCCGAATCACACTTTGTGATCTATCATTAAGCTATCGAGAGAAAGAGTTTGAAACATAATTCCCTCCCATGGAGGGTATCAATTGAAGACATTAAATTTCCTCAGTCCATAATGTTAGATAATGAATGTTTCTGGATTTATCCTGTGTCATACTTTTTTCATCAACATTTTGGATCACACTCCATGATCCATCATCAAGATATAGAGAGCAAGAGTTTGAAACATAATTCCCTCCCATGAAGGGTATCAATTGAAGACATAAATTTCCACAATCCATAATGTTAGATAATGATTTTTTATTTATTTAATGGTGTCAAAAAACAATTCATCAACATTTCAAATCACACTCTCTGATCCATCATCAAGCTATAGAAAGAAAGTCTTTGAAGCATAATTCCCTCCCATGAAGGGTATCAATTGAAGACATTAAATTTCCACACTTCATAATGTCAGATAATGAATGTTTCTGGATTTAATTATGTCAAACTTTTTTTCATCATTGTTTTGGATCACACTCCTTGATCCATGATCAAGATATAGAGAGCAAGAGTTTGAAACATAATTCCATCTCATAAAGGGTATCAATTGAAGACAATAAATTTCCACAGTCCATAATGTTAGATAACAAATGTTCTTGGATTTAAATATGTCAAAAAATTTCATCAACATTTTGGATGACACTTGGTGATCCACCATCTAGATATAGCGCGAGCAAGAGTTTGAAACATAATTCCTTCCCATGAATGGTATCAAATGAAGAAATTAAATTGCCCCAGTCCATAATGTTAGATAACGAATGTTTATGGATTTAACTATGTCAAACTTTTTTTTTTATCAACATTTCATATCACACTCCATGATCCATCATCAAGATATAAAGAGCAGGAGTTTGAAACGTAATTCCCTCCTATGAAGGGTATCAATTGAAGACATTAAATTTCCATACCATAATGTTAGATAACAAATGTTTCTGGATTTAACCATGTCAAAAAAAATTTATCAATGTTTCAGATTGCACTTTGTGATCCATCATGAAGATAAGAGAGAAAAAGTTTGAAACATAATGATGCAAAGGGATCACACAAATAGCAACCCTACTAGCAACACTTCAGACAGAAACATCAATTCACTGGTATTCGCAGTTGATAATGACAAAAACACAAGACAGAATATATAGTTCTGGCCAATTCTCAGTATTTAGACTTATTCAATGCCAAGAAATGGGATGAGAACAAATGAAAATAATAATGAAATTGATAATAGATAAGGTATCACAGAGAGACCCATTGTATATTAGAATGTTAGTATTTTATTGATTCTTCCCTTAAGCCGATTACATTGGGTTTCCTTTTATTGCCTTTGGTCTATCCCAGACAAGAATGGATAAAGACAATAACCAAGGATACAAGATTATAGATTGAATGTGATTCCACCAAATTTGTTAATCCACATATACTAAAATAGAACAAGCAAATATAATAAAGAATGAAATCAAACCATATAGACTGGAACAACATAGAAGCGAACCCAAACTGGTTTCCAACAGAATCGTCTTTATTGATTTTACTCTTGCAGTTTACATGTCTTCCATTCTGCCCTCTGTGACCCTCTCTCAACTTCACGTTCTGCCTTGCCTTTTCATTACCTTCCAAAATTGGTTGTTCACAATTGTCATCGGCACCAGTTCCATAACTGTTTCTTGTTTTCACGAGAATTTGATTAAAATTTTACGGGCTTGGATGCCCCTGCACCATACTCTCTAGGCGAAAAAGATTTGAGCTCCAACGCAAATAGGATATTTCTTTCTTTTCTTCCAATCTTTCAACAAATTTACTATGTTTTGTTCCACATTGTTTTCCTCTGCACTTGCTTTATTTGTTACCTTTAACCAAGGCCAAGTTGGTACAATGTAACCATGTGCTTTTGTTTGTTTTCTTGTTGCAACTGTAAATGCTTTTTCTCCATTACTCTTCCGCTGCTTCTTCAGATTTTTCTGCAGAACATGTTTTATCACCTTCGCCTATTGAATCCTTTGATTTGCTTCATCTTCAATCATTTGTATTTCTACAGTCAATATATCGTTTTGGTGGTTCATTGTTTCAACATCTTCAACCACTTCATCTGCTACACCTGTAAACACATTTTCAACATTATTGTCAGAAATAAAATTTTGAGTCATAATGGACTCTTTCTCTTCCTCTATGAGCTTCTCCATGCTCACAATGAGTTGCAAATAGCCTCTGCAGTAACAGGTCTATTTCACCCTGCTACCCAATACCTCACCAAGCTTCTCTCTTGAACCTGGCCTTTTGGTATTCTTGGTCCTTTCCTCTAGGACCCTCTAAGCTTTGCCTGCTCCTCACCTATCATAGTTTGTAGGCTTCTGCACTTCTCATTTTCTCTTAAGAACTTCCACTATGCTTTTTCCTCTAGACAACTTGTTGACCTATTCTTGGTGTAGCTCTTTCACCCTTCATGTTCCCCATTGGATTTACGAAAGTAGCAATTTGGTCTGGCTCCAAGCAACGAGGATTTTCTACTTTTCCACAAACAACAATTGTACCTAGCTCTGATACCAAAATGATGTAGAGGGATCACACAAATAGTAACCCTACTGGCAAGACTTCAGACAGAAACATCAATTCACTGGTATTTGTAGTTAATAATGACAAAAACACAAGACATGATATATAGTTCTGGTCGATTCTCAGTAATCAGACTTATTTGATGCCAAGAAATGGGATGAGAACAAATGAAAACAATAATGAAATTGATAATAGATAAGGTATCACAAAGAGACCCGTTGTATATTAGAATGTTACTATTTTATTGATTCTTCCCTTAAGCTGATTACATTGGGTTTCCTTTTATTGCCTTCAGTCTATCCCAGACAAGAATGGATAAAGACAATAACCAATATTATAGATTGAATGTGATTCCACCAAATTTGTTAATCCACATATACTGAAATAGAACAAGTAGATATAATAAAGAATGAAATCGAACCATATAGACCAAAACAACATATAAGTGAACCCAAACTGGTTTCCAACAGAATCGTCTTTATTGATTTTACTCCTGCAGTTTACATGTCTTTCGTTCTACCCTCTGCGACCCTCTCTCAACTTCACGTTCTGCCTTGCCTTTTCATTACCTTCCAAAATTGGTTGTTCACAATTGTCGTCAGCACCGGTTCCATAATTATTTCTTGTTTCCACGAGAATTCGATTAAAATTTTACGTGCTTGGATGCCCCTGCACCACATAATCACTTCAATTGATACCCTTTATGGGAGGGAATTATGTTTCAAACTCTTACTCCCTATATCCTAATGATGGATCATAAAGTGTGATCCAAAACGTTAATGAAAAATTTTTACATAGTTAAATCCAAAAATATTCATTATTTAACATTATAGATTGTGGAAATTTAATGTATTCAATTGATACCCTTCATGGGAAGGAATTATGTTTCAATGTCTTGTTCTGTATATCCCGATTGATGGATCATGGAGTGTGATCTAAAACATTGATGAAAAAAGTTTGACACAATTAATTCCAAAAATATCCATTATCTAACATTATGGACTATGGAAATTTAACGTCTTTAATTGATACCCTTCATGGAAGGGAATTATGTTTCAAAATCTTGCTTTCTATATCCTGATGATGGATCATGGAGTGTGATCCAAAATGTCGATGAAAAAAGTTTGACATAGTTAAATCCAAAAACATTCATCATCTAACATTATGGAATGTGGAAATTTAATGTCTTCAATTGATACCCTGCATGGGAAGGAATTATGTGTCAAACTCTTGCTCTCTATATCCTGATGATGGATCATGGAGTGTGATCTGAAACATTGATGAAAAAAGTTTGACATAATTAAATCTATAAACATTCGTTATCTAACATTATGGACTACAGAAATTCAATGAGTTGAATTGATACCCTTCATGGGAGGGAATTATGTTTCAAAATCTTACTCTCTGTATCTTGATGATGGATTATGGAGTGTCATCTGAAATGTCAATGAAAAAAGTTTGACACAGTTAAATCTAGAGACATTCATTATCTAACATTATAGACTATGTAAATTTAATGTCTTCGATACTCTTATTTTTTTTATTGATTGGATAGACACACAATTTTCTTAGTAAAGATAAATAGGCTGCAACCAGCAATAGAAATAATAATGACATTTTGGTCCATGCAATGTAAGAACTACACTAATCATGCTTAGAAAATTTGAACAAAACAATCACAACAAATATCCAACAAATAATACCACCTCAACAAAGTATGCCAAAAGACAATGACCATGCCATTATGTTATTGGGGGCTACCTTACCACCTAGTTCACCGATGAATAACATCTCAAGTAGGAAATT
This sequence comes from Cunninghamia lanceolata, assembly GCA_027924645.1. Taxonomy (NCBI): domain Eukaryota; kingdom Viridiplantae; phylum Streptophyta; class Pinopsida; order Cupressales; family Cupressaceae; genus Cunninghamia; species Cunninghamia lanceolata. The sequence goes on along the minus strand of BSBN01000352.1, from coordinate 13,419,055 downwards.
TGTTTCCTACCTGTGAAGAAAGAAACCAATTACTCAATATTAGTTTCCTTACCATATGATTTTAAAATAATCAAATTTTGAATATCAAAACTCATAAAATTGAATGATAAAACCTAATATTACAAAGATCTAAAAATCTAAAATATACAAGTTGCTACAAATTATATAGTTAGCAATACCAATAATATGATATAATCAAATCATTATAATTATTCAATCTAGTAGTTTGATAAAATGTAATGGGGGAGGCCCACGACACTATGGGGAGCATCTTGACTACTTGGTTCTCTAATTTTGCTATTGTAGAGTCTTTCATTTTTCCTAGTTAGATCCATGTCACTTTGAGAGAAGTATCCTTACACCTTATGTTCACCATTACTAATGTCTACTCTCAAAACCAAATTTTGGACAAGCAGGAATATTGGCACTCCATTTTGGAAAATATAAGTTTGCATAAACTTGTTAGTTGGATTACAAGTGGGGATCTTAATATGGTTCTTGATTAGAAAGAAAAGAAGGGGGGCCTCCCAGTTAGGGATATTGAAAGAGAGCAAGTAGAAGACATTATTTCTTCTTTTTATCTTGAAGGTTTTAACTTGGCAGGGTATATTTACTTGGTTAAACAAAACTTAGGGATAGTGTTTTTGGCTACTAAATTGGATAATTTTATAATCTTAAGGGATCTTCTGGAGGCTTTTCTATTGGATAAATAAAAAATTCTCCCCAAATTTACTTATGATCATAAGCTAATTAGTCTTTTAGTCAAGCACCATGTTAATTAGAGACCTCTCCCTTTAAATATTCTTCCTTTTGGTTAAAGGAGGAATGATTTGAGCATCATGTTCAAAAAGCTTGAAAAGAAGATCTCTTTCATTCCATCTATAGTCAAAATCGGATAAATAAAAACTCAACATACTAGATCCACCATTCAAAATCGGATTCACACTAATAGCAAAAATTTGAATGTCTCCAATCTTAAACTTTAGTTGGAAAATATTCAAATTCAAATTGATGAATAAAGACAATTTGATATCTTGCTCAAGTAGTAGCATAATTATTTAAACTAGCTAATTAATCTTATAAAAAGAGATGAAATTATTTGGAGACTTAAGTCTAAAATGGCTTGGTTGGTTGAAGGAGATGAAAATACCAAATACTTCTACTTGAAAACTTAGCAGTCAAGGAAATTCAACATTATAACCTAATTATAGGATAATGATGGGAATACTATTGACTCAACATAAGACATTAAATATCATGTGTATCCCCACTTTAAGTAATTGTACCAAGAAAAAGACTTAGATATCAATAACTTGGTAAGATTCTTTATAATATTCCTTCTTTTGTCACTTTGGTCCAAAATAAAGACTATAATAAATATATCAATCTATAAGAGGTGTAAAGAGTTGTATTCAACATGAAAAAAGATAAATCTCCTGGTCGTGATGGGCTTTAATGCAATTTTTTTCAAGACTTCTAAGAAGATATCAAAGACAACCTTCTAGTAATGATGGAAGACTTTAGAAAGAATCACCATCTTCCCTGGGTGATTTACTCTTATTTCCTAGCTTTGGTCCCTAAAGATGTTCAAGGTGATAATAATTGACAAGTGTAGACCCATCTCCCTTTATAATGCTTCTTGTAAAATCATTACAAAACTTATTTATAAAAGACAAAAGTATTTTCCCAATCCTTGTTAGAGAGGAAAAAATTGGTTTAGTTGCCCATAGACATATTTATGAAGAAATTATCCTTACCTAGGAAGTTATACACTCTTGTAAGTTGGCTAATAGGAAAATTATGGCTATCAAATTGGATATGGCTAATGCTTTTGATAGATTGAAACGCCTATCTATTTATCATACTTTGCTAAAACTGGGACTTTGTTCTGAACTTGTGGATTGGATTAAGACTTGCATTGACAACCATTGGATTTCTCCTCTTCTTAATGGAAACCCCACTCACTTCTTCCACTTTTCTCATGGCCTCAAACAAGGATGCCCTCTTTCCCCTTTCTTATAAATTATCTTTATTAAGTTGTTGGGAAGAAATCTAGAGCAAAAAAGACAATAAAAGAAAACTATTAGGAATCCCTACCACCCATGGTGGGAAGGAATTATTCAACCACACCAATTTTGTTGATGATACACTTATTTTTATTGGAGCTACTTACTAGATTACAAGGTTTCACTCTATCCTCAAATTTAATTTTGTGAAGCCATGATTAGTAAGATTAATAACAAAAAGATAATAATAAACTTCTCTCATCAAAATCATCATGAGGCTATTAAGATTTCTCAAATTCTTGGTTACAAAGTTGGGGGTTCATGTTTCCTTCATTAAACCTAAGATTTTTAATGGGGAAAATCATCAACAAAATGAAGGATAAGATAAATAGCTAGTCAAATCTATGGTTGAGCCCCCTTTCCAAGATCCTCCTAATTAACATAGTTTTGGTTTCCCTCCTTATCTACTTGATCAACATCATTAGTGCCCTAAAACGAATCATGTTGAATATGGAACAACTCCTCTGAAGATTTATGTGGGAAGGAAGGAAGAATGATAATAATAGAAACTTGTATCTAATAAAGTGGGAACATCTTATTAGGATCAAGAAGGAAGGGGGTCTTAGCTTACGTAGCCTCTGTGAACATCAAAAATATGTGGTTAATCTTCTTTAAGGAATGATTTCTTTCAACGATAGATGGTGGGAAATCTTCCTAGCCCAAAATAAAATTGTCGGGCTAAAATAATCTCTTTTATTGTTTCTCCTTTTGGTAAGAAATCTCAAATCTAGAAGAACTTAGATGTTGCCTTTCCTCTCCTTTCTTAGCACGTTTCTCGGTTACCTAGTAATGGCAAAATAATATTTTTTTGGAAGATAAAAACTATCGAGAAATTCAAACCTTGGATCTAAGTCCAACATAGAGAATGAAGGTCCTCACTTGCTATAATTTCCATTCTGTAAGTCATATTATGGATTTTTAAAGATTCCTTGAAATCAAAGACTAGGTTGATTTAGATATACCTTTGAACTTGAAAGTTGATTGGCAAGTTCTCTCTCATTCCATGGAAGGTAAGATCCCTATTAATCATTTTACTTAGGACACTCTTATATGGGGAAACTTACAAGGATCTAGCACTTTCTTAGTCCTAAAAGAATATAAATTATTGAGAGGTAGTTTTCCCTCTATGAATAGGTGGAGATAGATCTAGCACAAAGGGGCCATCCCAAAAATTAGTTTCTTTATTTGGACTTTGGTTCTAAATCAACAACTTTCTTATGAAAATCTCATGAGAAGAGGCTTTGTGAGACCTAATTGGGATGTTCTTTATTGACAAGAAGAAGAAACTCATAATCACCTCTTCCTCAATTATAGCTATGCTTGTGAATTTTGGAGACTTATGTTGAAAAACACCTCTCCCATTATCCACCTTCCCTATTCTTTCTAAGAGGATTTGGTGATTCACAAATAAATTTTGAATGTTCAAAAAGTGAACATTTGGCCTCATTCATATACCCTTCTCCCAATATACATCTTTTGGGGTATTTGGAAAGCTCATAACCATATAATCTTCAAAGAAAATAAAATTCCTCCTTGGGTGATTTCTTCAAATGTTCAAGTTATTATTTGTGATTCAGCACTCCAAGCATCAAAAGTTCACAAAAAAATTAAAATCCTAAAAACAACTAAATCTCTTTATTGGATTGACATAGGAGCAGTCTTATGTTCAATGCCACCTCTAAAGGCAACCCTAGCACTATTGGTGGCAAAGTGGTTATCATGTCTATTACTAATACTTAGCTCAAATATGCCTTTGTCCTTCGTATATAGCCACCAATTTTTTTTCCAAGGCTTAGGCACTACTACAAGATCTACTATAAGCCAAAGAAAATATAATAAATGAATTAATGATTTATAGGAACTCAAAGCTAATCATCAATACTGTCAATGTTCTTTAGTGCAAGTGTATTTCCATTCAATACTTAGTTAGCAGTGATAATAAAACCAAATAAACTTTCACTTCTACTTTGAAACACATTTAAAGATCTTAGAACAAGGTTATTAATTATATAGCTAATCAAGGAGTCAAACTTCAAATTCGTCATTTGACCAAACAATGGCTACTGGCTTATCTCTTTTACTTCTTTGTTGTCATATTGTCTCTTTTTTTGTCATAGCCTTGGCTAGTTGACTTCTCTTATATTCTTTTTATTACATGTTTAATAAAACTCCTTATTTAAAAATAAATAAATAAAATCAATAAAGGGAATAAATTCCAATTTTTTGTTAAATTGAATTAAACATAAGCACACAAATCCCAACCCATTCCAAGAAGTCTGGAACTCATCACAACAACAAATAAAAGACATTTTAACTATGGAGATACAAGGACATGTATTCACAAGAGTCACTATGTCCCACATGACCACATGAAAAAAATTAGATAAACATGGTAAGGGTCTCATTACTTCCATGAGGTAGAATGAGAAAGAAAAAAAGTGATCTATGACTATATATATTACCCACATGTCTTTTATTAGCCAATACATGTTAAATTCTTGCACACTCAATGCACACATCAAATCTCCTCTCAAAACTCATAGTTGAGGCACATCAGGCTAGACCAATATATCATTATGATCATAATCATGAAACAAAGGCATGTGCAACACCACATAAACTAGAAATCACACAATAAAGTGCAATGAGTATACAAATAAGCATTTATAAGTTAGTTTGATTTTGTAAAATCATCTTAAATTTATGTTCACCTTTTGTTAGGAATATATCTTTATGAGTTTTAAAAGTTAAAATCAATGAGTATGACCTAACTAGGTTTTTGTGCCTTGTAATATTCATAGATTTTGTAAATTCACATGTCCTTTCTCACTTAAGGAAGATCTACAACATAAATATTACTCAACACATACATAGTCACACACGAATTCCATATAGGATCATAATAGCTAGGCATAACTCTCAAACCAATCATCAATATAATTAATAAATATTCAATCCATGAAAGAAATGGGGTTAGCATCATACATGATTAGAATCATTCCACATCATTAAACCATTGTTAACATGCACATTGGCTAATTGTCATACAAGTAGGTTCTCCAGCATGCTACAACCTAAGAATAAAAATTAAGAGAACAATATGATAGGGTCATAGAATGGTTGGGCCTTACACATCACACTCCTAGAGTTATATTAAGCTCGTCTTTCCATATCATACTTTTACAACTATCAAACCATACCAAGGGGTGTCATGCATTCCCCCTTCATACCATTTGTGGTTTCATCACCATACACTTACATTGGGGGCGTCATACCTTCCCCTTAGTTACCCTATTGCCATTGACATACCTTTATATCGAAGACACCACCTTTCCCCTCCTTGACACTTCATACCTACATCGCTCTTAGTCATCCTTATTATTAGGGACATCATGCCTTGCTCCATTTCATGTTATTTCTACCTAGATTCATGTTACCACTAGGACCTTTCCCTTGCCATAATGTGCTCATGCTACCACATTGGGGGCATGCCTTTCCTAGTGCCCTATATGCTTACATGGGTGCTCTTGGCCACTAAGGACCATACCACCACTTCACATTGCCCATTCTAGGGGTAACCTTCTCCAAAGAAATTCATCTCCAACCCACATGTGCCTACTATGCTTTATCATTTTACATGTTACACTTTCTTATTACACAATGCACATATATAGTTACTACTTTACATGATTCACATGCTTTCACACTTATTTATAGATTGCATTTACATTTTGTGTATTGTTTTTACCTTTCCTCCAATTCCTTGCCTCGTATTGACAACCAATTCAAGGGGGCATATATTATAATTAAAATTCCTATGTTGAGATTTCATGTAGTGATAGGTACTATATGAAGACTTGTGATTAGACAAATCATCCCGACACAACACACAAAAGCTCCATAAACCTTTCACCCTATGACCATTAAGGAAAATAGAGCATCACCACTTTCTAAATAGGAGGAATTCCTCAAGTTTACTCATTTCTTATTTTTTATAATTTTCTAGATAGTTAAGCTAGCTACTAATTTTGTGCCTAATTTTCATTAGTCAGATAGAATCCATTCATTGCATATTTCCCTCTATTTTTTAGGTTCCCATCAAGAGTGAATACCAAAGGATGAACCCACATGATCACAATTCATAGGGTCAATTACTTTATATGGACTCCCATGCAATATCCTTTTGTGTCTGGATATTTACTTACATGGATATTTGTGAGTGCTACATACTTTGAGCTACATGATTGTGTTAGAAAGATGCATGCAACTGTACAATGGTGGGTTGAACATGCATTCATAGGAGCAAACTCAATTAAACCTCTAAAGCTAAAGAACCATCCACAAACATGTGCTCAACAAAGAAGATTCACTAATATGTAAGGTATTAAAAAATGAAAATGTACAATGGAGGAACATCCAATCAAAGTATACACAATAACATTAAAGATAAAGGAGCAATCTTTGGTTCTCCCAAAGACTACATCTCTAACAATCCATTGTACAAGATTATGAGGTAGAAGTGAGCATATATAGAAGATGCTCAAGAAGAGTCCTAACACATGGCTGCTACTAAGTGATTATGTAAAGAAACCAAGTAAACTATAACTTTCTAAAGATGGAATACACTCTCAACAAGCTGACACATATGTGTGAGAGGATATCTAAGCAAGCTTATCCTATGTGCATAATAAACCTAAAATGATACATTAAAGTTAGAAGATGCTCTCAACAAGATGACACATATATGTGAGAGAACACCAAAGTAAGCTTATCCTATGTGCACAACAAACCTAGGATAATAAAATAAATATGCATAAAATATAGTACACCCTAATATATCATTCTAGGATTCACATGCACCTCAAAGTGGGGGCAAAATACCATGACAAAATTTGTATACCCATGTCATTTCCTATTTAATTTTGTGCCCATTTTGGAAGGATATCTTAATACATGTACATAATAAAAAATGGCACAATCTTGTACCAAATTGTGCTCATTCCCCTAACCTTTACCTATCCCTGTATATTTATCCACACATTATTGTTGGCAAGAGACACTACTCCGGTATGGACCTGTGTGTTGTCATTGATGGCAACAAGGCTCGGAGATCTTATCACCATGATAGGAAGAGATATCTCCAGAAGAACATGTTGGATCCTAGGTTCGGTTGATAGAAAATGGCTAAGTATGGAAAGTATTCTGAGTAGAGGACAGTAAGTTGGATAGTATGTCTCCACATATGATGATCTGATAATGCGGTTCAGGTATGATGTTCTCAGTTATTTGATAGTGTTATGCTTCAAAGGTTAAGTCCTGATCTCCTCTGGAAGTCACCTTGAAAAATTGTCTAAGTTCGGATAAGCAAAGGTATAGCAGGAACAATGAACAGGGTCTAGTGCAGTGGTCTACATTCCTCCAAAGATAAGTATTTTGTTATGCGGTTTTAAGGTGTTGGAAACACTTATATTAAGTGTCTTATTCCAGAGTTAGGAGATCTGAAGTCCACCGAAAGGTTAGCTACAAGCTATTAAGTATCGGCATAGTGTTTGACAGAGTTTGATAGAGACAGAGTCTAAGGTCTGATGGTCCGCATTTCTCCGCAAGATGATATCATGCCTTGCGATTCTGAGGGTAAGATTGGGAATGTGTAAAGATTCCTTGATATAATTTTGGAAGTGTTTTGTGATCCGTAGTAGAAGTTGTAAGTCAGCAGATGAACCTATTAAGCATGCTCTTGAGAAATAGGCCGACTGGTGAGATAAATCAGGATGCAGAGAAAGGATAGTGTGTGAAAGATCTATTCAAGTAATTGAGTGATTAGAGCCGACCTATATGAATACACTTGGGCAAAGATTTAGGTCTGTGCAACACATAGTGCATTGGATCAAGCCAACAAGGTACATCTTTTTATGTACACGTTTCAATTCTTGGATGCCGACTTGATTATGGATTAAATCATAATGCAGCTATATGAGAGTGATGAATTTCAATTGAATGTGTGTGTGGTGTATGTGTGATGCGAAGATGCGAATAGGAGAGCAGAGTTAGAAGATCAGCAGCAATGAAGACTTGGGATTCACAATTCAGTTGCTAAATGACTACACCCTGGCATAGTGGCAGATGCTTAAGCAGTATTCAGTTTTCATGTGAAATATGATTGGAAGCAAGCTTTCGTCATCAAGGCAGTGAGTCAACAGTGAGCTTTCAATAGGATTTAGCAGCCCTCGGGGTTTAGCAGCCCTCGGGGTTTATCAACCCTTATTGTAATCTTGCTAGGTTTAGGGTTGAGGCAGTGAGCCTGCTAAATCTAGTTGTACTTCATGGCAGTGAGCCAGCATGTTCTAGGCCCGTGGAGTGACCAAGCCTGAACATTATTTTTGTAAAGATTACAATATATATTTGAGAGTTAATCCTCTCCCTGGTTTTTCCCTTTTTGCGTTTTCCACGTAAAATCTTGGTGTTATGTGTCATGCTTTTGTGGATGTTGTTCATTTGTATATTATGCTTCTATTTGATTAATCCTTTGAAATGGTTAAAAGTAAAAGTGCAAGAAAAGGTTTATAGAACACTGATTCACCCCCCTCTCAATGTTCTTGACATTCAACAATTGGTATCAGAGCCAGGTTCCTTGGAAAAAGTCTAACAACTTAAGGAAGATCTGGGATAGTGTGATCATGGCTGCAAGGAGATTTGGAAATTATGAAGGCAACAAGCAACTAGAAGCAACTCTTATGGATCTTGAAAATTCTGAAGCAGAAGTTAGGTATCTAAAAGAAAATTTGCAACAAGCTAATGAATGCATCTCTAAGTTAAAAGAACAAGTCAAGAAATTCAAAGACAAATACAAAGAAGTTAATGATCAATTGATCTCAGCAAATGAAGCCCTGAATGAATTGGAAGCAGAAGTTATGGAAAGATCAAGAGCAGAAGATGATCTGAATCTAATTGTGAAAAATAGATTGGAAGATTGTGCAAAACTTGAAAAAGAAATTATAAGTTTAAAAATATTCTTGGAAAAGGCCAGAAGTTTTGAAGAAAAATTCAAGATAAGTTCTGCTAAGCTTGATGAAATGATTGCTAGCCAAAAGAATGTTGATGACAAACATGGTTTAGGGTTTGAGAAAGGAGAAAGTTCAAAATCTAGTCAAATAAACAATGAGTCAAGGCAAAACAGAGAATACCAGTTCAAAAATCAAAGAAGAAGACCCAGAAGACCTCCGGTCAGACAACCAAATGCTCAAAGGTATCCAACTTTCAATGGTTATTGTAATTCATGCAATAAGTTTGGTCATAAGGCTACTCACTATAGGAGCAGAATAAATCAAATGGTTTCATCACACTCTAGTTAGTGTTTCAATTGCAAGAAAATTGGTCATAGAGCAAATGAATGTAGAAATCAGATCAGGAGAAGTTTCAACAATGGGAGGAGTGAACAATCTTTTAAGGGTAAATGCTTCACCTGCAATAACATTGGTCATAGAGCTGTTGAATGTAGAAGTTCGGTAAGAACAAATTTTCAAAATACAAGCAACAGTCAATCATTTAATGGAAAGTATTTTGCATGCAATAGATTTGGACATATGGCTAATCAATGTAGATCAAATTCAATCAATGAAAGGAACCAAGGTCAAAAGAACGTGGTGTGCTTCAATTGCAACAAATTTGGACATGTTGCAAGATTTTGCAGAAACAAGAATGTGAAGAAAAAACACTACTCTGAAGAAAAGAAAACAGAGTAGAAAATTGAGAAAGGAAAAGAAAAGATTGATCCAATTGAAACTAAGGAAGAATTAGACAAGATTTGGATTGATAAGGAAGTAATTTTAATTGAGGATAGATCCGCACCAACATCTAATGTGAATACCTTCTTTGAAGAATAAATTGAGAGCTTTGGCTCAAGAGGAGCAGTGTTGAAAATTCAAAACCCCCAGCCAGAAAGTGAATGCTAGAATTAGGCATGAAGATGTACAAACTGATGTGACTAATCTCTTAAAAGAAAAACTGAAAGCAAAAGGGTCAATGCGGCATATTGCAGAGCAATCTTAATCGACTCTGTTCTAGAGTGAGGGTTTTTTGATAGCCTTTAAAACAAGCATTAATGACAATTAGGTCAAGTCATGCTGAGGATAAAAAGAAATCTACTGGGTACCAAAATTATTTTGCACTCGATGCTTTCAGGTTTTCAGAGAGATTGAAGTAGTTTTTGAGCATCCATGACCAAGATTCAAAGAAATTGAAGAATTATAAAAAACCCTAACGCAAAGGAACAAGGTACTCTCATTAAAAACCCTCTTTTTGAAATTCTGGTCAAAATCTGAAATGGCGACCCCACAAGTTGTAGACATTATTGATCGTCCAAGACCAAAATTCAAGAAACACCCATTTAAATCGATAGAAGTCGATCAGATGAGTGCATTTTCAGAAGTTCCTCACAGAGTCTTGCATGCAAAGGATATTAGGGCTTATATTCATGTCACCCTAGAAGAACATCAGAGAATCAATCTCACTGACTTATTTCTGAATCACTTGAGTGATGAGGGTTGCATGTTGAAGGACGAATTTAAAATATTGGAAACTCAGAAATTCATTTAGTACATCAATTTTTTAATTTTCACTGAGGATGAATGGGTTTGATATGTTTTGAGCAAAGTCCATGATGAATTTATATGGCTCGAAAGACCCTTTAAGATTACAAAAAAAGCCATAAGGGCAGTTATTGGTTTGTGCTCCACTGGATCATTACCATTATTGAAAGCCGTAAAGAATGACAAGGTCATGGAGGCGACCGAAGCAAAGTTTGATAAGAGGGCACTTACCATCAATGACATTGAAGACAATGCAATAAAATTTGCATCTATGGTTATTGGGTACAATATCTATTTTTCAAATAGGGAAAACTCAGTCTCCAACACTGCAATTTATACAGCATTTCAGATGGTAAAGGAAGATGCAGAGTATGATCTGTGTGTACTGCTTAGAAAACAATTGATGGAGAATCTGAGGAAAACGAAAGAGCAGAAATATCCATTTAAGTATGGTATGTTGATTGTTTGAATGTTCTTTTATTTCATGCAAGAATTGTCGGAAATGAAAAATCTCATCTAGACAAGTGATAAACTTGTTGCAATACAAATCAGAGATCATATATTTAACATAGGTGATATAAATGCTCAAAACACTGCCCTATGGGTCTTTTTCAAAAATTTCCAAAGGACAATGCAAGCCAGAGAAAGAATTCCTAAAACAGTGGTTGAAAAATACAAAGACAGTATTTTCTTTATTGTTACAAAGGATCAGTGTTTGATGGAGGTTGTTGAGCCTAGAACTGTATGGGTAATGCCCATGGGGTATGAGGTAGATGAGAGAATTCTAGATAATTATGCACATGTACTAAGTAAACCTAGAGACCCTAAGGAAGAAAGATTCAGAACCTATGATGAACTACATGCAAAATTTCATGTTGAAGTTAGAAAATCTGAAATCTCTAGGAAAATGAAGAAAGTGGTAGAAGAAATTGCCATAAAGGTTGGCTTTACAAAAGAAGAAGTGGCAAAGGCAAGGGAAAAGGCACAAGCCATCAACAAAGCAGAAGAAAATAAAAAAGGTGAATCACCTGGAGCTCCTAAAGAAACCAAGGGTAAGCCAAAAGGGCCAGAGAAGTCAAAGGGGAAAACCAGAGCCTCCACCTCTGCAGAAGCCACATCCATTCCCTATGGTCCCACATCTTCTACAAGCATGGAAACTCCTTCCACTAGCTCTAAAAGAAAGAAAACCAAGGCAAAGAGAATGCATGATAGCATAACCATTGATGATGAAGCAACCGAATCAGATGAGAAAGTGAAAAGGATGAAGACTAAGGCTACTAAATCCTCTAAAGCCAGCAATAAGAAAACCTATGGTAAGAGTAAATTTGGACAAAGGGTACAACAGAATAACTCCCAGACAGAAGAGGCTACTATAAGTCTTGAAGACGTTCTTAAAGCCATAACAGTTGATGGAAATCTGAAACCCATAGCTCAGTTGTATGATGAATACAATGATACAGACAAGAGGATCATTGAGACTGCAATTGTAGAATATCTAAACATCTACAATAAGGCCCTGATTGAAATTATTACTGATCTACCACATAGCCTGGGTAACATAATGAGTACAAGAAAAGAAACAGTTGTGGCAAAAGATGTTGAGTTGAGAGAGCACTCATTGATACAATTATGTCCGGGAATCACCCCTAAGGAGAACATCAAAAGTTACAAAGGAATTAGAAGATAAAACCAAATCTTTGGAACTCAAACTGCTTACTATCTCTGAGACATATAATCTGGCAGTTGAGTCAATAAATGCCAAAGAAGCTCAAGTTGCAAGCATTCATAGTGAGTTAAGCACTCTGATGAAAAAAAGGGGAGAAGTTAGAGATAGGTTGTGCCAGTTAAGGGGACTGATAAGTCTAAAAATTGATTCCAAGACCAATCTGGCAAACGAAGCCATGAAATCACTTGCACTAGTTGATACACCATCAGATGTGCAGAGGGCAGAGAAGCTAGTTTTTCTAATGAATGGTCACGTCCATATCCTAGAAAGTGCAAGGAACAGATGGAATAGAGAAATAGCTCTGATAAAGACTATCTATAGTGACATTTTGCCTTTAGTCACAAATTAAAATGAAGATTGTACTTGTAAATATGCGACAAAGTACAAAAATTTTGGGTTCCAGATCACACCCTTTGCTATTGATGTCAAAGGGGGAGAAGTAGATCAGTTAAAAATGGATAATCATCTCAGGGCGGAGCAGGAAAATAGAGTGTATATAGTAAGGGGGAGCAGTCAAGCATTTTCACTAAGTGTTGCCATTAATGCCAAAGGGGGAGATTGTTGGTAAGAGACACTACTCTAGTATGGACCTGTATGTTGTCATTGATGGCAACAAGGTTCAAAGATCTTATCACCATGAAAGGAAGAGATATCTCTAGAAGAACGTGTTGGATCCCAAGTCTGGTTGACAGCAAATGGCTAAGTGTGGAAAGTATTATGAGTAGAGGACGGTAAGTCGGATAGTATGTCTCCGCAAATGATGATCTGATAATGTAGTTTAGGTATGATGTTCTTAGTTGTTTGATAGTGATATGCTTCAAAGGTTAAGTCCTGATCTCCTCTGGAAGTCACCTTGAAGAATTGTCTAAGTTCGGATAAGCAAAGGTATAGCAGGAACAGTGAACAGGGTCTAGTGCAATGGTCTGCATTCCTCCGCGGATAAGTATTTTGTTATGCAGTTTTAAGGTGTTGTAAACATTTATATGAAGTGTCTTATTCCAAAGTTAGGAGATCTGAAGTCCATCAGAAGGTTAGCTACAAGCTGCTAAGTATCGGCATAGTGTTTAACAAAGTTTGACAAAGACAGAGTATGAGGTCTAACGGTCCACATTTCTTCGCAAGATGATATCATGCCTTATGGTTTTGAGGGTAAGATTGGGAATGTGTAAAGAGTCCTTGATGCAATTTTGGAAGTGTTTTGTGATCTGCAGTAGAAGTTGTAAGTCAGTAGATGAACCTGTTAAGCATGCTCTTGAGAAACAGGTCGACAAGTGAGATAAATCAGGATGCGGAGAAAGGATAGTGTGTGAAAGATCTATTCAAGTAATTGAATGATTAGAGTCAACCTATATGAATACACTTGGGTGAATATTTGGGTCTGCGCGACACATAGTGCATTGGATCAAGCTGACAAGGTACATCTTTCTATCTACACATTTCACTTCTTGGATGCTGACCTGATTATGGATTAAATCATAATGCAGATATATAAGAGTGATGAATTTTGGTTGAATGTGTGTGTGTGGTGTATGTGTGATGCGAAGATGTGAATAGCATAGCAGAGTTAGAAGATCAACAACAATGAAGACTTGGGATTCACAATTTAGTTGCTAAATGATTGCACCTTGGAATAGTGGCAGATGCTTAAGCAGTATTCAATTTTCATGTGCAATATGATTGGAAGCAAGCTTTCGTCATCAGGGCTATGAGCCTTCAACAGGGTTTAATAGCCCTCAGGGTTTAACAACCCTTATTGTAATCTTGCTAGGTTTAGGGTTGAGGCAATGAGCTTGCTAAATCTAGTTGTACTTCATGGTAGTGAGCCAGCATGTTCTAGTCCTGTGGATTGACCAAGCCTAAACATTATTTTTGTAAAGATTGCAATATATATTTGAGAGCTAATCCTCTCTGTTGTTTTTCCCTTTTTGGGTTTTCCACGTAAAATCTTGGTGTTATGTGTCATGCTTTTGTGGATGTTGTTCATTTGAATATTATGCTTCTATTTGATTAATCATTTGAAATGGTTAAAATTAAAAGTGCAAGAAAAGATTTATAGAACACTGATTCACCCCCCCTCTCAGTGTTCTTGACATTCAACAATTATCTCTTAATACACGCATTATAATACATTCACCCATGATTTGTCCACAACTCCATATAACTTCGACTCCTACACATTGGCTTAATATAAGCTTGTGTCATGTCATAATATTTCCTTGTGCACACAATATTGTGCTAAGATGCTTTGCACGTGAATAAGACACTTTGGAGAAATGGTTTCACACATGTCTAGATGTGCACCAATTCCAATAGCTCCACACAAGACAACACAAAGACATCCACACACGCACTCTTCAATCATGCCATGCACCTTTGGGAGTCAACAGTTTGGCTTTGATGATATTTTTACCAACTTTTGCAAATCTTTTTTGCATTTTGCACAACTTGCACGTGGGTAGCACATGCACTTGCACCAATACATTTAATTCAGCTCCATATGCATCTGACACATGGTTGCGTCTACTCCATATGATCGTGCCAACTAACTAATGCCATATGGATATGACTTTTGGCACAACCCTGGTCACATGAGAAGCACACCACATGCACATTACACTTGTCAAGTACTATGGAAGGCTTACTGATGAAGTCTAGAAATGGGAGTCCTATCAGATGGCGAAATCTAACAGCCAACAACACCAACTTTCCACAACAACAAATTCAAATCTGCATTTTTTTACATATCAAAAAACTTACATTTATTACAATGAGCATAGGAGTATAATCTACACAATCTTAATTAGTTGATCATTCTTTAGAAATGAAAACTTACTTCTCTAGAACAACAACCCCCCCATCAAAATACACAACATTCTTTTATACTTGAAAGTTGAAGAAGTTGAAATGTTGCCCAGCATGGGCAGTTATAGAACTAAACGGTCAAAATGCCTGAAGCATAGTAGAATTAACACATTTTAGGGGCTTTAATGGTTTATGAACCAACATAGTAATTGAAACAATATTGTTTGATGTAATGTCCCCTTTTTGACACATAGACCTTTTGTGCACATTATGCTTGTTCCTAGTCCATTGTAGGCTATTCATCATGTTTGAGAGAACTCCAATGTTCGTGGAATAGTCGTGGATCAATTTTTTAGAGTAGTTCATGTTGGCATTGAGGGTCATGATGATGCTTTCAAAAGCATTTTCAGCTTCTCCATTTACTCTCCAAACTTCTTGGAGAAGCCATCTATTTATAGTAAGTCACCCCAATGGCGTCACATTTCATCCCAAACCTTCCAGAGTATGTTGGTATGGTTTATTTTGCATTTTGCTTCAGTTTGGAATTTTTCACAAATTTGGTGATTAAATGAGCTATTTAATTAATGATATCACTTAAGTCACCTAAGGTTGGGAATATTTAAAAAGTGACTTAAGTGTTATAGCTCGTTGGAAAGGGGAATTGATTTATAATTCTTTGGGCACATAAAAGTGGGCACCTTTACTTGGGAAAAGAGAAATTATTTGAGTTGGAGTGAAAAAGATTATTTTTTCCAAGAAATAATTATTTTTGTGTGTAATTCAAAAGGTGCCTATATAAAGGAGTTGAGAGCTCGTTTGCTTCTTTATGTTATTGATTTGTTATTTTTATGCTACTAGATTGAACCTACGTGTTCTTCCATTCCTTCTTGAGGACAAAAACCCTCTTGGAGAAGACCAGTTTCAGTGGTGAAAGATCCATCCTAGTTGGTTCAAGGTGGTTTCACCCAGAAATCACACAAGGTTGAATGGAGTATAATGTTTTCTAAAAGTTTTGGGGTTGAAAAGGTTTATTTTCATTTGTGATGGATTTTGATGTGGGTTTTGAGTAGATTTTGGGAGTTTAATATGAGTTTGTTACTCACCATTGTTGGTCTTACCTCTTTCGGTCGTACCATTGCATGAGGACGTCTTGTTTTGTAGGGTGTGATCACTGGTGTTGGTTGCAGAATATGTTTGGATAATACTTTCTATGGGTGAGCATGTATTTCTGTTCATTTTTCTCTAAGTTTGATGCAGATTTGAGAGAGTATAGCAGGTTGTACCAGATAGATTGGGTCGTACCAACATGAGGATGGGGCGTGAGAATCCTAAGGTGAATCACCTATGTTTGGTTGAAGCTATTGCTTGGGTTTGAGTCTCCTTTGATAGTATATGATATTCCCATGAGTTAGAAGGTGGATCAGAGGGTGTTGGAGCTGAAATGGAGTGCTACTCTTGGTTGTTATAGGATATTGCAGACTTATGATTAGCTGCAATAGAACTATAAAGTCATTAAACTGACTTCCCTTCTACAATTTCTCTTGTGGGGTATATTTATGGTGATTCCCATACTATATTTGCATGCTTCTTTTATGGTTTCTTGGAGTTGTCTATGCTCTAACTAATTTGCAGCTGTGACAATTGTGTAAATTAGGGATATTAATTTTAGTTTGCAGCTTATACATTTCATTGTAATCTTTAATCATGTTGTAAACACTTGTAACCCTTGGATGGTTTAACCGCTAGTGTGGATAATGATATTTTGTTTCTTTATTGGCTTTTCCACTGAATAAGCAGATGTGCTTAGTTCTTTCTTTGTTATTCTCCCACTGAATAAGTGGATGCCCACTAAATAAGTGGAAGATTGTAATTGGTTTTATTTGCAAGGCATTTGTTTGATAAGTCAAAGCATTGTATGCTCTTACCTCGCCCATCTTGGGAACTTGGTGATCAGAAAGTGTGGACGTGCATATTTGGTTGCATTCATTGTTCTAACATTGTTGTTATAATTGTTAAATTTTGAAGAAGAAAAAATGAGGCAACACATTATAGTGGTATCAGAGCTGGTGATCTTGCTAACCTGTTTGGGTTGCTAAAAACTCTTTGCGGACCTTTAATTAAGGATCAAAATTTTAGCCTTGCATGTTGGTGATCAACACTTGTATGTGTGTGGCTAGTGAATTGGCAGTTGAAAGAATTTGTTCAGTGGATGTGGAAACATGGCATCTCTCAGTGAAAACAATCTGTGTGAAAGGATTTTTAATGTAGGGATGAAACTTGAATCTCTGCGATGGTCAAAAGAGATTCTTTTCAGCACTTTGGAGAAAGCTGATAAATGTTTGTCTAAAGTTGCTCAGTCACCTTCTAAGGTAATGAAGTTTGCCTTGGTTCTTTTAATGTCTTCGTTTGGTAAGCCTGAGTTGTTGAGGCATCTAGACAATGATGTGAGACTTGTGGTTATCACATGCATAAGTGAAATCACAAGAATAACAATTCCTGAAACTCCATATAATGATGAAAAGAAGGGGATATTATAGTTGTTCATGGAAAGCTTTCATGGTTTGGGTGACATCAAAAGCCCTTCTTTTGGTAAGATCGTCCAAATCTTTGACACTATTGCCAAGGTTCGAGCTTGTGTGATGATGCTAGACTATGATTGTGAAAACCTAATACTCCAAATGTTTGGCTATTTCCTTGCTGAAATTAGGAAAGATCATGATGTGGATATTATGTTAGCAATGCAAAATATCATGACATTGGTTGTTAATGAGAGAAATTATGTTCCCCATCCTCTTTTAGAAGTCTTATTAAACAACATAAGAAAGGATGATCAAGATTCTTTATTAATTGCTAATGTGCTAGCTGAAAGAGTTGCTTACCAATGTGAAGAAAAATTGAAAGCATACATGGCAGTAAAACAGGAAAAGATAAAAAGCTCACAGCTGAAATAACTAGTTTTGAGTCTATTACTGAGAAGGATGAGCCTTTTTATAATGAAGACAATGTCTCAAATAAGGAGTCATGCATAGAGGAGATCTAAAATGATTTATTTGAAGAATATTCAACTGCTAACGAAGAGTTTGAGCTTGCTGGAATTCTAAGAACATCAACCGATGATGTGCATATACATCACTCCAATGAAGATCTAATTCAAATTTGGGCTGGGAATTTCCCATGCATGAAAGACAACACTTTGACTTCTTAGAAGGTTCAAATGGAGAGCACGTTAAAATGGGGCTTGTTGAAGACTTTAAACCAACCCTTAATGATGACTCAATGCTTGAGTATGGTGTTTCCATATAATTTGATCAAAGTGACTGTGAAGAGGAGATAGATTTCGGGGGACTTATTGCTCCTAAAGAAGAGGAATTTTCAGAATCCTTGCTACTTGAAGAATCAAGAAACTTGAGTGAACAAAGTCCTAGAGAGTTGTGTGAGTTAAAGAAACAACTCTTAGTCTCAGATGATAAGGTGATACAAGTCCTTGTAAGTTTGGACAACTCACATGAGTTTGTTGAAAGCCTCTTTTGGAAAGCCCAAATTGAAGTGAGACAAAAGGGGATTGAGAATGGAATCACCCTTGCAAATTTTTAGATCATCAAAGATTCAATGGAGACCATGAAATCTGAGTATTTACATGTGATTAGTGACTGTCATCATTTCCTTTATATTGCAAGGGAGAAGGAGAGAAAAGTGGATGAGCTCAATGCATCAAAAGACAAGTTGCATGGTTCCCAATTGGTGCTTCAAGAAGTTGAACAACAACTTATTGTTTTTACAAACTTGAGGGAGCTTGAAAATGGTACAATTCGGAAGAAATCCAGCTAGCGAATGATGAGTTTGATACTCTTCGAGAGGACTATGATTTGGAGATCATGCCAAGGAAGTCAAAAGTTGCATGGGCAGATTTAGTAGGGTTTGAGCAAGAGGAAGGTAATGGCTTTCACATTTTTGATAACCCTCTCTTTATAATGGATACAGAGTCAATTTTTGATAATCCTCTCTTAGTTGTAGCAATGCATTATGTGACAACATCAAGATATGGGATCCAAGAGCAGTTCCACAAATTGACTTAGATCGTGGTTCTCACTTTGTCAGTGTAACAGAATCATATCATGAGGAAGTACTGAACCTTATGGTTGGTAATCCTCCTGGAAGACCACCGGATATGGAATGTGCAAATGAGGAGACAGATGAGATTGCATTTGGAGTGAGATGACATTAGGAGGCAACTCCATTCCTAACTACATGAGGAATTGGAAGGTAACTTGGGTATGATGTTTGATGATTTCAGTTGAGGGTAATTTCCTTGTTGGTACTCGCTTTGAGTTGCATCATGCTTGCATGAAGTTTTGTCTCAAGTTTTGGAGTTGGCCAACAAGTGGGACATTTCACAAATTATCCGAGTTAATGAGTTGTAATTCATGCCCATCATATTTAGTTGGAGATGAAGTTTCTGCACAGGACGTGATGGTTCATGGTGACTTCAAGCTCTTTGACATTAAGAAGTTATCAATATGTGGTTTTGTAGTTGCTGGAAATTTCATTACAACAACAAAGAAAGGAGGTTTCAAGCTTGTTACTTATGAAGCTTTGAAGGAAGGACATAGACATGACATCTACATGTGTGACAATCCATCTCTTGGATTGGGTGATGTTCTAACTAATTCTAAACCTTCTTTGGGGTTGGTTTTGAAGACAACAATTACTTCGTGTCCCTAGTTGTCGATGCTTTCATGGATGGGTTATAAGAGATTATCAAAGAAGTTACAAACTACCATGGTGAGCAAGATGTTATGGATGGCACTTGGAGTTATGATGTGTATTTTTCTAGGTATGTTGGAGTTCATTCTTTGTTGGGTATCCATGTTTGGGAATAACAACAAGGATTGGCGAAGCTTATGGGGAATGGTAGGAATGATCCTTGGAGGGATAAGTATCTAAATTTTAGAATTTATAATGTTGTTCCTTTCCTTATCAGACATTGATTCTAATTGTTCACCTACCAATGGATTGGAGAGAGATTTTAAGTAAGGATTGGAGCAATGAACAAATGGTTACTCTTGGGAGTGTTCCATGGCAAGGAATGGGTCAAATTTTTAGTCTTGAGCTTGCTATTTGGTTGTAGGCCAGACACCACACATCTTGGTTTTCTCTCATTCAAGAGAGTTGGCACATTATTTCTTGTCAAGGAAGTAAAGGGTTTCAGTTGGAGAAATAATACTCATTTCACATGATTATACTGGGGAACTCCATTAGTACTGTTGTTGTCCCTTGTGTAGAGTGCTAAAATCATATTGTACTTCGTTGATTTTAGTTTTGAACAATAGTGGCTATTTGTTTCTTTAGACCTTCCTAAATCTAAGAGTTCATCTTATGAAGATTTGTGACGTAAACTTTGATAGTTTACTCACGGTGTTGGTCCAGGACAGTGGACTTCCACCTGCTTTGGTTCATCATTCAGAGACCCTTGGAGTTAGGACAGTAAGAGATTTCACAAGTCCTATTGATTATATCAGAACAGTTCAAAGGAGGCATATTACATCCAAGTAGTGCTTGGGTGATTTTAAAGAATTCTTGTAAGGGATTGTTTCCCTTTTTGCAAGAAGTGTGAAGAAGGTTATGATTGTAGTTATGACACAACATGACACATTGTATTTAGGGGTTCATAAACCTCATAGATTGATTTGGGATCCTGAAGTAACAATATTTAGGATGGATCTGATGGTTGTGTTTGGCAAATTGCTTGAGGGCAAGCAATTTTGAGGAGGGCGGACTGTAATGTCCCCTTTTTGGTGCATAGACCTTTTGTGTGCATTATGCTTGCTCCTAGTCCTCCGTAGGCTATTCATCATGTTTGAGAGAACTCCAATGTTCACGGAATGGTTGTGGATCAATTTTTTAGAGCAGTTGATGTTGGCATTGATCTCGGTTGGTGTTCAGGGTCACAATGATGCTTTCAGAAGCATTTTTAGCTTCTCGGATTGCTCTCCAAACTTCTTGGAGAAGTCGTCTATTTATAGTAAGTCACCTCGATGGCGTCACATTTCATTCCAAACCTTCCAGAGTATGTTGGTATGGTTTATTTTGCATTTTACTTCAATTTGGGATTTTCCACAAATTTGGTGATTAAATGAGCTATTTAATTAATGATATCACTTAAGTCACCCAAGGTTGGGAATATTTAAAAAGTGACTTAAGTGTTATAGCTCGTTGGAAAGGGGAAATGATTTATAATTCTTTGGGCACATAAAAGTGGGCACCATTACTCAGGAGAAGAGAAATTATTTGAGTTGGAGTGAAAAGATTATTTTTCCCAAGAAATAATTATTTTTGTGTGTAATTCAAAAAGTGTCTATATAAAGGAATTGAGAGCTCATTTGCTTCTTTATGCTATCGATTTGTTATTGTTATGCTGCTGGATTGAACCTACGTGTTCTTCCATTCCTTCTTGCGGATGAAAACCCTCTTAGAGAAGATCAATTTTGGTGGTGAAAGGTCCACCCTAGCTAGTTTAAGGTGATTTCACCCAGAAATCACACAGGGCTGAATGGAGTATGATGTTTTATTAAAGTTTTGGGGTTGAAAAGGTTTATTTTCATTTGTGATGGGTTTTGATGTGGGTTTTAAGTAGATTTTGGGAGTTTAATACAAGTTTGTTGCTCACCATTATTGGGTGTACCTCTTTAGGCCATACCATTGCATGAGGATGTCTTGTTTTATAGGGTGTGATCATTGGTGTTGGTTGCAGAATATGTTTGGATAATACTTGCTATGGGTGAGTATGTATTTCTATTCATTTTCCTCTAAGTTTGATGCAAATTTGAGAGAGTTTAGCAGGTCATACTAGATGGATTGGATCGTACCAGCATGAGGATGGGGCGTGAGAATCCTAAGGTGAATCACCTATGTTTGGTTGAAGCTATCACTTGGGTTTGAGTCTTCTTTGATATTAGATGATATTTCCATGAGTTAGAAGGTGGATCAGAGGGTGTTGGAGCTGAAATGGAGTGTTATGCTTGGCTTTTATAAGATATTGCGAACTTATGATCAACTACAACAGAACTATAAAGTCATCAAACAAACTTCCCTTCTACAATTTCTCTTGTGGGGTATATTTATGGTGATTCCAGGACTATATTTGCATGCTTCTTTTATGATTTCTTCGAGTTGTCTATGCTCTAACTGATTTGTAGCTGTGAAAATTATGTAAATCAGGGGTATTAGTTTTAGTTTGCAGCTTATACATTTCATTGTAATCTTTAATCATGTTGCAAACACTTGTAACCCCTAGATGGTTTAACCGCCAGTGTGGATAATGATATTTTGTTTCTTTCTTGGCTTTCATGCTGATTAAGCGGATGTGCTTAGTTCTTTCTTTGTTATTCTCCCACTGAATAAGTGGATGCCCGCTGAATAAGCAGAAGAATGTAATTGGTTTTATTTGCAAGGCATTTATTTGATAAGCCAAAGCACTATATGATCTCACCTCGCCCATCTTGGGAACTTGGTGATCACAAAGTGTGTAGGTGCATATTTGGTTGCATTCATTGTTCTAACACTGCTATTAAAATTGTTAAATTTTGAAAAAAAATTGACGCATCACATTACATTCGATAGAGTTAAGAGTTTAGGAACTAAAATAATTATAAAAAATAATAAATTTTGGCAAGTTGGTTGCTTTTTAAAATTTTAGACTTCTTCCCTTTCATGCATTTCAGTGAGTCGACATTTCTAAGAACTTTTGAACTACTTCGTTAGTGAATTAAATCCTCTACAAACCTTTGAACTCTTCGTCGGTGTTTTTCTCGGTTCTTGAACTTGAAATTTTGGCAAATCAAAACTTTCATGAACCTGTGAACTTTGTCTTTAACACTTCTCCTGGTTCAGGAACTTAGATATTCGCCAAAACATTTGGACCAAGTCTTTAAGTGCTTTGAAACACCTCTCAACAAAGGCAAGGTTCATCAAAAATCTCTTTCGGTGAAAAGCTAGGTTCATGAACTTCAAAAATTGCTGGAAAAGAAGAGTGATAAGCTCTGTCAAGAAAAACCAAGGTTCTTGAACTTAGCAAATTTCTAACAACTAAATAGCAAATAAAGCTTTTGGCAAAGCAGTAAGTTCTTGAACTTTTGAACTGGTCTAAAACTTAGTTAAATGTGCCCCAAACTTTGTGAAACTGAAACTTAACCAAATTTTCCCCAAACTTTGCCAAACTAAAACTTAATTAAATTTGGCCCAAGCTTGACTAATTTGAATCATAAAATTCTCCTCAAACCAACTATCAAAAACAAACACAAGAATAACTGAAACCTAAAATATTTTTTGGTTGATACAAGATTGCTCGTGGACCCAGATGCTCCTGCACTGGACATGTCGGGTGAGTGAAATGTTTCATGAGTGTGAAGCTATGAACATTTGAAGGTGCTTGGGATGGTGATCCCATGCTTGTTCTTTATCCAAACTTTTTCTTTATTCACTTGATCTCTTTTCTTCACCCCATGCTGAATTTCTCCAACTCCACCTTCCCTTCCTTTTCCTTTCTTGTTCTTTATCTTCAACTTGTAGATTGTCACTGCTTATCTGTCCTTTACAAAAAGGATGCAAATTTGTTCCATGTCCTCCATGAGGAAATTTCAAGTTTCCAACCTGTGTCTTTTGTTGTTTCCCCTCGGATCCTCATTTTCCTGGTAATTACTTGTGTTCTTCATGCCCTTCTTTAATTCTTTATGCAGCTGATCAACAAAATCAACACTGTTTTCTTTATCCTCAATTGTATTTCCCTTCCCAAGAACTTCCTTTGAACTGCTGTCAACCTCTTTTACAATTTTTATCACCTATTTTTCTGAATTGAAACAATTATGGTACTAATACCCTTTACTTCTCTTTCCTTTTCTTTCAATGAACTCAAAGTATATTTTTGCCCATCCTTTATAATAGTATACAAATTTTTCCTTCCATCATAAATAGGCTCTTTGTCAAATTGCCAAGGCCTTCCCAACAAAACATGACATTCATTCATTGACATAACATCACATACAACTTCATCTTTGTATGACCCAATCTAAAAACTCACCAAACATTATTCTTTCACCACCAATTCATGTTCTTTTTTCATCCATGTAACTTAATACGGATTAGGATGTTTACTCTTCTTCAAGCCTAGATTTTCTACCATTTCATCATAAACTAGGTTATCAGTGCTACCACTATCTATAATTACTTTACAATGCCTACCTCCTAATTTGCATACAGTTCAAAAAAGATTCCTTCTCTGAGATGGTTCATCCTCTATCATGCCTAGTTCCAGTAATTCTCTATTGAACATAAGAGATTCTCCTTCCTCTAGTTCTTCCACTTGTTTTTGTGATGCTATACTTTGTTCCTCCTCTTGTGCTATGTGATTTCTTGCAACAATTCTCTTGCTATTTTCCTACTGTAATTGTGGGCACTCAAAAGCTCTATGACCAACTTCTTCACACTTGTAACATACTTCCAAAAAATCCTTTGCTACTGATGGCACGTTGTCTTGTTGGATCTTCCTTTCCTCTTGCTCCTTGACTTGATTCATTGTTCCATTTAGGACTTGCTTCTTCTCCATGAATTTGTTTTCCTTACTGCTACTTGTTTGTCCTCTCATCTAAGAATTTTCCTCTTCCTCTTAAACTATTATGTTGCCTTCTATCTTTTCTTCTGCCTTCAAAGCATATTGGTAAGCATCCTCAACTATAGAAATTTTGAGCATACTCATCCATTTCATGATGTATAGATCCGATTACCATCTTATAGAATTCTTATGTATAATCTTTTACACTCATATATATATATATAGCGGAGCTTTCTAAATAACTTTAGTTCATAATCTCCAGGAATAAACTTGGCCTTTAACTTGGTAACCATTTGATTCCATTGGGTTATTCTCATTTCTCCATTCGCTACATTTTCTCTATGCAACTCTCTCCATCAAAGGATAATATGTCCTTTAAGTTTTGTCTATGCCAATCTTACCCGCTGTGTGTCACAAATATTTTCAAATTTAAAATACTCTTCTAATTCACCAATCCAATCTATTGACTCCTCATGGTTCAATGTACCTAAAAAATTTGGAACCTCCTTTTGTTACCTCCACTAATTATGGCAAGAGCTCTCAGAAAATGTTCTTCTCCTGCATCTACTAGTTGTTCATTTTCTCTTTCTTGTTCTTCATCTACAATTTCTTTACCATTTTGCATATTCATCTTCATGTCCTAGATTTCTTCTTAGACCTGCAACTAAGGCTATTATCTTATTTCTCATATCAGTTCAAAATTGTTCAAGCATCTCCTCCGTTCTGGGAGCTCTCCTTCTTAGGAGCATTAGCAAAATTTTCTCAACAATTCTAAATGTTACCTCTATTGTTTTCTACCCACGTATTGTGGAAAAACAAGAACTTATCCTCTCATGATTTCAATGTCCCTCTCAGCCCTCTGCAATTGTGGGATTCCTCCTCACGCACCCGCAACAAATCTCTAGAGCCTTTGAGACACTTTCACCACTTCAAACTCTCTATAACCTCTTCAACTCCTGCCAACAATAATCATGCTTTGATACCATTTGATGTAGTCTAGAAATGGGAGACTTATCAAATAGCTAAATCTAGCAGCTAATGACACCAACTTTCTACAACAATAAAAAATTCATATCTACATTTTATTACATATCAAAAAACTTATATTTATTATAGCCAGCATAGGAGTACAATCTACACAATATTAATTAGTCGACCCTTCTTCAAAAACAAAAACAAAAAACTACTTCTCTAAAACAACTCCCCCATCAGAATATATAACCTCCTTTTATACTTGAAAGTTCAAGAAGTTGAACCATTGCCCAACATGGACAGTTATAGAACCGAATGGTCAAAATGCCTGAAGCCTAGTGGAAATAACACATTTCGGGGACTTTAATGGTTCATGAACTTGTACTAAATTTGAAACATGACACAGGTACAGTCATGGATGAGTCAGCTTTGACGTAACACATGGACCCTCTCCTTGCTTCTGGCAACCTCCAATTCACTCTCGCTCTCATGGCAGAAGCCAATCAAGCGGGGGCGAGACCTTAGGGCTATCCTATTCGTTTGGGAGCAGGACATCGTGAAGAGCAGCTGGCCTGATAAGGGGCATGTTGTTTTAGATTTGCCTAATTATTTCTATGGCATTTGTAGTTGAGGTAATGATATAACCCTAAGGGTCACTTGTGATTTGTCTTCTATTGGGGTTTCTAGTGTTCCAGCATCTTGATGGGTGTCTATTATAGTCATTGACGCGTCTTGTTTGTCGTAGTCTTTCTTCTATGGCTTGAACACATTGTTGTATTTGTTCCCTATGTCGAATCAACCTAAGCACGTGATCTTGTTCTTCTCAATTTTGTTGTACTATTTGTGGCCTAAGGTGTAACTCTTCGATCTCCTCGAGGATCACCCTCACCCACTCACCTCTGATTCTAAGGCACATTTGAAGGCTTGAACTTAGAGAGTGAATTTGAGATGACCTAGAGTTTACTCTTAGATTTAGTGGTGTTAACTAAGGGTTTCAAGTTGTTTTGTTGAGTTGGTTGACCTTGTGATGAAATCAAGATGTTTTGACTTGTGTTAGGTTTGTGTTGATCTGTGTTGACCTCGTGATGAAATCGAGGGTTTGTGAACTTGTTTTGCTTTTATATTTTCTATTATTTTTGTATTTTGTGGATTCTTGTATGAAATGCAAACTACAATGTATGCAAACAACTTTTATTCTTTTTCACCAATATTTGAAATAAAATGAACTAATTAAACTATGAATTGAAATATGAATGCAAGCTACAATGAAATTAGCTAATGCAATTACTCCATTTTTTTGTATTTTTCGAGATCAGTTTTGGGCTACTCTATGAATTGAAATGAAATGCTTGAAATAAAGCTAATCTAAATTGCAATTAAACTACTCAAAATAAGCTAATCTAACAATCTAAACTAACCTATCAAGGAATTTGCAATAACAAGATTACTATTCCAAGAGCAAGATTGATTATCTAATTACTACTAAAAAGCATGAAGAAACTAGAATATGAGACGTGTGAGCCTCCACTACCCTAAAGAATCCCTGTGTATGGTAACCTCCTTGTCCTCCTGTAGCAGCGGGGTCATCCTCTTGGTGGCAAGTGGGATGGAGAAGCAAATGAAAGAGCTTTGAAAGCTTTAATTGAGCCCAATTGAGAGCTAAGAGCACTACGGCTTGATAAATGATGAGCGTAACAATACTATGAAGCCTTTGAAGGTTTGGAAAAACAAAAACAATAAGTAAAAGGCACTCAAGTCCTGTAGCGAGCATAAGCATGCTAAAGGGAGAGCAAACACAAAGCAAGAGATTGATTGCAGCAATGAATTTGCCTCCTATGGGAAAACTTTGGAGCTTTGTAATTGTTGTCACGTGAAATTGCACCCTACTTGGAGCCTGTCCAAGAATTCCAATGACACAATGGGACTGATCTCAAGGTGTGGGACTTTGCAATTGAGATCATACCTCCAGAGAAGATTGGTTCTTCTTTTTGGACTTAAGGTCTGGAGAATTCAACTAAACCTACGCTAATGATCACCAGGGAAAAGAGATAGAAGGAATGCAGAAAAGGAAATGGTGATGCACCAAGATTTAGGATGTTTGAATGCAACTGACTTGTGAACTTTGTCTTCAACATTTCTCCTCGTTAAGGAACTTAGATATTCACCAAAACATTTAGAACAAGCCTTTCAGCAAAGGCAAGATTCGTCGACAAGCTCTTTCGGTGAAAAGCTAGGTTCATGAACTTAAAAAAATGTTGAAAAAGAAGAGCAATAAGCTTTGTTGATGAAAAGATAGGTTTTTGAACTTAGCAAATTGTTGAAAAGTGTCAGTAAATGAAGTTTACGTTAAAGCAGTAAGTTCTTGAACTTCTGAAATGGTCAAAAACTTAATCAAATGTGCCCCAAACTTCGCCAAACTAAAACTTAACCAAATTTGCCCCAAACTTGACTGCTTTGGATCATAAAATTCTTCTAAAACCAATTATAAAAAACAAACACAAGAACTGAAACTTGAAATATTTTTTGGTTGATACAAGATTACTCGTGAACCCGGTGCTCGTGCATCACTTACCTGACAACCAATTGTGTAAATGCAACTTAATGTACAATCTATAAACTAGTTTGTCAACTAATGAGCCTTTGTTAAATCATTCAACCTAGTCTATTTGTATTCCAAGGTGCTCTGGCAAATTAGGTGGACAAATTCTTCTTGTTTGATCATGTGAATCCACATTCTTATAACATATTATACATTGTCATGTCCCTATACTAATGATTTATAACTGAATTGATTATGCATTATTCATTCAAATTGAAGATATGAATAACATTAAAATATTGATTCGTATCGGGTAAATCAGAGATAGGACGAGTGGCAGGTGCTCAAGCGTGTGATTGGTCAGTTTTTTGGCTAAGTCCCATTTCCTGGAGAATGTGGAGTGTGCTGGTGACATAATAGGAAGTAATTATCTGTAACTCCCTCATCATTTGAAGTTAAGGCGGTTTCCTTCTTATTGTGCTTAGCTCTTGGTTTTGGCTCAGAATGCTCTATATGGTGATTCCACCTTCGTTGATAATCATACATCTTCTTCCTGCAAGCTACCTAGACTACGGTGGCATGGAATCTCCAATTCGCCTTACTACGAAAGTTAGACAAATGGCTTTTAAGGGAGAAATCATAGAGCAAAGGCTTAATAGGGTCCTCAAGGAAAATGATGATTTCTCTGTTAAGGCCACGAAGCTCATCTTAGGAAAGAGTTTTGTCTCTGGAGGAGAAAGATATCGTGTAGACTCAAATATCTCTTCCAGGGTGGTAGCGGCGCTGTTGGATGTTTCTACACCCAAGGATGAGGTGAAGCTTCTGGTGTAGTGTCTTTTCAAGGCTACATTTCTAGAGGGGCTAGATGAGGTGCTCGCGGAGACTGAAAGAGGAGGGCTTCCGAGGCCAAAAGATTTATTTAAAGCCAATAAGCCTGGGGTCGTGGTAGAGTATTTTCCTTGCATTCTTGGCATCAGAGGAGCAGAGTTGGTTGCGCATAGGAGCAGGGTTCGCAAAGGGAGGGATTTTCTGAAGAAAATGTTTAACATAACTCCAACTGAAGGCTTCGACTGGGTCAAGGATTTTCGTGACTACCTCTTTGAGGAAGGCAAGCTTTGAGAAACCCTTGTTGGATTATGGATTGTGGTAGTCAATTTTTCCCTATGCAGGTGGTGTCCTTGTTTTATTTATTTTGTTTTAATTTGATTTAATGATGAAAGGAGTGACATAAGTTAGATAGTCTTGTATAGTTTCTGTATATCTCTATTATTACTAGCAGTATGGAAGTTTGGGTCAGAGTCGGGGCAAGCCTCCTAAGTCATATGTTTCAGTTTCAGTCAGTTTTTTGCTATGGGTGGCCCTACGTGGCTTTGGATGTCAGTCTTGCATGACCCCTTGCTCTCTTAGTTTAGTCTGGATAGATTAAAAGTCTAAACTTGTCATGGTGGCTTATGCTGTATTTTTTTGGAAACCTTTTATATAATATAACTTCTCTTACTGATAAAAAAAATATTGATCTGTAAAGCAATATTATAAATTAATATAAATATAATATATTTATTTAAAATATATTATTAAATATAAATATAAATATTCATAAAATATAAATATCAAAATAAAATATTATATAATAACAATACATAATTATAAATATTAATAATTAAATATTATCATAATATATATTATTATATTATAATAAATATAAATTAAATATTATAAGATATATTATGCATTGAATATATCCTATAAAGAATATAAGTAGTGAGGCTGCAGTGATTACCAAGAAATGTTTAAAGCAACGATTAAAATAAAAGACACAGTCAGCAACATCAACGGAGGAACAAGCAAAGGCAGCAGGAGGTAATATTTACCGTTAACCAATAATAAGTAATTCACACAAAGGGTAGCGCTAGTTTAACAAGACATGAATTAAAGTTAGAAATGGTACGATCCCCATTTGTTAATATGATTTAGAAAGGATGTGATCTCCAAGTTGGAAAGCCATGTAACCTTTCACAAAAGAAAACAACTTTACGATATTTGAAAGGAACTTCTCCCTCTCTCAAAAGGCATCGATAGGAGAATAGATATTTGAAAATAAAATATATTTGATATATTGGTCAAGTGAACAGTCTTGTATGAAGAAAGAAATAATATATATGGTCAAGGTATAACATGAGAATTGAGGAATAAATATACTATCCAATCAAGAGGAAGGATCATTTCATCATGAAGCAAGCAAGACATTTTATGAATTAAGATTTCATATAGAATTGGATACACCAGTAGATATACAAGAAGGAATATAAGAATAATATATATATATATATATATATATATATATATATATATATATTCAGATCTGCATAAAAAGAATAATAAATATTCAATCAAGAGAAAAGGAATATAGAGATGGAAAGATAAGAAGGATGATACAAGAATATAAATTAGTCACCCCCCCCCCCCCCCCACACACATATAGCAGCAGATTGGAATTACCAATCAATCAAGTCATACAAGCAATTGTGATACAACAAGAGGATATATTGCCATCCCCAAACTAAACTATATTTATTGACCAAGAGAGATGATAGGTAGGAAGTATGCCCTCCATCATGCTCTCATCAAGTTATATTAAAGAGATGATAGGTAGGAAGAATGCCCTCCATCATGCTCTCATCGAGTTATATTAAAGAGATGATAGGTTGGAAGAATGCCCTCCATCATGCTCTCATCGAGTTATGTTAAAGAGATGATAGGTAGGAAGAATGCCCTCCATCATGCTCTCATCAAGTTATGTTAAAGAGATGATAGGTAGGAAGAATGCCCTCCATCATGCTCTCATCAACTTATGTTAAAGAGATGATAGGTAGGAAGAATGCCCTCCATCATGCTCTCATCAACTTATGTTAAAGAGATGATAGGTAGGAAGAATGCCCTCCATCATGCTCTCATCAAGTTATGTTAAAGAGATGATAGGTAGGAAGAATGCCCTCCATCATGCTCTCATCAAGTTATGTTAAAGAGATGATAGGTAGGAAGAATGCCCTCCATCATACTCTCATCAAGTTATGTTAAAGAGATGATAGGTAGGAAGAAAGCCCTCCACCATGCTCTCATCAAGTTATGTTAAAGAGATGATAGGTAGGAAGAATGCCCTCCATCATGCTCTCATCAAGTTATGTTGAAGAGATGATAGGTAGGAAGAATGCCCTCCATCATGCTCTCACCAAGTTATGTTAAATGGATGATAGGTAGGCAACATGCCCTCCATCATACCCTCATCAAGAGATGATAGGTGGGAAGCGTGCCCTCCATCACACTCTAACTTGCAAATATTCCTATGGGACCTATCATGGGATCGACTTGAGGATTGGGTAACTATGTGTTGAACTAAATATTGTTTATGCTATATCATTAGTTATGTAATGATGTATTGATTTCATTACTATATTCTAATTTATTGATCTCTAATATTACTAATGTTCCTTTCTAGTAGTTATTCTTGTGTGCAGGCTAAGAAATCAAGAATATCCTAAAAGGGGACATTACAAGTGGTATCAGAACAGTCTTCCTGCCATCCTATGAATGATAGTTGTTACATAAGCTTATGCTAAGTTATATTGTGGGCCCATAACCCACAAATCCTAGGATCATTCTCCACGTTATCTTATCATTGTTCATTGATTATTCTACAACTTGCTCAGCAATCAAAGTCTTACTTGAATTTATCTTCTCTACAAGATCATTAGATTCGTCTTTTAAAATTTTCATCAATAATGTTTCATTTCTCCAATCTTGGATTCTCAATACTCCCAAATTTCTTCTTTAACATTGAAAAGATTTTTCCTTCTTGCATTCACTTGATTAACTACATATTCATCTATAACACTTGTATTACCTCAATCACATTACTATTCAAAATAAAATAAAAGCCTACCAAATCTTCTTTGATAATAAATTTTCTCTTCATGACATTATATAATCAATTACTCCTCAAGAACATGACTCTTCTCAATTTTGAGGTCAATCACATATCAAAAGGTAAGACTAAAATATGACAAGTACAAGACTGAATTCCATAGTCAAAGATCAAGATGTCTTCATCATTCATTGGAATCTTGGAATCTCAATACTCTCAAAATCTTCTTTAGCATTGAAAATATTTTCATTATCTAAAACCACATCATCTATGATACTTACATCACGTCATTGTTATTCAAAACATCGAACAAATGCTTACCTATACATTTGTCTTTCATTAGACCTTTCAAATTTTCTTTGGTCACGAATTCTCTTTCAGGGATTCATTAGACCTTTCAAATTTTCTTTGGTCACAAATTCTCTTTCAGGGAATCACAATCATTTTCTCTTCACTAAAGCATGTTCATTTTGAATCAAAACCATGACTTTGTCTCAACACATCGAAAGGTAGACGTTAAAAAGTGCAAGGTACTAAAAGAACTTGTTGCGATTGCTTGAGGACAAGCAATCTTGAGTGGGAGGGTTGTCATGTCCCTATACTAATGATTTACAACTGAATCGATTATGCATTATTCATTCAAATTGAAGATATGAATAACATTAAAATATTGATCCTTAAAGCAATATTATCTATTAATATAAATATAATATATTTATTTAAAATATTTTATTAAATATAAATAACAGATATAATTATTAAAATAAATATAAATATCAAAATAAAATATTATATAATAACAATACATAATTATAAATATTAATAATTAAATATTATCATAATATATATTATTATATTATAATGAATATAAATTAAATATTATAAGATATATTATGCATTGAATATATCCTACAAAGAATATAAGTAGTGAGGTTGCAGTGATTACCAAGAAATGTTTAAAGCAACGATTAAAATAAAAGACAAAGTCAACAGCATCAGCGGAAGAACAAGCAAAGGCAACAGGCAACGATAATGTAATATTTACCATTAACTAATAGTAAGTAATTCACACAAAGGGTAGGGCTAGTTTAACAAGATAGGAATTAAAGTTAGAAATGGTATGATCCCCGTTTGTAAATATGATTTAGAAAGGATGCGATCTCCAAGTTGGAAAGCCATGTAACCTTTCACAAAAGAAAATAGCTTTAGGATATTTAAAAGGAATTCCTCCCTCTCTCAAAAGGCATCGATAGGAGAATAGATATTTCAACATAAAATATATTTGATATATTAGTCAAGTGAATAGTCTTGTATGAAGAAAGAAATAATATATATGGTTAAGGTATAACATGAGAATTGACGAATAGATATACCATTCAATCTAGAGAAAAGGAATATAGAGATGGAAAGATAAGAAGGATGATACAAGAATATAAATCAGTCACCCTCACACACACACACACACACACATATAGTAGTAGATTGGAATTATCAATCAATCAAGTCATACAAGCAATTGTGGCACAACAAGAGGATATATTGCCATCCTTGAACTAAACTATATTTATTGACCAAGAGAGATGATAGGTAGGAAGTATGCCCTCCATCATGCTCTCATCCAGATATATTAAAGAGATGGTAGGTAGGAAGAATGTCCTCCATCATGCTCTCATCGAGTTATGTTAAAGAGATGATAGGTAGGAAGAATGCCCTCCATCATGCTCCCATCAAGTTATGTTAAAGAGATGATAGGTAGGAAGAATGCCCTCCATCATGCTCTCATCAAGTTATGTTAAAGAGATGATAGGTAGGAAGAATGCCCTCCATCATGCTCTCATCAAGTTATGTTAAAGAGATGATAGGTAGGAAGAATGCCCTCCATCATGCTCTCATCAAGTTATGTTAAAAGGATGATAGGTAGGAAGCATGCCCTCCATCATACCCTCATTAAGAGATGATAGGTAGGAATTGTGCCCTCCATCATGCTCTTGTCAAGATGTGATAGGTAGGAAGTGTGCCCTCCTTCACGCTCTAACTTGCGAATATTCCTATGGGACCTATCATGGGATTGACTTGAGGATTGGGTAACTATATGTTGAACTAAATATTGTTTATGCTATATCATTAGTTATGTTATGATGTATTGCTTTCATTACTATATTCTTGTGTGCAGGCTAAGTAATCAAGAAAATCCTAAAAGGGGACATTACATACATTGACACAATATCAACGAAGGACAACACATTCTTCACACTAGTTTCATGTGTTATATTATTTCATGGCCTACTTCTCCTATAAAGATTTTGTACAACAAGCACCAAATGGATTTAAACCTATATCCATTTGTGTTGGTTCATAACCTTGTTGCTACATGGAAGGTTGTCCTTCGATCTTAGAATAAAATTAGATCATCAGTATTAGAGCATGAAGGCTCAATCTCATGCAACTTGGTATTAGACACACTTGGCTAGGTTTTAGGCATTTTAGTGCCCATACTTCTATTATAGCCATTATGAAGATGCAAAGTCAAATGTTCTATAAATGAAGGAAATTATAGAATTATCTTTGAAAAGAAAAAAAATATGCACATTTGAAGATTAGGCTTCTTTGACATTAAAATAATTAGTTGCAAGACATGCAATTCACTCACAAAGCAACAATTCATTGATCTTTTCCTTAGTGGCTAAACTACAACCAAGGAAATAGATGTCTACAATGTGCAAGAGCTACATTGAGCTCTTTGTGCCATGTGATATTTCTTCATGCCCACTTTTATAGTTAAGGGCAAAGTTGAGGGGAGAAAGTTTCAAAATCTTCCTCCTTTGATTATGCACACACACACCAATGGCTATAAGGTCCAAACCTTAACTTAGGCCACCAATGTCACCAAGCCAATCTCAAATTGGTTGCAACCACATATCATCTATTATCGATTGTGCAAAGGATTCTTCAATAATCCATATTATGTTATATGATAAAGTGACTCCATTCTCTGCTCTCATATCAACATTAAGAGCAACACTTGCACCCAAGCACAAATAGCTCACAATACCTTTCATAGGTGATCCGCACAAACCATGGAGTCTATAAAAGTTGTGTAGGAACAACCATTTGTTCCTTGGGTGTATCTTTATAAAAGGCAAGCCTTAGTAGCTCTGCATTCATAAAAGGCAATGTCCACACAAACATCACAAGCTTACAGCTCTCAACAAGACTACAAGCACATAGAACATCCATAGCTTCACTCGAATGTTTTAGATCTTAGTTTGACTACACCAAAATTACACCACAATGGATAGCAACCACATTAAAATGCTTCTCAATAGTTATCTACCCAAACCTACACAACACAACTTTAGCATTTGTGCTAACAAGCAACTTCTTCACTTAACAACATTCTTTTAGGTCATTAGTTTTGACACTATGTATTGATGTACATTTTAGCTATTATGTATAGAGACAAGCTTCTCTCGACAAGGATGAATGGTTCAACAACACCCCCTCCTTTCAACATCAGAGTATAGGGACAAGCTTCTTGTTGTTAAGGGCTATAAGACACCCCTACTTTTGACAAATCAGGGACCCTTTACTTTATAGAGTCTTGTTAAGTCTTATTACATTTCTAGTATCTCTCTTGTCACCTTGTGCTTGCATCATTTATCTTTGTGAAATGGTTTTGTCACCTCTCCCAATTGCCACTTAATTGCACTTTATTGATGCATCATAGTCACATTTCACATTATTGTTGCAGGTTACATTTTTTATGCATTTTGTCACCTCTGTGTCTCTTGTTGAATGTTTTACTTTGTTGTCATGTCACATTATTTTGCTTATCACATTTTGTAGTTGGCAAATTATTGTTTGTTGCATTTTATTTTATTTGCCAATCTCATTGTTGTTGCAAGTTGTGCTCCGTTATCACGTCGTACTTTCACTGCATATCGCATCTTGTTGTTGCAACTTTCTTTTGGTTTGCATTTGAGTTCGCTAGTTGCACTCTTGTTGCATGTGGTCTTTGTTACAATTTTGTCACCTTGTCGTATGTTGTTGCTGGTATCTTAATCTTCTTTGTGTGTGCGAATGTGTGGTGCCACAAAATTGGTTTTCTTTATTGTATTTAAGCGTAAAAATTTATATTCGGGCAAATGATTTGAAATTGGTATTTCAATTTTAAACAACTGAAATATTTTAAATAATTTTATGTTTAAAATTTGAAATTATTATTTAAGTTTCAATGCCATATATATATATTGATGAATAGGCAGCATCTATATTAATAAGAAAATAGAGTACACATATTCACAAAAAAAGATGGGTGGTAAAAAAGCACACCCCCAAGTCACATGGGCAGAGCCCAAAAAATCATAATGTCATGGCCTAAGCCCAGAACTAGAAAAACATGACAGAAACAGTATAAAAAAGAAGGGCATTAAGTGACCAGAGCAATGCCGGCAAATGGAGGATCCTTATCATCTGGGTTACCCCATATAGCAGCGGGGTCTGGGATGACGTCAAGAGGAGCCCAACCATTATCATCCTTTTCTTTTTCTACATCATTATCTTCACGGCGAGGTGAAAAATGCCAAATATTTGTGATAATTAAGATTTAAGTTTTAGCTGAAATTGAAAATTTGAATCCAAACTCAAATATAATGTAATCTTTTAAATTTTGGTTTTAAAAGCATTTTACATTTGCCTTGCATTTTATTTTAAACACACCTTACTATACATTCTATAAACTAGTCCGTCAACTAGTGAGCCTTTGTCACATCATTTGGCCTAGTCTGTTGTACTCCAAGGTACTCTAACAAATCAGGGGGATGCATTCTTCTTCCCTAATCATGATAACTTGCATTTTGCCCATCACTTCTATAATATATTATACATTCACACAATATAAATAAAGGACGACATATTCTTCACACTGGTTGCATGCTCTATTATTTCATGGCCTGCTTCTCCTATAAAACTTCTATATAACAAGCACTAAATGGATGTAAACCTATC
The DNA here is from genome assembly GCA_027924645.1 of Cunninghamia lanceolata. Taxonomy (NCBI): domain Eukaryota; kingdom Viridiplantae; phylum Streptophyta; class Pinopsida; order Cupressales; family Cupressaceae; genus Cunninghamia; species Cunninghamia lanceolata. The sequence continues at coordinate 13,381,826 of BSBN01000352.1, read as the reverse complement.
TTCATTATTGCTGCTTCATAACCCTTATTGCTACATGAAAAGTTGTCCTCTAATCTCACACTGAAATTAGATCAGCCCAGATTATACGTTAATCATACTCAATTGTACATCTATCCCAATACATGTATTACTCACTTGATTTTGATTATTTCCTTGTCTTGGGTCAATTTAATGAATGTGGGGTTAACCCTAAAATCTTAGAGCTAACTCTTCAAATTTAATATCTAAATTCTATTTCACATCTCTCATATCGTCTCACATTTGATCATTCTCTCCCATCCTTGAAGCATTTGAGGAGTAAGTAATAGCGAAACACTCAAATTGGTTTATTAAAAGGATTAATGGATTTGCATACATCATTCTAGGGTGATTGCTTGTTGTCTTTGATATTTTACACCCATTTTTTGGGGTTGACCAAGGTGAACATGTCTTGCAACATAACAACCACCCTTCCAAGATATTTTTAAATACCACCGATCTCAAGATACCAAAAAAGAGAATGATAGACATAGATCACTTAGGTGAGCTGCATAATAGATGCACACATTAAGCAAAGTCAAATTCACAAATAGAAGATGAATCCATGACAGTAAAATAGACCCAATAGTATGGACTTGTCTCATGACAAAGTAGAAGTACAATATAGGATCCAAAATATTTCACTAATAAAAAGGTCACTTTTACCAATCCAACAATAATCAAATTAAAAATTTTCATCAAACAACATTCATTCTTCAATCATAAAACTAAATATCCATATTACTTACATTTACTTTTCATACTTCAACATTTAATTTCAAAATAAATCCATAAAATTACAGACAACCTCTTAATTATGTCCATATCTACAGGAAGGGGCTGAAAGCCCCTAAACTTGTAAATAAAATTCAAAAAATTTCAAAAAATTAAATTTCTATAAATTGTTTTATTTTTTATTTTTATATTATTTTAAATTCTATTACATTATTTCTATTATACTAATTTCAATTTTTTCTTTAAAACAATATATTTTATTATAAAAGATAAAATAAAAAATGATGGGTAAATTTTATATTTGATATCTCAATACCTACTTTAGATATATTTTTAAAAATATAAATTTGCTAGTTATTAATCTAATCTTGCTTGATTTGCGTTGAGTTATAAACATTTGATTTAATTAGCCTAATCTTAGAAGTTTATTTCCCCACAATATTTTTAGCTCGATTTTAAAAAAAGAAAACATTCCGCCCACAGAAAAAGGAAGCGACGCCACTGAAACTCTTTCTGCGAAAATCACATGATAGTGTGAGTATCCCCTCCCTCCCCTCTCTTAGCTGCGAATGACAATTCCTTTACTCGATAGCATTTCACTACTCTTCAAGAACAGGGAAATGGGCATTTTGAACTAGCCATGGCTAACATAGGTAGATGAAAATGCAAATGCGTCCAAAGGAATCTGAATCGTAGTCTCTACAGTTAGTTGAATTGGAGGTGGAAGAGAAGAAGTAGATTAGAATGTTTCTCCGAGGGAAGAGGACAAGAATAGGAGAAGCGAGCAAGTGTGTAAAAGGCAAATGGAAACAACATTGCCACAGTAACATACTCCCAAGAACTGGCTACGGAGGGAGGGTTTCACCTTCGTTCCCAGCGCTATGGCCGGGCAATTGTGTTGTGAATAGAGTTAGCCATTATCGTCATCATCAGCAGTATGACGAGCAGTTGGCGTTGGCGTTGGGCTTTAGTCAAGGGCAGGCCAAGGCGAATGTGATGGGAGGGTGGCAATGTGAAGTTCAAATGCAAAGCCAGAAGCGCAGCAAACATGTGAAAGCCGCGGCTAATTGCCCCCGCTGTGCAAAGCCACTCACCATTTACATGTCTGCTCCACCTTATCCCCATATTCCACTGCAGCTTTCCATATGGCCAGCCTACAACAAGGGGTTGGAAGCTGTAAACCTGTGTCCTAATTGCAAAATGGCTTATTATCTCCGGCCCTTTAAGTTGGCGCCCCTCCGCGGAAATTTCATTCAAGTGACTTCGTCGAATGACAAGGGAATTGAGGTTGAGGGTGATGGTGACGAAAACGAGGAGGAGAAGAGAAGAGGTAGGGATAGGGGCAGGATCGGCGATTTTCAAGTTTGTTTGTGGGAGAGATTGAGGTCGCAGTCACAAGGGGAGCCTCCAGAGCACTGGCAGCCCCCTGGTCTGGCCATACCGCCTGCTGTGGCCCTTCCACCTGCCTCCACCTCTGTTTCTGCTGCCCGAGGAGGCGGAGGAGGAGGAGGAGGAGGAGGAGGGGGAGAATCATCCTCTACAGATGCTTGGGGCGGTTTTAAACTTGGCAAAGATTTGCCAACTCCCAGACAAATCTGTAAGGGCCTCGACAAGTTCGTCGTTGGACAGGATCAGGCAAAAAAGGTTTCACCTTTCTATGCTCTCATTTTCAAATATTTAGAATTCAGCAAATTCAAAATTTACACAACCAGTGAAGCCTTTTGGTATACTACACATGCATTACCATTGCTAGAATAGTGGTTGTAATTTGGAATGAGAACTATTCATTGATCTTGTATTTTCGCGAAGAAGGGTCTTCAAGGAGACTCGAAATGTCGGATTTAAAAACATCTAACAGTGGTACCCAGATACATGATCTTATGTCTGTCTGTGAAAATTAAAAATCTTTAAATACACACTGCATTATTCTTTCTTGTGTCCTACCATTCAATATTAGAGACCCTGCTTGATAGTTCCAAAAAGAAGGATGATTTAATTGGACGATGATAATTGCAACACCAATGTTCTAGTTGCTGATGGTTACAACAAGATAAAAAAGAGTATCTCGCAGCGATAAACTTCAATCTGAATGTGAGATTACGGATTTTGGCAAGGCTTTCTAGCCCCTTCTAACAAGAAAATGTTTTTTTCTCAAGAGGTATGCTTAAACCTTTCCTTTGAAGCAAGGAGGGTCAGAGTGCCAGCTTACAGGCTTTGCATCTTATGCTAATTCAGCAGTGTGAGTCTCAGTATCTAGATGTCTTGATTCTTAAAGAATATTTTCTTAAACCTTTTTATGGTTAGGATTTCGTTCTATTCTTGTTCAAATTCCCCCTAGCAATTTTTGTTACTTAATTTCTCACATTATACCAAATTTGCTTTTGAGTATGTTGCAAATTCTTTTTAGCATCCAAGGTGAAAGTATTTGATCCATGAAACTGAATTGTTTCCAAATTTCCAGTACCACAACATTAGTGGTTGCTTGAAAGATCCCTGATGGATCCCTTTGCTGAAATGAAGTGCTGTTTTTTTGTGATTTAATTTGTTTTATGATTTTTATTATTTTTTTGTTTTCTTTCAGACTAGAGAAGAGATGCAGAAGGGGTTTCAGTTTTCTTGAGATGTGTATTTGCCAAGATGGCAAATAGAAATACATACAGCTGCAATCTCAAATAAAAATGGACTAAAAATAAATATTAACTGATAGAAAGATAACACATGAGAAATTGAGGCACATACCCATCAGATCTGTATTTTATATTCAATGGACGCTTGGTTTGCAACCCTACTTGCATACAAAGGCAATATTGGCCTAGAAGAGGCTATACATGCAACTGAGAATGAAGGATCTGAAGAATAAAGCTGATTTAGCACTGCTGCAAGCTTAGATCTGCAATAACATGCCCTGGAATCTGTCCAATGATGCACAAATGAAGACCCAGAGTAGGCCTCCCACAAACAAGAACTGGGTTGTCGTCCAATTCACCAAAATCCTTGAGAGTTTTCGTTCCCAAGAGTCTGAATGCTGCTGCCCCCTTCCACAGAGTTCAGAGCTGCCATGAAGCTTCAAAAGATATGCAAAAGATAGATCCAAAAAGCACTTCAAAGTCACTTTATTCCTTTCCCAAAGTGGGCGTCCACTTTAGGGTTCCAAAAGGCATCCAAAATAAAGAATCTTTGAAAGATTCTTTTATTCATGAAGTCTCCCAAGTTGGGCGCCCAAGTTGAGGGCCCAACTTCATTATTAAAAGACCACTTTTTAAACACAACATTGTGTCAACTAGGTGGGGGTCTTTTTAATAACTTATTAATATAAAGTGACATGTTATTCACTTTATTTTATTTTTATTTTTATTAAATATTAAAGCCACATTTTAATATTCAATAATTATTCCAATTCCATCACCTGGCTATCCTGAACTGAGAACTGCTGTAGCCCACGCCACTGGTGATGTCGCCACGTGTCATGCTAACTGACAGTGCCTCCCTAAAATGTAGGGATACCTCCTAAAAAATAGGAATTTGACCAAAACTCCAAAAATGCTCCTGGAGGTCCCCTGATGCCTCCTGGTCAACTCTCGGTCAAACCCTAAAAAATAGGAATCCTTCCTAAAAAATAGGAAACTGTCACAAACTGACTGGAAAGGCCCGTAAAGCTCTGTGCCAAGCTACACTACCTCTGGATAGGTCCCCTAACCACTCTGCTGACCTACGGGAACCCGGATGATAGGTCAACTCTCATGTCTCTGCTAGACAGCGCTAAAGAGGGGACATGACAGTCCTCCCCTCTCGAAGATGCTTGCCCACAAGCAACTGCAAGGTCGGATGCTGTAAAATGGACTCTCCCTCCCAAGTGGCGTCCTCTATAGGGAGTCCCCTCCAACGAATCAAGTACTCCCGAATCACCCTACTTCTCAGTCGTCGTTCCCTCTCCTCCAAGACCTCCTCAGGAACCAGAGTCAGCTTACCTTCCTCATCCAAGGGAGGTAAATCGGGTGATGCTACAATATGTTGCCCCAGTGCCTTTTTCAGGCAAGATACATAGAACACATTATGAATCCGACTGTCAGGTGGTAACTCAATCTCATAAGCAACCTCTCCCACACGCCTGAGAATCCGATATGGTCCGTAGAAGCGAGGCTTGAGCTTCTCAGCTCCACCCCCTTTAAGGGTGCTCTATCGGTAAGGTTGCAACCGCAGGAAAACCATGTCATCCACCTCAAATACTCTCTCAGTCCTATGCCGATCAGCGTAGACCTTCTGCTGATTCTGTGCCTGCTGAAGATTCTCCCTGAGAGATCTCATGATGTCCTGGTTCTCCTGTAACCAATCCTGTGCCAAGGGCACTCTGCTGTCACTTACAGCCAAATCAACAAAAGATAATGCCTCGTAACCATAGAGAGCTCTAAAAGGTGTCATAGCAATAGACATATGGTGTGCAGTATTATAGCAATACTCTCCTAGATATAGCCAACGCACCCATGCCTTCTGCTGTCCTGACACATAGCTGCGCAAATACCCCTCAACCCACTTATTAACAATCTCGGTCTGCCCATCTGTCTGTGGGTGGTAGCTGGTACTGGGTGTCAACTCCGTACCTGTGAGCCTGAAAAGTTCTTGCCAGAAAGAACTCATGAACCTACTATCCCTGTCACTCACTATGGTCTTGGGAAGACCGTGGAGCCTGAATATCTCTCTGAAAAATAACTCCGCCACCTGAGATGCTGTGAAATCAGCTGCAATAGGAAAGAAGTGGGCGTATTTAGTCAACCTGTCTACTACAACATAGATACAGTCTTTCCCCTGCACCCGAGGAAGACCTGTAATGAAATCCATGGAGATCCCTGACCACTTCTGCTCCGGTATAGGTAACGGCTGTAATAAACCAGCAGGGAAAGTATGCTCAGACTTATTCTGCTGGCACGTCAAACACTCACGAACATGACGTAAGATATCAGCTTTGAGACCCTTCCAAGAGAATCTCTCTCGAACCGCCCTGTAGGTCTTACCATAACCTGGGTGCCCTGCTGTCGGAGTATCATGATAAGCATGCATAATTTGTTCCTTCAACTGAGAACCAGGAACCAGATACACCCTTCCTTTGTAGTAGATGACTTCATCTACCACAGTGTACCTATCATCCAACACCAAACCATCCATGACCTCACAAGCATGCTGATTTTTGGAGTACTCAACTAAAAGTTGAGCCTTCCAATCTGCTGAAATCTCGCTCAATGAACATAGGGCAGCAAGTGATAGTTTTCTAGAAAGTGCATCAGCCACAGTATTATTCTTCCCCTTTATGAATTCGATGTCAAAATCATAAGCCTGAATCTTGCTCACCCATTTCTGCTGACGATCATTGAGCTCTGTCTGATCAAGAAAATATTTCAGACTGTTGTGGTCTGTCCTTACCACGAATTTGCTGCCAACAAGATACTGTCTGAACTTGGCTAATGCATGCATAATAGCCAACATTTCCTTATCATATGTAGAATACAACCTCTCATTCTCCCGCAGCTTCCGACTCTCAAAAGCAATGGGGTGTCGGTTCTGCATCAAAACCGCTCCTATGCCCAAACCGGAAGCATCACACTCAAGTACAAAGGGCTGCGAGAAGTCGGGAAGTGCTAAAACTGGGCAAGTACTCATAACCTCCTTGAGCCTGTCAAAGACTCCCTGTGCCTGCTCTGTCCATCTAAAAGCCCCTTTCTTTGTGAGGTCTGTCAAGGGAGCTGCCAACTCAGAGAAACCCCTCACAAATCGCCTGTAATAAGCACATAGACCAAGGAACCCTCGTAACTCAGTAATGTTCCGAGGGTGTGGCCAATCTCTAATTGCCTGAATCTTCTCCTCGTGCACCTTCACCCCATCAGCACTAATCACATGACCCAGATATAGGACCTCTCTAAGTCCAAACTCACATTTGGACAACTTAGCAAATAGAGACTGACTCTCCATGATGCTAAGTACCTCCTCAATATGTCTGAGATGGTCCTCCCAAGTACGACTGTAGATCAGAATATCGTCAAAGAACACTAGAACTGATTTCCTCAACTGCTTGTTGAAGAGATGGTTCATACATGACTGGAAGGTGGCTGGAGCATTGGTAAGGCCAAAAGGCATCACCAGGAACTCATAATGCCCATAGTGACAACGGAAGGCGGTCTTGTGTACATCCTCTGCTCGTACACGAATCTGATGATAGCCTGAACGAAGATCAATCTTAGAGAAGTAGATGGCTCCATGAAGCTCATCCAACAACTCATCAATGCGCGGAATACGGTATCTGTTCTTGATTGTCTTCTTGTTCAAGGCCCTGTAATCTATACACATCTGTAGAGTCCCATCCTTCTTCTTAACCAGAACTACAGAAGAAGCAAAGGGGCTAGAACTGGGGCGAATGAAACCCATATCTAATAGCTCATGAATAGTCTTCTCAATCTCATCCTTGTATGCCCTAGGATGACGATACGGGGTGGTGATCATTGGCTTAGCTCCATCCTCCATCTCTATCCCATGCTCAAACCCTCTATCCGGGGGTACACCAGGAGGTATGTCACCAAATACTCGGCCATGCCGATCCATCACTGTCTGTATGTCAACATGAAATGCTCTAGCATCCTGAGGAGTGGGTGTCTTGGATTTCACAAAACAACGTGTGGCCCAGAGCACATCATCATGTCTGATAATAGACTCCATCCTGCGAGAAGATACCTCCTTGGGTCCACCGTCAGAGGCTGCCCTCAAGATCACCTTCTTCCCGCCAGATAGGAACTCTAACTGCATGCGGTGGTGATCAATAATATATCTCCCAATACCCTGTAACCACTGCATACCCAAAATCACATCATAATCCTCTAAGGGTAGGATATAAAAGTCATCCGTCAAGGTAAAATCACCCATCTGAATGCTGAGCTGTGAGATCCTCCTAGTACAACCCAACACTGCACCATCTGCAACCTTAACTCCAAAACCCTCGAACACCTCAGACTGTAATCCACGCCTCTCCACCAATTTCTGATCAATAAAATTGTGCGTGGCTCCTGTGTCAACCAAACTCATGACTCGCTGTCCCTGTAAGGTTCCTTTCAACCGAAAGGCATGGAACCTGGGATAACTGGATAGGGTAGCCATAGTCACTTTGGCTGCCGCCGATGAATCAAGGATGTCTATCTCTAGCTGGGGTCGCTCCTGAATAACCTCCTCAGGGCTGTCCTCAATGTCGGTGTCTGGTATCTCCTTATCCCCAAGCTCAGATGTGACCTCAACCAAGTGAACTCTGCCCTTACCCATACAGCGGTGTCCGGGCTCCCAAGGCTCCTTGCAGGAGAAGCATAATTTCTTCCTCCTCAAATCATTCCGTGACTCCTGATCCATCGTAGGAGGTCTAGCTGACTGTCCATCTCTGAACTGTGGAGTATTGGCCTTCTGAAAAGGCCGTGATTCCCTGAATGGCCTCTTATCCGACTGATAAGTGGGAGTGGTGTCCAATCTCAAGGTCACATCAATGGCATCCTTAAGAGTGGCCGGCTGGAAGGCACGTACCAATCCCTTAAGCCTATCCTGTAACCCCTCAATGAATAACATCACGCTACGCCTCTGGGGCATATCAGGTACCATAACTGCAATACGCTGGAACTCATTAACATAAGCTTCAGCATGTCCTGTTTGTCTAAGATGTGCCAACTCCCTATAGTAGAGTTCTGTGTCCTTACGGTCAAACCGGGTAATGAGTCGTTCAGTGAACTCTGCATAGGAATGAATCAAGGCATGATCCTGGGTGACCAGTCCATGATGCCACCAATCATAGGCAACCCCATCTAAATGTAAGACAGCAAACTGGATAGCCTCACGCTCAGGCATGGGTCTCAAGGATAAATATATGTCCAGCTTGTGCACCCAAGCACGTGCACTCGTACTACCCGTACCATCATATGTAGCCAACGTGATCTTCCCAGTAGCTCTACTGAGGTCATAGTTCTGCTGCTGTGGTCTAGTGCCTCGGTCTCCTCTAAACCTGGTAGAATCTCTGCGCTGTGCACAATACTGTGGAAAAGGAAAGACATCTCGGACCTCAGGGGGTAAGGCTCTCCACTCAGCTGTAGCTGCCATGACTGAGTCCTGAAATTCCACCTCTGGTGGCTCTACCTGTGCTGGCCGTTCACCTGGTGCAAACTGAGGAAGTAAGGGTCTATCCCTGGCCTGTCCACGCCTAGGGGAATGATGGGAACTCCTAGCTGATGCGTGTGACCTGTGACTATGCTGGCTTCCCGCCACTGATACGAATCTGCTCCGTCTGCCTCTATCTAACTCCAATCGTTCCAAGGCATCCTGTATCCTGTCAAGGGTCTGAGCAATCCTAGGCTGAGTGTTGATGAGGGTTCTCATCATCTCTCTCTCTTCCTCATCCTGATCTCTCCTGGCATTTCTCTGTTCTTCAGCCATTACTGGTTCCTCTGCTGTACCAATCCCAAGCTCGTTTTGGGCTGTCCTGCGTGTGTAATACCTGTCTGTATGCATAGAAAGCAAATCTCTAAACCCCACAGGCTGGCAGGTCAAAGGTTCTGATACCACTGAAAGATCTCTGATGGATCCCTTTGCTGAAATGAAGTGCTATTTTTTTGTGATTTAATTTGTTTTATGATTTTTATTATTTTTTTGTTTTCTTTCAGACTAGAGAAGAGATGCAGAAGGGGTTTCAGTTTTCTTGAGATGTGTATTTGCCAAGATGGCAAATAGAAATACATACAGCTGCAATCTCAAATAAAAATAGACTAAAAATAAATATTAACTGATAGAAAGATAACACATGAGAAATTGAGGCACATACCCATCAGATCTGTATTTTATATTCAATGGACGCCTGGTTTGCAACCCTACTTGCATACAAAGGCAATATTGGCCTAGAAGAGGCTATACATGCAACTGAGAATGAAGGATCTGAAGAATAAAGCTGATTTAGCACTGCTGCAAGCTTAGATCTGCAATAACATGCCCTGGAATCTGTCCAATGATGCACAAATGAAGACCCAGAGTAGGCCTCCCACAAACAAGAACTGGGTTGTCGTCCAATTCACCAAAATCCTTGAGAGTTTTCGTTCCCAAGAGTCTGAATGCTGCTGCCCCCTTCCACAGAGTTCAGAGCTGCCATGAAGCTTCAAAAGATATGCAAAAGATAGATCCAAAAAGCACTTCAAAGTCACTTTATTCCTTTCCCAAAGTGGGCGTCCACTTTAGGGTTCCAAAAGGCATCCAAAATAAAGAATCTTTGAAAGATTCTTTTATTCATGAAGTCTCCCAAGTTGGGCGCCCAAGTTGAGGGCCCAACTTCATTATTAAAAGACCACTTTTAAACACAACATTGTGTCAACTAGGTGGGGGTCTTTTTAATAACTTATTAATATAAAGTGACATGTTATTCACTTTATTTTATTTTTATTTTTATTAAATATTAAAGCCACACTTTAATATTCAATAATTATTCCAATTCCATCACCTGGCTATCCTGAACTGAGAACTGCTGTAGCCCACGCCACTGGTGATGTCGCCACGTGTCATGCTAACTGACAGTGCCTCCCTAAAATGTAGGTATACCTCCTAAAAAATAGGAATTTGACCAAAACTCCAAAAATGCTCTTGGAGGTCCCCTGATGCCACCTGGTCAACTCTCGGTCAAACCCTAAAAAATAGGAAACTGTCACAAACTGACTGGAAAGGCCCGTAAAGCTCTGTGCTAAGCTACACTGCCTCTGGATAGGTCCCCTAACCACTCTGCTGACCTACGGGAACCCGGATGATAGGTCAACTCTCATGTCTCTGCTAGACAGCGCTAAAGAGGGGACATGACATTGCTTTCCCATGGCATATGTAGTGAACTAGCAGTCAGTCAACAGTGAATCAACTTCATTTCACTAATATCAGGACAGTTTGTATTGAACTAGAAGTTAAGTTAGGATCTGTGCACATAGTTAAATAAACAGATTGAATTCCTAAAAGAAAGGGACAGTTAGCACATTGTTAGGAGTTCCTAAAATAAAGGACAGTTAGCACCTAGTTAGAACTTAGAAGTATAGTTAGGATTTGTTGCAGAACGTTAACTAAATAGATCGAGGATGATTGTGATTGCTCAGTCAAGGAAGATTACTGCCAGCAGAATTCCTCTTCTATCCCCTAATCTTCTCCATTATAAGGAATTAACATTGCAAAAAAGTAATCAACTGCCTATCTTTTTAGTTCTTAGGCAAGGGCACAAGGCTTATTAGCACTTTTGCTAAGACGAGAGATTTTCATGCCTTTTCACTTAAAACAAACAACCTATAACAGCTACTAAACGCTCACTCTTTCTTGCTAAAAGCAGAGACCCAAGAAGTGTACAACATGAAGATTGAATTGGTTTAAACAAAGGACACACACAAGATTAAGGAAATCATATGAAGGAAACTGCATACAAAGCTGCAATGACCACACTTCACTGAAATTAGCAATACAAAGCTTGCAATTTTCAAGGAAAACAATTTAATTTACCTAAACAACACATACACAGGATCATAAAAAACTTGAACAATAATTTCAGCTGCCAAATAGGCATACCGAATTCTATTCATGAAAATTCATAAGCATTTATAAAATTTTGCATGAGAAATAACAAAAAAAGCTAACTAGAACTTATATGCTATGAATAGTTTGCTTGCGCATAAAGCAAAATTATTAGACAGTTTTGTCCACAAATTCCAAACCTTAAATTAGGAAATCTTCAAACGGATTTCTAGTAAGGATAACCATAGCAGCAAAAATCTTTTGGGAAAAAATCGGCAAATCAAAAGTATAAGATTTTTTTCAAAAAATCGGGATTTAATAAGGGAAAAATTGGGAAAAAAACAGATTTTCAAAAAACGTAGAAAAATGTGAAAAAAAGAGAAAAACTTGCTGTTTTTTTAAATTTAAAGGCATTTTAATAGCACAAAGATATAGAGAACAAATAAAAATGAGAGCAAGGGTCTAGGGCTGGCAGCCCCTAGTGGGTTTGAGGGGCAGTGCTCCTCATGGGGGTTTGGGAGCAATATCCCCAACAAGGTCAAGTGGCAGCCATTTTTTTATAATTTTAACACTTTTAACCAAGCTCCAAGACTCCTCCAAACCCTTCTAAAAACGCCCAACTTTCACGCTTTTAGATTTAATTGTTTTCAAATTTTTATTCCTTTATTTTTCTGATTTTCAACTCTGACTTGGCTGAGTCGTAGTGATAGGACTTGTTGGGTTTGATGAGTTTGACTCCTCACCAAGGACTCAGGTCTCGAGTCTCTAGCCTTGATTCAATCTGCCTACCTTGGGACTCACCGAGTTTGGATGAGTCCTAACAAGTTTTGTAACTATGAGTTTTATTAATAAAGTTGCATGGATACGGAGACAAATATGTATCTGATATGGATATAGGTTTTTTTTCAAGACCTAATATGGATACAACGAAACTATATATATAATAAAATACAATTATATAAATATTAATAAAGTAAATATTAAAATAGAATATACAAACTAATACACACACACATATATATTTGATCAGTGAACACTTTTGACCGGAGCTATGAACCGGTGAGGCCACAACATGGGGGACCTCATCCCTTGGCATGAACGCCCTGGCATGAACACCTTGGCATGAATGCCTGCATTAACGTTGGTGGTTCAAACTCACGAGCTCATTGGATAGTAGGGGCTTTAAGCCATGAGCTCATTGGCCTAGCAGGGGCCCTGCGAGGATGCAAGGCTTGCTAGCTCGTTGGCCCAGCGGTGATTTGAACCTTGGTGGCATGGATAACAATGCCATGCTTTAACCATCACACTGCGCCATGAACAACCAAACTAAAAATATATTATTATAGTAAAATATAATTTATTATTTAATACCTAAATATCATAAATTTATTAATTTTAATTATAAATGAGATTAAATTTAATAAATAACAAATTTACTAAATATATATTATTTTGATCCGTAAAGCGCTACCATAGGGGTAGCTCCCATTATATTAAATAAAAAATAGTAATTACAATAGCCAAGAGGCGTCATCATTTTGGAACCCTATGCAGGATGAATCTCATGCTTGTAGCAAATTGCCCAACCCTTTCTACTTGCTTCGGGGAGAGTGGAGGAGCCATATGCCCAATAAAAAATGAGAATGTCTCCATATTATGTTTTAGCACACCCTCTCTGAAAAGAGTGACAACTTGCTTCATTTCTTCGTTCCCTAATGTTGTGGCTATATCGAAAACCCCTCCCCAGCTTCCGTTTTTGGGACGCTTATTGATGGAGGATACCGCCTTGACCGTAGCTTGTTGCAAGTGCGATTGCACCAATTTCTTCACTGCTATCTTGGTTAGGCCCTTATGGCCTTGGCCTAAAGTGAACTGCACCAGGAAGCATCCGATTATCACCTGAACATGGATGTGGGCTTCGTGCGGCACCGATGGGTTGATCACCTGTTGCAGTGCTAGTAGGATGTCATCGTTCTGCACCAAGAAGATCCTCCACAGCTGAGTAAGAACATCGTTGGTGTCGCAGGGATAGTCGCATCTAGGTACCTTCACGAAAGCCATTGGTGCTGCTCACTTCAATTTCTCAAGGCGAAGACAAAGATTGTTAGTGTTTCGAAAGGCCATTCCAAATTTTATAGACTGAACAGCATTTTGTCCAAAGAAGCGAATGATGGGTCACATCTTGTAATGCTGTCGCCAAACCTCTTCGTAGGATATGCTGTCATTAAAATCCAGGTTGAGCTACTGGTTCTTTCTGGAAGTACACCCCAAATTCGTGACTCACAATCAGTAATGTCCTGCTCCATCTGTATGCAGGCATGGTTTGCCAACGCATTCGCCGCCATGTTAGCCTCTCAAAAGTAGTGTGCTAGGCGGTAATCTTCCATGGTGTCGAGGACATCCCAGATGGCTTGTGCGATACTCTTTAATTTCCAATTAGATGTGCTATGCTATGAGATGACATTGATACATATTTGGGAGTCACCTTCAATGTCCAAGTTGGTTAGGCACTTTTCTTGGCAAAGTTTGAGTCCGACCAGGAGGGCCTGAAACTCAGCCTCGTTGTTGGTCCCTGGTGGTAGCTTCCTGGATAGCGCCCAAACCAACTCACTGTCTTCATTTCGAACAATACACCCCGCGCCAGACGTCTTGGGGTTTACTAAATAAATTATCAATTATATACTAAAATTAATAATTATATAGTAAATAAAATTAATTATTATATACTTAATAAATAAATAAACATTCTCCCGTTCATGGGATGCTTAGGGCTCATCCGAAAACAAATGCAAGAGACAAAGCAAAATGGAAATAATCGAAGGAAGGTTTGATCAAATTGAATTTCAATGAGACATCCAGGGGAAACCCGAGACTATCCGGGACAGGATGTATTCTTAGGAACAATGAAGGCAAGGTGATTGAGGCAATGGTGAAAAAGTTGCCCATCGGCACCAACAATGAAGCTGAATTTCAAGTGGTGTTATGTGGTCAACAAATAGGAACTAAACTTGGGTTGAAGAAACTCATTATTGAGATAGATTCTTTGCTAACAATAAATGCTATTCATAGTTGGAAATGCCAAAATTAGAAGTTGAATAACATATCATAGAGCTGTCGGGAGGTGATGAGAAAGCTCGAAGCCTTTCATTTGGAGCATTTGTACAGGGAAGCGAATAAGGAAGTTGACAAACTAGCCAACCTAGTGGTCGACATGGAAAGTGAGTTGTTGGATATTGGGGTAGTTAATGTGTGGGAAGATATGATAAACGAACCACCTCCCCTGGGCATAATGAAACATTAAATCAAAGGGTGGTGAGGATGATTGCTTGGTCCTTTCGCTCGTGGGAGGAGTTGGCGGAGGTACTCAATTAATTGGCAAAATGATGATATTGAATGCCGAAGTGGAGCAAAGGGAGATTTATTGGAAATGGTTTTGTTTGCCAATTCATAAGGTAAAATGGATTCCACTGTTTGTCCCATGGAAAAAATGAGACAAATAGCCTTTAGAGGAGAGATCTTGGAATTTCGCCTAAAGAAGATGTTTAAAACAAAATTTCTGGTGGTTTTTCATGCAATGAGTATGGTTTTAGGTGACACATTCATGAAGACTAGCTTAGATTGAAGATCAGCTAGCATAGACTGAATTTCGACTATCTCTCAATCAAAATCTAAAAAGTCTAAAGCTGATTGTGGACCCTTTGTCAAAAGGAGAGGGAGGAAGACAAAAGGAGAACGATTTCAAATGGACGCACTAAACTCTATTGGTGAGGATTCGCAATGGACTATGGAGGCTCTCTTGTCTCGGAAAGGTTGGGGATGCTTTTAGCTCATGGCTGATTATGCTCTCTTGAGGACTAGTTTGGAATTGGCGACAATCGTTTTTTTGGGGATTCTATACAGTGGTGACAATGTTATTGTTTGATCTCTTCTTGTTATGTACTTAAGTTTCCTTTGGGAAGTTGAGTCCCTTCTTTCCTTTGAGTTTTAATGGATGTATTGAATTTTTAAATATTCGGGAGAGGGCTCTACTATATTCAATTTATCTAGCAAAAACAAATTGTGACAATAGCTGCACATGGAATCAATATCAATCCATTCAAGATCGATCTTGATTGCCATCAAGTATCTTTGGGAACTAACAATCAAATTGAATTTACTTGAGTATTTTGTACATGAACTTCAAGAATTTCTTTTTGAACTTGGATTAGAAATCCATGTATATTTTGTAGAAGCATGATCAGAGTCTTGAGTGCATTTTTTCAAGATGTAGAATTTGTCGTTGGAAGGGTGTTATGAGTTTGATATTTAGTGTTTGTGGATCTTGTTGATCAGTATTCTCAGCCTTTGCAAAATTTGGTAGTGTCAATGTTCAATATCTTGATTGTTGGAATTGCTTTGATGAAAAGCAGATCATTTGATACAATTTTGTTTGTTTGAATTGCTTCGGTAGTATGGAAATCCAATGAAAAGTGCATGTTATATTATCAGCATATCGATTTTCTTTATCAGGCAAAATATTTTTCCCTTCCTTTAAACCCTAATTTCTGTAAGAAGAGTGTGATTATGCTTACAAAGGTTCAAAAACTCCACATCTTTATTTTATCAGCATATTGATGTTCAATATCTTGATTGTTGGAATTGCTTTGATGAAAAGTCGATCATTTGATACAATTTTGTTTGTTTGAATTGCTTCGGTAGTATGGAAATCCGATGAAAGAGTGCATGTTATTTTATCAGCATATCGATTTTCTTTATCAGGCAAAATATTTTTCCCTTCCTTCAAACCCTTAATTTCTTTAAGAAGAGTGTGATTATGCTTACAAAGGTTCAAAATCTCCACATCTTTATTGAATATTGTTTTATCGATATTTTTCAATTTGTCAACCTATGATAATAATTTTTTAATTTGGTTATTTAGTTTTTTTGAATCTTATCATTTTGATTTATTCACATGTTTGCTTGTGGCACAATAATTGAGCAAAATTGGTTGTTTTAGATGGTGCAATTTTCAGCAAAAAATAGTAATATAACTCTTATACATCGTAGTAAAACCATATCTTTTTTGACACCACCAATTATACTATTGAAGAGTATTTTTGTGCAAATATCATGCTATAGTTTTTATTCCATCAACATTACTGTTGATTTATATTCTCTGTAAAATATATTTGCATCTGATTTTCCCAATCAACCATATCATTTAGGTGTTCTCCATTGAATTTTTGATGTATAGGACTTCCACGCATAAAGCTTTGTAGATGTTTGGTAAATACACGAATCTTTCATATATTTTCTTTAAATAGATTTTTTTTTTTGATCCGTAATAGTTTTTTGTATTTATATATTCAAAAAGGGGTTACATATCATCAGCCTATCATGGCTGGCCAAAAATTCACCGTCTGTCTATAACAACGAAGGAGCTTAGAAGAAAGACCACACAGGGTCACCAACCTTATTTATAAAGTATAAGCACTAACACCTAGACTTGCAATATAAAGCTCCGACTATACAAAATGGAGCATGAGAAGTAGTAAACACTAGAAATTAGCAGAAGCAAGGAGTTTCCTGAACTCATCTAACCAGTCCAGCCCGACCGCAGTCTCCAAACCTAGAGTCTTCTTAATGAAACCGACTGCCAGTGTCGCCTGATCTTTGAGCAGAATCAAGTCAGAGCCACGGACATCCAAGATGAACGGATAGAGTTTGATAACAGCACCAGGGTCTTCAAAATCGTTCCAATCCTTTGGCCTTGGAATTCTTGATCCCAAACTCGCCATCTGCAGTGAAAGCTCGAGATCCCCTAGAAGCTCTGCAATGAAGACACCCTGCATGATAGACTTCACTAGTTGTTTGTCCAAACCTAGTTCAAGCAGCATCGCCAGAGTCCTGGAGGTAATGTCTGTATCCACCCTAAACCGCTCTCCATTTTCTAGAAACATCTTGCCCAATATCATTTTCACCGCTCCCATGGCTGTCGCAACATTCGTTGGAGCCGAAGGTCCATAATGGCTCCGAGAAAAGCCATTTGGCGCTTCCGGCTGGTAAGGCGCACTGGGAAGGCTGCAGTTGCAAATAATCATTGTCGCCTTTACGGTCTCGGCCTTGCCACCCATCATGGGGTGGCAAGGCTCCCTCCCAACCACCCACTTCTTTAAATAGATTTTACAAAACTGTATTAATAATTATTTATTTTTAAAACTCTTTTTAATATGCAATTAATTAAGCCAACTAATTTATTAGTTAAGAAGAGTTACCTACCTAATAAGGGGTTATGCCTTTTACTTTTACGGTTCACCCCTTTATTAATATACAAATACTCACTCACCTTTCCTTTCTTATTCTTCTTTTTCTTTATCTTTTAAGGTTTAAGGTTCTAATATATTTTATACGATTTGAAATTTCCTCCGTTTAAAATCATTTTATGCCTCTTTTTGGAATTTTATTTTGGTTGTTTTTCTGGTTTGTGTTTTATTTGTTTTATATTGTTTCAATTTGTTTTCTTCAATCAAATAATTAAATATATGTTTTTTTATTGTAATTTTTTTAATAGAGCTAGTCCAATTTGGCCACAGGGCAAAAGCTTTTTTCAATCACAGATAAAAAATTGAATTGAACCATAATTCCAGGGTCTAATGACAACAACTGATAACAATCTTGCAAACTGCAAGTTGTACCATGGTTAGCTCCCATCACGACTCTTGGTAATAATGAATAATAACTAATCATGATTAATTAGCTATATAATAGATAACTAGTATATTCAGGAACAAGATGGGCTGATGGATGAACAAATGGGTAATATTGGCAGGCTGAATGCAGCTAATCTAATATGCCCTTCATGGAGTCCCATTCTATATGCTCACTATGCTGCCCCTCATCCAGAAAGATGACGGGGAAAGTCATACACATCCAATTGAACTTTCTTTGAAGAGGCCTCGGAGGTTTATTCATGTATCTTGTTATTGCTCAGAAAAACATCACCCATATGTGCTATGTGGGGGACCTCAATTGGAATAACTTAACTTTGTTTAATAAATCCATTTACATGAAGTTATCTTGGAAGCTCCTCTAAGAACTTACTCACCTCTGGTGCTAAATCTTGTATTGTAATTATATTGTCGTTATTGCATTCTAGGCATTCGACAATTGATGCATTCTAGTTTCAAGGGCAAAGTGTTGTATAAATAACAATAGCAATACTGAATAGGTTCCTCTTATGATATATCCAACCAAGTAAACAGCAGGGTTACTTTCCAACCCATGCAAAGTTAAACTAAATACCAGATAACAGACAAACAACAAATCGGTCTCAAGAAACATGGAAACCAGTATTCCACGTTTGCTATGACAGTATTACAAATCCAAATAAATTCCTCCCAAAATCAAGTTTTGCATCTGTAGCAGCCTTCTATGGTTCCAATAAAGGTTGTATCAACAATAGAGTTTCAAAGGAACTAAAAACATCTATATGCAATGGGCTGTAACAATCCTATTATAAAATACTAAGTCAAAACCAATACAAACAGCTAAGACAGCTCTCTTAAGATCTCCATAAGGATTGTAATGCAACAACAACTACAATGTTCAACCCCATTTTCGTTACCAACAATGAATCCATAGCAGGGCATGAGAAGATTGGCCATCCCCTTGCCTAGCTACACAATGCAAGCTTGTGTAGCGAGCCAAGACAACGACTTAGTCCATCAGGCCATACAAACAAAATCTTGTTCACATTCCTCATCAATGCATTTAAAGGAATGAAGGGTAGGTAATTGTGCCTGTTTGTCACTAGTCTGGCATTGGCTTTCAAAAGTGTTAACTTTCATCCAACAACCTATCTCACACCATCTACTGCGGCCAAATCTTTGATGATACCTGCACCTGCAACCACAAGGTTCATCAGCAGCATTTGCCAGACGGAAAATCCATGCAAATAAACAATCCTAAGGCTGATTAAACATAAATTGAACTGAAATATCAAGATCCATTTTGGCATACGATGCAGAAAAACATTTAAACATTTATTACATCAGCACTCAGTTTTAATCAAAATTACAACATATTAGCTAAGTCATGCAAGATGTGGATATGACATCTTCCAAAGATGCAACATTCACATATATCAGTGTACTATTGAATGAAAAGATAACTAACACCATCTTCTGCTTCTTAACAATATAGCACATGTTAAAAATTTAAATGCTAGAGTGTCCTATGCCAAAATTGACAGCTCTCCTTGGTTTATATGAAGATTTGTGCTTTAAACAATTGGCATCACAAAATTTTAAATTATATTATCACCCTTCTTCATTGTCTTAAGCATTTATTTGATAATGGATCAGCTTGTCCTTGATAACATTGATCTCCATCAAAGTCCACATTGTAAGTTTGCTTTGTAATTTAACTTACTGAGATTAGAAGTCTATTGAGATCTGGTAGATTCAAAATATTGCTATATCTGCAGTATTGTCACTTGCAAACTTTGTACGACTTTGTTTTACTTCATAAGAACTGCCATTTGCCACCATAATCTTTCCTGAGGATCTCTATCTTGAACTCTTCAAATCAGTTTTAGTGAATGCCATACACCTTGTCTAGAGCAAATGTAATAAGTAGCATATAAAAAACATTTGTATTTCTTATAATTGGCTAGCGATTTTGATTCATGTCACATGATCTTACCTTGTGCCTTACCTGTTGCCACTTTGGTATCTGTCGTCTCTTTGATACTTGTCTCCTTTTTTAAATTTGTCAGTCGTAATTGGCTTGCTTTGTTGACTCTGGAGTCATGGAACAATATAATTCATGACTTAATATCTATCAGGGATTAAAAAACTTTCTTTTTTGCATGTTTGTATTGTTTGGCAATACTAGGATTGTCTATACTCTAGAGCTTGCTTGCCACTGATAAATTCTTTATTTTTGTTTTTCCCAAGCTAAGTATTTCTTACCGTCTACCACAATGGAATTGTGAACTAATAGATCTAGGAATGGGAGTAGGCATTGTCACTAGTGTCTTCTCAAATTTTTTTTGGATAGGTTTTGTCTTCACAAAGATTATGCTTATGCAAATGGTCTATTTCAATCACCAAAAAATCTGGTCAAATTAGCCCCTGAAAAACTTGCCAAGATGTCAATGCCAAACACCCTTCAAAAGGAAACACCTCTAGTCTTGCTTGTATATAGTTGTTATTAATTGACCTAAATAGATTTCTGAAACCGTTTTTAATATCTAGTTGGATTTAAGATGCTGAAATTGGAAAGGAAATACAAATTTCTTCAATTTGTATATGATGTATAGGTTTGCAAGTTTTGGTCCAACCGACTAAAAACTAGAAATATGTAAGAATGCTGAATTTATAGCTCAACAATCTGATCTTTGTTGCTGCTGCTGCGAGGGAGTACCTCTTTGATGTTTGGACTTAAACATTTAATGATTGATTTCTACATTTTACTATTGAAAGTTTTGGATACACTTGAAGACATGTCAATCCCAAGTATTGTTTGGTAATAGTATGTAATGTCCCCTTCTAGTAAGCCAAAATTTTCACAACCTTGCAAACAATTTCAACTTACCAGAAGAGAATATTAGTATTCCATTTTTCATTTCCTTTTAATCTTGATGATAATCATAAACATAAGCATATACTATTGGCCATTTCATAATTCCATTTTTCCATACATCATGATTCTCCTTGGGTGAGATAATCCTTAGGCCTCTTATTAACCTCACCTTCCACCTTGTGAGAGAAGATTCGTTAGGTAGGTGATGTCATCTCAATCCTATGGGTCCATTAATATAATTCCTTAGTTCGTCAACTAAGGCCCATAATTCCTTAGTTCGTCAACTAAGGCCTATTCCTTCGATATTTAAATCGAAGGTCCAAAGCAATATCCTTGATTCGTCAATCAAGGCCCATAATATCCTTGATTCGTCAATCAAGGCCCATTCCCATGGAATGATCAATACCTACCATAACTATCTACCCCACCTTCTTAGTGTTAGGTGGTTTAATAAAAGGTCTCCTATCTAACCCTTGGGTAATCATGCTCATATACATTAAGATCATTCTAAGATCATATTCACAAACCATAATGCCAAATTTGTATTACGCCATTGTCATATATCCCAATATGGAGCTCTTTTATTTATGCAATTATTCAATCCTTTATTGAGGTATGCATACTAGATATCTATGTTAGTCTTATTTCATTTCTTATCTTATTCATACTATGAACTTATAAATTTCTTGTATTCTTATTAGTCTTATATTAATTAACATTCCTAGTTAAAACCTCATCTAAAACATGTCATAATGCTAATTGCAATGATCATATATGTAATATCCATTTTATTAATTTTCCAACCTATGCACTAGATTCTTACTTTTACCATTATATCTTATCCATTGTATATTGACAGTAATGGATTCTTATTTATAATATCTGCATACTAGTTTCCTTAAATCTTATAAACATGATAAATAAGAGACTTACCTGCAGATTGTTCCTTCTTCCTAACTGCTGTTGTTTTTATAATATATATTTCACACCCAGCAGATATGTGTATATATATTTGATTGCTTGCCAGCACTTGAATTCTATTGTTATTTTATTATTAACATAACTATATAATATATTACTTATTCATTATCATTATAATATTACTATTATAAATATATATATATATATATATATATATTATTGTTATTACAATATAATTATTATTATAGTATTATCATAAATATAATTTTTAATAATGTTTAATCGTGCCGATCTCTATTGGGACATCACATCCTTTATCTACTATATATATATATATTTATTTTTATTTGAATCATTTCTCCCTTTTGCTGTTGATGTACATATCTCTATATATTAATTTATGATATCTTTCCTACTTATGACTCAGATATATATATATTGCAGATCTAAATATATGTATTTATCCGATACTCTTTTTTTATATTTTCTTCCGATGATGTTTTCCTTCTATCTCACAACCTTTATTTTTTTCCCTTTCAAGGGATATGTTCGAAGAGGCATGTCTCTTATTATGCTTGGTGGTAAAAGACATACTTACCCTTTTATAATTTTTATTACTTTATATTAATTCCCTTTTGTGGTAAAACTAGTTCTAACCATACGTAACTCCCTTAGCATAAGAGGATAGGTTAAAAGATGTTTATTTATATTATTATTTATTTATATTATTTGTATTTATATTATATTATTATAATAAATGATATATTATTTATTTTATATTATATCATTTATATCAAGGAAGCAAAAATCGTTTAGGGAAAAAATTGGCAAACCAAAAGTATAAAACTTTTTCAAAAAATCGGAAAAAAATCGCAGGGGTAAAAATCGGCAAACCAAAAGTATAAGTTTTTTTCAAAAAAATCGTGATTTAAACGGGAATAAATCGGAAAAAAATCGGATTTCAAAAAAACCATTAAAAATGTAGAAGGGACAAAAACTTCTTTTATTTTAAATTTAAAGGCATTTCCATAACATAGAGATATAGAGAGCAAATAAAATCTGAGAGTTTTGCCCATGACTTGTAAAATATAGATTGTAGTTGTTTATATTCATATCGCTGAATCACTGATTACATTGCATTGCACAAAGCATACTTCATAGTGCATAACTAATAACTAGATGTTGAAAGTTGACAAAATTTCAATTACAATCCAGTTTATACAATGTCAATATAGAAATTGAGTACAAAATTCCAAAAAACTAGACGTAGCCAATGAGTCTTTCTACTACAAAGAGAGCTACACTAGAGAGTTGTAGGTCCTGATGATGAAGCTTCTGGGTCAGAGCTTGTCCTAACTCGTTCAAGCAATTCACTACTCATGTTGCTCTTCATTAGGATATCAAGATCGTCAGGGTCAAGAAAATCATCATCATCATCATCATCAGCTGCAATCCAGTCAGACTCTGGATCAATTTCATCAAGGTCAATTGGCGCATCATCCTCAACGATACCTGATTTTGTCCATATATATAAATTAGTCGTGGCAATAGAAAATGAAAAACGTAATGAATACAATTATAACTATGATTGCAAGTATATTAGAAGTCTAACCTTGAGCTTTCTTTAGCTTCAAGCGGAGGTTGTGGTGAATGAACACCAAATTATTCATCCGTTCTTGTGTTAGACGGTTGCGTTTCTTGGAATGTATGTGTTCAAAAACACTCCAAGTACGCTCACAAGTGGATGAACTACATGGTTGGCTCAATATGCGCCTTGCCATCCATCTAAGATTTTTGGTATTTTGACCAAAAAAATCCCACCATTGTGCTGAAAAACACAAATTATTACCATGATGATTTCATGTAAGATATATTAAAATCTTAACATCTTTAATCTACATGTCCACAATAAAGAGAAATTGTCCAAAGCTAATAGAGTGTACCTGGTTGGTAGGTCTTCCTGCCTTGCACCGCAGCCATACTTGAGAAAACACCCCTCGCCTGCTTGTACATTGGCAACTTTGCCATTACTGCGTGCAACTTTTCTGGGGTAGGGAACACTGTCTCCATGCATATGAATAGGCCACGTGTGACTTCAGAATCATCATCTTTGAATGAGGAGCTATAGAACAAGGATGGATTGAGATAATGCCCAGCAGCATGGAGAGGGGAGTGCATCTGTTCATCCCATCTCCTATCAATTATGTCCCATAATGGCATGTACCTGTCCCTGTCATTTTCCATCCTACCCCTCATCGCCTCCTTAGCCCTATCCATGGCCTCATACAAATAGCCCATGGGGGATTTATCCCCATCCACTAGCCTCAAAACTTTGACTAGAGGCTCAGAAAATTGTACAACTTGTTCAATTGCATCCCCAAAACTTGCAGAATAAATGTACTGTACCACCTTTTTGCCTTCTGCTAGCCTTGTGAAGCCAGACTCTATCCACTCAGGAGAAAGGAACATTCGCTTCAAATTTAATTGTTGTTGCCAAAGAGTCTGCAATGCAAGGAAGTGCGTAGCAAATCGTGTCACCCCTGGCCGAATTAGCTCCTTGCCCTCTGTGAAGGAGCGCATTAGACACAACAACCTCGTGTGATTGTAGATGAACTCGGTAACTGTGCGAGCCTGTTGCAATACCTCCTTCGCCCATTCAAGTTTTCCAAAATCCTCTAGGGTTAGATCAAGGCAGTGTGCCGCGCACAGAGTAAAAAACATAGAGGGATACTTGTCAATCAGGAGTTTCCTAGCAGCGACACAAGCAGCAGCATTGTCTGTAATAAATTGTACCACATATTCTGGCCCTACATCCTTGACCACATCATCAAACAACTCAAACATTTCAGCTGCAGATTTGATCCTATCTGATGCATCCACAGATTTCAAAAAAATGGTGCCAATATTACAAGAGACAAGGAAGTTGATGAGGGTTCGGTTCCTTCTATCTGTCCATCCATCTGACATTATGGTGCAACCAGTCTTTGTCCACGCTAGTCGATGTTCAGAAACAATATCATTAACATCCTCTACTGCATCATTGAGCATACCAACTCTCAATGTCTCATAAGATGGGGCTTTGAACCCAAGACCTGCACCTGCAATCGCATCCACTAGACCTTGCCAATATGGAGATCTGGCAACATGGAACGGCAAGCTAGAGTAGTACCAGAAATTTGCAATTGCTTTCTTTGCATGTGCATGGACGTTCTTTCTCCATCTTGTACTCTCCAAAGTGGTCTGTGATCCTGGTGTAGTACGAGGTGCAAAGAAAGAATTAATGTTTCCTCCACCTGTGTTTGGGCCATGTGTTGTAGAAGAAGGCGTTGACACAGACTCCTTGAAAGACATTTGTTCACTGCTTGCCTCATTCGAAGGATTGCTCTTAGCATATGTAGAATTTAATGTCATTTCTGTCCCAGTTCTTGCCCTTTTTGCCTTATTATCAGAAATCGCCCCAAGAGCTAGTTTTGCTGATATGTGACATCTGCAGGGCAACCTTTGCAAATAATGGTCTCATGTCCTACCTCCTTTGCCAAATGCCATTTGAAGCGATAAATGCCACCAGGTACTTCAGCTTGACACCAATTGCATTTGACCCTGCTTGTACCCGAGACTGATGTGCAATGAGTCCACGCAAAGTCTCTTGGACGTGGCATTATGATCAAAGCTGTAAAAGCATTTGAATTCAGTCTTTCATGATAAATAATTTTCTACACGAAAATGATGTGCTAACTCTAGGTTTCTCATGATAAATCAATGATGTGGGAACATTATTTAAATGCTTCATCTTCAATTTGGATG
This sequence comes from Cunninghamia lanceolata, assembly GCA_027924645.1. Classification (NCBI taxonomy): domain Eukaryota; kingdom Viridiplantae; phylum Streptophyta; class Pinopsida; order Cupressales; family Cupressaceae; genus Cunninghamia; species Cunninghamia lanceolata. Next base: position 13,356,245 of record BSBN01000352.1, on the reverse strand, counting down.
CCAACTATTCAATAACTGCATGTTTAGAAACTATATCATCTACTTGAAGTGAACATGCTTATTTTGACATGATCTGAAGTAGCTATGGGCATTTTGGGCATTGAAGTCATGGAATTTTTCAATGATAATAACGCTATTTGTAAGGAAGAAGAGGTTGTTATGGACTGTTTGATCATTGAAATGAATGATATTTAAATTGAAATGGATGATATTTAAGTAGAGTGGGAAGAAAGCATTAATCCTACATGACACAAAAAATAATACGGATTAGAGTAGTTGGATTTGGTAGAACAATATCAATATTTGAAAATGAAGGCCTAACTGTTCTTGATGAGTATTTTCCATGACCTTTTCATCAGGACCCACCACAACTTCACATACATCTAAATTAATTTTCTTGTTTCTGAATTCTATTACAGCTTCATGTGTTTGTATTTAACCTTATGACTAATCGTCATAAAGATACGATCTACTATAGCAGTTTCTTAATAAAGATAAGATCTACAATTAATGACACTTCCAACACACAATTCCATCATACCTTCAGTGCTAACGAGACAATTCCAACACATGCACATCTCATATTATTCTACTATAGGAAGAGGATATTCATAATTTCATATTATAGACTACAGATTGAGTGAATTTGGTGATATTGAGAATGAACTCTTTTAAAGACAACTTGGTACCACCACTTATGGGTCCATTTTTAAGAGACATAACAGTAAATTTGTCATATATAAGGAGTATTTGATTTTTAAAAATAAGACTTCTTATAGACCTTATACAAACTCCCAAGCAAATACTTCTTAAGTTCTTATAGACCTTATACAAACTCGAATACAGTAAATAAGGTTTTGTACTCAACAATCTATCAAGCATTTATTTTCTTATCACACTTGAAAGTGCATTAGCAAATAGTGGGAATGCTACGTTTTCATCCTAAATTTTTTCTACATATGATTCTATCTATTTTTCCCAAGGAATAGAAATGAATGGCCGAATCATTGTAATTTCAACCTTACTAGTAAACATTCATTGAGTTCTAAAGCATTGTGAGGTGGGAACAATGGAGGAAAAAAAGGTTTATTGGAGTTCAAAAGGGAAGTTCATGAAATTCATAGGAAAAAAATATGCTATGATTGCTACGAGGTTGTGTGTTTTTCCTGTGATGGGAGAATACAGATTCAGTTAAACTTGTATTTTTATAAATGTGATATTTATCTAAAATAAGATATAGTAATTGATTGGACTGTTGAACATTTGGAAAACATGGACAGTGATTGAAGATTTATTTTAGATTTTGATGCATTCCTTTCATTTGTTAGTGAATCCAAATCCTATGCTTTTGAAGATCCTATGTTCCTTTGTTCATTCCATGCAAGACGATCTCTTTCCTTGTGGCATTAACAATCATTCTTTAAGCAAGGATCTTATCATGTGCCCTAGCTATCCATGACACTAGCATTTTGCATGAAGATGATGAAGAATGGGCGAATTTGTGTACCTGGAACGAACGAAGTTTGCCTTTGCATGACCCGCGATTGATTCCCGTGGCGTCAGGTATTCCGTTTTCCCTCAATGCCAACACGGTGTGGGCAGCGTGACAACCGACGCAGTGGCCTTCCAGACCAGGCCGTAGGAGATCTTGCTTCAACAGCTCACTGTAGATGCCCGAGTAGAATTTTATTTGATGAAAAATGCAAAAAAAACCCATAAAAATAGCACCAGCAGGGCGGAAACGCGTGGGTAAAAACAGCGGGGTTTTTTTCACGGCACCCGAGTAAAATGAAACACGATTTTAACGCCTGAAAAAATCGTTGACTGCCAGTCAACGATTTTCGGTTTAAACAAGGGAAAAAATCGGCATTCTGGCCGATTCGTGATTTTTTCAAAAAATCGCGTTTTTTACGTGATTTATGCTTCTATGATTTATATCATAATAAATGATATATGATTTATATTATATTATTTATATTTATATTACAATATAAGATAATAATAATAATATTTGTATTTATATTATTAGATATATTTATAATATATTATTTATTTATATTATATCATTATAATAAATGATATATGATTTATATTATATTATTTATATGTGTTATTTATAAATATAATACTAATATATTTTGTTAATTGTTTTAAATAAATATTATTTAAATATATTAAATAGCTTTCATTTATAATATTATTCATATCTTTAATTTGAATGAATAATACATAATGGATTCAATTATAAATTACTAATATAGGGACATGACATAGTAGGTCATATGTATGTGTGTGGCAGGTGCTGGCAGTTGCAGTTTATAATCATTACAAGCGCATTTATCATGAATCATTGCAGAAAGGCAGTTGCAAGGGTTTTTCCTTAAATGGGTAGGAAATATTGTACCTTCCTTTAGATCCCAAATGTAAATTTTACTGCATTTTATGCCTGTTCTCAGACGGACTGTTTTGTAACTAGTTAGTTAAAACTGATTAGTTAACTTCACATGATCATATACTTCTGTCTTTCAACTTGTTTCTTGGGCTAGATACTTACAATATTTCTACTGTTAATTAAGATTGAGTAATAATTATTTAACATGGCAGGCTTGGCACATCAGACACCAGTATTGAAGAAGAAGATAGGGATGAAAGTGATATGGTGGAGCTGGAGAAAAGCAACGTTCTTCTTATGGGTGCTACTGGTTCAGGTTTTAGTTGTTTCCATTATCATTAATATATTTGATATTCTGAACTGTTGCAAATAAAATTCTATAGTTTTATGTTTGTACAGCAAGAATGACCATGCAATGTTGTTTAGTGAGTTGAGCCATGATGTCATTTGGTTAATTTTCAACATAGTGGCTCAACTCATATAGCTGGCTTGTGCTTTAAGAACAGGGAAGACACTACTTGCAAAAACTCTGGCTAGGTTTGTGAACGTGCCCTTTGTTATTGCGGACGCCACAACCTTGACCCAGGTACAGACTATATCTCTAATTTATTCATCCACCAGACAATCAAGGGGACAATTACCTATGAAAGGTTTTTGTCCCACAATTTACTGACTCACTTCTGTTCTCGATTACTCAGAGCAAATTTTCTTAGAGCAGACACTACAGTAATAGTACTTACTTATTGACAGTTGCTTGGGTTAGCAAATCTGATACACGGATAATCATTTGTCAGCTATGTGAAGTTTTCTTTATTGGGGTTATCAAGTAATGATTTCTTGCAACTAAAATGTCGCTCTTCTTGGTTGGGCATATCCGTTAGGGCTAAATGCTATGTAAAGATGACAGGGGGAAGAACAATACAGAGCAATCCAAAAAAGATAGTATAGGATGAACACTTAAATTTTACTCAGCAATGAAATCCACACAAAAATTTCTTACTCTATTCTTTCATGTGCTCTTTCTTGCAGAGTACATACTTAGAATTAATGACTAATGTTACCTTTTGATTGCTTTAGGTCATTCTGAAGCATTGTATAGGTCAAGAACTTGGGCGTTTCATCTCTTCTTGTGTAGCGACTTGTGCATTTTATCTCATAATGCACAGCTGCAAACACATTTCTACTGGAATTGATGTTGTGATATCTTATGTGCTTGTGCCTCTTGCATGAGTTTTATTAGCTTACTATAGATTGGGTTAGCTTCTTCAATAAGTTTTTTGTATTTGCTTTGTTTTATGTGGATCATGAGATGAATGCAAGTCTCAGGGACACGTGTTCAGCCATTGCCATAGTTGTATTAGCTCATGATAGCTTCGGTTAATATCTTCAGTAATGTCTTTTGTATCTTCTGTGTTTTATGTGGATCATGAGATGATTGCAAGTTGTATGGGCAAATTTTTGTCATTAATAGTGTACAAGCTTGTGATTTTCTTGTCTATTAATTTGGGAAAATTTGTTTTGAATTGGTCGGAGGTTTATATTTAGATTTGAATCTATCTTTTATTTATTTTCAGTTAGTTTCAATGTTGAATAATTGTTTTTAACTTCATCAATAGTTGATCTAGGCCCCAATTTCATTTTCTAACAAAGAATATTACATTAATGTACAAGAATAAAAGATGAAGGAATGTATTGGTAATTACAAGAAATGCAACTGCTTGCCTTCTGTTGATTCCTATTCTCTGTTTTGTTTTTGGTATTGGTAAAAAATGGGTTTTTGAAAGGGTCCAAACCCATTTACATTAGATCAGCCAATAGGCGAGAAGGATGAATTCCACGAGGAATGGACCAACAAAAAAGAGCCAAAAAATCAAAAGTACAGAACCAGAACAAGAGGACAACACAAGATCAACGCAAGAATGGACCATAGAACAGATAAACTAAACAAGAGGGACCACTAGCTAAGATCAACCAGTTTTTGGAGACCAGTGGCCGCTTGCCACTCCTCAGCTAGAAAATTAACTTGATCTTTGAAAGAATGGTCCAAGGCATCTGCATCAAGATCAATAAAAGCTAGATTCTGAGCAGAGGTCTTCGCCTTGTTCGTTTGGCAGGCCCTTCAATAATGGGTGACCTTTTTCTTTTCTGTAGTTCGTTTTGAAGGACAAAAAGTCTAGTGGCAGAGTTTTTGATGGTATTTTACTAAAGTTAACCACTTTAGCAATATTTTCGTTCAGCTCCTTCTGTTTCTTCTACAGCTTTAGAATTCTTTGGTCCATATTTTCCCAGTTCTAGAATGTGGCAGAATTTTTTTCACCTCTTCCCATAGATTCTCATCGAATGCACCTTATTGACTTCTTCATTATCTTTCTTGAAGAGCTCATTTTCAATGCTCTGGACTCTGTTTCTAAGTTTCTGAAATTGCCACATAAACCATTTGAGGATACTATTTTGCAGGTTCAATTCGTCTTCCAGCATATCCATTCTACCTTTAAATTGTTGCAATTCTGGCAAGTAGGGGCTGAACTGGGAATGCCAAGGGGATCATGATCTTCAATTTGAACATTGTGAGAGGAACCTTCAGAAGCGGAATTTTTAACTCTTTTGGTAGTCTGTGGTCTCTAGTCATGATAGTAGGAACAGGGGAACTTGTAGGAGGATCTCCAGGATAACCTTCTTGCCTTTGTCAACAATGTGCTTGGGCTTGGCGGTAATATCCTCAGACGAAGTAGGGGGTTTGACGGTAGGGGCCCTATCCTTCGCTGCCATATGCTTGGGCTTGACAATGTTAACCTCAATTGAAGAAGGGGGTGGACAAGAGGGGCCCTATTTTCTGCTTCTTGGGTAATCTTAGGAGGAACTAGGATCCTCACCACTCTAGAACCTGCTTTTTGCTTGGGAATTTGAGGCTGACTGGGTACTCTCTATTTTGTTATTTTCTAGAAACATTGTTAAAAAATTGTGAAGAACAAGATTGACATTGTTGGAGCTGTGCAACCTAAACAAAGAGGATCTAGAGCTTTACACTATGGCTACAATGGTGGGAGAAGTCTTGCAACTAGTTGTGAAGATGGCATATGGTGCAAAGCAAGCAACACCATGTGAACTTGAGTCAATCAAAGTCACAAATTCTCTCAATCAGTTATCCCTCCTTCATAAGCAATGTTTCCCATTGGGCAAGGTTATAGAAGAAGATAAGAAATGTTTTTGGCAACTTAATCTTTTGTGCACGATTTCTCCTAAGAAGGTAGTTGACTTTCTTTGACGATTTGGTAGAGAGGAATCTCTTGATTAATTCTTAGTGATAGTGGATGGGCTATATTGAAGAATATAGGTCTTGTGGTATGATCTAGTGAGTCTTTCCTTTTGCAAATGAAGCTGTACTTTGTCACAGACTTTAAAATGCACTCCTTGTATTTGGCATTAACCTTATCCAAAATGATTTACATCTACTGTTGAATATATTAAAGTGCTTAATAATTTAGCAGCTTTGTCACTTCCAAGTTGAAGGAGCCGTTGCTCTCGATAGCAACATAGGATAAGTTACACCAATGGGTCCCAAAGGTTGGAAACTTAAGAGAACCCAAAAAAAGGTTGTGTTGACTAGAGTTTTGTGAAGCTATGTTGTAACTGCGCTAATGAAAGATAGACTTTCATACCATGTGTGAAGCTTCTTGGAATTGTATATGTCAAGAAGCTGCACGATTATCCTATTTACCACCACTTTTGTCTGCCCATTAGTTTGAGGATGGAACATAGTAGAATATGTTTATTTTGTGTCCACCATTGACCAAAGTTCTTTCTAGAAATAGCTTAAGAATCTTGCGTCCCTATCGAATATGATGGTAGATGGTAACCCAAAGTGATCCCATACATTCTAAAAGTATATTTGAGCTGTTTCTCTAGCTGAGTTAGGCTCTTTGCAAGGTATAAGAATTGCAATCTTGAGAATCTATCGACTACTACATAGATACAATCATTATTATGCTTAGTAGTACATAAACTAAACTGGATCCCAGGTGGTCTGGGGGGACAATGCTCTCGATGAGGAAGCTAGATGTGTTGTATGTGTGCATAAACAATATGGAGACAAGAAGTCTAGATAGAGAAAAATATGAGAATTGTAATAGATTATTTTACTAATTTGTGGGTTTTGTACATGGCATAGTCTTGAGGGAGATGTATGGCTGTGTATTTACTCCTATTTATCCTATCCTGCGCTCTTATCTGCTTATGCTACAGATGTATGCATACAGATTACATGATTGTGCAGACAAATGCTGTTATGGAAGTTAAAACGGTTGAGCTTCCATGTGTGATGCTTTGTCTCCCAACAATTCGAATTCTAGATGTGTGTTGTGCTAACAAGTGGCGCATCATGAAATGACTCTAGATGGTGCATGGGATTTTTGTGTGGCATTCTGTGTTGAGTTATAAACTACATGCTTTGTGTGTGTTGATGTATGTAGGTGTAGATGGGGCGCAAAACTTAGGCAAAGTTGCTTGTGAAGTTGTGCCACACAATGTAATGCTCAAATTTTACTAAGGACAAAATGTGCAGACAAGGCCAACAATTTTTTTGCAACGCAAATAGTGAAGCAACATACATTAATACACTAGTGTTGTCGTCGTAGATGACAACACAACACAAACATCCTACACGTGTTGAAGATACATGTAGATGACTCACTAATAGAGACGACATCATCTCAATTTACGAAGAGGTGGCACACATCTCAATGCGGTTCTACTGCACACAAGCAAGCTAATTATAAGCATTTAAAACCCATTTAGTTCTCTTTTGCATTAATTAGGCCAATTAAAGATCACTAAGATATTCATTTCTCTTTCCTTGAACAAATGAACTATATCAATTAGTGACTAAATCATTAATTGTTCTTTCCTTATCAATTAATTGCATAATTATATTAAAGAAGGTTAGAGAATGATTACTACATTTTTACATCGTGAGTCAATGTCTAAACTACTGTTCATTAATTGATTATCCAAAATAAATATTCTTTAATAAGCATTCTACAAGCTATCATGTGTGAACGTCCAGTTTACACAAAATGTCCACAAATCAATATCAAAACTTACTGAATTCTCATTGCATTTGAAAATAGTCTTAGATTATCTAAAAATCTACCAAACCACATGAAGAATGAAGTCCCAACATGTATAATGAAATTGTCATGTCCCAATATTAAGGCATTGTTTAAATTAAAAATCTAAGCATCATGATCAAGTTGAAGAAGTCGCCTTTGATGGTCATCAAGTATATAATAATATTTAATAAACATATATAATGTAATTAATATATAATAATATTAAATAACATTATTTTATAAATTTTTTTATATAATTAAAATACAATATATTTATTGTATTTATAAATAACAAATATGAATATAATATAAATATTATCAATTTAAATATTATTGTAATTGTAATAATTATAATATAATATATTATTAAATTTAATAATTATAATATAAAAATACAAAATAAGAAAAAGACAAAATAAGGAAAAAGACAAAATAAGAATCAAGACAAAGAAATTAACAAATGAAAGTTATTATACTTGCTAAAGGATACCATGCATAAGGAGGCATTTTAGAAGAGTCATGTCTTCTCCAAAAGGGCAGTAAATGAAAGCTATATAAACATCAAATCATATTCTCCAAAAGACAGGAAAAACATCTGCAGTTCAAAGGTCAAATAGAAGCAAAGCAAGATATATATTTCTGTGTAAATACTTAACTTCAATCAGCAGATAAGTCCATAACCAAAACAATTGGCATAAAGTAGATACTCTGCATAATTCAGATCTGTTATCAAATATATTACAGCAAGCATTATAAGAAGACTTTCCAACAGCAAACTGCCATTCTTGCAGGCTCCAGTAATCAAACTGACATAATACCACAGGTATGACAGTACAATGTTTCCCTTGCTTGTATTAATGTTCAGTATAACACTACATTTATTTACAGCCAGTTTTGAGCAATATAATTCATGGACAGTCATATGTAATATTCACTAACTATGTATTCTATATCCCATTCATTAACCACATATGGGATCAATGAAGGGTGACATGTCTAGTTTATCATTCATAGTCGATGTATTGGTCTTGGCTACCTAGAGTATCAAGAATCCTCACGGATGCCTTAGCCTCAAGAATACACCAAGTAGTTCTTGAATAAGGATGGGAGACAAACATAGCCTATGATGAACAACAACATGCTACACCCTATCAACCCCATATGGTGTTAAGGAATAGTATATAAGTTATAGAGAAGAAGTGTATGTTGATAAGATCATGAAGATAGCATGTGAAATGTCATGATAAATGGTGAACAATGAACATATGAATTGCATTGTGTAACAGTAACAATAGCTGACTGTAATAGCATGAAATCATTATAAATTATGAATTGTTTACATTGCAATCAGTTTAGTTAGATTATGTAATGAGTATGAAATATTTATGTGCATTTTCATTATTAATGAACTAAGGAAAGAATACAAAGAGTATAAGTACATAAAAGGCATGAATTCCTAAAATAGAGGAAGGCAATAATGTTAATCAACTCACCACTATGAGGAGTAGAGAAGATTAGGGGCGGGCAATCAACCAAGGATAGGTACGGTTTCATTGGTCTAGAGCACCCCTTCGAGCCCTTGTCTCAAGATGGTACCTTAGGGGGCAAGAGGTAGTCTTTTGACTTGAGTGGTCTAGAGAACCCCAAGTCAAAGGAAGGTCCTAGAGTGGCCTGGGTCTAGAGCACCCCTCGAAGGAAGAACGACCTATACCATTGGCATTGCACCCTAATGGATTCACTCTCATAAGATGGAGGATTTGATTAACAATAGGCCCAAGTATATCTCTTCCATGGTAACATGAGACTTACATAATAGATCTATGATAATAAGAGAGCATATAGTTTATGTTTTATTGACATAGAAAAGAGGAATTGAATACTAATGTACTCTTTTACAAGTTGAAATTGTTTGCAAGGTTGCGGAAATTTTGGCTTGCTAGAAGGGGACATTACAGTGGTATCAGAGCCGTCATCCTGCCATCCTGTGTATACTTTGTGATTTATGTGTATTCAAAGGTTTACCTTGTGGCTTATGTGTATATGTGTATTCGTGTGACTTATGTATTTAAGAGTATACTTTATGACTTACATGTATGTATTTAAGAGTATACTTTATGACTTACATGTATGTTTTACTTGCTTGAGCTACTTGCTTACTTGCTTGAGCTACTTGCTTGTCTACTTGAGCTACTTGCCTACTTGCTTGAGCTACTTGTTTGTTTACTTGAGCTACTTACCTACTTGCTTGAGGTACTTGCTTGTCTACTTGAGCTACTTGCCTACTTGCTTGAGCTACTTGCTTGTCTACTTGAGCTACTTGCTTACTTGCTTGAGCTACTTGCTTGTCTACTTAAGCTACTTGCCTACTTGCTTGAGCTACTTGCTTGTCTACTTGAGCTACTTGCCTACTTGCTTGAGCTACTTGCTTATCTACTTGAGCTACTTGCCTACTTGCTTGTCTACTTGCCTACTTGCTTACTTGCTTGAGCTACTTGCTTGTCTGCTTGAGCTACTTGCCTACTTGCTTGAGCTACTTGTTTGTCTACTTGAGCTACTTGCCTATTTGCTTGTGTACTTGAGCTACTTGCCTACTTGCTTGAGCTACTTGCTTGTCTACTTGAGCTACTTGCCTACTTGCTTGAGCTACTTGCTTGTCTACTTGAACTACTTGCCTACTTACTTGAGCTAGTTGCTTGCTTGACAAAGCAGTCATCCTGCCATCCTATGAATAATAAGCAATTATTATTATTTGATTGTATATGTTGTTAACATCGGTGATTGCAGGAGTTAAATATGCAAGCAAAGGTAACATTACATTTGTATTAATTACTATTGATGATGATTCTTATGTAATGATTTCATTAGGGAATTGATCCTTAAGGGTACTAACATCTCTTTCTAAAGATTATTCTTGTTTGCAGGTTGAGAAATCAAGGATATCTTAAAGAAAACATTATAAGATCTATATGACTCATACCCTGTGTATTACTTGTATTCCTGTTTTAACTTCATTGCCTTACTGTATGCTCTTTGTGTCTATTCTTGTGTGTATTCATGTCATGCTTCCTGTCTATGTTCATGTGTGTGTATTTACGTAAAGTCTTATGTGTGTTCATGTATTTTACTTCATGCTTCCTGTCTGTGTGTGTTTATGCGTATTCTTGTGTGCATTTACGCTTCTTAAGTGTGTAATTTTGTGTATTTTCGTGTATTGCTTCGTACTTGTATGCTTCCTATTGGTATGCTTGCTCATGTTGGTGAATGTGTGTTTCTCATATCTGATATATATTCTCAACATGTATATTTCAAGCTCCATATATGTTCATATGCATGCTACTGACATTCATGTGTATGTTTTATGTGTAAACTTCATTGAGTGTAGTTGTATGCAAAAGTATACTCTATGACTTCATATTTTGTATACTTTGACTTTGCATACTCTATGATTTGTATTTGAGCGTATGCTCTACAGCTTTATAATTTTATTCAAGTGTATGAACTTGTATTTGCATTTGAATGTATGTTCCATGACGTTGTATGCTCCATGACTTGCATTTGTATTCAATGTATGACTTTGCAATTGTATTCAAGTGCATGCTCTATGAATTTGTAATCATATTTGAAAATTGAGTGTATGTGTTATTTCTATGACTTTGCAATTGTATGACTTGTATTCAAAATTGAATGAGTGCATGCTCTATGAATTGTATTCAAGTGTATGCTCTATGCCTTTGCAATTGAATACTCTATGATTGTATTTGAGTGTAATTGATTGTGTACTCTATGACTTGTATTTGTATGATTTGTGATTATATACTCTATGACTTGTATTCTCTGTGACTTTGTGTATTCAATTGTATACTTTATAACTGCGTGTATTCAAGTGTATACTCCATGACCTTGTGTTCAAATGTATACTACAAGATTTATGTGTAAACTCCATGACTTGTATATGTTCAAATGCACACTTCACGACTTACTTGTATTCATGTGTATACTTCATATTCGTGAGTATAATTGGGTGTTACATGTATGCTTCATGCTGTGTGCTACATACTATGTTCATGCTTCATGCTTCATATACTTTGTGTATCATGTATTAAGTGTATAAGCTTTGTGTATGCTTCATGCACTATGTGTATTTATGATTTGTGTTTCATATATCATTATGTGCATATCATTTAACATGGATCTTCTCTCCATCATTATTTAATCTCCAAGCTAGCATATCATCATCTATTAATCACTTCTACAATTAAACTCACCTTCTCTACAAATTTATCTCTCTGAATTTTCAAGATGATGTCATCATTCATGTCTTTCATCGATATCACTTCATCTTGAAACTACATATTCTTCTGTAACACTTGTATTACTTCGATCACATAATCAATTACTCCTCAAGAACACGACTCATCAATCTTGAGTTCAATGACATATCAAGAGGTAAAACTACAAGGTGACAAGTACAAGATCAAATTTTGCAATCAAAATGTCCTCATCAACCATGGGAATCTCAAGCATTGGAATATTTTTCATTGTCTAAAATCATATCTTCATCTATGTTATCCAAAGATACTTACCTATACTTTTCGAATATTCTCTTTTGGAATCACAATCATCTTTCTCTTCACTCAAGCATGCTTCTAAATCAAGACCTTGACTTTGTCGCAACACATCAAAGGTAGATGTTGAAAGGATGCAAGGAAGAACTTGTGATTGCTTGAGGACAAGCAATTTTGAGTAGGGAGGGCTGTCATGTCCCAATATTAAGGCATTGTTTAAATTAAAAATCTAAGCATCATGATCAAGTTGAAGAAGTCGCCTTTGATGGTCATCAAGTATATAATAATATTTAATAAACATATATAATGTAATTAATATATAATAATATTAAATAACATTATTTTATAAATTTTTTTATATAATTAAAATACAATATATTTATTGTATTTATAAATAACAAATATGAATATAATATAAATATTATCAATTTAAATATTATTGTAATTGTAATAATTATAATATAATATATTATTAAATTTAATAATTATAATATAAAAATACAAAATAAGAAAAAGACAAAATAAGGAAAAAGACAAAATAAGAATCAAGACAAAGAAATTAACAAATGAAAGTTATTATACTTGCTAAAGGATACCATGCATAAGGAGGCATTTTAGAAGAGTCATGTCTTCTCCAAAAGGGCAGTAAATGAAAGCTATATAAACATCAAATCATATTCTCCAAAAGACAGGAAAAACATCTGCAGTTCAAAGGTCAAATAGAAGCAAAGCAAGATATATATTTCTGTGTAAATACTTAACTTCAATCAGCAGATAAGTCCATAACCAAAACAATTGGCATAAAGTAGATACTCTGCATAATTCAGATCTGTTATCAAATATATTACAGCAAGCATTATAAGAAGACTTTCCAACAGCAAACTGCCATTCTTGCAGGCTCCAGTAATCAAACTGACATAATACCACAGGTATGACAGTACAATGTTTCCCTTGCTTGTATTAATGTTCAGTATAACACTACATTTATTTACAGCCAGTTTTGAGCAATATAATTCATGGACAGTCATATGTAATATTCACTAACTATGTATTCTATATCCCATTCATTAACCACATATGGGATCAATGAAGGGTGACATGTCTAGTTTATCATTCATAGTCGATGTATTGGTCTTGGCTACCTAGAGTATCAAGAATCCTCACGGATGCCTTAGCCTCAAGAATACACCAAGTAGTTCTTGAATAAGGATGGGAGACAAACATAGCCTATGATGAACAACAACATGCTACACCCTATCAACCCCATATGGTGTTAAGGAATAGTATATAAGTTATAGAGAAGAAGTGTATGTTGATAAGATCATGAAGATAGCATGTGAAATGTCATGATAAATGGTGAACAATGAACATATGAATTGCATTGTGTAACAGTAACAATAGCTGACTGTAATAGCATGAAATCATTATAAATTATGAATTGTTTACATTGCAATCAGTTTAGTTAGATTATGTAATGAGTATGAAATATTTATGTGCATTTTCATTATTAATGAACTAAGGAAAGAATACAAAGAGTATAAGTACATAAAAGGCATGAATTCCTAAAATAGAGGAAGGCAATAATGTTAATCAACTCACCACTATGAGGAGTAGAGAAGATTAGGGGCGGGCAATCAACCAAGGATAGGTAGGGTTTCATTGGTCTAGAGCACCCCTTCGAGCCCTTGTCTCAAGATGGTACCTTAGGGGGCAAGAGGTAGTCTTTTGACTTGAGTGGTCTAGAGAACCCCAAGTCAAAGGAAGGTCCTAGAGTGGCCTGGGTCTAGAGCACCCCTCGAAGGAAGAACGACCTATACCATTGGCATTGCACCCTAATGGATTCACTCTCATAAGATGGAGGATTTGATTAACAATAGGCCCAAGTATATCTCTTCCATGGTAACATGAGACTTACATAATAGATCTATGATAATAAGAGAGCATATAGTTTATGTTTTATTGACATAGAAAAGAGGAATTGAATACTAATGTACTCTTTTACAAGTTGAAATTGTTTGCAAGGTTGCGGAAATTTTGGCTTGCTAGAAGGGGACATTACAGAAATGGGAATCACTATTCAAAGTTCTAGAAACAATAGCTTATGACAGAAACATAGCTCATAACTGTCATAACAAAGAATTACATAGAACTAATCATAGAGCACAAAACTGTAAAAATTTCATCTAACAGACCCTAAAACCATTCTAAAATAATTCATTGACAGGTATGCGATGGCAAAACGCAAGACATGACCTCAAAACCTTGGATGGACTGCAAAATTCCAATATCTGACAGAAAATACGGAATTTGGAAATGAAATTTGCAGACAGGTTTTATGATATGTTTTTCTAGCTCTTCATATTGAAATATTGACTTTATGAGTTTGTTATGCTAATAAAGCAAGTCTTTAAGTGCCAAACTACATACAAATGCATACCCAATGACCATGGATGCAAAACATTTAATAGAACCATCAAAACCTGCAACTAGGCATAACTTTTGATTTAGATTGCCTACGGACCTGTACTATAGGCCATTCATTCATAGATTTGCCCAACAAGAGGATCCAACCCTCAAAATGCAAAAATGTTTAACTTTAATTTTCAAGTTTACAAACCCTTTTCACCATAAAATTCATAAATGTCCTTAGACATAATTTCAGGAGTTCAAATTGAGTACAATACGATCTCTAAATCAATTTCCACATATGGGATTCAATAAAATTTTCTTTGATACAAGTTTGCATACATAAATATGAAATGATCTCTACAGCATAATATACAAATTTTCTCAACATGAAATAGGAAAGAGATCTCCAAGTTCACATGACTTCCAAAGATCCAAGCTCCAAGCTCCAAGCCAACAGGGGTATAACTACCTCCTGACCAATGTAACGGTCTTAGACGCTCAAGCATTATCTCATCTTGCTAAGAGAGAGTAAACAAAGATCCACATACATACAAATTGCAAGCAAGGCTCATGACAACATTGAAATACACATCAAGGCTTGTCTCAACGATAAAAATGGTGTCATTTCTGGCAAGGCAAGAGAGAGTGTATTCCTCCTCGAGGATGGTCTTCAAAGGCAACTAGCATATGCTTCCAATGCAAACATGTCAGCAATATTGAGCATCAAAATGTGACACCCTTATTCCTCCTATTCATAAATCAACCCTTCTTGGGCAAGTTCATGCCCATCGTGGATATGATTCAATACACTCTTGCCGCCCACACATATGACAATCCTACACATATTAAGGCTATCTACAACCAAAGTTAGATCCTTAACAAGATACAAACATCAATTGAAGCATACAAAGAAGGCTCAACTGATGCCATCACATTCATTTTCGACAAAAATGAAACATAAATGAAGTAGAAGCATTTACTATTTCTCCACACTCATGGAAGAAGCATAGTATTTTAGTTAAGAAGTAGATTTAAGAAGAAGAAAGAAGAAATAGCATAAACAAATTAAGGTCCAACCTCTTTCCAAGCTTTCCCATAAATCCAAGAACACTTCCAAGCTTCCAAATACTTCCCAAATCCAAAATCCTCTTGGTTTTTTTCACGTGCGCTTATCAAGCTTTCCAAATTCTATTCTCAATATCCAATTATCCATCCACAAAGAGGCAACCCCTCTTCTTAACCCTTCCTTTTGGTTAAATAACTTGATTCTAGTTTACAAAACTTCATCCTATAGATTGTTGACATGTGTATATTTCTCCAAAGGGAAGCAAGAGTCCATAATCACTTTTTGAATAATAAGATAAGTTTAATTTCCAAAATATCTTCCCTCACCAAAATATCTTCGCCAAATCAATCCAAACTAACATGAAACTCAAATCGAAATTCAAATCCAAATGTGTAATTCCAAATGGAAATGAAATGACATTTAAAAGTTGGTGACTGATCATGTCGAAAATGCCACTTATGGGTCTAGAGACTTCTAGAAGATGCCATTCCCATATATGACAAACTCAAAACCAAATTACACCCAAATGACATGAAATTACCTTTTTAAGATGCCCAAAAGATACCATTTTCAAACAAATCTGTCCAAATACTTTTCCAAACACTTTTAAACACACAAACAAATGCATAATGAATATTAATCATGTCTAAATACTTGGAACACCATAAGATGTCATAATTAAAAGATTAGACATCATGCATAACATTTACAGGGTAGTAACAAGGGTACCCAAGGTCTCACAAAACTCAAGTATGTGGCTATACTAGTATGCACATAGATGCATGTTAATTATCCCATGAATGGATTAAGACAATGGAAACATATCCATTTTACTCTCTTCAAATAAACTCCCATTGGCTCATTCTTGTTTCCTGTACACTTATGCACACATCAAACAGATCAAGTAATAATAGCTGAAGCAACAATAATGAAAGCTAAGGAGAAATATACACATGCCATACACACCACATCTCTAGTGTATTAGTATGTGTTGAAATCTATCTTAGTAGAATTCATCTCATAAACCACATCATAGAAATGGATTCTCAAATCCATACAATAAACAATACATGCGATGCACAAGCATCCAAATAAGCTCATATCATAGCCGTAATGATAATATGGCATATCACAAGTCATGAATTAGGATACATCATATATCTATGGCAAACATCTTCATCACATCATATGGAAATAATCAACATGAAACTAATAATCATCAAATAAACTATACATAATATAAAACATCATGTAATATCATACATGTCAAGTGCCATTAAAAGGGATCAAAATAGCATCATAAGAAAATATCTTGAAAGTATGGTGCAACAAAGGTGGGCCTTACACATAATCCTTGGTGCTGCGTAGATTGCGCATGGTGCAAAGCACTACACATGAGTTGTATGATGTCTTTGGAGTTGCGCAACATTTTTCCAAGCACTGCGTAAGTGGCACATGGAGTAAGGAGTTGCGTGGTAGGGTTCTTGGCTCTGCATGGGTTGCACATGAAGTGAAGAGTTGTGTGCGGAGTTGCGTATTGTTGTGTAGGTGATTGAGGCTGGCATGCAGGCTTGTGTGGTTATGCGGGGATCATAAATTTAATAGGAAAACCATTTAAATTGATTCCCAAGGTTTCTTCGGTACTGGAAAAAGAGTGTGTGTTCCTTGTTTCTTGTTAGTTGGCTGGGTAATAGTATAGTCAATACAAGATGTATTTCACAACATCTGATTTGAGATGTTGCCAAAAGAAAATTTTATTCAAAATTTCGAGTGTTTTCATCTCCAAAATGGCTTGCAACTTTGTTGGAGTGAGCCTTTCATATCAGCTTCTGTGTAATGTCCCCATTTTCCAAGTGATCACCTAAGGGAGTTGGTTAGCCTATCCCATTCTCGTAGGCTAAGCCGGAGGGCTAAGGGAATGACCTAATTGAGTAAATATTATATTTAATCAATTTATTGGGGCAAATTGATGATGTGAGATGACTTTGTATATTTTTATGAGCCATTTGGTGAAGGAGAAATAATTAAATAAATGGCTAAGGAGGTGAGCGACTTGGGAAGGAGAAAAATAAAGGATGGAAAATGACTTCCCATATTTTTGTAAGCCATTGGGAAAAATAAAATAAATTAAATAAAATGGCCTTGAACGTGGACGACCTAGGCAAGGGCCTAAAAATGCAATATCAAGGGTCATAAAGAGGTTCACTCCCTTGGAGAAGACAATAAAAATAAAATAAGAATACTTTATTGAGGTCGGCCAAGATTGGAGGAGAAAAAAGAAAATAAAATAAATATTTTCCCAAGAGGAGGTTGGCCAGATTTGGAGGGAAAAGGTTGGCTATAAATATAAGATCATTTGAGGTCATTTCATCATCCATTCGTATCATATTTTCTTATTGAGATTTTATCTCTTGGCTGCAACTTTTGTTGGGCTTCATTCCAAGGACGAAAACCCTTGTGAATGCGGTGAGTTGGACGAAACCCTAGCTCATCTTGTGGAGGACTCATGACAGACTTCTAATTGCTCTTCATTGGAGACATTTGGAGTTTGGAGCATCATTGCATAATTAGATTTGCAGATCAGATTTGGAGCAGCATTGTTGTGGCATTTTGTGTGCATATTGCATTAGGGTTTATTCCTAATTTGGAGTGCCACATTGGAGCAGACTTGAGCACCCATCTTTGGAGGGCGATTTTGTACTTTTGGAGCAGCAAACCTTAAGCGCTTGCGAAGGAGGAATTCGCCCATCTAGGATTTGATGTTTGAAGACTTATTTGCATATTTTTGGTATGTACAATCATAGTTTTAGATCTGATTTATAGAGCGGAAGTCTGGACATATGTTTGGCATGTTTGAACCCAAGAATTCATTGTAAAATCAGTCCAAAATATTCAAATTTGTAACAGCAGAAGGTACTTATAGAAAATCAGATTTGTATGTTGCATTTGTGTAACATGCCACTTGTTCTACCAACTAAGATTTACCAAGTTTAACTTTGAAAGTAAATAGATCAAGGTACTGATAGCGGAAGCAACAAAAATTTTCCTTAAATTCCTTCGATTAAATGCACATTTGAAACATATTCCGAACTCCCATTGCATAAATCAAATTTCATTTCCTCAATAAAATAATTGAATATTTCTCTTTACAACTTTTTCATAAAATAAATACATACAAGCTCCAAGAGCTTAACTGAAAAATAGAGATACATATGATTGTATACTTGTCTGTCTTCAATATTCCCGGCCACCAAATGCATGAGGGGAAGCATCACTCAAGCGATTTACCTCCAACTACAGACTAAGTGCGGTCCCTCGCACATTTACCAAATTGGTAAACGACCCTACCCTTCGACGAAGGGATTGGTATGGTAACCCCAAATAAAATAGGCCTACTTTGAGCAAGGTGTTGTGTTCTACATTAATTAGTACTATCATACTATGGCCACAACCATCAAAATATGAAATCCCTACTAGAAATGCAAACCCAGATCACAGTGAACCTAGACAGTGTAAACGTTGGCAATTTACACCACTTTGGCCAAAGTTTTCTTGTCTCATATTCACCCACCCTTCTATCTCGATTGGGAAAGACAACAATCTCTATACAAAAGTTATTCCCTTACCCATGTATCAACAAATCCCAGGAATAACCCCACTTAACAAATGTATCATTCTCTACACATAGGATATTCCCTTTCCCAAGGATCAACAAATCCTAGGAATATTCCCGCGTAACAATTACATCAAACTCTATTCTAGGTTATTCCCCCTCTTCTATGGATCACATATCCCAAGGTTAATCTATCCCAAGTTTCATCATGACACCTATGTCGAAATAACTCTACTTGCAAATTATAGTTTACTGTTTTTCCCCTTATACAATCAACTAATCATACTCAAACTGATAAATATACATAAAGTCCCATATAGACACAAATCTCTATTGCTGAGATTAATTTTACTTTCACAACACAATTTTCACTTAAATATATATAAATATAAATGCTATTATACAATCAATAGACATTCACATCGATAATTCAACAATGCAATCACTTAAAAAAAAACAATACAACACATATTGTTGTGAAAACAAGAAAAACATAGAGAAGGAGAAATAAATCCCCATGCCTGAGAA
Source organism: Cunninghamia lanceolata (assembly GCA_027924645.1). Classification (NCBI taxonomy): domain Eukaryota; kingdom Viridiplantae; phylum Streptophyta; class Pinopsida; order Cupressales; family Cupressaceae; genus Cunninghamia; species Cunninghamia lanceolata. The sequence continues at coordinate 13,336,564 of BSBN01000352.1, read as the reverse complement.
TATAGCTCCAATGGATCAAAGACTCTTTTGCTTATGTCCTTCCAATACTCTAGATTGCTCCTCCAAATTAAACAATTTACAAAAGCAAAACGACAAACTTTCGATACTAACGCAAAACTCAAATTTGAAAAGAGAAGGCTCTTGATTAGAAAAAAGGTGCGAATAAAAATGAGGGAGAGTACCTCCTTTTATACTGCAACCAATTCAAAAATGTCGATATAATGACGACATGCTTAACCAACTCAAAAAATGTTGACACTATGAGGACATGCTTACAAAATCTAAAATTAGTTCATTTGTAACTTTCCAAAAATAAAAGAGTTTTGTTATAAAATTCACCAAGGTGAAGCATATTATTTTCCACCCTAAGCGCTTGCAAGAAGGTAAAATTTATATGAGGTAAGTGGTATTACCCACTACCTCCTCCAAATGGCTATCCATGTGCATCGGGGTGGCGGTGGTTATTCCCCCCAAGTCTTAGGCCGCAGGCCTTATGTGGAGCGCTTAACATGCCTTTTAAACATGCCTTAAATCATACCTTTAACTTTATAACCATAAGCTATAAGTATTGTTTTAATAATATTAAAACTTCCCCACCAAGCGCTTACTAACTACTCTATTTTTTAAAAAAACTTTATAACTTTTAATAAAGTTCCTTCCCTTTTTAAGGGATACGTGACATTTAACTTTTTATAAACTATAAAAATAATATATAATTTTATATATATTCAATAAATGGATAATATTTAATAAAACAATATCATTTTTCCAAAGTATTATAATTATATATTTTTTAAAAAACATAGGAGTATAATAATAATATTATATATAAAAATATTTCATAAATCACAAAAATTACTTATAACATATTGTTCGTAAATTTATTTATTGCCTTAGCAACTTTATAGACAAAATATCATAACATGCATATACAACAAAGGGATGATAAATCTCGCAAATCATAAATGACTATATATACACATGTATATATATATCTATATGTTTATAATAGCAATAACTATCATATATGTATATCGACTTCACTCAAAACCAAATAAACTCATGTCCCACATATTGACGACACAAATGAATGGAATTCACACATACATTGGTGACATGAATGGCAACCACATAAACGCATGCATAACATAAAATTGTTTCACGATAAACCTTGTCTATGCAATCGTAAACTTATCAACATGCAAAATTAAATCACAGTTCTGACATGATCATCCAAAATGCAATCAAGATTCATAAACATAGATTACTTACCACTACCCATTCTGACTCAACATAACCTAGGTCAAGATAGGGTTGTGAGTGTGTGATTGCTCAATATAGGTTTTATTAAGGTTATCAGACCAAGTCCTTCTCCTGAGTGATACTTCCCCTCCCTTCCGGAGGAGCAACCTATTCCTTCATCCACTTAGATCATCACCACAGTAGTTAGCTGATCAAAATATCATCATTAATTAACAATAACCACATTTAATACAAGACATTGCATTATTCTTTTTCTCATCGTATTGCATTCAAGATAGATAACACACATAGATGCAAAGATTCATAATTACTTCAATTTTCACAAAATATCCAATCTATAGTAAATGGATAAAAACACATATATAGATACAGAAATCCATAATCACTCACTTACCAAACAAATTAACCAATCTAGGTAAATAGTAAGTAGATAGAAACACATGGGGTGTAACAATTTGGATGCCCTATCTTGTGTTTTTCATGGTGGATTTCATGTTTGATATGAATATCAATTGGTAGCATCATTTGGCATGTTTATTTGTCATGTTTGGGCACTTGTATGTTCGCTATGATAATTTGTTTGAAATCAGAAAATAAAAAATCAGAAATAAGAACTAGGGTTTGAGCAGAAATAAAAATCAGAATTTTAGGGCAGATCCCATTGGGGATACTACAGTGGTATTAGAGCTTTGATCTTGCCAGCTTGAGGCTCTCTCTATTCATGCATGAATCCCGAAGATAGAAGATATATTTCGGCATTTTGGCTTTGAAGGAAGATTGTGCCAAATTTGTGGAGATTTGTATCCCAATACCATTTTGGTATTGAAGGAGTTTGGGAGGTTGTATATTAGATTGAAGAGGCATTTTTACCGCCATATATTGAGGGTTTTGTGACCATATTTCAGCTAGGGTTTTACCCTAGGGTGAACGCCATCTCCAAGGAAGGCAAGTTCATGTTGGTAAGCATTTGAAGATCATACCCTAGCCACCGCCAAGGGAGATTCATAATCAGATTTAATTGCAGATTTCAGCTTCATTTTGGAAGTTAATTTTGGAGAATATCATTAGTGTTTGTACCCTGGGTAAGCACCAATCATGGGAGAACAAAAATTCAGACCTTGAGGGAGTATTGAAGACCATAACCTAGCCGCCACCAAGGAAAAGATATATTCAGATTTGAAGAGCAGCGCCATCTTTTGAGTGGTTGGGTGGAAGATATTTGCTAGGGTTTACATTAGAGTGTGCCAACTTCATGAAGGACTACTTCATGTTGGAGGAAAAGAATTTCAGACTTTGAAGGTCAACATCATCTATTATTTGGCAATTATATTCCAAGGAGCAGATCTAAGTTTGTGTATGTGTATGGCTGGTATTTTCTCATTGGTGGCCATCGAAACTGGAATTGGATATTATACATGTGTGTGGAGTTGCCCTATGCTTGGGTGAGGATCAAGTGCCAAATCAGGTCACCATTTAGGGTTGGACATAAGACATCATTCCCCACCAATTTTGGTATGTATGAACAATTGTTTATCAGTATAACAGTCTGATTTGTAACAGCAGGGGTTTGAGCTATGTTTGGGCATGCTTGAGCCCATAAACTTGATGTAATCCCCCTTCCAAATAATCTGATTTATTGCAGCAGTCATTCATTCTCAGAAATCAGAAAATTATATGTCATATTGTCAATTGAATGGTCATAGGTTGTATTATGGCATCATTCATGACAAGGGTTTGACAAATAAAAAATCAGAAATTTATTTCCAGCGTGATGGTAATGGTTCAGAGAGGCAGATTTGACTCTCTTAAAGGAGAGCTTGAATCTCTTAGAGAAAGTCGAAATGAGATGGTAAGAACTTTCCAAAAGTTCTTACAAAAAGAAGATAAGGAGGAGGTAATAAAAAAGAGGCCACAAAAATCATTGATGAATACCAGGGTTTATCAGATGATTTCAAAAATGAAACTCCTTTTGATGTTCTTTTGAGAATACATGAAGATCTATATTTTAATCTTTGGATAGTATTCTTGTTTACATTTTAGCTGTCATAAATTGAGAAAATTCATTGGTGAGAATAGGATTTCTTCAAAATCTGGTGCTATAACCTTTGAGATCAAAACAGATAGGCCAAGTTTGCTTATTTATTTTATATTTAAGCAAAATCCCAAGGAATAGATTGTACAATGTTCATATTAGTAGGCTTGTTTTTGTTTTAGATTTTAGAGACGATTAAATTAGAGAGCTTCCCTTGTGAATTTGAAGAGAGGATTTCCTCATCCACTATTCTATTTTGTGTTGTCACAAAATTGACAAATTAAAACAATAGGTTCATTTTGGAATTTGGATAACCTTATTACTAGCTAGGAAGGTATGACTTGCACCAGAAATACAAGATAAAATGTTCGTATGACCTTGATTGATTTTGGAAAGGCCTATGATAGACTCAAGTGCCTGTTATTCTATTAATACTAAGGGTTTTGGGCAGTCCTTTTGTAAAATGGTGAGTGTTTTGTTTTAGGACACTTTTGGTTAATGGTGAGCTTACCGAGTCTTTCTTATTGCATAGATCTATAAGGCAAGGTCCTCTCTCTTTTTATGATTGTAGTTGGGGCCTTGTGGTACTTGTTAAGACACTCTACTCTTGGCCCTCATTAAAGACATTTCTCTCCCCAATCAATTCCACTTGACTAAAATTTAGTTTTTTGAGATGCTTCCTTGTTCCCAGTTTTGAAAAAAGAAAAGTTTTGAGCTTCTTGTTTCTAGATTGGAAATGTATTGTTTTGCCGCCAGTTCTAAGATTGCTATTCACAAGTCCTTGGTTTTGAGATGACGTGACTTTCCCTATGACTTATTATTGAATTTGGGATGATCATGGGGTGGCCTTGACAAAATTGTTAGGTACATTGGTATTCCCTTTCCATTGAATCCTTCTTTTAGAGACGTGGTAGTGGGATTTTGACAAAATAATAGGGTTCATCTCCTTTCTTTGACTTGGACTTGAGACTTGGGAAAAACTTTGTAGGTCGCAAAACACATAAATTTGTAAAATAAACTTAAATAATGCATGGGAAGCATAAAGAATGAATTTAGAGAATATATAAGTCTATTTTGATTATAGGAGAATTACTTGGAATTAAGGTTTTGATTTGGCAATTCAAAAGTACAAATGGAGTTCAATTACTTAGGAAAAAATTAGGAAACTAAAAATGGCCGAAATATTCATAAAAGCAAGGGAACAATGTTGTTTTTGCTATTTCAAGCCAAACAAAGGGAAAAGAAAATGCTGCTTTTCTATCCAACGCAGTCCAAGAAAGTTTTTATTTTTTGTTTTTTAAGACAATTAAGGCCTTCGAGACCACACAAACCTTCATGGCGTGTGCCATTTTTCATAATTTTATCACTTTTTACCAACCTTTAATAAGCTGATGCAATGTTGTCGAAAGTATGTTAGCGTTTAATTTTGCACCTTTCGGTGAGAAAGAAAAACGAACAGCGTGTACAGTAGGACTGTTCTTCAAATTCGGAGGGGAAGCTCCCTAAACAAGGAAATTAAAAAGACGATACAATATAACCTATCTTTTTGGTTTCTCAGAGCACGAGCACAAGGCAATTGAAGCTTTTTTGCAAGGCTAAAAGACTTTTGTAAAGTATTGCAGAAGAAAATAACTAACTTTATCAAAAAACACTTCCAATTCCTTTAAGTAAATCCAGAGCATAAAGAAATTGGAGAGACAACTTAGGAGATTTCAACACAAAGGAACAATGATAATTTGACAACAATCGTTCATGCACAAAGTCATGAACAATTCTCACAACCTTTGATAACAAGATAGATCTTAGAAACCATGATGCATATTCTCATTAATCAAAGAGATAAAAACACATAACACTGCTTGAACAATATAATGCGAGCAAAAATTAGTCTCAGCATTTACCATTCGAGAGTTTAAGTGTGTAGAATACACTTATTTATACCCTAAAAAGCAAAGATGCAAGGAAATAAAAGGAAGAGCTAAATAACACTCTTCACTCTAGATTTAATGCTGCATGGGAAGCATGCAAGCTTATTAGCAATTAAAAATAAAAATATCTTGCCATGCAATTCAGTTAACTGAATTTGCATGTTATTACACAATGAGTTCCACTCAAAGAAAATTTTGCATGATTTCCAAAAGCAAAATCCAAAAATAGATTTAACTCTAGATAGCAAAGTCAGTTCTTAAAATAGAATCTGCTTTGGAAATCTCTCTTCCTGCCAAAAATGGATTCTTCCTGCAGATAGTGAAAAATTGGCTAAGTATGAGAATTGAGATTTCTCTCAAATTCATCAACCTTAGCCTCTTCTGGGATAATGATAGGATCCAGATGCATGATCTCCGTTTGCATCCTCCACCGTCTTTGCGTGATCCAAATACTCCTTGACCTTCGGATACTCATGAATGAGTGTCGATTTGGCCTCCATGGTGGTAGAAGAATATTGCATGGTAGCTTTTGTTTTAGGCCTCCAAGAAAAGCCTTTCTTCTTCACCGTTCTGCTTCAAAAGATCAAACTAGGCCTCTGTATGCTCGCTATTCGAGAAAATCAAGTTTTTACTCCCACTGCCCAAAATCTGATTTTTGTGAAAAAAAGTATATTTTGCCCTTGGAAAGTGAATATTTGTAGTTGCAACCTCAAAGATTCGACGGATCTGAGCTCAAAATGGTCAAGGATGATGGAAAATGCCTTTTATCGAGGTGGGAATGTGCTAGAAATGAGAAATTTTGGACATATAGGCCTCAAAAACCACTTTTATTTTGGCTGTAGGTGGTGATTTTGGCCATGAACAGTCACAACCAGCAAAGAAAAAGCTTGAAAATCCTTCAAAAATGGCTCCTTAGACTTGGACGTTGCCTTGTATGCATGAAGATGGACCCTGGGATGAAGGAGAATGAATAAAATAGTGCCTTGAAGCCACAAATCTGCCCTTTGAATGTATTGCTGGCCCGAAAATGCTTCATATCTGCAAAAAGAAAAGCTTGAAAACCCCCATTAATGGCTGCTAGTGTGAAGAAAAGGCATTATCATGTGTCAATGTGCCTTGGGATGCGAGAAGGAGACACGGAATGATGCGACAATGTGTGATCTTGGCCTTGCGCCTCTCCTCCAAGCCTTTCATTTGCCTCTAAAAAGCTTCAAAACCCTCATCAATAGCTGCCTCCAAGTTGAACGCTGCCTCTATACCTTCTAGTTGCCATAGGAAATGATAATAACAATGAGGGAGGATCTCCTTTTATAGCTTGCCTTTAACCTCTAGGGTTTCAATGTGCTTTTTTCCACAAATAGAGAGCAATTATTTTTAGCTCCATGCATCAAAGAAGAATGAATGAATGAAGTGAGGGGTCAACCTATATTTATAACCTTGAAGATTCTCTCTCTTATGCAACCCATCTCCTCTCTCTAGAACGTCCATCTCTCTTCAACTTGAGCGACCAAAAAGGAGTGCAAATAGGCCTATTTGAGCACCTTTTCTCACCATCAAGAAGGCATGGATTTAGCCCAAAAAGGGCGCTTTTCTTGCATGCCAAAAGGGTGTGGGTTTATGGCATTTTAGGCGCCTTTTCCAAGTGCCTCAAAAGGTGTGAGATGTGGTCATTTTGAGCGCCTTTTTCAAGGCAAGAAAAGGCATGCATTTTGGGCAATTTGAGCGCCTTTTTGGAGTTTGAAAAAGGCATGGGATTTCATGGTTTTGAGCGCCTTTTGCAAATCTCAAGACTTAAACTTTTTCCACTTGATTTCAAAGTGTCCTGGGTGGAAGTATATGCTCAGATATTGAATTTCCTATACTTTAAATGTTTTGAAATATAATTCCAGGATGTTTGAGATAGGTCCTGGATCCATGGGATTTAACATGCAGATTCTAGATTTTTGAGGATCCACCAGATTTCAGACTTAGACAGTTTTCAGGGTCTCAGAACATCAGGCTTCAGGACACCAGACTTTGCCAATTTCAAGGCTCATTCTTTATGATTCTTGACCTTGGAAAACTTTGAACTTTGCCTTGGCCATTTTGACATAGCCTGCTTGGATCACTGCTGTTTACCTCTGCCTCTGGAGATTATTTTTGCCGTAACTTCTTCATCTGATGACGGAATGTCTTGAAGTTTGGAAATCAGGCTCATATGATCCGAAGCTCTCATTGAAGCCTCTCCTCCATGAATTATACTCCAAGATGGAGCACATTTTTGCCAAAAATGCCTTAGAAAAATTTTCGAAATTTTCCAAAATTTCAAAATTTTCAAAATTGAATTTTGATTTGCCAGATGTATTTGCATTGCTTCCCTTGGTTCCTTTATGTCATTTTGGCCTTCGATCCATCACTTTGACCTCCTCTTTTAGATGTTCTTTCACTGCTCTAGGCCTGATTGGCTTGTGAGAATCTCCCTCCATTCGAGCCTTGGATCACTATCTTTTGATATGTCTTGTACCTGCAGGGTTAGCACAGTAATGACAAGGCTACATGGTGCTTGGGAGGTGTGTTTGGGCACATATATGAAAAATTTCGTATGGGTACAACAAGGTACAAAATGCATAAATGAGAAAGTGAAAAAATGAGGGTTTTTGTTTGTTTTTTGATTACTTCCTATATTTTCTTGTTGGCAAGCGAGTTTTCTGCAAGACTTACTAGAACTTGCAATTTTCATGGCAAGTTACCCAAAACTTGCCTACAACTTGCCGACATGTTTTTCGATGAGTGACTTGCCAGATAGATTTGTTGTTGAGTTCTTGTGAGTCAGCGAGTAACTTTGTGATTTTGAAACTATGCTAGAAAATGTTTTCCTAGAAAGTTTGTTCTTCTTATAGCATTTACTACTCTTTTTGCTAGCTCTTCTATAATTCTCAAGTTGATAAGTTGCATGGTAAAGACAATAAGAAAAGTCATGCCATTGCCTTATATTTTTGTAGAAAACCAAGTTTTTTGGGGTTGGGCCTTGAAATCCTTAGATTGCACAGTTCCACCCTTGCAATCTAGTGGGTTCCAAAAGCTAATGTTGGTAATGGGTCTTGTAGGGTTCTTCTTAGGAATAACATTATTCATAATTTCATGGGACTCCTAAAGGCAGACATGATTGGAAAGGGATGCATCCGCTTGATCTCTTGTTTGTGACATTTGTAGTTAGACTTGCAAGGTCTACTATTTGTGGGTCCATTTGGAAAGCATGGGGGTCAATCAAACATCTTGTTTTGGGGCATGATGTCTTCACTTGGTTGGGATCATGTTGTCAAGCTTATTGATCTCCTTGGTGGAACTTATTTATAAGAATAAAGTTGTTGCTATATTTAAAGGATCTTATGCAAGAAGTCTGCATCAAAAGGAATTAAAAGCTCCATTGAGATCATACATAATGGCAAGCTAATTCCTGGGAAACACATTAAATATGTTTTTAAAGTTCATGAAACTCAGAGAATACCTTATGCCATGTTAATCTGCTCTTTGAAGGGTCTTCCTTTCTTTGTTAGATTAAGTTTGATATAGAAGTTTGTAATAATTGAAGATGGGTTAAGGGGGTGCCTCTAGTTGAAATCTCCTCTAAACAACTCTATGATAAACTTTCCTTCTCTCATGAGATTTTTAATAATACAAATAATAAATGGGGACGTGCTGAGCTTATTAGGAAGTGGTGTGAAGGGTTCAAAATCATTTGGTCCTCTTGTATTGAACCTAACAAACCTTATTTTAGATGGTATTCGTCACACAAAACCTTGTTGTCGTATCCACTCTCCACTCTAGTGGTGTTAATGGTCTTCATGATGAGTCTATTGTTCATGTTTTTTGGAATGCCCATTCATTAGAGTGATGTTGAATTTTTTTCTTATTGCATGGGTTAAGTTTGCTACTAAGAAAGTTGTTACTTGTTTTGATATTTTATTTGGGCATATTAGTTCTGAGAGGCATATTTCTCAGATTTTTAGGAAATTGTCATTAGTTAGTTCTATTGAAGTTCTTTGGTTTTCTCTGAATGCTCAGAATGATAATGTTTTCAAAGGGAATAGAGCACTTACTGGCTTCAACAGTGAAGTAACTCTTGCATTGGTTGCATGAATCTAAAATAATAAGTTCAAAAAAGATCATTAGACAAAGGATCTATGAGAGGCAATAAGAAGTATTTAGAGGGAATTGGAAACTTTCCCAAGATTGCTCTTGTAATGGAATGGTTGATGGATGACTAGTGTTTTGTCATTAACAAGAAGTTTGGTAGTCATACTTCTATTTTACAAGAACTAGTTGATGCTATAGCTGAAGACCTAAACAACTTTGCTTTGGTTATTATAGTACCGAGTGCTTTCTCTATTGATAGAGTTGATTGGGTTCAAGATGTAGGAAATAAATTCCATGGAGAACAGTCGTTGGTTCAAAGTGTGTTAGTGCAAGCTTATTCTATTAGTGAAGGTTCAAGGGACCTTGTTGAAGAGATTCCCCTTCTTGTTGCTGGCTATGGTGATGCGCTCCCTAGATGTATTGAATGTCTGATGGAAGAACATGTTCAAAAAAGGATTTCACAAATTCAGGTTGCTGTTGATCTTTTTGAATGTTTCGACGATTTGCTTCATAAATTGCATGGTGTTGGAAAAGATGTGGTTGTTTGAGTAAAACATCATATATCTAACAGTATTGCATCACAAAGGACCACATCTAGAAAAGGCTTGATTTTGTAGACCAAGTGACATTGATGAGTGGCATGTTTTTTAGAACCTAAACTAAACCATCTAGTGCTGTATGGTTGTGGGTGAGATGTCATTAATAGGGCCAATCTTTGCACTCGTGGAGAACTTAGGTTTGTGTGGTTACTGTTGTCAACAATGAAGTATATTTGTTGTCCATTGATCTACATTTAGAATGGAACAATCATTCTGGTTGTTTTGGATTGGAATTAGAAGATGAGGCAATGTTGGTAGTTGCTACTGTGGCACTTTACTCATAGTCCATGATTTGTTTCATTTGTTTTTTGCACAATGTTGGGAAATTGCTACAATGGTGTTGTACTCATAGATCATGACCTGTTTTCCTTTGTCTTGTGTTGTAACGCTAGAGATGGATGCTTGGATATGTGCAAGTAAAGCTTTTTGAACATATCGTTTGTTAGTAGAGTGCTCAATACAATTGTGTATTGTGCACCACTTGCTAGGGTTTGATTGCTTCCTTTGCTCCCTAGGGGATGTATTATTCTTCTCGAAATGATGTGAAGGTCCTTTCCTTGTTTTTAATTTTGATTGGCTTTAGACTTGAGATTCTTATTCCAGTACTTACTTTGGGACTTAGAACCTTCATTCTTATACTTGTGCTTAGCGTTTTCTTCAAATTTGCAATTATACCTGCAGGCTTCTCCTTAAGAGGAAATATGGAGTAAGTCCATGTTGTTCTAGATGTAGGGTCTTAAGCTTGACTTATAATGTTCAACTTGGAAGTCAAAGTATGGAATATTATAGTATATTTTTGAATAGACTAGTTATCATGTTGGGAATACTCAAAGTATGACCTTGATGGTGTTGGGACTACTTGATATATTGGTTATTATAGTTTCTAACCTGGGAATAGATTTTTTCAATTTCAACAAAATCATTTCAGGTATCTACAACTATAAGGTCATCCTCGTGAGTTATATGTTAGTTATTCCACCATTTTTTCATAGACAAAGAGACTCTTAGAAGGGCAAAAGTAACGTTTTCTTAATTAGAAAATTGATTAATCACATAGCAGGAATAAATGAGGTTAAGCTAGTTATCAGTGTATTTGTATTGATTTATCTTCAAAGATAGGGATACCTAGATTAATTTGTACCTTCTAAGGCGTTTGGCCTTTGAATAGCCTATTTGTTGTTGAAGTCGATAGGTCAAAAGGAGATTGAACATGGTATGGTGGTTGACTAGAACGATCAATGATCCTTTCTTTTTCTCATGCATATATCCTAAGTCATCTCCCTATTGCTACAAGTTATATTCTATCATCTTTGGAAACATTTTTGATGTTGGCATCTTTGGTGTAGAGTTGTGTGCAATCTGCGAAGATCTTGAAGAAAGGTATGATGAAGGGTTGTGAGTTTCAAGATCAAGTTTCCTATATTCAAACCTCGCATGAGTGGGCATGCAAATGTAGAGAATGATTTAGATGAGAAACTTAATATCACTAGGACAAGAAAGAGAGCTTTGATGCCCCTAATTTGGCCTCTGGGCATGCCTAAAGGACAACTTAAATGGATCTAATTTTTTTATGAATGGATGCAAATGCAAGAGTTATAGAGTGCAAATGTTTATCATTGGGCTATTAAACAAGGGAGATTTAAGAAAAAGAAGACACCATACTAGAATTGTAATTTCCAAGATTTTATTGTGCAATAGTTGTGTACAAGATCTAAGAGCCTAAATGTATGCCACAAGATGTCATCTTTTGGAGGATGAAGGAATGTCTTGACAGTTACAAGAAATGCAACTGCTTGCCTTTATTGATTTGTATATTATTGGCCGTTGACGCTATTACGGGGAATGGATTGGATCGACCATAGGAAGTTGAGAGCCAATAGTTTAGTTCCACCAATGTGATGATTGCTATTAGAGAGAAATGCTTGGATAGTGTGCCCTATCACTCCCATATCCTGTCTTTATTTCTCCAACCCACATTCACATGGTTGGTTTCCTGATTCGATAGTCCAGTTTCTCCTCTCCGTTCTGAAGACTCTATAATCTGTATTGTCATTGTCTTTAAATGCTGCATAATAGTTTCATAAAACAGGTTGACACTGTCAAAGCTATGTGGCATTTACAAAGAGTTAGAGCTTTGTGGTATGACTACATATTCTAGAAGAGCTCCCAAAGATAGTGCTGAAGACAACATATGGAAAGTAATGCCATATAATGGTGAGTCCGATCAAAGTTGCAATCCTCCTAGATCAGTAGTTGGGCTGAACCTAAGAGTTCATTCAAAGTGTATTAGGATTCTTGTGTGAGCTGTATTAGCCATAGTTTGGGTTAATCTCATCAGCAAGGTTTGTGTATTTTTATGTACTATGTTGATCACTAGATGAATGCAAGTTTTATGGGTATGTTTGTGCCTTTAATAATGTGCATAAGCTTGTGATTTGCCCGTGAATTGGTTTGGGTGATTTTGTTTTGAGTTGAATGTACGTTTATATTGAAATTTGAATTGATCCTTTAATTATTTTCATTTTGTTTATTGTTGAATGCTTTCATTTAACTTGTTCTTTAGAAGTTCTATTCTACCTAAGAGTTCATTCAAATGTTTTTATGCTAGACAGAAACAAATTAGGATTTTGTAAAATGATGCAGAGATAGATTTAGATTTTTGCATGCTGGCCATGTTTTCTTGCACATATTGTTGGGCCTTAAGGATATTACTCTTGACAAGGCTTGGGAGAACCTAGATGGTAGTTTTCAATTTCAGTTACTGCTGACTGAGGAACCTTTTGCAGCCTTAAGGGCTAAAAGGAAATTTGATCTTCCCAACAAGATTTACAGGAATCAAACTGAAAGAACTTGAATGAGTTTAGTTTGCAAGTTCTGGCTGCTAGAATGATAACAAATGGTCTCTCATGTGAAATCACAAGATGATGATTGGTGATTCCTCCCCAAAGTGGTCATGCCCTTGGCCCAACCAAATCATGGCGTTGACGAGTTCTAATCAGCAATGGCCGTCTTTCTAGTTCTTGATGGAATTGTAATGATACAGTATTGTTTTCCTTAAGTGCCATTCAGGAAGTCTCCTCACAGGTCTTATATTGCTCACTGAAATTCATGAGCACAAAACGAGAATTTCATTCTCTATTTGATAATCATTAGTTTTTAGTATTTAAAAAATTGACATGTAGATCAGGTGTTGCTCTTGACTCTGGTAATTTAGTTATCTCGGTTGTTGTTTTTGTCTCCAGGGGAGTTACTTGCCTCATTGTGAGTGCCTTTGGTCTATGGTCTTGCTGTTTGCTTTGGATAGGCACCATATATTCATATGGTTGCAGGTCTGAAGAAGTTTGATACCTCTACCCCTTGCCTTCTATCGACTCATATCCTCTGGTTTGTTGTTTTTTGTAATGCTGCAGAATAGTTGTGCAGAACAAGGATGACACTATCAAAACTGTGTGGCATAAATTAAGATGCATTAGAGCTTTGCACTATGAACGTGTGTTCAAGGAGAGGTTCCAAAGGTAGTGGTGAAGACAAATATATGGTGCAAATTACCGGCATATAATTCTGTGTCAATCAATGTCTGTCCTCCCAGATTTGTACTCGGGATTGACCTAAGAGTGCATTTAAATTTATTAGGTACTTGCATGAGATGATTCCATCAGCAAGATTTTTGTATTTATATGTTTTATGTTGATCACAAGATGAATGCAAGTCTTGTGGGTATGTTTTTGTCATTAATAATATACAAGCTTATAATTTGCTTGTCAATTAATTCGGTAGATTTTATTTAGAATTATTTGCAAGTTTATATTCAAATTTGTAACTATTTTTTATTCTTTAATTTTCATATAGTTTCTTTGTTGACAAAATAATGGCAACAATGCAGATGGAGGGTACGATGATGAGTAGGATAAATGAAATATGCATCACTGAGTAGTGTGATGATGAGGATATGTAACAAGCTACCCCAAATTTTTTTTGAAATTTAAACAATGATATCAAAATGTTAGCACAATATTGCATGAATCCAACTAAACACCTTCACACTTCTGATCACCAAGTTCTCAAATTGGGTGAGGTGAGACCATACCATGTGTTGGCTTACAAAATAAATATTGTGCATCAAAAACCAGTACATTCGTCTGCTAAGAGCAGGCATCTACTTTTTCAGCAGGCATCTACTTATGCAGTGGGGATTCTCCACTTATTCAGTGGGTAGATAACAAGAAAGAAAATACATTTCAATTCTCCACACTGGCGGTAAACCATCCAGGGGTTATAAGCGTGTTTGCACAATAAAGAATGATTACAAACAATTGAAAGATTGCAACACTACTCAGGACAAAGCTTTTTGGATGGTCATATTAGCATCCTTATAGACTTGGCAACCATGAATTACCCTGCACAATCAACTATGTTAAAACTACAAGATTATATGAAGCCTTGCTGATGGAAAACAGGAAAGACACTGCTGATCAATTATATCAGACAAATCTGAGAGGAAACTTCATGCTGTACGGCAGTCCTTGCAAAATTTAAACCCATATTCATGCTAAGAATAGTCACAAATATTCATCAAATCTGCTGTCCATAAAAGATACATTTGATGCCACAAATATGCAGAGATTTTTTGATCATAAAAATACCTTCAATGCACTCACATAAACCCACGACTGCCCACCAATTTCATGCATCAAATATAGTTATGTTTACCACTGAATACAAATCAGCAAGGAATAGATAGAAATCACAGCAATTCTCACCTTGAAATCTGCCTCAGACAAAAGTTATTAGACTCCTGTCACAGCAGCGCTGGGAAAGCTCAGGAAGCATGCTGTACGGCGCCCAGGTTATGGTGATTTTCCCACATTTTGGTGAAGTCCTTAACCAAGTCTCTTTCTATTACTTACACACCAATCTATCCTCAAAGGCAATCCTTTACACACAAAGAAACTCTTCAAATATCAATGAAATGCCAAATCTGGGAGCTCACATCCAATCTGCAAGGTACAGCCAGCATGAGGTACGGCTGCATCAAAACACTGCAAAACACTACTCCAAAACCACTGAGGATAATCTGCATTGAGGCGCCAAAACATATAGGAAATGACACGATAAAGATTGAAATCAAACTAACTTCAAAAACTCCATGAATAAGGTTCGATTTTTCTTGCTGGTACGGCCTGTAGGTGTACGGCCAACAAGGGAAACTTCATTTATTTTTGCTCTAATGAAATCTGAATACAATATTTCTCCAAACAAACCAAAATCTCAAACAAAATCTCATCTAAACACCAAATCAAACAATTACTCCATAACTCCATGAAGGCTCCATGTGATTTTTGTGTGAAATCATCATTACCAGCTAGGGTGGATATTCCACCACCGAAACTGATCTTCCTCTAGAGGGTTTTCGTCCTCAAGAAGGTAGGAAGGACTCTAGGTTCATTCCGGCAGCATTTCAATACAAAATCCAAAGCATAATCCTCTACAATGAGCTCTCACTTCTCTTTTAAAGGCACCCGGGAGTTACACAAAAAATTAATTCTTTCTTGGAAATAATACTTTTTTCCTCAAACTTATAATAAGTCCATTTTATCTCCACTTAAGGGCTCACTTTTAAGTGTTTACGTTAAAGAATATATTTTCCCCTTTCCAATGAGCTATAACATTTAAATACTTATTAATTATTTTCACCCTTAGGAACTTAAGTGAAAATAATAATTAAAATAGCTCATTAAATATTACTTTTTGCGGAAAATCACAAACTTCATCCAACTACCAAATAAATTGAACCATTATGCTCTGTAAGTTTTGGGATGTGTAACAATGCCTTTCGGGTGACTTTCCAAAAATAGACGGCTCTTCCAAGAATCTTGGAGAGCAATCCATGAACTCGATCTAACATCTAAAAGCATCACTATAAACTTGAACATCCACCGAGCTCAATGCCAAGGCAAAACATCACAATAAATTGAACCTGTGCTCTTCACAACAAGCAAAGCTCCCTAACCAACCCAGATAGCCTACAAAAGCTCAAGGGAATAGGCTATTGGTTACAAACTTGGCTAAACGCCAAATGGGGACATTACAGGATACCAAGTATCCTTTGAAAATAATTTCACTGATTAGACCCCTATTTGAATTTTCTCCATGAAAATAATAGTGCATGTCAATAAAATCATGGCAGGATCATGCACATCATATCCCTTCAAATCTACATCTATGGGTGCTTCTAAGACTCCACTTGAGATGAAGTATTACCATGACTAATTAGTAATTAGGCTTGTACTTGCAATATGATGTTTGCACCATGTCATATGAGGTATATTACTTGATCTTTGAGGTCTATTTTAACATTGAAGTATGATTTTTTATATGTGAGGTCTGTACATGATATTCAAGGTTGGTTACCTTGTGGAAAAGGCCTGCATTAACACTAAGAGTATTGTTACTTTTTCATAAGAAGTTTGTATTGACTACTTGAGGTCAAATACCCTGACATATGAAGTTTGTTAACCAACATATAAGGTCTGTACCTTGGCTTTTGAGATATGTCACTTGTTACTTGAAGTCTGAACGTGACATATGGGGTTCATGCTTGTCATTTGAGATCAATTACCTTATGAACAAGGTCTGCATTTTTACTATAAGGTCTGTTCATTTATATCTGACATATGTACATGTTATTTGAGGTCATTTACCTTATGAACAAGGATTGCAGTTATAATAAGAGAACAATAACCTAATGTATGAGGATTGTTGCATGTATTGTGAAATCTATACTTGATTTTGGTGGTTTGTACTTGATATGTAAGGTTAATGGTCCCCCCATGCCCCTTTTTTTTCAAATTGTGTTTTTTTTTTTTAAAATTAAAGGAAATCTTGTTGGATTGTAGCCGTGAAGAGCACACGCTAATATTGAGAGGGGGGCAGGGGAGGGTGAATCAGTATTAGGACAAATTTTAACACTTATTTCAGATCTGAAAATGCAACTTCAAAAACATCAAGCAAGTTGCACATGCAAGAACACAAAAATTATGTGGAAAACCCCTAAGGGAAAAAATCACAACAAAATATTGCTTTTATTAACTTCTTAACAAACTGTAGGCAACAACCCACATAAGACACCGATCTTACAAATGTGAGCTCCAACTCATTGGAAGCACCAACTCCCTATGAGCACCGACTCAGTAAGAGACACCAATCTCTCAACTCTGGTTACAATTTTTCTCTTCCTTCAAATCTGGTCAAAACTGTCCTTTGTCTTTGCATAAGCTTCTTTTTTATATCTTCTCAAACTCTTCCTTCTCTTATATCTGCATACTCTTCTCACAAACCTGCCATCAACTCTCTTACAAATCTGCCTCTTTTTATCTTTCAATTCCTCATACTTCACACATATCTTAAAATAAATCAGATTTGCACTTCATAGTGCTGCTCCTCTTCCTTATTACACAAAAATATATCTTGGAAAAATTCTTTAATATGAAGTCGCTGCAATTACCACATTGATTGCTGTCTTTTTCTATCTTAAACTTATGGCATTAATCATTCTTAAATAAGATTGTATCTTATTTTAAGTAGCGCCTTTAAAAATTATTGTAAAGCTTCTAAAATAAGGCATTTTTAAAACATATATAAAGCTTTAAAATAAGATATAAAGCATGCTATCTTTATGCGTTCTATCTTTGGTTTCTTTTTGCTTTACTTGCTATCTTTTTCCTTTTTAGCAATAAATCTTCTCCACAAAAAAAAACTCCACACTTAGCAATAAATCTGATTTCTTTTTGCTTTCCTATTTTTTATTGCTTTCTTTCTTTTTCATAAAGAATATATCTGATTTCTTTTTGCTTTCCCCTTTTTTTATTGGTTTTTACTTTTTCATACTTAGCAATAAAGTTGATTTCTTTTTTGCTTTGGGGAATATGTTTAAATCTTTAATGCAATAAATCTGATTTCTTTTTGCTTTCCCCTTTTTTATTGCTTTCTTTCTTTTTCATACTTAGAAATAAATCTGATTTTTTTTCGCTTTGGGGAAAATGTTTAAATCTTTAATTTAAACATTTATCAATGCATGAACGTGGTATATCAACAGCATAAATAACATTGGCGTTGGAGTGTCCTTTGACATCAATGACAATATTCTAACAAGCCATCCCTGGGACGGCTAAGGGATGTCTAGACATCCCCTAGCCATTCTGCAGACGGCTAGCTGTCCCCTAGTGTCCCCTAAATATTTGCACCCATCCTTGGTACGTTTCCTACCCGTTCCCACGTCCTCGAAACATCACCTATAGGGGATGGGGTCTATTTGGGCAGGGGACGCGTCCTCGTGAAGGATAGATTACGACCCTTGTGATCTATATGGATGAATTGGACATGAGGTTAGTAATGGATCTCCATCATTTTCCATCATAGTTAGGATTGTACATCATATATTAGATTAATGGCAAATACTCTATTTAATATTCCACATGCTCTCATTGTTCTTTATGTTATGCTTGATTCTCTACCAAAATGTGTGTGTATGTGTGAGACAGTTGATGAGCACACAAATATACTGAGGGGGGGGGGGGGGGGATGAATCAGTATATTACAATTTTTACCAACTTATTAATCACAATGGCAACTATGCAAGAATATAAGAATATGAACAAGTTGACACCAAGATTTTACGTTGAAACCCTTACGGGAGAAAACCACGGTACAAATAATGTACTTTATATTTATATAAGTTTACAATGATTGTAGGCACCAACCTACTAGAGGCAGCAACCTCTTAAACTGTTTTGTAGTCGCCAACCTACAAGGAGCACCAACTCCCTCTTCCAAGGCACCAACCTTGGCTAACTTGAGGCACCAACCTCTTGTGAATGACTGAAAATTTGAATGTAGAATGAGATCTTCAAATCTGATCTGCTCTTTGCTTCATACCTTATCCTTCTTTGTGATGTATGCTGTCACTTTAATGCCCACACAAGAAATATAATCTTCTGTTCTGATTTTCACATGACTCATTCTTTTCTTTCACAAACTTATCATATACATGACAATAATTTCCTTCAAATCTGATTACAATGATGTCATAATCTTCTCATATATTTCTGCCTTGAGATCTGCTCTATCTTTTCTTTTATATCTGCATAACCTTCTTCTTCTATATCCGCTCAAACTCTCCCTCTTTAACACAACATACTCTTCTTCTTTATATCTGCATATTCTTTTTATATCTGCATATATCTCGTCCTTCTTATGCAGATCTGTATGTGTTCTATTGATATATAATTTGTTCTCCACACACGTCTCTACTCCCCTTTTAAATATGTTGTTCCATTTGGTTTTAAGTCTGCTTCAAACCTTTTTATTTCATATAATATTCATCGTTTTTCACGTATCCTTCTCTCCATCTTATCGCCCTTTTGATATTTCAAGTAAAATGCACAAGAGAGGTGACTTTATAATGAGAAGGGGTGACTTTACTAATGGAGGTGACTATTAAAAAATCAACAGTTCTCTTAAGGAGTCAGCCTTCACAATAAGTAATTAACTTTAATATGTCCTCTCAAACTTTAAACACTATCATTAACTTGCAAGACTTATTAAAGTGGGACGATAAACTTGGTTGCCACATTTATGAGAATCTGCCATTTTTAAATATAAGTTTCATAGGATCTGCCATGATTAAAATGTAATTGCTGCTCTCATAGTCATTGCCTTTTCTTTGATTGCTCCACACCTCTTATATTATTCACTCCACATGTTAAAAGTATTTGTCTTCTAATCTCACCCTTTTTGATTAACTCAAGCAAATCGTAGCTATTTCACTAAGTTACTGATCTTGGTACTGGTTCGGGTTCGGGTTTGGGGGTGCAGTTCGCGGGTTCGGTCAAAATTTTTTTTGGGTGTGGGTTCGTCCATACAAAAACATATAAAAATCAGAAATATATTCATATTTGCAGCAGTAACTAAGTTCAGAATACCATAGCATCATGAATATGATCATATAATAAACAAAACCGCACTAGTATTATGAATATACCATAACTGTCTTTATGGAGGCACCTACAAACATTTGGAAAGCTAATAGTCAGACATTCTCCTTTTGTAATCTCATGAGTGGAGCTGAAGTTAGACGAGCTTTTATTAACTGCAATACCAAATATAACAAAGAAGTTCCTTCAAAGTTATACAACATGATACAATGAGAAATTTGAAGATTATAGGTTTTCATTCTAGCTCTCTAAATTTCATTTTCTTGATTGTAAATCATATTATTTCTTCTACCTTAGTTGATCATTGTTTTGAGTATGGACATTCAAGTCATTCTCATTTAAATTTCTGTGATTTGAGTCTATGCCAAAGAACCATACTGAAAAAAACAATTTGAAAGAACTATTAAAGAGAGAAGCATGGTTGAAATCACTTAAAATGTTTTAAAAATGCAAAAAATAAAAATAAAAAAACACAAAAAAACACTTTTCCTAGAAAATGACGCCGGGTTCTCCTTGGGTTTCCTCGGGTTCGGCTTGGAAGGACCCACAGGCCCAAAACAGAACCCTGGCCGAATCCCCGGGAGGACCGGACCAGGATCAAGACCTGGGCTGTACCGGACTAGTACCCTGGCAGAACTAATGAAGAACCGGTAAACATAGCTATTTCATATAAGACAAACTTTTTGTCTTTAGTGGGAACTTTGTTCTTATATGAGGAGCACTATTCTCTTAAATAAATCGACGTCCTCTAATCTACCTTCCATTTTAAAACAGATCGCTTCCTTCATTGATGTGCCTTCACACACACACACACAGATATATATATATATCGTTGTCCATCTATCTTTCACTGTCTCGCAGCATATTTTCTATATCACCATATACTCATCGCTCTATCTCTATATGCTCAGACTGTATCTATGTATCATTGTCCATATATATGTAATTCAATCCTCCATAGTTAATTCTCACGATCCATCCAGGAGTGACACGAGCAATTATTTGGCTCCAGGCCGCTGCCAACCATTTGGATGTAAGTCCAACAATGTCAATCTCCTCATCCACTATGTTAGACAAGTCGTCAACATTCTCTTCAACCTCTTGATGTTCTTTCAACTTTGTAAGTTCGATCCAAAATGAACATGTGTCCTCTGATCTTGTCGAGATCCATTATATGTGCTATTGTTCTTCTCAGGTTTCTCGTTTTTAACATGAACATTGTGCTAATTTGGCAAACAGAAAGTCTCAAGAAATAGCTGCAATGTCGTGTCTAAAATCATTTCATGAAAATCAAATGTCTTTGCAAATTTATGCAGCACCTTCACTAAAAACCGACCCACACTATTTGAGATGCTTCGACTCCAAGCATGCAGAAACATCACGATTGTATTTCTGAATATAGAACTCTAAGTCTAGGATATACTTTCTTGAACTGCATATTCTCCATATGATGCCCAAACAAACTCAAGGGCAGATTCAAAGGATCTATTCCTTCATGCACGGGCAGTATAAATAATATACTCTTCATCACCACACACCATAACTTTCCTTTGACTTCAATCATGATGATAGTCTTCCTTTGACATCGCCTCTGACGTTAATGACAATCTTGTCCATATGTCTTTGACATCAATGACACTATATCTTTGCATTCAATCATATTGCTATGTTGACATCAATGACAACCATTTCTTATACTCTTGTCTGTTCATTCATGATAACAACCATGACTACCTTCTTGACATCAATGACAACATGTCCAACAATAGTCTCATATGATAGCCGTGTGAAGTTATTATACTACACAAATCATGGATATATTTGCAATGGTAATTTTATTTATTTTTCTCAAGTCTATACATTTTCTGTTGCCCATCTTTCTTTGGTGCAAACATTGCTCGTATTGCACAAGGATAGTACCCAATTAAACATGTTCTCTTGATAGCAATAGAAATGGGGACTGGGTCCCACATACAAACCAAAAAATTCCAATTAAGGTATATAGATCTTTCCATTGCCAAATTACGTCTTTTCAAATTACTACTGATCCTCTTGATAGGGCCATATCACAAGTGGTTCTAATCGAGAGAGTTGGCAATGAAGGTTATGCTACATATAATTTAATACTGTAATGCCAAATGCCATGTGGGTTACCTGTTTAACCTTACAATATGGTGCCATTGCAAGGCACGTCATTGACCTGACAAAGGTTTTCAGGTATGTCAAAGGAATCGAGATAATTGCTAGGCCCACAATTCACTCACAACCTTTCTATATCTCAAAGTCTTTTCAAGCTCTATCAAATTTTTAACAAAATTAAAAATGAACACAATATACAGATGAATTGACCTTTGGTGTTACCATGCACTAAAGAGGTTGTGATCCTTGGGATCTTCAGAAACAAAAGAAAGACCATTTGGTCAGCAGAAAGCTCATGGAGAAGATGGTTAAAAATTTAAAATAATCTTGATTGTGCCAGAAATAATTGAGTATACACTATTTTCTAACATCACTTCAAATCATTTGAAGTTCTGAACAATTTACAGTATGTGTTTTTTCGTATGTTGCTTGTTTACTTTCTTCAACTTGTCTCAATCTCTCACTGTGGTTTGCCTTGACTGCTATTAGTAACCTGATAGAGGCAAACCAATCCTTTTTAAGTTCTTCTACTCTTCTACATTGATATTGAGTCAGAAGGCCTTGCTAGAGTTCAATTTGTGCCATGACATCCTTGAATATTAGTTTCTCATCTATAATTCAACAAACATTTCCTTTGATTTGTTTGTTATTGCGTCATCCATAGTTCAAAGACTCGGACTCGGATAGTACTCGGCAAGCCCAAAATTTCCGACTCGGAAAAACTTTGCAACTTAAAAAATACTTAAATTTCTTAAAAAACGCATTTTTTTTGCAAAATTCAATTACAAAATGTATCAAATGAGTATAAAAAACCACGAGGAATTGTTTTCTATTAGATTTGATTCTTCAATACATATGGATTACAAAATCGCATCATCATGCGAAGCCGGATACAATAGCTAGTTGCTAACTGATAACTATTATGAATTTATGAAGATTGTCTTTGAAAATCATCATCCTAAATTGCATATCTAGGTAAGTAAAAAATTACAAGTTTTTACAATTTCCTCTTCACCATTCTAGTGAAAAATTGGGTGGTAGAGGATATGGTCCTCACACTCGGTTGTGGCTCCCTGCTTGGCCTAGAGGACTGTGCCTGTGGCTCCACCCTATTGCTAGATGGCAATGACTCCTCCTCTGCCATATCAATGTCATCCAATCTCCCCTGCTTCTGCTGCAGTGACATCCTTCATAGCTTGCCTCTCGAAATCAACAATGTCATCCTTTGTAAACAAGGAGGGCTCATTAATCTGCACGATCTAGTCACTGTAGGGATCAATATCATCCAAATCAATAGGCTGCTTTGATTTGTTTTCCACCTTTTTTATGCAAAGCCGAAGGTTGTGTTGTACAAAGACTAGATCATTGTGGCGTTGTTGAGTCAATTTGTTACGCTTCTTTGTATGAATGGCGTCAAACAAACTCTAGTTGTGCTCACAGCCAGAAGTTGTACAAGGTTGAGACAAAATTCGGAGGGATAGCCTTTGCAAATTTGGGGTATTTCCACCCCAATCTTCCCACCAAGAACCTGCAAATAAGATTTTCAAGAGTTTGTAAATAAACAATATTGTATTAATAATTGTATTTTGTAAATTGCAAGATATAAGAGCTCACTTTTTCTTACTTGGTGTTTGAGTGGATCTTCCTCGTACAACTAATGGTGAAGAAAAGAGCCTCCCCCTAGTTTGCTTATAATTCTGCAACTCAGAAATGATGAGGTCTCTCTCCTAAATCTCAGGTGCCATCCTCTCAATGCATGTGGATAGGGCCTCCATAACCTCCCTATTTGCATCCATGAATCTATTGGAGAAATTTTTTTTGGGGTTAAGATAGTACCCCGCTATGTGAATGTAATGTCCCTTTTAGGATATTCCTGATTTTTGCCTTAGAATGTCAATCCTTATTCAACATGATAATAGCTTTGTCAAAAATTATGAATTTATTATATATTCGGATCAATAAGTTATAGCATAATTCTGAAAATCAATCATATCTTGAATTTTTTTTATAATATCCCCAATGGGATCTGCCCTAAAATTCTGATTTTTATTTTCTGAATTCTGCCCTAATTTTCTGCTCAAAAACCTAATTTTCTGAATTTATTTTCTGATTTCAAACAATTTACAACAGCGGACATATTTTGGTAAAAATCTGATTCCATTGATCCTACTGCAGAAGTTTGTTGCACAGTTCAGGAAACTTCAAGTCAACATTCGTTGAAGTAATGTTGAGCGTCTCAATAAAGTGTTCATATGATTTGGGCAGACTCTTCAGAGTTATGACCACCATATCTTCCTCCTCCATCTTCCGACCAATAGCATCGAGCTGATCACGAATGTCCTTGATTTTTGTCAAGTGCTCCTACAGAGTTGTCTTCTTATCCATCATGATGGAGAACATGTTCTTCAGAAAGAAGGCTCGACTCTTGTCGGATGTTTCATGTAGTTCTTTTAGATGATCCCAAATTTCTTTTGCTGATTTACCAGACGGCACTTGAGGCAGCTGATCATCGGTGACCGACAATTTAATAACCATCACGGCTTCCCGATTTTGCTCATCAAATTTGTCCTGATCTTTACCCGCCATTGGAGGACGTGTAGTTTTGCCTAGAACAATCTGGTCAAGGCACCGATACTCGAATATTGTCATCATATGCCGCTTCCAAGTGTTGTAGTTGCGGCCGTTGAATTTCTGATTGCCTTCCAGCGTAATATTGGATAAAGAGGCCATTCTTCACTCTTTTTGAGGCACGAAAAATGAAGTACAAATTGATGGCACAAAACCTGAGGCAAGAAAATGGGCTCAAAAAACCTGGCACAAATCCTGAGGTTGACTGCAGATGAAAAAGACCAAGGGTTGAGGTTTCTGGGTGCTAGGTCAAAGAGTCAAAAGACCACGAGAGTCCAACAGTGATTGAAATTTTGCAATTGTTGACCAAAGTTTGAACTTGCGTCAAGGAGAAATAGATCGCCGATGAGGAAGTCTGCCGAGGAATCATGACCACAAAAACTTGAAGTCGCCAAAGGAAAAGCCACGAATCTGCCAAAGACTGCATAATCGCGACCTCAGACAGCGAAATCAATACCAGAGGAAACAAAGACCCCAGAATCGTGATAAGAAACATGAAAAAATCTGCCGAAAATCGTTCAATGGCAACCATACAGAAAGAAAAAGCAACCTCCAGAAAGAACACGCGACCATTCAGGTAGCGCCGACCATGAGCCAACCACAAAAATCCTTTAATGGTGACCCAAAGACTTCAAAAGAGCGAGGTAGAACAAAATTGTGACTCAGGAAACAATGAAGTCGCGACCTCTGGAGGATAAAGACGCCAAATCGCGACCAGATAGAAACGACCAACAAAACGCTGACCCTGAACTAGAAATCGCGACCTAAGAGCAAACAAAATCGCTTGTAAACTGAAACCTTCACAAAGGTCGTGGACAGTACAACGCCATACGGAATACGAAGAGCACAGGAAAAAAAAATTCAAAAAAGTGTTTCTTGCTCTGATACCATATTTTGGTAAAAATATGAATGAAATAAATTATTGAAAGAACAAAGCTCTATGTACAGATTACAAAGATGATGTTTCTAAAAGAAACCAAACTGATGTTTCTAAAATACAGATGTATCTAAAAGATCTAATACAAAAGTTTCTATAAGGAACTAAAGCTAATAAAAGCAAATAGAAACTATCTAATATATTACATTATTGACCATTAATAAACTAAGGAAATATTATTTTAATAGAACAAACATGTGCCCAAACATGACAAATAAACATGGCAAATGATGCTACAAGTTGATATTCATAACAAGCATGAAATCCACCATGAAATACACAATGTAGGGGATCCATTTGCAACAACAAATCTGATTTTTCTGTTGGAAACTCTGTTGCTACAAATCTGAATATTCTGATCTGATTCTACAATAAGTTCTAGGGCACAAACATGCCAAACAATTGCCCAGATTTCTGCACTATAAATCGGACCTATAAAATATGATTGTACATACCAAATACACGCAAAATCGATGACAAATGCTCAACCCTAGCAGGGCGAGTACTCCATGAAGTGCGCCTAGGGTTTGCTGCTCCAAAACAAGCCCAATTTGCCCTCCAAGGTGTGCACACAAGTCTGCTCCAAATGTGGCACTCAAGTTAGGGTTAAACCCTAATGCAATGTGCTCACAAAATGCCACCAAAGTGCTGCTCCAAAACTGATTTTCAAATCTGAATTTGCAATGATGCTCTTCTCCTCCAAATGTCGCGAATGACGCACAAATATGACTCCGTAATGAATCCTCCACAAGGATGAGCTAGGGTTTCTTCCAACTCACCACATTCGCAAGGGTTTTCGTCCTTGGAATGAGGGCTAGCAAAGTTGCAGCCAAAGAGTATAAACTCAAGAAGAAATTATGATGTCAATGATGATGAAAAAGCTTCCACATGACCTGGTATATATACACAATTCTTTTCCCTCCTCAAGCTGGCTGACCTCCTCTAAAAACTTTATTTTATTTCCTTTTCCTCCTCTCATAGGGCCGACCTCATGCTAGGCGCCCAAACACAAATATTTTATTTTATTTTTTCTTTCTCCATCTTGGCCGACCTAGACAAAGTATCTTATTTGTCTTATTTACCTTTCCATCTTCCAAGAGGAGCGAACCACTTAGGCAATCTATTTTCCGTGTTTTTGACCTTCAATTAGGACGTCCACCTCAAAGGGAAATTATCTTAATTTATTCTTATTTTTCCTCAAAATCTTGAAGGCATTTTCTTCCTTCCTTTCATCCTTCTTTCTCTCTCCTTGGTCGCTCATCTCTAGGGAAAATTATCTTATTTATTTTGACTTCACCAATAAGCTCACAAAAATACACAGTCATCTCCCATCATCAATTTGCCCTACTAAAATTGACTAAATAGGATATCTAGTCAATTAGGTTATTCCCTTAGCCCTCCGGCTTAGCCTACAGGAATAGGATAGGCTAGCCAACTCCATTAACTAATCACTTGGAAAATGGGGACATTACATCTTTGGAAATGCTTTCAAATCTGCTGAATCAGAGGTTTTCGTCCCTAACTCAGCGGTTGCAATATCAAGGGTTTTCGTCCTTAAATTGCCAAGAGTATTAAAGGGTTTTTCGTCCTTAAAACTCTTAGTCCACCTTGATCAAGATTTGGATTTTTGTCCAAACTCGATAAGAAAAATAAAGGTTTTCATCCTTAATCTCTCGTGAACTTGGAAGGGCTTTCGTCCTCCCTATTTGCAAGACACTTCCTCAAATTCAAGACTGATCACTTGATGTATTGATAGATTTGTTGCTGTTGCTTGATTGATTCTGGCTGATGGATGTTTCTTGATGGATTGATGAGTATATGCTTCAATGATTAATTCCTTCTTCGCTGATGTCTTCCATTCTTGGTTTACCTTCCTTATATATCTTATATCTTCAAGGGTTATGTCCATTCAGTTGCCTTGCTACTTTTAGTTAATTGTAACTAAGTATTTGTTTGAGGGAAATCGCAGTTTTTTAGGAATACATGAACCATATTAATAGAGGGTCGGCTGCTTGGGTCAGCTGTCTTAAATTTCCTTGTTGTTGCCTAACATATTAATGATCCACCTTTATCAATATCCTTGGGTTTGTAGAAATCGATGTGTATCATTAAAAAACGTACCTATAGACATCAATGAATATCATAGTAAAAAAGGCGGGGGCATTACAGTGAATGGGTTGGTGGAGTTGATTGTTCCACCTTCGATCAATGATCTCCCAAATAAGGGCAAATCTACTTGCATCCCCCCTGTAGTAGTTTTGGATGGCCTCTTTGGCCTCATCCATGACCTCATAAATATATCCCATTGGGTGTTGCTCCCCATCCACCACGCGCAAAACCCTCACCAACGGCTCCAATACCTACAAAGTACAAAGTCCAAACAAATTTAAGTTACAACTTAGTACTTACAACGAAACTAAATTTTAAAGTTTAAAAATAAAGGATTCAATTGAAAGTTTGAAGTTACCTTGACAATCTCTAACGCTCTCTTCGCAAAAACATCATCAAAAACTATTTTTGCGATCCTTTCTCCATCAACCTTCTTTGTTTTATGATTTTTATTAATTTTTTTGTTTTCTTTCAGACTAGAGAGGAGATGCAGAAGAGGTTTCAGTTTTCTTGAGATGTGTATTTGCCAAGATAGCAAATAGATATACATGCAGCTGCAATCTCATATAAAAATGGACTAAAAATAAATATTAAATGATAGAAAAACACCAGCTAAGAATTTGAGGCACATACCCATCAGATCTGTATTTTATATTCAATGTAAAGCCTGCTTTGCAATCCCACTTGCATACAAAGATAGTATTGGCCTAGAAGAGGCTATGCATGCAACTGAAAATGAAGGATCTGAAGAATAATGCTGATTTGGTACTGCTGCAAGCTTAGATCTGCAATAGAATGCCCTGGAATCTGTCCAATGATGCACAAAAGAAGACCCAGAGTAGGCCTCCCACAAGCATGAACTGGGTTGTCGTCCAATTCACCAAAATCCCTGAGAGTTTCCATTCCCAAGAGACTGTATGCTGCTGCCCCCTTCCTCAGAGTTCAGAGCTGCCATGAAGCTTCAAAATTAATATGCAAAAGATGATCAAAAAGTGAATCCAAATTCACTTTTAAGGAACTCCCAAGTTGGCGTCCACTTTAGGGTTCAAAAAGGGATCACAAATAAGAATCTTTGAAAGATTCTTTTATTAAATGGAAACTCATAAGTTGGGCGCCCAAGTTGAGGGTCCAACTTTATTATTAAAAGGCCACCTTTTTAACACAACATTGTGTCATCTAGGTGGGGGTCCTTTTAATATTTTATTAATATAAAGTGACATTTATAACTCACTTTATTTTATTCTTATTAAATATTAAAGCCACACTTTAATATTCAATATTTATTCCAAATCCATCCCCTGGCCATTCTGAACTGAGAACTGCTGTAGCCCACGCCACTGATGATGTCGCCACGTGGTAGGCTGACAGTGCCTTCCTAAAAATTAAGGATACCTCCTAAAAAATAGGGATTGTGACCAAAACTCCAAAAATGCTCCTGGAGGTCCCCTGATGCCTCCTGGTCAACTCTCGGTCAAACCTTAAAAAATAGGAACCCTTCCTAAAAAATAGGAAACTGTCGCAAACTGTCTGGAAAGGCCTGTAAAGCTCCCTACCAAGCTCCACTGCCTTTGGATAGGTTCCCTAACCACTCCGCTGACCTACGGGAACCCGGATGATAGGCCAACTCTCATGTCTCTGCTAGACAGAGCTAAAGAGGGGACATGACAGTCCTCCCCTCTCGAAGATGCTTGCCCACAAGCAACTGCAAAGCCGGATGCTGTAAAATGGACTCTCCCTCCCAGGTGGCGTCCTCTATAGGGAGACCTCTCCAACGAATCAAGTACTCCCGAATCACCCTACTTCTCAGCCGTCGTTCCCTCTCCTCCAAGATCTCCTCAGGAACCAGAGTCAGCTTACCTTCCTCATCCAAGGGAGGTAAATCGGGAGATGCTACAATATGTTGCCCCAGTGCCTTTTTTAGGCAAGATACATGGAACACATTATGAATCCGGCTGTCAGGTGGTAACTCAATCTCATAAGCAACCTCTCCCACACGCCTGAGAATCCGATATGGTCCGTAGAAGCGAGGCTTGAGCTTCTCAGCTCCACCCCTTTTAAGGGTGCTTTGTCGGTAAGGCTGCAACCGTAGGAAAACCATGTCATCCACCTCAAATACTCTCTCAGTCCTATGCCGATCAGCGTAGACCTTCTGCTGATTCTGTGCCTGCTGAAGATTCTCCCTGAGAGATCTCATGATGTCCTGGTTCTCCTGTAACCAATCCTGTGCCAAGGGAACTCTGCTATCACTTACAACCAAATCAACAAAAGATAATGCCTCGTAACCATAGAGGGCTCTGAAAGGTGTCATAGCAATAGACATATGGTGTGTAGTATTATAACAATACTCTCCTAGATATAGCCAACGCACCCATGCCTTCTGTTGTCCTGACACATAGCTGCGCAAATACCCCTCAACCCACTTATTAACAATCTCGGTCTGCCCATCTGTCTGTGGGTGGTAGCTGGTATTGGGTGTCAACTCCATACCTGTGAGCCTGAAAAGTTTTTGCCAGAAAGAACTCATGAACCTACTATCCCTGTCACTCACTATGGTCTTTGGGAGACCGTGGAGCCTGAATATCTCCCTGAAAAATAACTCCGCCACCTGAGATGCTGTGAAATCAGCTGCAATAGGGAAGAAGTGGGTGTATTTAGTCAACCTGTCTACTACAACATAGATACAGTCTTTCCCTAGCACCCGAGGAAGACCTGTAATGAAATCCATGGAGATTTCTGACCACTTCTGCTCCGGTATAGGTAAGGGCTGCAATAAACCAGCAGGAAAAGTATGCTCAGACTTATTCTGCTGGCACGTCAAACACTGATGAACATGACGTAAGATATCAGCTTTGAGACCCTTCCAAGAGAATCTCTCCCGAACTGCCCTGTAGGTCTTACCATAACCTGGGTGCCCTGCTGTCGGAATATCATGGTAAGCATGCATAATTTGTTCCTTCAACTGAGAACCAGGAACCAAATACGCCCTTCCCTTGTAGTAGATGACTTCATCTACCACAGTGTACCTATCATCCAACACCAATCCATCCATGACCTCACAAGCATGCTGATTTTTGGAGTACTCAACTAGAAGTTGAGCCTTCCAATCTGCTGAAATCTCGCTCAACGAACATAGGGCAGCGAGTGATGGTTTTCTAGAAAGTGCATCAGCCACGATATTATTCTTCCCCTTTATGAATTCGATGTCAAAATCATAAGCCTGAATCTTGCTCACCCATTTTTGCTGACGATCATTGAGCTCTGTCTGATCAAGGAAATATTTCAGACTGTTGTGGTCTGTTCTTACCACAAATTTGCTGCCAACAAGATACTGTCTGAACTTGGCTAATGCATGTATAATAGCCAACATTTCCTTATCATACATAGAATACAACCTCTCATTATCCCGGAGCTTCCGACTCTCAAAAGCAATGGGGTGTCGGTTCTGCATCAAAACCGCTCCTATGCCCAAACCGGAAGCATCACACTCAAGTACAAAAGGCTGTGAGAAGTCGGGAAGTGCTAAAACTGGGCAAGTACTCATAACGTCCTTGAGCCTGTCAAAGACTCCCTGTGCCTGTTCTGTCCATCTGAAAGCCCCTTTCTTTGTGAGGTCTGTCAAGGGAGCTGCCAACTGAGAGAAACCCCTCACAAATCGCCTGTAATAAGCACATAGACCAAGGAACCCCCGTAACTCAGTAATGTTCCGAGGGTGGGGCCAATCTCGAATTGCCTGAATTTTCTCCTCGTGCACCTTCACCCCATCAGCACTGATCACATGACCCAGATATAGGACCTCTCTAAGTCCAAACTCACATTTGGACAACTTAGCAAATAGAGACTGACTCTCCATAATGCTAAGTACCTCCTCAACATGTCTGAGATGGTCCTCCCAAGTACGACTGTAGATTAGAATATCGTCAAAGAACACTAGAACTGATTTCCTCAACTGCTTGTTGAAGAGATGGTTCATACATGACTGGAACGTGGCTGGGGCATTGGTAAGGCCAAAAGGCATCACCAGGAACTCATAATGCCCATAGTGACAACGGAAGGCAGTCTTGTGTACATCCTCTGCTCGTACACGAATCTGATGATAGCTTGAACGAAGATCAATCTTAGAGAAGTAGATGGCTCCATGAAGCTCGTCCAACAACTCATCAATGCGCGGAATAGGGTATCTGTTCTTGATTGTCTTCTTGTTCAAGGCCCTGTAATCTATACACATCCGTAGAGTCCCATCCTTCTTCTTAACCAGTACTACAGAAGAAGCAAAGGGGCTAGAACTGGGGCGAATGAAACCCATGTCTAACAGCTCATGAATAGTCTTCTCAATCTCATCCTTGTATGCTCTAGGATGATGATACGGAGTGGTGATCACTGGCTTAGCTCCATGCTCCATCTCTATCCCATGCTCAAACCCTCTATCCGGGGGTACACTAGGAGGTATGTCACCAAATACTCGGCCATGCCGATCCATCACTGTTTGTATGTCAACATGAAATGCTCTACCATCCTGAGGAGTAGGTGTCTTGGATTTCACAAAACAACGTGTGGCCCAGATCACATCATCATGTCTAATAATAGACTCCATCCTGCGAGAAGATACCTCCTTGGGCCCACCATCAGAGGCTGCCCTCAAGATCACCTTCTTTCCACCAGATAGGAACTCTAACTGCATGCGGTGGTGATCAATAATATATCTCCCAATACCCTGTAACCACTGCATACCCAAAATCACATCATAATCCTCTAAGGGTAGGATATAAAAGTCATCCGTCAAGGTAAAATCCCCCATCTGAATGCTGAGCTGTGAGATCCTCCTAGTACAACCCAACACTGCACCATCTGCAACCTTAACTCCAAAACCCTCGAACACCTCAGACTGTAATCCACGCCTCTCAACCAATTTTTGATCAATAAAATTGTGCGTGGCTCCTGTGTCAACCAAACTCATGACTCGTTGTCCCTGTAATGTACCTTTCAACCGAAAGGCATGGAACCTGGGATAACTAGATAGTGTAGCCATAGTCACTTTGGCTGCGGCTGATGAATTAGGGATATCTATCTCTAGCTGGGGTCGCTCCTGAATAACCTCCTCAGGGTTGTCCTCAATGTCGGTGTCTGGTATCTCTTCATCCCCAAGCTCGGATGTGACCTCAATCAAGTGAACCCTGCCCTTACCCATATAGCGGTGTCTGGGCTCCCAAGGCTCCTTGCAGGAAAAGCATAATTTCTTCCTCAAATCATTCCATGACTCCTGATCCATCGTAGGAGGTCTAGCTGACTGTCCATCTCTAAACTGTGAAGTATTGGCCTTCTGAATAGGCCGTGATTCCCTGAATGGCCTCTTATCTGACTGATAAGTGGGAGTGGTGTCCAATCTCAAGGTCACATCAATGGCATCCTTAAGAGTGGCCGGCTGGAAAGCACGTACCAATCCCTTAAGCCTATCCTATAATCCCTCAATGAATAACATCACGCTACGTCTCTGGGGCATATCAGGTACCATAACTGCAATACGCTGGAACTCATTAACATATGCTTCTGCTTGTCCAGTTTGTCTAAGATGTGCCAACTCCCTATAGTAGAGTTCTGTATCCTTACGGTCAAACCGGGTAATGAGTCGTTCAGTGAACTCTGCATAGGAATGAATCAAGGCATGATCCTGGGTGACCAATCCATGATGCCAACAATTGTAGGCAACCCCATCTAAATGTAAGACAGCAAACTGGATAGCCTCACGCTCAGGCATGGGTCTCAAGGATAAATATATGTCCAGCTTGTGCACCCAAGCACATGCACTCGTACTACCCGTACCATCATATGTAGCCAACGTGATCTTCCCAGTAGCTCTACTGAGGTCATAGTTTTGCTGCTGTGGTCTAGTGCCTCGGTCTCCTCTGAACCTGGCAGAATCTCTGTGCTGTGCACAATACTGTGGAAAAGGAAAGACATCCCTAACCTCAGGGGGTAGGGTTCTCCACTCAGCTGTAGCTGCCATGACTGAATCCTGAAATTCCACCTCTGGTGGCTCTACCTGTGCTGGCCGTTCACCTGGTGCAAACTGAGGAAGTAAGGGTCTATCCCTGGCCTGTCCATGCCTAGGGGAATGATGGGAGCTCCTGGCTGATGCGTGTGACCTGTGACTACGCTGACTCCCCGCCACAGATACTGATCTGCTCCGTCTGCCTCTAGCTAACTCCAACCGGTCCAAGGCATCTTGTATCCTGTCAAGGGTCTGAGCAATCCTAGGCTGAGTGTGGATGAGGGTTCTCATCATTTCTCTCTCTTCCTCATCCTGATTTCTCTTGGCATTCCTCTGTTCTTCAGCCATAACTGGTTCCTCTGCCATACCAATCCCAAGCTCGTTTTGGGCTGTCCTGCGTGTGTAATATCTGTCTGTATGTATAGAAAACAATTCTCTAAACCCCACAGGCTGGCAGGTCAAAGGCTCTGATACCATTGAAAGATCCCTGATGGATCCCTTTGCTGAAATGTAGTATTGTTTTTGTGATTTTATTTGTTTTATGATTTTTATTAATTTTTTTGTTTTCTTTAAGACTAGAGAGGAGATGCAGAAGGGGTTTCAGTTTTCTTGAGATGTGTATTTGCCAAGATAGCAAATAGATATACATGCAGTTGCAATCTCATATAAAAATGGACTAAAAATAAATATTAAATGATAGAAAAACACCAGCTAAGAATTTGAGGCACATACCTATCAGATCTGTATTTTATATTCAATGTAAAGCCTGCTTTGCAATCCCACTTGCATACAAAGATAGTATTGGCCTAGAAGAGGCTATGCATGCAACTGAAAATGAAGGATCTGAATAATAATGCTGATTTGGTACTGCTACAAGCTTAGATCTGCAATATAATGCCCTGGAATTTGTCCAATGATGTGTTGGTTTTTCTTCTGAATCAGCATTAGGGTTTGCCACTTCTAATGCACAGGCAGATTCAGCCAACTAATACAGGAGGTTGCGTGAGCTCCTCCCCTTCACTTCTGGTTCTGCCGCACCAAGGGGGGTATCCTTATAACTCAAGATGTAACCTTGACTAGCTCAAAGATAGAAAGATCTAACTTGACAACAACAGGCAGAATACTCTCATGTATGGACCAAGATCTGTATGATAGATCACAAGGTGGGCAACGTTCTTGGACATATATGTCTGGTTAGGGATGAGAGCATGCAAGGGTTTCCTACTCCTAATCCTACAACTAACAGATGGAAGGGAGAGATGGTTTGAAATGGTGTTTGGATGCAAAGCTGGACATGGTGTATAACCTCAACACAGAGCTAGATTGGTGCCTATCCAGGGCTTGGAGTCGGTAGACATACACCTGTGAATGATCAGCATGAATAGCTAAAACTGGATTTCAGGGGGATACACATGATACCTGCCTTGCAGATATCTCCCAATACAGAGTGTTAAGCTGTCGATACTTATGGCATCCCTATTGCAGGAAGAAAGATACATGCAAAACTGGAGACAGAATCAGCATAACACATGCAAACATAGCATTATTCATATAAGATTAACCATGAAATCAGTGGTTTCATGCCAAAACGTACAACAGGAGATACATAAACTCACAAGTTTTGCTGCACAGAGCAACCAAAACTAGTTGTATCTTATTACAGAGCCAAAATGTCCAGTTTTTAACAACCTGAAAAATGGTAACACAGTCTGCTTATAACAGCCAGAAAGTGTACCACAGCAATTAATTACATGGTTGACCAAAAATCCCACCAGATACACAGTATCAGAAAAATGGCGCTCAACGCGTTACCAGATTGGCGCCCAAACATGAATGCAGTAGGTGGGGAGGAGACAGGAAGAAACCTCGAGCCCTGCGCCACTGTCCGTTGATGTACACCTTCAATCGGGTACCAGATCCGTCCATACCTCTGCAACCTTCGCCATTAATGCTCATCTACCTCGCAGCCATCGGGAAAACATCAAACAGTGCACCGCAACCGTTTCCCGCCAAAATACCTCATCGTGATATTTCAAAATATGCAGGATACCAATTATCCCACATGCACCCCGCGGCGACCATTTCAACACTTTATATACTAGGCCACGAGCATATATGATGTCGGTGCTTTTGCTCCCGACGACACTAGTATAAGCCTTCATCATCATCCTCCAACAGCATGATATCCTATCGCTTGAAATATCACCCTGACGTCAGCATCATCGTCGCAATATCACCTACATGATAATTGCCTTCATCGGCACAACCTGATGCATCGGAGGAAGATCCTCTTGCTTAGCCGATACCAAATGTCTGGCCGATGAACATCTTGATGACGTCACCGTCATATCCTGCTGACGTCATCAGCATATCTGCCTATCGCGCACCTCCTCATATCCGGATGACGTCATCGTCATGTTTGCGAATATCGGGGGATCTCCACAAGATGATCAGTGTTAGAAATATGACCCCCCCGGACCTTGATGACGTCACCATACATCGGCATCAGGATGATATTCGGAAGATAACCGGATATTTGGAAATATCATCCTGATGCACACATATCATGCTGCACTGTAGCTCCACTATAAGATCGGGGTGATATATGAATATGTGACTGATATTTGAAATGATCACCCCCATTGGACAATGCATGAAGCCGACAGGGGAATATCTCCCTTCGGAAATATCATGATGTAGACAGGTAGAAAAACGGATATCACCCTGACATAAGAATGACGTCAGTATCATCAGGGTGATAAAACAACGAACATGAAGTGATAAAACAACATCAGGATGATCTTGACTAAGATCACCCGATGTTCAAATATGATGACCCCGATGAAGATCGGATCATACTTAGGACTTTGCAGCAACATCATCAGGATGATCTTAAGTAAGATCACCCGATGTTAGAATATCACCCCAGCGAAAGATCATGCTGACAGAAAATATGATGACCCTCGTAAGCAACATCAGGGTGATGTCTGGAAACATGATGATGACCTCCTCCAAAGAAAATATGATGCTGATGTTAAAACATGCTGAGGAGGCCCAAAGACTTAGAACTTTTTTGGATTTTTTGGGAAGGTGCCTGCATGAAAATTGCTAAAATAACCGACAGTGAATTCAGGCACCAACATGATGCACAAAAGAAGACCCAGAGTAGGCCTCCCACAAGCATGAACTGGGTTGTCGTCCAATTCACCAAAATCCCTGAGAGTTTCCGTTCCCAAGAGACTGTATGCTGCTAACCCCTTCCTTAGAGTTCAGAGCTGCCATGAAGCTTCAAAATTAATATGCAAAAGATGGTCAAAAAGTGAATCCAAATTCACTTTTAAGGAACTCCCAAGTTGGCGTCCACTTTAGGGTTCAAAAAGGGATCACAAATAAGAATCTTTGAAAGATTCTTTTATTAAATGGAAACTCATAAGTTGGGCGCCCAAGTTGAGGGTCCAACTTCATTATTAAAAGGCCACCTTTTTAACACAACATTGTGTCATCTAGGTGGGGGTCCTTTTAATATTTTATTAATATAAAGTGACATTTATAACTCACTTTATTTTATTCTTATTAAATATTAAAGCCACACTTTAATATTCAATATTTATTCCAAATCCATCACTTGGCCATTCTGAACTGAGAACTGCTGTAGCCCACGCCACTGATGATGTCGCCACGTGGTAGGCTAACTGACAGTGCCTCCCTAAAAATTAGGGATACCTCCTAAAAAATAGGGATTGTGACCAAAACTCCAAAAATGCTCTTGGAGGCCCTCTGATGCCTCCTGGTCAACTCTCGGTCAAATCGTAAAAAATAGGAACCCTTCCTAAAAAATAGGAAACTGTCGCAAACTGTCTGGAAAGGCCTGTAAAGCTCCCTACCAAGCTCCACTGCCTCTGGATAGGTTCCCTAACCACTCTGCTGACCTACGGGAACCCGGATGATAGGCCAACTCTCATGTCTCTGCTAGACAGAGCTAAAGAGGGGACATGACAGCTGACCTAAAAGGCAGCCAAGAGTAAAACTCCAAATGAAAGATGTGATGTGTATGAATGATTAAAAAGCCTCCAAGGCATCCTTTATTTAGAGCCCTCTAATTTGTCCTTCTCAAGGCCGACCTCTTTATGACAATTACCTTTATTTTATTTTGTTATCTTCTCCCATAAGGCCGACCTCCCTCTAGGTGCCCAAGTGCTCAATAAAAAGATTTTTATTTTATTTTATTTTCCTCTCTCCAAGAGTAGCGAACTATCTTGGGTGTCTAATAATTCATATTTTGGGCACTTCCTAGGTTGTCCACCTTCCAAGCTATTTTATTTGATTTACATTATGTTTCCTTGACATTACAAGATCTCCAAAGGCATTTTTCATCTATTATCTTGTTTCATTCTTCTCCTTGGTCGCTCATCATTAGGGCAAATTATTTTAATTACGTTGACTTCTCCAATAATTCCACAAAAAATACAAAGTCATCCCTTATGATCATTTTGCCCTACAAAATTGGCTAAGTATGAAATTTCGCCAATTAGGTTATTCCCTTAGCCCTCTGACTTAGCCTACGGGAATGGAATAGGCTAGCCAACTCTGCTAGGTGATCACTCAGAAAATGGGGACGTTATAAAAAATTGATCGGAAATCTAGCGAGTTTTTCCTATGAGTTAAACTCGCGAGTACTCGGTGAGTTTGTGAACTATGGCCTCATCAACTCTCTACACATGTGCCACATTGGCTGAACAGTTTGGAGGTCATGCCAAAATATTTCTCTGCCTGCAAGTGCCTAAAACGTAACATTCAATCTATATGTGTGTCTATGTATATACTTAGGAATATATGTTTGTGTGCACATGTGGGTGTTGGTGTGTGTTATGTGTGTGGTGTGTGTGTGTGCATGTGCGTGCCTGTGTGCATGTGTTTCTGTTTGAGCACGTGTGTTAGCGCGCGCGTGTGTGTGCATGCGTGTGTCTGTAAAAATCTGCTACTTGTCTCATTATTTAAAATTTCACCTGCAGGTTTGGGTCTGTACACTCTTCAGCAATATGAGCCCTACCAAAAAATTTCCATCCTATAAAAAGCTCAGGCTACACCAAAAAGTATAACCTTGATTCAACCAAAAAATAATTGTCTAAGATTTTTTCTATCAATCACATTAACTCATGCCAGGTTTTGAGTTTGGAAAAAGGTATTATGCTAAAATAACAAACTATACTTGATAACTAACTCAGTACCAAGGTTACAAAATAAACGGATAAACACATGCTAAGATAATACTGGTAGATGAAATATGTAAATGAAAGGTAATACACGGCACCATTTTAAGATGGCTCAAGTTATAGCTGACTTTGACATTTCTTATGGCCATGAGTTGGCCTACAAGCTCCAACCAAATGACTTTTATTTCGTACAGTTCTTTTTGTAAATGTTCTATAAACTAGAAAAATTTCAAGGGCTTTGACTCTGTCCACTGGGGCCCAGGCACAGATAATATCAATTAATGCTTTTCAAGGGAGGGGTTTTCCTCGTGTTCCTACTGTTCAGCTGTTGTAGTTATCTTCTTTGATGCAAATATAAGATGCATTTATTTAGGGAAAAAAAGCCCTTCAAGGGCATAGATTTGATATAATGAATTATACAAATTTGGTTGAAAAAGTAGGTGCCTGTAGCCATTAGTTCAAAATCTTTTCCGTTATGACTAGGTGAACCTTTTTAATTATTGTGATGCCAAGCTTTGTGTCCGGTATAGTGGAGTGATTGCTTAAAAGATTTTTATTGTACACGCATGCATGCACATACACAGATAGACATGTACACCCACTTACACACACATGCCTCCTAAATGCATCTTTATATCATATGATTTTAGTTGCCTAGCATGTGCTTTTCCATGCCTCTGCCATAAAATGTTATGACATTAAGCTTCATAGCTAACAAAGATGAAGAATGGCTACATAATTTTAATTCCAGAATTTTTTAATTTGGAGTAGTATTTTTTTTTTGATTTTATCATAAAAGTGCATATTTTGAAGGGATATTTACACTGTATTCAGTTTCTCACTGAAATATTATTTCATTATTCACAAAGTACCTAGTTGTGAGATGTATATTTAAATTAGAGGGCATGCCACTTTACATTTCCCGTTCTAATCCAGATTCAATCCTCTGCTTGCAGGCAGGATATGTAGGGGAAGATGTGGAGTCTATTTTGTATAAGTTACTCACGGTATGATTTAAATACCAATCCTACACATTTTATAATAACTTTTACTTGTAATCTCCATGCCACACTTAGTTGTTCTCTATTTACATCATTTGGATGTCTGCTTATGTACATTTTGAATAGCATACGTCTATGTTTGGTTTTCCCTAGCAGGATTAATTTTATATTTTAATTTAGCAATTATAGTTTATTAGATCCTATTGATTTTAGTGATTAAGACAGTTCAGCTGTATTTTGCTTGGTTCAAGGTCAGCTATGAAGGATGCATTTGTTGTTCTTAAGCTGCTGTGCTGCATAGTTTATACTTTGAGTGATGGTGGCTGGGTGCCTCATAATGCATACTAGGCATAAGTTAGCTAATGCGTCAACGTATCGTATGCATGGTGTTGTACCCATACAGTTTTTTTTTTTGTCTGGAGTTATTTTATGAGTCAAAGGAATGGCATTTCTTGTCCTGTGAATTATTGTCAAATTCTTGCTTGTCATGGTCATGAATGTAGTACTTTCAAGCTCTAAGTGGTACCTTTGCACAGCCAACAGAAGGAACTTTCCAATGCATTAGATGAAACAAAGAACAGACCTTGAACATGAAAAAAGGTAAAATGCTAAAAGGCATTAAATATGACATTTACTGCTTTGGACACTTGGAGCATGCGATATTAAAAAAATGACCAAGATGTCCAAAAGTGCGCTCCATAGGCATTTTTGTCTAAGAGTTTCAAAACATAAAAAGTGGCCAAAATGTCCAAAAGCATGCTCCATAAGCACTTTTGTCCAAAAAGTTCAAAACATAAAAAATGACGAAATTGTCCAAAAGTGTGCGCCATAAGCATTTTTGTCCAAAAAATTTAGAAATATAAAAAAAAGTGGTCAAAAAGGTCCTCGAGGGTGTTGAGCATTTTTGGACAAAAAGTGAAAAAAGTGCATAAGTGGAGTGGAAAGAGGCAGAACAGGTCAAAAATTGGGATTTTGGTGTAAAAAAGTTGGAACGTTACATATTATCTCCGAAGTTTTGATTTTGGTCTAAAATTCAAGAAAAAATAAATAAAAGAGAGGAAAAATGCCATAAAACTAGGGACACCATTGTTGCTGGGAGAAAATATGTTTCTTCATAAAATAAAAATAATGATTTGGGTTCATGAGATACAAAAAGGATTTTTAGATATAATTTATATGGAAACAACCCTGCAAATTTTAGCTTGTACTAGTTCGTAGTTTTTTCAAAAAATGATAAAACTCCAGATTTAAAACATCGAGAGTAAGGTTCCTAGGTACAGGAATTATATTGCAGAGACAAAATCATCAGAGGATTCATCGATGTTTCAAACTGACTATTTTTAGGCACACCTATTTTTAGCTGCTACTATTTTTGGAGGATAGCTATTTCGAGACCGCCTTCTAGAAGGTCTATTACTTTATTTTAGATGATCTATTTTATACAATTTTAAATTTTGAGCTTGCTTTGTATGCAAGCACCCTACTTTCAGCATAGAAACTTCAACAGTTATTTTTGTATTTATCTTGAATAAATTGCATCGGTAGAGCATGCAAAACTTTGTAAATACTTATAAGTGCTTTAGCTAATAGTTATTTTATGCCTACTTGCTGCTGAAATTGCTGTTCAAGCTTGCTTATGTGTTTTTTGTGATATTGTGATTTTGTGAGTTGAATATTGCTTGATGATCATTGCAGGCTTTGTATTGCAGTAGTAATTGACTTGGGCTATGTGGCTTTGTATACAATTCTCCATATTCGATTCATAATATCTTGTGTGTGTTCAATCAAATTCAGTTTTTGTGTTGTACTCATGCTTTTAAGTCTGCTTTTAGCTAGAATGAGCTAGTTTGTTAGCTTTTGTAGATGTTTTATTTCAAGTTAAAAGATAAAAATCTCTCATCTTGAGTAAAAGTGATGATAAGCCTTGTGGTCATATTCTAGAACCAAAAAGACAGGTTGTTTTCGTTGCTTAGAGTTCTAGGGTTTTTAGTTTTATTTATATGGGATTTTTTCGTAATTCGAAGAAAGGTTTTACCTTATATGCTCTTCTGTTTTCTGTTGTCCTGAAAGGGACAAATTAAAACACTAATACAGAGTTTATAATACTTGCAATACAAAAAGAAAGTAAATTTAGGGAAATGCTCCAAAACTAGCATTTACATGATCTGTTTTTTGGCAAGGTGACGTGAAGTAGGCAATTGTTTATAGGGATTTAAGTCTATTATCAGCACAATAGTCTAAGTTTTTGCCAAAATCTGCCTTTTCGATTTTGGAAGGGAGCACTACAAATCTTTTAGTATATATGGACCAGGTCTGTTCTTTTAGTTTCAGAGGTATACTTTAGAGTGTCCATATGGGCATTAATTTCTAGCAGCAAAACCTAGCAAGAATGTTCTGAAAAGTTGTAGTATCTATTAGCTGGGTTGATTAGTGTAATGTCCCCCTTTTTTCCGAGTGATCACCCATTGGAGTCGGCTAGCCTATTTTATTCCTGTCGGCTAGGTCGAAGAAGCAAGGGAATATTATGATTATATTTAACTAATTTTGTCGGGCTAATTGATGATGAGAAATGACTTCAGATATTTTTGTGAGCCTTGGGGAAAAATAAATTAAATCAAAATAATTTTCCCTTAAGGTGGACGACCTAGGAAGAGGTCAAAAAATGAAATAACATGTGCCAAAAAAGGTTCACCCAAGTTGAGAAAAATAAAATAAAATAAAATGATATAATTTTTGGCACCTAGCATGAGGTCAACCAAGAATAGGGTCGACCCTATTTAGAGGAGGAAAAGATGACTATAAATAAAGGAACTTTTGGAATCATTTGATCATCCATCATTATCATTTCTTCATTGAGTTTTCTCATATGGCTGCAACATTTGTTGAGCATTATTCCAAGGACGAAAACCCTTGTGAATATTGGTGAGTTGGATGAAAACCTAGCTCATCTTGAGGTGGACTCATCACAGATTTCAATTTGTACTTCATTGGAGACTTGGAGCTTGATTGCATATTCATGTTTTCAGATCAACATTGGAGCAGCATCTTTGGTGGTATTTTGTGTTGTCATTGCATTAGGGTTTTACCCTAATTTGGAGCACCACCTTTGGAGGAGGGGGACTGTTACATTTCAGAATAATATGCAAATATTATTAATGAATGAGGTAATTACAATGTAGAGCAACGCTCTATTTAAAGAGAATACAAGAATGTTTCTATAACGAGCGCAAGAGTTTCACAAGGAAACTATAGCTCATAAAGCAAACTAGATAGAAACAACCTAAACAAAAGACAGAATTAGAAACTATCTAAAACAAAAATAGATTGACCATTAAATAACTAGATATTATTTTAATACCCCCCATAATGGTCAATGTACTAACTACACCAAGATGCCCCCTAAAACAGATTGCCTTTTGAGATAGATGGACGACATAAATAGAAAACAAAAAATAGAACTCGAGCACGGGTGTTGAAACACAAATCCCAAGGGATTGAAGAAGCAGAATGGCTGCCTGCCAAACACAAATGCTGACCGCTGGTCCAGCTGGTGATGAGAAGGGGCTAAGCGTTGTAAGCGCAGATCAAAGAAGCCCTCAAAGCTGTGAACCATGGCGAAAAAGGCAGACCAAAATCTCCAAAAAGTAGCGACTAGGCACAAGTTGCCGAGCAAGGAATCTGCCGATCAAGAAAATGAAACCCTATTCAAAAGGCTACGGAATAGGAACCCAACTCTGACGAGATCCTGTAGAAAAACATTGACGATCAAAAAGTTTGCTGTCGTTGAACTTCTGACTGCTTTCCAACATGATGTTGGTCAAAGATGCCATACTTCACTTTTTTTCGAGGCACGAAAAAATGGATTATAAGCTGATGGCGTGAATACCAAAGCAGATAGACGGCACAGGTTTTGAGATAACAAAACCCTAACACGGGTTACAGAATACATAGGTTCAATAATCCAGAACACGGATTTCGAGACACATATCTCAAGACAAATCCGAATCACGGATTTCGAGGCACAAATATCGAGATTACAGAAATCATGGTCTCAAAAAATCCATACACGGATTTTGAGGTAAAATGAGGAGAATATTTCTTCCTGTCTGCTTGGCACTCATGAAAAGAGAGGGACCCACACAAAAGATTCCCGCCGAGTAAGGAATTTTGGCGCTCAAATCATG
Source organism: Cunninghamia lanceolata (assembly GCA_027924645.1). Taxonomy (NCBI): domain Eukaryota; kingdom Viridiplantae; phylum Streptophyta; class Pinopsida; order Cupressales; family Cupressaceae; genus Cunninghamia; species Cunninghamia lanceolata. The sequence continues at coordinate 13,292,437 of BSBN01000352.1, read as the reverse complement.
GCGACCACAGGAAAAAGCGAGAGAAAATGCCCATAGAAATCGTGACCCACAGATAGAAGAGACCCGCGACTAGGCCTGCAGAAAACCATCGATCAAGATCCTTGAAGGACTCTGAAGAAGGCCTCAACGCGTGAAGGAAAAACATTGAAACAAAATGCTATCCGCTGAGGCACAACGGTCTGCACCTTCAACGGTCGACCAGAAAACATGAGATGGCAGTTAGAAACCACTAGACGCAACCAATTGAATTTGAGGAAAAATGCAAAAAAGCGGGAATCGCTTTCAGAATCTTGCTGCGATCAGAGTAAAACGCCTCCCTTCCAAAAACGCCAGAAGAAACTCATGGAAAAAATAGCGTCCAAAAAAGAAAAACGACTTTCAGGCAAAAAGCCCGATCAGAAGATTTGCGACTAGGAATACACGTTTTCAAAAACCCTTTGTGTCGCATGTAGAAGCTTCGAACTAGATGAAAAACACGTTTTTCAAAACGCCTGAAAACAAAATGCAGCCAGGACTATTAAAGGATGATAAATAAAGCTTGGAGCATAATACCTAGCAAACGCGACCCAAAAATCCGCCAATAAGAATCACAACCCAGAAGCGACTCAGAAATGACATGATTTTTGGAATAAACACAGAGAAATCGCTTGTCAACGAGCCTCTAATCAACACAGAAGCCAGAAAATCCGCGATTTTTCAGCAGAAAACAAATGCCAATCAAAACCAGAATGAAAAAAATCGAGATCAAACAACGAACTTGCCTAGAAACCCTAATAGTGAGGTACGGATGTACGGAAGCCCTCGCCCTGGGCTCTGATACCATGTTACATTTCAGAATAATATGCAAATATTATTAATGAATGAGATAATTACAATGTAGAGCAACGCTCTATTCAAAGAGAATACAAGAATGTTTCTATAACGAGTTCACAAGGAAACTACAGCTCATAAGGCAAACTAGATAGAAATAACCTAAACAAAAGACATAATTAGAAACTATCTAAAAGAAAACTAGATTGACCATTAAATAACTAGATATTATTTTAATAGGGACTTTGGCTTGTGTGAGGCGATTTCATCATTTGGAGGGTTTTGCAACCCTAACCCTAGCAGCCGCTATCAACCTTGCGAGTGCCGCCATTATGGAGGGTTTGTCGTGTATCATTCTTCATCATTTGGTATGTACAAACCTATGTTTTAGGTCTGATTTGGACAGCAGCATTCTGGGCTATGTTTGATCATGTTTGAGTCCATGATTTGATGTAATTTCTAGTCATCATATTCTGATTTGTAGCAGCAGATTTATACTCAGAATATCAGACTTTTGTTTTGCATTTGAATGGCTATATCTTGTGTATTTCATGGTGGAATTCATGTTTGATGTGATTATCATTTAGAAGCATTATTTGACATGTTTATTTGGCATTATTGGCACTTGTATGTTTGATGCTATATTTGTTTATAAATCAGAAATAAAAATAAGAATTCGGAAATTAGGGTTTGAGCAGAAAAATAATTCAGAATTCTAGGGCAGATCCAGTTAGGGTTTTACAATTAGTGTCAAGGTACCAGGATTCTAATTTTATAGAACATATTTGGGCATAATAATGACATTATTACTTAGAATTTCATCTTTTGTTTTACTCAATATAGTAGCAAGAATCTAGTCTTCAATCAAGTTGAGTTTGTACAAGAGTGGTTAACCACTATGAAGGGAGCTGTGATAAAGTATTCTTTTCTACATCAGAGTATGCACTTGTTTCAAATGGGGAATTACACCAAGATAGAATGTAGGTATTATGTAGCTCAAATAATGATCTCATAATATATTTTTAAGACATGAGTTTAAAGCGCTATGGTGTAATGGTAAAAAGCTGCATTATGTTACACCCCTAAAAACATTCTGTGTCTAGGTCTGTTATACATGTTTTCTCGTGGTCGTTCTTTTAAATGGTTGCCATTTTTGATGTTTATTAAGTCCATTGCCTGATTTACCATGGAAGGAGATGATGAAGGGCCATTTGGGAGGTGGAAAATCAAGTTTAATCAATAGAGGAACCATTTTAGGTCTTGTGCTCATTCTTGAGATAAAAAGATAGGGCAGGATTTATATTAGTTATTTCATTTATGCAAAACCCCCTCAGAGAATATTGTCGAGCTTAGAGTCTAGGGTTAATTTAGTTTTCCAGGGAGTATCCCCTTAGAATTTGAAAAGAGGTTTATCCTCACATATTGTTCTATTTTGTGTTGTCTTGTAGGAGACAAATTAAAATGCCAACAATTTTTGGCACCCACTGTGGGACATGAGTTACTAAAAGGGTCTATCTTGTAGCTTAGGGTTAGTCTTGCTGCTTGCTATTGAAGCTTTTCCATTCTGGTAGATAAAGTCTACAATAGGTCATGAAGGAATGCAGGTTTCTCTGACCCTGTCTCTCAAACATTCAATCAAGCTTTTTCAAATGAGGGTTCTTCATCAACTGTTCTTGAATTGATCGAGATTTTCTCTGTGTGGGACAAAGAACCACTACAAACTATTAGTGATTGTGACAATGCCAATAACAACAATGGTCCACCTTTGTTTCCTTTGTTTTAGGGAGGCAATATTTGTTCTTTGGTTCTTGCTGAATGTGATAATTTTCCACATGGGTGAAGGAAGGGTTGTCCAAAGTTTCGTGGTGACAACACACAACTCCTAGATGAGCACATTGCAACAGTCACCACAACTATATTAGGAGTGGCACATGAAGAAGTTGCAGTTCAACTCTTTGTTGAGACATTGGTTGAGGCATAGCAGAATGGTTTCCCTAGCTTGTTGTAGGTTCAATCACCAATTTGGAGATCATGAGTGAGGAGTTCTTGTCACATGAAATCCAAGCTAACGCCAAGGACATTAACAGATAATGAACAGGCTGCCAATTTTTTTTGCGTGACACTTGCAACACAAATGTGTCACAATACACACTCACACACTAGAGAAGTTGTGACACAAGCAACAACACCCTTGAGCACAAGACAATGGTGCATACAAGCACCACTGCAAAAGTGGAAGACTTACACAACCATTGTGAGACAACCACATCACAACGAGAGATAGAGGAGATAGAGTCTCCCCTATATTGATGATAGAGTACATGACTAATCGACACAAACAAAAAAGATAAGATATGATTGTTTAGGAAGGGAAACACCAAAGCCTAAGAATGTTCTTCAACTTGTTCTAGCAACAAGCATAAACACTTGCATAGGGATGGGACTACAACACCCCTCTGGGTCACATCCATCATTGAATTTCAACTACTTTAAGCATCATGCTTATCAATTTAAAATCTAACAATTTCATACTTTCAACTTTAAGCACCATTGCATATATTCTAGGTTTATTACCAATTAAGCCTTGTAGTTCAACATGGTCCAATTTCAAACCAATTAACAACACGATCCATTTCCAATCATTAAACAATGCGGATTGTAATTTACATATAGATCTCTCCATTCAAACAATATACAATTGCTATTACAATTTCATAACCACGTCCCACAACATATAGATTGGTTTGTATATAAACTCATTGCAAGTTTCATTTCAACATACAATCAAATTACATAGTTTTCTCAATTTGAAAGCAAAATTAAATTTTATCATCTTAAAGTTCATCCAAGCTCTTCCAACCACTTCACCATGATCTAGATCATGACCAACGGTGATTAGCCTACCCCCTGGCCATGTGGATTCCTAAGGTCTGCACTCCTAGAAAAGCAAGTGATTGAATGTGAAATCAAACACCCACACCTTATAAAGTGGGTTTAGCAAACACACAACAAATCGTACGTCTTTCTCATAACCCAAATCAAATACAACATCATCCAATTGTGTAATGTCCCCTTTTTGAGCATGACTTGTTTATTGGTTTAGCTAGAACATTGAAGGGTTGGAAACTAGAAAGTTGGCTCAACACTTCACTTTATTTGTATTTTTGGGCTAGCAATATTATATAATATTTTTATAAAAGCCAAAAATAATGATAGTTTAGCGAAGGCAAAGATCAAGGGCTTGGAGACTTGAAAGTGGGAAAATAAATAAAAAGGCAAATTTTATTTATATTTTATTTATTTATTTTTCCCATGGATAAAATCGATGGCAAGGAGAAATTGAAAAAAATAAAATAATAAAAAATATTATTTTATTGGCAAATAAATGGCGACGCCCAAGGAGAGAAAAATAATTAAAAATTATTATTATTTTTGCGCTCATGGAGAAAGCAAAAATAATAATAAAAAATATATTATTTGCCTAAGAAAATTGGCGCTAGGAGAGAGAAGGGAAAAAATAATAAAATATTATTTTATTATTTTAAATGATGGTGTCTAGAGGTGAAAGACACTAAAAAATATCAGATTAAAGATTTGATATTATTGGTGGATTTGAAAATTGTCTATATTTCGTCTAATTGGGTCGCCCTTGGAGAAATGGTTTAAAAGGAGGTCATTGGCATCATCTTTGACATCTTTTGCTTATGGTAAACTTTTTATTTTGCATATTGCTCTTGGCTGAAAGTGATTTTCAGTTGATTCAAGGTGGTGTTCCCTTGATATTTTGTGGTTTGGAGATGATCCCATTCCACTATGTGAGGTGAATTCATATGGAGTTCATCATTGGGCTTTATTGGTGATTTGTGATGGTAGTTTTGCTTCATTCAAGCTAGGGTTTGACAGGGATCTTGATTTTCGGCTAGTTATGGAGTCTCATACTCAGATTTGGGTTTGATTTTGATGCATTTTCATGAATAAAGGCTTGGAGAGGGTTTAGACATGAATCACTTGGCAAAGGAGATTGATTTTCTTCATGCATACAAGGTCTGATTTTGGTAACAGCAGTTTGCAATTTCATTTCAGTTTCAGATCTGAGTGGGTATTGTGATATTTGTTGGGCATTCATCATCCATTTGGCATCCTAGTCGCTTCACTCTAGGGCCAATCACTTCACATTTTGAGGAGTTTTAAGGCATACAATTATGGTTTTCCATCACTAGGGTTTGTGACAACAGCATACAGGTTCATGACAGCAGTCTACAAGTTTGTAACAGCAGCAAATAATCATTTTTATTTTGTTATATGATCATTGGACTTCAAGGATTGATATTGTACTTCATGTTCTACACTTTGTACTAGGGTTTGGTATCATATTTTGGTGTAGTTGCATGCAATTTGAGGTCTGAAATCTATATCAGACTCTGCTGATTGTAATATTAATACATATTTCAATAGCAGTGTTAGCGTTTAATTTCGCACCTTTCGGTGAGAAAGAAAAACGGATAGCGTGTACAGTAGGATTGTTCTTCAAATTCGGAGGGGAAGCTCCCTAAACAAGGAAATTAAAAAGAGGATACAATATAACCTATCTTTTTGGTTTCTCAGAGCACGAGCACAAGGCAATTGAAGCTCTTCTGCAAGGCTAAAAGACTTTTCTAAAGTATTGCAGAAGAAAATAACTAACTTTATCAAAACACACTTCCAATTCCTTTAAGTAAATCCAGAGCATAAAGAAATTGAGAGACAACTTTGGAGATTTCAACACAAAGGAACAATGATAATCTGACGACAATCATTCATGCACAAAGTCATGAACAATTCTCACAACCTTTGATAACAAGATAGATCTCAGAAACCATGATGCATATTCTCATTAATCAAAGAGATAAAACAAATAACACTGCTTGAACAATAAAATGCGAGCAAAAATTAGTCTCAAAATTTACCATTCGAGAGTTTAAGTGTGTAGAATACACTTATTTATACCCTAAAAAGCAAAGATGCAAGGAAATAAAAGGAAGAGCTAAATAACACTCTTCACTCTAGATCTAATGCTGCATGGGAAGCATGCAAGCTTATTAGCAATTAAAAATAAAAATATCTTGCCATGCAATTCAGTTAACTAAACTTGCATGTTATTACACAATGAGTTCCACTCAAAGAAAATTTGCATGATTTCCAAAAGCAAAATCCAAAAATAGATTTAACTCTAGATAGCAGAGTCAGTTCTTAAAATAGAAACTGCTTTGGAAATCTTTCTTCTTGCCAAAAATAGATTCTTCCTGCAGATAGTGAAAAATTGGCTAAGTATGAGAATTGAGATTTCTCTCGAATTCATCAACCTTAGCCTCTTCTGGGATAATGATAGGATCCGGATGCATGATCTCTGTTTGCAAGATGGTGTTTGCATCCTCCACCATCTTCGCGAGATCCAAATACTCCTTGACCTTCGGATACTCATGAATGAGTGTCGATTTGGCCTCCATGGTGGTAGAAGAATATTGCATACTAGCTTTTGTTTTAGGCCTCCAAGAAAAGCCTTTCTTCTTCACCATTTTGCTTCAAAAGATCAAACTAGGCCTCTGTATGCTCGTTGTTCGAGAAAATTAAGTTTTTACTCCCACTGCCCAAAATCTGATTTTTGTGAAAAAATGTATGTTTTGCCCTTGGAAAGTGAAAATTTGTAGTTGCAACCTCAAAGATTCAACGGATCTGAGCTCAAAACGGTCAAGGATGATGGAAAACGCCTTTTACCGAGGTGGGTATGTGCTAGAAATGAGAAATTTTGGACATATAGGCCTCAAAAACCACTTTTATTTTGGCTGTAGGTGGTGATTTTGGCCATGAACAGTTACAACCAGCGAAGAATAAGCTTGAAAATCCTTAAAAAATGGCTCCTTAGACTTGGACGTTGCCTTGTATGCATGAAGATGGACCCTGGGATGAAGGAGAATGAATAAAATAGTGCCTTGAAGCCACAAATCTGCCCTTTGAATGTATTGCTGGCCCAAAAATGCTTCAAATCTGCAAAAAGAAAAGCTTGAAAACCCCCATTAATGGCTGCCAGTGTGAAGAAAAGGCATTATCATGTGTCAATGTGCCTTGGGATGCGAGAAAGAGACACAGAATGATGCAACAATGTGTGATCTTGGCCTTCTAGGTGAAGCGCCTCTCCTCCAAACCTTCCATTTGCCTCTAAAAAGCTTCAAAACCCTCATCAATGGCTGCCTCCAAGTTGAACGCTGCCTCTATACCTTCTAGTTGCCTTAGGAAATGATAATAACAATGAGGGAGGATCTCCTTTTATAGCTTGCCTTTAACTTCTAGGGTTTCAATGTGCTTTTTTCCACAAATAGAGAGCAATTATTTTTAGCTCCATGCATCAAAGAAGAATGAATGAATGAAGTGAGGGATCAACCTATATTTATAACCTTGAAGATTCTCTCTTAGGCGACCCATCTCCTCTCTCTAGAACGTCCATCTTTCTTCAACTTGAGCGACCAAAAAGGAGTGCAAATAGGCCTATTTGAGCGCCTTTTCTCACCATCAAGAAGGCGTGGATTTAGCCCAAAAAGGGCGCTTTTCTTGCATGCCAAAAAGGCGTGGGTTTATGGCATTTTAGGTGCCTTTTTCAAGTGCCTCAAAAGGCAAGAGATTTGGTGATTTTGAGCGCCTTTTTCAAGGCAAGAAAAAGCGTGCTTTTTTGGTGTTTTGAGCACCTTTTTCAAGGTGAAAATAGGTGTGCATTTTGGGCAATTTGAGCGCCTTTTTGGAGTTTGAAAAAGGCGTGGGATTTCATGGTTTTGAGCGCCTTTTGCAAATCTCAAGATTTAAACATTTCCGCCTGATTTCAAAGTGTCCTAGGTGGAAGTATATGCTCAGATATTGAATTTCCTATACTTTAAATATTTTGAAATATACTTGCAGGATGTTTGAGATAGGTCTCGAATCCATGGGATTTAACATGTAGATTCTAGATTTTTGAGGATCCACCAGATTTTAGACTTAGACAGTTTTCAGGATCTCAAAATAGCAGGCTTCAGGACACCAGACTTAGCCAATTTTAGGGCTCAATTCTTTATGATTCTTGACCTGGGAAAACTTTGAACTTTGCCTTGGCGATTTTGATGGAGGCTGCCTGGATCACTGCCGTTTACCTCTGCCTCTGGAGCTTATTTTTGCCGTAACTTCTTCATTTGATGACAGAATGTCTTGAAGTTTGGAAATCAGGCTCATATGATTCGAAGCTCTCATTGAAGCCCCTCCTCCATGAATTATACTCCAAGATGGAGCACATTTTAGCCAGAAATGCCCAAAAATGCCTTAGAATTTTTTTTGAAATTTTTCCAAAATTTTATAATTTTCAAAATTGAATTTTGATTTGCTAGATGTATTTGCATTGCTTCCCTTGGTTCCTTTATGTCATTTTGGCCTTCGATCCATCACTTTGACCTCCTCTTTTAGATGTTCTTTCACTGCTCCAGGCCTGATTGGCTTGCCAGAATCTCCCTCCATTCGAGCCTTGGATCACTATCTTTTGATATGTCTTGTACTTGCAGGGTTAGCTCAGTAATGACAAGGCTACATGGTGCTTGGAAGGTGTGTTTGGGCACGTATACGAAAAATTTCGTATGGGTACAACAAGCAGCAAACACCCTTGCAATTGGCAATCTCAGTCTAAGCCATTGCTTGGATTTTAGAAGCCATCAATTAACATTCAAGATCCTAGCCATCCTGAAGTGTAATCATTTCTACATTCAATAAAGAAGATAAGCTGGCTTTCCAGTTATGTTCATCCTTATTTCATGTGAGTTATTTGGTTAAGTTTTATCATCATTTGATGTTATTTGGATGTGTATTTTCTACTTTTCCATATACATGTTATTTCAAACAATTTGGTGAAGGAAAAAGTTAAAAACCCTTAGTACTTTTCAAGCAGAACAAATCAAAAATTTTTAGGACAGCGGAAAAATTTCAATTAGAACTAGTAAGGGTTCTTACAGTGGTATCTGAGCTTGGATCTTGCCAGCCTATGGGGTTATGAGCCACTACATCGATCCACTTCCGCATCATTATCATAGAAGAATAGGTACAATGGGAGATAGAAGAGCAGGTAATCCACAACTTGACATTGGTGACATGATGAGGGATATGATAGCTGGTCAACACATGATGGCAACAAAACAACATACTGCAAATGATAATATCACACAAATGATGGCTACATAGAATCGGATGTTAGAGGTGTTGACCTAGTTATTGAATAATATGTAGGTTAATCAGGCTAATCTTAGCTAATGCAGGTGTAGGTAGTGTTGTTGTATCACCTCGTGCTAGGAGGACACGCACAACAACTACGGATAGGCCTATGCAACTCACTTTTCTTCCTAGAGAAGAAGAGGTTGAGGAAGAGGAACCGCCTTTTGATGATGATTTGATATCCATGGTTGATGAGTATGATGCACTTCCTGAGCATGTGAAAAATCGCATAAACTTCAACAACTACGACTCAAAAGCTGGATAGGCGAAGAGGTAGAGTTGAAAGGCAAAGAAGGCAACAACCAAATCAACCTAAGGAATACAAAGATGCATTGAATAAAATTCCTCTACCTAACTTTGATGGCATCGGCAAAATCAGTGCTAGAGCATGGGTACACAAACTGGATACTTTTATTACACTCAAGCCAATGAGTGAGAAAGAGGCTATACTTTTTGCTACTATGCATTTGGAGGGCTTGGCTTATGATTGCTGGCACCTTGCTCTTGTTCCACAGCATCATAACAGGATCACTTCATATGATGAGTTCACTAACAAGCTCATTACCAAGTTTGATAGGAAGGATGTATAAGTCTACTACAGGGATTTGGATCAGTTGAGACAGATTGGTAGAGTAGACTCATATGTTAACGAGTTTTAGAAGATTGCGGTTATGGTTCCCGAGATGTCTTATTGGAGAGTAATTATGCTCTTTGTTGAGGGTTTGAATGACATGATAAGAGGATTGGTCAAAGTTCATAGGCCAAGGACACTTGATGAGGCCATTGAGCTTGCACTTGATTTGCAAACTACTCCTACATTCACGCCACAAAGAAAAGTTTCAAAGATGAGAATGCAAATCAGAAATCTCGTGAGGAACCCACTCTAAAGAAAGTTGAAGGTACATCAAAGATGGATTTTGAGGAAAGGAATGAACTTCGTAGAAAGAAGTGTTTTTCTTGCAAAGAACCTTGGGAAATTGGTCATAGGTGTCTTGGCAAAGGCAAGGTGCATTATATAGAGGTAATTGATGAGGTGGATGATCGATACTAATTCAGAAAATGATCATGGACAGCCAAACCTAGAACTTCAAAATGATGGCAACAAAGGATCTAGGATTGCTTATCTTTTAGGAGCATCAAGATATAATCCATTCATCTTTGAAGGCACTTTGCTTGGATGCAAAGTCATGGCACTTCCTGATAGTGGAGCTACGCATAACTACATTGATGATGGTTTAGTAAACAAAAGAGGATTGCATTGTGTTGACTTTGAGGGCTTTGATGTGACTATAGAAAGTGGACTCTCTATTCTTTGCAAGAAGAAAATAAACAAGCTTAACATTCTATTTGGTGAGTATACTCTTTGTGATGACTTCTATGTTCTTGATTTGAAGGACAATGAAATTGTGCTTGGCATGCAATGGCTACATTCACTACAAAGAGTCATCCAAGATCTACAAGCTATGGAGTTGAGTTTCCTAAATGATGGAAAACAAATTGTTATGAGAGCACTCAAGTACACATTGCCTCATCAATGAAATTGTGCTTGGAATGCAATGGCTACATTCACTACAAAGAGTCATCCAAGATCTACAAGCTATGGAGTTGAGTTTCCAAAACGATGGAAAACAAATTGTTATGAGAGCACTCAAGTACACATTGCCTCATCAGATAGCAGCCAAATCTATGATAGCCATGGGCCATGAATTGTCTCATGAAGACATATGTGATTCACATGGAGAGACTTGTATTGGATCAACATTTGATGTTTGAGATGGATGAAAACACTATGGAATGGCATGATATCATTCCTGATTTGTTTAACAACAACACCTTATCTGATCATTCTTATGAAGAAGTTAGTGTTATTGTATCTCCTATTGAAGGCATCCAAAATCCAAGTGTTAGACATGAAGATGTTAACCGTAAGAGGACTGATTTTGTGTATTTTGGCATAGAAGAAGTAAGGCAGTCCGAGAAAATAAATGAAGAGTGGAAATTAAGAGCCAAGGAGGCTAAGTTGATTGTTGCTCAAGCAAAACAACACCTTGAAATGATCAAGGATAAGAGGCAATCAACTATGTTTACTCATCTTGGGCCAACCAATGATGATATGCATGTATATGTAAATGAAGATGAAGGAAAATTAGATTTGTATGGTGCATTAGTTCCCATTGGAGAGCTAGATCAGCTTACTATTGAGTTGACACAACATTATTTTGATGATGCTTTTTTATTGGAGCATGTGGATGAGTTTGGGGCAGTTTGGTATGGTGATCACTATATTCTTGTTGAGAATTGGTTTAATGATGGTCTTCTATCATCATGTGTTATGGATGTCACTTTTTGCATCATCATAGATGATATTTTCAGTTTGTATGTTGCTGTTCTGATTTATGACAGCGAGATAACAGAATTGGATACACTCTCATTTGCATTTGTATTCAACATCCATCACTTGTCCATGCTACTATTCAATGATAGAGTGACTTTTAGCTTTGTTAGCACATTGGTTGGCATCTATATCTTCAGTACTGATTTGATTGGTTACATCATGGTATGGATTTGTCACTACAACAATTGGAGGTTGAGTAATGACGAGTTTGCATCAATTTACGACAGCAGAAGCGGTCCCAGGATCTTTTACATCGGCAGCTTTGAAGAGATATGTGTGGGTATGTATGGAGAGCCTAGATGAATTTGGGATCTTGGTATTGATTGGTTCTAATTTGGTATTTGTGATTGCTTTGGGCAAGCAATCTTGGGGTGGGAGGACTTGTAATGTTCCCTTTTTGAGCTAGACTTGTGTATGGGTTGAGCTAGAACCTTGGAGGCTTGGAAGCTAGAAAGTCAGCTCAACACTTTATTTTATTTGTATTTTTGGCTGGCAATATTATATAATATTTTTATAAAATCCAAAAATAATGATATTTTAGTCAAGGCAAAAATCAAGGGCTTGGAGAATTGAAACTGGGAAAATAAATAAAAGGCAATTTTTATTTATTTAATTTTCCCAATGTAAAGTGACACCAAGGAGAAAAAAAGGAGAAAAATAAAATATAATATTTTATTGTATTTTATTATGCCAAAGGAAAAGAAAGGAAAATAAAATAATATAAAATATTATTTTATTGGCAAAATGTTGACACCTACACGAAGATGGGGAAAATAATAATAATTTCCCTAAGGAAATCAGCACCCGAGGGTGAGAGTTAAAAATAATAAAAAGATATTATTTTCCAAGGGAAAATGAGCGCCTAGGGTGAAGAGGCAAAAAGAATAATAAAATAATATTATTTTATTATTTCAAGGATGGGCGTCTAAGGTGGATGAGGAGAAATCATTTAATAAAAATCAAATTAAAGATTTGATTTTGGTGGTGGATTTGAAAATTGTTTATATTTTGCATAATTGGATCTTCCTTGGATAAAACTATAAAATGAAGTCATTGGCATCATTTTAAACATCTTTTGTTGATGATAAACTTTGCATTTTGCATATTGCTCTTGACTGAAAGTGATTTTCAGTTGATTCAAGGTGGTGTTCCCTTAATATTTTGTGGTTTGGAGATGATCCCAATCCACCATGAGAGGTGAATTCATATGGAGTTCATCATTGGGCTTTATAGGTGATTTGTGATGGTGATTTTGCTTCATTCAAGCTAGGGTTTGACAGGGATCTTGATTTTCAGCTAGCTATGGAGTTTTATATTCAGATTTGGGTTTGATTTTGATGCATTTTCATGAATAAAGGCTTGGAGAGGGTTTAGACATGGATCACTTGGCAAAGGAGATGATTTTTGATGATTTTCTTCATTCATACAAGGTCTAATTTTTGTAACAGCAGTCTGCAGTTTCATTTCAGTTGCTGATCTGAGTGGGTTTCGTGATATTTGTTGGGCATTCATCATCCATTTGGCATCTCAGCCCTAGTCGCTTCACTCTAGGGCCAATCGCTTCACATTTTGAGGAGTTTTAAGGCATGTAATTGTGGTTTTCAGTCACTAGGGTTTGTGACAACAGCATACAGGTTCATGACAACAGTCTACAAGGTTGTAACAGTAGCAAATAATTATTCCTAGATTGTTATATGATCATTGGACTTCAAGGATTGATATTGTACTTCATGTTCTACACTTTGTACTAGGGTTTGGTATCATATTTTGGTGTAGTTGCATGCATTTTGAGGTCTGAAATCTATATCAGACTCTGCTGATTGTAATTCCCAGCCATCTTCAAGTGTAATTATTTCTACATTCAATAAAGAAGATAAGCATGCTTTCCGGGTATGTTCATCCTTGTTTCATGTGAGTTATTTGGTTAAGTTTTATCATCATTTCATATTATTTGGATGTGTATTTTCTACCTTTCCATCTACATGTTATTTCAAACACTTTGGTGAAGGAAAATGTTAAAAACCCTAAGTACTTTTCAAGCAAAACAAATCAGAAGTTTTCAGGACAGCGGAAAAAATTCAGTTAGAACTAGTAAGGGTTCTTACAAAGGACCTCCAAGTCACATATGCTTCAAAGTTCCAAAGCTAATGGGGTAGGCTACCACCCGACCGATGTCATGCTCTTTGAGCATTACCCCACCTTGCTAAAGAGAGAGCAAACATGGATCCACAAAGCCTAAACATTCAATGCATAGATTCACCAAACACATTGGGGTTTTTCACATTCACAATATGAAACAACATAGAGCTATAAGAAGGGATGGATAGCCATTGGCAGTCAAGGAAAAGAGTGTCTAGCACTAAGGAAACTCAAACGCACATAGTATGCCTTATTGAGTTCCTTCTTGTCAATTCCATGGCCAAAAGCATATTCTCGATGCGGATAAAAGTTCATAAACAAAGTCCTACCATACCCCTCCTTTTTCTTCCAATATACCACTCCTTTTTCCTCCAATTGAAAGTTCATATCCAACAAGGAAAATGAATCATACACTTTTTGTCTCATGCATTTATGGCAATCCTACATTGCAATATTGTTAACAAGTTTTAAACAATCTTTGCAACATCAAGGAGAAATATCCATTTGTCAAAACAATAATTGAAAGACAAAAACATATATGGGGTATCAAGCATAAGGAGGGTCTCTTTTCCATTTTATAACAAAACCCACAAGAAGGAAACACATTCACATAACACATGACTCCTTTAATGGAAGCCATGGCTCTCACTTAAGAAGATTTAGGTAAGAAGAAAAGGTATAATTAAATAGATCCACTCTCTATCCAAGCTCGAGAGCCTAAGAAATTGTAGTAGAATAACCTCCACACTCTTGCCAAGCTATTCCCAAAAGACCAAGCACTCTTCCAAGCTTCTACGGCTTCAAAATCTCAAAACCCTCTTGTTTTTCCTTCACATTCCTCTCCTCAAGTTCTCAAAGCTCTCATCTCAAAATGCAATAATCAATCCACAAGCAACCCCTCTTGTTAACCCTTCCTCTAGGTTAAGTAAACTCTACTCAAGTTGAATAGCTTAGTCCAATAAAATAATGACATGTGTCCCTTAAAAACAAAGGGAATAAAAAATTTCATAATTCACTTTATGAATTAAAAAGGCAATGTTCATTTCTTGATTTAGAGTAATCGGAGATATTTTTCACTCCAAAAATCTTCCTCTAATTCGCATTCAAATGCAATCCAAATTCAAATTCACATCCTCATAAATTATCCCAAATGCCACCCAAATTCACATAGGATTCCAAAAAGGAAATCAAATCTTTTCAAATCAAATTCAAACTCACGTGACATTCAAATGAAAGTGAAATTCAAACTCAAACTTGCATGTTAATCTAAATCAAATGAAATGGTATTTCAAAATTGGTGACTTGTCTTACATGCTACCTTAGGTTCTCTTGAGGCTTCTAGAAGATGCCTTTTGAATACTTATCCATCCAAGGGCCAAATTAATCCAAAAGAAGGTAATTTAATGCAAATCCGCTCAAGCATATTTTTCAAACATTTTAGAACATAAACAAATGCATAATTCAATGTAAGGCATTTCCAAATACCTAGGACATCATAAGACAACATAATTAAAAGACTAAACATGATGCAAAACATTTACTAGGTAATAACAAGAGTGCCCAAGGTCATAATTGACTTGGGTATGTGGTTATACTAGTTTGCACATAGTCTCATCTTGCTCACCCCATGAGTGTATTAAGATGGTGGAAACACATCCATATTACTGTCTCCAAATTAATTCCCATCGGCTTATTCTTTTTTCCTGCACACTCATTGTGTACATCAAAGACATCGAGAAATAAGAACCGAAGCACATAAGCCAATGGAGATTATATACACACATGCCATATGCCACATCTCTAATGTACTAGTATGCGTAAAAAAATATCTAATAACATTTACACAATAAATCACATCATAGTTTTGGATTCTTAGATCTACACTATTTATTACATGCAATGCACATGCATCCAAATAAACTCATATAAATCTGAAATTGTAAAATAGCATATCGCAAGTCATAAATCAGGGGATAACATCATATATCTATGGCCATCATCTTTATAGCATCATAAGGAAACAATGAACCTAAAACAAGTATAATCATAGAAATGAAATTAACATATAGTGCAAAATATCACTTGATCCTGAATATATATCAAATTTCAACAAAATGGATCAATGTAACATCATACCAAAATCCTGATACAATGGTGCAACAAGGTAACACAAAGGTGGGCCTTACAATTACAACCACGACAACTACTATGCAAATACAAACATAATATGGATTGCAATCAAATAGCAATATTAGAGAGGAGTACAACAAAATTGGGGAGAGTAATCCATATAGCGTTAACCCACATGTCCTCCATTGAATTGAACTTATCTAAGATACATGTATGGTAACTGTTAACCTTAATTACATGTTTTGATTAGCGAGTAACTAAAGAAACTAATGCCTAAATTACGTGATTAAAAATGTCAGGTTACTGACAACAGTTGCCAGTCTTTTGAGAGAAGGTTCCTTGCCATCTGCCAGGAGATGTGACTAAATTGGTACGACGATATTGTGTCTGCTTAAGAAGTTGACGTGGCTTTCTTTCATTGTCATGATTCATGAATTCTGTCTCCATTTGGTTTATAGATTCAATTTTTTAATGGTATGTTTCTACCCAGTAGCAATTTTTTATATTTTATTTCTATTCTTAGTTCTGATATGGTTAATGTTCTTATGCTTTTATGCGATCAATATTATCTAAAAATTTCAAATCAACATTTACTATATCTGCCTTTGTGATGAATATCAGTGTAATAGGGTGTAAATTACAAACAAGATGAACTTTGCTCATTAATTTTTGATTGATAATGAAATTTAACAATTCTAAGAATCATCATTTAAGAGATATTCAAAATCAGATAATTTTGACTATCTATAAAAAATCAATGTGGAATTTTACTTAATTACTTGTGTGATGGACAGGTTGCTGAATTCAATGTTTCTGCAGCTCAACAAGGCATTGTATACATTGATGAAGTAGATAAAATTACAAAGAAGGTATTTGGATTCTACTGAATTTTTTCTTTGGAATTTCCAAGAGTGGCTAGACATCATCATCTAGTATTTTCCCTTGTAGTTACTAACAGTAAGAAATAGTCCACTGAATGAATGTTTTGCATAAGCAGGCTGAAAGCCTCAATATTAGCAGGGATGTGTCAGGGGAGGGTGTTCAGCAGGCATTGCTAAAAATGCTGGAAGGAACTGTGAGTCATTACCTAACAGCCTTTTCCCTTCAATTTTCATATCTTTCAAGCTATAGAATTAAATCTCCTCCCATGCTTAGATTTTAGAAGATATTAATTATTGAGGTATATTTCTATTTTTTTCAATGTTTCTTTTTTTTGGGATATCATGTTTGATTTTTCTTGCTTCCTAACCTAGCCTACAATAATATGGGAAGAGGGTGTCATTCTCCATGTCATTCTCATTGTGTATCAGGAAGTTGCATATTTTTGAAATCAGCTACTGCATTTCCTTTTCTCCCTATATGATTGAATGTGACTCCATCGAAAGAATTAGCCAACACCTTTGCCTCATAGATTATAGTATCTATCAGCCAATTATTGCTGCCCCCACTGTTCATAAAATCAATTACTAACATCGAATCTCATTCCACCTGAACCTGGTTCCGGCCTCTCTGTTTTGCAGCTGTCAACCCCCACAATAAAGCTCTAGCTTCAGCCATGTTATTAGTTTCCACCCCAAAATCAAAAGTAGAGATGCCAAGAGGCTGTCCCTTATCATCCTTTGAAAGACAACCGCCTCCCGCTACACCAGGATTTCCTTTGGCCACAGCTCCACCTGGTGATCTTATCATGTTTGGGCTTGCTCTTGGGAGCACTATCTAGCCAATGAAACCTTGGCCAGGCCCTTGCCCATCCATTCTCATCCATCTTGATATCTAAGTCTTCACCTCTGCCACAGTCAGCTAACTCTTTCACAGCTGATTCAATATTATCCCATACTCTTTACACAAGCAATTCTCTTTCTTGAAAAAACTTTCGATTCCTTTCCAACCAATTGTTACATATTACCAATGCTGGAAAGCAATCCCAAATCATCTTGAGACCTCTACTCTTAATGCTCACATTCCATCCAGTTAAAAGACTAAAAACATTGGCCAAAATCACCCATTTCAGCCCCCAGCTCCCAAGAAACCAATGCAACAAAATCAAGGCAAAATCACAATGAACAAAGAGGTGATCATTGGTTTCTTCCTCGTTTTTGCACAAATACATCTTGAAGGGCCCGCTTTGCCCAACTTTTGCAACCCATCCCAAGTGAGGGCTTGCCTGTTTGCAGCAATTCAAACAAAAGTGAAAGTGTAATGTCCCTTACTGGGCTTAACTGAAAATACATCCACACTTAGCTAAGAATACTTGCAACAATTAGCTTAGTCAAATGAAAACACACAAATACACATATACTCAATGGAATGCCAACTTCAATCGCCTTATCCCTTGTTCAACTGATGCAATTACAAACAATGGTTCTCTGTCTTTTATGACAGTCACATTCAAACATGAGATCAGACTACCAAGTGATTACAAATGACTTCCAAATTACAATCCAATTGAAAGGGTATCATTCAGAATAGTTCCCAGCCTTCTATGATAGCTATTACTCCCTTAAATGTAATTGAAATCTGACTGTATATGACTGTTGCAAAGGCCTGTTGTCACTGTTTTCAATCAGCAAGGCGAATAGGACTATATTTGACACCAAACCCTCTTCTATACTCCAGCGATGGGCTTCTTAACTTGAGCAATCAATCTAGAAGGGACAACAATAAAGTGTGGTGCCACTATGCAATGAGTACCGCCCCTTTGTATGACTGTAGCAGCTTTGGAAGTGGCTGCAATGACTGTTGCCGAGTGATATGAAACTGAAACTTGTCCAAATCTTGCAAATACTTGATGCAAACTCTCCTACAATGCCTCCCAATGATGTAACTATGATAGAATGCTTGTCCAATACCTGCAATAATCTCTAATACCTGCAAATTGAATATCAATGGTGAAATTAGATACAATAACACCTCATAAAGCATAGGGGGTCATCACCCTATGTGCAAGGGCACATCACCTTGCAAGAAAAGCATGAGAATCGGAATTCACAAGCTTACAAAATGAAGAAATCATACCAAATCCAGACATGTCTTGCAATGAGGCCAAGTCCCTTATTTATTCCTCCTCCTCTTGCATGGGGTTTGATGCTTGCTTCCCTCCCTCTAGGCAAACGAGCCTTTGCTTTGGCGAATGCATCGGTAGTATGTCTTGAATGCATTGTTTATTGCATAGGGCATTGAGCTCATGCATCTTCAAACCTTGACCTCACATGTATCGACCCATCTTAGTGAATGCACATCTTCATTGGCGAATGTGTCGAGGGCTGTTTGGTATACTTCATTGTCTTGGCCGAAACCCCTTGCATGGGCGAAAGCACCTTGAAACCCCCTTCTCTCCTTGATCTAGGCCGAATGCCTTGGAATAGGCGAATGATGTGATACTATTTTGCAAACCTTCTTCTCTAACCGTTGATACCTTGAATTTGGAGTCTTTTTCCATAGGCGAATGTGTCTTCTAGATGCTAGGCCGAATTTCCTTAAGCAATGAACTTTGGTGGAAGATATCTCTTTGGCCGAGGGCTTCCAATCTAGCCGTTTGGATTCTTTTATAACAATTTAACTTTTCCCTCCACAATGTTTTGAATTCAAATTTCCCTTTTCTTAGTTGGGGCCCATTTCTCATGGGAGCGAATGTACATGACCTTCAAATAGGTCTTCCCTATGTCAATCACCCATATGTAGCCGTTTTGGGTTCCTTGTGTGAAGATCCTTTTGAAAGAATATTTTTGAAATTTGAATTTAATTCCGTCCAAGTCTATACCCTTGATCTTCCTTAGCTTGGACCTATATCCAAATAGGCAAATGTCCCCTTTCATGATCTTTGTTATAATTTGCATTTACCTTCCTTGTGGTCGTTGGGTCTTATTATAGGTTGGACCTATAATTTGAATCCCCCTTTTTGCTTGATTGGACTTAACTCCATACAAATCGATTAGGAAAATGCAATTGAAGATTTCATTTTCTTTGGCTCAAAATTGGGGACATGACAGAAAGCCTTGGGTAATCCCAACCATTGCCAAATCTTCTCCCTAGGAAATTGTATCCACTCACCATCCTTGCCTTTCAAGTAGTGATAAGCCAAGTTAACAGAGATGCATCAATTGCTATTCCCATCCCAAACCAATGTATCCTCCCTTTCAAGAGACGAAATTGGCCACTTAGAAAGGGAAGCATTTAGTCTTTTCTGCCCTAACTTTCTGATTTTTTTTTCTGCTCAAACCCTAATCTGAATTCTGATTTTTATTTCTGAAGTAAACATAATCATGGGCAGTGAAAATACATGTGCCAAACGCTCAAATAAACATGCCAAACATGGGTGCTTATGAAGACAACATCAAACATGAATCCAACCACGGAATACAACCATCCAAATGCCAAACAAATGCCAAACAAATGACAAATAAATTTGATTTCTGAATGTAGAAGTCTGCTGCTACAAATCTGAATATTCTGAATTGAGTTTACAATAAATTCATGGGCTCAAATATGCCAAACATAGCCCAGATTTCTGCTCATACAAATCAGACCTAAAATAAGTTTATACATACCACAAAATAGCAAAAATGTCTTCAAACATCAGACCCTAGATGGATGAATGCTCCATGGTAAGCGCTTGCTCAACCTAGGGAAGAAACCCTAGCATTCAATCTTCGTCCAAATCCTCCAAAATGGGCGCTCAAATCTGCTCTAAAGAATATGCCTTTGAATGCTCAAGAACTCCTCCAAATCTCTAATGAAGTGCAAGTGTGAACTTTGTATGAATCCACCTCCAAGATGGAATTGGGTTTTTGTCTAATCTACCAAGTATTCCTAAGGGTTTTCATCCTTGGAATATGCTGAACTAAAAGTGCAGCCAAGAGTAAAAACTCCAATGAA
This sequence comes from Cunninghamia lanceolata, assembly GCA_027924645.1. Taxonomy (NCBI): domain Eukaryota; kingdom Viridiplantae; phylum Streptophyta; class Pinopsida; order Cupressales; family Cupressaceae; genus Cunninghamia; species Cunninghamia lanceolata. The sequence goes on along the minus strand of BSBN01000352.1, from coordinate 13,271,829 downwards.
TAAATTAGATGGAAATGAATGATGAAATGACCTCCAAATGACTTTCTTTTATAGCCAACATTTTCTCAATTCAACTGTGGCCGACCTCCTTTTGGCACTTTTTATTTTTATAAATTTTATCTTCATTTTCTTTTTCTCCACTTGGCCGACCTCCCTGGGATCTCTTTTTATTTTATTTTATTCTATTTTTTATTCTCCTCCCTAGGTTGCTCACTTCCCTAGCAATTTTCTTTATTTTATTTTATTTCACCTCGTGGCTCACAAAAATATTAAAGTCATTTCACATCTCAAATTTGCCTAGTAAAATTAGTTAAATATAAATAATCCGAAATAATTAGGATTACTTAGTATTTAACCAATTAGGTTATTCCCTTGTCCTTCCGGCTTAGCCTACGGGAATAGAATAGGCTAACTGACTCCGTTAGGTGATCACTCGGAAAAAGGGGACATTACAATATATATGATTTTTACATGTTTTTTGTACGGACAAAGCCAACCCCAAAACAAATTTTGCTGGATCCACTAACTGAAATCCGTGAACCAGAATCGACAACATAGGAATGGATTAATAATGTCGAATTGGTTTGTTCAAGTTGTTTTGTACAGTCATTTTATGTGCTTCTAAAGGTTCAAAAGGAAATAGGATTGTTGGGCAAGACATAGATATTCTGTTATGGCAATTTTTTCTGCTGCACAAGTTATTGATTACTGTACAAGCCAACAACCTTGCTGTACAAGCCAATAAACTTGCTGTGCAAGACAAGTTTGTTGTGCAAGGTAGCTGCTGAGTTGTCCAATGCAACTGATCTATTGTGTAAGGTGACCACCTTACCATGCAACATAACCAATCTGTTGCACAAGAATAATAACAGTGTTTATAACAGCAACGCCCCAAAATATGTTGCACTCCAAAACAAAATTCAGTGAGGTTATGTTGTTGCACAAGATTCTAATGCTTTTTAGGATGATTGTTTAGTAGTCGCCAAGAAGGGAAAAATGCCTTTGCTAAAGTTTTGATAAAAGTAACAGGGAAGGGCCCGAACCCATGTACAAAAGCCAAAAAGGCGAGACGAACAAGTTTTACAAGAAGTAAAACAACCAGAAACAGGAAAAATGCCTTTGCTTAAGTTGGACAAAGGACAATTGTGTGATAAGTTATAAAGTTGTTTAATAGTTATTTGTTTCATAGCATAGGTGGTATTCTGTTTTAGAATGTTGTTGCAGCAAGATGCCACCACCAGTGTCCATATAATGCAATAGCTAGAGGATGATAGTTCAACTAGTCTAGAAGTCAGAATCATAATTTTCTTCAATTATTCAATAATCATATTGTTTCCAGAAAACTTGTAGCAGCAATCTTCAATTGCTGCTGATTTTCATGTAACTTGTTGAATCGATAGAGTAATTGTTGTTGCATAAGAAATAAGATAGTGTTCCTGTGCGTCAGTTTGATCGGGAAAGGGCTTGCTCAAGGGGATTGGTGATCAATTTAGGTTTGTTTTTTATTTGTGTGTGTTTGTGTAATAATTATATCAGATCTGGTTTGAATAGTTATTGATGAGATTGCTGTGATTGTAACAGTTCTGATTTAATTTCCTGAGTATTACAGTTCAGCATTAATTATAATCAGAAGTAATTTCCTTTCCAGTTTGTAAGGAGAAATAGTCATTGAGTCTGCTCAACAATGTTGCTAATGCACACTGATTGGCAGAGAGAAAACCAGATTCTTGTGCAAAATTGCATGAGGCAACAAATGGAATGTCTCAGCCTTCTGAGACACAGCATGAGGATAGCCTCAATAGTAAGGCATAAGCGAGATTCTCACAGAGGTGCAGAATGAAAGAAGGCTTGCTTAAACTATCCAGCAAAAAGCCAACAGAGGTGCTACTTAAAGACAACAAATGGCCTACAGTCAAACTCTGAATTACAACAGCCTCTACTTCCATAAGGACCAACTCCAAAAGGCATCCCTCTGTTAAATCAATTGCATTGAAATCAGCTAACTTATCACCGGGAAGAGGAAACTGCAACTGTGCCCTTCTTTTTGGGAAAGCTCCTATTCAGCTATAAGAATTCTCTGTGTTATCTTGTGATTCCAAAGTTGATGAAGCACTAAATGTTATTTGTTACTTTGCTGAAATTTCTGCTCACTGGACATTTTTATAAGTACTGTTTCTGTTTTTGTCTATTGTTAAACTTTGTGTTTGTAGTTATTCTGCCTGATAAAGCAGTTTTTTACAACATCATACCACGACATTTTAGCATCATAGCTTGTAGATGGCGCTTATCTAATGTAAAGTTCTATCTTTTATAAATGTACATACTTCTCTTTAGCCAAAACAAATGATAGATCTACCCTGATTTATGATTTATCAATGCTTAAAAATTGATATCGTGTATGGAGCGTTCTGAATAAGCATGTAAATCTGAGAATATTTAGTTTTTATTATAGAAATGTCCTTTTGAAGGACGCTGATTATGACCCAATTCTGTATTTGCAGGTTGTAAATGTTCCAGAAAAGGGAGCTCGTAAGCATCCTCGTGGTGATCATATTCAGGTACATTTGTTTTTGCCATAGGCAATCAATTCTGCATTCTTTGTGTTCAGACCTTGTTATTGTTTTCAGTTTCAGTTAATTTTCAATTAGGAATCTCATTGTTTTTTGTTGATAATGTGCTGTGGCTTTGTTAAATACATACAGGGAGCTATGTTTTTTTGTGGTACTAAGATTGAGGCCAGTTACCTGACAAGATTTAAAAAAAAAAAGAGTGGTCCTGATTTCTCCACCATACATTTAAGTGCACAAGTAATATTTTAATCAAAAGTACAATTAATTACACATCAATAAAAGCTAGAGTTGCATAGTTGATCAAGAATCAATTAAGAAAATGGATTTGGTAAAACACAACATAAATTAACTAATATTTGTAAAATGTCAAAAAGTTTCCTCCTCGATGAGATGTTTTCTGAGTGCTATATCAAGATGATATGCTTGCCAATCCTAAAATATTCCCTCCTGATCCTCTTTGAGCCTTTTTTACTTTTTATCATATTTGTTTTAGATTTTCCTTCAGCTGTTGGTTATTATAAACAATAATATATAAATGTACTGAGACTATGGCTCACCTAATTGCAGTGTGTGGATGAGATTGTGGGCTGCCTTACCGTTGAGTGGGTTTGAAACTGGATCAGACACTTATGCACATTCGCCATATTTGAACCTTGATTGTTGAGTGACGTAGTATCGATATTGTATCAAATGAACAACCAGTTAATGGACATGCATAGTACACAACAAAAGGCAAAACAGGTTGTTTCATAGAATTAATCTTTTGGTTGTCACAAAATATATCATTATAAAATATATCTATTGATGCTGAAGGAGATTACAAAGAAATCCCTCAGAGACTCTTTGCAACACGAATCCAATAGAAGCCTGATTATGAATAATCTATTCAAGTTTGGGAAAATTGTGACATGATTACATTACATAAAGTCAATAATCATCATATCGCCCATCTCACATCTGAAAGGTGACCAATAACTTCAACCTGCTGTTCTTTGAATGTGATTTCCTCATAGTTGATTTATGCATGAACTACCTACTCACTATAGAAATTGTCGATACCAAATTCTAGTACTAACCCTGTGTTATTATCTAGTGCCAACCCTTTGCCCTTCAATCTTGTGTGTATATGTAGTTCTGGAAAACAGGACCTCATCACTTAGTATGCCTTTCAAGATGCAAAACCCGATATCATGCTTGAGGCAATTCATCTCCCAAGGCAACCAATTTTACTTCCAATGCGCTATTTAATTTAACAAACAACAACTAGTAGCATCATGACACATTTATGTGGTTGCTGGTTTATTATGTTTTCAATGCATTAGCAGGTGTGCATGAAAACATCCATTGCGCAATACGAAAACATGCCTGCGGACTCAAGATGAAACTATGCCTTCATAAGAGTGCGCATGCGTAGACAAGAAACCATTTGCGTGGGCGACAAACCTTGTGTGCGACCTCTAAAATCAATGCACGAGTATAGTAATCATCCCAATAATCATCCCAAAAGCTCTTGTGGACCAAGCCAAACATGTCCAACAACAAAACTTGTACATAAAACACAAACAAAATACATACAGAAAACAAAAGCATGCACGCAACCAAGAGCTATGTGTACCAAACATGTTTTTGAGTGATGTAGGATTGCACGACCTTGGAGATGCTCTTGCATCGTACAACGTAGGTAATAGAAATTTGAGTTGCATGCTCACATCTAAGATTGCACAAAACATTGGATAGGCCACCCAAGGCAACTTACTTTAGCTTTAGAAATCTAGGAGTTCTTCTTTTGGTTCCTTACCCTTCCAACAAATGACATATTCTTTGTACTCATTTTGTCAGGATTCCTCGCAATGCACATACCCAAATCTGCTCAATTACATCTTGTTGCTTTTTTGGAATGTTCAGTCTCAATCCACCTCCTCTTGCTCCTGCATGCTATCTTTAGGACCATGCGCGTCGTAGGAATATAGATCAAAAACATTGAATATCAATGCGATATCCATCCCTTTTGACAACTTGATTTCATATGCATTCTCTCAAAGTTTGTGCAAAATCTTGTAAGGATCAATTTTCTTGGGTTTGAATATGTTATATGTTCCATGTGGGAAAGAAAAGGACCAAGGGCCCCATAGAGTCCTATGGAACTTCTATGTGAGAAAGGACGTCAGGATAGGACTTGGGATGAAAGGATCATGTCCGGTAGTCCACTAAAACCCTGCAACTTGTCATAAACCGCCAAAAATGACTTAAAAATCCCAAAACTTAGAATTTTCTTGCATTTTTGGAAACCTTAACATATGATAGGAACATGGGAAAGACAATTTACAACTTCAAGGCAAAAATTGACCAAGGGAAGGCCCATTGAAGGAAATCTTAGATCGGTCATCAGTAATGGGTAAAACACTTCCAAGGCAACAAAGGAACATGAAAGTGGGAAATCTTCATAGTTTAGGGCAAGTGCCAACATGCTGTTCTCTTGTTAATTTTTGATTAGTCTTTGGTGTCAACTGGACCCCTTGTGGAGAAATGCCTGCCAACAAATGTAAAAACCTTTTCATAATTAACACAAGGGGTGCTTTGGATCAACAATGGATCACTAAGTATTTTGCCTGAATTTGACGTTTCCTTATCTTTGAATGTTGCTTGAAATGAATTTGCAGCTATATTGATTGGATTTTTAGACATTCTAGTTCACATTTTAAAGTTTACATCATATATTTGTATACTTTGCTAATTCCAGGCTTTCTCACCAATATTTAAGGAACCAATCATAATTAGGCATTTGATCATGTTTCAAATCTGGAAAAATCTTTGGTTCTAGCTTAAGTTTTTGCAATTATTGCTTTACCAATTTACAAGAGTTCTAGGGAGGTTACAATTGAGTACATCTTTGGGAGAATTCATTGGTTTTGTCTTTGTGACATAACCCTGTTAAACCTAGTTGTTCTTTTTGCTGTTTTGAAATCCTGATCTGCAATATTAGTAGGCTAGTATGAGGGGTAACTAGTGATAAATTATTGGGTTATCCTCAGGCATAGGGTATAGCTTACTTTTGTAGTCATGCTTCTTAATTTCTTTTTAATTGTCATGTAAGATCTCATGGGAATACCCTCCTTGGTTTTGCATAATTTAAAGTGAGGAAAAGTCAACTGCTCTTGATAATGCCCCAAATCCTCCTATGTTTTAATTATGCACTTTGTTTAAATCTTGGCTTGATTGCTCCTAGGGAGTCAGTTTTAGGTGATTTTCTAGAATTACAGGTAGTGTGCTTGGAGCATCAACAAGGACATACGTTGTATGATGAAAGAATTTAAGGATAGTAGGATGAAGGAAAAGACCTTTGGTGCATTGATTACAAAATTGGTCAGACCAAGGATAATTCTCCAAAGAGTATTTTTAGTGAGATTTGCCAAGTGGCAGGCCATACAGCCAAAGATTTTCTTTTGGACTGATAATGGTGCCCTAGTACTTTTCACTCAAGGAGAGACATTGAAATGACCTACACCTCAACAAAGCCTCCAAAGAATAAGGACATGTCTCGTAGTATGTCTATTAGCTTGTCACTTGGCAAGTAACGAAACAAAAGATATAATAGATGCCAAAATATGGGTGAAAGCAAAATTTTGATTTGATAGGATGGCCAAGCTTGAGCAATTTGCAATAACTAGGGATCATTTTGCAAGAGATTGCCCTACCAATCAAAGTACATTGGACTTCTAGATATCAATGGTGTGGTTTGGGGACCATAGCAATGGTACTTATGTTAAACAAGCCAATGTCAATGTGATCAATGTTGCTGAGGATGAGGTTATGGCAATTACCAAATCACAAGCGAATTAAGTTGATTACTCTAGCCTATGCACAAAGAAACAAAGATTGGTTGAAGTGAGCAAAAGTTGGTAGAGAAATGGTTGAAGAAAGGCAACAATCACATGCAAGAGCAATAACAAGCAAGCTTAGTTTGAGCAATAACAAGCAAGCTTAGTTTGAATAAAGCTATTGCAAGACAAGTCTTGCAATTCCCTGTACTAGTGAAGGTGATGGATTTATTGCAGAGCATTTTAGAAGTAAAAAATGCTATTAATTGCTATTGCACAATACACTAGCTCAGACATGGAGTACATAGGCACACTTAGTGCCAAATGGCACAATGTTGGTTAAGGGGGAAGATTTGAAGCAAAATAAAGAGTTTGTAGTTGAACATCCTTTGTTAGCTGATCAAGTGATTGATCCTATGCTCTTGATGATGAACTTAGTTTGCCTATTGATAGTTGTACTTATGGAGAGTCTAGGGAGTAAATTGACAGATACTATTGTTGATAGCAATTTTAGTGTGAACACACTCTTGAAGGAGACTTGGAAGAGTCTTGGGAAACCTACTATTTGGTTGCTTGACTTTTCAATTGGTGGGAGCAAATTAGTATCTAACATTTTATATTAAATTTTGTAGTCATCTTATTGAAAAAGAATGTCTACGATACATTATTGGGTTAGAGTTGGTTGATAGCATCCAAAACTGACTATAACTAGAATTTTTTTAATAGTCTATTGAAAGGCTGTAAATATATAGTAAATTTGAAGAACCGGATAGTGACTGAGGATGTTGCCTTGTCAAATGACTCATCAGATTTGTACTTTGAAGAAAATGCTTGGTAGTTGGAAACCAAGGTACAATAGAGTTGAGTGATGAAGGGGTCTTGGATTTACAATCTTTCTCTAAGGATACCAACTCCATCAAGGGTCTTTCCAATTGACAAATGGATGGTTTTAAATGGGTTCTAGCTTGATTGTAACATTGTTGAGATTATGGGGATGGAAGAAGGTAAGGAACTAAAGCGAGATGAGTGTAAAAGCAGAACCATCATCCTCACATTTGGCTGACGCTCTAGAGTTAACAGAGTACAAAGTGGGTGACATAAAGCTAGACGAAGAGAATGTGCATCAATTTGAAATCGTCAAGGATATAAAATATAAGGCGCCTCCCATTGTCAAGGTAAATTTGGGGCCAGAAGGAGATCCCCAATTGATCATGGTAAGAGATGACTGGGATCTAGTGTTAAAAGCTACAACAGTCTAGATATATATAGACTAGAAGGACGTGTTCGCCTCAACAAACATGGATTTGAAGGGTTCCACATAAGATTGTGTACATAGAATCCCTTTTAGTACAGGGCATGACAAATGCAAAAGAAAACATATAGATTGAAGAAAATTATGTTGTGAAAGCCAAAGAGGAGATTGATAAAGTGCTTAAAGCTAGTACAATCTTTAAAGTGAAGTGTCCCTAGTTGTAATCATCCCGATGAAAGAATTGGGACAGATACAATTATGTGTCATTTCTATAAGTTTAAGTGCTACTACTATTAAGGACCCATTTCCCATTCCATTTACAAACTCTATACTTGAATAAGTGGTTTGGCAGAAGATTTCCTCCTTTATGAATGGCTTTTTGGGTACAACCAAGTTAGCATAGTTGAAGAGTATGTAAGGACAAACACCTTTTTAATGGAAGATGAAGTTTATGCCCATAATTAGATGCAATTTGGACAATGTAGTGTTTGACTACTTTTCAATGGATTAACTTGCACCTCTTTGACAAGATGGCAATTGGCAATTTCAAGGCCTTTCTAGATGATTAGTCCATCTTTAGCAGTCAAGAGGCCCATCTATGAGCTCTAGCAAAAGGCATGCAATGTTGTTAAGCAACAAAACTAGGTTTGAATCCAAGGAATATTAAGTTAATGTTACCACAAGGAAAGCTTATCGAGTGCATTGTTTTTAAGGTTGGATTTAAGATGTACCTTGACAAAATACGAATCATAGTCAAGATGGAAGCACCAAGTGATGTCATTGGAATAAAGTACTTGGGTCATGTTGGGTACTAATGGTGCTTTATTTGATGAGCACTTAGTTATACTGAGAGGGGGTGGGGTGAATCAATACAAAATAAAACTTTTCTTTCTCTACTTTAATTAACCACAATAAAATACTTAAGTAAGATCTAGCAATTTAGAGCACAGAGACAACACACGATTTTACGTGGAAACCCTTGCGGGAAAAAAACACGGCAAAATATTCCTTATATATTATATTGATCTTCTTCTTCTTTTGTAGGCTCCAACCTACTTTACATACAAATCTTTTATAGTGAGCACCAACCCTTAGGAGACTTCAATCCCCACTTACAGAATCAAAGGCACCAACCTACTAGAGACTCCAATCTCTACACAAACTGAGCTCCAACTCAGCAAGAGGCTCCAACCTCTATTTGATAGGCTTTAACCTATTAATTCTTCAATGGATGATATGATATACTCCTTCACACAAATCTGTTTGAAACTATAAATCCTTTCACAATCCACATAAATCTGATTCAATCACTAATCTCTTCCTTCTCAAATCTGAATATTATCAATTCAATTTACTAGCATATATCCTTTCCTTTTATCACACAAATATCTTCAATATAAATCAGATTTACTCTTCATATTTCTGCTCTTCCTCTTCCTTATACTCAGAAAATATTCATTGATTGCTTGCTTTTAAATTACAAAAATTCTCACCTTATATATCTTCACAATGGATATATCTCTTATGAAATATTGTATCTCTTACCAAAATGTATACCTCTACAAGGGATCACACCTCTTCTCAATGTAATCGCTGCCTCTTCAAGAATAGCTCATCTTTATTAGTCTCTGCCTTGACAAAACATATGTTTATCTTTATTAAGTGCTGTCTTAATTGCATATACAAATCGCTGCCTTATAAACGCAGATCGTATCCTTCATCATCGCATCATATGTTAGTTGCTAATCAGCGCACATCACATCTATATAAATACCGATCGTTTTATCCATGAGGTCGGCCATATAATTTGCATGAAGTCAGCCTATGTTGGGAAGTTGGCCATCGTAAGATACTTTTTGTAATCCAAGAGGAGTTGGCCATTTAGGAAATTTGAATTTTAAATCTTTAATTTGAATAAAGTCTTATCTCCTTTAGGTGCCAAGGGATATATGGGTCGGCCCATATACATAGTGTCTTATTTTATCTTTCACATACTTCAACATTATGTTTAAATCTTTAAGTTAAACATACCCATGTCTCTAAATCGACCACCAATTCCACAATCTCTCCAACGGTAAGGTGTAACGGATGTATTTAGTTTTGCTCTCCAATGGTTAACTTCTCATTGTGATGGGCCATACTTTACCTTGACATCAACGACCTTACTTATGACTTCGTGCCTTTGACATCAATGACAACATATTCCAACATTATCAAGAACTTTGCATAAGTGTCTTATCCCTTGGATGTACTCATAAGGAAGGGAACCTTGTTTGTATGGTCCAATAAGTAAGAGTTAAGGCTTGAGGGAACTAGAGGTACATTTGATCAGTTCACCTATCCTTGCATATTCAAACTAGGAAAAGGGATTCCATGTGCATGTTGATGTTTCCAACGTTGCCATTGGAGCTACCTTGCACAAGTGGGAGTCCAAGGATTGGATTACCTTGTGTTCTTTGCAAGTTGGCTATTTTCTAATGGCAAGAAGAATTACAATACCGCTAAATTGGAGGCTATCAGCATGGCCTGTGCCATCCAAAAGTTTTGGCACTACTTGTCGGCAATGCCCTTCACATTTTTTGTGGACTACCAAACATTGTTATACTTAGTGATTAAACCCATTATCCAAGGCTGAATAAGGAGATGATTGATGTTGTTATAGGATTTTACATTCGAGATTATTGTAAATCTAGGGAAGAGCTATGTGATAACTGATCTATTAGTATTTTTTCTCTGTCAGCCTTATTTTTTCTATGTCGGCCGTCTTTTGTTAATGCTCATCTATGTCTTGTACATTGTATATATTGAGCGCTTTCGCTCACTTGTAAATATCAATTACAACCAATTCATTCTGTATTTTTCAAACTCTTTATGGTATCAGAGCCAAGTTCGACTTTGGGCGCCAAATTTTTTTTTTTTTTTTTTAGTTCGAGTTTTTTCTGGTCGCGCGGGTATCACAGTTGGAACGGAATCGTCATTGGATATACGCTTGGAACGATCTTGTTTTCGTAGGTTCCTTTGTTTTCGCAGGTTCCCCTGCGACAGGCTGCGGACTCCTTACTTCTTTCACGCCCTCCGTTTCTTCCCTGAGACCTCGTCACTCCTTCAATAGCATCGTCGCCTATGAAGTTTTGCAGAACGTCACCTGTGAAGACCGCGTCCTTCTTAAACGGCGCGCGGGTTGTCTGAAAATCGCGATTTTATGCATCTCCGCGACTTAATCTGCGATTTCATGTTCCTCTGCGGCTAGGGTTTCAACTGGTGCGAGCGTTTTTTCTCTCCTTTCGAGCTCCTGTGCGCACTTTGGCCGCGACTTCCTCCCTCTGCCAGTCGCGACCGCGATTTTTAGTGGACCCTTCACGGACTGTGGCATCAATATTTCCGCGTCTCGCTCTAGAGGAAAGGCTGTGGAACCCCTAAATTCGAAATCTTTTTTTATCTGCATTTTTTCGAAAATTTCTGGGTGCCTAGGGCACGGAAATTTTTCGTCTAGGGTTTTGTACCCTCAGCATTTGACGAAAATTTTTTCCGAACACATATTCTTTCTGGGTTTTTTGAGCTTTTTCGTGGGTACCTTAGTTTTTTTCCGTACCTCGAAGTTCGTGCCTCGTTTTATGTGCAACCGTACCTGTCTCTCGTATCTGATCCTGTTTTGCTTCTCAGTTCAAATGCTGTTCAGTTTTCTGTCGTTTTCCTTGCATTGGGAGACGTGCAAATGGCGTCTTTGACCAACTTGATGCTGGAGGGCAGTCAGCGATTTAATGGCAGAAACTATAATATCTGGAAGCAGCATATGATGACTATTTTTGAGTATCGCCGCCTTGATGAATTGGTTTTGGAGAAAGAAACTCGTCCTCCCACCGCTGGTGCTGATCAGGACAAGTTTGATGATCGTAACAGAGAGGCTGTCATGCTTCTTAAGCTTTCTGTTACAGATGACCAGTTACCGCAAATTCCTTTAGGCAAGACAGCTGCTGAGATTTGGAAGCACCTGAAGGAACTTCATGAGACCTCTGATAAAAGCCGGGCTTTCTTTTTAAAGAATTAGTTGTTCTCCATCATGATGGACGAACGTATGTCCTTACAGGAGCATCTCACGAAGATTAAGGACATTCGAGATCAGCTTGAGGCTATCGGTCGAAAAATGGAGGAAGAGGATATGGTAGTCATCACCCTCAAAAGTCTACCTAAATCCTACGAGCACTTTGTCGAGACTCTCAACATTACATCTACGAATGTTGATCTGAAGTTTCCTGAATTATGCAACAAACTCCTGCATCAGGATCGCTGGAAACAACAGTTTGGTAGCAGTCCTTCCTCGTCCTCTTCAGAACAGGCATTTGCAGCTAAATTCTTTCAGAAGGATTACAGCAAATTTCAGTCATCTCAGTCATCACAGCCGCATGGTTCAAATCAACCTCCGGGCAACCCTAAAAAGAAGAATGTGCAGTGTAATTACTGTCACAAATTCGGCCATATGAAGAAAGATTACCGTCAGAGGATAGCTTCTAAACAGAAGTAGGGAGGGTCACATCAGAAGGCGCATGTTGCTGAACTTTCTGAGCAGGAGTCTGCCTTTTACGCTTTTATGGCTAAAAGGTCTTCAGATCCTGTCAAGACTTCTGCTTGGTACATCGATTCTGGTGCGTCACGTCACTTTACTCACAGGCGTGATTGGTTTACTGACTTTTCTCCCTTTAGTGATTCAGTTATCTTTGGCGGAGGTGAGGAGTACACAGTTGTTGGCAGAGGCACTGTTCAGATACAGTCTGGTGGAAGGAACCTTATCTTCCTCAATGTGTACTACGTTCCTGGTATGGAACTCAATTTGCTTTCAGTGAGTCAGATCATGAGGAATGCTCCTCAGTTGGATGTAGTGTTCAGTGCTCACAAGTGCTCTATTATTGATCGAGAGACTCGTCTTACTGTTGCTGTTGGTCTAGAGGATCATGGCCTTTATCGGCTCATTGACACTGGTGATTCTCCTGAAGTAGCTATGGCAGCCCGTGTTTCTTCTCTCAGCACTTTGTGGCATCAGCGTTATGGACATCTCAACATCCATTATCTCTCTCAGCTGTCCTGGCAGGGACTTGTTTCTGGCCTACCTGATATTCAGACACAGCATCTTGGAGTATGTGGCGCCTGTCAAGCTGGGAAACAACATCGGACTCCCTTCAAGGATGGAGATTCTTGGCGTGCGTCTAAGGTACTTCAATTACTTCATGCTGATATTTGTGGTCCTATGAATACATCTTCAGTTACTGGTTGCAAATATTTCTTGCTTATCGTTGATGATTTTAGTAGAAAGATGTGGGTGTACTTTCTCAAACAAAAATCAGATGTATTTAGTATCTTTCAGAAGTTTAAGTCCTTGGTTGAAAAAGAGTCTGGCTGTAGCATCATCACTCTTAGGACAGATAACGGGGGGGAATTTTGTTCTGGTGAATTCTCCAACTTTTGTGATACCCATGGCATCAAACGCCAGTTGACTACACCCTACACTCTGCAACAAAACAGTGTTGTTGAGTGTCACAATCGTACGGTTGTTGAGATGGCTCGTTCTATGTTACAGCACAGAAGTGTTCCTCATAAGTAGTTTTTACTGCCGTCTATCTCCTTAATCGCTCTCCTACTCAGGCTGTTAAGGGGAAGACTCCAGAAGAGGTTTGGTCTAGTCGCAAGCCTAGTATCAGCCACCTGAAGGTTTTTGGCTCTCTTGCATATGTTTGGGTTCCAGATGCTCAGCGCTTGAAGTTGGAATCCAAGAGTCAGAAGCTCATGATGACAGGGTACAGTGACAACCATAAGGCCTACCGACTGATCGATATTGACACTGATTGTCTTATCTTCAGCCGTGATGTTGTCCTTGATGAAGATAGAGGACCTTTTCAGTCTCCTTCTGAGCAGCGTTCTGAGGATCCGCCTCAAAGTGTTCTTCCACAAGGTCCACCTGATGGGAGGGATGATGCAGAATCTATTCCTGATGCTGCACCACCTGAGTTTCCTCCGGAGAATAATCCTCTTCCTGCTGCTCCTGTTGCTGATCCTGAACCTCTTCCAGCTCCTCCAGATGTTAGCACTTCTACTCTCCGGCCTAAATGGTATGCTAAAACCATTAGTGATCTCCGGGATGGTGAGCTCATTGAGAGTAGAACTTCCAGACATAAGAGCAAACAGCAACTTACAGTCAATTTTGCTCTCATGGCTAACATTAATAGTGTTTTTGAGCCTCAGACATACTCAGAAGCTAAAGGTATACCTGAGTGGGAACAGGCTATGGAAGCTGAGTTCCAGAGTCTTCAGAAGAATCACACTTGGGCACTTTCTGATCTTCCTCCAGGGAAGAAACCCATTAGCTGCAAATGGGTGTACAAGGTGAAATACAAAGCCAGTTTGGTTGGAAAGTCCATTAGATGGACGTTAAGAGTGCTTTTCTGAATGGTGACTTGTAGGAAGAAGTCTACATGACGCAACCTCCAGGCTTTAAGGTTGCTGGTCAAGAACACAAGGTCTGTAGACTCGTCAAAGCGCTCTATGGTCTGAAACAAGCCCCTCGGGCTTGGTACATGAAAATAGATAAGTACTTGACAGATCATGGTTTTCAGTAAAGTCCCTCTGATTCAAATCTGTATATCAAACTTTTTGGTGATGATATATTGCTTGTGGTTGTCTATGTGGATGACTTAATCATTACTGGCAGTTCTGCACATTTGATTGCTGAGATCAAACAGGATTTGTGCCGTACCTTTGATATGACAGATTTGTTCTTGTTGCATTATTGCCTAGGAGTTGAGGTTTGGCAGACTGAGCACAGTATCTTTCTTTCTCAGTCCAAGTATGCTCGCAGCCTCCTGGACAGGTTCAGAATGCAGGATTGCAAACCTGCCTCTACTCCTATGGAACCCGGGCTTAAATTGTCAGCTCAGCCCACCTCACCAGTGGTAGATGAATCTTTGTTCAGGCAACTAGTAGGCAGCCTCATTTATCTTACTGCTACTAGACCTGACATTAGTTTTGCAGTGAGCTACATATCCCGCTTCATGACAGCCCCCAAAGCTGATCATTGGACAACAGTGAAGCGTGTGCTGCATTATGTGAGTGGCACCCCTGATTATGGACTTCTGTACACTCGGGGGGTCTATAGGTGTTGTTGATAGATTGAGCATTAAGGGAGGGTATTAGTATTTTTTCTATGTCGGCCTTATTTTTTCTATGTCAGCCGTCTTTTGTTAATGCTCATCTATGTCTTGTACATTGTATATATTGAGCGCTTTCACTCACTTGTAAATATCAATTACAACCAATTCATTCTGTATTTTTCAAACTCTTTATGATCGTCTTGGATAATGTCAGGTGAACCTCCTTATAACGTGAAAGAATATTTCTCAAATGGTCACTTATTCTAGATTGCTATTTTTACCATCTTATGAAAATATTAGTGATTATCTATTTAGTACATCCTTTCCAAGGGATAGGCAACTTGCCAAACAAAGGAAATTAGCATTGAATGAACAAATGTTCCAACTGGTTACTAGCCTAATGTATAAGATGGGACTTGACCATGTGATACGACGATGTGTTATGAGGGATTGTTTGGATGCAGTATTCTCACAATCAACTATGGAGGGAGACATCATTCTAGATAATGCTTATGATTCAAGTTGGCTGTTAGTATACAAATGAAGACACCTAGGTTGTAATAAACACCCCCAATTTTTTTTATTTTCAATTGAAAATAAATGTCTACAAATGCAAACTCTGAACACCTTCTGATCACCCAAATCTCAGAATGGGCAAGGTGAGAGTATACAGTGTGTCAGATCCCACCAACATTTATCAAATGCAACAACAAGAGAGCATGTAGTACAAGTGCTCACTATGACACACCAGGTGGCAAGCCATCCATCTCTGCACTTATTCAGTAGAGTATGTCAAAGCAACACATTATGAACACACAAGGTGGCTGAGTTGACCTTTCTCTACGCTTATTGAGCGGAGTGTGTTTGAAATTTGAATGCAAATAGATTGATGTGCACTAGGAGGCAAAGCCATCCAGATCTTCACTTATTCAGTGGAGTGTGCTAGGACATAAACATGCTATAAACTGGCGGTAAACCATCCAGTTATTACAAAATGAATGCATGATATGGTGACCATTGGCGGTACTACCATCCAGGGTTTTACAAGTCATTAGATTGCAACTAGATAAATATTTTGCAATAAATAAATGGCTGCAAATAAATGATATATTCTGATTTCATACTAAAATGTGCTGCTGCAACATATTATCAAGATAGTGAAGCACTAAATCCTTCAATTCAAAACTAGAAATCATACCCATTGAAGTATTGATGATGCAGATGAAGAATGATGCCCAACCACAACTCTGAGATCAAGAAATGTCACTGCAAAATAGTGCTACATAGGTCTGTGTAATGTCCCCATTTTTGGAGTGATCACCTAGTGGAGTTGGCTAGCCTATTTCCATTCCCGTAGGCTAAGCCAGAGGGCTCAGGGAATGACCTAATTGGCGAGTTTTCACACTTGGCTAATTTTGTAGGGCAAATTGAGTATGGGAGATGACTTGGTATATTTTTGTGGTAATTATGATGAAGTCAACACTAGTCAAATAATTTTCCCTAAGGTAGAGTGACCCATTTGGAGGATGGAAAATAAAGGAAAAATATGGAAAATTCCTTGTTTTGAAGACAAATTCATGATGAATCTTATGCCCAAGTGATTTGCTCTTGGAGAATGGAAGGCTGGATAAAATACAATAATGATATGTCTCATGTGTGGGTGCCCAAAGGGAGGTCGGCTTAGGGAGAAAATAACACAAAAGACAAATCTTTAATTTGTATTTTGAGTGCCTATCTTGTTTTGAGGAGGTCAGCCAAACTTGGAAGGAAAACAATAAAAATAAAAGGATTATCATGCCTAGGTCGGCTTTGAGGAAGGAGACAAGTTTATGTATTAATAGAAGATCATTTGTGGTCATTCCATCATATCATTCATTCATATTTTTCATGGAGTTTCTCTTGGGCTGCAACATTTTGTTGGGCTTGAATCCAAGGATGAAAACCCTTGTGATTCTTGGTAAGTTGGATGAAAACGTAACTCATCTTGGTGGAGGTTTCATAACAGAGACCTACTTGCACTTCATTGGAGATCTGTGGAGACTTGGAGCTGATTTGCATATTCAGATTTCTAGATCAGATTGGACCAGCATTCCTTTGGTGGCATTTGATGTTCATTTTGCATTGTGTATTGCCCTAACTTGGAGTGTCATCATTGTGAAGGGCGATTTGGCATTTTAGAGGCAATTTCTACATTGTCTAGGGTTTCCTTAACCCTAATTCCTAGCAGCATTTGGAATAGATCTGAGCACCACTCTTTGGAGGCTATTGCTTCATCCTTGAGGGTTTCTAAACCCTAATTTCAGAGCAGCAGCCTAGCGCTACCATTGTACAAATTTTGGAGCATCTTTCAACGTTATTTTGGTATGTATCAACCTAATCATTAGGTCTAATTTGTAAAGGCATAATGCTGGGATGTAATTGGGCATGTTTGGCCTATGTAATTTGATATACTTGCATATTCAGCAGTCTGATTTTTTAGCAGCAGTCTGATATAAATCAGAAATCAGATTTGCTCTCATTTGTTTTGCAATTGGATGTTCATTTATGGTTGGATAAGTTCATGGTTGAAGTTAATACCATAAGGATTCATTGTTGCCCTATTATTTGAGCATTTTAGATGCATTTGTGTTTGCTGTGACTATTTGTTTAAGAGCAGAAATAAAGATCAGAAATTAGGGTTTCAGCAGAAAACTAAAAGTGCAGAAAACTAGGGGAGAATTCAGAAATTAAAAATCAGAATTTTAGGGCAGATCCCATTGGGGATATTAGAGTGGTATCGGAGCTTTGATCTTGCCAGCCTGAGGGTTTACAAGCTATCATGGATGATAGAAGCAACAAGGAACCTAGCATGAGGGATATCTTCAATGACATTGCAAGGAGTCAAAGAGATCTCATGCTACTCATGTCTCAATACATGGGGCATAACTTGGGTGCTAATGAAGATTCGGGAAGTGATGGCGATGCTCATATACCTACCATCTTGGATCAGCCAAGAACCCCGGAAAATATACAACAAAAGGCCACAAAAATAAATACCAGGGCTTATCCGATGATTTCAAGAATGCAACTCCTTTTGATGTTCATTTGAGAATACACGAAGCTAGGAATCCAGAAAAGAAAGATTTATATGACTACATCAGAAAATAAAGAAAAGAATCAGAAGGGATCATTGGAGAAAAAATAGAAAAGAAAGAAGAATTACTTGTTTGTGATTTGCAGCCTACAAGTGATCATGAGAAAGGCAAAAATCAGTGAACATGCCTAGAAGTTTGGACTCCTAGCCGTACATGTGGAAGCCCTAAAGACGATGAAGCCATGTTCACAAGTTCACTTCGGTCATATGAGGATTTGGACAAAGAAGAGTCACCTATTGCATCTACAAGTGAAGAACACATAAGTCTTCATGATAACTACAAGGTTGAAGGGTATGCTGCCACAGAGTTTGGCCAACCAGCAGTGTTGGATCAGCTACATGAAGGTATGAGTTCTTTTGAGGATCCATTACTTGAGCATAACATGGCCTCACCATCTCTACATCATATTGGTAAGGAATCAATTTGTGATTTGGGTGATTTGGAGAGTGATGTTGCTCAGAGACCTTGATAAGATTGATCTAGCATTGCATGAATTGAAGATCACTTTATGATTAAGGAAGTCATAGCTGTGCATACACTTTCTAGACCAGCCATTGAGGAAAAGCATGATGAAAATGATTCTACTTACTATTATGATGGTGATCCCTACATGATGTTGACCTAGCTTCAAAACATGAATCATGCGAAGAAGAGGTCATAGAGATAGCTGATTTCAAGAGGATTGATTGTGAAGACAAATTAGAAATTTTATATGAAGATGATAGGTCCCATGAGTCACATCATTTAGAAGGTCAATGAGGATATGATTATTGCAGCCTTAACTCATTTTGATAATACTCATAAGATGATGGTAGATTATTGTTGGAAGGCTCAAGGTAGACACAAAGGCTTTGAAGGAGAGCTATCTCTTGCAGACTTACAGGTACTCAAAGAGGATTTGGTTGTAATGAAGTCAAATTACCTACACCTACTTTCAGATAGAGATCATCTCCTCAAGCTTGATGAGATATATTTTGATGCTTTGAAAAGAAAAAAAGATGAAGTTGATAAGCTTACCTTTGAGCTTAAGGTTACTATGGATTCTTTGAAGAGTATTCAAATGGCCCTTCAAGAATCGGAGAATCAAGTTGATGAACTTTGTTTGGAGTTGAGCTTGGCATATTCTTCATCATCTACAGTAGAAATTCAGTCTTCTATGGCAGCCACATCCAAAGAACAACAATTCAATATGAAGATTGTGAAGAGTGGACACATGGATGAAGAATTTGATGGACCTCGTTGTAATATACAGTCCCAAATTTTTTTCCAAAATATAGAACAATGATAAACAGTGTTAGCACAACTAAACTCCTCCGCACTTCTGATCACCAAGATCCCAATTCGGGCAAGGTGAGAGCATAATGTGCTTTAGATTACAAATTAAAACATTGTGCAAACAAGTAAACATTCATCTGCATATGTAGGCATCCACAAGTTGTGGGAATTCACCACTTTTAGTGGGTATGAGAGCAAGAAAGGAAAATTACAATGCCATCCACTTATTCAGTGGGAATACTCCACTTATGCAGTGGGTAGAAACAATAAAGAAAAGTTCATTTATCCACACTGGCGGTAAAACCATCCAGGGGTTACAATATGTTTAATTGATCTTTCCTCCACACTGGCGGTAAACCATCCAGGGGTACTTATGTGAGTTGCATTAAGATTAAATTACAATGAAATAAGATACAATGATAATCAAGGATACACAATTACAACTTGATAAAGATACCCCCTGAATTTCATGAATGAAGAAGTCATACCCTGCATGCATCACTGTCAATAATGAACTTCATGACTGAAATAGTTTGCTTTCCATACCCAGACCGAACTGAAGATGAAATGAGACTGAGTCAAGGTAGTACGGCTCCCCAGCTGAGATGCCTTGTGCACACTAACACCCTACAAACCACTCAAAACCTGCCTTCTTTCCAATCACAACAATGGCACGGATAAACACTCACCATAAACTGTAAATTGCAATGATTTAGATGTAAAGACTGTATATTTCCAATTCATGACTACCTACAGGTCCGTACATGCTCAGCAGTCCAAATATCCTCATAACTTCATCCATACACAGCCAAACTCTATAAAGAAGGCATTAATAAGGTCGTCCAATTATCACAAGAAGACTCCCAACTTTAAACAATGCCAAGGAAGAAAATTGTAGAACATATTTGATTCGATCAGTTTCAGGCAGGTACGGCAGAATAGTACGGATATCTTCACTAGAGATGCAATACTCAATCAAATCACTGCTAATTAATCTCAAAATGATCCTTTATACCTCACAATGATATTGCAATCAACAAACAAAACAAAGAAGTTGCTAAGATTTTATGATGTGGATCGACTCATTCCAGGCTTGTACGGCCGATTCAGTATGGACATGATCCCAAAGTCTCCAATACACATTAAACATCTGCAAAGTAGGCTTAAAAGGGTCGCCAATATCATACAATGATATTTAAATAAGCATAAGTTTCAATACTACTCACGATAATTTTCTACATCCATCGTACCTTTTCAGCTAGTACGGCAATTGAGTTGTACGGCAGTTCATAGAAAAGCATTCTTTACTTTATGAGACTCAAAAATACATGGGAAGTGGTTGCCTATCCACTAGATTACAAATGCAAAACACTACAAAATCTTTCAAAACTCTGATCAGCTCCATGTGATTCTCTGAAGTAGAAACCACCATTACCAGCTAGGGTAGATATCCTCACTACCGAAACTGATCTTCTTCGAATGGGTTTTCGTCCACAAGAAGGCAGTAAAAGGAAGAACACGCAGGTTCAATCCAACAGAGTAACAATACAAATTCCAAGCCCCCTCCAAATGAGCTCACATCTTCTTTTTATAAGCACCTGGGAGTTACAAAAACCAATCTTTCTTGAAATTAGAGCTTTTTTTGCACTTCCCTTAGAAATAATTTCTAATATCAAGTTATGTGCACACTTAAGTGACTAGGGAATTAAAAATTATAACATTTCCCTTATCCCCTTCAAGTCATAACATTAAGTCACTTTTTTAAAATAACCCACCTTAGACTTTAGTGCACCAATAATAATAAAACTTAGTTTAATTATCAAATTAAACAAACCTTATAACTCCAATTTGATAATTAAACCAAAAATGATCCCAAACCATTCCCTAGCCCATCGGGATCATGAGATAGGCTAAAGGTTCCATTCTGACTAGGCTTGGAAAGGGGACATTACAGTCCTCCCTCCCAAAAATTGCCTGTCCCCAAGCAATTGTAATACAGGATGCTGCAAGATGTCTTCTCCTTCCCACGTTGCATCCTCAAGAGGAAGATCCTTCCATTTGATTAGGTATTCCTTAATAGTCTTCTTCCTCAACACCCTCTCTCTTTGATCAAGAATAGCCTCAGGTACGAGTTCGAGTCTCCCTTCATCATCAATAGGTGGCAATACTGATGATGGCACAAGGTTCTGACCAAGAGCCTTTTTAAGGCGAGAGACATGGAAAATGTTATGTATTTTGCTATGCTCAGGCAATTCCAACTCATACGCAACCTCTCCATGCCTACCAATGATTTTGAAAGGCCCATAAAAACGAGGCTTCAACTTTTCAGCCCCACTCTTTTTGATAGAAGACTGTTTGTAAGGCTGAATTCTGACATATACCATATCTCCTACTGCAAAGACCCTCTCTATACGCTGCTGATCAGCATACAACTTTTGCTGATTTTGAGCAGATCTGATATTTTCTTTCAATGATTTCAGCAAGTCCTGGCTATCCTGCAAAAATTCTTTCACTCTAGGAACTCGACTGTCACCAAACAACATGTCAGTGAAGCTAGGAGCTTCATATCCATACAATGCCATGAATGGAGACATTTTTATTGACATGTGATAAGAAGAGTTGTAACAATACTCACCAACATGTAACCATCTTACCCATGCCTTCTGCTGTCCTGATACATAACTTCTATGATAACCTTCAAGCCACTTGTTAACTATTTCAGATTGTCCATCCGTTTGGGGATGGTAACTGGTGCTTGGGGTTAATTCTGTGTCACACAGTCTGAATAGTTCCTTCCAAAATAAGCTTAAGAACTTGCTGTCACGGTCACTAACAATGCTCCTTGGCAACCCATGAAGTTTGAACACTTCTCTAAAAAACAATTCAGCCACCTGAACTGCAGTAAACCCTGTAGAAACAGCATAAAAATGAGCAAACTTTGTCAATCTATCAACAACCACAAAGATACTATCCCTCCCTTGCACCCTGGGAAGGCCAGTGATGAAATCCATAGCCAAACTTTCCCACTTTTGATTGGGAATGGGCAGTGGTTGGAGCAGACCAGCAGGATAAGTGTTCTCATACTTGTTCTGTTGGCATACAGAACACTCTCTGATATGTTTGCAAACCTCTTCTTTCAACCCCTTCCACGTAAATCTCTCTCTTATATTTTTATATGTTTTGAACATGCCTTGGTGACCAGCCAAGGGTGAATCATGAAATGCCTTCAAAATCAGATATTTAATCTTGGAGTTTGGAACCAAAAAGACTCTATTCTTGTATAAAATCAGACCACCATTTACCTCATATTTATCATCTTTGAAGGTCCCGTCTACAACACTTGATGCAAAAGAGTCCTTGGCATATTCAAGAATGATTTGTTCTTTCCAATCAGCCACCAACTCCACCATAGAATGCATATATGGCCTTCTTGACAAGGCATCAGCCACAACATTCCTTTTGCCTTTAACATAAACAATCTCAAAATCAAAAGCTTGCAACTTGCTTACCCATCTTTGCTGCCGTTCATTCAAATCCTTTTGGCTCATGAAGTATCTTAAGCTGTTATGATCTATTTTGACAATAAACTTGCCTCCCACTAGATATTGACGAAATTTAACTAAAGCATGCATTATGGCAAGCATTTCTTTGTCATAAATAGAATAATTTTTTTCAGCACCCCTTAATTTTCTACTTTCAAAACAAATAGGATGCTTATCTTGCATCAAAACAGCCCCAATACCTTCTCCAGAAGTATCACATTCCAATTCAAAGGGCTTAGAAAAATCGGGTAGTGCAAGAACAGGGCTGCTACATATGAGTTGTTTGAACCTATCAAAAGCATCTTGGGCTGATTGAGACCATTTGAAGGCTCCTTTCTTTGTAAGGTCCGTGAGTGGAGCTGCAACTTGTGAAAAACCTTTCACAAATCTTCTATAAAACCCACACAAACCAAAAAAACCTTTCAATTGAGTAAGGTTTGTAGGTGGGGGCCACTCTAGAATGGCTTTGATTTTTTCTTTATCCATGCTAACTCCTTCAGCACTGATAACATGGCCTAAATATACAATCTCCGTTAGGCCAAACTCACACTTAACTTCTTTGGCAAACAATGAATTAGCCTCCAAAATACCAAGAACCACATCTATATGCTGCAAATGCTCATTCCATGTCTTACTGTAGATGAGTATGTCATCAAAAAAAACCAACAAAAACTTCCGGAGCTGCTTGTTGAAAATTTTGTTCATACAAGATTGAAAAGTTGCAGGGGCATTTGTCAATCCAAAGGGCATGACTAAGAATTCAAAATGCCCATAATGGCACCTAAAAGCAGTTTTTTCAATGTCCTTCTCCCTCATTCTTATCTGGTGATAACCAGATCTCAAGTCTATTTTTGAAAAATAGACCGCTCCATGAAGCTCATCTAACAACTCATCAATTCTTGGAATTGGATAGCTATTTTTAATGGTCCTCTTGTTGAGCTTCCTATAATCAATGCATAAACGGAGAGTACCATCTTTCTTCTTCACCAACACTACTGATGAAGCAAAAGGACTTTTGCTTGGTCTAATAAAGCCCATGTCTAGCAATTCTTTGAGTGTCCTCTCGATTTCATCCTTGAATCTCTTTGGCTGCCGGTATGGAGTAGTGATGATTGGCTTTGTCCCATCTTCAAGTTCTATAATATGCTCAATGCCTCTATCAGGAGGCCTTCCAGGAGGAAGATTACTAAAAACTTTACTATGCTTACTCAACAATTCTTGAATATCAGGATGACAGGATCTCCTTTCCCCCTTGGTAGGAGTAGGCATGATGACACATTGAGCAGCCCACTCAATCTGATCATTTCGGAACAGCCTCTCCATTCTTTTTGCAGTCACCACCCTTGGTCCTCCAGTGGATATACCTCTTAACACAACCTTCTTACCATTATGGTCAAACTTCAATTCCAATGTTTGTAAATTTAAACTCATATCTCCTAATGATTTCAGCCACTGAATACCAAGAACAACATTAGTATCCGTAATACTTATCACATAAAAATCATCTACAACTTCATGGTTTCCAATTTGCATGGAAAGCTGAGGTAATCTTCTATTACACGACAGTGTAAATCCATCTGCAACAACAACTTTAAACCCTTCAAACTCCTCAGGTTTCAATCCCCTTCTAGCAACAACTCCTTCATCAATGAAGTTGTGTGACGCACCAGTGTCAATGAGAGCAATTATTCTTTGGCCACCAAGTACCCCACGAACCTTGAAAGGATCATTCCTTTGGTTCCCAGATAATTGAGCAAATGTTACTACATTTTCCTTGTTTGCCTCTGCCTCTTCTAAGTTATCCACATCATCATTCTCACTTGATTCATCTTGCTGGTCTGAATTTTCTGATTCAGATTCAGCAGTAACATATGCCTCCATTTGTTGTGCTTTCCCTTTCTCATAGCATTTATGCCCAGGAGCCCAAGGTTCCTTACAGGTGAAACATAATTTTTTCCTCCTAAGTTCATTTCTGACTTCATCATCCATCTTGGGGAAAGAGGATTTGGGCTGATTGAATTCTTTCTTGAATGGTCTTTTATCCTTCTTTGATGTGAATGGTTTAGAATAGAACTTGCTTCTTGGTGTAGTGAACTCCATATTCCTTGCTTTCTTGATGGCTTCATGCAATGAGTTTGGTTCTAAAGCCTTAACTAAACCTCTTAATGGCTCCATCAATCCTTCAACAAAGAGATATGTCAACCTAGCTTCTGAAATATCAGTCACCATAACAACAATCCTCTGAAATTCGGCAATGTAAGCATCCACTGAATCTTTTTGTCTCACTTGAGCCAACTGTTTAAAGTGACTTTCAGGTTCATACTTGTCAAATCTATCAATTAATCTTTGAGTAAAATCTGCATAGGACGTAATTAAGCTATGACCTTGAGTGATCATGCCATGAGTCCACCAATAATGAGCATCACCTTCAAGGTGGGCAGCTGCAAATTTGATAGAATCCAACTCCAACATGGGATTCAAGCTCAAATAATTGTCCATCTTTTGTACCCAAGACCTGGCTGTGCATTTTGATGAACCGTCAAAAGGCGGAATAGGGACTTTACCAAGCTTCTTTTGCACATCCTAATTTTGAATCCGAGGTCTATTTCGATACTTGATTTGACAAAATTCATTGAAAGACATAATATTCTGAAAATCATCACCATAAGACTCCCATTCACGTCTATAATCAGCGAAACTTTCTGTGACCAACTGCTGTCCTCCATTAGGATTTTGTTGCTGACCCAAAAACACAGGCATCATAGGTCTGGAAGATGTAGTTCTAGATGCATAAGTGGCATTGTGTGGTTGACCAGCATTATTTGAATTGCTAGCCTCTCCTTGATTTCCATCATTACCTCTATTGTTACGAGGTGTCTCTCCTCCCAGATTTTGACTTACTAACTGAGCCAACAATCTGTTCATCTGCTGATTGCTTCTAACAAGGTCTTGCTGGCCACGGGCAAGCTCATTCAATATGTCTCTCATACTGGGCTCCTCTAGTTGCCTTTCACCCATATTTTGATCCTCTTCTGATTCTGAATCAACACGAGGATATCATCTTCTTCTGTAGGTGATAAACTCAGTATCCTCTGGATTCATCAATTGTGTAAGCCACTGAACTGGGACTCACTATAGGCTGATATGAAGAAGAACACAGGCTGGCAGGAGTGACCAGCTCTGATACCACTGTAATATACAGTCCCAAAATTTTTTCCAAAATATAGAACAATGATAAACAGTGTTAGCACAACTAAACTCCTCCGCACTTCTGATCACCAAGATCCCAATTCGGGCAAGGTGAGAGCATAATGTGCTTTAGATTACAAATTAAAACATTGTGCAAACAAGTAAACATTCATCTGCATATGCAGGCATCCACAAGTTGTGGGAATTCACCACTTTTAGTGGGTATGAGAGCAAGAAAGTAAAATTACAATGCCATTGACTTATTCAGTGGGAATACTCCACTTATGCAGTGGGTAGAAACAATAAAGAAAAGTTCATTTATCCACACTGGCGGTAAAACCATCCAGGGGTTACAATATGTTTAATTGATCTTTCCTCCACACTGGCGGTAAACCATCCAGGGGTACTTATGTGAGTTGCATTAAGATCAAATTACAATGAAATAAGATACAATGATAATCAAGGATACACAATTACAACTTGATAAAGATACCCCCTGAATTTCATGAATGAAGAAGTCATACCCTGCATGCATCACTGTCAATAATGAACTTCATGACTGAAATAGTTTGCTTTCCATACCCAGACCGAACTGAAGATGAAATGAGACTGAGTCAAGGTAGTACGGCTCCCCAGCTGAGATGCCTTGTGCACACTAACACCCTACAAACCACTCAAAACCTGCCTTCTTTCCAATCACAACAATGGCACGGATAAACACTCACCATAAACTGTAAATTGCAATGATTTAGATGTAAAGACTGTATATTTCCAATTCATGACTACCTACAGGTCCGTACATGCTTAGCAGTCCAAATATCCTCATAACTTCATCCATACACAGCCAAACTCTATAAAGAAGGCATTAATAAGGTCGTCCAATTATCACAAGAAGACTCCCAACTTTAAACAATGCCAAGGAAGAAAATTGTAGAACATATTTGATTCGATCAGTTTCAGGCAGGTACGGCAGAATAGTACGGATATCTTCACTAGAGATGCAATACTCAATCAAATCACTGCTAATTAATCTCAAAATGATCCTTTATACGTCACAATGATATTGCAATCAACAAACAAAACAAAGAAGTTGCTAAGATTTTATGATGTGGATCGACCCATTCCAGGCTTGTACGGCCGATTCAGTATGGACATGATCCCAAAGTCTCCAATACACATTAAACATCTGCAAAGTAGGCTTAAAAGGGTCGCCAATATCATACAATGATATTTAAATAAGCATAAGTTTCAGTACTACTCACAATAATTTTCTACATCCATCGTACCTTTTCAGCTAGTACGGCAATTGAGTTGTACGGCAGTTCATAGAAAAGCATTCTTTACTTTATGAGACTCAAAAATACATGGGAAGTGGTTGCCTATCCACTAGATTACAAATGCAAAACACTACAAAATCTTTCAAAACTCTGATCAGCTCCATGTGATTCCCTGAAGTAGAAACCACCATTACCAGCTAGGGTAGATATCCTCACTACCGAAACTGATCTTCTTCGAATGGGTTTTCGTCCACAAGAAGGCAGTAAAAGGAAGAACACGCAGGTTCAATCCAACAGAGTAACAATACAAATTCCAAGCCCCCTCCAAATGAGCTCACATCTTCTTTTTATAAGCACCTGGGAGTTACAAAAACCAATCTTTCTTGAAATTAGAGCTTTTTTTGCACTTCCCTTAGAAATAATTTCTAATATCAAGTTATGTGCACACTTAAGTGACTAGGGAATTAAAAATTATAACATTTCCCTTATCCCCTTCAAGTCATAACATTAAGTCACTTTTTTAAAATAACCCACCTCAGACTTTAGTGCACCAATAATGATAAAACTTAGTTTAATTATCAAATTAAACAAACCTTATAACTCCAATTTGATAATTAAACCAAAAATGATCCCAAACCATTCCCTAGCCCATCGGGATCATGAGATAGGCTAAAGGTCCCATTCTGACTAGGCTTGGAAAGGGGACATTACACTCGTTGTGAAGTCTTGAGGAGGGAAGATGAAGATATAACTTGCAACCATGGGACAAAAGTTATGACAAGTGTTACACTTGGTTTTCAGTTGGCGACATCTCTTGGACGAGCACTTGTTGATGACCATCCACTCATGGAAGGAAAGGTAATTAAGACCTATGAAGACATCACACAAAGGTATGAGTAAGGACTGATTTTCTGACTTGTAGCAGCAGTCCCTTATCTTCACATAATCATGAAATGACAGCCAAGAGGATGGAGGTTCGGATCAGCCTTGAGGCATGTGATTTTCAGTTGGAGACACCTATTGGATCAACACTTGATATATAGCATGTAGCAATAAAGGAAGAAGTGCTTGAGGACCTTGAAGACACTACACTAAGACATGAGGTAAGGTCTGATTTTTTGATGTGGAACAGCAGTCCCTTACCCTTACATAACCATGAGATAGAAGCCATTACACATGAGGATGATAGTGGGAAGACTTCTTCTATTGTTGACACTCAAGATTTGAAGGTTGAACATGAGCCATGTGTTGTGGAACCGAGCCACCATGGCATGGAAGAGGTAAAGAAGACTCAAATCATGTGTGATGAGAGGGATGAGCCTCTTATGATAGACAAGCAGGAGGAGCACTTCGATTTGCATGGACTTGATGGAAGGTATGATTCAGAAACTTCAGTTTGTGCTAGTAGTTTGCATCATGAGGATAATGAGTCACACTTTTTTCAGAGCCCATTGAAAGCTCAAGTGATAGTTATGGATGAGGTAGTTGAGCACACACTTTGTGGACCAGCCAATAGTACGCATGCATGTGTATATGAAGACATTTGTGATTCCATGTTGGTTGGGAATCTAACTACCTTTGGAGAGCTTGAGGAGTCTACTTGTGTTGGGACACAACACCATCTTGATGACGATTCGTTGGTGGAGTATGCGGCTGTCCTAGCTTTAGGACTTGAGACATGTATCATGGGGACATTTGATATTGATTGGTATGTGCTTGGAGGTGTTGAGCTTCAGCTGGACTATAGTCTAAGGTATGATGAGCATGAGGGCAGAAATGTTTCAGCCCTAATGCATTGGTTTCTAGTGCATCCATTGTTGGTAGATGGCTGTCCTACCTTGCTGGCCATGGAGTTTCCAGGATGTACATGGAGGACAGAAGCTGATTGGATGGATTGGAGAGATTGGGATCACTACTTCATTGTTGGTGGTTGGCATGAGGATGAGGTTCTATCATCATATGACACAAGAGGGACTTTTGGCATCCTCATAGGTATGACTTTCAGCTTGTTCAGTGCTGTTCTGATTTATATCAGCAGGCTAATGTGTATTGGTATATTTTTCTATGCACCTATGAGGGGCATCTTTCACATCCATAGGAGTTCTTTCATACTTAGATGGATCATTGGTGGTGATGGCATGATGGGAGGCATCTACATCTTCATTTTTGATGGGTGTGATATTGTGGTGATTTGGGATCCTGGTATTGGTGTGTTTGGTACACTATTTCACATGGATCATGATGAGTTGCTTCACAACTCTTGGCTTGGTGATGTGTGTATTAGAGTCGAGCAATGGAAGACTTGGCACAGGTGGCCGTGCTTCAGAGGTCATATCCTTCATCACTTGTCGATAGACATGACTCTGTTCAGGGTTTTGGTTTTGTATGGTGTTTGGTCTTGGATAGACTTAGCACTCATGGACAGTGGAGCCTTTGGAGAAAGGGAGTTGTTTGCATTTGTGGTTGATGGTTTTGCATTTTTGTTCCTACAGCTACATAGGCAGAGCACATGGAGGAGGAGCAAGATTTCTGAATTTGGGGAATGGAGTTGGATTGAGTTCGAGTGTGTATGGCTAGTTGTGCTTCATTGCTGGCCACCGGAGCTCACTTTGCATATCATTCTTCATATTCTTCGGAGATGCACCCATAGGTCAAGGAGTAGAGTTATCACAGGACATTTGGTTGGATGGAGATACTTGTCACTTGATAGTATTTTGCAGGATGCAGGTTTGCAATTGCTTGTGGGCAAGCAATTCCAGGAAGGGAGGATTGTAATGTTCCTATTTTTGGAGTGCTCACCTAGTGGAGTTGGCTAGCCTATTTCCATTCTCGTAGGCTAAGCTGGAGGGCTTAGGGAATGACTTAATTGGCGAGTTTTCACACTTGGCTAATTTTGTAAGGCAAATTGAGTATGGGAGATGACTTGGCATATTTTTGTGGTAATTATGATGAAGTCAACACTAGTCAAATAATTTTCCCTAAGGTAGAGCGACCCATTTGGAGGATGGAAAATAAATGAAAAATATGGAAAATTCCTTGTTTTGAAGACAAATTCATGATGAATCTTGTGCCCAACTGATTCGCCCTCGGAGAATGGAAGGTTGGATAAAATACAATAATGATATCTCTCATGTGTGGGTGCCCAAAGGGAGGTCGACTTAGGGAGAAATTAACACAAAAGACAAATCTTTAATTTGTATTTTGAGTGCCTATCTTGCTTTGAGGTTGGCCAAACTTGGAAGGAAAAACAATAAAAATAAAAGGATTATCATGCCTAGGTCGGCCTTGAGGAAGGAGACAAGTTTATGTATTAATAGAAGATCATTTGTGGTCATTCCATCATATCATTCATTCATATTTTTCATGGAGTTTATCTCTTGGGCTGCAACATTTTGTTGGGCTTGAATCCAAGGAGGAAAACCCTTGTGATTCTTGGTGAGTTGGACGAAAACCTAACTCATCTTGGTGGAGGTTTCATAACGGAGACCTACTTGCACTTCATTGGAGATCTACGGAGACCTAGAGCTGATTTGCATATTCAGATTTCTAGATCAGATTGGAGCAGCATTCCTTTGGTGGCATTTGATGTTCATTTTGCATTGGGCATTGCCATAACTTGGAGTGCCATCATTGTGAAGGGCGATTTGGTATTTTAGAGGCAATTTCTACATTGTCTAGGGTTTCCTTAACCCTAATTCCGAGCAGCATTTGGAGTAGATCTGAGCGCCACTTTTGGAGGCTATTTCTTCATCCTCGAGGGTTTGTAAACCCTAGTTTCAGAGCAGCAGCCTAGCGCCACCATTATAGAGATTTTGGAGCATCTTTCTATGTTATGTTGGTATGTATCAACCTAATCATTAGGTCTGATTTGTAAAGGCATATGCTGGGATGTAATTGGGCATGTTTGGCCTATGTAATTTGATATACTTGCATATGCAGCAGTCTGATTTTGTAGCAGCAGTCTGATATAAATCAGAAATCAGATTTGTTCTCATTTGTTTTGCAAATGGATGTTCATTTATGGTTGGATAAGTTCATGGTTGAAGTTAATATCATGAGGATTCATTGTTGCCCTATTATTTGAGCATTTTAGATGCATTTTTGTTCGCTGTGACTATTTGTTTAAGAGCAGAAATTAAGATCAGAAATTATTGTATCAGCAGAAAACTAAAAGTACAGAAAACTATGGCAGAATTCAGAATTTAAAAATCAGAATTTTAGGGCAGATCCAATTGGGGATATTACAGTCTGACACAAAATGCAGCAGAACAATATCTGGAAATGCCATTCTGAAACCATAACTAGTAAATCCAAAACTCTCCAAAATCTGATTTGTGCAACCATTGAATGATATAAGATGCATTATCGACCCTGGGCACTACCAAAACAACCAAGATTCACTAATAAAGAGGGGCAAACTGATCTTAGAATCCTCACACTTTCCTTAGGAGGTGTATGGCCTGTACTAGATGGTACAACCCCTTCAAAATCTGCGGATATCACTCTGGAATCACATTAAACAATAGATTAAACCACTGAAACCCTTGCGCCTTGGTTTACAAAGGATGGTACGGTCAGTAAGGAAGTTTTCAATGCTACAATAAAGCTAGCACTTGAAATGGTACGACCTTCTTGGGAGGCACAACAATCTTCAAACAAAAATCACTATCATGTTAATTGAAATCAACATCATAAAATTAATCACTAAACACTTCAAAGTTGCATCATAGAATAAGTCATTAACACCAACAACCCAAAAACTTCCTTTTAAGCACAAATGTAACTTTTGAATGAAGCCACCAATTCCAGCTAGGAGGGTTTTTGTCCCCGAAACTGGTATTCTCAGGAGGGTTATCAACCTCAAGAAAATAAGAGAGGAACACAGGTTCACACTCAAATGCAAAAGCAAAATGTCATATCAAGTCTAACCCCAACAATGAGCTCCAAACCTCCTTTTATAACTCACTTGAGGAAATAAAATATTATTTTTCTGTTTTTCCTCCAAAAGTTCTTTTCGAAAATAAATAATAATTCATTATGTGAGCAAAGTCCCCTTATGCCCCCTTTAGCCTAGTGCCTCTTGAAAGCACAACTTAAACACCTTTTTATGAAATAGTTACACATAAGTTGTCTTTTTGATTTATCCACTTTGAACAACATAAGTAATAACTATTTAATAATTTTAATTATCCACCCAAGTCGTGGAAAGCATCAAAATGAACCAACTATGAATTTCTGATCATACCATAATGCTTTTGAGGACTAGTATGGTGAACTGTGTCAACTGGGTACCTATCTAAAAATAGTCGGCTTCTCCAAGAAGTTTGGAGAGCTCACAAAAGGATGAAATTGCATTCTGAAAGAATCATGGGGCTCATTACGATTTCTTGAACTCACTGTCAAAATAAAACCATTGCTTGATAATTCCTGTGTTCTCCAAAAAAGCTGGAGTTCTCCCTAGCACCACCAATTAGCCTACGGGAAAACTCGGAAAATAGGCTAATTGTTGTCAAATTGATTATGCGTGAAAAGGGGACATTACATAGGTATTCTGTTGGCATATACTAAGGAAGACTGTACAATGGCCAAAAAGAGTAAGCAAGTTGTGCAGTCAGCTGCCTCAGAAGAGGATGAGGTAGAAGAGTTGGACATTGAGGATGAAGAAGATGACAAAGATGGAGGTGGATACATAGTCAGGCTGACAAAGACTCAGACTATTACTTATTTGAGTTACGAGCCCAAACAATTACCAGTCACCCCAGCCCTGCCCGAGTCTATCATAGAGACTTATTTTCCTACCAGGGATGATGGGCAGCAGATAGAGGACTAGTTGAACCAATTTTGTGAACAATTTTATTTAGATTTTGAGGTCCCTGTTGGCCCAACTCAGCCTTAACAATCTCTAATATCAGTACGGAAGTGGTCCCTGACACTGAACCCACTCTTTCATAGGCTGCTAGATAGTTCAAAATTCTCTTGTTCTTTCAAGACTGAGCCCTGCCAATCCATATGAGACCCTATCTCATTTTTGGACGTCATGGGACCTATGGTCCAAGCACTTCATGGTATTTGAGATGTGTTTGGACATTTAGATGTTGCAGGTGGTCCATCTCAGATTAGGATGATTATGGATGAGACATCGCATATCCAGAACTTTGGGCAAGTAGGTTGTAGCTTGGACTCAGAACTATGTGAATGACAGCTGGTTAAATCATGACACCCCTATGATGCATGCATGGTGCCTGGCTGCCCCACTTCCTGTCAACAGCATTACTTATGTGCAAAAGCTGTTGCAATCTTTACACATTATTTACCATGCTTTTTGCTAGTAGTATTTGTTGCTCCAATCATCAATGTGGCAACAACGTTGCATGGTGGAGAATGACAGCTGGCCAAATCGTGAGACCCCTATGATGCATGCACAGTGCCTGCCTGCTCCACCTCCTGTCCACACCAATACTTATGTGCAAACACTGTTGCAATCTCATTTATTATGCTTTTTGCTACTAGTATTTGTTGCTCCAATCTTCTATGTGTCAACAACATCACATGGTGGAGAAGGTCAATGCTCAGGTATGTTGCAGCGTTGAAGAGTGAGCTAGATGACCAACATGCCTGTTTTCAGGAACAACTCAGCCAACAAAGTCAGCTCAGATAGAAACAGATAAAGAAGGATGCTGAGGTCGATGGCAAATTGGTGATAGCTGAGCAAGAGACTGCACAAACAAAGGACAAAGTCCAGGAGGCTGCACTTCATGTGAATGAGAACATGTGGCAGCAAAGCAGCTGCAGCAAAGAACATCAGAGATTTATCCCCTTTGTGATTAGCTTAAGTAGCTGAAGGCAGCATGGGCAGCCTGTTCAGGATCACTGGCCATTGGAGCTTCCATACTTGCAACTCCAAGGTCATGCTCTTGTTGTCATCCTTTGGCTTCTTCTTCCTAAGTTTTTTTTTGGTCATATTACTTTCAGAAGGGAATTTGACTTGTTTAAAAAGGGAGACAATGTAGACTGTGGAAATAATAAATATATTATTTTTTTAAGGTGACATTGTT
The DNA here is from genome assembly GCA_027924645.1 of Cunninghamia lanceolata. Lineage (NCBI taxonomy): Eukaryota > Viridiplantae > Streptophyta > Pinopsida > Cupressales > Cupressaceae > Cunninghamia > Cunninghamia lanceolata. The sequence continues at coordinate 13,237,578 of BSBN01000352.1, read as the reverse complement.
ATGCTGGAACTCGTCGGCATTAGGTAGTGATGTAATGACTTTTAGTTTGGTTATTGGTAGTTGTGTTAACCAATAATCATAAGTCGTGTCATTCAAATAGTAAGTCTTATGTCAGGGTATCAGCATTGTGTATCAGGTCCTTCCTGTACTGAGAAATTTGTATTGAACACTACCTATATGTGAAACTTTGATCATTCTATATTCTCTATCTTGTGCAGCTACTTTAGTTACTGTTGCAATTTATGTTCTCTGGTAGTGTAGAGTTTTAGTAGTAAACAATGTCAATTGACCTAGGACCAATTTATTAGAAACATTTTCAGAAAAATGGCTACACAAATTTCTCTATGCTGCGCTGACGTTCAGAGCACCCTGAGTAAGACCACTTTTTCTCTAGTTACATGGAATGGACCTATATTGATCTCTTTGATAAGGATGAGAGCTATTCTTTTCTTATTTGATCATAGTTTGCATCTTAGATGAGTGCCCATGAGCACATCCCTCTCTTCAAATGCTAAGTAGTTGAGTTGATTACTTGATTTGTGATGAGTTCGTCCCAATTATATATATTATTTATATTAGCAAAATTAAAGGCAGAAGATCCACAATCAAACATCTGTAAGGTTCATCTGCAGATAGATACAAAGGATATTCTCTTTATATGTGGCGGGGCCTTTGTAGACCTAGAGAAAACAATATCGGAAAGGTATCTATGCTTTAATTCTATTATTATGTTTTTGTGATTGATATATATTGTTTGCACATTTCATAGTACAAGTTTTCTGGTTAACTAGTGGCTGGTGTAACAGACGACAAGATTCTTCAATTGGGTTTGGAGCGCCTGTACGTGCGAACATAAGGGCTGGTGGTCTTACAAATGCTGCTGTGACATCATCCTTACTAGAATCAGTAATATCTCATATTGGATAGTATTTGAATGTGTAGGGATTACAGGATTTGTGTATTCTGTTTTTACCAAATTAACCTCTTTTAATATTTAAAAAAAATTGATTATGAATAAAAAGCTTGCTTATTGTACAGGTTGAAAGTAGTGATCTCATCGCATATGGTTTGATACCAGAATTTATTGGACGATTTCCCATTCTTGTTAGTCTGTCTACTCTGAATGAAGATCAACTTGTTCAGGTGGATGTGTTTGAGCCAAGTGCTGCCTTTAACATTGTCCCTAAGTTTTTATCCCACTATAAATGTTTAGGTCCATGGTGCACATTATTTTGCACAAGTTAGGGGGTGCGTAATAATTTTTCTGTTAATCATTCAATTCAAGACTATAACCTTAAGTTTGACTTGCATAATAGCCATGTTAAAAGAAAGCACTGTAAATAGATAGGGTAGGATGTAACTGGAGATAAATAGAGTTTTTGTGATCTATTATTGAGACTATTCTATTATTTTGTAGGTTCTCACAGAGCCTAGAAATGCACTTGGTAGGCAATACAAGAAAATGTTTTCCATGAACAATGTAAGTGATTATGCTTGATAGCAGCTACATCTGTGCGTTACATGGAAAGAAAGTCACATGAACTTGAAACTGTCCTTTGTTGCTTCATTTATTTCTCTTATATTGATATGTTCGGCCTGTTGGGAGACTTTGATCTGTGTCATTGTAATTTTAGGTGAAGTTACATTTTACTGAGGGTGCCCTACGGGGGATTGCAAAAAAGGCAATGACTAAGAATACTGGAGCCCGTGGTTTACGGTCAATCCTTGAGAATATTTTGATGGATGCCATGTTTGAGGTGCATAGCTGATATGCTTGTTTTATTTGGTTTTCCATTTTGTGAGATAGGCATTAGCTGATCATGGGCTTTTTCATTGTCTCTAACACCAGTATACTGTCTTTAGATTTACTTTAACTGTGGCCATTGAAGGGACTGTTCCCTTGTAGATAGTTTCTTTTCATATTGCTTTTACATGTATAACATCACAAGTGATATTTAAATTCAAATGACATGCAATTTCAGATTCCAGATGCAAAGACAGGACCTGAAAAAGTAGACGCTGTTGTGGTTGACAAAGAGGCTATAGGTACTCCAGAATCACAGGGATCTGGGGCCAAAATCCTTCGTGGTGAAGGTGCATTGGAACGTTATCTTGCTGAGCATAAAGAAAAGAGATCATTGGTATGTTTTTCTGGATTGAATGGAAAAACTAGTTACCATAGATATTAATTATGTTATCCAAGATAAAAAATTGTAGGTTTTGCATTGAATATGCCCTTTGCACCATGATTTATATGGATTGGCAATTCTCAAAAGCATAACGAATATATCTTTTTGAAACCACTTTTCCTTGAAAGCAGTGTCAAAAATCTTCACATCATGGAAAGTGTTTGCAAAGAAGAACAGGCACAAAACTTTCCATGTGACAGGCACTCCATATTGTAGTTAGCATAGAATGACTTTGTTAATGTTTTGTTAGTATATTTGTATCGGACTATGTACTTATTACTTTTCAGCTTGTGGGTAGTTGTTAGGAGTTTGTTGTCAGTTTTTGACGTTTGTGTTTTGCTTGGCAACCATCAAGTACTTTAAATAAGCTTCGTAGTTAGGGGAGCTAGTTTGATCTTGATAGACGCTCCTTGGTCTGCATTTTGTACAAGACTAATCTGAATGAAATAAGCAATTATTGATATTGGTCTACGATCTCTTGGTATGTACTGTTATACTTCGTTTACATTGAAATATGTAGTATTATTATTTGGCAGTAAACATTTGGCACCATTGCCTATATCAAAGTCAGGTTAGATTTATAAAGAACCAGTGTCAGTCAATAAACTATTGACAATTACACCCGAGACCAACAAAATTAATGCCCTTAACCCCAAACAAAGGCAGGAGAAGATCAGAGCATAGTCAGGGGCACATTGTGAAGTTAGATGATTCCTCCAACTGGTGGAACAACAAGAGTGAAGGAGGAGGCTACGGGAAACAACCGACTCAAAAAATCCATCAGCTTGTAGTGAAAGCCAAAGTCAAAGTATAAAGTTAGAGACATAGTTGAGAGCAAAGACATTAGAACATTCAACTGGCTATGAACAACCATATGTAGGAGGAGTGGGTTGAGATAGATATACATCTTCCCTTTATGAAAGAAGCATGCATTTGAATCTTGCAGATCAAGTTGGGTGTGAGGAAGAGTCTTCTCTATATGAGGATTGTCTTTGTTGTGAGACGGAGTGAAAGGACTCTTTCATAGATGAAGAGATGGAAGCACATGAGAGCAGCCTTGAGGCACTGAAGAGATTTTGATAGAAGAAATGGAAACCAAGTCAAAAACTCTAGGGAAAAGGATTGGAGAGGAGAATAACTTGAGGGCGATACAAGTGTGTTGAATGCTGAAGTCTTTAGAAGAGTAGAGGGCTCTCACGTGTCCGTGAGTGCTAGGAGAGCACTAGAACATTTGAATTAGAGCTTCTTGAGAAGTAGGTTCCATACACTAAATGTGCATCAAGGTCAAGCAATGGGGACTCCACGAGCAATCTTGAGTGTAGAGAGGCAGAAGTTGGCTAAGTTGATGGGAGATGAATCCGAGGTTCTAGTGAGACAGTGTCATGTCCCCTTTTTTGAGCTAAGGGTATTAATTTTTATATTGTAGTATATATCATATATTGAATGAATTCATATACTATAGTACATATCATATATTGGAGCGAATTCATATATTGTAGTACATATCATATATTAGAATGAATTCATACATTGCAATACATATCATATATTGGACTGAAGTCATATACTGCAATACATATCATATGTCGGGGTAACTTTATATATTGCAGTACATTCAATAAATTAATAATTTAACCTAAGTTGCCAAAAGTAATTTTATTTTATTAAAGCAACTTATGTTCTATTATTAAAAAGTGTTTTAAGAGGGGATTCAAGATGTTTTCTAAAGTGTTGCTAGGTGTGGGGGTACAAAGTGCTATTATTTTAGAAAAGGTCCTTAAGTCATTTTTGTCTTATTATTGGAGGGAAAGGAGAAAATAGAAAAATAATAATTTATTCTCCCAAAAGTGCCTATAAAAAGAGTTGTGCATAGAAGAATGATTCTAGTTTATTATCCATTTCTTTTTTTTTTAGAATGAATGAGAGTTCTTCATTTGCCCTAGGACAAAAACCCTTTGGCAAGATGGTTTTGAGGATGAAAACCCTCTTAGCCATTTGAGTAATTCCATCCATAGATTACCTGTGCATTGCAAGGTTTTGGATTTGGAGATGAAAACCCTTATCTCCTTTCGAGTGATTCTATTCAAGGGTCACCATTGGTGTTGAATGTTTCTAGTTTTTGTGTATTTATGTAATGTCCCCTTCCTAAGCAGCATAGCTCATGAGGTTAGTCTACTATTTGGGTTCTCATAGACTAATGAAGATGGTTAGGGGACCCATGTTGATTTGGTTCTTCGAGGCTCAATCAACTTTTCTGGAGAGGTGATATGGTCTTCTAGAGGTGACATGGTCTTCTTTTGGCGGGTGGTCACACATGGCACTTCCTGGAGTGAGTTTGGGCCATTTGGCCAAACTTGCTATTTTTAGCAGGGGCTCACAGGACTTGGTGCGAGTTGGTGCAACGGTCTTGAACTTAGTTCTTTTTCTACTGACCAGCTCGATGGTACTACGAAACTCACTTGAAGAGACCGTTTGATTTAATATTAATTAATCGATATACCTAAGTTAAATTAAATATTTAACTTAGCGTTATCTTTTAATAAAGTGACTTTATCATAATATGGGGACTTAATCAATATTAATATTAATAAAGTCATGTCTTTGATGAAGTGAGCGCCCAAGGCATAAAGTGGAAAGTAGTATTAAAATATTAATTCTCCAAAAGTGGTGTTGGGAAGTAATAAAAGAGAAAAGTGAAGTCATTTTTCATTACCATTGCATATTTTCTTGAAATGAGCTTTGTATTTGGCTGTGCCAAGGGTTTGAACCAGCAACTGGTGGAGGCAGAATCCTTCACTGTGTTGACCACCTGCGGGGTTGGAAGACATCCTAGGGTGTTTGTGGTGATCTTACTTCAGAGGTCACATTTGTGCTTCAGTGGCTGATTGCATACTTGTCGCGGAGAGATTTTCATTGACATATCTTGAGTTATTTGGCTTGATAATTATTGGGGAATATCTGAGAACGTATTGCAGGTTTGAGTCTTGATTTTGGAGGACATTTATTGTGGTTTCAGCTTCCTACATAGGTCGTACCTTCCTAGGGTAGGTCGTACCCTAGTTTGGGTCCTTTGAGTTTGTTTGAGGTGAAATAACATGCTTACCTTGGGCGCACAGGTTGAATATCCATTAGCAGAAGTATAAGAGGAGTTCATTGAGTTTGGAGGGTTTATTCATAGTGTTTTTGCTGCTGCTAGTTGGATGTGGGGTTCTTAGAGTAGTTTTTCATTGCTTTGGGAAGGTCGTTTGAGGGCCATTTGAGGCGTTTGTGCCTTCCTTGTTTCTGCATATCGCTTGGGAGATGAATGACTATTGTTTTCTATAACTTTGAAGGTGTTTGTAATTTCAGAGTGCTATAATACATCAAAATCAGACTTACGAATTCAGACCGGCTAATGGGTAAGTTGCCATCCTGATGTATTTGCTTATATTCTACATGGGTATTATTTATTAATGAAATATAGTGCATTTCCTTTTGTTATAAGCAACTGGGTATTGTTATTTTGTGATTTTATTTGAACTACACGTGCATGCAAGTTCTATGTTATATGCAAAAAACACCAAAACGCACCAGGTTCAACTAAACCACATAAAACCATAAGGGGGTGGGTTATTATAGTGGTATCAAAGCTGGTGTATCTTGCCAGCCTGTGTTGAGACATTGTTCATGAGTGGTTGGAAACAAGTCTACACCAAAGATACCCATTAGTGGCAGCCATCACAGGTTCTAGAAGGAGAAACTATATCAGGTGTTTTGGGTATGCATAGAAATTCATCCAGTGACAGTGATAGCATCATAGGACATATGGCGGGTGGAAACAAAAGAGTAGAACAACTGGAGAGCCCAAACTCCAAAACAGAGAAGAAATTTGATATTATGTTGGATATGATGTCTCAGCTGTTAGCCAAAATGAAATAGGGTAATCTGACACCACAACCACATGCAACAGACGAAGGCGAGGCAGGCGGTTCTAATGCTAATAATCACCGACATGTTGGATAGGGTTTTGGTTGCAGCACTAGGATAACCCCAGGATCGGTTCCTAGGTCTTTACAACCTACCTTTCCATGGAGAGAGGAGGCACCTGTTATCCAAGAGCATGTAGCATAGATACCTATGGCAAAGTAGGTCAGGTTGCATCATGTAGAATACATGACTACCACCGGAGATTAGGGAGATGTTGTCTTTGGAGCAGTTTATGAACCAGAAGAGGTAGAGAGCAGGTGTGGGTGGTAGGACAAATCACAGGGCACATCGGACTAACAGGGATTATCAACATGCCTTGAGCAAGGTTTTGTTTGAGCATTTTGATGGGAGTGGCAAAATGGCAGCTAGAGCGTGGGTGCAGAAGTTGGATAACTACTTGACTCTTAAGCCTATGCCAGAAGATGAAGCACTCAACTTTGCCACTATACATTTAGATGAAGCAGCCCATGAGTGGTGGTACCATGGTTTGGTCAACTTGGGCCATAACTTGATCACCACATATGATGAATTTACAAACAGGCTTATAGAGAGATTTGACAATAAGGATCCAGAGCTGCAATTCAGGGAACTTGCATAGTTGAAACAGTACGGATCACTTGAGTCTTACATCACAGAGTTTCAGAGACTCTCAGTCATGGTTCCTAGTATTTCAGAGAGGAGACTTGTAGTCCTATTCAGTGAAGGACTAATGGAACCACTTAGAGGACGGGTTTCGGCCTTCGATCCACCTACACTATAGGAGACCATTAAGAAAGCACGAAGTTGGAGTTTGTTGTTCCGAAGAGTAAGTTCGTCCCTAAATCTTTCCCTCCCAAGAAAATAAAAATCACCATCATCGAGACTCAAACCAGCAGAAGAAACCAACTATTAGACTTGATGATGATGCACTAAATGAGTATAGGAGGAAGAAATTGTGTTTCAAATGTAAGGGTCCATGGGACCCCAACCATAAGTGCCCTATGAAGGGGCAAGTTAAACAGATTGAATACTTTTCAGCCGAGGAGACTGCTTCAGAAAAATCAGATCACCATACTGATCAGGGGGATAGTGAGGCGAATAGTGTAGCAGAAGAGTCCCAGCTAGAGTAGGATGATGATAGACCCACAACCCGCCTTTCTGCTATTCAGAAACATGGTTCTTTCAGGATTTAGGGAGTCTTGGAAGGACAGAGAGTGACTACGCTCCTTGATACAGGGGCTATACACAATTTCATCGATGAGGGTCTTGTGGCAAGGAGAGGACTCAAGATGGAGGAGTTCAAGGGATTCAAGGTCAGGGTAGTTGATGGATTTGTTATCACATGCAAAAGGCAAATCCCCAACTTAACTATTAAGTGACTGTAAGTTCCAGGCTGAGTATTATGTGGTCAGCATGGGAGACAGATGTGGTCCTTGGCATGAGGTGGCTTCATGCAATTGGAGAGTTCTACCTCAACTTACGAATTATGGAGATGATGTTTGAGGTAGATGGAAAGAAATATGTGCTCAAGGGGATGTCAGATGGACTTCGAGTGGTATCTCTTTTGAGGATGGAGAGGTTACTAAGACATGATCGGGTTGAGTGGGTAGCTGAGTGTGTCATTATGCCTATAGCTACTGAGTAGCCTAAACAGAGCTACCACCTAGACATTCAGAAATTAATAACCAAGCATAGCAAGGTATTCAGTAGTATACCACCAGGGAGGCCTCCTGATAGAGGCATAGAGCACATGATTGAGTTGGAGGAGGGAGCCAAGTTGGTTATCATCACTCCTTACAGACATCCAAAGAGGTTGAAGGATGAGATAGAAAAGACGATCAAAGAACTTCTCGAGATGGGGCACATTAGACCCAGTAAGAGCCCTTTTGCCTCTGCAGTTGTTTTGGTCAAGAAAAAAGATGGAACGTTGAGGATGTGTATCGACTACATGGTCCTAAACAAGAAAACTATTAAGAACAGGTACCCCATCCCGCGTATAGATGAGCTGATTGATGAGCTACATGGAGCATGTTACTTCTTCAAAATCGACTTGAGATCTGGTTATCATCAAATTTGGGTTAGAGAGGAGGATGTGGAGAAGACAACTTTTCGTTGCCTTTATGGGCACTTCGAGTTTTTGGTTATGCCTTTCGGTTTAACCAATGCTCCAGCTACTTTCCAGTCCTGTATGAACAGGGTTTTCAGAGAGCAGTTGAGGAAGTTTGTCCTCATATTTTTTGATGACATATTGATTTTTAGCAAGACTTGGGAGGAGCACCTCCAACATATTGAGGAGGTATCGAGTATTTTGGAGAGAGAGTCACATTATGCCAAAGAGTCAAAATGCGAATTTGGCATGATTGAGCTACTTTATCTGGGCCACATCATCAGTGCTAAGGGAGTCAGAGTGGATCCAGATAAGATCCGAGCTATTATTGATTGGCCTCCACCCACGAATCTCTCACAGCTCAAGGGATTCTCTGGTTTATGTGGGTTTTACCGCTGATTCATTAAAGGGTTTTCACAGGGTGCAGCTCCATTGACAGATTTGATGAAGAAGGGGGCATTTGTTTGGATTGACAGGGCACAACAGTGTTTGGACAGGTTCAAGCAGATAATGAGTTCTTGCCCGGTATTGGCCATACCAGATTTCACCAAGCCTTTCGAGCTTGAGTGTGATGCCTCAGGGGAAGGCATGGAGCGATGTTGATGCAGGATAAGCACCCGATTGCTTTTGAGAGTAGGAAACTCAGGGGTGTAGAGAGAGGTTACAACATTTATGATAAGGAAATGTTAGCCATAATGCATGCATTGGCTAAATTCAAACAATATTTAGTGGGGGGCAAATTTGTGGTGAAAATGGACCACAACAGCCTTAAGCATTTCCTAAATCAGCGTGACCTCAATGACAGACAGCAGAAGTGGGTTAGCAAGTTGCAAGCCTTTGAATTTGACATAGTTTATGTCAAAGGAAAAAAGAATATTGTCGCCGATGCACTATCACGGAGACTGAACTTGTGTTCCTTGGGAGAAATTACAGCTAATTGGAGAGAGTGGATATTAGTAGAATATGCAAAGGACAAGTGGGCCACATGTATAATCGATGGTACTATCCAGGGTAATAGGTATACAATTGTAAATGATCTAATCATTTACAAAGGGAGGATTTTATTGGTACTAGGATTGGTGATGAAAAAAAAGTTTATGAGAGCTTTCCATGATGTCCCTACAACTGGCCACCTGGGATACTTTAAAACATACAGACAAATCCGGGAGTGGTTTACATGGAAAGGGCTTAAAACATAAGTGTTGAAATATGTTAGAGAGTGCCCCACTTGCCAGCAGAATAAACAGGAGCATTCCTTTCCAATTGGCTACTACAACCTCTACCCATTCCTAATCAGAAATGGGAATGTATTTCTATGGATTTCATCACGGGGTTGCCCAAGGCCTAGGGCCGGGACTGTATTTATGTTGTGGTTGACAGTTTAACAAAATTCACTCACTTTTTTGCCATTTCAGCCACATTTACAACAACAAAGATTGTAGATTTATTCTTCAGAGAGGTATTCCGATTGCATGGAATGCTAAGGAGCATAGTTAGTGACAGAGACTGTAAGTTCATGAGTCACTTCTGGCAGGAGCTCTTTAGATTGAGTGGGACTGAACTTTAGATTGAGTGGGACTGGAACTCACTCCCAATACTAGCTATCACCCACAGACAGATGGGCGGACAAAAATTGTTAACAAGTGGCTGGAAGGATACCTCCACAATTACATCGCGGGGCAGCAAAAAGCATGGGTTAAGTGGTTGCATTTGGGGAGTACTGCTACAACACTACTTACCACATGTCCATTTAGATGTCACCTTTTTTGGCTCTCTACGGATATGAGGCTCCTAATTTCCTGGATATGTTATTCGGGGACAGTAGACTGCCTAAGGCCAAGGACTTACTACAGAAAAGTCAAGATATCATGAAGTCCTTGAAGGAGGACATCTAGAAGGCGCAAAACCAGCAAAACCAGTATGCAAATCAGCACAGGGTTGAGCATTCTTTTGAAGTGGGTGACATGGTTTACTTGATGCTGCAACCTTATAGACAATCCACTCTCAAAAATAGTGGTGCAGAAAAAATTAAGCCACGGTATTATGGACTTTTTAGGGTGTCCAAGAGAATAGGAGAGGTGGCTTATGAGTTAGACTTACTGGCGGGAAGCAGAGTACATAATGTTTTCCACGTGTCTCACCTCAAGAAGGCTTTGGGACACAATGTGATACCTTTCACTGAGTTACTCCCTTTGGATGAGGAGGGTAAGTTGATTCTTGTTCCGGACGCTATCATTGACAGTAGAGAGCGCACCTTGCAGAGGAGGGTCATCAGAGAATACTTGATGAAGTGGAAGAATCTAACGGTAGAGGATGCTACATGGGAAAACAAGCAGATCTTACAACATCCAGGGTTGAAATTGCTTGTGGGGAAGCAATTTTGGGGAGGGCGGACTGTAATGCCTCCTTCCTAAGCAGCATAGCTCATGAGGTTAGTCTATTACTCGGGTTCTCGTAGACTAACGAAGATGCTTAGGGGACCCACATTGATTTCGTTCTTCGAGGATCAGTCAGCTTTTCTGGAGAGGTGATATGGTCTTCTTTTGGCGGGATGTCACACATGGCACTTTCTGGAGTGAGTTTGGGCCATTTGGCCAAACTTACTATTTTTAGTAGGGGCTCACGGGAGTCGGTGCAATGGTCTTGAACTTAGTTCTTTTTCTACTGGCCAGCTTGGCATTACTACGAACTCACCTACAGAGACCGTTTGATTTAATATAGTTAATTGATATACCTAAGTAAAATTAAATATTTAACTTAGCGTTATCTTTTAATAAAGTGACTTTATTATAATATGGGGACTTAATGAATATTAATATTAATAAAGTCGTGTCTTTTCTGAAGTGAGCACCCAAGGCATAAAGAGGAAAGTAATATTAAAATATTAATTCCCCAAAAGTGGCGTTGGGAAGTAGGGAAGGAATAAAAGAGAAAAGTGAAGTCATTTTTCATTACCCATGCATATTTTCTTGAAATGAGCTTTGTATTTGGTTGTGCCAAGGGTTTGAACCAGCAATTGGTGGAGACGGAATCCTTCATTGGGTTGACCACTTGTGGGGTTGGAAGACATCTTTAGGGTGTTTGTGGTGATCTTACTTTAGAGGTCACATTTGTGCTTCAGTGGTTGGTTGCCTACTTGTTGCGGAGAGATTTTCATTGACATATCTTGAGTTATTTGGCTTGGTAATTATGGGGGAATATTTGAGAACGTATTGCAGGTTTTAGTCTTGATTTTGGAGGACATTTATTGTGGTTTCAGCTTCCTACACAGGCCGTACCTTCCTAGGGCAGGCTGTACCCCAGTTTGGGTCCTCTGAGTTTATTTGAAGTGAAATAACATGCTTACCTTGGGCACACAGGTTGAATATCCATCAGCAGAAGTATAAGAGGAGTTCGCTGAGTTTGGAGGGTTTATTCATAGTGTTTTTGCTGCTGCTGTTCATTGATTTTCCCTCCAGTGCAGGCCGTACAACCTTGCTAGTTGGACGTGGGGTTCTTAGAGCAGTTTTTCATTGCTTTGGGAAGGCCTTTTGAGGGCCATTTGAGGCGTTTGAGCCTTCCTTGTTTCTGCATATCACTTGGGAGATGAATGACTATTGTTTTCTGTATCTTTGAAGGTGTTTGTAATTTCAGATTGCTGTAATACATCAAAATCAGACTTACGAATTCAGACTAGCTAATGGGTATGTTGCCATCCTGATGTATTTGCTTATATTCTACATGGGTATTGTTTATTAATGAAATATAGTGCATTTCCTTCTGTTATAAGCAACTGGGTATTGTTATTTTGCGATTTTATTTGAACTACACGTGCATGCAAGTTCTAAGTTATATGCAAAAAACACCAAAACGCACCAGGTTCAACTAAACCACAGAAAACCATAAGGGGGTGGGTTATTACAATTTACAAATTTTCAGAGTTGTATGCTTTGCAAGTTTTCAGTTGTGTGGTGTTTGATATATTGAAAAAATACAAAAAATATATTGTTGGTGTTTCTAGATTTCTATGTGGAGCAAAATTTGTAGTTTGTGTAAGTTTCTAGATTTGAAGTTATCTATGTTCATTTGCCTTGCAAACCTAATCTATTATATCTGTTGGAGGAGATATTATAACCTTGTTGGTGGGTTGTTCCATATTGTACTCGGACTTACCTTTTTCCAGCACATTGACTAGCCATACATTAGGGAGGGAGGGTGATATGCTGCCCAAAGGAGCCACAATATGTAATTGATACCAAATCCTAGCATTGAGGCTGCCGTACAATTTCATAAGCAGCCATACCACTATTTAGAGGAATCACAACCCTTATTAGAGTTTTAAACTTTGCCAAAGTTCACTAAAGATGGTGCAACAAATTTTGAGAAGTCTAAAGACTTGGTACAGTCCATGTGTGGGCCTAGTTGATGACAAAGAAGCCAATTCATTTTGGATAGAAATTGTAATTTGTGGGAAAGGTCGTACAAGTTTATAAAGCTGCTGTATCATTTTAAAGTAATCACAATATTTTTTAAATCATAGTTTGAAAACTCAAACTCGGTGAGTACTCGGCAAGCCAAAAATCTCCGACTCATAGAGTACTCAGCAAAAATTCGACAACTTAAAAAACACTTAAATTTTTTTTTCTAAAATTTAAATTTTTGAATATTTTTTTTTTAATGCAAAATACAGCTAGAAAATGTACCAAATGAGTTTGGTTGGGGGTTTGGGGGCAACGCCTCCAATGGGGTCGAAGGGCAATGCCCAAATGAAGACCTTCAAAACCACACATACCTTCATGGTGCACACCATTCTCATAATTTTTTAAAAAGGCAAAAAAAAAAGCTTATAACGCCAAAAAAACAGAGTTTTGGAGTGTTTTTTTCCGCGATTTCGATGTATTGTTGACGCAACAAGTCAAGTATTTGGAAAAACTCACTGAGTTTTTGGTGAGTCAACCAGTACTCGCCAAATATCTTGGCGATTTTTTCCAAATACTTGGCATTTTCCGCGATTTCGATGTATTGTTGACGCAACAAGTCAAGTATTTGGAAAAACTCACTGAGTTTTTGGTGAGTCAACCAGTACTCGCCAAATATCTTGGCGATTTTTTCCAAATACTTGGCAAAAAACTCGGAGAGTAGACCTTGTGAGTACTTGCGGAGCAAAAAGTCTCACGAGTACTCGGCGACTTGAAGCGTTCGCAAACTATGATTTAAATATTGTTGGTTTGATTAGAAATAATAGTTTGAGTTGGATTCATCAATAGTTTATCAGAATTTTGGTCCAACTACAACACTCAATCATCATTCAAGTATATCAACTCAATCCTTGTGCTGGTGCACAAACATGCAGCTTTACAAATCCGAAAGACTTGCACCAAAACCTAAGGCTAGGGATATGTTGTCAAAGGTGATAGGCATGACTTATGCTTAGACAGTGGCATGAATGGACCATTTGCTTGGAGTGGGTAAACTCACCTTTGGATTTAGGCTTTGCTAGACCAAGGGGGTGTTCCCTGAGGTCTCAATAACATGACATTAAAGAGTAATGAACAATTTGCTCAAGGCCCTTAATTAGCCATACCCAAAATGCTATGAACCCCAAGAATTGTCATTAAGTTCATGTCAACATTAGCTACATACAAACCCAAAAGACTTCCAATAGACAGATGATAATTTCACTCTTACCATGCCCCAAAAGATATAATAGCTATGCTGTATTATTCCCTAGTGGATGACCCCAGTTAACATTGCATTCAGTGGGTTTGTAATTCTGATATTAAGGAAGTTATTACCAGTTGGTATCCTACCTTTTCTCATCCCTGGCTTATTGAGTTATGGAACCAGACTCTGCCCTATTTGTGCTGGACTTTATGGAAAGAACGTAATCACAGAATTTTTAGGGATACTGCTAGAGATGCCTCTCAGGTTTTTCACTCTTTTGTTAAGACTCTAATGGAAAGTGTCACTAATGCCCATATCCGTATTGCGGAGAAACCTCTGACCCATGAAGAGGAACAAATTGCGGCTAATTGGAAGATCCTAAATCATATTCCTGTTCATAATAATTCCAAAAGGTTGCAGAGGCTTAACACTAGATGGAGTCCCCCGAAGCCTAACTGGCTAAAACTAAACTTTGATGGGGCTTCTAAGGCGGATGGCAAAGCTAGTGGTGGAGGGATTATAAGGGATGACAAAGGGTGGATGGTTGCTATCTATGCTGGCGGGTTAGGCTGTCAAAGCAATAATTATGTTGAAGCAATTGCTTTTCTATGGGGGATTAAATTGGCTATCTCCCTTGGTATTAGAAATCTGAATATTCAGGGGGACTCCAAAATGGTTCTTGATGCGGTGAACAATGTGTCGACCGTTGGTATTAAGCTAAAAGATATTATTATGGATATTCAGATTCTCCTGCAGAAGATTCCCAGGGTGGACATCTCTCATATTTATCGAGAGGGTAATGGGGTTGCAGATGCCTGTGCCGAACTTGGCCAACGGTATTCAAATTGGCGATGTTGGCGCCAAGTCGACTACATCCCTTTTAACATTAGGGATCTTATTCAAAAGGAAGTGACGTGTTAAGGATGAGTCAGATTTATTGGAAAGACAGATCACTTTGTCAGTTCTATTGGAGGATGCTGACGTGCATCTTGAAGTACAGGATTTTTTGTACTTTCTTGATTATTGTTATTTCCGTCTTATTATGCCCCTCTGGTAAGGCAAGCGGCTTACTTGCTCATTATAGCGGATGCCGTGAAATTATGATTAAGCATGGGAAGAGTAAGCGTCATCTTTGTAAGGCGTTCCTTATTAATGATAATGCGTGCTGTTCCATTACCATTATCATTATCCTTGATCAAGGGGTTAATGGTACCCTGCATATGAACTCTGTGGAAATTTGGGGTTTTCGTGATTTGCTCTTTAAGTTCAACATGGGTGGCGATAGAATCCGAACGGAACCCGTTTCTTGTTGCGAGTTCAGAGATAACCCAATGGTCTGGCATTATTGTAAAGAGGGTGGGATCAGTCCCTATTTGGAGCGGCTCAATGGGTATGATGAAAACTTGTCTGAACAGTTCGCTAGGTCTTGGCAAAACTGGCGTGTCTCTGTGGGAGGAATTAGTTTTGAGATTTCAGAAAGGGTTATTGCTATGGCAACTGGCATGTCTACTCAGGGGATTAAACTGCAAAGGAAAACCAAAATTGCAACCATTCAAGCCAGAAACTCTTTCTTGGAGACGGCGAAGAACTTGTTCCCTATCAGGGGGGATTCGAGCGAGCCAAGCTGCCTGAGCCTTGGGACGGTGTGTGTTTTCTCCTTATGAAGTATTTCACTCTGGAGGGGCGCTTCACGAGGTTCTATAACTATCATCTTCCCCTTCTGAATCACTTTAGACGCAATGCACATACTAGCTTTCCATTTTATCTTTTATCTTCCCTTGAGCATTCTGTTCTTAGGGTTAGAGCTAAACTGGCCAAGAAACCTGCTGAGAAACCCATCCCCCTTCATCAGGGCCTCATCCTCTGTCGTTACAACTTCCATCTTGCCCTAGAGCCTTCTAAGGAAATTCAGACTAATAGTGGGGAAATATCTTCAAACCCTGATGTTACTGCTGTTGTTGAAAAACCATGCCCTTCCCCTGCTTCTACTAAGACCAAAGAAGTTTCTTTTTCTACTCCTGAGGAGATTCCCATAGATACTCCGGGCTCTACTGTTAGTACGAAGTGCAAGAAGAGGAAGCCACAAGCTGGTGAAGCTGGCACTGTGGGGGCTGCTGTGGAGACCCCTAAAAATCCCTATAGGACCCCCATGGGACAAGGTAGCAAGTCTCATCCGTCTGCAAAGAATATTAAGGAGGGCTTCTCCTCAGGAGTTAGGCTGTCTGGGCGAATTGTTGGCAAACCTGCTCCCAAGGCCAAACTTATTGCTTATTCTAAGAGTGCTTCTGACGAATCCACCTAGGGTGATGAGGCTAAGGATATGGATGTTCAAGAGATCTCTGAGGATGCTGATGGTCAGCAGGAGTATAAAGAGATGGGGGCTATTGTTGAGGATGTTGATGATTCTGCGGGAAATGCTGGCAAAGTGGGGAAGATGTTCGTAGAAGAAGTCGATGAAGAAACGGAAACCGATGCTGGCTTTGGGTCTGAAATTGCCGTTTTGAGGGGCCGCATTGAGAAGCTGGAACATAATCTTTCCAATGTGCTCAGGAGTTCTATCTTACTCAATATTTCTGTGCTGCAGAACCTTGGGGCTATTGTCACTGCTAACACTGATGAGAACTCTACGAAATTGGATGATCTTATTAAATCCATGGTTAAGTAAGGAGAGATTCTTCCTCCTTAGTTTTTGCTTCTATATTGATGATACTCTGCTACTCCGTATTAACTATCTTAGTCTGTAGTTGCTGTTTATGCTGGGAAAACAAAATTTGATGTATCTGTTTTGAGGCACTTTTGTGCTCTTTGCCTCTGTGGCTCTTTTGCTTTTTGTATGGGTTCGGCCCCTTGTTTAGCCGCCTTATATTATCAAAAACATTGCATACTCATGAGTAAGAGTAAAAAGACACCAACATGATTCTTTAATGATATTCCAGTTTTAATTCTGCATTACATATGACAATTTGTAATGTTAAATCATGCAAGCCTAGTGGAACCTAACCTACTCCTATAGCTAACAAGAGAGAGATTATTAAAATGAAAGATGCTAGCTGTGCACCAATCAGACTGATGCCTACTCCATTGGGCAACAGAGTCATGGATTGCAAGGAAGAAGGGAAATGCATCTACAAAGCATAACATAAATAGAACCAAATGTGCATCCTCATATAATGCATATATTAGATTTCATGCAATAGACATACGTAATAATCTAGAGCAAAACTGCAAGAACCCACATGAAACAAAAGGAAAGGCCACTAGAAAAGCTTTGCAATGAATTAAATTGCTATCACACATTTATCTAATCTCTATTACATTCATACCGGCAAGTGTTGCAAGATAGGATGAACAACTAGGTTTGAGCGTCCTCCTAAATAATCACAAATTGCCATGGAGACATACTATTGCATGCATTGTGTTCATTTAAAACCCATCCTATGTTTTACAAAATGCATTTCATCTCCTTACAGACTAGACACACAACAATTGATGCCTTAGAAACATCTTGAAGCATTTATTGTCACAAATTGGCTCAATGACCAACCCTCTTTATATCTTACGGACATGTATATATAGCATTACATTCAATCTTGTTGTTTTGGCGGGATTCTAGGAGTGGTTAACAAATTTGCAAGTCGTCCATGCCTACTGACATCATTTTCATATGGCTCTTACTTGAAATTGTGCTCATTTGGGTCATTCACCCATGCCATTGTATCATTGAGGAGGTCCACTGGTACCTGGAGGAGTATGGGAGTCTTCATCTGTTTGGTCGCATCCATCTGAGGCCATTAATGGTATCTTGGGTCATGTAGGAGGTAGGTAGGGTTTTTTTTTAATGATGGAGTTTCAAAACTTTGCATGCCAAAGAAATGTTTGAAACTGTATGCCGGTAGGGAAAAGTTCGGAACTCTGACATTTTAGTGTAAATTGTAGGACTTTGGAGGAAAGGCATGTCGGGATGAGAAAGGTTGAAATCTTGAAATTGAAGGAAATGAAAAAATGGACTTAGAGGGAAATGAGAGATGGGGAAATGGAAGGAAAGGTGTGCCAAGAAGGAAAAGTCCAAAAAGGTATGCCTGTATGGAAAAGTTCAAAACTCCAACATTTTAGTGTAAATTGTAGGACTTTGGAGGAAAGGCATGTCGGGATGAGAAAGTCTGAAATCTTGACATTAGAGGGAATGGGAAAATGGACTTAGAGGGAAATGGGAGGTGGGGAAATGGAAGGAAAGACATGCTAGGAACGAAACGTCCAAAAAGGTTTGTCGGCAAAGAAAAGTCTGAAATTCCAACATTTTCGTGTAAATTGTAGGACTTTGGAGGAAAGGCATACCGTGATGAGAAAGTCTGAAATCTCGAAATTTGACCTAGGCCTTGGAAATTGAATTGAAAATCTCCACACTTAAAATTTTATGAAGCATAGGCTCGTGAAAAAATAATGAAGGCAGGAAAAGCACAAAAAGACCAAGGATGTCCATTTAAGAATTCTCTTGTCAACTATCAATGATGGACAGAGTATGTCTAAGGCAACAAAAAGGGGGTGCCAAACTAGAATTTTTTTTGCACTTGTTAAACTAGGTGCCAACACCGGGTATTTATTTATGTGTTTTCAGTTTACATTCCAACTATTTGATGGAATGTCTACTTTTAGATTGTTGGTCGATTGTTTGTCATAATTTTTGGATTTGAATAGTGAAGAGTATTTATTGCTAATCATTGTAAAAACTGGACGGTTTATCACCAGTAGTTTGAAATCATTGTTAAAGATTTCATTTGCATATCATTGTCCGCCATTTTGACTTTGATCTAGGTTCCACTTGTAATTTGCCATTTTGGCATGATCGGACATTGTTGACTGGATACTAGATTGTAATTTGGATGGCTTGCCACCAGTTTTTGTATGCTCTCACTTTGCCCACATCAGGATCTTGGTGATTTGAAAGAGCTTGGGTTTGTGTGTTGATTGATTTAAAAAAAAAATATTAGCTATGGTCATTTCTAGCCACCTTTAGAAGTGTGGCAATTGATTTGTACATGAAGATTGATCTAGTAAGCCCAAATATGTGGGAGAAATTGCGAAAGGCTTTTGAAGAAAAAATTCAATTACTTTGGGATGATAATGAAATTGTTGTGGAAATCTACAACACTTGGCAAGGTAAACATGAAAATGTAAGAGCTTACATGGTGCTGTTGGGGACCGAGTACCCAACTAAGGGCTGTCAATCCTGGCAGCCTTAAACACTCAAATCACACACCTACACAACGTGAAATCTTAAATGCAAAAACATTGTTTTAGAGCTCATTACAGCTTGCTTATTTAAACACTTTGCTAGAGCAACATTTCATGTAGCTTGCTTCTCTCACTCACATATAACAAGGCTTCACAAATAGCCAGTTTCTCATTACAATACCCCCTTCAAATTGTGGGTTTTACAAGTCATTTAAGTACTTTGTTATACATAGTTACTTTCTTTTCCTTTATCTAGTTCTCTACATGTGCTAGAGACTCCTCCAACAAACAAAGATGCATTGTCTGTTGTCTTCGGTCTACTCTCTAACATCCGAGAGTCAATGAATGCTATATCCTCTGTCCATCAAAATCATTTTCTTTTTATTAGAGGATCATCCTTCTTTTTCTAGAGTCATTCCTCCCCTCTCTCTCCTCTCCTCTCCTTTCCTTTTAGAAAATAAAATTAATATTTATATCTGTTGCAGCTCTCAGCCAAGAAACTATTACAATTCGGTTGGCTTTTCATAGTGATGAACAACAAAACGGCGAAGAAAATTTTCTGCATTAAAATTCTGTCACAGATCAAAAAGGAAAAGAACGGTCATGTGGGTAGGGGATGGTAACAACCATCAAGATTAGAGAAACAATCAATGAAAGCTTTGATCGTTGCCAACAAAAGCTTTCTAGGCAAATAGAGAAAATCCCCCAAGTAATTATTGCCACAAGGATAATTAAATGGCCATGCCAATCTACATAACGCCATTTCGAAAACCCCAGATCAATCACCGGCAACTCAAGTATACGAACATTGTCACATTAAATTACATTCAATTCCAATGAATGAATAACCAGAAAGAAATGTGGCAGTGAAGCCACACAACCCAACAATGAAATGCCTCCGTCAGCATCTTCAAATGGCCAAGGATGAACAACCATGTTGGCAAAGGAATGCTGAAATGAAATATCAAATGACCAAGAACCACCATGTCTCTAAGAAACTCGAACAACAATAACCAGCAGCTAGAGCAACATTATGGCTTACCAAATTAGAAAGATTTGATGAAGCTCGACCCCCTTTAATAGGAAAAGGATAAATCAGCACCAAAAAGGAAAGAATAGGAAAAGGATAAAACATGTCGCCTTCTTATTCAACATTCATGTGTCATAAAAGATTGAAGCTCTCCAAATCGTTTAGATTGCTTTAGCAATAAAGTCAATAGGAGAAAACCAAACCCACTACCTCCAAGAGTAGAAAGAGCATGACAGTTGGCGAAGAATTAAGAGTTGAAAATATAACCTTTATTCGATTATATTACCCATAGAAGCATAAATCTTTTTTAAAACGCGATTTTTAATAAAAATCGGGAATCGGCAGCGTTGGCGAGTTTAACACCCGTTAAAATCGCAGATACCAAAAAATCGCGTCAACGATTTTCAACGTTGTTTTGGCAATTTTTTCCTGAAAAAATCGGAAGGAAATTGTGATTAAAACATGATTTTAATATTCGTCGGTTTTTGAGCTTTTTGGCGCCCAAAAAAACCTGTGCGTTTTCTCCTTTAGGGATTGTTTTTTTAATCTACAAAAGGGCTTTTCCGTCTGTTCTTCTTGCAATGCAGAGACGTGAGCAATTGATTGGGCTTTTCGACGCTGCTTCACTTGGCGACTCTGCATAGACGTGAGCAATTGATTGGGCTTTTTGACGCTGCTTCACTTGGCGACTCTGCATAGACGTAGACAACCTGCTTCAGCTCCACAGAATTTTATCATCCAGGTATTGCACTGCATAGATGTCATTAGAGATTAGAGATATTGTATGATATATCATATATATTAGATTTTATTATAATGTTATTTATAGTTAGATTTTATAATAATATTTGTTAGAGATTTTATTAAGTTAATTTGTATTATAATGTTATTTATTTGTTAGATTTTATTATAATACAGAAATAAATTTAGAGATTTTATTATAATGTTATAGTTAGATTTTATTATTATAATTTATTATTATACAGAAATAAATTTTATAGTTAGATTTTATTATTATTATTATAGAGAAATAAATTTTATTATTATGCATGAGCTTCTTCTCCAATGTGGGTTGTCTCTGCCAAAAATGAAAACCAACCTCATTTCATGTTAGCATAGAGCTAAGCTCCATCACATTGCAATAATAAAGTCTGCAAGTTACAAGTAGATACCATCAAATTACTGCTCTGAAAACAGGAGTAAAATTTAGGAGATTATGTTTAGAAATTGGAGTACCCAATGAATTATCACACTCAAACAAGTATAAACTTAAACCAATTTTGAAATGATAATACCAAAAATATTTTTTTACATTTTCACCTTCTTTCCAATGGACATTTAATTATTTTAAGGACTTCAAATAGACGAGTGGCATTTCAATAGTGTAAGTTGCAATATTAGGTTGCATCACTCTAGAACACAATCATCCCCATATCTATTGGCATTTGCATACACCCAATCTGAGTATCATTCCATGCAGCCAATAAGTACATACAATAAAACATATAAAATATAATCAGATTTGTCTAATCTTTTTTTTTTTAATATTATCTGTAATTATTAGCATCCATAGCTTGTGAAAAGGTGAAGAGTTGACTCTTACTATTTGACTCAAGAGTTTATTCTCAAGTTTAAGTACTGTGTTTTTGCCTTTGACCTGCCTGCCAAGGAGAACACAAAGGCAGCGATCACCAAACCAAAATTACTTGAGTCTTGACAACAATCTCCACTCTCCTCTTGAGTGTTACTGAGCAATTTCTAAATGAGAGAATAGAAAAAATTAAGTTTAAACTGAAAACAAACTCTGCAGAGTAAAAAGTAATCAGTCCCCTGCATAGTGTTTCACTGTCAAATTGAACAAAGGAGTAAATGATTTAACATTTTACCTGCATAGTGTTTCACTGTCAAACTGAACAAAGAAAGAGTAAATGATTTAACATTTTATTGTAGCTGCTACAAACTTTTATAGTTATTATCCATGATAAAATGTTTTAACTTTTAGCTCTACTTTTTAGTGACCTCAGCTTTTTGCAAATATGGTATCATGAAAGACTGAATTCAAATGCTTTTACAGATTTTATCATAATGCCACGTCCAAGAGACTTTGCGTGGACACATTGCACATCAGTTTCGGGTACAACCAAGGTCAAATGCAATTGGTGTCAAGTTGAAATCCTTGGTGGCATTTATCGCTTCAAATGGCATTTGGCAAAGGAGGTCGGACATGAGACCATTGTTTGCAAAGGTTGCCCTGCAGATGTCACATATCAGGCAAAACTAGCTCTTGAGGCGATTTCTGATAATAAGGCAAAAAGGGCAAGAACTGGGACATAAATGACATTAAATTCTACATATGCTAAGAGCAATCCTTTGAATGAGGAAGGTAGTGCACAAATGTCTTTCAAGGAGTTTGTGTCAACGCCTTCTTCTATAGCACATGGCCCAAACACAGGTGGAGGAAACATTAATTCTTTCTTTGCACCTCGTACTACACCAGGATCACAGACCACTTTGGAGAGTACAGGATGGAGGAAGAACGTCCATGAACATGCAAAGAAGGCAATTGCAAATTTTTGGTACTACTCTAGCTTGCCGTTCCATGTTGCCAGATCTCCATACTGGCAAGGTATGGTGGATGCGATTGCAGGTGCAGGTCCTGGGTTCAAAGCTCCATCTTATGAGATATTGAGAGTTGGTATGCTCAATGATGCAGTAGAGGATGTTAGTGATGTTGTTTCTGAACATCGACTAGAGTGGACAAAGACTAATTGCACCATAATGTCAGATGGATGGACAAATAGAAGGAACCGAACACTCATCAACTTCCTTGTCTCTTGTGATATTGGCACCATTTTTTTTAAATCTGTGGATGCATCAGATAGGATCAAATCTGCAGCTGAATTGTTTGAGTTGTTTGATGAGGTGGTCAATGATGTAGGGCCAGAATATGTGGGACAATTTATTACAGACAATGCTGCTGCTTGTGTCGTTGCTAGGAAACTCCTGATTGACAAGTATCCCTCTATGTTTTTTACCCCGTGCACGGCACACTGCCTTGATCTAACCCTAGAGGATTTTGGAAAACTTGAATGGGTGACGGAGATATTGCAACAGGTTCGCACAGTTACCAAGTTCATCTACAATCACACGAGGTTGTGTCTAATGCAAGGAGCTAATTAGGCCAGGGGTGACACGATTTGCTATGCACTTCCTTGCATTGCAGACTCTTTGGCAACAACAATTGAATTTGAAGCGAATGTTTCTTTCTCCTGAGTGGATAGAGTCTGGCTTCACAAGGCTAGCAGATGGCAAAAAGGTAGTACAGTACATTTATTCTGCAAGTTTTTGGGATGCAATTGAACAAGTTGTACAATTTTCTGAGCCTCTAGTCAAAGTTTTGAGGCTAGTGGATGGGGATAAATCCCCCATGGGCTATTTGTATGAGGCCATGGATAGGGCCAAGGAGGTGATGAGGGGTAGGATGGAAAATGACAGGGACAGGTACATGCCATTTTGGGACATAATTGATAGGAGATGGGATCAACAGATGCACTCCCCTCTCCATGCTGCTAGGTATTATCTCAATCCATCCTTGTTCTATAGCTCCTCATTCAGAGATGATGATTCTGAAGTCACACGTGGCTTATTCATATGCATGGAGAAAATGTTCCCTACCCCAGAAAAGTTGCACGCAGTTATGGCAGAGTTGCCAATATACAAGCAAGCGAGGGGTGTTTTCTCAAGTATGGCTACGATGCAAGGCAGGAAGACCTACCAACCAGGTACACTCTATTAGCTTTGGACAATTTCTCTTTATTGTGGACATGTAGATTAAAGATGTTAAGATTTTAATATATCTTACATGAAATCATGTCATAATAATTTGTGTTTTTCAGCACAATGGTGGGATTTTTTTGGTCAAAATACCAAAAATCTTAGATGGATGGCAAGGCGCATATTCAACCAACCATGTAGTTCATCTACTTGTGAACGTACTTGGAGTGTTTTTGAACACATACATTCCAAGAAACACAACCGTCTAACACAAGAACGAATGAATAATTTGGTGTTCGTTCAACACAACCTCTGCTTGAAGCTAAGGAAAGCTCAAGGTTAGACTTCTAATATACTTGCAATCATAGTTATAATTGTATTCATTATGTTTTTCACTTTCTATTGCCACGACTAATTTATATATGGACAAAATCAGGTACTGCTGAGGATGACGCGCCAATTGACCTTGATGAAATTGATCCAGAGTCTGAGTGGATTGCAGGTGATGATGAATTTCTTGACCCTGACGATCTTGATATCCTAATGGAGGGCAACGCAGGTAGTGATTTGCTTGAACGACTTAGGACAGGCTCTGACCCAGGAGCTTCATCATCAAGACCTACAACTCTCTAGTGTAGCTCTCTTTGTAGTCGCAAGACTCATTGGCTATGTCTAGTTTTTTGGAATTTTGTACTCAGTTTCTATATGGACATTGTATAAACTAGATTGTAATTGAAATTTTGTCAACTTTCAACATCTAGTTATTAGTTATGTACTATGAAGTATGCTTTGTGCAATGCAATGTAATCAGTGATTCAGTGATATGAATATAAACAACAACAATCTATATTTTACAAGTCATGGGCAAAACTCTCGATTTTATTTGCTCTCTGTATCTCTATGCTACTGAAATGCCTTAAAATTTAAAAAACAAGAAGTTTTTGTCCCTTCTACATTTTTTTATGGTTTTTTTTGAAATCTGATTTTTTCTGATTTATTCCCGTTTAAATCACGATTTTTTGAAAAAATCTTATACCTTTGGTTTGCCGATTTTTACCCCTGCGATTTTTTCGCGATTTTTTCACGATTTTTAAAAAAAATCTTATACTTTTGGTTTGCCTATTTTATCTCTAAATGATTTTTGCTTCCTTGATATTACCAAAGGCAACAATAATCGATTAGCTGATAAATACCATGTGTGACTGAACTTGAATAGCAAATATAACCTTTGGTTTAATTTCTGTCACCACTAAGTACTATGGTTAATATAGAAATGTAGACCTTCCAATGCAGAAATAACAGATTTCCCAAAGTAGAAATAACATAGTGCTCTTGTAGCTGAGTAATACATTATCTTGCAGCGGAATAATGCTCAATCCCAAAGAAAAATAACATGAAGTCCACCTATAGCAGTTTTTTAAGCAATTCGAATAAAACCATTCTAAAGTAGCTTATATAATCAATAATTATCTTGTGGCATCATGAAAATGATTTGAAACATCCCAAAGACATTTTGTACCACAACTATAAGTCTAACACCCATTTGAGACATTGGAATCTTCTAGAAGCACTACCTAAGAAGCACGATGACAAAGCTACAAAGCTACAAAAAGCACCCAAAATGGAAACAAAATTGGAAAATGAAACTTAAAATATTTTTGGTGATGCATGATTGCCCATGAACTCAAATGCTCTTGCATCATTACAATTGTAGTCTCAAGGAATTGTTAGTAAAATTGGCAAAAGAACCAGCTGATGGGTTGAAGAAAAGAAGGTTAATTGAAGGTCTCATTTCTTCATTGAGGAAGAAAATGAAAGTAGTACCACCTTCATCGTATGTAGAAGTGTACAACAAAGTGATGGACATAGAAAGTGAGAATAAGATGTCTTCACAATCCAAAAGAAAAATGAAGATGGTGACTCGGGTGCAAGAAGTGTTAGCAGATTTGCTCTTCTACAAGCATTGTAGAGAGATATGCTTCGTATGATGAAGGAATTATAGGTAGACAAAGAATCTAGCAAAAGAGCCTAAAGACTTATGGTGCATGGATTGTAGAGCTGAGGGCGACACCAAAACAAACTACCCTAAGAAAATGTTTTGTGATATTTGCACGTCCTCGTGT
Organism: Cunninghamia lanceolata; assembly: GCA_027924645.1. Lineage (NCBI taxonomy): Eukaryota > Viridiplantae > Streptophyta > Pinopsida > Cupressales > Cupressaceae > Cunninghamia > Cunninghamia lanceolata. Next base: position 13,211,535 of record BSBN01000352.1, on the reverse strand, counting down.
TTTCGGGATGTGCAGGGGCAATTTTTTTTTTCAAGGATGGCTTGGGGACGCCCTTGCATCCTTGAAATGTTTTTGGTATGGGGACATGTCTTTGGGTAACCCTGAAAATATAAATTTTATGCAAACTATAGTTAGAAAATATATCAAATGAGTCTAGTGGGGGCGTGGGGGTAGTGCCCCTAGTAGGGTTGAGTGGTAGTGCCCCTCATGGGGGTCTAGAGGCAACACCAATTTCATAATTTTTAAAAAGGCCAAAAACCATGTTTTTGAGTGCAAAAATTGCATTTTTGTGTCTAGACTTTGTTTCTTACAAGGGCTGAGTATATCCCACAGGCTCGCCGAGTGCTCGGCTGCAACTCAGCGGAAACAAGTGACAAGTTTACATTGAAAAGACTCGGCACAAAAAAAAACTTGTGAGTACTCGGTGAGTAGTAAAACTATGGTTTCTACAACCAAGACATGTTAGTTTTTGTATCATGTGAAATGTCTCTATCTGTATTGATTTGTGGCCCTCCATGTTGCTCTATTTTAGCATAGAACTAGTTGGAAACAAATTTTTAATTAATGAATGTAGGATTTGTATTGGTGATTCCTCCAATGGACTATCCATTGGGTTTACAAATCACCAAATTACATTGATGGATTTGCTCTTCAGGCAAGCTCTAAGTTTGGTACAAGTTGGGAAAAAGCTTGCAAATGAAGACAAATTTGAACATGCACCTTCAAGTTTAACAAGCAGCTTAATTTTCTCATATCCAATAGTCATTAGTCATTGAAACATTTTCTCACATAATTCATGGGTCTATTGAATGCCTCACTCTCCATACAAGTCCATTAATTCCACATTGGGTTTCTCTAGGGCAAATCTCGTGTTATTTTCTATGTTCCATAGCGTTTCGGGGACAGGGACGAGGGGACGGTAGTCTAAGGGCCATTTTTTGGGGATGGCAGGGGAATGACATTATATATCAATTTTTCAAAATATATTATATATAAAGAGAGAAAGAGAGAGATATTCAAATTTCTACAACTTAATGGGCAGCAGTATAACAACAATAGATATTTATTATTAGTAGTAGTATAACAACAATACAATTTGTCATTACAGTAGTATATACTATAAAGTATAATACTATAAAGAGCAGTAAATTTAATCATGACAGCAGTATAGCAGCAGTATAACAACAACAGGGCAGGGGTAGTTTTGCAGTATTCAACAGCAAAGCTGGTGCCTCTTTTTGTTTTTGGAATGAATGAATTTGTTTGGAGTGGATGTTTTAGGGTGAATAAGGGCGTGAGAGGGTTTGTGGGACCCTACGCCCCTTTTAAAACCAATAAATTTTTAACACGTCCCTTTTCTTAGAAAAAAATGCATTATGATTGTGAGAAGATGTAGTGGATGTCTGGCCATCCTTGGAACGGCCGGGGGACATCTGAGATGTCCCTCGCTGCCTTGGGGATGGCCAAGCATCCCCTTTTTTCTTTTGGTTGTTTCCTATTCTAGGGACGTGTTTCCAAAACGTCCCCCGATTTCAAACTTTTTTCCCTGTCGTCCCCTTGTCCTCAAAATGTAGAATGGGACATGGACACATCCCCGTTTTGAAAATTACTTGTTTAGGCCAAGATGCTACAAGTTTCTACAACTAAGATACATTAGGTTTTGTATGGTGGAAATGTCTCTATCTCTATTGATTTGCGACCCTCCATGTTGCTCTATTTTAGCATAGAACTAGTTGGAAACAAAGTAATGATTATAGGATTTGTATTGGCGACTTCTCCAATGGACTATTGATGTGGTTTACGGGTCACTAAATTACATTGATGGAATTGCTCTTGTAATGTCCCCATTTTTGGTCTAAGTGTATTTGGTTGAGCTAGGTGGGAAAATGAATGTTGTAGGTTTGAAAAAGAGAATATTGCTCAACTAAATAAAATAATATTAATTTTGGCTAAATGGTATTTTATAATATTTTATAAAGCCAAAATAGTGTTATTTTCGGTCAAGGCAAAAGTGAAGGATGGAAAAATAAACGTTGGACAACTTGAAGATTGAACTTGGGAAATTTGGAGAAAATAAAATATAATATAATATTATATTTTATTGTTTTAAAACCCAAGAGAAAAATGATTGCCAAGGAGAAAATAAGAATAATAATAAAATAATATTTTTATTGCAAAATTGACGCCAAAGGAGAAAAAGGGAAAAAATAAAATAATAAAATATTATTTTATTAGAGGAGATAGGCGCTCATAGAGGAAAATAGAAAAAATAATAAATATTATTATTTTATTGTGGGCATCCAAATTGGAGGGATAAGTGAGAGAAAAATAATAAAAAATATATTTTATTTTTCCAAGGTAAATGAGCACCTAGGGTGAAAAGACAAAAAATAATAAAATAATATTATTTTATTATTTCAAGGGTGGGCGTCCAAGGTGGATGAGGAGAAATCATTTATAAAAATCAAATTAAAGATTTGTTTTTGGAGGTGGACTTGAAAATTGTTTATATTTTGTCAAATTGGAGAGAGAGTATAAAAAAAGGGCTTTGGCATCATTTTTGATAACTTTTGCTTATGGTAAACTTTGCATTTTGCATATTGCTCTTGGCTGAAAGTGAATTTCAGTTGATTCAAGGTGGTGTTCCCTTAATATTTTGTGGTTTGGAGATGATCCCAATCCACCATGTGAGTTGAATTCATATGGAATTCATCATTGGGCTTTATTGGTGACTATTGATGGAGTTTTTGCTACATTTCTAGCTAGGGTTTGACAAGGATCTTGATTTTTAGCTAGCTATGGAGTTTTATATTCAGATTTGAGTTGGGTTTTGATGCATTTTCATCAACAATTGCATTTAGAGGGTTTATGTGGTGATCGCTTGGCAAAGGAGGGAGGTTTTTGGCATTTTCTATCATTCTTGCATGTCTGATTTTTGTAACAGCAGTCTACAAGATTCATATCAGATTCAGATCAGTGGGTATTTGAGCTTAATTTGATCATATTTGGCACCTGGAGTCAAATCGTACGACTTGGGCATGTTGGTGCTTCATCTTGAAGGCATAATATTGAGTTTTCATCATCATACAGCTTGCTGGGATTGCATATCAGACCTCTGATCAGCTGCTACAGGGTATTTTCAGTCATATTTTGTTGGGTACTTCATTTGCATTTGATAGAGCTTCATCTTCCATACATACGGTTAGGGTTTGGACATGTATTTTGGCACATTTGGATGTAATTGAAGGTCTGAATTTCAAATCAGACTTAGTGATTGTACTTTCCAGCCCTCATTGTTTGTAAACATCTTTCAAAATCAATAAAGAAGAGAGCCTATCATTGCCGGGTATGTTCACTTGTGTTTTGTGTTGGTATTTGTTGCATTAGTAAGTTGGTTATTTGATTTTCCGTCATTATATGGTGTTATTTTATTGTTATATTGGAACCTTTCCATCTACACTACTTTCCAAACATATTGGCAAAAATGAAATTTGAAAATCACAAGTGAATTGCAAGAAAACTAAATCAGAAAATTCAGATCAGCAAGGCAAAAAAAATTCAGTTAGAACTAGTGAGTTTTCTTACAATGGTATCAGAGCTCATTTCTGCATAGTTAATTTAGTGAATATCCTATTTGGGATATTACAGCTCTTTAGGCAAGCTGGGTAAAAGTTGCTAGGGGAAGATGAATCTAGACATGCACCTTCAAGTTTAACAATCAGCCTATTTTTGCATACCCAATAATCATTGAGACATTTTCTCAAACAATTCATGGGCCTGTTTAATGCCTCACTCTGCATACAAGTCATTTAATGTTGTTGCATCCACTATAAAAGAGTTCCATTTTCAGAAAACTTTTGATGGATCTCGAAACTTTTTTTCAATTTACCAAGATTAGCACAAGCCAGGTTGGAAGCTTGTCAAAGGTAGAGACTAGCTTGTTACTAGCTAGTCGAATTTTCTTACAAGTCTGCAATCTTTTACCAGCAAGCCTCATTTGTGTAGCCATATCTAATAGTAATTGTGGTCCATTGAAATACGATTTTGCTGAGGATTTCCTTTTAAAAGAGTTCATTGTAGAGTTTGTGACCAAATTGCAGCTGGAAACCTTTGAAAAAGTGAAATTTTAATATTATTTTTCCAAGGATAATCGCACTGTAGACAACTTGGTCAATGTTAGTGCTGATTCACCAATAATTGGCCAAATCATTTCCTCCTTACATTCTAAAGATTCATCTCTATCTTCTCTCGTGAGCAATGATATAATTGATTCCAAGGGTTAATTTATAATGACTCACCGGACATCCCCATGCACTCAGTTGATCGGAACTGGTATAAGATGAGGGAAGTGTTGATGATTGTTTTTTGACAAGTCAACAATAGAGTAAAACACTAAAGTATCCAACTCTTTTGAATAAAGCCTCTCGAATGCTAAACAAAGTGATCAAACGAGATGACTCCAAGGTTCCTTTTCTTATGATTCATGATGGATAGCTCAATGTCTTGATGTGATTTTTGCTGATCAACACAAAGGGACTTACACAATTGTTCAAACAACTTGTTTCAATGAAAGAGGCGAACACTTAGAGTATCTAAGTACTACAACTTATGACGTATGATATAGCAATGAGGTACTTGATCCTAAATTCTAACAAGATGGAAAAAGAAAAGACAAAAGATGAAGGGTTCAGTGAAACTAATCGAATCCTAGATGTAAGAGATGATTACTGCTCAGGTGAAATCAAACCAATTCTTGCTTTGCCAGATTAAACAACTACACAAGGTTGATGCTATCTTCTAGGGTTATACAAGATATTCAAATTACTTATGCTCATGAGAATTCAACAAACATAAAGATCAAAGTTAAGCTCAATTCGTTCAGACCAACCATACACTGAATTTGCAAGCCACAAATTACAAATGGTGTGAACATATAGATTTCACCACAAAACAATAATAAAACCTTCCACCAACTAACATAACACTTGAAAGGAAACTTAATCTAATCTTAACATTCGCTTGAAGGAATTAGAAACCATGCAACACTAAGAAACATATAGAGAATCACCAAACAATGAATCTTATATTATTTCAGAGAGCTCTTGCAACAATTTTCAGAGTCTTCCACCTTACAAATGAGAGCAAAAGGAGCCCTTAAATAGACCTCAAGAATACATGAAGGGTCAAGATCGATTGGCAAAGCCAATCGACTAGATTATGCCACCTCACAAGTAGTTACAACAAACTCCTATTTTTAGTATATGAAAGGGGGAACAAAGATACGTTTCCGAAGAAGATAAGGATGACAAATCAATAGCCTGAGGAATCTCCATGTGAATAACCATCACTAGTGTTATGAAATTCAATGAATTTGGACACTATTTGCTTGACATCATTAAAAGGTACACTTGGTGTATTTCTAGTGGTTCCTTCAGCTTCAAGCACTTCATCTGCATAAAGGCCAAGTGTCTTCTCCCAATCGGTCATCCTAGCTTTGTTGGCGCCAAGGTGGACAGCAAGTGAAAATATACTATCAAGCTTCTCATCAACAACATCATCTTCTTGAAAGTAGAAAGCTTGGATTTGTTCTTTCATATTATCAAGAGTCATCTCTCCAAATGGATTGCATATTTTCATCAACGATGCATGTATTCCATCTTGAATTCTTTGAAACACACTCCTTACTCTTGACATATCTGTTTCAACCTTATCAAGTAGCTGCCCCTTATTGCGAAAGCAATAGTACCAAGAAGAGAAATCATATGTTATGCCTTATTCAATCACTTCAGCATGTATTAACTCATCAACTGAAGTCTCCAAGCTCTTCAAATGTGGCATGTATTGTTCTTTGATAACCTTGAACTCAGCACAAGCTGTCAACAATGCAAGCACCCTTTCCTTGAGATCAGCAATCTTATCATACACTTGCATAATATCTTCCAGATGTCTATATGTTGCTTCCTTTGACCTTTTCATCCAATCTTTCAATCTGTGAGATGAAGACCTCAACCCCTCAAGATGTACAACTGTTTCTGGAGGAAGAAGAGATGGAGGTGTAGAAACTCTCTCCTATTGATGGATAGGATGAACTAAGTGTTGAATATACTGTTCCAATGCTAGGCATCTCTGCTCAGCCTTAATCCTACCTTTTGTTTCCTGCCTTATGATAGCTCGAGCATTATCGATTGAATCTTGAAGTTCTTCTTCTACTTGTGCTCCAGTCAACGGACCCAAGTCAATTGTATTGATGTCATAATCTTCAGGTGTAATATCTTCTACATTCTTCTCAAGTCTTGGAACAGCTACATGTTTTTCCTTACACCAGCTTCATCTTTGGTTATCTTTGAAAGAGTAGTTGCCTTTTTCTTCGGTTTTTCAGTAGACATATCTAGAAGCAACTCTTCAACTGGAATAGGATGATATTTTTCCACTTCATAGCTTTCTTTTATTCTATCTTGTAGCCACTCCGACAATGATGAAAGATCCTCTGATTGTTGTACTTGCCTTCCTTGCATAGGCAATGATTCTTCTTCAACTTCATCTTTGTCTTCAGTGTTAGCCTCATCAATTATCTCAGTATCATGTGGACTTGAAGGCACCTCTTCAAATGGAGTATCCGGGATTGCATCCTCAACAACATGTACAACTATATCTTGATTCATTGGAGTATCTCCTGGCTGTCTAAATGAAGCAGTTTCAATACTTATCCTTTTCTTCTTCTTGCTTGATTCTCCTTGTGTAGATTCAAGTTGTTTTCTTTTCTTTGCTTAACTTGAATCCCTTTCATTATCCTTACTTCGCGAACTTCTGCCAGGTGCACACTATGTTGTTCCTGCTGTTCAACTTCTCCCATTTTGATGTAAGTGAGCCTCTTCCCTTCATCTATCAATGCTTGTACTTGCTCTTTTACATGTTCCTTAGTGATAGCAATGATAGGTTCTATCAATTCTTCATCATAAACTCTTTCTCTATCAGTCCAGTCAATGTCATATGGCAGGTTCCGGATCTTGTTGTATTCATCACCTGAAAGAGTTCTATCATCATCTAGCTGATCAGGAATCTTCAGTACTTTTGTAGCGCTCACCAAGTCCCATTTTAACCTTGAACACTTCTGCATCCTTATATCATCATCATCAATGGCATTCGCCCAATGATCTTCAAGCTGCTCAACATGCTGATAGGAAGAATATGATTGCTTAATAGCTCCATGTGGATCGAAGTTCTCCCTTCTTGAATCATGAAGATGTAAATGATATGCTTGAAGCTCAATCTCTGAATGTTAAGCTGCTTGAAGTGATGAACATGAATAATACCTCCCCAGCTTGAGAGGAAACTGAACTCCAGCCTTCTTTCTTGCCCTTTACATCTTATGGAACTCCAATAACTGTCTTGAAACTTCCAGCAACACCATCCTATTTGTAGGATATCTTGGCAATCGATATGGAAAGGATGTGAAGCCCTGAATTCTGATATATGTGAACTTGTCATATTGAATGTAGTATCTTCCATATTGTTCAATGCATAGATGCAACACTTGCCATTTACTCGCCGAGTTTTGAAAAACTCGCGAGTCTTTTCAAGCGGCAAGTATTAGAGGCAAAAACTCGCCAAAAAAAATTCTGAGTTTTTCTGAAAAACTCGCGAGTCCGTGAAAAAAACTCGTCTGGCGGCAAAAGTGCGTTTTCAGCGGCGTTTAAAGGCATTTTATGACTCATTTTTGATCATTTCACTTGCTCTATATGAGGAAAAAACCCCTCCCAAGCATTTTACACCTATTTGCAACAATTTGGCGTCGACCAAACAAGATTTGAGGCGGATTTGAATTGAATTTGAAAGACAAATCAGATTTCCAGGTAGGTTTTTGTTTTTTTTCTTTATTTCTTTTTTTGAAATTTCTTCTTCATTTTTGAAGCATCTAAGTTTAAAAAACATCATGAATGTAGTATAAATGGATTTGTATTGATCAAAACAAGATTTATATTCATAAAAACAAGATTCATCACTATTTTGTAGTGTTTCTCCGAGTTTCCGGGACGGGGGGAGGGGGGGACGGGTTTCCGGGGACGGCAAAAATTTTCCAAAAATTTGGGGACGGCAAGGGGACGGCGAGGGGACGGCTATTAAATATATTTTAATAAAAATATATATAAGTTAAAAACTAAAACAAGATACATGTTGAGGTAACTTAAATTGTAAACGGTTAAACTTAAAGTAAACTGTAAACACTAACAGTAAACAGTGAACACTAAACTTTAAACATTGAACAACTAAAATTTGAAAATCAGTGATCATTCAAGAATCAAATTCATACTCATAGTAGCTGAAAATCATGATCCATTCCAAATTTCAAATTGAAGTATTCAAGTAAGTTATAACTTATAAACTTTAAAACTGTTTGAAATTTGAAAGTTCAAAGTAGTAAGTAGATAGTAGTGTCTCATAATCACATTACACCAGTGTTTAGCATCAAAATGACAAAATTATATTTGCCAAAAACAATATCTGTAACTGAAAACTCAAAAATCAGAATCATCATCATCATCAGCAGCATATGTAGGAAGCTCCTCATCGCTGGAACTGTCAGAAAGAAGAGGATCCTCCAATGCCACCTGCACACTGTGGTCATCATCAAGTTGTCCTGGCTCCTCGGGCTCTACATCCCACCTCTGTGCTGGGCTCTGCCTATACTGAGGTGTCTTGCGACCATTCAGACGCAAAGCACTATGCACTGCAACAAGCTTTTCCGCTCTCGCAGAGGTAAGTCTATTCCTCTTTAGAGAGTGGATAAAGCTATATGTGGACCAGTTCCTCTCAGCAGCTGAGGAACTAGAAACCTGTGAGAGAAGACGAATGGCAAGTGTGGTCAATGGTCCTGGAGGTCCATAGATTGTCCACCAACTAGCCGGCTTCATACTGAGCCTATCAATCTTTGCCGAACTCTTGTAGCCTTCTAGTTCTGTGAAGTTAACCCACTGAACTCTGATCAATGAAGCTTCCTCTGGACTATACATTTTTTTGAAGGCTTTCATGATGCCATTCCTCACCTCCTGATCACGAATAGGAGGAATTCTACCAACTCTTTCCACATACCATTTTGGATTCAAAGCATATGCAGCCATGTGTAGAGGGGTGTTCAACTTGCTCCACCTTTTCTGGATGATGGGGTCAATATGCTCATTGTACAAATGTAGGGTGGGGTCTTTTGCACAAATGGCAGCCTTCATTTGGCCAAGCATGCTATCAATGCACTCATACATCTCCCCAAGACTAGGACTATCAGAATCCCCAAATCTGATAACAGTGAAAACAGGTTGTACAAAAGATGTGATGTATCTCACATTCGACCAAAAAGTATCACTAATCACGATCTCCTTCACCCTCCTCCCCTGCTCAGTCTTCGACTCCATCCACCTGTTCCAATCTTGTGTCATAACCATAAGTTGCAATGGCTCTTGCAACTCAAGTATCCTCTCTAGTAGAATGAAATAGGAAGCAAACCTAGTCTCAACTGGTTTGAGGAATTCTTTCTTTGCAAAGGTCCGAAACAATGCCAATGACATATGGTGGTTGCAAATAAACATTTGCACATCCCTTGCATCCACCACCACCTGTTTCACCCACTCTATCTTTCCAATGTCTTTGAGTGCATTGTTCATAGCATGCACACAACAAGGGGTCCAATAGATGTGCCTATATGTAGATTGAACCAACATACCTGCTGCCCTACAAACATTTGCTGCATCAGTAATCACTTGCACCACATTTTGAGGACCAACCTCCTCAATGGCATCTCTCAGGATCTGAAACTAAAACTCGGCATCTTTGCGTTTTCCTGAGCAATCAATTGCTCTCAAGAAGTAAGGTCCATCAATACATGAAACTATAACATTGATGAGTGGACGATGTCTAATATCCGTCCACCCATCCATGATTATGCTGCAACCATGTGTCACCCATTTGACCTTCATCTCCTCCATCAACAAGTTAACCTTGGAATAACTTTTATCCAAGAGTGTGGTTCTCAATTTAGTCTCACTAGGAACCACATAACTAGGACCAGCTTGCCTTACCTTCTCAAACATTTCCCTGTACAAAGGAGATCGAGCAACATGGAAAGGAATCCCATTACCAAAGTAGAAATTGGCAACGGCCTCATCTGCAACCTCCCTTGCTTGCACATTGAACATATCTGTGATTGGGTTTGGTGAGGATGATTCTGTAGCTTTCTGTTTCCCCCTTGACTGCACTGCACTCACCTCAAATGACGGATATGAAGGTGGTAATCCTGAAGCTGAACCTCCTCGTGTTGTACTAGAAAGTGATGGTGTAGTGATTTCCCCTGTATATAGTTTGATCATCTCAGCCTTCATTTCAAGTGAGAGCTTTGGACAACCTTCAACTCCTTTACCAGGAATATGCAAAAAGTGTGCATTGGTCCTCGTCATGCTGCCACTCCAAGTACCTTTTGGGCAAATGTTGCATTTCCATCTTCGACTTCCACCTGAACGAGGTGCTTTATTTGTGTCTATTATTGTTGCATATTGCTTTAGAGGATCTTTCTTGCTAAATGGCCCTTTGGCATATTGTGCTAACAATGTTGAAGGGCAATCAGTTTTTAACACGCTTGCAACTGCTGTACCCGAACTGTCAGTAGTTCTGTCTGTGGTTTCTGTTTGGCTATCTGAATCCTCATCAAATGCTATTTCATTCTCCAAATCTAAACCAGCATCCCCACTTGAAGAATCCATCTTCAATTTCACAGTTCAAGTTTCAATCAGCAAATCACACCTGATGCAACAACAAAAAAAAGAGATAAAACTTTAAATTATTATTAACAATCCAAAAAAACCAGAAAAAAAGATTGTGTGCTAACTGGAAACATAAATGATAAAATCCATCAGAGATTTTCCTGTCAAAATGACCCCCCAAAAAAATTCTGCAGGGCTCCAAAATTGCAAAATAAGAAGTTCTAGAAATTCCATAACTTTTGGTATTCTGAGTTTTCAGTTTTGTGTTCTTCCCAGGAAAACTTGTCAGGTACAGCTCATGTTATTTCTTTTACACCAGTCATTATGCAAATATGTCTAGATGATGTGCTGAGGTTGACTTGTATTTTCTTAATATTGACAGTCCTCAATTTAAAATTTTACATTGAAAATGTGAATGAAATGATCTTGCTGTATGAAACATGAATTTGCTTTTCAGTCAAGCTTTTAAGTTTTAACTTTTGATAGATGAGAGTCTGAGACCGAACTTGGGCAATATGATAAATTGATAATTGTTTTTTGCATTCAATTTCATAATTTTGATCTTGTATTTGAATATTCTAGCCCTAGGAACTTAATTGACCATTCTAGAATCTATATTGAAATGTAAATAATAATTATGGAAAACTAAAAGCCAAACTCCATGAAGATAAAAGGTTGGAATTAAAATGAAACCAGAAATTATTTGTGAGAAATCTGAAATAATCACTGTGCCATAAAGGGATGCAGGAAAATATTCCTCCTTATACAACTAGTGCTTGTCTGAATAGAGCCCCTCCTCAAACTAGGACAGAGGTGGATAATAGTCTAAATATTATCATTTTCCAGTTCCACAGACATTTTACAAAAAAATTATATCATTATATGTCATTCTTCAAAGCATAATTGTATCTGATTATCATTGACGGAAAAACTATTAAAGTTTTGGTTACATCTGAAGTAGATGAGTATAAACTATAATGATACTCTCAGTTTTTTAATTCTAAATTAAAAATATTACATTATAAGTATAATACATGTAACATTATCCTATAACTATAAGTCTATAACATTCAAGTTTAATGTTTAAACTTTAAACATAGTTAAAAACTTAAAATAAAAAAATTTAAATACGGTAATACTAATACCTGAACTTGAAGACTTCCACGAATTTGAAGAATGGTCGACGGCGACCCTCCAAACCCTTCGTCTCTGCTCTCTCACCAAATTTGCGTCCGCTCTGCGAGTCTGCTCTCTCAAATTTGCGTCGGCTCTGCGAGTCTAGGGCTTCAGAAACTCTTCTTCGACGGCGAACCTCAAGTCTGTGCGACGGGCCGAACCTCAAGTCTTCGTTTCTTCGCTTCAGAAAATCGCGAGGGCTTTAGAAAATCGAATATCCTCAGAAAATCTGCGAGGGCTTCAGAGAGCGGCGCGATTTTTATTTATTACTTACGTTTGAAACTTTTTGCTTTCAGGATAGCGACGACGACTTTAGGGCTTTCGGTTTTAATTATTAATAATAGAAATATGAAGTTCGAAACTTTATGTCTAATCATCAGATTATAAATTTATGTTTAAATTTTTTTTTTTCCGGGACGTCATGGCGTCCTGGGGACTCCAGGCCGTCCCCAAATTGCAGGGCGTTCCCAGGGGATGTCGCCCAAGTCCAGGGGGCGTCCCTGGGACGTCCCTAAATTCAGTGTTTTTCAGGGGACCGCGGGGGGGCGTCCTGCACCCGTCCTCACGTCCCTGAGGCGTTCTGTAAAAGGGGAGCGGGGGAAAAACAGGGGGGACGCGTCCCCCCGTAACACTGCTATTTTGTTTGCATTTTTCCTGATTTTTTCATTTTTCTTCATTCTTATTTCAATCCAATTTTTTTTTTGAAGAAAATGTTTAAGTCTTAGATTAGTTTGCATTTTTAGTAATTAGAGTAATTTTTTTATTTCTTCATTGTTTTCATATTTTTTCCAAACCCTAGTTAATTTTTTTTTTTGTTGTATCTATTTTTTTTTGGAACAAAATGTTTAACTTTAGAATTTTATGTTAGTTTAAATTTAATCTATCAAGTAGAAATCTAATTTAGGTTGTTTTTTAATTTTCTTTTAAAAAACTAACAACTTGTGCTTTCTCTTTGTATGTGTAGGTTAATTTATAATGGCAGATAGAGATGCTTCTATATCCGGTTCAGCCTCAGGCCCTGCTGCATCATCATCATTTGTAGGCAAACGTCCTCCAGGAGCTAGAGATCCTGCGTGGAAATATACCTATCTAGGACCGTACCCTCGCTTAGTTTTTTGCATCCAATGCGAAAACGTATACCATGGAGGCATTAACCGCCTCAAATACCATCTTGCAGGCATCAATCGCGTGATGCAAAGGCCTGTACTAAAACCATGGAAGAAATAAAAAGACAAATAAATGCCATACTTGCAGCCGCAAAAGAAAGAAAATTACAAAGGGAGAAGGCAAAGGCAAAGGCAGCCATGCAAGCATCCATAGCTTCTTCTCAAGGTGCTCCAGTCAACCTTGAGTCGGATGATGATGCAGTTCAGGGCATAGTGGGCTCTCTTCGTGGTCCACGTAACCGAAGGCAACCCACCACCACTGCGAGCCCTTCATCTAGTTCCAGTAGAGCACCAGGATCAGCACCTACACGCACAGTAGATAGTTTTTGTGTGCCTAGAAACACACCTGGATCACAAACTTCCTTAGAGGCAACTGGGTGGAATAAGGAGGTGCATGACCCTGCATACATTGCTTATGCCGATTTTTGGTATTTCAACAACATCCCTTTCAATGTGGCATATTCTCCTTATTGGCATAATTTGGTTACTGCACTGACGGTTGTAGGAAAGGGCTTCAAGGCACCTTCTCGCACAGACTTGAGTGGGAGGTTAGTTAATTTAATCTTTTAGGTTTTAAGTTTTTGATAAATTTATGTTCTTTAATTTATAGAAATTTATGATGAATTTAAGCTATTTTTTGTTTAAAAACAAAATTTGTGTACTTAATTTCACTTTGTACTTGTAGGTTGCTTACAAATGCAAGAGATAGGGCAAGGGCAGTGGTGGAAGACCAAAGAAATGAATGGAAAAAATATGGCTGCTCTATTCTTTCCGATGGGTGGACGGATGGTAAAAACCGCACCATGATTAATTTTTTGGTAGCTTGCAAGAATGAAGTGGTGTTCTTGAAATCAGTGGATGCCTCCAACATAGTGAAAAATGCAGAAAATTTGGCTAAAATGTTGGAGCAAGTTTGCAAGGAGGTTGGGATTGAAAATGTTGTGCAAATAATTACTGATAATGCGGCAACATATGTGGCAGCTAGTAGAATCCTCCAAGAGAGACACCACACAATTTTTTGGACACCTTGTGCAGCACATGTCCTTGACCTTCTTTTGGAGGATATAGGCAAGCTTGATTGGGTCACACCGATTATAGAGGATGCAAGGAGGATCACAAAATTTATCTACAATCACCCTTGGGTTCTTCACATGATGAGGGATTACACCCAAGGGAAAGAGTTGGTGAGATCCGGTGTGACAAGGTTTGCAACGGTTTTCTTAACGTTGCAAAACATTCTTGGTGCATTGGCGGCTTTGAAACAAATGTTTGTGTGCCCAAAATGGACAGAATCATCTTATGCGAAGAAGCCAGAAGGAGACAAGGTTGCATGCATTATCTTCGACAAAGTATTTGCAGAAAGAGCTGCAGAGATTGTGAAGGTAACTTCAAAACTTCGAATTTAAATTCAACTTGAATATTTATTTATTTTTAATATGTCTTTCATTGTAAATTAGTAACTTTAATCTTTTTGCATTTTTATATTGTAGGTGTCGGAGCCTTTGGTTAGAGTCCTCCGCTTGGTAGATGGGGATAAAACCCCAATGGGGTATCTTTATGAGGCCATGGATAGGGCCAAGGAGGCTATAAGAAATTATTATAAGGGGGACAGCCTCAAATTTGATCCCATATGGGAGATTATTGATAGGAGGTGGAACAATCAACTCCACCAACCCATCCATGCAGCAGGGTACTTTTTGAACCCCCGTTTCTTCCATTCATGCACCTTCTCAGATCCTACTGGAGAGGTTATGGAGGGCCTCACTTCTTGCATTCAAAGGATGACACCCCAAGCTGAGGTGGCAGACCTCATTGTTGATGAATTGCAAGCTTATAGGGAAAGAAGGGGTAGGCTCTTTTCTTCAGACCTGGCTACACGAGCAATAAACAATCAGTCACCAGGTAGAAAATTTCAAATTTACAAGTTACAAACTTACAAGTTACAACTATTGATAATTTGATATTTAATATGTTTTGAACTTTTCACTTTCCTTTCTGAGTTTCTAACTCTTCAATATTTTTTTTGTAGAGGTTTGGTGGACAAATTGGGGTGGAAATACCCCGAATCTCCAGAGATTTGCCCTCCGTGTCTTATGCCAACCATGTAGTTCATCCAATTGTGAGCGCAACTAGAGCTTATTTCAGGCCATCCACACAAAGAAGAGGAACAAGCTAGCTCAGAAACGCCTCAATGACCTTGTCTATGTGCAATATAATCTTCGGCTGCACACAAGAAGGGTAGAGGAAATATCAGATGATCTAATTGATTTGGATGAGATAGATTCTTACAGTGATTGGACAAGGCAGGATGAGCAGCCTTCATTGTTTTCTGAGGATGAGATCTATGATTTGGAGAGACAGGCAATGGAGGAGGGGGCTGCCGCTGGAATCGATGGATTGGGATTCTCATTGGATGACATTGAGGATGAGGAGGATGAGGATGAGGAGACATTGCCACCAGGACCACTACCAGCATCTACATCCAGGATGGAGGTTGAGCCACGGTTTGTCATGCCGAGGAGGGAGGAGGCACGACAAATTCCTAGGACTAGACCTTCTAGTTCTACCACTCCCCTAGTTTTCAGTAGACTTGGGAAGAGGAAGATGTAGTATTTTACTATTTAGTATTTACTTTCAGTTTTACAAAAACAATTTGCTATTTCCATTTTGTTTTAGACTATCAGTATCAGCGCATTCCACATGAGGATGCCATTTTGTACCCAATTTACTTTGAAATCAATCAAATACAACTAGACTCAACTTGTTTCTCATTTATTGACTTGTTGGATGCATCTAATCATTGAATTTTGCAAAAAAAATGTGTTTTTAATGAAATTTAAACAATTTTTAAGTTGCCGAGTTTTTTGCCGAGTCGAGTTTTTCGGGCTTGGCGGGTTTTTGCTTTTGGCGAGTTTTTCAACTATGGTTCAATGAAGTTCCTAGCAGCACCTATCAACCTTCTATGTAGTTCTCGCAATTTTCTCACTATGTACATGGCAAATGCATCATTAAACCTCTTATAATGATTGATGTTCTTCAAATGGAGTTGTGGATAGCATTGATGTGATAGGATTTGGCAAGACTTTACTCCTACTTCTCCTTTAGTTGTCAATCCCTTATATACCACATTTCTTGCCAGTATGTAAACAAGATAGGAAGACATGAAGAAAGACTTTGACTCATCAAAATTTTCAAACTGCTTATCAAGGCAATGGCTGATAAGCCCAGCCCAATCAACCATCTTATTCTTTGTAAACACATGATCAAAGTATGTATACATCCATCCTTCAAAAGTCGATGATTGAGGCCTACCTGTTACTTGATTCAGGAACATAATGAAGTAACTTATCTCTTGTTTGAAATCTGCCTTGTGAAACTTCAGATCTTCAAAGTTGTATATCTTGATTGATGAATCTATCATCCACTTCTTCCTCATTTCTTACATGTAGTGCTTGGGATTGCCTTCAAAAGTACGTTGGGCAGTTGTAGGACAAATGAAGACTGCCTTCCGATTTGGGATGTTGAAGATCTCCTGAATGGCTTCTCTTTGTAGGTAGGCTAAGACAGTCCCATCTTTAGCCACAATTTGCCTTCTCTGTTTGTCGTAGTTCTGAATAAATTCTAACACTAACTTAGTGCTAGGTAGGGTAGGTGGGAAACATGCTGCTTTTACAATTCCACTCTTTGCAATGGCCTTGATATCTTCATTCCTCATGATGGTGAGCAAGAAATCCTTCATCTCCAAGTTTACGTGTCCCATGTTGGTGTCTCCTACGTCTTTCCAATGAGTCTCGAGCTTGGAGTCGGGTATGGTAGACTTGGCATTCATCTTGATCATCACTTGACGCTCCTTTGCCGTCATACCCATCGACCTACAAAACAACATTTCTATAAGGTACTTGAAATGATGAATTTTAACTTTACAAACTTGATTTTTGGATGATAAAACTATTAAAATCTGCAAAATCAAGTAAATAAGGAGGCAATTCTATGAAGTAAAGGTGGCTAAAACATACCTTACACCAATTTTCAGACCTAGAAAATGCAGATTTCTGTAGAAATGAGGAAAAATCAGTTATGAAATGACAAAAATCAGTTCCAAAAATGCAGATCTGCCTTTAAAGTTGCTGCTCCTCTTGCCCAAAATTGCTCCTTGAAGAGAGTTGTGATGTGAATTATGCCAAAATGAAGTAGGGCGCCCTCCATATATAGGCAATTCAATTGCATTAAATGCTGGTTGGCCAGGCTAAGGGTCGGCCAAGGTGGGCATTTAATGCATTTTTTAAAATTTCAAAGTTTCAAAACTACTTACTTCCTTCTAGGTGCCCAAAATGGTGAAAAAAGTTACCACAAGCGCCCAAGGTCCCCTAGATAAATTGGTGCCTAAGGTCTTGTTCTTTCACTTACCTTGCCCACTTTCATAATAGTTGATCTCACAAAACAAAATCTTTTCATTTAGGGCGCTCAAGGTCTTGTTCAAATAGAAAGTGCCAGGGCGCCAAAATTGACAAGAAGAAGCATGAAGATGCACCTTGAGTGATTTAGGGCTAATCCTTGTAAAATATGTTCAAAACTTTGTCTCATATTCGACCTCTCAAGAGGTCTCCTTGCTCTTGAACTTATAGTTTTCAAGCCTCCTTGATTGCTAAGCACTTTGAGGTGAGATGAATTACAATAAGCACCTAAGGTCTTTTGAGTGTGTGATGATTGAAAGAGAAATTGGCGCCCAAACTCATAAGGACCTCAGAACACTCTTAATCTTCTACTATTAAAATTGCTTCCATAAAGACTCCACCTTATCACTTGCCTGGGTGCTCTTTGACTCATTCTTCACCTACATGCCTCTCATATCAAGGCGCCCAAAGGTGATCAAATTTCCAAGAAAGGGCGCCTAAGGTCTAATTCACTTTTCAACACTTCAACTCCACATCCTAATTTACAATAGCTAGGCGCTCACCTGAGGATGATTTGAGTAGCAATAGGGGCCTATCTTCAAGAATCCAACCTCTTTCTAAAGTGCCAAAACTAAGTAGGATAAGCAAGGAAATACGCCTTTGTCTTGGAGAACTTCCTACTTTATTTGTCATGTGTTCCATCAAGGCGCTCATAATGATAAAGGCCTTCTAAGTTAGGCGCCCAAACTCATAAAAACCAACTACACACTCACTCTGAAGTCATTCACTCCTAGGCGCCACTAAATGTCATCTCTCCAACCCTCCATTCTCTGGGCGCCCAAGATGATGACTTGAGTAGAGATAGGCGCCTAATCTCCAAGATCTAATCTCTCTCTAAGGTGCTTGCACAAGGTTGTTTCATCATCTCCTCTCTAGGCGTTCAAACTTGATGAAAATAGCTAAGGATTGCGCCTAGCATCAATAAGGAACTAACAAGTCTCCAAGGCGCTAATTGATGATGTCCTATGTGTGAAATGGCGCCCTAAACTCTTTCCAACCATACACTATTGTAAAGACATTCAATCTTACCAAGGCGCCAAAAGAGGTTGTTTAGACAAGGAAGTGCGCCTTATTCCATCATACTTGCCTCTACACTTCACAACATCATTCTTCCCCCTCCTGGATCTAGGGCACCCAAGATGATGATAATAACAAGAAAGTGTGCCTTAAGTCCTTTAACACAATTTAGCTATTTTGGAGATTTCTACACAAGGCGCTCATACTTATAGGTGACTTAACTATCATTTTCCCTAGGCGCCAAAGAGAAGACCATTTGGATGCAAATATGCGCCTATGCTACTTGAGCTTTGTACTTGTCATCTTCTATGCTTGTAAACAATTATGAAAGTCCTGAATGAATCCCTCATCTAGGCGCCCAAACTTCTAAGGTGTTACTTGAATCTTCATATTCCATCTTAGGCGCTTATCTGGGGTGAAATGAGTGGCAAAGTGCGCCTAGATGCTTCAAGGTGACAAACTCTCTCCAAGGCGCCCATGGTAGACTCTCACTTATGAAAGTGCAGCTAGGGTCCAATAGATGTACAGTTTAAAACTTCACAACCTTAAGGCTTGAATACACTTGTGTGAACTTCAAACTCAATACCTTTAATGCTCATAGTTTTAACATACTTACCTCCAGGCATTTATGATGATGATGTGAACAACCATAGGCGCCTAAATCAAGACTTGACCCTTTCTATTTGTAGCTCCTACTTATTGAATCATGTTGAACTCAAGACCTCATTCTAACACAAAACCCTCCAATTTTGACTTTCAGGGAGTCTCTGTATTGCATTTACAAAGCTTGATTGGTTGACTGACTCCGAGGTGATACAAACAACTGACCTAGAAACAACTAATCCTATGAAGAAAATTGGGGGTCCCCATCGTGATGGGGCAATGTGTGTTTAGGTCACAACAGGAAGTCCATACAAAATACACTTCTTTCACATTTGTTTAACCATAGTTGTTTGTAACTTCATTGTCACTGCTTCCCATTTTGTTACATCCACATGGAGTGGCTTTGCCTGTTGTCTATGGGAATCATGTTGATACAATAAGGAAGCAAGGTCTCAGGCAATACTTATAGCTTCTTTATTAATAAAAAACACAAGATATTCTGGAATTACATCATAGTTCAAATATTCCTTATGTTAGCTTGAATAATTATTTTGGAACCACCTTCCACATGAAGGTATTTAATTCTTATGTGAGATGCCAAGTGATCTCCTAGGGGTACTCTTGCTTCAGCTACACTGTTCACTACATTGTTGGTAGAAGATGTGATAAATGAGCCATTTGAACTTCACATAATGCCACCTACACCCACAAATCCTTTTCCTTTTTGAGTTCTTATTAGAATATAACTTCTAGTCAGCAAAGGGGAGAGCCCACTCCACCCCAATCCTCATGGATATCTTGATATCAACCCCTTGATTGGGATCTTTAAGTAGTTTCCAATGTCCCATATTTTTCTAGCGAAGGTTGGGAGTTGGGTATCTCTTAAGTGAACTGTTATATTATGAGAAACAACTACCTCAAATTTTGGTATGAAAACTTTGAAGGGAGTTTGCTCAGCCTTGCAAATTCTTTGCCTCCTTTCCAAAATCATTGAAATAGGGAAAATGAGGGCCCTAATCCATAAGAGAATCTAATATGGGGCAAATGATTGCCAAATAGTTGATAAGGGCTGCTAAATTCACAAGGTGGCCCATACTATCCCACATGTTTGAAGTACAAGCATACTACATGGACAAATCTAGCATGAATGAATATGTGATCAGGATTTTCTTCATTTTTCAAGCACATAGGACATCTTGATGGGTCTTGCCATCCCATTCTTTGTAACATAGTTTAACTACTCGTCAAGTACTCTGGAGTTTTTTGTGCCTTGAGTTTTCCCAAGAACTCACCAAGTTTTTCCAAGAAAAACTCACTGAGTTTTTGAGGCAAGTTAAGGCATGAGTACTTGGCAAGTCCATGCAAAAAGCTCACGATGCATAGGGATTTTCTGATAGATGCAGGAAAAATGCAAACAAGACACTAAAAAAAATGATTTTCCGGCTTTATAAGCCCTATCCGCCCACAATAAAGAAGCACCTAGCATTTCAACATTGTTGAGTAAATTGGAAGGATTTTATAGTGGATTCAAAGGTCTATATGGTCTCAAAAGCCTTCATTTTGGCTTGGTGGCTGCCCCTAGACCCCCACGAGGGGCACTGCCCCTCAACCCCACTAGGGCGTGGCTCCCAAACCCCCCTGCAAGGGGTGCTGCCCCTCGATCCCGCTAGGGGTGCTACCTTGTGCAACACAACCTTCGGTTTTGCACAAGAAAGTTGGAGGACAATTCACAAGAGCTTATTGACTTGGATGAGAATGAACCCTATAGTAATTAGACAACGCAGGATGAGGAGCCCTCCTTGTTTACAGAGGACAAGATTGTTGATTTCGAGAAGTAGGCTATGGAGGATGTGAATGCAATAGAAGTAGGAGAGATTGGATTGGATGACATCAATGCAACATAGGTGAAGTCATTGCCATCTAGTAGTAGGGTGGAGCCATAGGTGTAGCCTTTTAGGCCGAGCAAGGAGCCATGGTCTAGTGCAAGGACTAGACCCTCTCCCTAATTTCCACTAGAATGGGGAAGAGGGAATTATAAAATCTTACAATTTGTAACTTACCTAGCTATGCAATTTAATACAAACATTATAAATCCATAATAGTTATTAGCTAGCTATTGTATCTGCATGATGATGCAATTTTGTACTCTATTTGTATTCAAATCTAATAAAAAAACACTTTCCCAATGTTTTATGGATTCATTTGATACATTATTTAATTGCATTTTGCATAAAATGTGCTATTGAAAGAAATTTAAGTAATTTTTTAAGTTGAATCGGAAATTTTTGGTCTGTTGAGTCCGAGTATACGAATTTTACTTCGTAATTTGTCTTGGGTTAGAATTTTTAGTTGAGCTGCTAGCCAAACAAAGGCATTGGCGTTTGCCAGACAACATTTACTCCAGATTCCCAAACCCAACTAGTCTTGGAGTTGCAGATTGTTAGATGCTAAACATTGACTTGAGTTGATTGAGTGCTTCCTTGGTTGTTTTCCACATCTCCAAAGCTTGTGGAGGCCTTGTTTTATGGGTTCTAACAAACATAGTTGCTCCTTTTTCTGATCCTTGGATAGCCTTTAAATTTCTTCAATATTTCTACATTTATGCCTAGGTCATATTTTTGAGTTTCTAATGCTTCTTAGTAGTCACAAAGTTTAGGGCCTCATGCCTCAGTGACTAGATTGTGCCATTCACTAAAATGGAGAAGGGAAGTCAAGGAAAGACGTCCCATTAAAGAGTCTTCCTAGAACTTGATAGCTGTCCTGTTATGGAAGTCCCATGACAAATGATTACATATGAGTTCCAGACACGAGGCATAAAGTTCCAAGTATGTGATCCATTGATGAGATTTTGTGTGGAGAAAATTATCTCTACGCTTGAGCTGTCAAGATATTTTACTCTTACTATTGAACTCTAGAAATGGTCATGTTTGTTGTGGTCTTGAGGCCCTTTTTTCTCCTAAGACTTTGTTATAGCCTTGCCTTCTAAGGCTAGCCCCTCAATAAGCTTTTGGCAAACACACCCTTTTCTAGCTTAATAGAGGTAATTTGAAATTTCTTGCACTCCCATCTGAGGAAGGATTTCATGGTCATAGGGATTCTTGGGATGATTGCAACCAAAGTGTTTAGCATCGATCGGAGATAGATGGAGACTGCTTGGGGACCAACCTAAGGAGTCGAGTTCTTGTAGCCAGTCCTAGCCATTTACCTTTACACTATGCTAATCTTTCTTGTAATTAATCAATTAACCCCTGCCAAAATAGTTGGGAGAGACTTAGATGCAACACCAAATTCTTCCATGATGAACCACTATCTGCAAGAGAAACTATTGAAAACCAATATTTTTTATTTCTTACAAATTGATCAGCTGACTTATGATAGAAGAGTAGGTTCATAGGATATTTTTAATCTTGCGAGCCTAACTTCACCTTTCCCTGCCAAGATGGTGTCATTAGATACAAATTTTTGGTGAGATATAGGAGGGAGAGCAGATGATTTTAAGCTCTATAATCTCATTGTTATTTTTGCTACTTGGGAAGCCTTCGAAGTGCTTCAACTAGAATAATGAAGAAGTGGGAGCAAATTGAGTGCTTCATATAGATCTCAAGATGCCCAAAAGAAACTCACTTGTTCACCATTGATGGGCACTAAAAAGCAATCTGTAGAGATGCAGCAAAAGATCAAATCACAGCACACATGAAAAAAACCAAAGGCCTAGAGGACCTTGTATGAGATTGAGAAATACAAATCCATAATTGAACAAATATGAAATTCCACAAACATAGAAAGAAAACCAATATGTGGAGGTGTTGAGAGACACCAAAAGAAGAATTCACTAATCAATTGGAATCACAATGATTGAACTGGATTAATAAGCTGGGAGGCATTGCCTCTACTAACTGTTGAATAAGGGACAAAAGGTTAGGCTGATCTGTCAAGGCTCTAACCTCAATATAATAACGAGTGTAAGTTTCATGTGTTGTACACCTATTGAAACAACCACCGTTAATTGTATTGTACATAATCGTTTGCATTGTTTGACTTGTTTTTGGTCATTCCAAGTGTTGTTTGTGTCCTGGACTATGACTTCTATTCCTTGCACAGCCTCTTTAAACTTTGCTCCACGTGTTATGATGAACAATCTATATACTGACCAGATGTTCTTTGGAATCTTCTGAATATGCTGATTCAATTTTTGCTTCCTCATTCTGCCGGCCCTTCTACGTCAGCATTGCAGTGGTTCTCAAGTGTAACAGATTCATCTTCCCATTCCCTGCTCCCAAGAGGAATGTTCTGGACTTGATGAAGCAGCAATTTGAACATAGTTTTCAGAGCAATGTGCTTCCCACATAGGAATGCTCTGGAGTTAATGAAGTGAAAATTCGAACAGATTTTTCAGCACAATTATATGAACTAGAATTGCCTGTACAATAAAAAGGCCCTGGAGAAAGTTATTGAACATGAGAATAATTTCCTGGGAAATAATTGTTTTGCCATCAACGTCTTAGCCACAAGGAACAATTTTTGTCTTCTATAGTGGTTTGGAAACTTTTATATACAGTGGAAATATTTCTAAAACTAGTGATGCAAAAAAGAGGAAAAATATGAAAACATATTATGTTTCTTAGGCTGTTAATCCTTTGTTTGAAAACAATTTCTAGCAAAAAATGGTTCTCCAGAAATCTTTAGATTGAAATAATTTTTTTAAGCTGTTAAAGGCAGGTATGGAAACATTTCAATAAAATATTTATTATTGTGAAATCTCTTATTCCTAAAGTAGAGAATCTACTGTACCAGCAACCACACCCATGCTTCTAGTAACTAGGCATATAGAATTGGTAAGACATAGCTTCAGCCAGTGTGTGATCCAACGGTCATACAATTATGAAGAAGCAGGTATGGGAAGGGTCCAGAATGCATGATTCAGCAGACGAGTTTTTTTTCTTGTAATTGTATTTCGGCATCTTTAGCTCCAGTTGATGATTCACATCAATCAATCTAAATGCAATGTATACTAACAGGAGATAACCTTTGTTATATATGCCAATGGGAAAAGAGCATGTCATACCATTGTGCCAATCTGAAAGTACATGTGGAACACTGAAAAGTGCAAACTTCTACCAGGTAGGACATATTTGAAAAAGAAATATGCATTAAGATGATCTTTCAGTGAATTAGTCAACTTATCCAAACCTGCAGCAAGTAATTTCCTTGAGTTAAATTTTGACAATATTTAAAAAATATAAATATATTTTTTTGAATATTTATATCACATTAAATATTATTCTGATATCTGATATAAGCTGACTTAGAGTTGCAACATTTGTTTGCACATGCATGAGATCAGGAGAAACATCTCATTTATACTACACAAGGATTTCAACTTGAAGTAGTTGGGGAGGCGATATGTTTCTTTGGAGAAAATAAATTTCTATTTTAGTGAATTTCTCAAGATATTTCCTTTTGATTTTTACAGATCCAGTATCATTTTTTGCAATTAGTCACCCATGTGCCAATCACTTGCAGTTTGATTGTTCCTGTCAAGAGTTTAATTTAATATTGCTTTTTATGTGAAATTAAAAGATGTGCTGGATTCTTTGTATAAAATGCATGGATAATTATAGCACAATGTACTTTTACATTCCATTACAGTTTATGTATATAGAGTTTATAGATAGATATTCAATGATTTCTTTCCTATTCATGTGCATAAATATTATTTTTTCTGGTATTGTTGTTTGTAGGCTGTTATTGAAGGACCCAATGATGGTGAACGAGATGTAGAAATTGAGCTTCCTTCCAGAGCCATGAGTATGTAACATTGTAGTCTTGGGAAGAATTCTGTGAAGGATGGAGGGGATATGCGTTCTAATTTGTACAGCAGGGGCTACTTTTTTATGTATAATCTTGAACACGGTACTTGCATCATGTTTATTACCAATTTTCTTCAGAGGCCAACTTCATTTCAAATAAATTTTATTGTCCATGGATTTGTATAGATAACTTTGTTTCCATAGCTTTTACTAAGAGAAAAATTTTCTGTACCTCAGACATAGCAGTTATAGATTAAAGATTTTAGATGTTGACAAGTAAATATAGTATCATTTATATGCATATGATTATGTAAAATATTTTTATTCCAATGTTTTGAGTCATTCAAGACCCTCTTCAGGGAGTTATAAGATCCAATATATGGTTTTTGGAATTACCTTCATTGTTCCTTAACACAAGATGCTAAGGGTCCATCTTTAGAATTTGAGACTACTGGACCATTAATTAGAGATTTAAAAACAATGTTAAATATTCCTATGATTCTTTCTTTTTTTCTTATATTGGTGAAATGAGGGTTGCACCAGGTCCCTAACCCATAAAAATTACGGAAATTGGCAAAGTAAAAAAATAATCTCCGTTCCAATGGTCATTACCAGCTAGACAACAAACTCTCAATATGAACTACTGCTTATCGTCAAACAATATCTATTACAATGTTTGCAAGTTTCGTGAACCTTTACAAAGGTGGCCAAAAAAAGGAACAGAAACTGATGAAATACCGGTCTCAATGGGTCATTCCCAGCTAGACTAGAAACTTTTAATATAAACTACCGCTTATAATCAAATAGTATCTATTACAATATTTGTAGGTTTAGGGAACTTTACAAAAGTACAAAATATAATCCATTCCATCACCTCCAATTAGATCAGTATAGTTTGAAACATGAAGAAAACCTATAACCATTGAAAACCGAAACAAAGATCCCATGACATCATCCTATTTACTTGTCACACCAACTACATCCTCTCAGGTTGCAGTTTGGACAACAGTAACCAAAAAGAAAGGCTTATATTTCATTGGTTACCACCAGTCAAAACAGAAACTTCAACTCAAAAACCATCAAGAGTCTAAACACCCCACAACCAGACAATTTTTCTTTTCTTTTTTTTTTTAACCCAATTTGCGGCAGGCAGAATGCTGGTTAGGTTGGGTATTGCATCCTTAAGATCAACCTAATTATCAATTTACTACACTGGTAGACAGCCAGTCTCCTTTGCTTTTGGTATACACTTCAAAGTTTACTCTTATTAAGAATTTCAGTTAGCATTTCAACTTTTGTGCACATTGAACAAATTACCTCATACTTCATCAACTAAAAACATTTATTAAATTATACATGAATATGAGTTCCTTATTAATTCTTACTATAGCAACTGTCAAGGAACCCCTTCTTACACGTATGACTTGTATAGCACCGAGATGCCTATGTGAATGTCACTGAGTAATCTTGACACTCATTCCTTATACTCAATGCTAACTGTGCCATGCAAATAAGGCCTCACAACTCATACTTTATTATTATACTCAATGCTAACTGTGTCATGCAAATAAGTCCTTGCAACTCTTACTTTACTATGAAGCTGATTGGATGCATTGTAGCAGGTTCTGAGACATCTGATCGTTTGACACAATAATGTAATGACTGCAGAATATTTTCACAACACAACCCGCCATCGTACTTGGAAAAAGCATCTCCCTTGTTCCAATTATCTATAAGTAAAAGGAAACTTAGCATTAGATTATTTGTTTCCATGGTTTAAATTTAACTTTCCATTATTAACAACTAAACTTATTCATTAAGATCAGGGAGAACTTTATCTTCTATCATGTGGACATCTAAAGTCTCTCCATGGTTAGAGTTATTTGTATCTCAACAGATCTTATAATTTCTATCATTTAGTTTAGGGTTATAGAGGAGACTTAAAACTATCTAAATACTAATAACTTATTGTCTAAGCACTTTCAATAATCATGACTCTAAGTGTTTAACTAGGTAAATCCCATGAATAATAATTGCCTGACTGCCATCACATGTTACTCTTATGTAAGAAGAACAATTGAACAATTACTCAGACTTACAAGTTAATGTATCAATCTATAATTCGTAAGTAACCTGAATATTTCCCATATTTCCAAATCAACATGTTCAGGTCTAAAAACCTGAGACTGTCTAGCGTCTGAAATCCTTAATATCATTTATTTCAAATTCCTCTAGCAGTACCTAGGATTACAAATATCAACTGTCAAAGATCTATATGTAGCAGTTGTGGACTTCGACTTTATATCAGTTACATTCCTATCTGTTCAGACTTTCAATGACAGAACTTTCAATCCATTTCAATAAGATATTCTCATTTGAAAATGCAACATACTATGATACTGTTCGGCTAAGTACAAACATTAGAATTCTTTACACTCTGTACAATTTCAAAAACACCCAATATACATGCTACAATCATGTCAGTGCACAAGTAACTAAGTGATAAGTTATTAGAAGTCTCCATCTTTACACACTTCTTTCTAAAGTAGCCATCCGTAATAGGCTTCACAGTGTTTAGTCTATTATCTAGGGATCTTAACACATTCAAAGAGGTGGTGGGCAAGTAAAACCCAACCTTGGATCTTTCCACCTAGTCCCCAACCTAGGGACAATGGAATACAACACAATCGAAGTCAACCTGTTTGATTACACTAATAGACACATCACTAGACAAATGCATTGCCCTATGCCATTGTTAGGCTGTGGTGGAACAACGTGAGTTGTCTCTAAGCTTTCACCATAAATGTCATTAAATGGCATTTAGGGTTAATGTTCAAATCATTACCAAGACAAATTTAAACTCATACCCTAGGCATGCCACTATTGAATGCTAGCACAATACTAATACAGTCACAACAAGGTTATAGACCATAGCTACAATATGAAATCTCAACAACAATGACCAACATCACAAGTTTCTAACAATAAAAAGGAATCTAAATTCAAGTTGACTACGCCACCTAAGCCATGTCACAAACTAGGGGTTAAACCAACATTGTAAAACAGATATCCTCTGTCATGCCCCCCTATTCTAATTAAATTAATTGAGAACCTATTACTTTGTTCTCTGAAGGCTAAGAAATAAAGTTAGGGAAATATTTTAATAATACTGTTTTAAGTTAGCCCTAGTAATATTATTTCAAAACATTGTAAAAGCACAACTTAAATATTCATATTAGTTAGATAAAGTGGGCTGTCTAAATGAGAAATATTAAGGCTTTTTGTAATATTTTATTAAAATGTTTTTAGTGAGCACTTTTGGAGAGAAACTTTCGAAGGGAAAAGATAATTCAAATTATAGGGCCTCAAAATGTGGTTTATAAAAGAAGAGGCAATTGCACAAAGGAGATCATCCATTGTTTATGAATTCAAACCTTTTTCTCATAGTTTGAGCATCTGCGTTCATTTATTGCATTTAAGGACGAAAACCCTTGGAGTGTGGAAATTCAGAGGACAAAAACTCTTGGTTTCCTAACAAGAGCAAAGGACGAAAATCCTTTGTTCTTCAAGGTAATTTTATTCAAGAATCACATTTGTGTCAATAAGTTTGCAATAATTCAATTTGGAAAATGAGCATTTTGGAGCATAGCTAGGGAAAGTGCAAGTTTCAAATAAGGTTGTTGTTTGGGTAAATATTTACTACTGTGCAACAATTATAAATATTGTTGTGATTTGTAATTACTATCGTACAATATTTAGAGGTCGTCGTACTGTCTTGAGGGTTGTCGAACCTTTAGGTATCTTGCAACATCATTTGCAGTAGTCATCGATCTTTTTCTTATGCTGGATGTGGTTGTACAACCACTGCTCCTACACCATCAATCGTATCATCAAGTCAATCCCCAATTGCAGTCGATTGTGAGTTGAACATGTATCTATGATTGCTAATAATAAAATGTATGATCTTGTTGTGGCTTTATCGTTGCATTCAATATTTTATAGATTCTTAGTTTTTGATTAATTCAGCTGGAAAAGAGGGTCCAAAACCCTTTACAAAGCAGTCCCACGGGCAAGGCAAAACAAGCAACAAAACAACCAAGCCAGAAACAATAGAAAGAAATAGCAGAGGAACAACAACCAAACGACAACCAGAACTAGGGGACCTAAACAACCCCAGGTCCCGAAGGCAAAAATCTAACTCCCTTGACTCTGTTGCGAAGTAGCAACAGACTTAGGGAGACTTTTGCTTTCTATGGACAACAGTCCAAGTCAAAATCCTCAAAGCGTGGTGAGAGAAGGGGCCCCTCAGCTGACCCCACAACAAGAGGGCATTCACGAGCTGAAGATGACAGCGCAGAAGGAGAATTAGGTAATGACAGCGAACTCGTGGTAGAAGGGTCCAACAAGGGAGCCGACGGCGCATCAGGGGCTGCCAGAACATGTCTAACAGGAACAACAATAGTAGCAACAACCATAGTCGCCAAGGGCACCTTAGCGGGCTGGGGGGAACATGCACTTCAGAAGAGACACTAACCCTAGATACAAATAATAAATACATTTAATGTGTGCAAGTGTTTTTAATAATAATATATGAATATTTATTGTTGTTTAGTGTTTCATTAATATCTTAGTATTGCATAGAAAGAAATCTCAAAAAAAATTGCAGGGCTTATAAAAATATAAAGAGACATTACAGTGGTATCAGAACATTAATCTTGCAAGACTGTGAATCATGGCAAGAACTTAGAAAGGAAAGTCTATAGAACATTTTATAGGGTTGGTAAAGCAAATGCAAGATGTAGGGAAATAGTTTTAGAAAAATCTAGAGGTAGCAATGAAAATATAGGGGAAGAGTAGAAGAGAAAGAAGAAAATAGTTGATCAAGAAAGAGGAAAAGTCAGAACCAAAAGTACAAAAAGAGGTCAAGGAAGAAATCATGGAGCCTAAGCCAAAGGGAACGTTCCTGAAAAAAGAACAATGAAAAGTAGAGATTATGAAGAAACAAACCCTCGAACAGGTAAAGAAGGGATCCGCCATGCAAGTTGAAGGTAAGGAAACCTTAACAGATAAATATATTTTTTATTGCCTTCTAAGATTGTATCCCAACAAAATGTTTGTTTAAATGAATTCAAGGAGGAACATGCATTACATGTTGAATGCTAAGTGTTCAAAATTGAAAAAAAGATTTTGTAGTCCAAGAAGCCCCTGTGAATCTTCCAAAGATTTAGTCATTACCATATGAGATTGATTTTCAAAATAACCATGTTAATAGGCTTACATTTGGAGAGAATGTTTTAGTTGATTCGGAAATTAAGTCACAAGAATGGTTGTGTTAATACAAATCTCTCAAAAACATCTAAATCGGTAGAACAAGGTAAGCGCCTTGACCGTTCCTATGATTACAACTCAAGTCATGAAAGAGATGGTAATAGCACAAATTTATTGCTTGACACCATGTAATAGCACAATTTTTTTACCATCATGGGAAGCACTATAAGAATGGTGAAAAGGTGAAGGATACAATTTGCAATAAAGAGCACATAGATCCTTTTGCTCAAGTTCAAAATTGTTTATGCATAAAGGTATGGGGTCCAAGCGATACTTTGAGACATATAAAGGGTAAACAAACCTTGTTCTTGAAGTGGGAATAGAGGAGCTACCATCACAAGTTGTAACTGAAGCAATTGAACAACTAAAAAGGACAATTGCAATTTCATTGGAGAAACAAAGGCTACATCATGGAGATGTTTTAGTGTTGGGAACAACTCGTTTAGTGGTTCAAGTTGAGAGTCTTGCACGTAATCAAGATGAAATTGAGATTGAGGTGTGCAGACCTCCAATAGGGAAGGCATTTGATCTTGAGGGAAAGCTCACAAAGGCAATTGGAGGATTTTGTTGGAAGAATGGAGCTCCAACAAGTGATCTTTCTAGAATAACAAAAGGAGAGATAGAGTATGTTTATGCCCATATAAAGGAATCAACAAGACATGTCATACAAGTTCTAGCTGAAGATATTCTTGTTATTTTATCAAGACTATCATTCTCGAAGTCAATGCAATGGAATATTAAGACTTATTTTAGCAGATCAATAAGATGGATTCTAGCTTTGCATGGTGATGTAGTGGTTCCATTTACATATGTGGGCATCTTGAGTGGATGATTATTACATGGTTTTCAAAGGCCTTCATCAACTATTATTGAGGGTGCTTGTGCAGAAGAATATATGAGTTGTATCATGGATACTATGATTGTGTTGAATGTGGAGCATAGGGAAAACATTTTAGAGTCATGTAGTGCTTTGGGATAGACTATTGGTGGGAAAGTTATATTGGAAGCTACCTTGTTTGAAGAGGTTGTTAATTTGGTTGAGAACCCACTACTAATAGTAGGAGCTTTTGATGAACACTTCTTAGAACTTCCTTTTGTTGTGTTGATAACAGTTATGTGCAAGCATCAAAGGTAGTTTCTAGTTGAGGATGCATTTAATGGGAAGCTTTTACTAGCATTCATTGTTGTAGAAAATGGGCAAGTTGATGAAGCAGCAATGTAGAAAGGAAATGAAGCTCTCCTAAGAGCACAACATGAAGATGCTAGGTTCTTTTATCATTTGGATACAACAAAACATTTAGTAGATTTTTGTGAGCAACTAAAGGGTATACTTTTTTAGAAGTTGGGATCAATGTTAGATAAAATTATTTCAAGACTCAATGTTGCCATGGGTTTGGAGGAAAAGGGTTG
This sequence comes from Cunninghamia lanceolata, assembly GCA_027924645.1. Taxonomy (NCBI): domain Eukaryota; kingdom Viridiplantae; phylum Streptophyta; class Pinopsida; order Cupressales; family Cupressaceae; genus Cunninghamia; species Cunninghamia lanceolata. The sequence continues at coordinate 13,179,823 of BSBN01000352.1, read as the reverse complement.
TCAGTGGCTCAAAGTGTTGTAGAAGTAACCATGTTAGATATGAGCACTACTATGGTTATGGAGTTTACATCCTTGTTGATATAATGGGTCATCATTATGCTCTTAAGGAGGGTTATTCTCAATAGGTTGTTGGTGTTACCTTTAAGAGAGTGCTTCCTCAATTTGTAGGTAATGAACTTCCCAAAATAGATGTCGGCATTCTATTAGCCGTTATTGATAGGATGAACAGTTTGGTTGGTCTGTTTGCAGTTGGTTGTCAGCCATTTGCAACAAATGATCCTTTTGGTTTGTGCAAAATGTCATATGGACTTGTCGAAGTATTGGTAGAGAATCAAAAGAATGCGGATCTAACATAGGCAATACAAAAATAGTAGTTGATTTCCAATCATTACATGCCTCAACTTTTGTTATAAGTGATGTGCATCTCTTTGTGACACAACTCTTGGTTTATCAAGTTGTTAGTGTTGAAATTGTTTGCTCTATTATGTTAGAACGTGCAAATATGCCATGGTTAGTTGCCATTTCATCTATGCAATTGCAAGTTGGCAATACAATGAACTTCAATAAGCTCAAATTGGAAGAAAAGATAATCATGGGCTTTAGAAAGGCTTCAAATTCCAATGCTCGGGAAGGTCAAACTCCAAAAATTAGCAATGGAGCATCTCCCATCAAGTGTTCTGATTGTGGAATATGTAAGGCCCCAACCCTTTGTAACCCTAGTCACACTTCTTATGCCTAATGATCTCATTAGTTTTGGTTAATTGTAGAATGTGCATGTGAACTAGCATTCTTACCTTTGAATTTGTAAATTATACATTGATTTCCATGCATTATTATACTCCAAAAAGTGTGATGTAATTAGTTAGGTAGCGTTTAAATTTGTGAACTATGAATTATTGTAAGATGCTACCCCAATTTTTTCAAAATTATGTACAATGATATGAACAGAGTTAGCATAAACAACTAATTGCCTCACACTTTCTGATCACCCAGATCCTTGAGTGGGCAAGGTGAAAGCATACGGTGATTTCGCTTACAATGATCACTATGAAATCAAGAGCTATATTCATCCGCTGCGGCAGGCATCCACTTTCGTGGGGATTCACCACTTTCCAGTGGGTATGAAAAAACAAGCATGGAAAGATTACAAACCCATCCACTTATTCAGTGGGAATACTCCACTTATTCAGTGGGTGAGAACAATCAATTATGGATTACTTTCTCCACACTGGCGGTAAACCATCCAGGGGTACTTAGTGAATTGCTAAAATGATAATGAAATCAAATGCAAAGATAACCATCAATTTATGATGAAAGCTTAATAGTATTACCCATGGAGATCTTGGAAGATGAGCTTATTACCAACATGATATCTCTGAGATCTTTATGAGATCCACTGCCAAAAGAAGTCAATTTGCTGCTTAACTGGACTGATATGAATTTCAGGCTGATGAAGCATAAATGGCTGTCATGAAAGCATAAATCTCCTATACAAATTCAGACAAGAAGATACAATTCTCATACTCTTAACAGACTGCACCATTTACTCCATAAAACATACTGCCATTGACACAAATAAGACACCTTAATGACTGTTTTCAGACTGTGTAAGACTTTCCATGACAGAGTTGTACGGCCAGAAGTATAGACATGCTCATTACAAACTCACATGTCATTCAACCTCTACAATTTCTTCCAAAGTGGCTTCTAAATACCTTGAAGACTTCACAATCAAAGGCAGATTTAATAACACTCTGATATCAATCATCCATATCAGACTTGTACGGCTTGGGCAATATGGATGCATTCATATAAATCAACCCTGCACTGAAAACCCATGAAAGATATATTGAAATGTAAGATATGGCATGGATAATATCATCCAGTCAGATTTTGATCTTTAAAACTCCATTATTTAACTTGTCTGATCGTACCATCAAGAAGGTACGACATGTGTTGTACATATGAATTTGAGACAAATTCAAAACAAGTTGAATGTTTATCAAAAACTATCCAAGACCATGATCGCCCAAGCACACAATAAAATCTACAACCTTCAAATACACCAAAGAACTTAGATCAGAAAATTGATATCAATCGATCCTCATCAGCAATGTACGAAACTGGCATAGTACGAATGATTACCATAAATCATATAATGCATCAAATCTCCTGAAAATGGTCTAGAAAGGAGCGGTCAAGGCATACAAAGATATCACCAAAGGCATTGATCAAACAAACTTCAACTTTATTTGCAGTCATTGAAATGCACTTTTAGCTAGTACGGCCTAGTTGTACGGATATTCTCATATAAGCAATATGACTCATTCAAATCACTATAAAATGGTCCCAAAGTGATCACTCTTCCTCAACAATCAAACTACTAACAATAAAGAATGCAAGGAAATCAAGATTTATTTCTAGTTTTAATCGATCCCCTCCAGGCACGTACGACCATATCTGTACGGAAATCTTCAAAACAATTTCAAACATGCATATTTACCACTACAATTGAACTTGAATGAAGTCTTCTGAGTATTCAATATCATCTCAAAGGTTTGATTTCAAATGCATTCACAATTATCTATTTCCAATTCGTACCATGCAGCACGTATGGCTATGCAGGGTACGGACCAGCTTGTGCCTCACCCAATAAAAAGAAATCAAACTCCCACACATTATTATTGATAATTGATTTCATCAATACAAAACATGATCACAATGCATAACACCACAAAACTAGCAATGTCTGATCAGCTCTATGTGATTCCCTGAAGTAGAAACCACTATTACCAGCTAGGGTAGATATCTCACTACCGAAATTGATCTTCTTTGAGTGGGTTTCCATCCACAAGAAGGAAAAAGAAACGGAAGAACACGCAGGTTCAATCCAACAGAGTAACAATACAAATCCAAGCATGCCCTCCAAATGAGCTCTCCATCAACATATAAAGGCATCTGGGAGTTACAAACTCCACTTCTTGAAAATATAATCTTTTTCTCTCCTCAACTTATAAAGTTCTCCTATTCCAAAGTGGTGCTCACTTTAATAATAAATCTAGGAGAAATTATAAATATGTCCTCATCCCACACTTAAGTCACTTTATAAAATATAACATTATAACTTAAGTGCACCAAAAAAATAATTAACCTGATTTATTATCAATTTTCCTCCTATTATCAAAATTGATAATTAAATATTTACTCCAAAGATTTGGAATGAGGATAAGTGGCTTCAGGACGACCAGACTAAAAATGGGAACATTACAATTATTGAGTTACTTTTGGTTGACATGATCTAACTGTTGTTATATGGAGCCTAGTCAGACTTGGAGGTTAAATTTTCCCCACTTTTATCGGTGTGGTTTCCCCCTAAATTATTTAACGGGGGTTTGGGGGTAGCGCCCCCGAAACCTCAAATGACTTTTATTATTTTATAAAGGTGTCGGGAGTTATTTTTCTATTTGCCGACATAAAAAAAAACCTTATTTTCTAACCGACATAAGTCTTGATAAAAATGGCTTAAGGGTTAGGGTTTTTGTTGATATTGTATTGTAGCATTTGCAGTAGTATTGAGTTGCAAGGATTGCTGGTTGTAATCGGTTTGATTTGCTGGATAATAATATAGGACTCTCTATTGGTGGATGTAGCCCGAGTTTAGGTGAACCATGTTAAAAATTGTCTCTCGCTGTTATTATTTCTGTGTATTTTTCATTCCTCTATTTAATCTTTATTTGCATTCAATTGATATCTTCTGCATGCAATTCCTAACAAGTGGTATCAGAGCGAGTTGTGATCGATTATTATTTGCAGGAACGTCTCACAGTTGAGTGGGAGTCTCACGGTTAAGTGGGAGCAATGGCAGACGAGGGTAAATTGAAAGTAGATAAATTCAATGGGCAGAACTATCAGTTATGGAAGATTATCTCTATTAGAAGGATTTATGGAGGCCATTGGAAGGAATAGCCAAGAAACTGACAGTAATGACTGATAAGGATTGGGAACTTCTGGATATAAGGCATTGGGAACTATTCGGTTGTGCTTGGCACCATCTGTGGCATTCAATATAACAGAAGCAAAGACAACAAATGAACTGATGAAAGCTTTGGCTAAATTAGATGAAAAACCCTCAGCCTCAAATAAGGTATTTCTCATGAAGCGTTTGTTTAATCTGAAAATGATTGAAGGTGGATCTGTGACAGATCATTTAAATGAGTTTAATACGATTGCCAATTAGTGAACTTCTATAAAAGTAAAATTTGATGAAGAGGTGAGGGCTGTCTTGGTTTTATATTCTTTGCCAGAAAACTGGAATAACTTGATAATGGCTATAAGTAACTCTATCTCTGGTTTAAATACTTTGAAATTTGATGATGTTGTTGGTGTTATTCTTAGCGAAGAAATGCAACGAAAAAGCTCAGGAGGGTCCACGTCAGGTAGTGTTTTGAATGCAGAAAGGGGCAGATCAAAAGAGAGAGGAAAAGGTTCTGGAGGTCATGGGAAGTCATGAGGAAAATCAAAGGACAAGAGGTTCCAATCTAGAGAACAGAAGGATTGCTGGTACTGTGAGAAACTAGGTCATCTGAAGAAAGATTGCCGGTCTCGGAAGAATAAAGGAGACAAACAAGAAGGCAATAAGGAGGCAAATGTGGTAAGTAATAAATATGAAGATGATGCTTTGATTATTTCCCTAGATGATGTTAATGATTCATGGGTTTTAGATTCAGGGGTCTCATTTCATGCTATGCCCCATAGAAGTTATTTTTTTAATTATGTCCAAGGGGATTTTGGGCTGGTTTATTTGGGAGATAACGAACCCTGTCAGATTGTTGGAAAGGAAAGAATTAAAATTAAGTTGCAAAATGGGAATCATTGGCTACTACAAGAGGTAAGGCACGTCCCAAAGCTAAGTAGGAATTTAATTTTAGCAGGGCAGATAGGTGATGAAGGTTGCACAGTTGCTTTTAATGATAAAAATTGGAAGGTTTCAAGAGGTGCCTTAATAGTAGCAAAATGTGTGAAAGTAGGCACCTTATATCTTTGTACAGGTCATATTGTTCCTTCTACTTTAGTTGTTGCAAAGAAAAATAAATAGGTTCAGGAACAGTTGCTGCGGGTTCGCAGGAAGAGATTGAAACAGTTGTTGCGGGTTCACAAAAAGAGATTGAAACAATTGCTGCAGGTTCTGAGACAGCACTGTGGCATAACAGACTTGGGCATATGAGTGAAAAAGGTGTGAAGGTATTTCATTCTAAGAAAGTTTTACCAGGTTTGAAATGTATTAATATGGATTTATATGAAAGTTGTGTGTATGGCAAACAAAAGAGAGTTTTCTCAAGGATGGGAAGCAAAAGAAAGATAAAAAGTTGGAGCTTGTGCGTACAAATGTATGGGGACCGGCTCAGGTATCTTCTCTTGATGGCTCTCGATATTATGTTACATTCATAGATGATTCAACTAGGAAGGTTTGGATTTATTTCCTTAAGCAGAAATCTGATGTATTTGAAACATTTAAGAAATGGAGAAGCTTGGTTGAGAATGATATGGGCAAAAGATTAAAATGTCTCAGATCTGATAATGGTGGTGAGTATTGCAGCAAAGAATTTGAGGATTATTGTTCTTTTAATGGAATTCGTAGGCAGAAAATGGTTCCAGGGACTCCACAAGAAAATGGAGTGGTTGAGCACATGAATATGACAATAATGGAGCGTGCAAGGATCATGAGATTGCATGTTGGACTGCCTTTAAACATGTGGATAGAGGCAATCAATACCGTTGTATATTTAATTAATAGAGGTCCTTCAGTTCCTTTAGGCTGTGGTATTCCAGAAGAAGCATGGACAGGTAAGATGAGTTATTCTTTTCTCAAAACCTTCGGATGTGAAACATTTGCACATGTATATTTTGAAAATAGAACCAAGTTGGATGCAAAATAAAAAAAAGTGTATCTTCGTTGGATATGGCATTGATGAATTTGGTTATAGGCTTTGAAGTGTTGAAAATCTAAAAATTGTGAGAAGCAGGGATGCTGTATTCAATGAGAAGGTGTTGTACAAAGATCAGTTGCAGCAACATGAGAAGAAAGAAAAGAATTATGTAGTGCTAGATGATACTTCAGATAATGATGTTTCAGTGGTTCCTCATGCTCCGCAACATCAACAAGAAATACCACAAACTCCAATGAATGTTAGACGGTCAACAACGCTAAGTAGACCTCCTGAAAGGTTTTCTCCCTCTTTGTATTCTATTTTGTTAACAGATGCTGGTGAAACGGAAGGGTATGATGAAGCTATGCAGGTGGATACAAAGGTTCAGTGGGAGCTTGCAATGAAAGAAGAAATGGACTCCTTGTTGAAAAATCAGATTTGAGAGTTATGTCAGTTGCCTGAAGGTAAAAAGGCTTTACCAAACAAATGGGTTTATAAGTTGAAAGAGGAAGATGGAAGTAAGAAAAGATTTAAAGACAGGTTAGTTGTAAAATGATTTGCACAAAAAAATGTATTGATTTTGATGAGATTTTTTCTCCGGTTGTTAAGATGACTTCTATTTGTACTGTTTTAAGTATTGTGGCTACTAAAGATTTGCATTTGGAACAACTAGATGTGAAAACTACCTTTCTCTATGGTGATTTGGAGGAAGAGATATATATGGAACAACCACAGGGATTTGAGGTCAAAGGTAAGGAAAAATTGGTGTGCAGATTGAAGAAGAGTTTATATGGCTTGAAACAATCACCCCGGTAATGGTATTTGAAATTTGATAGTTTTATGGCTGAGCAAGGCTATTGCTGGTGTAATTCTGACCATTGTGTTTATTTTAAGAGGTTGGATAATGACAGCTACATTATTTATGTTCATATGTTGATGATATGCTTGTAGCACGGTCTAACATGGATCACATAAGAGTCAAAACAACAGTTAGCACAATCATTTGCTATGAAAGATTTGGGGGCAGCAAAACAAATCCTTGGTATGAAAATTTGCAGAGATAGGAAGAACAGAAAATTGACTCTATTTCAGGCTGATTATGTTGAAAAGGTGTTGCAAAGATTCTATATGGAGAATACAAAAGTTGTCAGCACACCTTTTCCTAGTCATTTGAAATTGATTAAGGAGATGTTTCCTAAGACACAATAGGAGGAAGAAAAAAAGTCCAAGGTACCATATGCTTCAGCTGTAGGAAGTTTAATGTACGCCATGGTATGCACGAGACTGGATATTGCCCATGTTGTAGGAGTCGTAAGCAAGTATATGAGTAATCCTGGATTGGAGCATTGGAATGTGGTAAAATAGATTCTCAGATATTTGAGAGCTACATCCAATAAACATTTATGTTTTGGGGGCTCTAATATTGATTTAGCAGTCTATGTGGACTCAGATTTGGCAGGGGATATTGATACCAGGCTATGTCTTTACTATAGGTGGGACAGCGGTGAGTTGGATCTCTAGGTTGCAAAAGGTGGTTGCTTTATCCATCACAGAGGCAGAGTATGTAGCTGCAACAGAGGCAAGCAAAGAGATGATATGGCTGCAATCTTTTATAGAAGAATTGGGTAAACAACAAGCTAACAATTATGTGTTTACAGATAGTCAGTGCCATACATCTTGCAAAGAATTTTGCCTTGCATTAAAAGACCAAACACATACAACTAAGGTATCACTTCATTCGGTCGTTGTTGGATGATGGATAGTTACGACTGGAAAATATACATACAAATGAAAATCCAGTGGATATGTTTACGGAGGCAATGACAAGGGAGAAGCTGAGCTCCTCTTTAGCTTCAGTTGGTCTTCAAGACTGAAAACAATAAATTCAGAACAACAGGTTCCAGGGTGTTTATTTCTAGTGGGAGCTACAGGGTCAGCGGTGTTATGATTAGTCTCCAAGTGGGAGATTGTTGTTATATGGAGCCTAATCAAACTTGGAGGTTAAATTTTCCCCACTTTTATCGGCGTAGTTTCCCCCCAAATTATTTAACGGGGATTTGGGGGCAACGCCCCTGGCGTGCTCCCTATCGCGATACAGGGCGGGTTGAGGGGCAGCGCCCCTGAAACCTCAAACAACTTTTATTATATTATAAAGGCGTCGAGAGTTATATTTCTATTGGCCGACATAAAAAAAACCCTATTTTGTAACCGACATAAGTCTTGATAAAAACGGCTAAGGGTTAGGGTTTTTGGTGATATTGTATTGTATCATTTGCAGCGGTATTGAGTTGCAAGGATTGCTAGTTGTAATTGATTTGATTTGCTGGATAATAATATTGGACTCTCTGTTGGTGGATGTAGCCTGAGTTTGGGTGAACCACGTTAAAAATCGTCTCTCACTATTATTATTTCTGTGTATTTTTCATTCCTCTGTTTAATCTTTATTTGCACTTAATTGATATCTTCTACATGCAATTCCTAACACCAACTAGCAACTACATGATTTTTGTTCTTTTGGGTCTTGTTTTGGGTATGATACTTTTATTGTGGGTTGTGAAAAAAAAAGTCATAGCAACACGAATTTCACTCATAGTAGGGACATTTGTCTCTAGGTTATGTTGTGCTATTGTTGACTACAACAAACTTGTAGGTTTCATGCTCCTACCTTGAGTTTCAAACCGTAAGTGCTAATGTTATTTTGGATTTTTATGTGTCTCTCCAACTTGTAGGGATATCACTATTAAAGTTTGACTAAGCTCCTTCCTTGAGTTTCAAACCCTAAGTGCTAATGTTATTTTGGGTGTTAATGTGTCTCTCCAACTTCTAGGGATATCACTATCAAGGTTTGACTAAGGTTATACTTACATTACCTAGGAAGGGGGCATGATGGTGGTCCAAAGATTGGGATCTCTTTGCACAACTACACTCTCACCTATATATTCATATTGATTTGGAGTCTATAGGTGTGTTAGATATTTAGTCATACTTTGGAGATGTGTTATATCTTCTTCCAAGGCTCTTATGTGCTAAGAATTTAGTTGATCTCAAGGACTTTGTTTTATCCAATGTGGCCCATTGTGTGTACAATTATCATGAGTTTCCTTTATAATTATTGTAAACATGTATTTATTATATCCAATTCTTCATTTATGATTGAATGAGAAAAGTGATGTATGGGAGTAAACCTATATTTCTAGAATATTGTGCTATGCTATAAGGATTAGTACAAGTGATCTTTATTACTATATGAACCTTATATGGTGTAAATAGATGTAGTCTTAAAACAAAAGACATATAAGGTGTGTATCATACTGTAAGGGTTTATCACGGATAAATGAGTGAGATGTTAATATTAGTATTATGTTATGGTGTGGTTATGTATTAATAGCATTTAGTTAACTGTGAAAACTATAATAACATATTGATCTCACTCTTTTCAACATCCTTAGAAAATGGAGCAAAATACAGTGGACATTGGTATCTGTTGGCGGGTTGTGTGTTTTGGCTTTACATCTGACAATTGTTTTTCTTGAAAATTTGATTAAAATCCTTGAGCGAAATCCTTTTGGAGATATCCCAAAAAGAATTGCATTCCATTAGATGACATCTCATTGAGGCTCTCTGCCAAATAATGAACGCACCTTGTCCATGTTTCTACATTTGGCACGAAAGGTCTGGGTGTCGACCTTGCCACAAGTAGGGAGAATGTTGGAAAGGTGGTGGAATTTGGTTTTTCACCTACCAGTTCTTTTTGGGGAGGAAAAAATAATTTTTCTTGGAGGGGATTTTGGGAAAATAGGGAGTGCCTTTTCTAGAATTCCATTTTTTGCCATAGAGCCACTAGGGTAATAACAACCATCGCATCTGAGGAAAATTCCCTCTATTTGTGAAGTCTTCACCACAAATCCTTTTCGGCAAACCCTACAATCAGTGCATTACATGAGGGAATATGGCACTGAGGTTTTGTACATTAGATCATGTACCTTGTCTAAATATCCATGCAGGGAGGTTGCTGGAAAATATGATGGAAACTGGTTTACACCTATGAATTGCGTGTTGTTTAAAAGACTTCAAGGGAAGGATGCCAGCAAAGGTTGTGGAATCAGGTGTTACACCTGTAAGTTGCATTTTCTTAAAGGATTCTAAGGAGTTTTAATAAACTCATTTCAAACTTATCCTACAATGGATGCATTCCTTGAGATGATGTTCTTGAGGCATACTCACGCTTGTCTACTGCATTTGTTTTAAAATCCTAAAACCTTTTCAACAAATCCATTTTGTGCATATCTTGCAATTGATACATTCTTTAAGATGTCGCCTCTTTGAGGCATTCTGTCAACAGTTCACGTGCATTGTTTGGGTGTCTACACAAGTTTATAAAAATTATTTGTCAAGTTTCTTCCCTTTGAAGCATGCATAGTTAGATAGAATGTGTTAGGTTGATCATCATATGAACTAGTTTTCTGATTGGGATATTGAACTTAGTAAATCAATTGTATTTATTTCCATTTTGGTCAACCCGTTGTATTGTGACAACAATCCCATTTCTTTCCTGTATCCCAATAGCCTACTTAATGGTACCTGAAGCTTTGGGAAATTTATTCTCTACAAAGGAAGAATGCGTGTTCTCATCTCTTGGTGTACTTTTAGCTGCATGAACAAACTTAGAATCAACACTAGGGGGCAAAGGAATGAAATAGGATCTAATACAATTATTGTTTATCTATCTGTCTATTAGTGGGTTATTAATCTTTAATTAATTAATATCGAGGGTCCTTGAGGCCTTATTAGCAAAATAAAATGAGCATCCTTTTTCGGAATTTGTTTCCTTGTGCGGCACCTCATTTTGTCCTTGGTGCATCGAACACGAGCAACCAGAAAACATGGTAGAACGGACTAGAATCCCAACTAGATTTGTCATAAATATATTTTACTTTTGATCTTACATCATTATAGAGTTTTCTTAGTTGCATGTTTTGTATAGTTTTGGAATTATTAGAAAAATGATATTGGTTAAGTTATTGTTATGTGCTCTAAAACCTCATTATGTAGATGTTGCTTTAGCCTTCATTGGCATAAATTGGCAAAATTCATAAAGATGATAGTCTTTTATTTGCATTGCATTTAGAGAAGGTGCTTGTGGAAATTTATGTGTATTATCTAGTAGAATGATTAACATGTTCTTGTTAATATATATCCTCCCTATTGCATCCTTTCTGGGATTATTTTAATAGTGTGTTGATGTCTATCTGCATACAATCCTTATTAATATATAAGTACTTGTAAGACCTTTTATTGCTAAGAGTATTCGACCTTGAGAACTAAGGCCTGTGGATGTTGTTCGACTAGTTGCCTACAAAACAACTATTATTACATCCTTCTTTTGACTTAGGAAAGAGAGCCTAGAATTCTTGCAATGAAGCTAGTTGGAACTATTATTGTTCTATTATGAAGAATTGGTATTAAGACAACCTAATCTGGTTGAGAGTCTAGTAGGTGAACTACAAAGCCTCTGATCATGTTATGTAGGCAAGGCCATATGAGCCCCCGAGGCCTAGGTATGGCCCTTAGGTTGTGTTTCTTTTCGAATGCATGCATCAGATTTAGAAATTTCTTATATTTCATTCAATAATATGCTTTGTAGCTAATTATTTGTGAGATGGTTTAATATTTGTTGTATGTTATGGTTGTTTTGTGTTGTGTCCATAATTTGAATATGTTTTATCTATGCATCTAAATTAGAAATTAGTTATATTTTTATCAAACTGCCTATTGTATTTAAAACTAGTTTTGTGAGATAGTTTAATAACTGATAGTGGTGATTTTTAAGTTATTTGTGTGATGCTCTAATGGGATAATTTAGGGCATGACAGAATAAATGAAAACATGTCTACAAATATTGATTTCTTTGAGATCCTACATCATCTTGGGAAGCGAAAAGTAGATTCACTGAAGGAGAGCTTGCATGTCCATTCGATGATTTAGATACAAACCTTCAATGGTATAAAATGATGGTGCTAGAAGCAATTAAAAGGAAAGGCAAAGTTTTCCAGTCGATATTATTAGGGGAGAAAATGCAAAATCATTATCTTGGCACTAAAAATAAAAGGTTGTGGATAGATAATGAAGATGCATTAGAGTTGAAGGTAACATAGAAAGAAGCTTAAGACTTGTTTTGCCCTCCTTTAATCGTTGTCCCAGGTGTTGTCATCATTAAGGGCACGAGTTTGAAGAATACAAGGAATCTTCAATCTTTAACAAGAGGATAACTTCTCATACCAAGCGATCTAGGGCTCCCTCATATGAACCTTGTGAAGTGAGCTTTAAAGATCTCAATAAACTTCCTGAACATAGTACAAGCACAAAAAAGAAAAATGTTTCTATAGTCATGTAGACCTAGGGAACTTTTTTGGTCTAGATGCTTCAACCAATGCAGTCACTCTGGGGAGAAAATCGTTGCTTCTTCATTGGTTAGTCCCACAACAAAACACACTCGACACAAGTTGGGATGCACATGCATTATTTGTATTTAGCCTCCCAATGGAATGGTACCTAATTATAAACCTTTTTGCACTTGCAATGTTTGTATTATTATCAAAGTAGATTTGGGACACTTAAGATTTGATGTAGAAAAGAAGAAAAAAATGTGAGAAAGAAGCACAATTCTTTGAATGAGTAGAAAGATGTCAATAGTGGCGAGAGAAAGGAATCTGATGTACATTTTGACTTTGAGAATGAATTCACGTGGGAAAATCTAGCTCTAGTATGCAAGAAGGGGATTACAAAAACTCATGATTATTGTAGAAGTATCATCTAGAGAAATTTTTTTAGCTCTCAATTATATTAGATTGGTGCAGCGAAAACATGGTGGAGAGTTCATTTTTCACTTAAGGTAGCCACACGGGAAGCTAGAAGTTGCAGAAACAAAACAAATAATAGAGTTGGGCATGACTAAGGAGTCTACAAGAGCTTTGCAAGGGACTATCAATTGACAAGCAAAGCGAATTAAGAATGAGAAAGGCAAGTATATACATCATTAAGACAAAGCAATGCAATTATTATACTTTTAGCCTATCCGCATTTTATTTCCTCAAATCTAAATTACAGACTTCAAGGGAACTATAGACCTACACAAAAGTTATACAGTTGAAGGTAACTACTGCATCGTACAAGGAATTGAGGACATGGAGTCACTGACTCTCAAGGATGATTTGGGAGCTTGGTATTATAGAGATAGTCATTTGGGAAGAGTTAAGTTGTTGAACTTGCATTGCTCAAGGACAAGCAATTTTGGGAAGGGTGGACTATCGTGTCTTCTTTTCTAATTAAATTAATTAAGAACCTATTTCTTTATTCCCCGTAAGCTAAGGAATAAAGTTAGGGAAATATTTTAATAATAATATTTTAAGTTAGTCCTAGTAATAATATCAAAGCACTATACAATGACAACTTAAATATTATTATTAATTAGTTAAAATGGGCCATCTCAATGAGAAATAATAAGGCTTTTGTAATATTTTATTTAAATGTTTTTATGTGAGCACTTTTAGAGGGAAATGTGAATTCAAATTGAAGGGGCATCAAAATGGAGTTTATAAAAGAAGCAATTGCTCAAAGGGGATAATTCATTGTTTCTGAACTCAAACCCTTTTTCTCATAACTTGAGCATTTGTGTTCATTTATTGCACTTAAGGACAAAAACTCTTGGAGTGTGGAAATTCAAAGGATGAAAACCCTCTCAGATTCCAAACAAGAGTAGAGGATGAAAACCCTTTGTTTTTCGAGGCGATTTAATCTAGGAATCACATTTGTGCTAATAAGTTTGCATTTAGTTTTCAGTTTGGAAGAGCATTTTGGAGGATAGTTAGGGAAAGTGCAATTTTTAAACAAGGGTGTTGTTGTTTGGGTAAATGTCTGTTGTTGTGAAACAATTATAAATATTGTTGTGATGTGTAACTATTGCCATATAGTTTTTGGAGGTTGTATTGATTGAGGTTCATACTTTTTTGGGAGGTTGTTGTACCTTCAAGTATCCTGCAACAGCATTTTCAGTAGTCGCTGATCTTTTTCTTATGTTGGTTGTGATCGTATAGGCACTGTTCCTTCTGCACCATTAGTTGCATCATCTAGTCAATCCCCAATTGTAGTTGGTTGAGTTGAACATGTATTTGTGATTGTTGATAATAAATATATGATTCTGATGTGGCATTACTATTGCATTTAGTATTTTATAGATTGCTAGTTTGCTAAAAAGAATAAACATATTTAATGTGCATGGGTTTTTAATAATAATATATGTGTATTTATTGTTGTTGTTAAGTGTTTCATTAATGTCTTAGTATTGCATAGAAAGGAATCTCAAAAAAAATGTAGGGTTTATAAAAATATAGAAAGGGACATTACATGTCCTCAAGATCTAATCCAATACACCATCCAAGACTTCTCTATAATTTTGAATACATACTTCATAAAACATTGATTAACCAACATTTTCAATGAACCATCTCCACTAATGGCATCACTGAATATCCATATCCTAGCTATGGATCACAAACCCAGTTACCTTCTTTGTCAAGATATTAGTTTAGACAATATCCATGCCATTTACATGGTACTAAAAATGAAATCATTAACTTGAAATCACAGACCCTTTAAAATAAAAGTCCTAAACCTTTAATCATCCACACCAAATATACCTAGTTTGTTGTATATATAGGCTTGGAGATTCAATATTTTATTTCAAGCATAGACTAGGTCCTACAATTATCCAAACTATAGTCAAGGGTTTCCTTATTATATTGATATCATTTTTGAGAGATTTAGGTAACATGGTACCTACTAGGGTTTATGAATTCCAATAATCTCCTCCTTGACACTCAAGTTAATGCATAGTCAATAGTCATAGTCTATGCCTTTGTCAATTGTCTAGGAACATTTAACATTTTAAATGTTCAAGTAGGGTTTACTTTGTAGGTGCCAATACCTAAGGCACATATAAGACCCTTTACTCAAGTCTCTTGTCTCAAATTCATTAATCTTCACATTGGTCACAAAAAACCTAGGGTTTATGAATACAATAACTCTTTTAAAAAATAGAAGGTTCAAAGCCTAAAATTTCATTCTAGACTCTGTATTACAAGAAGATTTTCTTTTTCTTAAGTAAATAAGTAACTCATAGACCCCATTATAGGAGAATATGACCATCTTCCTTTTAAGCACTATTTTACTCCTAATCTTCTCCCAAAAATTAAATCCCATAACTTAATTCTTCCCCTTATTTATAAAACCTAATTTTGAATAAACACACACTCCCATTCCTTTAGGCAAATCTCATGAATGGTTAGGAGGAGTTGCATTCATGGTGCCTCCTCCAAGGAGAGCATGTACCCCATGGTTTGGAATGACTTTTCCATAACCAAAACCTCTCTTCAGAACTAGGAAAACTTAAGTAAAAAACATTTTATGTTCTCCAATGGCTCTCTCGCATGCTTCTAAAACCCTCTTGCTTCATTCAAATGTGGATTTCCCTCCATTGGAAACTCATAGAGAAGGCAACACTCCTAATGGTAACAACCCTAAATTCTATGATGCTCTTGGAAGTGGTGGTGGTTTAGGGTTCTCTCTTGTTCCCTTGCAAGGCATCAACATCTTTATATCTGGGGTGATTGATCCAACCCACCTTGTCAATAATAGGCCTACTTCGTGTTGGATTCTAATGGCATCTCCTCAAGTTAGTATGGCACACAAGGGTCTCTATCCTTTGCATCCATGGCTGGTGTGAGGGTTCCTATTCATTTGCCGTTGCGGGACAAAATTCGCCCCCTTCCCTGCTTGCACACCTCCCCTATAATGGTGTGTAGATAGGAGGTCTTTGAAAATGAAGAGCATTATGCTAGGCATGGATTAGTTTTTAGGTTCAATGGTCTGTAGCCATCTCTCCTTGAATTGAACAAGTGGATTTTGGAATCATGAAGACCTATTTTTTAGGGTGATATCGATTTATTCTCCTGTGCGAGTGGTTTCTGTTGAATTTCAAGCATACTGAGAAGGGGGGGTGAATCAGTGTTCTATAAACCTTTTCTTGCACTTTTACTTTTAACCATTTCAAAGGATTAAT
The DNA here is from genome assembly GCA_027924645.1 of Cunninghamia lanceolata. Taxonomy (NCBI): domain Eukaryota; kingdom Viridiplantae; phylum Streptophyta; class Pinopsida; order Cupressales; family Cupressaceae; genus Cunninghamia; species Cunninghamia lanceolata. The sequence goes on along the minus strand of BSBN01000352.1, from coordinate 13,163,779 downwards.
CAAATAGAAGCATAATATACAAATGAACAACATCCACAAAAGCATGACACATAACACCAAGATTTTACATGGAAAACCCAAAAAGGGAAAAACCACGAAGAGGATTAGCTCTCAAATATACATTGCAATCTTGAAATAATGATGTTTAGGCTTGGTCACTCCACGGGCCTAAACATACTTGCTTACTGCCATGAAGAACAACTAGGTCTAGCAGGCTCACTGCCTCAACCCTAAACCTAGCAAGATTACAATAAGGGCTGTTAAACCCTACTGGTGACTTACTGCTAGACTTACTGCCACGATCAACACCTTTCTATATTTGCAATTGAAGTATAATAATTCCCCTACTCTGCTCTTCCTCTTCTTTCCTCTGCCTCTTCTCTCCTCTGCCTTTTAGACCTTTCTTAATATCTTCTCATTTCCACTCAAGGACATCTTTTCCACGACTCTACAAGTATTTATACACTACATCAACCTTGGAATGATCATCAAGGTCGGCATCACAATCATCAACCATTGGAACAATCTCCAAGGTCAGTATTACAAACATTTACAAAATAGGTCCTGACCTATTACAGCAATGCACAAAGGAAATGAAATGCGGATCATGTCATGCCTTAGCTGGGACTCAAACATGATCTTCCATGCCACAACACGCTTCCACAATCTTCCAGAGATCTTCGCAATCACTGGGATCAACCAGGTCAGCCAAGACTAGTTACACGCTACATTATCTGGGAACAATCTTCACACACCATCTCAATTTCTTAACACGGACCAAAATCTAGATAGGAACATGATTAGGAGACATCCACAAGCACACTATAATCATTAGGAGCAACCCCACGAACCTTAACCACTTTATCCATAGGAATCTTCTCACTGGAACACATGAACTTCACTATCTTCAACTGTCATAAAAGAAAGATAGCTTGCGGACCACCAAACCACGAACCATTGCAACTATAGGCGCTTATCATCATCTCAGACTTCCCTCTAGAACTGCAGAACCAAATACTTTATTACAGAGGAATGCGGAGCAGAACACTTTCTTCCTATCCCAACTGAACTTATAGAAAAAGCAAGTTTCACCCTGGTGAACACAACTCACTCAGATCTTCATGCGGAGACTTCAAACCCAGAATGCAACATCCTTAGTCATACCTCTAACTTACTTCCAATCCACAGACCACAATCTTCAAGCAGCAATAAATGCGGAACTGTTTATTGGACTGTTCTTCAACATACAACTCACTGTCTATACTGCACTTCTCTGTAACTCACTTGTTTCTTCCGAAGAGGCTAATTTTCTCAATATCCTCAACATACAAAGCTTCTAAACTAGTAATAGAATAAGATACAGTTGACACCAATGACAACACCAATTAGGCACATACTTGCAACAATCTCCCCCTTTGTCATTGATGGCAACATATGATGTGAAAAATTGCAACAACCATCAAGATACGATTCTCCCCCTTTCTCTTTACACATCTACACTCTGTCTATCCAAGTTTTTCACATGACTTCTCTCCCCCTTTGACATCAATGGCAAAGGGAACATGCTTGCACTCTTCTTCTTTGATCTAGTCTCTCTTCTGAACTTTCTTCAATTGACTGCTCCCCCTTACTTGATGCTTTCCCTGACTGCAACTTTGGTTCTTCATGTGAAGTTCTCTCCTTCTTGGTTTGTCAATTCTCACCTTAGGATCTTGCTGCTACTGCACTGTTTCCTCTGTCAGCAACACTGCAGTACTTGCTTCTCTTTATCAGAAACTCATATCAGCACCATCTACCTGCTTCCCCTAATAGGTAACTTCATAATTATCTTGACTTCATTAACCATCTCTAATTACTACCTGCACTGCTACACCTTCTTCCTTTCATATCTCTAACTACTCCCCCTTAGGAGTACATATCAGACCGTATCTAGCTCACATTAGAACCTTCACATGCTATCACTTCTGGAGTAACATATCTTATCTTAAAGCTTCAGACTTGACTCTGTCTGCAAGTTTTCTTCTGCAGGCTTCCCTTATCATCAATCTAGTTGAAACATTGTCTTCTTCAACCTGGCATTCAAGCAGGCAGTCATCACATTTGATTTGAAGTCCTGATGTGCTACAAAGGCTAGAAACAACTTAATAGCATCCATTTATGCCATCGGAGCAGCATTTTCCACTTGCGAGTACCTTTTACACACAACCTTGCCTTATTCCTCACCACTTCTCTATTCTTATTCAATTTAATCTCTGATCTTGAGACAAGTTCCCAAGTTTGATTCTTCATATTCTGCATTAGTTCCTTTTTCCATTGCCTTGCATGCCTCATCCATAGATTCAACAGAGATTTACCTATTTTTATTTACCAATGCACCTTAGCTCTTTTTACCAAAGAACTGGTCTTCAATGTGTTACTTCTGCACAATCTCTAGGGATCTCAGGAATTCTTTCTGGAACTTCTTCTTCAACTTCACTGTCTTCTTGTTCAACAGGTCCATTTGATTCATAGCTACTCAAATTTGATATTCTTTCTCTGACTTCATCAACCTTCACATTAGCACTCTCAATGATCTTTCCCAGACTCTTATTGTGGCATTTTTTACTTGAACTCTGTTTTGAATATAGATAGCAGTATGTATATCTTTTCTCCAGTAGACATCTGGTAGGTCAGCTTTCTTCATCATTGATCTAGCAGCCTCTTGGACTGTCCTATACTTCCTTTTAACAACTTCATTCTACTGAGGAGTCCTAGAAGACAATTGTCTCTTTATCCCTTGTTCTTTATAGAAAATATTGAATTCATTTGATGTGAACTCACCTCCACTATCGGACCTTAAGCATTAGATCCTTAGTTGTATCTTATTCCCAATCATTGCCTTGAAATCTCATCTAGTTCATAATCATTCAACTCTGAGTTCATTAGCAGATTTTCAATCCATTTCCAAAGTAAACTGCTCTGTATTGAAAACAATCCTGAACTTCTGTTACTCATTATTCTCAAGCCAATTATCAAGATCAGACAAACTTATGGATGTAGATGTAATCACTGATCAATAACCATATGCCAGAACTGCAGAACATTATCTTCAACAGTGGACCCAAGAGGACTAGAATACTAGTGCCCTATCGCTTGATTTTATTGGTTAGATACTAAGCCAAAATTCATGACCTGTCAGCTTGTCCCTTAAGTACATACTTGACCAATTCATCTGTCACGTCATAACTCCTAATGCAGACCATATGAGACTCTAGTATTCATATCCAACAATCATCATTGACCTCTTAACATACCTTCAAAACTGCACATCAAAATACTCAATAGCAGAAGAATGCAGACAAAAATACTCAGATGCTTTACACTGTTTCAGGCTTAACCCTATTCATCCAGTCTTAGACAATTCACCATGTGACTTTCAGAGTAAGTTAGAACTTGAACACTAGAAAATATCTTCAACTGCAGAGGCATACTGATCCAATCTCTGTTACTTACTTTATATACTGCTCATACTTTAGTCATTCTGGGCTTCCAGGCCAAAATCCTTTTATGCCTTGATCTACAGAGTTCCTTTCAAGAAATATGCTTTATAAATCTTCACATCATATCTTTGTGCCGAATCTCAGTACTGTCTATCTGGCTAGGGGATTTAGAATTTTCAATACAGCTCCCCCTAAGCCAGAGTTCCCAGTTTACTTCCCAGAGGAAGTATTTGCTCTAGAATCTGGTGCAGACTCATCTCTGACTTCATTTACTTCTTTCTTGACCCAGGCCTTGTTCATCTCCTTCTTGACTTATGCCAGATCAACCTTTTCCACTGATTTCTTCAATTCTTCTTGATTATCCTTCTTCATGTTCTTACTTCTGCAAAGTCTTGCAATATGTCCAGGCTTGTTGCAATTAAAGCACATAGTATTTTTCTGACCATTGTTCCTTTCATTCATCCTTGACCTGCATAGGTTAGCTTTATGCCCAAATTTATTGCATATATAACAGTAGCCACTGAAGGATTCAATTGTCCTATTCTTGCCATAGTCTTTTCTCACTTGACTTCTACACTCATTTGCCCTGTGTCCCATTTTATAGCATGCATTGCACCTAATAGGATTTTGACTCTCATTACTTCTGGATACAACAGCTTTATGACCAATTTTATTGCAAGTAACACTTTTTCCTTTGAAGGATTGTTCATTTCTCACAATGTTGAAATTTTTCTTGATCTTATTTCTACATTCACTTGCTTTATGACAATTGAAACACTAACTAGAGAATGATGGAACCTTTTGATTTATTCTGCTCCTACATTGAGTAGCCTTATGACTGAACCTATTACATGAATTACAATAACCATGAAAAGATGGGTATCTTTGAGCATTTGGTTGTCTGGCCAAAGGTCTTCTAGGTCTTCTTCTTTGATTTATGAACTAGTATCCTTTGTTTTGCCTTGACTTAGTGCTTATTTGACCAGAGTTTGAACTTTCTCCTTTCTCAAATCCCAAACCTTTCTTGTCATCAGCTCTCTTCTGGCTAGTAATCATTTCATCAAGCTTTGCAGTGCTTATCTTGAATTTTTCTTCAAAGCTTTTAGCCTTTTCCAAGTCTGTTTTTAGATTTGCAATTTCTTCTTCAAGTTTTGCACAATCTTCTGATCTGTTCTTCACAATCAAATTCAGATCATCTTCTGCTCTTGTTCTTTCTATAAATTCTACTTCCAAATCATTCAGGGCTTCATTTGCTGATAACAATTGATCACTAACCTCTTTGTATTGTCTTTGAATTTCTTGAATTGCTCTTTTAGCTTCAAGATGCATTCATCAACTTGCTGCAAGTTTTCTTTCAGATCCCTGACTTCTGCTTCAGAATTTTCAAGATCCATAAGAGCTGCTTCTAGTTGGTTGTAACTTCCATAATTTCCATATCTTCTTGCTACCATGGTCATACTATCCCAGATCTTCCTCAAGTTGTTAAACATTTTCCAAGGAACCTTGCTCTGATACCAATTGTTGATTGTTAGGAACACTGAGAGGGGCGGTGAATTAGTGTTCTATAAACATTTTCTTGCACTTTTACTTTTAACCATTTCAAAGGATTAATTAAATAGAAACATAGTATACAAATGGACAACATCCACAAAAGCATGACACATAACATCAAGATTTTACGTGGAAAACCCAAAAAGGGAAAAACCACGGAGAGGATTAGCTCTCAAATATATATTGCAATCTTGAAATAATGATGTTCAGGCTTGGTCACTCCACGGGCCTAAACATATTGGCTTACTACCATGAAGAACAACTAGGTCTAGCAGGCTCACTGCCTCAACCCTAAACCTATCAAGATTACAATAAACTGCTCACTGCCTCATTTTCATCAGCAGATTTTCAATCCATTTCCAAAGTAAACTGCTCTGTACTGAAAACAATCCTGAACTTCTGTTACTCATTATTCTCAAGCCAATTATCAAGATCAGACAAACTTATGGATGTAGATGTAATCACTAATCAATAACCATACGCTAGAACTGCAGAACATTATCTTCAACGGCGGACCCAAGCGGACTAGAATACCAGAGCCCTATCGCTTGATTTTATTGGTTAGATACTAAGCCAAAATTCATGACCTGTCAGCTTGTCCCTTAAGTACATACTTGACCAATTCATCTGTCACGTCATAACTCCTAATGCAGACCATATGAGACTCTAGTATTCATATCCAACAATCATCATTGACCTCTTAACATACCTTCAGAACCGCACATCAAAATACTCAATAGCAGAAGAATGCGGACAAAAATACTCAGATGTTTTACATTGTTTCAGGCTTAACCCTATTCATCCGGTCTTAGACAATTCACCATGTGACTTTCAAAGGAAGTTAGAACTTGAACACTAGAAAATATGTTCACCAAATATTTATACCTGAACCACATATAATGATCTTCAACTGCAGAGGCATACTGATCCAATCTCTGTTACTTACTTTATATACTGCTCATACTTTAGTCATTTTGGGCTTCCGGGCCAAAATCCTTTTATGCCTTGATCTACAGAGTTCCTTTCAGGAAATATGCTTTATAAATCTTCACATCATATCTTTGTGCCGAATCTCAGTACTGTCTATCTGGCTAGGGGATTTAGAATTTTCAATACAGCTCCCCCTAAGCTAGAGTTCCCAGTTTACTTCCCGGAGGAAGTATTTGCTCTAGAATCTGGTGCAGACTCATCTCTGACTTCATTTACTTCTTTCTTGACCTAGGCCTTGTTCATCTCCTTCTTTACTTATGCCAAATCAACCTTTTCCACTGATTTCTTCAATTCTTCTTGATTATCCTTCTTCATGTTCTTACTTCTGCAAAGTCTTGCAATATGTCCAGGCTTGTTGCAATTAAAGCACATAGTATTTTTCTGACCATTGTTCCTTTCATTCATCCTTGACCTGCATAGGTTAGCTTTATGCCCAAATTTATTGCATATATAACAGTAGCCACTGAAGGATTCAATTGTCCTATTCTTGCCATAGTCATTTCTCACTTGACTTCTACACTCATTTGCCTTGTGTCCCATTTTATAGCATGCATTGCACCTAATAGGATTTTGACTCTCTTTACTTCTGGATACAACAGCTTTATGACCAATTTTATTGCAAGTAACACTTTTTCCTTTGAAGCATTGTTCATTTCTCACATTGTTGAAATTTTTCTTCATCTTATTTCTACATTCACTTGCTTTATGACAATTGAAACACTAACTAGAGAATGATGGAACCTTTTGATTTATTCTGCTCCTACATTGAGTAGCCTTATGACTGAACCTATTACATGAATTACAATAACCATGAAAAGATGGGTATCTTTGAGCATTTGGTTGTCTGGCCGGAGGTCTTCTAGGTCTTCTTATTTGATTTATGAACTAGTATCCTTTGTTTTGCCTTGACTCAGTGCTTATTTGACCAGAGTTTGAACTTTCTCCTTTCTCAAATCCCAAACCTTTCTTGTCATCAGCTCTCTTCTGGCTAGTAATCATTTCATCAAGCTTTGCAGTGCTTATCTTGAATTTTTCTTCAAAGCTTTTAGCCTTTTCCAAGTCTATTTTTAGATTTGCAATTTCTTCTTCAAGTTTTGCACAATCTTCTGATCTGTTCTTCACAATCAAATTCAGATCATCTTCTGCTCTTGTTCTTTCTATAAATTCTACTTCCAAATCATTCAGGGCTTCATTTGCTGATAACAATTGATCACTAACTTCTTTGTATTTGTCTTTGAATTTCTTGAATTGCTCTTTTAGCTTCAAGATGCATTCATCAACTTGCTGCAAGTTTTCTTTCAGATCCTTGACTTTTGCTTTAGAATTTTCAAGATTCATAAGAGCTACTTCTAGTTGGTTGTAGCTTCCATAATTTCCATATCTTCTTGCTGCCATGGTCATACTATCCCAGATCTTCCTCAAGTTGTTAAACATTTTCCAAGGAACCTTGCTCTGATACCAATTGTTGATTGTTAGGAACACTAAGAGGGGGGGTGAATTAGTGTTCTATAAACATTTTCTTGCACTTTTACTTTTAACCATTTCAAAGGATTAATCAAATAGAAACATAGTATACAAATGGACAACATCCACAAAAGCATGACACATAACATCAAGATTTTACTTGGAAAACCCAAAAAGGGAAAAACCACAGAGAGGATTAGCTCTCAAATATATATTGCAATCTTGAAATAATGATGTTCAGGCTTGGTCACTCCACGGGCCTAAACATATTGGCTTACTGCCATGAAGAACAACTAGGTCTAGCAGGCTCACTGCCTCATTTTCATTAGCAGATTTTCAATCCATTTCCAAAGTAAACTGCTCTGTACTGAAAACAATCCTGAACTTCTGTTACTCATTATTCTCAAGCCAATTATCAAGATCAAACAAACTTATGGATGTAGATGTAATCACTGATCAATAACCATATGCCAGAACTGCAGAACATTATCTTCAACGGTGGACCCAAGCGAACTAGAATACCAGAGCCCTATCGCTTGATTTTATTGGTTAGATACTAAGCCAAAATTCATGACCTGTCAGCTTGTCCCTTAAGTACATACTTGACCAATTCATCTGTCACGTCATAACTCCTAATGCAGACCATATGAGACTCTAGTATTCATATCCAACAATCATCATTGACCTCTTAACATACCTTCAGAACCACACATCAAAATACTCAATAGCAGAAGAATGCAGACAAAAATACTTAGATGCTTTACACTGTTTCAGGCTTAACCCTATTCATCCGGTCTTAGACAATTCACCATGTGACTTTCAGAGGAAGTTAGAACTTGAACACTAGAAAATATGTTCACCAAATATTTATACCTGAACCACATATAATGATCTTCAACTGTAGAGGCATACTGATCCAATCTCTGTTACTTTATATACTGCTCATACTTTAGTCATTTTCAGCTTCTGGGCCAAAATCCTTTTATGCCTTGATCTACAGAGTTCCTTTCAAGAAATATGCTTTATAAATCTTCACATCATATCTTTGTGCTGAATCTCAGTACTGTCTATCTGGCTAGGGGATTTAGAATTTTCAATACAACTCCCCCTAAGCCAAAGTTCCCAGTTTACTTCCCGGAGGAAGTATTTGCTCCAGAATCTGGTGCAGACTCATCTCTAACTTCATTTACTTCTTTCTTGACACAGGCCTTGTTCATCTCCTTCTTGACTTATGCCGGATCAACCTTTTCCACTGATTTCTTCAATTCTTCTTGATTATCCTTCTTCATGTTCTTACTTCTACAAAGTCTTGCAATATGTCCAGGCTTGTTGCAATTAAAGCACATAGTATTTTTCTGACCATTGTTCCTTTCATTCATCCTTGACCTGCATAGGTTAGCTTTATGCCCAAATTTATTGCATATATAACAGTAGCCACTGAAGGATTCAATTGTCCTATTCTTGCCATAGTCATTTCTCACTTGACTTCTACACTCATTTGCGTTGTGTCCCATTTTATAGCATGCATTGTACCTAATAGGATTTTGACTCTCTTTACTTCTGGATACAACAGCTTTATGACCAATTTTATTGCAAGTAACACTTTTTCCTTTGAAGGATTGTTCATTTCTCACATTATTGAAATTTTTCTTGATCTTATTTCTACATTCACTTGCTTTATGACAATTGAAACACTAACTAGAGAATGATGGAACCTTTTGATTTATTCTGCTCCTACATTGAGTAGCCTTATGACTGAACCTATTACATGAATTACAATAACCATGAAAAGATGGGTATCTTTAAGCATTTGGTTGTCTGGCGGGAGGTCTTCTAGGTCTTCTTCTTTGATTTATGAACTAGTATCCTTTGTTTTTCCTTGACTCAGTGCTTATTTGACCAGAGTTTGAACTTTCTCCTTTCTCAAATCCCAAACCTTTCTTGTCATCAGCTCTCTTCTGGCTAGTAATCATTTCATCAAGCTTTGCAGTGCTTATCTTGAATTTTTCTTCAAAGCTTTTAGCCTTTTCCAAGTCTGTTTTTAGATTTGCAATTTCTTCTTCAAGTTTTGCACAATCTTCTGATCTGTTCTTCACAATCAAATTCAGATCATCTTCTGCTCTTGTTCTTTCTATAAATTCTACTTCCAAATCATTCAGGGCTTCATTTGCGATAACAATTGATCACTAACTTCTTTGTATTTGTCTTTGAATTTCTTGAATTACTCTTTTAGCTTCAAGATGCATTCATCAACTTGCTGCAAGTTTTCTTTCAGATCCGTGACTTCTGCTTCAAAATTTTCAAGATCCATACTGCTTCTAGTTGGTTGTAGCTTCCATAATTTCCATATCTACTTGCTGCCATGGTCATACTATCCCAGATCTTCCTCAAGTTGTTAAACATTTTCCAAGGAACCTTGCTCTGATACCAATTGTTGATTGTTAGGAACACTGAGAGGGGGGGTGAATCAGTGTTCTATAAACATTTTCTTGCACTTTTACTTTTAACCATTTCAAAGGATTAATCAAATAGAAACAGAATATACAAATGGACAACATCCACAAAAGCATGACACATAACATCAAGATTTTACGTGGAAAACCCAAAAAAGGGAAAACCACGGAGAGGATTAGCTCTCAAATATATATTGCAATCTTGAAATAATGATGTTCAGGCTTGGTCACTCCACAGGCCTAAACATACTGGCTTACTGCCATGAAGAACAACTAGGTCTAGCAAGCTCACTGCCTCAACCCTAAACCTATCAAGATTACAATAAGGGTTGTTAAACCCTACTAGTGACTTACTGCCATAATCAACACCTTTCTATATTTGCAACTGAAGTATAATAATTCCCTTGCTCTGCTCTTCCTCTTCTCTGCTCTTCCTCTTCTTTCCTCTGCCTCTTCTCTCCTCTGCCTTTTGGACCTTTCTTAATATCTTCTCATTTCCACTCAAGGACACCTTTTCCATGACTCAACTACAAGCATTTATACACTACATCAACCTTGGAATGATCATCAAGGTCGGCATCACAATCATCAACCATTGGAACAATCTCCAAGGTCGGTATTACAAACATTTACAAAATAGGTCCTGACCTATTACAATAATGTGCAAAGGAAATGAAATGCGGATCATGTCATACCTTAGCTGGGACTCAAACATGATCTTCCATGCCACAACACGCTTCAACAATCTTCCAGAGATCTTCGCAATCACTGGGATCAACCAAGTCGGCCAAGACTGGTTACACGCTACATTATCTGGGAACAATCTTCACACACCATCTCAATTTCTTAACGCGGACCAAAATCCAGATAGGAACATGATTAGGAGACATCCACAAGCACACTACAATCATCAGGAGCAACCACACGAACCTTAACCACTTTATCCATAGGAATCTTCTCATCAGAACACATGAACTTCACTGTCTTCAATTGTCATAAAAGAAAGATAGCTTACAGACCACCAAACCATGAACCATTGCAACTGTAGGCACTTATCATCATCCTAGACTTCCTTCTAGAACTACAAAACCAAATACTTTATTGCGGATGAATGCGGAGCAGAACACTTTCTTCCTATCCCAACTGAACTTACAGAAAAAGTAGGTTTCACCCTAGTGAACACAACTCAGTCAGATCTTCATGCGGAGGCTTCAAACCTGGAATGCAGCATCCTTAGTCATACCTCTAACTTACTTCCAATCTGTAGACCACAATCTTCAAGCAACAATAAATGTAGAATAGTTTATCGGACTGTTCTTCAGCATACAACTCACTGTCTATACTGCACTTCTCTGTAACTCACTTGTTTCTTCTGGAGAGGCTAATTTTCTCAATATCCTCAACATACAAAGCTTCTAAACAAGTAATAGAATAAGATACAGTTGACACCAATGACAACAAAGATATGTTGACGTCAATGACATCACCGATTAGGCACATACTTGCAACAGTTTCTACATAGTTTCCTTTGCTTCTTTTGAGGACAAGGAGTTGGTGCTTGATGACAGGTTGTGGATGTGGGAAGAGCACTTTCTTTTGCTCAAACCTTGGTCTCCGTTTAATCTTATCTCAGAACCTCTCAATATCAGACCAATTTGAGTCAGGCTACCCAATCTTCCTCTCTAGTTTTGGGAGAAGTCTTGTTATGAGTCCATTGGCAATGCTATTGGTTGTTACCTGAAGGTGGACAGAACTACGAATCTCATGGGACTCACTACATATGCTTGTATTCTAGTGGATATCGATATCTCCAAGGCTCTTCATGGAGATATAGTACTGATGGTGAATGATAGGCCATGGTCTCAGCCTCTTGATTATGAGGGTCTACTCTTTAGTGCAGATGGTGGTTTATTGTTTGACACCTAGCTTCGGATTGTCCCCACTCTCAGCACAAGGTTGGTGCGACATGGTGGCAAAATGCTTGTGTTGAACACTTGACGGTTAAGGACATTGAATCTTAGGATGAGGGTTCTTCTTAGGATGACAAGTCCCCTCATGTTGATGGTTCTTCTCCTTCAACACCCCCTGCAATGAATCACATGCCTTAGGTGGGGTCCTTTGTGGCTGGTATGAACTCCTTGGCCTTTACAAGGACTTCTTCATCTATTTCAGCTCAAATTGATCCTTTGTTGATTCCTATCCCCCTCGAGGTGCACTCTAATGGAATTTGTGTTCCTATATTATCTTCAGACATAAGGTGGTCTTTGGCTTCCTCGAGCCTATTGGAAGACATCTTTGGTGGAGATGACAATAGAGGATATCCTCTCTCCTAGATCTGAGGACCTTGTTAGTGATGTTACTTGGACAATTGTCGAAATAAGGCTACTCAAGGGAACTTTTATGTATTTGGCACGTACATAGGGCATGACTAAAAAATGTGTATAGGTAAGTGGATTGATAATTAAAATATGTGGAAGATATTATGCTTTATATTTTAGGTATGCTAGTAATAAGGATGTCGGAACAAATATGTTTGATAGATTGGATGAGATTATGTATGCAATGAGTGACAATGAAGACATCACTACGCACCTAATCAACAAATTCATAGAGGAATTCAAACAAGAGAAGAACTTCATTAATTACTTTAAAACAACTTGGTGTCATGATGAGGGTCGTATTGGTAAGATTGTCAAATTATTTGTTGTGGTTTGTATGCATTTACATCATTTAAGTTGATTTTTGTGTATGCTAAGACATCATGTCATTTTTTTACAACGATGTGAGCAATTTTTTTAAAAAATCTCATGCAATTCAAGAAACTAATGCTTCCATAGAGTCATATCATTTCCACATTGAGTCATTATTTAAGTGATTATGCTAAGAAATGTACAAGGAGAATGGATTGGCTTATCCATACACTTCTTCATAGGGTAGAGCCATTCTACAAAAATAAAAGACATTTGCAGTTATTTAGATTTCTAACCAACTTCAAAAAGGAAAGCTATTACATTACTGTATTAGAGAGGTAAAAAACATTACTAGATGTAGATTGTTATTCATATGATCTCTTCCCTAACACATATAAGATAAGAAATCAAACTGATGCAATGAAATGGTATCTCGTTAAAAGTTTGGACCCAACTTCCATGTATGTGATTGTTAGTGGGCAAAGAGGGGGAACACATGCAAGCATGTGTTGAAGATTTTAGATATCACGAAGAGAAACAAAACAAATGAGCAAGATCAAGTTGCTAGTAAGTGTCACATAGTATTTAAGTTTTACATTGATGTTTTTAATGATTTTTTTTTCTCAAAACTAACTAAACTACTTTTATTGAATTATAGATGGTTTTACTCCATTGGTTGATGATGATGTAGAAGGTAGTTTTGGTCATGAGAACACTACTATAGGTAATGTTGATATGTTACTTTTGTAATAAATTTTTGATTGATTTTTATGGTTTTTAAAATTCTATAATTCTTAGTCCAATTATAGATGGCTCTATTCCGTTGGAAGCTCAAGATGCAGTTGGGTTTGTCACTCCAAAAGACCATTTACTATTGGTAAGTATTGATATCACCATTTCACAATGAAATGTTAAGGTTTGTCTATATTTTTTATGACTAAATCATTCTTATTCAAATTATAGATGGCAAGAAATCATTTGATGCTTGCAATGATAACCTAAAAAGTTCTACTGGTTTTTTGAATTCACTACTCCAAAATTTACCAACAACAGTAGATCAAATACTTATTTTTAATGAATGTGTCAAAAGATTTAGAAAATATATCTATGAATCTTTTGCTTCCTCTTTCAAATTCAAATCAATCCCTGGCTCAGAGAACATGCCTATGACATATATATCACCATGGTTTAGTCCCACCAAAATGTGCAAACGTTGTTCTATCCATCCAAGAGGCAATGCCATTGCTTAATACTTGAATGAAAAACTTGAGGAGTATGAAGAATTTTAGTTCCCCTCTATAGGTTGTCAAAAGAAAAAGAAAAAAAAAGTCTTCAATCGTTCAGGCATAACAACACAAGAAGAGATGATTATTATTGCACAACAACAAAGTAAGTACATTTATTTAAAAATATATTATCTACACATATTTAATTGTTACTCTACTTTTATATGTTAAGCATATGTCATTGTGGCCTTGGATGATCAAGAAAATACTCAGTGACAACATCTTCCCTTCTCTATTGATCTAAACCAAACAACAACAAATGCAATGCAAATTATAGATGGTAATTTTTCTCTTTTAAATGTGTTAACTCATATAATCAAAAGCTACTAAATATTCTTATTTCTAATCATTTTTCGTACCTAATCAAACAAACAGTGGATGCAATTTGTGGAACTCAACCATCAATGTTGAATGCTAGCCCCATTCAGATGTTTCAACAAACCATTTTAGGCAATTAAGAATGTTAATATTTTATTAACTTAACTACATATTCTAATGTTATGCTTGAACACTTTATCTAAGTTGATGTATTAAATGCACATGTCATTGCAGGTTCAAATGATCAACATAACACTCAACAATATAGGATACCCCTTTGTATTGATCTTAACCAAACAACAACAACAATGGGTGCTATGCAAAGTGTGGATGGTAAAGGAATTATAAATATTATATCGTTAAGTTACGTTTTTGCATATGATTTATAGCTTTGAAATAACATGTTAAGATTACATAAATTGTATTTTATAATTAAATCATGTATTTTGTAGATATTCTTATTTCTAATCACTTTTTTGTACCTAATGAAACAAATAGTCGATGCAATTTATGGAACTCAACAATCGATGCTCGATGTTATCCCCACTCAAACATTTCAACAAACCATTTTAGGTATTTAAGAATGTTAATATTTTATTAACTTAACTACATATTCTAATCTTATGCTTGAACACCTTATCTAAGTTGATGTGTTAAATGCACATGTCAATGCATGTTTGGGTGATCAATAAAACACTCAACAACATAGGCTACCCCTTTGTATTGATCTTAATCAAACAACAACAATGGATGGAAGGCAAAGTGTGGATGGTAAATAAATTTCAAACTAAATTTCTATCATTAAGTTACTCTTTTGCATACAATTTATAGCTTTGAAATGACATGTTAAGATTGCATAAATTATTTTATAACAAAATCATGCAATGTTTGCAAGGGCTGATGATATTATAATGGAGGGCCATGGTCAACACTTTAATCGAAGTTAGATTAATCCTCTCATATGCGCTTAGACACTATGGTAGATAGAGTGTAATGAAAGAAAAATAGTTTATATTCATTGGCCCTAGAGCAATTTAGACTACTATAAATTAATCTAATGTATGAATTTGTCATATTTGTATGCTTTTCAATTTGGGTTTAAATAAATTCTCCTAGCATATTATGTAACTTTTATATATGTATAAAACCCATTTCTTATAAGCAACCTCTAAATATCTTGTTTCTCATCACGTTGTCATTTTCATTGTCATTGTGGTTTTTGTTTCTCATTTTTGGTAACACATATTTGACTATATACTATCAAGCTTAATATAGAGTTAATTGTCTGACATTTTCATTTATTACTTTAGAATGCACTATTAGCTTAGAATACAATTGATCTTAGAATCAAAGGGAAACATGTCCACTCAGCTTGAACTAGGATCTTTATTATGGTCTATGCTAAAGGGTTATATTATTGGATCTTAAATCAAAACAATCAAAATAATCTTAGGGAATTCATTTTAAAACTAGATATCTCAAGGAACAATGATCTAAAGGGATTCTCATATTAATATTATGTGGGTTAGAGCTTAAGTCTAATTCTACATATAGCTTAAATATTTTTTTAATGATACAACCTATAACATGTAATCAACACTATAACATGTAAAGAATCACTCTTACCTTTATCATTCATATTATGATACTAAACTTTTGATACATCAATGTGGATATATGGTGGCCCTCCATTTGTATTATTTAATAATAGTACATGAGAACCCATCTAAGGACCCTTCCCCATGGGAGGAATCATCTAAGGACCCTCCCCCATAGTGATACGTGTTCATGATATTACTACTTAGAACTCTTTGCTTACATTGGACCTCTTATAATTTTATGATATTAGATATTTCATGGCTTGTTGATTTAGTATGGTTGGATGTTGCTATCATAATATAGATTTTTATGTTTGTATGGTTATATGGTTTTTATGTATGTGTTGGCATGAACAAAGCCAACTTTACAACTTTGATGGATCTAGTTGAAAACTTGAAAGGGTAGATTGATATATCCATTTTAGCTCTATAAATATTTTAGTTCAAATCAACTTTGGGGATTTTTTAATTGTATGTAGTCATTTTACTCTCTCATCCTCCTCCACATCATCCTATGTGGTATGTCTTTCATCCACATACATTCTCTTCATTTGTCCATGTATGACTTATGACCATCTAGAGGTACCACACAACTTTAATTGTACCACAACTCTTTGTCTTGGTTCTTGTGGTGACCTCTATTTCATTGTCATGACGGCTATCCGTCATAAACTTAGCCTCTTGATCCCTTGCATGTTTTTAACCTGAAAGGAATAGATTAGGCCACCCTTTCTAGTTTTCAACCAAATAAATCAAAGCCCCAAAGTGATATTTGCTCTTGCCAAAAACATTTAGGTATGTGAAAGATATATCATGACTAATAAATATACACATTTATTGTTAATGATCAATGAACACTAAATGGTTGTATGGAATCCTTATTTTAGTCAATGGCTTAAAGGAATCCCATAATCATATGTAATCAATGAATAAAATGCCGCATTGACATTTGCACTAGATTGAATTTTGTTTTCTTTACCTTTTTTTTTCATTCTTGTAAATAACATGTGACCTCTTCAAATTGGTATCCTACTCCATGATGTCATCTAGATTCTTGTGGTTCTACAAATCTTTCTTTCTATGGTCACATAAAATCAAAACCATGATGCTTCATTTCTATGCATGTGCCACTTGTTATCTTTGAGGGTAACGAACCAATGTGATTTGGTGAGGAATGAATCCCAACCAACCATAGTGAATATCAAGTGGCAACTTACAGTCAATGGTCATTGTAGATAGTAAAGCACATGGTAGTGATGAATCAATGTGTTATGTTAGATTGGTATCAATTGACCAAAAGGGTCGAACATACTTGGAAAAAACTAGAAGAGTGCTACAAAAGGAAGATGGCTTTCATGTGAAGATTCTCAAAAGAGGAGGCCTAACTTTATTTGATAATGGGAAGGACTAAGAAGCTTTGGACTATTAAATATTTCCCTGGAATCGATAACTGGCATAATCCATAAGATTCCAACATGGAAAATACTTAAGATGAAGTTTCTAAAACCACACTGCAACATTCCAAAGTGAGGCCCACTTTAGGGTTAAGCCCAATAGCGTATAGAAGAGGATGATGTGAAGGCAATGACTCTATCAAAAGTCTTTCAAAAAATCAATGGTTGGCGCATCTAAGAGGATGTCAACATGGTTGTAGCTAGTGAGAGCCTCAAAAAGGATTCCTACATAGGTCTTTATTGTTCATAAACATAACCTAATTCTATTGTATTTGGTATCTACATTACCCATTGTATTACATATATTTGAGAGACCCTTTAAACACTAGAAAAGGGTTAGTATTCTGAACTTGCAAACATGGTTAAACTCCTACCTTACATATAATATTACAATAAGATTTTAGTGATATAATGAATCTTTGTTCAATTTTAACAAAAGTAAGATTTTGAATTTTATATTGTTTGATCAAGCTTTGTATATAGCTGAAGCACATAGGTCCATATTAGAGTGGAATATAGCATCATTGAAAATTGATTCATTATACATTAGATGCTCGTTATTCTAGACTCTAAGCTTTGTATATAGCTGAAGCACATAGGTCCATATTAGAGTGGAATATAGCATCATGGAAAATTGATTCATTATACATTAGATGCTCGTTATTATAGACTCTTCCTCAAGGGACCAACCATTCTATGGTAAAGGCAAAATCATTGTTATTATTGTGAATGGGGAGATCATGAGGAACTGAGAGACTTACTTATATCACATGTTTTTCAAAGTGGATGTGACTATGAAGTCATTATACATCTTTATGAGGAGAATTGGGATGATTTTGTGCAGCAATTAGCTGGAATATTTTCATTATACCCTCACATTAGAATCTTGTTTTTGCCTTATACGACATGCTCTCCGCAGTGTGATCTGTGAGTTTGAGATTTGAAACGTCAATCTGCCATTACGAGGTGCACACTCAACAACTGAATCACAGACTTGATTTTAGGACTCCATTACCCCTTTAACAAGCACGTACCTATATGAAGGATTTCAACATTGAACTGTACAAAATCCATTCAAGGAATCTGCACAAAGAAAAAATTGTTTTCAGCACTACATATTCAAATTGAATTGAAAGATCATGTTGCCAAATTTCAATTTGGTAAGAAAATAGCGCCAAAAGCGCGATAGCCTGTGTCAACTAATCTAGGTTTAAATGTAAACCTGGATTATCCAACAAATGTACCTTAATAAAACTAGTTTGAAAGATTCATCCGTCTGGATTAGCGATCACCTCATCGGGAGAGATTTTTACACAAAATATCCAGTCATGAGATTGACCAGGGTAAATCAGGGCAAAAGCCAGATTAAATCTCCCGTGCTTCTAAGTTCTACATATTCAAATTATTTCTATGGTTTGTTTGATTAATCTTCTATGAAAAATCGACTCAAATGTTTCTAAAAATAATTTGGAAAAATCCAAGCATGCAGACAGCAGTTGAGTGCGGTGCATATGGCATATGGTGCATCCTGAAGGCTGGATAGACGTTGCAATTGTTATCAGTCATAGAGCATATGAAGTATGATTAGGGTCACAAGATGGTTGGGCCTTACAAGATTACTTACATTTGGTTAATTTACATATAATTATTAATATTATTCTTCCATTAAGAGAGCTCTATTTGAGGCATTATATGGCAAGAAATGTGGAACACCCTTGAAGTGGGGTGGTCTTGAAAGCTATGTGGTCATTGGATCTAAAATATTATAGGAAACATGATGAACAAATCCATAATATTTGGTAAAGAGGTGAAGATGCTTCAAATGGAAAAAGAAATTATACAAATCTTAAGAGAACATCTCACAAGTTTCAAGGTGCAGACAAAGTGTTTAAAAGTAAGACCCATAAGAGTTCAATAAACTTCTCTACTCTTTGTGGGACCCTTTGTAATACTTAGAAATTAGTCCTGTAACATATTGGCTAGCTCTTCCTTTCCTTATCTATAACATTG
Organism: Cunninghamia lanceolata; assembly: GCA_027924645.1. NCBI lineage: Eukaryota > Viridiplantae > Streptophyta > Pinopsida > Cupressales > Cupressaceae > Cunninghamia > Cunninghamia lanceolata. The sequence continues at coordinate 13,144,486 of BSBN01000352.1, read as the reverse complement.
CATTAATAAGAAAACATGTACCTCTCCAGAACCTATAGGTAGAAAGAATATTAGATAGTTGTAAACTTAAATATACAAAATAGAAACATCTAATAGGTGTTAGGTGTTAGTTCAATGGGATTAAATGAGTGAATGTAATGCCACTTGGGAGGATGAAGATTCTATGAAAAAGTATTTTCTTTATTTGTTTAACTAACTTTATTATGATTATTATGGAATATTGTGGAGGTAGTTTCTAAAGGGAGCAAGGATGGAAACCCCTTTTTGGATTGCATTCCTTTTTGTTTTTGAAAAATTATAAGGTGTGTATAAAATATTGTTGATGATAATTTTGACATACCATGGCAAATATTTAAATGATATTTATTTCTATTTTGGATTATTTATTTATTTTCATTTTTTTGAACAATTATAAGGTGTGTATAATATGTTGTTGATGACAATTTTGATATTATCATGGTAAATATTTAAATGATATTTATTTTTATTTTGGATTATTTAAAATGGATTTTGGTGAAAGAAATTATGCATTTGTTGATGCAAGTATCTGAAATAGCATTTAGATTTAGATGTGGTGGTAGACAAGTGAAGGGGGCATACAATGGAATATGGCACTACCTTGAGATTCAACTTAGTTGATCATGATAGTTGACAATCACTTCATGTGTTGAGTTTGTACTTGTTTATATTGGTATGCAATTGTGCTTGGTGTATGTCATGGTATGTGTTTATCATCTTGACATAAACCTATCCCATGTGAAGTGTGTGTTTATGTTTATCTTGAGGTAGGGCGTTCTTTACTAGTAATTATGGTAAATAAGGTGCTAGTCATGTCTCGGTATTACTTAAGGTGTTGATGATACCTAGAAGGTTGTTAGTCAAAAGTCAAATGTTGAGGGATACTAAACATTTTTTTTCTAGATTTATTTAATGTATTGATATGATAAAAGTTCCCAACCTTAAGACATCTCTAATAAAAGGTATTTTTTTAAGGGATGAGTTTGAAATGGGATGAAACCCATCCACTAGATTCAAGCAACATCCTCACTGGTAGTTAGTACCTATAAAGAACTAATGATTAGTATAGAGATAATTAAATGCAAACATGTGAGAATTAAGGCAAAGGTACTCCTTGACAAAGGTAAGGAACTTTGAGTTTGTGAATGCAACCATGTTTAGGGCTTTGGATGAAGAACATAAAATGTTTTTGATTTAAGGGTAAAACAGGTTTTGAAAGGACTCGGAACCTTTTAAAAAGTCGTTCTATGACCAAGAGTAGCTGAAACACTGCAAAATAATAGCCATGCTACCAAAAAGAACCACAAACCAACAAACCAAACAACAAATGGGTCAAAAAGCTAAACAACCCCTGACCATGTCCTAGAGATCCTCACACTTGAATCAAGTATGGGAATCATACACAGTTTTAGGGAGACCTTTTTTCCTTCTTTGGACAATTGTCCAAGTAACATCACTAACAGGGTCCTCAGATCTAGGAGAGGGATATCCTCCATTGTCATCTCCACCAAAGATGTCTTCCAGTAGGCTTGAGGAAGCCAAAGACCACCTTATGTCTGAAGATAATATAGGAGCAAGAATTGCATCAGAGTGCACCTCGAGGGGGATAGGAATCAACAAAGGATCAATTTGAGCTGAAACAGATGAAGAAGTCCTCGCAGAGGCCAAGGAGTTCATACCAGCCACAAAGGACCCCACCTAAGGCATGTGATTCATTGCAGGGGGTGTTGAAGGAGAAGAACCATCAACATGAGGGGACTTGTCATCCTAAGAAGAACCCTCATCCTAAGATTCAATGTCCTTAACCGTCAAGTATTCAACACGAGCATTTTGCCACCATGTCGCACCAACCTTGTGCTGAGAGTGGGGACAATCCAAAGCTAGGTGTCAAACAATAAACCACCATCTGCATGTAAAGAGTAGACCCTCATAATCAAGAGGATTAGACCATGGCCTATCATGCACCATCAGTACTATATCTCCATGAAGAGCCTTGGAGATATCAATATCCACTAGAATACAAGCATATGTAGTGAGTACCATGAGATTCGTAGTTCTGTCCACCTTTAGGTAACAACCAATAGCATTGCCAATGGACTCATAACAGGACTCCTCCCAAAACTAGAGAGGAAGATTGGGTAGCCTGACTAAAATTGGTCTGATATTCAGAGGTTCTGAGATAAGATTAAAAGGAGACCAAGGCTTGAGAAAAAGAAAGTGCTCTTCCCACATCCACAACCTGTCATCAAGCACCAAGTCCTTGTCCTCAAAAGAAGCAAAGGCAACTATGAAGAAACTGTTGCAAGTATGTGCCTAATCGGTGTTGTCATTAATGTCAACATATCTTTGTTGTCATTGGTGTCAACTGTATCTTATTCTATTACTTGTTTAGAAGCTTTGTATGTTGAGGATATTGAGAAAATTAGCCTCTCCAGAAGAAAAAAGTGAGTTACAGAGAAGTGCAGTATAGATAGTGAGTTGTATGCTGAAGAACAGTCCGGTAAACTATTCTACATTTATTGTTGCTTAAAGATCGTGGTCTGCAGATTGGAATTAAGTTAGAGGTATGACTAAGGATGTTGCATTCCAGGTTTGAAGCCTCCACATGAAGATCTGACTGAGTTGTGTTCACTAGGGTGAAACCTACTTTTTCTGTAAGTTCAGTTGGGACAGGAAGAAAGTGTTCTGCTCCACATTCCTCCGCAATAAAGTATTTGGTTCTGGGGTTCTAGAGGGAAGTCTGGGATGATGATAAGTGCCTATAGTTGCAATGGTTTGTGGTTTGGTGGTCCGCAAGCTATCTTTCTTTTATGACAGTTGAAGACAGTGAAGTTCATGTGGTCCGATGAGAAGATTCCTATGGATAAAGTGGTTAAGGTTCGTGTGGTTGCTCCTGATGATTATAGTGTGCTTGTGGATGTCTCCTAATCATGTTCCTATCTAGATTTTAGTCCGCGTTAAGAAATTGAGATGGTGTGTGAAGATTGTTCCTAGATAATGTAGCATGTAACTAGTCTTAGCCAACCTGGTTGATCCCAGTGATTGCGAAGATCTCTGGAAGATTGTGGAAGCATGTTGTGGCATGGAAGATCATGTTTGAGTCCCAGCTAAGGCATGGTGTGATCCGCATTTCATTTCCTTTGTGCATTGTTGTAATAGGTCAGGACCTATTTTGTAAATGTTTGTAATACCAATCTTGGAGATTGTTCCAATGGTTGATGATTGTGATGCCGACCTTGATGATCATTCCAAGGTTGATGTAGTGTATAAATACTTGTAGTTGAGTCATGGAAAAGGTGTCCTTGAGCGGAAATGAGAAGATATTAAGAAAGGTCCAAAAGGCAGAGGAGAGAAGAGGCAGAGGAAAGAAGAGGAAGAGCAGAGAAGAGGAAGAGCAGAGTAGGGGAATTATTATACTTCAGTTACAAATATAGAAAGGTGTTGATTGTGGCAGTAAGTCACCAGTAGGGTTTAACAGCCCTTAAGGTTTAACATCCCTTATTGTAATCTTGCTAGGTTTAGGGTTGAGGCAGTGAGCCTGCTAGACCTAGTTGTTCTTCATGACAGTAAGCTAGTATGTTTAGGCCCGTGGAGTGACCAAGCTTGAACATCATTATTTCAAGATTGTAATATATATTTGAGAGCTAATCCTCTCCGTGGTTTTTTCCTTTTTGGGTTTTCCACGTAAAATCTTGGTGTTATGTGTCATGCTTTTGTGGATGCTGTTCATTTGTATATTATGTTTCTATTTGATTAATCCTTTGAAATGGTTAAAAGTAAAAGTGCAAGAAAATGTGTATAGAACATTGATTCACCCCCCCTCTCAGTGTTCCTAACAATCAACAATTGGTATCAGAGCAAGGTTCCTTGGAAAATGTTTAACAACTTGAGGAAGATCTAGGATAGTATGACCATGGCAGCAAGAAGATATGGAAATTATGGAAGCTACAACCAACTAGAAGCAACTCTTATGGATCTTGAAAATTCTGAAGCAGAAGTCGGGGATCTGAAAGAAAACTTGCAGCAAGTTGATGAATGCATCTTGAAGCTAAAAGAGCAATTCAAGAAATTCAAAGACAAATACAAAGAAGTCAGTGATCAATTGTTATCAACAAATGAAGCCCTAAATGATTTGGAAGTAGAATTTATAGAAAGAACAAGAGCAGAAGATTATCTGAATTTGATTGTGAAGAACAAATCATAAGATTGTGCAAAACTTGAAGAAGAAATTGCAAATCTAAAAAATAGACTTGGAAAAGGCTAAAAGCTTTGAAGAAAAATTCAAGATAAGCACTGCAAAGCTTGATGAAATGATTACTAGCCAGAAGAGAGTTGATGACAAGAAAGGTTTGGGATTTGAGAAAGGAGAAAGTTCAAACTCTGGTCAAATAAGCACTGAATCAAGGCAAAACAAAGGATACTAGTTCAGAAATCAAAAAAGAAGACCTTCGGCCAGACAACCAAATGCTCAAAGATACCCATCTTTTCATGGTTATTGTAATTCATGTAATAAGTTCAGTCATAAGGCTACTCAATGTAGGAGCAGAATAAATCACTAACAAATTTTAATGGACAATTAAAGGACAATCTACAAGTTACATTATAAAATTTGATTAGCAACATTCCAACAAAATGCAATGTTAAAGTTAAACATATGTTCTTATAAACTAAATATTAGGCAATTATAATGAGTTCACTTTACTTTAAGTAAAGAAACCAAGGCTAGTAAAAACATGATGGCTTCAATCTTGGCACTAACATCATTTGTCATGAATGCATTGACATGCCAATCTTATTTACACTTCTTCCTTGTCTATAAACTTTTGTGACCCATTCATTTATATCCTTGACTTTATTTCTTGAGGATATGACCCATGCAACAGGTACACCAACCTCTTTCTCATAAATAACAACATATACAACTAGTACTATACATGCATAAAATATTAATAAATTAATATTTTGAGATAAAATAAATAAATGATTAAATTGCCATCCATAAATGTAGTTAACATTGTTGTACTTATTGATGAATTGGCGGATGAGGTAATTATAGAAAAGGCAAATCCTTATCTTGATGATTCAACCATTTCTAATATTTCTGATCCTAGTTTAGTTCATTCAACTTGTTTAAACCTAGGGAAAGCAGATCCTGTACCTTATCTAGGAGAAGAAAGTGAAACTTTTGATTTTGCTACAAAGTTGTCTATTTCTCAATCGGTTAGTCAGGACTCACCTCCGAAACAGAGTTCTACTTCTCCTTCTAAGCGAGGACATAAGCCAAAATCCTTTAAAACTTAGGAAGAAATAAAAGCAGGTTTGCAGGCCACTTTGGATACATGTTTGAGATCGGGGAGAGTTAGAAACTCTCCCCGCGAGCAATGAAGCTTCTTTCTTGGAATGTTAGGGGCATCAACGCCCCTAACAAGCGACGCTTGGTTAAGCGTCAGTTAGATTCCTTACGGTCTGATATTGTATTACTCCAAGAGTCAAAATTATCTACAGCTCAAGCTGATTTTATTTTTTCGAGTTGGGTAAAATGGAAATATATACACATCCCTTCCCAAGGGGCTTCAGGAGGTCTGGCTATTTTGTGGGATAGTAAAGTCTGTGCAATCGAGTTAGTTTGTTCTATCCCAAATTTTTTCTTGGTTAAAATCACCTCCTCATGTTTAAATTTTTGGCTTTTTAATATTTATGGCCCAACTGCAACCAAAGAAAAAAAATAATGTTGGGATATTTTATCAGCTCTTTTAGAACAGTTATCTGGTGAGAAAGTTGTTTTAGGAGGGGACTTTAATGCCATTTCCTGTTTAATAGAAAAATCAGGAGGAATTTGTCCTCCTCAGAGGGTAATAGAGGATTTTAAAGATTTTATTTCTGATAATGCTTTAATTGATAGTCCATTACTGAATGGGAGTTTTACTTGGTCTAATAGGAGAAAAGGGTTTTTAAATATTTCAGAATGTTTGGATAGATTTCTTTTCTCTTCAGAGTGGTGTATTCAGTCTAACATTCTTGGTACTTCTGATCTTCCTTTCACTGCTTCCGATCACTTTCCTATTTCTGTTCAGATCCATGCTTCCTTTCGAAGGCAGACTCATAGGGCTTCATTTAGATTTCAATCCATGTGGTTTCGAGATAAAAATTTCTTATCCTTACTAAACTTTTGGTGGTCAAATGCTCCTTATGTTAAAGGCTCACGTATGTTTTGGGTCAATGAAAGGTTGAAATATATGAAACGTAAAATCTTGGAATGGAATAAATCTTCTTTTGGTAACATTTTCTCTCAAAAAGCAGCTCTGCAATCTCAATTGCTTCAGTTAAATGAAACTATTATTAGCAAAGGCATGGACAATGCCTCTTTTGAATACATGAAATCTCTCCAATCTAATCTAGAGGAAATTTTAGCCTGGGAAGATATTTTCTGGAGACAGAAGTTGAGGGAAACTTGGTTAAAGGAAGGTGATCATAACACAGTTTTTTCATATCTCGACTATGCTTAGAAGGCAAAAGAATTCCATTGTTTCCATTAAAGATTCTATGGGAAATATATTGTTAGAAGAATCCCTCATTCAAAAAGGAGTTAATTTCTTTCAGAAACTTCTATCTAAAGATTCAAATCACATCCCAAATTCAACTGTTGCAGAAGTTTTATCTCACATTCCAAAATTAATTTCTCCAGAAGATAATATGGCGTTGATGAAGCATTTTACCTTAGAAGAAATCAAGGCTGTTGTCTTCTCTCTAGATCCAGACAAATCCCCTGGCCCAGATGGTTTCACTCCTCTCTTTTTTCCAAAATGTTGGGATTTTCTGGGCAAGGATATTTGGATGGCTGTAGAGGAAGCTAGAAGAAATAGAAGTATTCTGAAAGAAATTAATTCTACCTTTATTGCATTAATTCCAAAAGTTGCTTCTCCTTCTTCCTATGCTGATTTCAGACCCATATCACTTTGTAATACTCTTTATAAAATCATTTCTAAAGCTATTACTTCAAGACTTGTCATTCTAATCCCAAAAATTATTTTTGATGAACAAGGTGGCTTTGTCCCAGGCAAGGAAACTTCAGAGGGTGCTTTGGTTGCTCATGAGGTTCTACATTCAATCCATCAACATAAACTCTCATCTATGTTGGTTAAGTTGGATATGCTCAAAGCTTATGACCGAGTGTCTTGGGACTTTTTGTTACAAGTTCTTCTTAAATTTGGTTTTTCCTCAAAATGGTGCAAATGGGTTTATTCTTGTGTGTCTGGTGCTAGTTTTTCAGTTTTGATTAATGGCTCTCAATCTAATTTCTTTCAGTCTTCACAAGGAATCCGACAGGGAGATCCTCTTTCCCCTTTTCTTTTTATCTTAATGGCTGAAGGTTTAAGTAGATTAATTTTGAGTAAGAATTTGATGGGCCTCTGGAAAGGGATAAACATTCCTAGAGTACCTTTTTCTATTACACATGCCTTGTTTGCAGATGACACTCTGTTGTTTGGTCAGCCTGTGATGAAGGAAGCTAAAGTTTTGAAGGAAGTTATAAATAGTTATTGTCTTGTTTCGGGTCAGAAAGTGAATCATAGTAAGTCCAAAATTTTCTTTTTCTTCTCTTCTGTGTTGGTGCAACAAACGATAGCTAAATTCTTGGGTTTTCAAGTTGATACCTTACCCTCGAGGTATTTGGGAATTCCTCTTTTTTCGGGTTCAATTAAAAATTTGTTTTGGGATAAGCTAATTACAAGTATTAAAGCTAAAATTTCTTCTTGGAAAGGCAAATGGCTTACTTTGGCAGGGAAAATTTTGTTGATCAAAACAGTCCTTTCAGCCATTCCAGTCTACTTGCTTTCAGTACTGAAGGTCCCAAAAACCATTTTGTGGTATATTATGACTATTCTAAGAAAATTTTTGTGGAATGGTTCTAATTCCAATGGGAGAAGAATTCCATTAATATCCTGGGATAAAATTTGCCTTCCTAAACAATTAGGGGGAGCTGGAATTCATAATATTGCTACACAAAATAAAGCTCTTGGAGCCAAACTGGTTTGGAATTTATATCATAAATCAGATTCAAAATGGGGCAAATTGATGTATGCAAAATATCTAGATTCTTATTTTCCTGAAAGAATATTTACAATTCTTAATCCTATGGAGGGTTCTCACATGTGGAATTTCTTTATTAGTTGTCGTGAAGTTATTTCACCCTATTTAACATGGGTCATTCATGATGGTCAGTCTGTTCTTTTCTGGGATGACTCGTGGAATAGTTACCCTCCTCTTGTTAATACTGAGGGTCTTCAAGAGATCAAGTCTTTCTTGTGTCAGGTTTGGGGAACAAAAGTTAAAGATTATTTTGAGTTTGATAATAATGTGAGTATAAGTAAAGCTAAATGGAAAAATTTTGATGATTTCTTGATCCCTCCAGAGCAGAAGATTCTGCTTAAAACTATTTTGAAAGATAGACGTATTTTTATTTCAGGAGATAAGGATAAATTGGTCTGGGCCCCTTCAAAATCTGGTCATTACACAGTTAAAGTTGGTTATTTAAGTCTTACTAGTAACTCTAATCCAGATTCTAGTTGGCCTTATAAGCTATGCTGGAGTGAGCCTTGTCTCCCTAAAGCAGGAGCTTTTTCTTGGTTAGCACTGAATTATCATATTTTAACTAGTGATAGATTAACTAAACTTGGGATTACAGACTCTTTTTTCTGCCCTTTCTGTTTTGAAGTGGAGGAGTCAGTGGATCATTTGTTATTAAATTGTAGTTTTTCCTCTCAAGTCTGGCATTGGCTCCTTTCAAAATTAAATTGGTTGGGCCCCCTTCCTTTTTCTTTACTTCAAGTTTTCCAAAGTTGGCCTTTGTTGTGCCCAAAGTCTACTTTCTCTGTCTTATGGGTTGTTTCACCTAGCATTATTATCTAGTCTTTATGGTTAGAAAGAAATAGCAGAGTGTTTAAGAAAAAAAGTAATCCTCTCCATGTTCTTCTGGGTAAAGTTGAAAAATCCATCACAGAAGTGGTTCTAGCTTCCTTTCTTTCTAAGAAGGAGGGTTCTCTAATCTTCACAAACTGGGATGACATGATTTTAAAAAATTGGAAACAGTTAAAGTTGCCTAATTCTATTTGTTTTATGTCTGACGTGAAGATCGATCGTTCTTCTGTTAAATGGACCCCTTCGCCTGATTCATTTGTTAAGCTTAATTTTGATGGTGCAAGTAGAGGTAATCCGGGAATTTCAAGTGTTGGTTGTGTTATAAGGAATCATCAAGGAATAGTTCTCAAAGCTTTGTCAGTTAAGCTAGGTATATTATCAAATAATGAGGCTGAGGCTTTGGCTCTAATAGCTAGGTTGAATTTAGCTTTCAAATATGGATTCACAAACCTTATTGTAGAAGGCGACTCCCTTAATATTGTTAGAGCTTTTTCTAATGATTCATCTCCAAGTTGGAAAATCGGTTACATTTTAAATTTTGGAAGGGATCTTCTGAAATGTTTTCATTCTTATCAAATTATGCATATTTATCGTGAAGGTAACGTTTTAGCAGATTTTTTGGCTAACCTGGCTTTTAGTTCTAACGTTGACATTCTTGAATGGGATTCTGAATCTTTTGCTAGGATTCCTGGAGTTAGCTCTATTTTGGAGAAGGAGTATTCGACTTAGTTTTGGCAATTTTGGCTAATTTTATTAGTTATATATCATCTTTCTATTCTTTCTCTCCCAGTTTTCCATGCGTATTATCTGATGTCATTTATTTATTATGCTTATCCTTTCGGCGGCTGTGTTGTACCTTGATATGCGATCTAAGTGCAGATGGTAGAGTTTGCACGAGGGAGTTGGCATTTCAATTCTTTTATTAAATTCATGTGTGATAATCGATATTTACTCATCTTCTCTTTATTGTTTGATGTTCAAGCTCTGCATTGGTTCCAAATATTTCATTTTTTCTGCATTTGGTATTCTTCAAGTTTCTGTAGGATTATCATGGGCTCTGTTCAGCGAAATTCCAGAATCTCTTGGCCAATTAGGAATTGGGAGCGGCCCCTCCTTGGTCTTTCTAATCTAAACTCTCTGCAGGAAGTCTTTAAAGTTTATGAGGCTTCTGTGGGTAGAGCGATTGTTCAGGTCTGTGATTCAACTTTCCTTTTTTCTCCAGTGGCTATTTATCCTTCTCAAGCTGCATCGCATTTTCTTTCTAATGCGATCGATCTCTTGCAAAATGGTGAAAGGGTAAGGGCTTTGGGTGTTATGTTTATACAGAATGTACATTTTCCTGTTGATTCTTTTAATTCTGCATTAGAAGACTATGAATTGCATGAGGGATCTGCTCTTGTTGGAGGTTTATTTGACTACAGGTTATTATTCTGAACGCCTGCACTTCACTGCCTTTTCAACACTTTCATGCACGGGCTTCAAAACAATTGTATGGTTTCCTTCCAAAATGCTATCCATTGTCATCGGAGAGAGCTGGGGAATCATGTGGCAGCTAAAGCTACAGAAGTTTTTAACACTTTACATTTCTTACTCAACTACGTTCCTCCTCCACCACCTCCTCCTCCTCCCCAGCAAGCAGATGTGGAAGGCCCTGAAGAGGGACGTGTTGTTCAGATCATTGAAATTGCCGATTAATTAGGCATTGTCTCCTTAGTGTTTTGCCCTGACTTTTGGTTGTCTTAGTCAGATGTTATGTCTGTAATACTGTTTGAACTTCTTCCCGAATTAAGCTACAGATGTTAATACTGGTTCGACTATTTTTGAGTTGATTTTTGTTGTATCTGTTCATATTCAGGCTATAACCAGAGGTTTTCTTGTCCGGATTCTTTCCTGCCGGTATGCCTTTCCGAATCTGGAATTTTGTAATCTTTCTTTTACTAATATATTTTAGTGGTTTTTTACCACTTTTTTCAAAAAAAAAAATATTATTGTACTTACACCATTTTTTTTTGAGAATGTGGAATCTAATGCAATAATTGAGTTATGTGAATGTTTCACCATCATTTCTCGCATCCACAATGTTTGGATTGAAAGGAAGCAATGTATGTGAAAACAACTTCCTACACTAATCTAATGAGGAAAGGTATGCAAATTTCAATCTTTACTAATTACAGGTTATTAGATGAACATTAACAGAAAGATAATAACAACATCCAAATGCAAATACAAAACTCACAACACAAGATATACATGGGGAAAACCCTTTCAGGTAAAAAACCCCACTCCAAAACCTGCACAATGTATTATCAAATCAAAAGATGATTACAACACACTTGCAATGCAAGCTCTTTTAGGAGTACACAATGTCGATTCTCATTTGCATCTTGTGACCTTTCACATTCTCCAACCGCTTATTTATCAAGCCTCTTTGGCAGTTATCCAATGTTGGTTTATCCATGTAAGCTAATAACAAAATAACTGTCGATGCCTTTATTAAATATTTTGGGGGGAAACCATGGCTGACAAAGTCACCAAAAATTATCTTGTTGCATGTACACACAGTGTTGACTATGGGATCCTACAACATAGTGCTGAATAAATAAATGCAACATTAGGAACTTGCAAAGGTTGAGACACCTTAATTCCTAACATGGATGCCTATGATAAATGGAACATTATCCATGATGTTTGGTCTTTTGTAGTAAAAGAAGTTTTCATTCTCATCTACATGCCACAAGTTGACACTTGTTGCATCATCTTCATTTTTTTGGATCGAATGGAGCCTACTCTTTTCCATGGATTCAATACATCTTTCCTTAATAGACATGCATCTTTCTTGTTCATCAATTTAGTCAAACCACGGTCTAAGTAATGTTTTTCACATATTGTGTCAATACCCACACCCATTAACAATAATGACTCAATATACAATTTACATTCATTTGACAACCTCAGTGCAAAAGCGCTCCTTGGATCACCAAAAGGGTCATCCCTTCCATGACCAAATTCACTATTAGCATCACATGGCTCTATTCATTATATGTAATAATTTCAACATTTGGTCTACCATACATGACCCTTACTTGAAAGTGGGTTTGACAACCCTTTTTTTAAACTTGCATATACTTTGCATGTTTTCAGGTTTATTTATGTTGTCCTTAGGGCCAAAAGCACACCAATAACTAATTATACATTAACAAAGAAATAAGATGTATTAGTTGATATAATAGGAACTAAATAAAAATGACATGTTTAACATGATTATGTTAAATCTTGGCAAACCTTGAGTACATCTTCACAGTGTGGTTGGTGTAGTTTGCACAGTTGTTCTCTCTATGTAATTTGTGTACAAATGTTGTCTTTGTACTATCCAATAGACCTTCTCCTTTCAAAAAATCAGTGAGCCTTTCAAGAGGAATTGCAGCACATCAATCCATCTCACCATTATCTTCTCGAATAGGTGTCCATTCAAAGTTCTCACTAGAGAAATAATTTGTTTGGTTGGAAATGTCTTACACATCTAGTTTGATGAGTAATTCACATTTATTTTTTCTCCCTATCCTAAATAACATTAATATTGTTACTAGTACTCTAAATAATTACATAACCAATTGAGCTTATAGTAGTATGAAAAATATTTTACAGAAGATCATTTCTATATGTATATATTAGAGGTCTTGTATTTGAATTATTGAAATAACAAATTTGGTTAGTTGTGAATATGTTATTTAATCATGAAAGAAATTTATATTCTTTATTGAAAGAGAGGAGAGAACAATTTATGGTTGCATAGTACATATGTTTCAATATTTTTAAAAAGAAAAAAAAATCCTTTTGAAAAATAGGAAAGTAAATATATATGTTTAGGCAGCATAATAGGGACTACTCAATGAAGACAACACAAAAAAGTACAAGTATTGAAGCGTAATATATTTGTATTCCTAAAACAAATTTATAGAACTAAATTTACAAGAGTAATATTATCAATAAAGACAACACATATAAGATATATGGTTATCTTGTTATATAGAAATTACCAATGCCTCTTCATCTTTATTTTCAAGAATCTCCATGCAATACAATTAAAGAGAAGCAAACAACCATCATCCTTTGATGGTCATTACCAAAAGACTGAAATTTTAATTTTGATATACATGTCCCAAAGCATTCATGACAACAATATTGCAATAAAATGATTGCCTTTGTTGGCAGATCTTTTGGAATATGAAGATGGATTCAACCGTCCACTTTTTCCAATTTAGTCTATGTTATAATAGCTAAATGCAGTGAACAAATGACAATATTTAGCAAGATAGAATCATCTGAAGCATAAAATGCCAGAAAAGCCAACGCCTTGAAAAAGGCCAAAATGTCGAACAAGAGAAAACCCTAGACCCTTAGACCAATGAATTTGTTAAAAGGCTTTAGATACTTTCATGGAAATGGTAGGAAGATTTGAAGCCAAACACCGTGAACTTTTCTGAGCGTCCTCATGTGGTGGTCGCACTATTTCACCAAATGCAATGAACGAGTCTCTCACTTGAATAATTAAAGGCATCTATTTCTAAGTCAAAATACGATGTTTTTCTGGCATCCAGGTAATGCTCCCATCCAAGCTTGGACTCAAAAATTGTTTGTTGCCTATGGAGCTTATAGTGGGATTAAAATGTGTCTATTAATCAAGGTTTATGCCCTAACCAAAGTTTAATTCCTAATTGGGTTCTTGCAGTCTCAAAAAGATTTATCAGATTTCATTACAGCCTCGAGTCGATAAGATTAATCAATTTGGTAAGTAAATACCGCCAAAAGCATGATAGCCTATGTCAACTTGTATGGATTAGCGATCACCTCATCGAGAGAGATTTTTACACAAAATATCAAGTCATGAGATTAACCAGGGTAAAATCAGGGCAAAAACCAGATTAAATCTCTTGCGCTTCTACATATTCAAAATATTTCTATGGTTTTTTTTTCATTAATCTTCTATGAAAATTTGACTCAAATGTTTCTAAAAATAATTTGGAAAAATCCAAGCATGCAGACAGTAGTTGAGTGTGGTTAAAATCATAGAGTTAATCTCTAGATGGATGGGTAGTTAACATATGGAAATCTGAAAGTTATAGGTATGATCTGAATTGTTCTACAAATTTAGAGGACAATACCTAGCGTTGAGCTTGTAGTATTGTAAAAATACACACAACACAATGTGAAAAATAGTTATATTTGATTAATATGAGTTTCTGCAATGTTGGCAAACTCATTGGGAGTTGTATGCCTCCAAAAACATCTTTATTTGCTTCCAGTTCAAATTTTTATATATTTCAAAAGAATATGAAAGGTCACCTTGTTCTTGGAATTCAAAATGGACAATTGGGAGGTGACAACTAACTAACACGATTTTTCAAAAAACTATCATTTTTGGAACCCCAACTTGGTGGGGTCATAACTCCTAGCCATTTGGTCGAAATTTGGACTTCTTGGAATCGTTGGAAAGATCTCTAAGAGAACTAATTTGAGTTGCTGCAAACCTTGCCTATGACTATTGTTCTAAGCAACCGATGAAAGTCTTGAGGCCAAATTCCGCTCTGAAAGCCTCTAAAAATGTGATTTACTAAGATGTAGAAAATGCTGAAATTTAGATTTTTGATATTTTTTGTAGTTGCATGTGCAAATGCCACCCAAGTGCTCCTAGATTGATATGGGATCATTTTTCCCCCTTGAGAGGAAACGGGCCTCAATGCATCGATGCTCTATAGCAGATGAGGAAACCATGTTGCAATTTGATCTTTGGTGAACCACTTCCCTTGGTGAGAAAATTGTCCATCTTGTACCACATGGTGGAGAGGGATCTATTGCTTCTTCAATGTCTTGAGAATAACATGTGTGACCTAATCAACTACTAATGGAATAGTTGTTTTTGGGTTCAACTCTATTCAATGAATGTGCTCAACAACTTTGAAGGTGTCTAGCAATGGTGGAAAATATAGATACAATAACTTAGCATTAAAATCAGGATGCAACCCCAGAAATGGTGGAAGATTGAGCTCAAAAGAATTCTCATCAATTTATTTGAGGATGGTGTGTGGCCCATAACAAAGAGGACATAGTTTCCTATATTGTTCCTAAAGTCGCTCTTTCTATAGATGAATCCACACCTTGTCTCCAACCTAAAATTGATGAGGTGTACGATGTTAATCATGCCTTTCTTTATACTTCTGATTGGTGTGCTATAGTATTTCATGAGCTTGTTGTTGAATATGACTAATTCTTTCAACAAACTTTGATTCTTTATCCACCTCCTTCTCGGCATGTGCTGACAAATCAAGAAGCATGATTGGTAAGGCTATATCCATGGGATCCAATGGCTAATACCTGAGACAAACTTCAAATGGACTATGCCCCATAGAACCATGCAAAGAAGGATTGTAACTATGTTGTAAATAGGGTAGGCTCTCATCCCATGTATGGGGATGCCTTGAATGATACATATGTAGAATGTGGATGATCATTCAATTCACAACTTTAGTTTGTCCATCTATTTGTGGATGGAATGCAATGGAATTTATCAACTTAGTGTCCATGATGGCCCAAAGTGAAGACCAAAATTTTTTGAGGAACCTACTATCCCTGTCAAATATGATACTTTGTGGAAAACCAAAATGAACCCAAACATCCTCAAAGAAAAGTTTGGCAGTTTCTTCTACAGAGACCCCCTTCTTGCAAGCTACCATGATGGCCATTTTTGAAAATCTGTCTACCACCACATACACACAATCATGACCATGCTTGGTAGTAGGGAGGCCATACATGAAGTCCATTGAAACTAAGTGCCATGGTTTATTAGGAATAGGAAGAGATGTATACAAGCCTTGTTTGCGGTTTGCAAGCTTTGCAATAGCACAACTAAACATGCTCTAATATGGGAAGTGACATCATGATGCATCTTTGGCTAATAAAAATACCTTTGAAGTACACTAATAGTCTTACCTATCCCAAAATGTACTGCAACATGACTGTAGTGTGCCTCCCATATCAAATTTTGTCTTTCTTCAGTAGGAACACATATGTGACCCATGTGACAAAGAATTTCATCTTGCAAGTAGAAGTCAAGAATGTTCTTACCTTCTATGAACCTATTGTAGGTCTCAGCAAAATTAGGATCAGTACCATACAATTGGGTCCAGTCTATTTTTTGGTGACCACAAGAATCTAACACTTCTGTCAAGGTGGTAATCGAAGGTCTACTCAAGTAGTCTACAACTTTGTACTACTTCCCTTCTTGTGGTAGATGTTAAGGTAAAATTGTTGCAAATAGACAGACCATCTTGATGTCTGTCATTATGCAACTTTCCTTGTGTCTACAAAAATTGAAGAGGTTTTTGGTCTGTGTATGATAGTATCCTTCCCCAAGATATAGTGTTTCCACTATTTGCATGCTTGGACAATTGCATACAGTTCCTTGTCATATGTAGGATACTTATGTATTAGAGAAGATCTCACTATGATAGGCAATGGGATGCCCATGTTGCATAAGCATTGCCCCAAGTACATACTCAAAAGCATCTATCTCAATTTCAAAAGATTGTTGCAAGTCTGGAAGTGTCAACACTAGTGTTGAACATAACCTCCTTTTCAATTCCACAAATGCTCTTTGTTGTGCCTCTGTCCAAATGAATTTTTCCTTTGCTCCTCCCCTAAGTGCTTGGTTAATAGGCCATGCCAAATGTGAAAAACCAAGTACAAACCTCTGATAAAAATTAGACAACCCTAAAAAACTACGAAGTTTTGTGAGGTTTTTGGGAGAGCCAATCTTTGAGGACTTGTATCTTTTCAGGGTCCAAACAAACACTTGTTTTGTCAACAATGTATCCCAAGTACTAAATACTCTCCATACTAAAGGGGCACTTATCTCTGTTAGCATAGAGTTTGTGTTGTCACAAGGTTTAGAGTACTTGTTGAACATGTTGCAAATGGTCATCCCATGTTTTGTTGAAAATGAGTATGCCATCCAAATAGACAACAAAAAAGAATCAATGAATGGTCTAAGCACATCATTCATCATCCTCATGAAGGTGGTAGGGGCATTAGTTAGACCAAAATGCATGACTATCCACTCAAACAAGCCTTCTCTATATTTGAAAGCATTCTTCCACACATCTAAAGGCTCAATTGGAACTTGGTGGTACCCAGACTTCAAGTCAATTTTGGTGAAAAACTTAGACCCCTTGAGTTGGTCCAGCAGATCATCAATGTGAGGAATTGGGTATCTGTTCTTTACAATGATCTTGTTGAGAACTCGACAGTTGATGCAAAGTCACCACATTCCATCCTTCTTCTTGGGAAGAACAATTAGGCTTCCACATGGTGAGGCACTTGGGTGAATATGTCCTTTTTGAGTCAATTCTTGGATTTTCCACTTGATTTCATCATTATCCAAAATTGATCATCTATAGAGTGGCCCATTTGGTAATGGTGTCCCTGGAATTAGATCAATTCGATGCTTGACTTGACACTGCAATGGTACCCCTTCTAGTGAGTTGAATGCATCTTCATGTGTTGATAATATTTAATCCATCTGCTTTTGTTGAGTGGTAGTGGTGTCTATTTTGGCATGAGTGTTGGCTACAACTGACTTTTCCCCCTCAGGTCAAATCATTAGTACAAAAAATACTTTAGTGTGGGCAATCAAACATTTACATTATTTTGCACTAATCAAAGATATTGGTTTTGTAGGACTTACCTCGTATTCAATATTTCCTTTTACCTAGCTTGACAATGACACTGCGTGGTCTAGACTCATAGATGCCATGACACTTGTACATGTATGGTTGCCCTAGCAATACATCACATACATCTAAAGGTGACATAGTACTTCATCTTTGAATGGTTTGATGGAATAAGATAAACTCCATTGTCTATTCACATGAATGTTTCTTCCTTGGCTTACCCATCCCATATGGTATGGTTGTGGATGGTGTGTGGTCTGCAATTTCAATCTCTAAACAATCTCAACAGAGATCAAATTCCTTTTACTTCCGCTATCAACAATGAAATGGAATAAACAATCCTCATCTTCATGGGGCAAGATTTTGGTGGTGGCATTTGTGGCATATGGATCGACCTCAATTATTTGGTCACCATCCTTTTGCTCAAAAGGGTCTATAGGCAACAATTCAGTTTCAGTCTCTGCTTGATGTATCCCTGCCATTAGAGTCTTGGTAGCTCGGCAATCCTTAGTGTTATGTCTGAGGCTTTTACGAAATTCACACATCTTTTTGCTACCTTTATTTGTTCTTGATGTTGCTGGTGAGGAGAACTCCTTGGTTGTTTTTTTTCCCACGAACTTTCTACGACCTTCACTCTTTGATTTGTCGTTTGAAAAATAATTCTTCTTTCTATTTTGCTTTAATTTTTCCTCAATCTTTACTACATATTTGAAGGTAGTTCCCAAGGTCTCAATATGTAGAAAATCCATCTCAGTCTAGATATATCGATGAAGCCCACTACGGTACTTCAAGACTTGATGTTTCTTTGTATCAATGATGTCAAGCTTCGTTGATAGTGCATGGAAGGTATTGGTGTAATCTTGGACAGACTAGTACTTTTTCTATCAAAGCAACTACCATTGTATATATTTTTCTTCATATGAATCTTCAGGATGGTATTCATCCTTGATGTATTCCACAAATTCTCCCCATGTGGGATTCTCATACATCACTACATCAAATTCTTGACCATCAAGGTTGTCCTTAGATAATAATCTATTCTCCCATGATTGTTTCACATAATACTCAGCTTTGAGAAGGGCAAATGTTATTTTCTCAACATGAGAAGAGATTTATAGAAAAATATTTCTCTAGTTTTGACAACCAATCATCAACACATATATCAATTTTTCCCTCAAAATTTGGAATGTCAAAATTCACTTGTACCTTGAAAGCGGTGTGACCGCCAAATAGTTTTTCTGTTGCATTTAACTATGGGTTATTTTGATTTTACCAGAGCAGTTGATTCAACTGGTTCATCATCTCCTCACGTTATCTTCTTAATGCATCTTCAACCAACACTTTGAATGGATCTGATTATTCACCCCGTTCTTTACCCATCATCGATCGTGTGCATCTCAAAGGGAGGTAATCTGATGGATCCCTTGTTTTCCATCCAGGCCTTTGATACCCTGACCACATGCGATGTGACATACAAGAGTGAAAAAGATCTGATACCACTGATCTGAATTGCTCTACAAATTTAGAGGATAATACCTAACACTGAGCTTGTAGTATTGTAAAAATACACACAACACAATGTGCAAAATTGTTATATTTGATTAATATGAGTTTCTACAATGCTGGAAAATTCACTGGGAGTTGTATGCCTCCAAACACTGCTTTATTTACTTCCAGTTCATTTTTTTATAAATTTGAAGAGAACATGAAAGGTTACATTGTCCTTGGAATTCAAAATGGACAATTGGG
Source organism: Cunninghamia lanceolata (assembly GCA_027924645.1). Taxonomy (NCBI): domain Eukaryota; kingdom Viridiplantae; phylum Streptophyta; class Pinopsida; order Cupressales; family Cupressaceae; genus Cunninghamia; species Cunninghamia lanceolata. The sequence goes on along the minus strand of BSBN01000352.1, from coordinate 13,125,077 downwards.
AGGTGAGAAAACTAACTAAAAAAACCAAATTTTCAAAAAAACTATCATTTTTGGAACCCCAACTTGGCGGGGTCATAACTCCTAGCCATTTGGTTGAAATTTGGACTTCTTGGAATCATTGGAAAGATCTCCAAGAGAACTAGTTTTCAATTTGCTTCAAACCATGCCTACAACTACCATTCGAAGCAGCTAATGAAAGTCTTGAGGCCAAATTCTACTTTGAAGGCCTTCGAAAATGTGATTTACTAAGATGTAGAAAATACTGAAAAATTAGATTTTTGATATTTTTTGTAGTTGCCTATGCAAATTCCACCCGAGTGCTCCTGGATTGATATGGAATAAAGGTATGGCACCATCAATGCATATGATGCATCATGAAGGCTGGATAGACACTGCCATCCAATTCCACTTTTCACTCTTCAATTTAGTTGACTCTCAATCAAATTAGTTAACAATTTAGTCAATTTAGTTAACTAATCAATTAAAATGAGCTAACTCAACAATCAATCTAGTTAACTAATTAATCAAATCTAGTTGACTAAAAGAGACAATTAGCTAACTAATTAGTTATTTTTATAATTTAAATCATGCATATGTTAATTGCATGCATGCATGCAACATACTACAAGAAAGGACTTGTTAATCCCCTTGATTCATGTGACAAAAAGACACTTGTCAACTCCTTATGCATCCAAATCCTCTCAAACAACCATAGCCATTGATCCTCCAAATCAATCTCCACCATTGATCATCCCTCTCGAAAATCTATAAATTAATCCTCTCACAAGCCATTATCATCCACAATTTGAATGCAATGTTATGTTATTAAATTGAGCACCTAACATACATCTCTCGGACACCATTATCCATTGGAGCACAACCACCATTGTCGTTGCAACAAGGAGCTTATGGGCACAAGATATTTCCATTTATTTTTGTCTATTATTACAATTTTCTTAATTCTTTATCAAAGGTTTGTAGTTGAATGTGAAAATAAGATTTAGATCTTACATTTAATTCTTATATTTATATTTCACATTTTGATTGCATATAGAAGCCAATGACAAGATGCTCCACTCTTCTAAATGTAACTCCCACTATTGACCTTTTACCATGACCTCCTTATTGAATTCCATTAGAATAATATCCCAAGTATCTCTAGATCTTAATTTGTAACACAAATATCTAGCCTTCTTAAGGGTTTCCACCTCCTAATCTTTCTATTTTTCTTAGGTACTACATTGCAAAACATTGGAGGTCATTTTCTTGTAGTCTAAGGGGTTCTTGAGGGTTTAACAATCTTCAAATTCATCTTTGATATGTTTAAAATGTTCACGTCATTGAGATCTTCAATTTTAGAAAAAGTTGAAATCAGATCTCTAGATCAAAAGTTAGGCCCTCTAAAAGGTATTTGGAGAGAACAACATTAGACATAGGATTGAAAGTGAAAAACACTAATCCTAACATTATAGAATTTTTATTTGAGTAGACCCACAATAGTGAGTCCCACTTGTGGGACATCAAAAATTTGAGTCAAGGTTATTATTTTATTATTTTCTATGGCATGAAAAAGTTCCTTTGTTCAAAGATACCTTCAAATGAAGGTTCTTATTATATTATTTTTTCAAAGGTCTTTTGTTTCCTTTTGTTGCCTGTTGTTTTCACAATCATATGCAAATAAAAATAGAACCCATGAGTAGAGACTATGACCCACACCTCAACACCACCTCAATGCCAACTTACTTGTCCTATACCTCATGGCCTTTAAATGGAGATCAAGAGGGGGTCGTTGCTGACGTGGACAACCAACGAGGAAAGCACCAGTTCGAGCCCTTTTGCAAGTCCAGGTATGTAACTTAATAAAAAATTTGTGATAATAATGGAAATTGAATAAATTTTAATTTAATATCAGGAGGTTAAATTTCAATTTCAATTTGATTTAAATTTGAGAAATTATAATTTTGGAACCCTAAACATAAATTTGAAACCCGAAGTTTTAAATTTTGAAATCCTAAACAAAATTTTGAAACCCTAAATTGAATTATGAAACCTTGTTTATTGAATTTTGAAACCTTAAATTAAAATTTGAAACCCTCAATTTAAACCCTAAATTGAACTTGAAACCCTATTTAGTGAATATTGAAACACTAAATTTAAGCCCTAAATTAGATTTTGAAACCCTAAATTGAACTTGAAACCCTAGATTTACTTCTAAGATGACCTTGGCTCCAGGCAATAAGGGATATCCCATCCACTATTCATAGGTGCGTAAAGTTTATGTATTAAAAAATTAATTCTACAGGTGTATTTATGTTGATAAAGCATGATTTCAACATTGTCAAGCTATTGATTGGGATTCCATTTTAAACCTTGTTTCATATATTACAAGTATGCCTCCAAGATCTCCATCTAAAATAGGGTCACCTCCACCAAAAATAAATACAAATCCTCCACAATCACCACCAAAAATGAAAATTTCACAAGAAAAATACACCCACTCAAATAATACTACAAAGACAAAAACATTTCTCCTCTGAGTTGAAAAAATTATATGGTAAAGGTTTCCAAGTTCTTGTATGCAATGAATTTCATGAACAAGGTTTTGTATGCAATAAACAAGGCATTAAGGATCCTATTTGTAAGCCAAGGAAAATCAGGAAAACATGCTAATATCAATCATAAGAACCCTAACTTATCAATGGAGTACAAAATAGCATATAAATCAAATAAAAGAGAAAACTAATCTAAATTCCTAAGATAAACTTGGCTTCCCTCCATTGTTCTTCTTGACCTTGCTTAGATTGCTCTCAGATTTGCAGACATGCAATACTCATGAGAAGCTCAATTATGGAATGATTAGCAAAATCTTGAAGACTCTTCTTGTGATCAGCTATCTGGGAAGTGAGAAAATGAGGCTGGAGGGTTGCTTTTATAGAAATCTAGGGTTCTAATGAAGGGTGTAGATTGAGTGTTGAATTTTGAGTGATATGAATAGTGGAGATTGAGTAGGGTTTCCCTCTCATAAGGGAAAAAAAGAGAATTTTTTATTTGGATAAATGATGAGGTGGGAGTGTTTTAATTAAATAAATCTTGCAATTTATTTAATTAATTTGAAATGGGAGATGAGTGGGAGACTTTAATTAAACAAATATGGTTTATTTAATTAAAGGTGAGAGCTAAATTTAAATAAATACTTTATTTATTTAAATTGAGTGATGGAGACATAGGATAATGAATAGTTAAATAATTAAAATTAATTATTAACTATAGACAAAAATAGAGGAAATACAGATGAATAATTAAATAAATAAAATTTATTTAATTATAGATTAGAAAAATATGAAAATGAATTCTTTAAATAATTAAAGATTATTTAATTAATAGAAGAATGTGAAATTATGGAGAAAGCGATGTCAAAATGATGCTTGCATACTTGGGACATTTTTAAGTGTCTACCTTTTGCCCCTCTTTGATACAATTATCCATTCAGACATTGTGTCAAAGAAAAATTTGAAAAATTTTGCTCTGGGGTTGCCCTAGCATGCCCCGGACTAGGCGGGATAGCCTGATGAACCCTCGAGAAATTTTACAATTTTTTGAAAAAATTCCAAAAAAATTGGGAAATTTCCTGAAAAGTTGTGCAAAGGGTCAAAAATGTATCAGCAGTGAAAAATTAGGCCCATAGGATAGCTTAATGTGTGAAAATAGGAGCTGGGATAGCTAAATTTTAAGAAAGGGGGCCCACTTAGGTCAAAAAGCCCTATAAATAGCCCCTAGAGGGTCCAAATAGTTCATTTGTGCACATAGTCTTTAGAGAGTTCTAGCCTTCTTAGAGTAGTGAGTGTTCAGTGCCTTGTGGAGCAGCTATTGAGATATCGCTCATTCCATCCCACCACCATAGAGGACAGCAAGTTAGGACATATGGTCGGGCAGTCGGCTCAAGCACGACAGAGAGTACCCAAACCTTGCTTTTCAATTTTGTCATTTTTTCATAGATTTTAGGGCTCAAACGAGAGCAACAAATGCGTTGTAGGTTTTTGCATCGTAACCGCTATCGCAAGTGATGCAGGTGCGGTATCTTATACCGCATCTGCTATCTTGTGACACATTTGCATTTTTGTGACTCATTTGCGCAATTTTACGACGCAATCACCTTAGGCGGCGCATAATTGCTAGGCGTGACGCAGTTGAAGGTCTGGGCGACGCAATCGTAGAATTGTGACACAATTGGAGATTTTTGCGACACAATTGAAAAATTGCACCGCAATTGAGGCTTTTTGCTACGTAATTGCTATGATGCAACACACTGCATTGATAGTGCAACACATCTGCCTGTTTGGTGCTTTCTGCTTAGGTTTTTTTACTCAATTTTGACCAAATTTTCTTCCAATAGCTTAGGGGTTTTGACTGACAGGACATGATGCTTTGTGGATTCAGGTTAGATTACCACTGATTTATACATGGGAGAATCGACCTTCCTATTATAGGCTTTGAGATCACTTGATCTAGGAGGAGTGAGACACCTTGCATGTGTTGGGATTGTACCATGTAGCTTTCGTGCCCATAGTGAGGGTTAACAGGGGACTCTTGACTACGTTGGCTGAGTGGTGGCATTCGGAGACGAGCTCGTTCCATTTGCCTACCAGGGAGGCCACCAAGACCCTAGAGGATGTATTGCACATTCTACAACTTTTGATTCATGGGGAGCATGTCATTTATGATCCAAAGCAAGGATTGCTCGCCATCCGGTGACTATTCGAGACTGACAGCGATGTGGATCTCAGGGTCGAAGACTATGAGATCCACTGGGACACTTTGGCAGATAGGTATGATAGGTTGATTGTTATTCTATGTACTTGCATTGGCAGCATCATTATTCTAGATCATCGCGGTCATGGCTTCCCTGTCAGATGGGGAGATATGTTGGAGGGGATGATGGAGCCGGCAATAGTGTACGCTTGGGGTCCTTGCCTGCTCACTGTGTTATACTTTCAACTACATGGGATTGCATACAGAGATGAGCATTCTATTAGTTGTGGCGTCACTTTGTTGATGATTTGGGCATGGGAGCACATTCCTATGTTCAGGCCTCCTTTCATCAGGGAGATACTTGAGGAGTTGCCTTATGTGTACGTCTATGGAGGAGCAGTTGTGCATACACGGATGGGTAATGTAGGCATCTAGTGGCATGGCCTGGATCAATTAGATGAGTTTATATGGAGACCATACAGGAACTGCCCCACCTGGTTGGAGGATGAAGATCACTTGCCCAACTTTTGTCACACTAGGTATCTAATCGGGGGCACTATTTAGAGCCAGCACATCATCGAGTGACATTTTCCAGAGCAAGTTCAGAGATAGTTCAGGGAGAGAAAGGGAGAGCCTGTTGGTATTGTAGAGTTTGTACGGTCCACCTGGAGGTCCTGATTGGGGACCTATGATCAGTGTTGATGTGGCTATCCAGGAGATAGCAGGACTCCATCTTGTTCAGTGGTGGGCATCAACTAATGTTACAGATGCAGGCACTACGCCTGAGTATGACTCATGGTGGGCGCAACACAAGCCTGTTGAAATGCATAAGACAACTGAGAGGGGGGGTGAATTAGTTGTCTCAAAACTTAAACAATTTTTGCATCTTAAAACATCATCCACTTATTTACTATTGTTATGATTAGAAGATGAGAACACAAAATCAGTAATTCTAACACAACTGCAAGATCATACACAATAGACACCAATTTTTTATGTGGAAAACCCTGTAAAGGGAAAAACCACGATGGGGATTAACCCACAGTTTATTATGTAAAGCAAAATATCGAAAATCAAAGGCTCACTGCCATTAGGGCTCACTACCCAGGGCTCACTGCTTAAAGAGGCTCACTGCCAAGGGGTGGCTCACTACCAAGGGTTTGAACTGAGATGATAGCATCTACACCATGCCAAAGTTCAGTTCCATTGAAGCATAAAACAATTCCTTTGATCTGCTCTGCCTTCTCACTCTTTCCCTTCTCTTCGCATTACTACACAAGGACATCTTTTCCATGACTCAATTACAAGTATATATATATCATTCATCGATTTTGGAATGTTCATCAAAGTCGGCATTACAACCACATTACATTTATCAAGCATTGGGCCACTCTCCAATGATGATATTACAAACATATAAAATAGGTCTTGACCTAATACAAAATTACGCTAAGGAGTTTAGAAACAAAATTATAAGCGAATCACATCACGCCTTAGCAAGGGCCCAAATACAATCTTCTACACTGCTACGTGCTTCTACAATCTTCTATGAATCTCCGCAATTAGTGGAATCATCAAAGTCAGCTAAGACTGGAGCTCACACTATGTTATTTGGGAACAATCTTTAATTCTGATCTGAAATACTCCTTGTGGACCAATGCAAAGGTAGGAACATGATCAGGAGACATTCACAAGCACGTTGTAGTCGCCAAAAACATCCGCACAACATCTAACCACTCGAACCATGAGATTTCTCCAACCGGAGCAAAAGAACTCAACTGTCATCAACTGTCACTAAAGAAAGATCGCTTGTGGACTACCAAATCATGAACCATTGCAATTGTAGGTGCATATCATCATCCCAGACATCACTCTAGAACCACAAACCGAAATACATAACTACGGAGGAATGCAGAGCAAAATACTTTCTCCTGGACACCAGTGAATGAATAGAAAAAGTAGGTTTTACTCTGGTGAACATAACTTCATCAATTCTTCATAGCGGAGGCTCAAAATCTGAATGTAGCATCTTCATACATGCCTCTATATATCTTCCAATCTGCAAACAAAGATATTCAATCAACAAGAAATGCAGAGCAATCTTTTGCACTATTCTTTTATTAGCAACACATTGTCTTCACTACAATTTACTACAACTCACTGTTTCTTCCAGAGGGGAAAATTTTCTCAATATCCTCAACATATAAAGCTTCTAAACAAATAACAAAATAGGATACAGTTGACACCAATGACAACAAAGATATGTTGACATCAATGACAACACCGATTAGGCACATAGTTGCAACAATCTCCCCCTTTGTCATTGATGGCAAAATATGATGTGAAAAAATGTAACAGTCATCAAGACAAGATTCTCCCCTATCTCTTTACACATCTTCATTCCTTCTTCTCTGAGTTTTTCACATGATTTATCTCCCCCTTTGACATCAATGGCAAAGGGCACATACTTGCACTTTGCTGCTCTAATCCAACTCTCCTCTGAACTCTCTGACTACTCCCCCTGATAAGTAGCCCTTAAAGCATCAATACAGATCTAGAGGTGGGAATCTAAGCACCACCAAACTAATGCAATCTTGTGCATCTTAGTTTAGAACAGGAGGGGTGATAACCCCTAACTTTTCTCTGAGATATTCAAAAGTATCCTTAGGTAGAGGCTTGGTGAAAATGTCTGCAATTTGATCTTTTGTAGATACATACTCCAACTTGACATCATTCTGTCACCTTTTCTCTTAGAAAGTGATACCTTATGGATATATGCTTTGTCCTTGAATGCATTATTAGATTCTTTGATATGTTTATGGCACCTGTATTGTCACAAAAGATTGCAATTAGATCTTCATACACAACTCTGATGTCCTTCAATGTATGCTTCATCCATAGGTGCAGCTACATGCTGCTGCAATGTATTTTGCTTTTGTAGTAGACAGAGATATTGAGTCTTGTTTCTTGCTTAACCATGATACTAGCCTTTTTCCTAAGAAGAATGCACCTCCACTTGTACTTTTCTTGTCATCCACATCTCCAGCCCAATCTACATCAGTGTATGCACTGAGTGAAATCATTGTCTTTTGGATACCACAAACCATAATCCAATGTGCCTTTCAAATATCTCAGTATTCTCTTGGTTGCCATCACATGTGACTATTTAGGTTCTACTTGAGATCTTGCCACAAGACAAACTGCATGCATTATGTCAGGTCTGTTTTAGATCAGATAAAGTAATCCTCCAATCATAGATCTATACCTTTTCTGATCTACCATAGGTGAGTCATCATTTTTGCTCAACTTACAACCAATTACCATGGGAGTGCTTACCGGTTTAGAGTCTTCCATCCCAAACTTCTTTAACAACTCTTTCACATACTTAGACTGAGAAATGAAGATACCTTTATCTGATTGATTAATTTGCAGACCTAAAAATAAATTCATCTCACCAAACATGGGCATTTCAAATTCATTTTGCATTTCCCCAGCAAAAACCATGCACAAACCTTCATTGCCTCCAAAGATAATGTCATCAAAAAAGACTACAACAATTAGGATGTGTTCATCATTGATCTTGAAATAGAGATTGTTGTCAGTAGTACCCTTACTGAACCCTAAATGTATCATATATTTATACAATCTTGCATACCAAGCCCTGGGGGCTTGTTTTAGTCCATACAATGCTTTCTTTAATCTGCACACCATGTCACCCTGATCTGATGATTGAAATCCTTCTGGTTGTTCAATATAGACTTCTTCCAATTCTCCATTCAAGAATGCAGACTTCACATCCATTTGATATACCTTGAAATCTTTGTAGGCTACAAATGCTTAAAACATTCTTATTTCTTCAATCCTTGCCACTAGTGCAAATGTTTCCTCAAAATCTATTCCTTCAACTTGAGAGTATCCTTTGCATACCAACCTTGCTTTGTTTCTTACCACTTCACCATTCTCATTCATCTTGTTCCTGAAGACCCATTTGGTGCCAATTATATTTTTATCTACTGGTCTAGGAACAAGATCCCAAGTCTTATTCTTCTCTATCTCTATCTGCATCAGTTCTTCTTTCATAGCCTTTACCAAATTTTCATCATTGCAAGCTTCATTCACAGTCTTAGATTCAATTTTGGAGATCAGATAGAAATTCACTTCTTTTGCAACTCTTCTTCTGGTCAGAATTCATTTGCTCTTGTCTCCTATGATTTGATCTTTAGAATGATTAAGTTTTACATACCTTGGTGTCTTGGTGACAATTTCTGAAGCTTGTTCCTCTTCATCTGAATTGTCTTCATGCTACACCACTTCTTTGCTTGCTGAAACATCTGGTTCATCTGATTCATATCCACTTGATCCTTAACACCTTTCCTTGCTTTCATCAACTTTGACATTTGCACTCTCAATGATCTTCTTCAACCTCTTATTATAGCATCGGTAGGCCTTGCTCTTGGTGGAGTAACCAAGGAAGATTCCTTCATCACATCTAGCATCAAACTTACCTAGATCTTCTTCTCTTTTGATATAACATTTGCTACCAAAAACTTTGAAGTATTTTATTGTAGGAACTTTTCCATACCACAACTCATAGGGGGTTTTGGTGCTATTACCTTTGACTTGAGCTCTTTTTAGAATGTAGACAGATGTGTGAATAGCCTCTCTCCAGTATACTTCCGATAGGTCAGCCTCCTTCATCATGGTTCTAGCAGCCTCTTGAACTGTTATATTCTTCCTTTCAACAAATCCATTTTGTTGTGGAGTCCTAGGTTCTGACAACTGTCTTTTTATCCCTTGCTCTTCATAGAAAAAGTTGAATTCATTTGATGTAAACTCTCCTCCTCTATCAAATCTCAAACATTTGATCTTTAAATCCTTCTCATTCTCAACTATTGCCTTGAATGCCTTGAACTTATCTAGGGCTTCTGCTTTTTCTCTCAAAAAGGTAACCCAAGTCATTCTAGAATAATCATCAATAAGAAACATAAAGTAGATGTCTCCTTGCAAACTTCTTACTCTGGTAGGTCCACACAAATCCATATGTACTAGCTCTAGCAATCCTTCAACAGATTGATCTTTGCTCTTGAAACTTGTTCTTGTTTGTTTCCCAAATTGGCATTCCTTGCAAATAGGATTAGCATGCTTTACTAGTTTTGGCAAATCTCTGACAACCTGTGCAGAACTTATCTTCACAATGTTGTCAAAATTGATGTGACACAACCTTCTATGCCATAGCCAACTTTCATCAGTATGAGCCAACAAGCCATAGTTATCATTTCCTTTCAGGTGATAGATATTACCTCTGGTCTTTTTACCAGTTGCAATCATTGTTCCAGAGCTTTCCATGATCTTGCATCCATTGTCCTTGAATCTCAAATCATAACCTTTGTCACACATCTGACCAACACTCAAAAGATTGTGCTTTAATCCTTTCACATACAAGACATCTTCAGTATTATGCTTGCCATCAAAAGAAATGGATCCTTTTCCACAAATCTTACCAGTTCTATCATCTCCAAACCTAATCAATCCTCCATCATATCTTTCCAAACTTACAAACTTACTTAAATTTCACCAGTCATGTGATGAGAGCATCCACTATCGATAACCCATTCATCTTTGTCTTCAACAACCTGAGCAACTAAGGCACTTTCCACTGGTTTTTCTTCCTTCACACAACTAGCAGGATTAGTAGACACGGGTTCTTCTTTAATAGAAATAAACAAGCATTCATTACCAGAAGTACTAGCATTATCTGGTTCACCATCTGATACTCCTTCATCATCATCAAGCTCTTCAACATAATAACATTTCTTTGGGATCCTAGGTCTATCAGGTCTTGGCTTAGGAACTCTTGCGGGGCATCTAGAAGCATAATGACCTTACCACAGCTGAAACATTTGAAAGGTAGTTTTCCTTTGAACTTATTAGTACCTCTGGGCAAACTGTTAACAAAGTTGGCTTCAAGTTCTTCAAGCTCATAATCTGGTTCCACCTTGTACTTGTTAGATCTGGGGGTTCTTTCTAAAGTGTTGGCCTTGAAAGCAGTCTCTATCTTTGGAAGTGAATCACCAAGTTCTCTCATTTCAAAGGCTATCAACTTCCCGAGCAACTGATCTTTTGTAATCTTTGTCACTGTCATTACTTCTTCAATTGTGGCCACCTTATGACTATATGATTTAGGTAGTGATCTAAGAATTTTGTTCACAACTTCAATATCATCAATTTTTTCTCCCACACTTCTAATGTTGCTCACAAGTTTGTCGACCTTTTGCATGAAGGATGTTATGTTGTCATCTTCAAACATTCATATTTTGCCTTCAAACTCTGCAACTTGGCGCTCTTCACAGATTCATCTCCTTCATATAGATTCTTAAGCAATTTCTAGCTCCATGATCTTTGTTACTTTGGTGTCGGATAAGGTGCTTACCAAGGCATCTTTGGCTTTTATGTTCAACTCAAATTGCTTGATCTCATCTTCAGTTTGTAGACCATTCTTCGGCATTTCATACTTATTTTCGGTTATTTTCCAAACATTATAACCCAAGCAGAGGAGATGGTTTTTATGCGGATCTTCCAAACTAAGTAGTTCATTTCATCGAACCATGGACTTTCCTTCGTATATGACATCTTGGATCGACCTCAATCGGTCAAGCTTTCTTCCGAGGGACTTGGCTCTGATACCAATTGTTGAAATGCACAAGACAACTGAGAGGGGGGTGAATCATTTGTCTCAAAACTTAAACAATTTTTGCATCTTAAAACATCATCCACTTATTTACTGTTGTTATGATTAGAACATGAAAACACAAAATCAGTAATTCTAACACAACTGTAAGATCATACACAATAGACACCAATTTTTTACATGGAAAACCTTGTAAAGGGAAAAACCACGGTAGGGAAAAACCCACAAGATTATTATGTAAAGCACAATACCAAAAATCAAAGGCTCACTGCTCAAAGAGGCTCACTGCCAAGGGGTGGCTCACTACCAAGGGTTTGAACTGAGATGATAGCATCTACACCATGCCAAAGTTTAGTTCCATTGAAGCACAAATTAAATTCCTCTACTTTGCTATGCCTTCTCACTCTTTCCCTTCTCTTCGCATTACTACACAAGGACATCTTTTCCATGACTCAATTACAAGTATATATATATATCATTCATCGACTTTGTAATGTTCATCAAAGTCGGCATTACAACCACATTATATTTATCAAGCATTGGGCCACTCTCCAATGATGATATTACAAACATATAAAATAGGTCTTGACCTAATACAAAATTATGCTAAGGAGAAGACACAAAATTATAAGTGGATCACATCACGCCTTAGCAAGGGCCCAAATACAATCTTCTACGCTGCTACATGCTTCTACAATCTTCTATAAATCTCTGTAATTAGTGGAATCATCTGAGTCAGCTAAGACTAGAGCTCGCACTATGTTATCTGGGAACAATCTTCAATTCTGATCTGAAATACTCCTCGCAGACCAATGCAAAGGTAGGAACACAATCAAGATACATCCACAAGCACGTTGTAGTCACCAGAAACATTCGCACATCTAACCACTTGAACCATGAGATTTCTCCAACCAGAGCATAAGAACTCAACTGTCATCAACTATCACTAAAGAAAGATTGCTTGTGGACCACCAAATCGTGAACCATTGCAATTGTAGGTTCATATCATCATCCCAGACATCACTTTAGAACCACAGACCGAAATACATAACTGAGGAGGAATGCAAAGAAAAATACATTCTCCTAGACACCAGTGAATGAATAGAAAAAGTAGGTTTTTTTCTAGTGAAGATAACTTCCTCAATTCTTCATACCAGAGGCTCAAACTCATAATGTAGCATCTTCAAACATGCCTCTATCTATCTTCCAATCCACAGACCAAGATATTCAATCAACAAGAAATGCGGAGCAATCTTCTGCACTATTCTTTTATTAGCAACACACTGTCTTCCCTACAATTTACTGCAACTCACTGTTTCTTCCAGAGGGGCAAATTTTCTCAATATCCTCAACATATAAAGCTTCTAAACAAATAAAAAAAATAGGATACAGTTGACACCAATGACAACAAAGATATTTTGACATCAATGACAACACCAATTAGGCACATACTTGCAACAAAGCCCACACCATTTTTACATCCTGATGAGCCGGCTCTAGTAGAGAGGCTAGTCAAAGGACCCAGAGGCAGGTTGTGAGGTAGAGGCTGGGGGATACATGGAGGCCATGGAGGTGGCAGGGGTGACGAAGATGATGGTAGAGATGACGATAGTCATGGAGGCAAAGGAGACAGGGGGAGAGGAGATAGGGGGAAGGGAGGGCAGAGACAGGGATGGCCGAGGCAGGGGCCCTAGACTCTCTCCTATTCATGAGGAGGGAGATGCAGCTATTGGACGGGTGGCAATGGCTATGGGTGAGGTGAGATTTGAGGAGGTGGAGGAGGACGTGGTGATGGAGGATGTTGGTGTTGGGAATTAAGGTGTCTCAACCTTGGTAATTCCTTGCATTTATTTATTGCAATGTATTTATTTATTGCCTATTATTGTAATTAGGATGCAAATCTTGTTTTGTCATCTTGTGGGAGTTGGCACAGTGATGTGTCATCCTACATGGAAGGTGACCACATGTACTTTTGTCCTCACATGAGGAGATAGGCGCCCCACTTAGTGGTAGAGCAATTTTTCCATGTGTCGGCATCTTGACTAGTGTGTAAGTGAATCTTGATCGAAATGGTTATGAAAGATTCCTATGACAGAATCTATGACGCGTAAAAGTCAAAAATAGAAGGTTCTATGATAGGTGAAGACATGTGTCAAAGAGCATCTTGGAAGAAGGCATATTTGGGCACCCCAAGGAGGGTGATGATGTGTTGTAAATAGAATATGCTATTTTTAGGTAGTTATGACAGATTCTCTTACAGCTGTAAGAGCTATCAGTTATGATAGATTCTATGACAGTCGTAAGATGCGTAAGAGCGTCTGTCATTGCCCAACTTAGGACTAGGCACCCACATTGGGATGGGGTGATGTGACAAGTGTCATGACCATGCTGCAGTGTTGGACAAGTGTCCCTAGGCGAGGGTTTTGGGCCATGAGGCCAAGATGGACACCCATTCCAAGAAAGGTTCAATTTTGCCTTGTAACTTCTATTTAAACAAGTCCTTGGAGAGGAGATGTATTATGTGATTGACAGGTACTATTCTGCTGCTGAAATATCTCCAGATACTAGTGTCAAAGACTCCTGCAATAGCATTGGCTCTAAAACTTTATTGTAACCTTGATTGTTTACTGGAATACATTTGAGCTGTGTTTTGGAGTGTGGGGTTTTTCACCCGTAAGGGTTTTCCCCACGTATATCTTGTCTCTTTATCTTCTGTTTACTTTCTGTGTGTATGTGTTTTGCAGCAATATCTCTATTATTGTGTTCATAAATTTGTAACTATAAGGTTTAGAAAGAATTTGCACTTATCTCTCCTCTTTAGATTAGTGTAGGAAGTGATTTCCGCAAACCTAGCTTCCTTTCAGTTGGAGGGGAGGGAGGAGACAAGGATATGGATGCCGAGGAGATGGTTCAGGAGGAGGCCCTGCAGGATATCCCAGTTTTGGAGGGGCTTGTGGGAGAGGAAGAGGAGGCTGAGGATGTAAAGGATAGAGGAGGGTACCTCCCAGCATAGAATGATGCCTTACAGGCCCAGATGCAGAGATTATAGGTGCAACTGCAGGATACTCAGGCTTAAGTGCAGGGTTTGCAAGGTCAGTTAGTGCAGCGCATAGCTGTGCGCGACATGGCCATTATCAGGGCACAGAAAGCAGAGTAGCGCAGTATTGATTTCATGGCTATGATTGGTGGACCTATTGTAGAGTTTGCACATGCCTTGTATAGGGTAGCTTAGGAGGGGCAGTATTATGGAGGCCTATACGAGGGTGTGGTTCCAGCAGATTAGAGGGCACCGATTTTTCAGAGTCAGAGTGTCAGCAGGACCCACTTGAGGCAGACACATAGCAGTGTCAAAGTATCCTAGAGGAGGCCCTCACCCTATGACAGGCCGTCAAGGTCTAGAGTTGGTTCAAAACACAGGGTCCTTCTGCAAGGCAGGAACCATCCAGGGGTGGAGATAGCACAAGCTAGGCCTATTTTTATTTTTGTAGACAGGACATATATTTTTTATCGAGCCTGCAAGCTCTTATTTTTTATTGAGCATGGAACTCCATTTTTTATAGCCATTTGGATATTGTACTATAGCACTTTTTTGAGATATATATGAGAGACACTATTTTGTGATGACTATGTGATATGTTATCCTTCTATATGCATGTGGTATGATGATATGATGGATTATGTGATGCATTATATGATGGTCTATGGATTCATGTTATGTTCTATATGGATTTTATGATTATGCGATGATTTCTATTTGATATGCATTATGGATATGTGATGTATGGTGTATAGTCTATACTATTGTGGATGCACATGGTTTATGAATGGTTATATGATTTATGGATGCACCTTATGAGATGATACTACATTATGCTTATGTGATGCTTATGTAAATTCTACATGTATGCAGATTCTATGCAAGTGATAGTTCTACATGTGATGCAATATTATCTATGTTTTTTGGATTTTCTGATGCAATATGGATGACTTATTATATATTTGATAATGCTTATATGATGTTTAATCATGATTATGATAATATCTATATGTTTGCTAACATGTGTATGTATGTAGGATGAGGTATCTAATGCATTTATTTTTGGTATGTCACAGTATACCATTGTGATGACTGCGGGGATGGATAGAAAAAATGGAAATAAAGAAGCAAAGATGGTTAGAAAAAGATGAAGAATGATTGGATGAGTGAAACAAGATTTTTCTTTGATATATGTTGAGCTTATACTTTCATTGCATGATTATCATCATAGAGCTTATTATGTCAAAGGATGACAAACATCGTGGTATGACATAGGCCAAGGTGTAAAATGTGATCCTTTATGAAATAGGCACATGACAGATAAGGAATGCCGCAACTCAGACTAGTAACCATGGAGCCTTGTCAGAATATGTGAGTGAAATAACCGTGAGATATGTTAATCCTGATATAAGGAAGTATTAGATGATACTTCACTTGCATAGGATGTTTTGATTATGCCGAATGAAATCCCAATCACACACAAGGAACCTAGTTGCCCCAATCATTTTGCCAAGACAAACCAAAAATAGAAATCAAAGAAAAAGGTCTTGTTCCATCATCGCTCCTCTTCATCACTTGTGTGCTTCCTTGAGAAGCATAAGAACAAGACCAAATATCAATCCAGTAAAAGATAAGATAGACTAGACCAATATAGTCAACAACCATTTAGATCATTTTGCCAAGTGATGCGTGTTTGTTTGTTTGATATGATTGGATGAATAACACCTAGTTTTCAGGAAAGGAGGCATGTTGTATAAGACATTAAGTCTGGTTTCGACGATGCAACCACCTGTATAAGGCAAGTGAAATGATTGAGTCTGGTTCTAGAAATGAGACACCTCATATAAGACACCTGGTCTGGTTTTAAGAGGGCAATAATATGTATAAGACAGATAATATGATTGATGTGTGATGATAGTGTCTATTTTTAGGAAATGAAGTGACATATAAGACGTAGAGCCTGCTTTCGACAATGTCCCATTCTGTATAAGACAAGTGATAGCTAATAAGGATAATTGATAGTGATGAAAGGTCATAACAAGGCAATTGGTCTGTTTTGTTTGAGTAACTGATTGGATAGTTTTTCTGTTGTTCCAAGATTGTTTAAGCTTGGTTCTCTTATGAAATATTAGTTGTGTTTTTCTGATCAAAGTGTCCACCTCATCAAGGGACAAATTATTATGATGCTGACTCAATGGGCCCTAAGGGGTTGACCTAATGTATCAAAGGCTCATCGAAGATGGCCTTGCCTACGTAAAGCACAGAGACAATGTAGTTCAACCATGTGGATTGTTTGTGTGACCTAGGACCTAGGGGATTTATGCCTTGGGGGCTCATTGAAGATGGCCTTGCCTAGATGAAGTCATAGAGGCAACATAATTCGATAATGGTGGAATGACATTGTTTATTGCTTGGATTTTTGGTTGACTATTTGATTTTTTGTGTTTTGGGAATATTTGCTTTTTTGGATTTTTTTGCCATGTTTTGATTTGTTTTTGGATTTTGATATGTTTTGATTTTTTTGGATTTTGATGGTTTTTGAAAGGTGTCCTCCAATACCAAGTTTAGGATCAGGAGTTGCCCCCAATTAGGTATAGGACCAGGTTATTAGAAAATAGATGGATGGGACATGGAAATTCAACTATTCTTAGGCCATGAGAAGGACATCAAAGTTTTATTATGATGTGGATTACGTGAAGGGTAAAGCGAAAGACCAGATAGAATGATGGTAGACACTGGAGTGAGGACCAACTACACATGGCACTCGTTTTCTAGGTTTTCACCATGGTACTTATCCAAAGAGCCATCGGAGTGGTTTTCACTATTGGATGAATTATTTCTCTTTACTATTTTTTGTTGTCCAAAGTGCCACCGAAGTGGTTTTCACTATTGGACAATTTTTTGCTTTTTTTTATTTTTTTGCTTTTTTTATTTTTTGATTTTTAGGTATAGTATCTGTGAAGGTGCATGATGTTGATTGGCTCTGGAAACGTCTCATCTTCAAGAGTGGCAAGTTGATATGCTCCAGATCCATACGCAGCAATGATGACATAAGGACCTAGCCAATTTAGCTCAAATTTTCCTAATTTTTCTTGATCTAATTGATTCTTAGGATTCTCTTTTAGAACCAAATCTCCAATGTTGAATTGTTGAACCTTTACTTTCTTATTGTAACTGTGACGGAGATGATTCTGATAAGCTTGCAAATGAACTAGTGTATTTTGTCTTCTTTTGTCTAGCAAGTCCAACTCACGCAATCTGGATACTCTGTACTCTTCATCATCAACAAATTGTTGCATTGACACTCTCAAAGAGGGTAACTCGACCTCAATGGGTGAGATGGCTTCAGAACCGTAGACAAGGGAGTATGGAGTGGCTCTTGTGGGTGTAAGCATGCTGGTTCGATAGGCCCACAAGGTAGGGTTGAGTTGAATATGCCAGTCATAGTCAGCATCATTGACAGTCTTTTTGAGGATTTTGATGATAGTTTTATTCGACGCATCAGCTTGACCGTTGCCTTGGGGATAGTATGGAGTGGCAAAATGATGTTGGATGTGGAACCTTTCTCAAAGCTCACGAACATCCTGGTTCTTGAAAGGATGGCCATTGTATGTGACAATAGACTGAGGAACACCATACCGACATATAATATAATTAAGAATGAACTTAGTGATCTATTTTCCAATGATGTATGTCATAGGAATTGCCTCCATCCATTTTGTGAAGTACTCGGTGGCTGTAATAATGAATTTATGACCATTGGAGGAGGTGGGATGGATTTATCCCACAAGCTTGAGTCCCCATTGAGAGAAGGGTCCTAGGCATGTGCATGCACAAGATCTCCATGTATTTGACACTGTCGACATTTCTTAATAAAGTGGTATGTATCTCGCTTCATCACGGGCTAGTAGTATCCAGTTCTTATGATCTTCTTGTCTAGTGTAGGACCACTAGAGTGAGCTCCACATATACCCTCGTGTACTTCTTGTAAGGTCGTTTGTGCTTCCTCAGCATTGAGACATCTTAGGAGAGTGTTATCAAATCCATGGTGGTAAAGAGTATCACCGATGATGATATATTTGGTGGCTTGGTGAATGAAGGATTTGTTTTGGTTAGAGGATAGGTCAGCAAGGATAGTTGATCATGTAGGTATTTGTAAATGTCATTGTACCAAGGAGACTCGGGACCAACAATTTCGCACACTAGCTATAATTTGGGAATATCAAAAGCAAGGATGAACAGTTATTCCACCAAGAATTCAAATTGAGGTGCATTATTTGGAATGTCCAAGAGAGATCCTATAGTGGCCATTGCATCGGCCGCTTTGTTCTAAATTCTGGGAATTTGATCGAAGACAATAGTTTCAAAGTAGAGCTTGAAACTGTCTACCATTCTCTTGTAGGGCATAAGCTTTTCATCTTTCGTGTCATATTCATCATTGCCCTGTTTGATTACCAGTTGTGAATGCTTGATTTCCCAATTGACAACCATGCATAGTCCAATAAGTAGTGCCTCATACTCAGCTATATTGTTTGTACAAGAGAAGGCTATCTTGAATGATTTAGGAATAGCATCTCTCTATGGTGTGATAAAAAGGACTCCGGCCCCTAAACCATGATTTGTGCAAGAACCGTCGAAGAATAGCATCCATGTTTTTGAAACTTCCACTGTAAAGATTGATTCATCTGGAAAGTCTATAACTAAAGGATGATCAGCTCTTGTGGGTGCCTCTACAAGTTGGTTGGCAATTACTTGCCCTTTTATGGCCTTCCAATCAACGTATTCTATATCAAATTCACTTAGGATCATGACCCATTTTGCCAATCATCCTGTCAAAGTTGCCTTATTAAGTAGGTATTTCAAGGGGTCAATCTTTGCGATGAGCTTTGTTTGGTGATTCAGCATGTAATGTCAAAGCTTTTGAGTGGAAAAATCCACTGCAAGGCATGCACGTTCAATGGGACTATAATTAATATCATACCCTACTAGTGCTCTACTAATTCAGTAGATAGCTCGTTCTTTCCCCTCTTCATCATTCTGTGCTAGGAGTGCCCTCAGTGTTGAAGAGGTAGTTGAGATGAATAGTATAAGGGGTTTTCTGGTGATGGGCGGCATAAGAACTGGCGAGGATAGCAAATAATCCTTGATTTGTTGGAAAGCTTCTTGACAGCGTTCGGTCCATATGAAGGGTACTCCCTTTCAGAGCAGATGCTAAAATGGATGACACTTGTCAGCCAGTTGTGCAATGAATCTCCTAATTGAGTGTAGTTTGCCCTGTAAACTGCGTAGTTGTTTGAGGTTTGTTAGTGGAGGCATGTCCATGATGGCCTTTACCTTGGCAGGATCAACCTCCATTTCTCAATGAGAAACAATGTAACCCAACAATTTGCCTGAAGTGACTCCAAAAATGTATATCTTTGGGTTTAGCTTGACCTTGTACTCTTCAAGTCATGTGAAAACCTTATCTAATGCATCCAAATGACTGTCTCATGTGACTAATTTGGTTAATAGGTCATCCACATAATCTTCTATAAACATGTGCATGTAGTCATGAAAGATTGTTGTCATTGTTCTTTGGTATGTGGCTTCGACATTTTTGAGGTCGAAGGGCATGACATTCCATTAGTAAGTACGCCAAGGACAAGTGAAAGTTGTTTTGTACTAATCTTTGGGGGTTTGTCCATGAGTGAGAGCATCTCATAGCCTGTTGTGAGGTCTATTATAATATCAATGTTTGGCAATGGGAAATCGTCTTTTGGACACGGCTTGTTCAGGTCTACGAAGTCTTCACAAATCTTGATTTGACCATTTGGTTTGGTGGCTGGTACTAGATTAGAGACCCATTCTAGATAATCTATTGGCCGGATGAAACTGACATCGAGTAACTTCTTCAGTTCTACTTTGACCAAGAGTGTTATTTACATATGCATCTTCCTTAATTTTTGCTTTACTGGCTTGGCATTTGGCAGTAGTGGTAGATGATGTAGGACCAATTGAGGATCAAGTCTAGGCATGTCAGTGTATGACCATGTGAATTTAACTTGTGTTGTTGAGAAGAAAGCTGCAAACTCAAGTTTTTCTTGTTTTCTCAATGATTAAGCAAAGTGGACGATCCAGGGTTTATCATTGGCACCAATGTTTGTCTCTATTGATTTCTCCATTAGTAGCGGTGATCTCTCTTGTGTAATGGGAAGCACTTCCAACCCTCCATCCTTAGGCACCTCGAAGAGGTTTTCACCCTTGGATACGTCCTTTATTTTTACTTTTTATGGTCAAGAGGTGCCTTTCGGTTTTCACCTAGAGACCTATTTTCTTTTTCATATTCACTTTTGTGACTAAAGGGTGGAGTAGACTCTCCAAAGTAGGTTGTTTCATCAAGATCCATGATGTACCCAACCTTATGATCCCCGCTTGGTATGTCTTCGTGGAGTCCCATAAACTTGGCAATAGCTTCATTGTTTTCAAAATATCCAAGCTAGGTGGTGCATGTTGATCCCAATCAATATATTAGTTGGGGGTGAACTAAAGGAAACTCATCATCAGTGCTCATATAGCTCAGGGATAAGAAAGTTAAGGTACATATGGAGGTATCATCGGGGTCCTAGAAGATGCTAATCCAGGTAGAGCCCTCAGGTAGGTTAGGTTGAGAAGGTTCGGGCTTAGGAGGGTCCCTTGATGTCTCAATGTCTTTAGAAGCACTTGTGTCCTTACCCAATAGCAACTTAGTACTAGGAGCATTTCATCTCTGTGATGTGTACCCTAACCCTTTGTTTCGAGGGAGCATGCTTGGTTGTATGGGTTCTGTCCTTCCATTTTTGTTTGGACCAAGCCCACTGTGTCCATCATATCCTTGTCGTTTCATGAATTCATATCCTTTCCCATACTATTCTACTGGTAGTTGCACATGCTTGACTTCTTCTTCATACTTGTAGAGCCATTTGGAGACATCTTCATCTATATCTTCTTTCCTTAACTTGCCCCATTTGGTGAAGGTGGTGGGGGCAGCACAAATAGTATCCTTTGGTTTGATTGGGTTGGGTTTCCGTGAGACTTTGGTGATATTGGCAGCTTGCCAATGCAGTATGAGCTCTCCATTTTATACTCTCCACATCCTTTGTCATGGATCTGAACCTTAGGGTTGAGTGGTGGAATGAATGTAGTGGTGGGTTTTGATAGTGTGGATGGATCGATATAATGAGATGAAGTGGAAGGTGGAATTCCCCTATTAACAGGTACTTGATGTAGAGGTGTTTCTCTCAAGTGGCTACAATATTGGAAAGCATCTGGATCACCGGCTATGGTGATTTTTGTGCCATTGTAGGGAAACTTGATGCATTGGTGGTAGGTGGATAGCATAGCCTTCATGGCATGAATCCATGGGCAACTGAGGATGAGATTATATGGGAGGTCCAGATCCAAGACATGGAATACAATATTCAGAGTGGCAAGCCCAACTCTCATGAGAAGTGAGATCACCCCCTTAGAGGAATGTTTTGCATCATCATAGGCCTTGATGACAATTCTCTTGGATGGGTCCACACATGCCTCAGAATATCCCAATATCATGACTAATTTCAGAGGACATATGTTCAATCCAACTCCATTGTCTACCAAGACTCGTCAGATCTTATGTTATTGATGAAGACTTCAAGGTGCAAGGGGTTGGTATGGCTAGGTCTATGTGAGGTCAAGTCATGCCCGATGATTGTAACATTATTGGTAGTAGCCAAATGTCCTACCATGGCCTGGAATTGGTTAACATTTAGATCCGTGGGGATGGATGATTCCAACAAGGCTTTGTCTAAGATGGCCTTATGTTTTAGGGATAGGCGGAGCAATTTGAAGATGGATATTTGTGCAAGGGTCTTCTTTAGATGGCCCAAAAGATTGTATTGAGACTTTGGTTGTGGGTCGGATGGAGAGCTTCGTAAGGTCAACTTATCTCTACAAGTAGTGACGACACACTTAGGACAAGACTTGATGGATATCATGGAGACGTTATCATCATATGCTTAGATGATATTGACGATGTATTCATAAGAAACATGGTTATAGTTGGGTTGCTCATTTGTCTTAGTGCCCGAACTAGAGGCCTTTCCTGATTTCGTGGTCTTGCAAAGGATTTGTGAAGATAGCATGATTGGTATTGGAGGACTCTTGAGGATTATCTAAGACTATGTCGCCTCGTTCGATAAGGTCCTAAATTTTATTCTTGAGCTTATAACAGTTTGAAGTCTTATGTCCCTTTATTCAGTGATATTCACAAAATTCATTGGCATTCCATGAAGGAGGCTTGAAGGTAGGATCATATTGCTTAACCTTCAGAATTTGAAAGATTGGCTTGTAATAATTTCTTTAAAATTGATTCAATTGGATCCAATAGGGGTGTATAGTTTCATTTTGGAGGATTTGCTCTTAGGGGAGCCTGCCTTTGATTGTTTTGAATGGAATTTGTTGCTTTTTGTTGAACGAGTGTTGGATTGTTTGGTGTTGGTGCTTTGAGAGCAAGGATGGGACCACCCTTGTTTAGTGCTTTTTCATCAAAAACCCCATCATTTGTAACGTTCTTATTCCTAGATCAGAACTTGTTTTTGTCATAGGAAGTGTTAGGGTTGCTTTGATTTTTGTTGAAAATTTTGATCGTACCCTTGGCAATGAGGGCTTTCTCAATTGCTATTCCCTTCTCAACAACCTCCCCAAAGGTAGTGTAACAATGTATTTGGATTTGGTGCGTGAGCTCTATGTTCAAGTTATCCACAAAGATTGGGACTAGTTGGTTCTTGGGTATATGGCATGGACACTTGCTATCCAAACTACTCCATCTTTGGAAGAAAGAGAGAAATGTCTCTTTGTCTTCTTGTTATGTGTGGCATAACATTGCTACATTTACATTCATTTCAATGTTGTAAGAGAAGTGGGCTATGAATTTGTTTTCTAGTTCGGTCCATGTTCTTATCCCTATGGGGAGATGTGGGAACCACTCGAGTGCTTGACCCGCAAGGCTCCGTGGGAATAGTCTCATTAGGTATGTTTGGTCGAACGCAAGTTCTAGACATGCAATATGAAATTCACGTACATGTTCAATAAGGCTCCCTTTTCCTCTATATTTGTTGAAATTGGGTACAATAAAGTTTTGTGGAAAAGGAGGCATGTAGATACTCCTATTGAAAGGATATGGGCACAAATCTTCCATGGAGTATGCCTTTTTGGTCCCTGAGACTTTCATATTGGAAATTTGTTTTAATGAATGCATCTCATGTGCTAGGACCTCTACAGAGGATAATGATGTGTTTGCAGCGTTTGCAATTACAGTTTGATAGGGATTTCCTATGTTTGCAATAGGTGTGTTTTGAGACCCCGTGTTTGTAACAAGTGGATTGATGTTTGTGTTAAGATGGGTGTGTAATGGAGTTGAGTTTTGATTTTGAGTTTCTGGTATGTAAGTGGTGCTTGGATTTATGTATTGAAAATGGGGTGGAACACTTGTATTGTTTTGATTTTGGAGTGGGTTGGAAGTTGTATAAAGAAGGATGTTTGGGTTGACTTGTTGTTGTATGGGATTGGCATGGGTATTTTGATAAGACGCACTAGCACCTTGGTTAGACACATTATTGTTTTGGCCAAGAGGGTCTATGTTGAGGTTATTCAAGTTATTGTTTGGTTGAGACCCAAGATTTATGTTTGCACTAGTGTGGTATTGGCCCCTTGTGTTTGTGCTTTGAGACATGACATTTGCATTGTTGGCTCCAAATGGTGGAGGTACGTTGACGATTGTGGTATCATGTGAAGTTTCCCCAAAAGGTATGTTGGTGTCTTCTTGTCTAGGATTCGAATGACTAGGCGAAGAGGTTGTGTGATATTGAATTTGTGTGACATTGTTTGAGGGTGAACCTATAATCACGTTTATGTCTACTCCCGCGGGAAGCTTGGTTCCATTTTGCAAAAGTCACATGAGGTAGGCTTGGGGATTTGTAGCTATCATCTCATCTAAGATTCACAATGGCCTAGGATCTTGGGAGGCTTCCTCTATTTCTTGTTGCGTTACCCCTTCGTCATTCTCTTGTAAGGTGTTAATTTCAAAGGGATTTTCCATGTGAGGGTGAGACTCGTGTTGTTTGTTAGAGGAAGACTCAAATCTCATCGTGTTAGTGAGATTGTTGTGGGGATGATTTGAGGAATCCACTCCCTTTCTCTTCCTTTGTGACCGTGTTTCTACCATATAAGACTTGCTATCTTTGAGATGCTAAGGATGATAATGTGAGACTGCTATGTTTTTGGGATCTTTTTGGTTATAGGGATGACAAATGCAACTAAGGATGACAATGCATAGTGATTATGCACTATATTATGTTTTGAGCTTTTTTGGAATATAGAAATGACAAATGCAACTAAGGCCAAAGGTGTAGGGAATGATGAATGACAATGGGACAATGTTTGAAGCAAATGAGTATGCAACTTGAGGATTTTGAACAAAAGGATATTAATGACAAACTATGACCTATCAAAGTGACTAGTTGAAATTGTCAAGACCTTTAAAAGAATAGTGTTTGAAGGATTTATTTGAAGTGAGTCTAGACTAGACAATGAGTTAGACCCAACTTGCTAATTTGAGAAAGATGAACCTAAACTAGTCTTGTGAGTATTAGGCCCAACTTGTTGGTTGATTGTGAACAGAAGATGACAAGGTTTTGACAATTCCAAGTTAGTAACAAAGGTAGGCTCAAGTGGGGCAAATTTTCCTAATTCCAAACCTCAAAGATGGCTAAAACTAAAGATGACCTAGGATGACAAATGCTATTTTGGGCAATGGATGGAGTAAGACCAACTAGATTATGCAAGTTAACCTTAACTAATGCAAATGGATGGGCTGAACAGGTTGAGCAAGTCTATGGTATCAGTACAGGATCACTGTCAGAATGAAATGAGGAGGGTGGACCCTCAGAATTCTCCCTAAAATTTTTATCCCAGGCAGATGCATTGCTATAGATCTCAAGTGCAGTGTTAAAACCTACAGGTGCATTGCAAAACTGGTCAATTGCAATTCAGAAGGCTTCAACTGTGGTTTTCTATCTTAACATGTACATTGCAGAAGGTGTCAGGTGTGTTTCAGAAACCTACAGATGCGTTTCATTATTTCTTGTGACTAAAAATCAAGTTTTCTAAGTCAGTTTTAGCTTGTTTTGATCAATGAGAAAAATACAGTAAACATAGAAAACACTTAGTATTCAGATTTGGTTATTTTGTGACTCTTGACTTTTGGAAGGTAAGGTATTTTGCAAGCTTTCTACCATAAAGCTCACTTGGCCATGGTTCACAAACAATAAAGCAAGTACACCCTAGCTAGTATTAAAGGATGTTTATCAAAGTAGGCTTACCTCACCTTTCGGTGATTTTAAATAGAGCAATTGGAATGGGTAACTAGAGTATGCCAAGATTCTGGACCATCTTGACACCTCTCAACTTGAAAGGATAAGACCCAATCAAGGAACTGTGTCACCTCAACCAAAGACCCTACGTGGTAAGTCACTTCAGGGTACGATCTGCATTCCTTGCACCACAATGATAAACGACCAAAGGGTCTTAGACTTCTACAACAAAGGTTTGTAGTGAGGAAACTCCTAAGAACACCATGGCATAGTAGCGATGGGAGATCAAAATCTCAAACCCGCATCTAGAATCACTTGAGACCACAAGGACCACCCCCTATGGCACAAGTGGATTGAGCTCACCTTTCAATTTTTGCCCTTTTGTATAGCTCGTTGGAGATACGTGCTTATGGTTGAACCTTGGGATGAACTCCCAGGCAAGCCACCTACTAAAAAGAAAAAGAGAAAGCCTATGTTTTGTTCTTTCTCATACACCCAAGATCGCATGTGGCACAAGGGGAGAGGATACTCAAATAAAACTATGTTGCTATGTTCTCTTGTACCCAAGATTGTAGTAGAGGGAAGTACTTAAGACATCATGGTGTAGCTTTTCTCATCCCTCAAGACTGCATATAGAGCAGGGAGAGGATACTAAAGGCAATCACAATATGTTCTTTCCTAACCCAAGACTTGTATACAAGGGAAGATGAACCATAGGCAAACATGCTTTCAGTGACTACCTAACAAATGTGCAAGCACACCAAACATGAAAAACCTTCATTCTTTTTAGAGAACCAAATTGAAATGTTTCTCTTTTAAACACAAGTTCATTTTAAAGCACCAAACCAAGTATTCCTATGTTAAAAATGCAAACACACAAGAGAATTCCTGCAACAAATATATTAGTGGTTTTAGCTCAAAGTCTTTTCCCAACGAATGCCAAACAGGTGCAGACCAATCATTAGTAACACAAAGCCTCTATCCTACTGCATGTAACAGAAAAGAATGAAAGATAAAAAATTAAAAATTCCTTTCTATTTGTTAAATAGATGCATTATAGGGGCAGGCGACTATGTCGCACAATGTCCCAGGTGCGGTTCTTTGTCGAATAGGTGCATCTCAAGATTTTGTGAATGCGGCTTCAGAAAAAGTGACTATGTATCAAGGTTCAGTGACTGCAGTGTAGAAGGTTTCAAATGCGTCGTTATGTACCCTACAAGTCAGAAATAATAAAATTTTCCAAACAACAAACAGAATGTGAAACCTAATGATAATCTTGAAACCCTAAAGTTGCAGAGTCAATATTAGGATACCAGAAAACAAATGATCACTATAAATCAATCATATTTCTACAAGCAAACAACAGTAATCCAAGGATGCTTGAAACTTACCAAAAGATCATTCAAACATTAAACCCTATTAAAGTGTCAAAAAATCCTAATGTTGTAAGCTGATTGTCAAAGGATTAAACAAACAGATAAAGCATCAAAACTAATCAAAAAAGCACTTAAAACCCCCTGTAAAACATAGTTAACAATAGATACCCAAAGGATTCAGAAAAACCCTAATCAACAGTCAAGTGCGTTGTTGTTGCCCGCAAATGTGTCACAGAGTAAGACGAATACGGTGCAGAGTCAAGCAAGTGCATCGCACTATTCTTGTAGTTCAAAATCACAGTAAATTTTAAAAAAATGAACTGAACTTGAAACCCTAGTGATAACTATGAAACCCTATTGTTGCAAAGTTACTTTTAGGATGTCAGAAAAGATGTAAATCAATCAGATATCTGTTGAACGTAAAGGTGTTTGGAATATACCCAAAAGACCTTCAAGACATGAAACCCTAATGTTATACCAAAAAACCCTAATGATGTAAACTGATATTCATAGGGTTAATAAGATAGATAAAGCATTAGAACCAGCCAGCAAACTGTTAACAATCCCTACAAAACAAGATTAGACAATCAATGATTAAAAAAAACAATTTGCCAAATAAATAAACGATTGCATCACTACAACCCTCAAGTGCATTTCAAGGTTCAACAAGTGTGGCAGCCCATATGACAAGTGCGTCATAGAAACCAACAAGTGCATAGAAAAAACCAGCAAGTGCGTCGTATTGTTCTATAAACCCTAATTTCATCAATTTACATAAAGTATGGACTTTTCACATCAAGTTCACCAATGTAAGCTAGGGAAAATCAAGAAAACATGCTAATATCAATCACAAGAACTCTAACTCATCAATGGAGTACAAAATAGCATAGAAATCAAATAACAAAGTAAACTAATCTAAATTCCTAAGATAAACTTGGCTTTCCTCCATTGTTCTTCTTGACCTTGCTTAGATTGCTCTCAGATTTGTAGATATGTAGTACTCATGAGAAGCTCAATTATGGAATGATTAGCAAAACCTTGAAGACTCTTCTTGTGATTAGCTAGCTAGGAAGTGAGAAAATGAGGCTGGAGGGTTGCTTTTATAGAAAGCTAGGGTTCAAATGAAGGGTGTAGATTGAGTGTTGACTTTTGAGTGATATGAATGGGGGAGATTGTGTAGGGTTTCCCTCTCATAAGAGAACAAAAGAGATTTTTTTATTTGGATAAATGATGAGGTGGGAGTGTTTTAATTAAATAAATCTTGCAATTTATTTAATTAATTTGAAATGGCAGATGAGTGGTAGACTTTAATTAAATAAATATGGTTTATTTAATTAAAGGTGGGAGCTAAATTTAAATAAATATTTTATTTATTTAAATTGAGTGATGGAGATAAATAATTAAAATTAATTATTTAAGTGTAGAGGAAATATAGATGAATAATTAAATAAATAAAATTTATTTAATTATAGATTAGAAAAATATGAAAATGAATTAATTAAATAATTAAAGATTATTTAATTAATAGAAGAATGTGAAATTATGGAGAAAGCAGTGTGAAAATGATGCTTACGGACTCAGGACATTTTTAAGTGTCTACACTATCCAGCTCAACTCTCAAAGAAATAGGACTGGTTTAGGATATCACCTAGTCCTAAATATAAAGAATGGTATAAACTTTTATTATTACATTGTTTCTTCTCATACACAAAGAACACTAATTTGTCATGTGTATAGGCGAATCACATGATAGATCCTAGTTAAGTATATAGGCATCATTATCACACAAGTGGCATCTGATAATCATGAAGTGTATGGGTAAATGATACATTCACTAAGCACATAAACTAATCTAGACAATACTAGAGCTAAGGGTATTAAATATCATAACATTGAAACATTAAGAATTCTAATTATTAAAGTACAAATGTGAAAGATAGGGAACTTAGCTCTAGATAATTGAAGGTGTTTGAACTAATGTAAATTTTAATTAAATGAACTAAAATATTTTCTCTTCCTTTATCTCTCTATTTTATCTCTAGCTTTTTTACTTGTGTGCTTGAAAGGAAAGGATATGCCTTTATTAAATGGAAGTATTAATCTAAATAGTTTTTCCTTCATTTTGAATCTTCTAAATTATGTTAACAATAAATGTTTACACTTCTAGTTTATATATGATCATTCTTTCATAGTTTGTTCTACCCTATCTCTAGCTTGCTTGGAAGGTTAATGTAGATAGGTGAATTCTATGCACTTCCCCTTAATCCTATTGTATTCCTTAATATTTTAAATAGTTACTAAAGGCCTATGCATGCTAAAAGAATCCATGATAATTCTCCTAAAATTTCTAATTTTCCTTTGCATGCACATAAAATATACACTGCATTCTTTCCTTTGTAGTCATATAGATAATTTAATAAACTAAGCATTATTTTCCTTTTGTAAAAGATGTAAAGAATAAGATTAGCATTCTTTCCTTTTCTAATTAATTTTAGAAAACAAGAATTAATTTTCCTTCAAGGAAGGGGAAGGTAATGATGAAGAAGGTGAAAGGGAAAGTTTATGCAAGTTAGAATGGTAGATGATAATGATGAAGAAGATCAATTGCACATTCCATAGTGGTCCCATGCTCATACACAAGCCTTAGTGATCCACATCCATCCTTAGTTATTATTCCCTCAAGATTCTAACATTGTATATGTATTAATTCATAAGATTGATCAATTAGAAAAGAAATTGGATGCAACTTAGCCTAGTGGATAAAATGATCCACCGGATAAATAGATCATTCTATAGGGGAGGGTCCATCTAGTAATTGTGCACCCTAAAGTTTTGTGTGTCTTAAAATTATACATGAAGATGAGCCAACAGTTAGACCTATAGTCATGTTTTGTCAGTGTGCCCATGTGGCATCACATGATTTGTTTCTTTTTAGATCTAATGAGTTCATTCAATTTTTAGTCATAATCGTTCTCTCTTATTTGGGTTCTCTCTCCTAGTGCAGTCTAATTTAATCATTTATCTATCACATTAATAATCCTTTCATACATGTTCATATAATTTTATGATTTATCATACTGCTTTCCTATATTACATACATCTCATATCTTACCCTATCTCTATTATATCATCACTAACACCAATTTATGTGTGATACATTTGAAAACTAACCATAAGCATGCCTCACTACCAACAAAAAGAAGGACCAATTATATGAACATCTAGGTCATTTAGATTTCATTAATTCTTTCATTGAATTTTATTTAGGGTTACAAATTGCCTAAATTTTAGAATATTCCCTTTTATCTAAATATACAATAATTCTACCATGACTATTAATCTTTTGATTAGTTTTATTTACATAAGGACAATCTTAGCTTTAATAGCTTCCCAAGGCATTAATAGATTAGAAAACATGGTCTTGACTAATGACCTACTTGCATAGACCTTTAATAGTATTGACCCATATGTATTTTAAATGAAGTTACAATTTATATTTTCTCTCTTAAATTCAAGATTTTAATGCATAAATTTATTATTAATCTAAATAAATTAGAAATTTAAATATTTCTTGTACATTTTAGGGTCAGATATTGTAGGGTGGTACATATAGTACCATTTCACTAATTAATATTATGATCTCCTCTATTTTGCAAGTAGATTTTCTAATAAATAATTATTTATTAGTAGTCAATTCATTGTTCATAGCAATATTATTATTTTTAAATATAAGTTTAGGCTAAATAGGTAGATCCTATTTACCATCTATAGCATATGTTTTTGTGGAAATCATTCTCTAATGTCTTCTACTAAAATATTTTTAGTGTGTAAAGTCACCTTGTTGTTACAATTGTAGTGCCTTATGTTGGTTTTTCCTAGGATGTATTTTGATCATCTTTGAGACACTTTGTATATTCAGGACCTTCTCACTCTATGATGGTTTGATTATTATAAGTTTAGTTACTTTGGTTTGTTAGCTTTTAATGAGATTAGGATCTATATTATGCTTGTACTTATGTTTTTATCTTTCAATACAATGTGGTATGCAAACTATATTTCAATTATCATTCTTGACTTAATAATTCTAGTACCTAGTTTATATTGTTGTTGGTTTATTTTTATTTTGATTCTAGGGGTATTTTGATTTCAATATCTTGGCTTTAATATTGATGCACGATGTGAGATCCTAAGTGTTTAGAAACTAAATCCACCTTGAAAACTTTAATTATCATGCCCAAACATGACCAATAAAAGTGCAAACTCAAAGTTGGGCCTTAAAGGCAAGTTAAAATAGTTAAAATTAATGAACATGGTCTTTATTTTTTGCAATGAACATGGCTGATCTTTTTGGACATATAGATAGGGAAATTATTAGATTGCAGTTCATTTTATAGGACCCACAGACTATGGGTGTATATATATCAAACTGCAAGATTATATTACAGAGTTTGATTTGCCTTTGAAACTCTTTAGGAGGTGTTATTGCTTACTCTAGTGAGACTTTAGCAGCTATTGTTTCCCAAATGTGGGAGAGTTTCAAGTAAGTATGTTCCTTAGAGCACTATCCAAGTTAATGTGCCAAAAGAAATTATTAAAAGAGATTGTTTCCATAGGATGGCACCAGAACTAGTGTTAGGGGATATCAAGTGACCAAGTGTGTGTGCCCTCATTTGGTAGCTTTGATATACCTTAGATCCATTTTCTCCCATGGTCATTATCCTAATAATGACAAAATTCCATTATACTTTGCCCAATTGTTGTATGTTGAGGTTTACTTAGGCCTCAACGTCAACTACTTAGATTTACCTCCACATTTGGGGCAAGGGCGTGATAGGGTATGTAACAGGTATGCATACCATCATCCTAATCAAGAGGCTCCTACATTTAGGAGATTTGTTAGGGAGAGATGCATGTCATCTCTCCATCCCTCAAGGATATTGGCGATTGTGTAGTTATTGCTTCCCAAAGGGAAGAAATTGATAGTATTGCTTAGATTCTTGTCCAAACATAGCAATATCTTCAAACAAGGAGGGACAGTACCTGATGAGGCATCCATGTAGGTCATCTACACTTTGTGGATTTTCCTCATCATAGTCAAATCCATATCATGCTACTAGCATCCCATCTCCAAAGAATCTTGATTGTATTACAAATTACGGTTAAATTCATAGGTCAACAAATTTTTTGTCCAATGATCTGATGAAGGCATATCAAGTCATATCATCATAGTTGGGTATCCCTTTAGCATGTGTTGATGTGTATATGGACATGTCCTTATAGATTATGAGAGTTCAACATCTGACTTGTAGCGTTGTGATGTAGATTGTGTTAGAACCTGTGGTGAGCAGGAGTTGCATACCAGAGCAATGCTAGCTATGGACCATTTTTCTGCTCCTCAGTAGCTTACAACACCTAATGCATTGGACCATCTTGTAGGAGGCATGAGTTTTGTATAGTTGATTACTTTAGGATCGATGCCATCTACCATTCATAGTCCTTTGCACACATCATTGCTACAGTTATTGGATGAGAGACCTTCGGTAAAGGTAGAGATTGTTATGTAGACTGTAGAGACATATGTGTCCATATATGTAGATTTGGTTGGAGATGGTGTTCCTCCCACTATAGTGACACATGTATAATTTTTAAATTTTTAAGTTAAAATTTATATTACAAAATTCAAAACATTTATATATGAAGGACCCTATGTACAATTATTATTTGAAATTAATTTTTCTTTTTTACACATGCATGTTGCTCGGACAGTAGTTGATATTCCTAGTTCAAGCGTAGGGTGTGTACACACGTATGCTTCACTCAACAAGAGTGGGCAGGTGAGATAATTTATTTATATGTATGCACTAACTTTACAATCAAATTATAAATGAATATAAATATGTAGAGGTTGTTATGTAGATTGTAGGGACATATGTGTCCATATATGTAGATTTGGTTGGAGATGGTGTTCCTCCTACTATAGTGACACATGTATAATTTTTAAATTTTTAAGTTAAAATTTATATTATAAAATTCAAAACATTTATGCATGAAGGACCCTATGTACAATTATTATTTGAAATTAATTTTTCTTTTTTACACATGCATGTTGCTCGGATAGTAGTTGATATTCCTAGTTCAAGTGTAGGGTGTGTACGCACGTATGCTTCACTCAACAGGAGTGGGCAAGTGAGATAATTAATGTATATGTATGCACTAACTTTACAATCAAATTGAAAATGAATATAAATATATCATACACAGGTATGTATGAAACATGTATGTATATATATGTTCTAATTTTATTGTATGTGTACATTTATTAGGGCTCTATTAATCCATCAAAGCTCTATTGTATGTGTACTGCGAGGGTCACTTGACTAGGAGTCGAGTTGATGATGATACGAGAGTTTATTTTACATGACACATGTTTATTTTATGTTTATATTTGACATGGACATTTATATTAGACATTTGGCATGGACATGTTTATGTTTGATATTTGATACCATATGGACATTTATATTTGACATATAACATGTCAAAATTTATGTTTGATATATATTTAATCTTTCTAATTTAAGTACTTTGGCATCAAGACTTATCTAAACTCATATTACACAAGTTATAATAAATGATTTGAAGGTTGTCTCAAATAGATAATTACTTACCCTTATCTAAGGCTTATCAAAGTATATTCTAATGCTTAAATTTTATTTACGATATACTTAGTGAGCATCTCTACCACAAATACATTTAAAATTTTATAACTTGTCAGATGTCTCTCCTAGTTTATAACTCCATAATAGATGTGAAAATGGGTACTTGAATTATCTATGCTATTCTTTGTGGAATGTGCTTCATAGAAAAGAATGTAATTAATGTGCATTCTCTTTTATTCCAATTTGATTTTTTTTCTTTTAGTATAAGTTCCCATCAATCTTATAATTCACATGGTTCTTAAGATATAACTTATGCATTTCCTTTAAAGAAGTAGTTAACAATGTTGTCATAAGTCAAATACATTTAACTAACTTAAAAAATACTATGCTTATCTCTATCATGTCGTTTACTTAACCACTCTCAATAATTCAAAATGGTAATTAAATTATATACATGTGTTCACATATGTACATAGAAAACATACATTTCCCCACTTAACATTCTCTCTAAATATTCATTAATCAATCTCATTACATTATGCAATATTGTGCTCTCCTCTTTATTTGGTTCTATATATTATATTATCCTCAAGTTGATGTAGTCACAGATGGGTAGTCTAATGAAAGATAGCCTAACCCTAGACTTAAGTAACAAACACCTAGATCTAATAAAACAACAGAGCAATTCAAAGTACATATAAAGATAAATTAAGAAAATGTTGTAGGGTGAACCCACAATAGTGAGTCTGAATCAAATACGAACAATAATACATTTAATATATATGATATGGATTTAAATCAATCAACCATGAAAAGATGTGATAACTTGAATACCAAGACAATTAATTGCATATTATACCAAAGATTTAAGATACAAACATCCTATTTGAATATAAATGAACTAGGTAGAAGAAACTTGCTAAGTTTGAGATCTAAATGATAATTATTTACTCACATACAACTTGCTTTAAATACAACTCCAAATAACTATAAATCTAATGATACAAAACTCACATGAGCACCAAGAAACTTTACTAAGGTTTCATAACTTCTCTATAAAATAAGAGCTTCCCTTAGCTTCAAGAATATTTATTTTGTACTAACAAGGCCAACCACATGAAGGTGGAAGCTCATATGGCATGACTTAAGACCTAAGAAACTTAAGACATGTCTAAGATGTACCTATTCTAGTAGACCTAAGACACCTAAGACACCTATCTTAGATACCTTATTCTAGTAGACCTAAGACACCTAGATTCTATACCTTATTCTAGTCTAGACCTAAGACATGTCTAAGACACCTATTCCATACCTTCTAGTCTAGACCTAAGACATGTCTAAGACACCTATTCTATACCTTCTTCTCTAAGTATCTTCCTAAGACACCTAATGCACCTATTCTATATATCTTAGATCTAGTAGAGGTCTTTAAGACACCTAAGACAATTATTCTAACCCTATACTTCTAGTGGGTCTCTAAGACACCTAACTTAAAGACTACCCATACTAAGATAATTTATTATGTCATACTATAGAGATCATACCTGGAATGAAATAATAACTTAAAATCCTCTGCTACATGAATGAAAAAGCAAATCTCCTTCCACAATGAAATATAAAAAATTAGAACCTAAACATCACGAATTCTAAAAATTTTAAGAACCATTTAAATTAAAATTAAATGAACTAGTGAAGCATAAATTAAAACATTTAAAATTTCTACAAGACTGAACTTCTAGTATACCTAAGACACCTAGTATCTACCTAAGGAAATATTCTACTATAGTAGGTCTAGTGAATACCTGAAATCAAATGAAAGTTGTTGTCCACCTTTTTCATACAACATCAAGTGGTTCAACTCACTCCTCAATAGCATGCAATATTATCTCATGGTCATCTCCATCTAGTATCCACTTATGATGTCCACATTCATGTGGAACAGGATGAAGAGACATGCCAGTAGTAATTACTAGGTGGCTATACTGATACACCATGTTGTGAGGTTAGTAATCAATAAAATGAATCCCATTTTGAAGAATTTTGACTTGTTTCAAATATGTTCCTTGCACTACAACTAAACCTGTGGGAAACATCATTCCATCACTTGTTTCTAGTTTTATTAGTTTTATCCTCTCTTCTATGCCACATGATAAATAATAACTTACACCTTATATGTTTCTAGCCTCTACTATGACTCCAAAAACATATCCTGCCACAATGAAATGTAAAAAAATTATAGCCTATCATGAATTCTAAATTTTAATCAACATATTAAAATTAAAAACTTATACAAGTTCTAATGTATATACCTTTTTAATCAATCCTAAAATGTGGTCATAATCAACTGAAATCAAATTCCAGATCAAATTCCTTTGACATAACACATCTCTACTATTTGATGAAGGACGAGTATGATTGTGCCAAAAATTTGAGATCAAATTCCTAACACCACCTTCAATCTTGTCAGATGGAAGATACTTACACATCAATTCCCATTTGCCTTCTTTAGTACTAATGTCCAAAACCTTTCTCATTTTCACATATCTTGTTAGTGTCTTTCTACTTAAGCCAAATTCACTTTAGAATGAAGAAATTTGATGTTTTCTTAACAATTCTGGACTTACAATAGAGGTCAACAATACTCTTCTTGAAATTTTCCCTTATCAAGATTTTTTTCCAATGGAACTCAAACCTCTTGTGACATTTTGAACTTTTTCTAGGTGTATTTTCCTCTTTTTTGGTGAAATCTACGCCCAATAATTGTAAGTGCTCTTTCAACTCATCACAAGTAAGTATGCTTGATAATAGTTGGACTTTACCAATTGTATCATGATGTTGAAAATGATTCTCAAGTATTTCTTTTGAAGTTCTATTCAACGACCTCTTAGTAACTTGACTAGGTTGTTCAGCATAAAATTTTAATTTCTCTATATCAATTCCAACTAAATGATCTATATTTCTCTTAGAAAAAATTCCCTTGACCTATTTAATTAGATTCATTTACGTATCTATAAAGGGAAGTGATTTTGACCCCTCTCCAATATCGAATGATCTATGAGCCTCCTCTCCAACATCAATGGGTGGTTGGGCCTCCTCACTAACATCAATTGCATGTGGTTGGGCCTCCTCTTCTCCAGTATCTAAATTAGGTTCGACTTCCACTATAGTTTTTGTATGTTGATTCCAAGCTACACATATCATATAAAAGAGAGAAGTTAGAATATATAACTTGGATATATTTACCAAAAACTACTTTTTATTTAAATAAATGAGCATTTTCAAAATAATAAGTTTTTTAAAAAATTATTTTTCATTCTCTTTCATATAAGAATTACATCTAGTGCATTGTCTTTTCATTAACTCAATCACAAAACTATAAAATTAAGTATGTTTTTCTAACATCATTTTCCTCTATTAAATTTAGATTCCAAATGAACTTTTGGAAAAAAGTGGCAAAAGTAATAAGATTAGACATATCCATTAGATTAGCTAAGAGAAGTAATAAGATTATGTTGGACAAAAGTTTTTTCAATCCAACATGTGTAGGATCCTCTAATGTAGTGAATTTTCTAAAAATATTTGGTTTGATTTGGATGCATGATGATCATAAAATTAAGTACACCTCATAAAACATGTTAACATTTACATACATTATCCTCATATATATCAAGTAAAACCTACAAAAAAAATCTTATGTTGTTCTACATCCTCATGTATGTCTAAGCCATGTGTTTGTTTAGTAGGAGGTACATATAAAATACATGATAAGAAAATACAAAAAAATCCAAAGGAGGGTCTCCATAAAAACTTGTAGTATATCATCTTGATGCATTTAAAAATCTATGGGATCCATTAAAGAAGGGCCACTAGAAGAGGAAGAATGAGCATCAAGAATAAAACTTGGTCTATTAGGCCTTGCTAGTACAAATTAATCTACGTAAGTACATGACAAATCATGGAGGGATGTATAATAAGTATGACATGAATCAATCAACTACTTAGCTTTATCAACCAAGGCAACACCAAGTGCATGAATCAAAGTAATATGATCATCATGTATATAAGCATAATATGAAGATATGAATGATCTAGAATGTGTAACTTTACTTCTTCATTACCACTAAATGACTTGATCATAAGCACATTAGAAAATATCATCATATTTATCCAATCATCATGAAACAAAGAGTCATCAATATCATCTTTATAAGATAAAGAACTATCACTATGCTTATCAGTAAACATATCATTAATAGACCATGAGTCACAAGATAAAGGACTACCACATGAGTTAGATGGAGGTAACAACCTAAATGAGAAGGTGAACATAAAGAAAGTGTGTCATGTACAGGCATATCAAGTTAATGATATATGAAGTTCAGTGAATCATAAAGCTCACTAGGATAATCATAATAGATAATTAATCCAAAATCAACATGTATATCACTAGGCATGAGACAAGGTACATCATTTTCATATCCAAGTGAAGGTAAATGTGTATCTATCAATCACACAACGTAAGGATCCTTAAGGAATGATGAATTTTATGAGTTAAAGGGATCCTAGAGCTATCATGATAAATTAGGGTTAAAGTATCATCAACATAAGCCAAAATATGGGAAGGAAAGGTGTGCGAAGGTAAAACATTGCTTGATAAGTGACACTAAAAGGGAGATGTATCAATACATGCTAAATATGTAAGATGCAATGAGTATGATATGTCAATCAAGGCAATTAAATCAATAGGTACTAAGTGTCATATAAATGATAGGAAACATGATCTAGATATGGGCAA
This sequence comes from Cunninghamia lanceolata, assembly GCA_027924645.1. Taxonomy (NCBI): domain Eukaryota; kingdom Viridiplantae; phylum Streptophyta; class Pinopsida; order Cupressales; family Cupressaceae; genus Cunninghamia; species Cunninghamia lanceolata. Next base: position 13,086,407 of record BSBN01000352.1, on the reverse strand, counting down.
AGCATCTATCTATGGAATTTGTCAGTGTGTGTGATGAAAATCACAAAAGTATTACAAATATGTTATCAGCTAGAATCAAACATAATAATAATAGTAGTAGTACATGGACCACCTAACCATGCATTTGTAAAGGAAAATGAGCTTACCTAAGTGTAGTCTATGCTAATCCAATAAGATGTGTGCTTCTACCTATGTGAGGAGGGCATGATGAGGCTAGGTCATTAATTCAAAGTGTGCTTCTACCACTATGTCTCGATACAATGGGATTTGGCTATGCTATTTTATTACAAGTATTTCTCAAAGCTTTCTCATTAATGTTTCTCTTAGGGATGAGTGTTTGGGTTACATTCAATACTAGTTTAATCTTAGTTTATCTTCTCAATGTATGACAAAAGCTTCTATATTTCATGGTTCATGTTACTATCCTTACATTATAAGACAAATAGTATATAGGCTTGTCATTTGGGGTTATGGCCTATAGAGAAATGGTAAGTTGAATTTTAAATTTTCATTATCTATGTTTATCTCCTAGTTTAATTTTATGACATATATAAATAACTTAGAACACTTGTTGTTTAAAGGACTCTAACTAAATAGAATTGCATGCAATATACAATTGAAATTTATAAACTATTCAAACTATTTGATATTTAAATTAAAATAAAAATTTAAAAATACACACCTTATTTCTCCTTGAAATATTTTTCCATCATTTCTTCATTCAATTTCATGGATTTTTCTATTGAATATGAATGCATAGTTTTATTCAACTCCTTGTTCTTTTGTTTCCCATCTCCTCCGCAAAATATGTGTGCAAAATTCTTTTACCAAATAATCTTCTCTCCAAAAAAATCCCAAAAATGTAACATATGTGAAATATTTTTTTTGGTTTTTTGAATATTAAGCAATTTTTGATATTACATTTATATAGGGAATATTTTTAATATTTTTTAAAGTCAGCCTTCCAACCTTTCTTTGAAGGTCCCTTCGAACGAAGGTTCCTTGGCCGACTTTAAAAAAAACTATTAAAATATCCCATACCCTAGACCTTCAAACCTTTGTTCGAAGGCCCTTCAAATGAAGGTGCTTGGATGGGCCTTTCCACCATGGTCCTCAGATTTTTCCCAAAAAAAATTATTTCAAACCTTGGGTTGGACCAGCAAATGGAATCAACATGATTGGACAATTTCCAAGATTGTAGCCCTTAGAATAAGCTTTCCAAAAAGTATAATTTCAAATATATTTGATATGATTATTATAATTATTTGTATTTTCTAATGAACATAGGTTTTTCATTGAACATCAAGGTCTTTGTTCCACACACGTGGAAAAATAGAAAAATAGAGAAAAAAATTCTAAAAACTATCTACACACTAAGTATTCATGTCCTCATTTCAATTTTAAAAAAAAATTAATTGGGATATATAATTATGCCTTATGGAATAAAATTGTCTAAATTATAATTGATCTCACTTAAAAAATTAATAATAAATAAAATGTGCATATATGTGAGTATTTATGTTTAAGATTTTATAATTTTATCATTATTCTATAAAAAAAAGTTATGCCTTATGAAATAAATATTACCTTTTAAAAATACTATTAACTAAAAAAACAAGTTATTAAAAATTACATAAATTTTTTTAAAAAAAATTAATATATTTAAATGTTACAAATTACAAACATATGTGTAAACCTTGATGTTAATTTGAAACCTTCAAACTTGATTGCAAATGCAAATTCACATTACAACTCTATTTTATCATATTTAAGACCCACAAACTTTTTAACCAAGAAAAATCCATGTGAAAAATAAAAAAGAAAGGCCTTCATTATTCTGCCTTAGCACTTTTAATAATTTCAATGAGCATCTTGAAGCAAGTTCCTTAGGAAAATGTGAAATTCGTAACAAGAAGCTCACCACATTTGTTTGTGTGAGAAGATGAAATTGAGTTGTTTCATGAGGATATGGTATCTCACTAGTATACCTATATTTTAAAAAAATATATCTAAAGTACGCCGAGAGATATCTTTCTCGAGGCGCCTATTTTTTTAATCAATTTACTACACATAGGTGGAAATAGGCACCTCGAGAAGGATATCTCTCGGTGTACTTTAGATATATTTTTTAAAATATAGGTATACTAGTAGCATCCGGAGTGCAAGCATAATTTGAACTATATATATACCTTATTAATAATTATTATTATATAAAATAATATTATAACATAGGTTAGATATATTATTATAGAATTAGGGTTTTGTTTATGAATATAGTTAAGGTCAAGGTTATAACCCTAATTCTAATCATAATTCTAACCCTAATTATAACCCTAACCCTAATTGTACCCCTAACCCTATTTCTACCCCTAGATCTACTTAACCCTAATTCTAACCCAAACCCTAATTCTATCTCTAACCATAATTATATTGATAATTTTAATTTTATCCTTAACCCTAACCCTATTTTTTGTTAATTATATTTGTAACCATAAATCTAACGCTATCCCTAAATGTAATTGTAACCCTAATCTTAATTGTATCCCTAATACTAACCATAATTCTAAGTATAATTCTAACCTTGATTCTAACCAAAACATAATTCTAACCCAACCCTAAACCTAACCCTAACATTCAAGCCACTACTAACTCTAATTCCAACCCCAATCGTAACCCTAATTCTAACCTAAACCCTAACCCTAACCCTAATTCTAACACTAATTCTAACTGTAACCCTAACCCTAACCATAATTCTAACCCTAATAATAACGCTAATTGTATTCCTAACCTTAATTCTAACCCTAACCCTAATTCTACCCCTAGATCTAGTTAATTTCTAGATGTATCCCTAATTGTTACCCTAACCCCAACCCTAATTCTAACCATTGTTGTAACCCTAATTCTAGACCTAATTGTAATAATAACTATAACCTTAAATTTAACCCTAATCCCAAACCTAATTCTACCCCTAGATCTACTTAACCCTAATTCTATTCATAATTTTAACCCTAATCCCAACCCTAAACCTAATTCAAACCATAACCCTAATCCTAACTCAAGTTCTAACACTAAACCTAATTCTAACACTAAACCTAATTCTATCCATAAACATAAATCTAACCCTATTTTAATTGTAACCCTAACCCTAAGCCTAATTTTAAACAAATTGTAACCCTAATTGTAATCATAGATTGAACCATAATTCTAACCTAAACCATAACCCTAACCCTAATTGTATCCTTAACTTGTAATTCAATCCAAATTGCAATGATAACCCTAACCTTAATCCTGACAATAATGCTAACCTTAGCTCTAATTCTAACCCTAACCCTAATTCTAACCTAAACCCTAACCCTAACCCTAATTCTAACCATATCCTAACCCTAACCTTAATCCTGATAGTAATGTTAACCCTAACTCTAATTCTAACCCTAACTCTAGTTCTAACCATAATGCTAACCCTAACGATAACCCTAATTCTAACCCTATGCCTAATTCTATCGCCAAGCCTAAAACTAACCTTATTTGTAACCCTAATTCTAAATTGAACCTGAACTCTAACCCTATCCCTAACCCTAATTGTAGCCCTAACCTCTAATTTAAACCAAAATTGTAACTATTATAACCCTAACCCTAATGTTAATCCTGATAGTAATTCTAACCCTAACCCTAATTCTACCCCTAGATCTACTTAACCTTAATTCTATTCATAATTCTAACCCTAATTCTATTCATAATTCTAACCCTCACCATAAACTTGATTCCAACACTGATTTGGTTCATAATTCTAACCCTATTCTATTCATAAATTTAATTCTAACATTGATCTAAACCCTAACCCTAACCTTATTTCTATCCCTAACCCTACTTTTGACCCTAACCCTAACCCTACTTTTGACCCCAATTCTCATCGTAATTCTCACCCTATTTTTAAAAGTAATCTTAAACATAGCTCTAATTTAAACCCTAACCTTAACCCTAACTCTAACCCTAATGGTGACCATAATTCAAACCCTAACCCTAACCTTAATACTAACCTTAACCCTAATTGTAATTGTAATTCTAACTCTAACCCTAACCCTAACTCTAATTCTAACACTAACCCTAACCCTATTTCTAGGTCTAATATTAGCCTTAACCCTAATTTTCAGGCTAACCTTAGACCTTAATTCTAATTCTCAACCTAACCCTAACCCTTATTATAACTAAAAGATTTAATTATAAATAATTCCTATAATTAAATACATTCCTCTATGGCATTTTAAGATGATAAACAAAATCATTTAATACAATAATTAAATCCATTACTCCTACTTTAATAGAACATAATAAATAAAGTCAAAACCTCACTTACATTAAAATTTGATAAAAACTTTAAACTAAAACATGAAAATAATAATAATGAAGATTAAAATTAAAGAAATATTTATTTCTAAACTTAATCATATACCACTATGAGTACAACTTATTAAAAGGCAACAATTAAAAGTTAAAAATAATAATAATAAAACATCTTAACTCCACTAAAAGCCCAAGTTGGCTACATTTTAGGAGTTAATAAAGCAATTTACTATTACTATTTTAAACTTGCATAAAACATAGCGTAAAAAAATTTCTCTCATTTATCTTTTTATTTTCTCTTAATTGTTTTGGCCAATGTAGGAGAGGATGTACAAATTTCAAAAAAAATCTCTCTCATTTATCTTTTTATTTTCTCTTAATTGTTTTGGCCAATGTAGGAGAGGATGTACAAATTTCAATCTTCTCATAGTTTTTCCCCTATGCTCTTTTTTTTTTTTTTTTGCTAAGTTTCTATTGAGATTTTGTGGGTTATAGTCAATGCTTTTGGCTACTTGATTTTTTAAATATTTTTGTTTTGCAGGGTTTGGAGGTGATATTTTGTGGGTTATAGTCAATTCTTTTGGGTACTTGATTTTTTGAATATTTTTAGATTATAAGAATAAATATAGTTTTTTCTTAGATATATATATATATTTTTTAATATTCCCCATGTTAAACCTATACAATATTTCTCTATGTTATGTTATATATATATATATATATGAATTTCAATGAATATATAAATTAAATCTGCTAAATCTGAAATAAAACAAATTTTAATAAAATAAATTGTCTTCTTATACTTTGTGTTTAACCACTAACTTTATTTATTCCACAATTTTTGTAAAATTCAATAAATACCATTTACTTAAAAAAGACAATTCTATTAATTTAAGTTACCAATTAAATACAAAAATAATTAATCAAATCCATAAAATAAGGCACTATGATTATTATTTAATTACTAATTTAATCAAATCCATACAACTCAACTAATGAAAGTAAATAAAGGTAAGTTAATTTCACCCATAACAAATCAATAAATTTTATCCATAACTTAATCACTAATTTAATTATGAAAAATTAACAAATTTTAAAAAAAACTAATAATAATAAAATTGAAAAATAAATATATATAGAATTAAATAAAATCAAGTGGGAGTTGAACTTTAACATTAAATAACTAAAACTTGATGTTATCTTTAGACTGGGTCAAAATAGCAACATCTGATTCACTTTAAGAATAGAAAAAGAAAAATAATTGTAACTGATTTATATCCCTAAGGGAGATTCTATTTAGATTTTATAGATTATTAAAAAAATCATAACTATTATTAATCAATAAATTAATATAGATTATTAAAAAAATCATAACGATTATTAATGAATAAATTAAATTAAAACTATCCAGTGGTTTCCACTCTTTAAAAAAGAATTCTTAAAAAACCACATGTGGTTTCCACTCTTTAAAAAACAATTCTTAAAAAACCACACTATTTAAGCTACGACAAAATTCTTATGAATTTATCCCCACAAAAATAGAAAAAAAGGAAAGAAAAAAAAAATCCGCACTTACAAAATCCATCTATCATTTCCTAAAAATCCATCTTTTATTTCATAAGAAATTTTTAAAAAATTGTCCTTCCATGAAAAGGCAATTAGACAACTCAATTGAAGGCAGCCATTGGAGCTTACATGCAACGTTGAAAGCTTTAAATATGGAGAAGTTGCAATGCTAAGCTTGAGATATTTCCTGTGCTGGTGCTCTTTTTCTGCCATTTATTTGCACAGTAAAAAAAAAAACTGGCTCTAGATCTGCTATATGTAGAGGTGAAATTTTAATTCCAAACTCTCAAAATAGAGAATGTCACAATAAATATGTAAGTAAAATGCCAAGAATAAGCAATATATTTAATGCCAATTGAAACGCTTATAGGTGATTTTTATTTGTATTTTTATTTTTTTAGAATGGAATCTTATAAAACTTCACGGAATCCAAGGAATCTTTGAGTTCTCCAACTCCCATCTTGTGACTGTAGGAACGCCTCTCGGCATAACAATGTTTGTGAGCTAGAACTAAAAATCTATGCACCCCTTTGTATAGAATTTCTGTTGTATCAAGTAGCCTTGTATTAGGACCAACTATCTAGAGTACTATGCCTTCACTTGTCTAACCAATTAAATCTGCAATAGGAGTTTGTATGGAATTCTCATCACCACCTAAGTTGTCCCCAATATTATACCAAGATCTAATCAGCTATATATGATTCCAAACCATACAACTACTAGTCTTACAAGGCATCACAACACATTGAGAATTTAATTTAACACATTGAGAATTTAATTTTGTTGGAATCATTAAAATTTGGCATGATAGTACTTCTGTTATCCAGCCTCTTCAAAGATGTAGTTCTAAATGTCTACTCAACAGAACTACTCCAGTCAGTGTAAACAGCATGATCATCAATTTGAGTACTCGGTATCTAGAAGTAATTAGTGAAATCCTGATAAGAGAGCTTTAGAGCATTCTTCTTTACTTGACCAAATCCAAACGGACAGAATGCACTGCGGAAGTTCACATAATAGAATTGTTAGTTCATCGATTGAGACACCAAATACAATTCCAATGCCTTCTATGCGAGCATCAATTCAGTCACAAATACGTTCATGGGTATTCTTTAAAAGATCAAACATAGTCTGGTCAAGCATGCATATCCAGTCCTTCATTCTCAGTTCTAATTGCTAATATGTCTCATTCCCTAGTTAATTACTTGTGCGATATAACACATGCCTAATAAGGGTCATAAAATAAACATAATGATTCTCATAAAAGTAAACAAGGTTGCCTCATACAGAAACAAACTTACAACCAACTTTTGAACTCATATTTAGAGAAGCCACATTCCAAAAACAAGAGTGTAATGGTTGGACATACAATAGTAATCTATTCAACTGCAAACCAATCATTGTCATGTCCTCTTGCTCCTTCAACTTCTTTCCTAACTAAAAAAGCAATTTCACTGCCAAATACCTTTCTCCTATTCATCTATTACAGATTCTCCATCCTTGCTGCTGTCAGGGAATTGCATTTACTCAATGAATTTGGCTAAAAGTGATAATAAGACTAGATTTACACCTGCCAAGAGCATTTTCTTAAGAAAATCCAAGCCTTTTACAACAAGCCGACTTTGTATACCCAGTAGTGATTGCAGCTACTGAGACCACTTTCAACGTGGAATTTTGACAAACATATCGGAGTTCTACTGTAGATGAATATTCTTGAGACATTTTGTCAAATAATTCGTGTGCCTTGTATGTGCTTCCATGTTTTGTATACATTTTTATGTGGATGGTTGCTACTTCAACATTGGATCAGATCTTTTATCTTCCTTATTCTTTAAGCAATGTCCATACCCTGTTTAAAAGCGTCCACAAGATTATGGAGTCTAGCTTTACACCTGCTAGCTGCATTTGCTTAAAAGTTTCTAATGGTTTCTTCTACCAATTCATTTTTTGCATGTGTCATATGAAGAGACATTTTATCAAACAGTTGATGTGTCTGGTTTATGCTCTGCTTCGTTGATGCTTCTACATGTTGTACACATGTCAACCAAGGCAGTCGTAACTAAGATTGACGAAATTCCTCTGTTTTTCGTATTTTGATGGATGTCCATACCTTGGCAATCACATTTGCACCAAAGTTTTCAAAACGCCATCAACAAATTCATTTTGGATGTGTCTTTATAAGAAGACATTTTGTCTAACAATTCAATTACATTGTCTATGCTTTCGCATTCAGCATGTGTGTCTAACTGGGTTATTGTAACTAACAAAGATCACTTTCAATCATACCCAGTTTCAAGGCTACCATTCCTGGAAAAGGCATGGAGGATGTTAGGTAATGGTTGAGGGATCTAGTTTTGTACCTTCCAATTGCTATCAATTAAATTTTCTACAGCCTTTTCAACAAATCCATTTTCTGCAAATCCTACAACCAAAGCATTCCATGAGACAGCATTACTTAGAGACATTTTGTCTAGATGTTCATGTGCTCTGTCTAGGCTTCTTCATCTTGCATGTATGGCTGTTGAGGCACTTGCAGCTACAACATCTGATAAAAATTCATTTGCCTTTTATGCTTTGATGGACATCTTTACCCTATTCTAAAGCTTGCCTATGAGCACAAACCGTGAGAATGCAAGTAGAGGTTGAGGAATCTGGTTTATCACGCAACCCATTGTGTTTGCCAAAGACTTTCCATGGCATTTTCAATAGATCTACGGTGCGTACATATCCTCCAATCATAACATTCCATAAAACCATGTTATTTTGAGAAATTTTTATTCAATAGTTCATGTGCTAAGTTATGTCTTTGCGTCCACGTTTTTGCTTTCATGGTTGCTAGCATGTTGCAACTGCAATATGTAATAAAATTACATGTCCTTTATGTTTAAATGGATGTCTGTATGTTGTTCCAGAGTTCCCATTTGCACATTAAAACACATTTACATGTGGAGTCTTTAACAGTTGTGTTTTGATGTGCTTGCATGTTAACTCTTCACACGGCAGAGTTTTGGATTGCCATTGCAACCAAAATCTCCAGTGGGGTTTTAATTTGTATTTGCATGTGCAAGCAGAGTTTAAAGCTACATTTGCAACATGAATCTCCAATTTGTCTAATAATGCAAACTTCTGAGATTCTTACACACATTCGCAACAACTGCATAACTGCCGGAAATGTCTGAATCTCCACCACTTCAATACTACATTAGACTTTTGAGGATTTCGAATAGCTTGGCAGCAACTACATGAGTGCAGCTACTAGAGGTTTTCATTTGCATAAGTAGAAATTACTATGGTGAACCAAAAATCTGAATTCCCTTGAGGGGTTTAATGACCTGTCTATGATTTTGCATTTAACCATGGCAGCTACAAGCCTACAACTATGGTATTTGAAAAAAATCTTTTATCCTTCATATTTTGATGGGTACCTATGTAGGTGGGACTTTGCATTTTGTATCGATACATTCAACCATTCATTGAGAATTTTGTTCTTGAATCCATCAAAGCTTTATAAATTATGGAATGGATTGCTTCATTGCTCTTGAAACTTCATTGTTCACAAGTTTCTGATGAGTTATAAGTAGGTATTATGCCAGAACCAAAACTTGTAATCCACTTATAGGTTACATTTTAATTCTAAAACTGATAGTACTACTATGTTAACTAGGTCGTGTTTGTTCTCAATAAGATACCACCTATATGTATTATGGACTAGATTGTAAAGTAATTATGTATTCAAAAGTTCATTATATAAGTCAAAAATCTTATAAAATCAGTTGCTTGCGAATACTATGATAATTTTATAGCTAACACATAGATGATGATATTGTACTCGAACTAAGCTATTGCTATGGAATAAAGATGGTTTTTAAAGTCATTATGTATTCAAAAGTGCTGTGAATAATATGAGTTAGATAATTTTATAGTTATCGTGTAGATGCTGATATTGTAGTTGAACTAAGCTATCGGTATCGAATAAAGATTATTATTGAAAAGAATTATGTTAATTCTAAGTGAATATTGAATGGTTAAGAAGTTGTTAACGACTGCATTATATGTTGACTTAATGTCTATAAATAACACAAGTTATTAAAAATACTAGAGAATTATGCTGACAGTATTAGATTACTATCTTTATTATCATTTGAATAGGATTTTAAAGTTGAACCCATCTCAAGGGTACCATTCTATTATAAGTCTATAATGTTGTATAAATATAAAACTAAAACAAAGACACTTTAATTAGATACTCAATAAGAGAAGTTAATGGAATTACTTGAACAGTGCTTTTTTTAAACCAGGTCTCCTAAGGAATACGCTACATGTAGAGGGCATTGCACTAGGGACCTAGATGGGAATGAACCTTACATTCTAAGTTCACCTAAAGAAACTAGTAGGACAAACCACAAAGACTTTTAAATGAGAGTAAAGCTTAGGTTAGAGAATCCATAAGCAAAGATCAAATATTGGATACAAGCTTTAATACTTTAAGTTGTGATTGAAAGATCAATGTTATGAATATTGGGCAAATTAATTAAGTTCTTTTGGTACGAGGAACTCATCTCCATGGTTGGCTAGTGGGCTACACTAAGATTTATTCTTCATGGAACTTTGGCTATTATGAGGCATCATCAGATGTCTTGTTACCTACTTTCAAACAACTAATCATTGTCCTAATTCAAAGAGGGCTATGTCGACCTAAATCTTGTTGGTCCTATATAAGGAGTGCAAATGAATGCTAGGAGTTTTCTCATTGGCATTCACTAGAACTCTTAAGAGTTGTTTAAGAGTTGTTTAAGATCACTCCTTGAAGATGGGTATCCAATCCAGCAAAATAGGAATTAAGACAAGAATTGTAGGATTATAAGTTAAAGGTATTGACATAAACTCAAACATTGTTTGAAATAGATGTAACCTAGTAACTGTTGAATTTATAGTTGAATAGAAATGTAATATAATGCTTATTTCTACCACCTAAAAAGTATAAGGTCAAACATGGGGAGAAATTACACAATAGACCAAGGGCCACTTAACATTCCATTTCATTTCCACTTTACATTTACGCATTTCTCCTCTATCATCCCATTGTAATTTGTTATCTATTTACATAGACTTTCTCGATCGCATAATTATTTATATATATTTTTATTTAATACCGTCCTTGTTTATTATAACTTCACAAATTATATTAATTTTTACATTACACATTTTTCTCATAATTCTATATTAACACCATTTTATCATAATCTCCCATGGTACCCATCTCTTGTGATATCTTGAACATTATTTGGGTGTGACTAGAATCTGCAATCTGCACAATTTATTGCCTAAATCACTGTGATGATGGATCATGAAGTGTGATCTAAAATGTCGATGTAAAATTATTATTTTTAAAGCTTTACAAGTTCACTAATATAACCTATAAAAATCTCTTACTTCTATTTTCTAAATTTGTCAACTTGTATTTGTTGAACATAAGTCTTCACCTTAATTAAGAACATAACTCTTCCATTAATACTTTAGGATAAAGTGTATTACTTTTATTTTCAATTTTATTACAAATTTAATAGGGTGTGTTGCCAACTCAAACTTCACAATCAGATGGATGTAACAAGGTTGTTACATAAGAATACTTTATTTTTATGCAAATTCCATAATTCAAAATCTTTGTTGCAATGTTCCAAATCATAACAAGCCTTTCTGTCATTTTGATCTCTTGCATATAACACTACTTCTGAATAAATGTGAATATTTTTAACTAATTCAAAATATGTTGTATACCAAAAACCAAGATCTTATTATCAATATTGATAAACAGTATAAAAGCAATGCATTAAAACATAAGTGGCTTCTTTAAGTCCTTCAGTCATTCTTTGCATGTCGGGATACCAAAATCATCATCATCGTATATATTTGAAAAAAGGAGAGAAATGATGGCCCTTTATTTTTCCATCCTATCCAATGAACTTTTAAATTTCCTAAAGGATCATATGCAATCATAGATTCTGTAATTACCATAGCTTACAAATGGCTCATTGCAATGGAGCTTCACTTACCCTAGTTTCCCTTAACCTTAAACTTTTTTTTCACAAACCGAAATCATTGAGTTCTAAATTATGGCAAAAAGGGATACTAATTTGTCCTCACATATCCCTATGATGGGACTCCATCCTGCATTAATACTTTCATTCTAGCATATTTCAAGCCTCTTTAAGTCAATTAGCGATCCATCCGAGAAAACCAAAAAGACATCAAGAAAAAAGTTAGGGTTGCAGCATGTAATCTGCACTAACTTTGCTCTTATTTGAAGGTCCTAAACATCCTCGTGTGGGTACCTTAAATGCAATTCTGATCAGTGGTTTACCATATCAATGAGACTTTCAATTACCAGTTATCTTTGGACATTATTGTCATTTGTAACCGATCTTTCCTAATATCTAATTTTTATACATACATCCTAGTGTGAGCACTCTACATGGAATTCTAACCTGTTAACATACCAATGACACTTTTAAAGACCAGTAATCTTATGAAAGATCTTTCCTAGGTATCTCCTATATCTTTTATCTTTTATACATTGGATTTCTTTCATCCTTGTGTGAGTACTATACATGCAATTCTCATCAGTTACTATAGGAACGATTCATTTAAAGACCATTTGTTATGTCTTTGGACCTCCTCATTGTGATCTGATGACGGATCTTTCCCAGATATCTCCTATATTTCATTGTTATAGATTGGATTTCTTTCATTGCTCCTTTATGTGTACTAGAGAGAAGTAGAGCTGTTTCTGTTGTAAAATCAGAACAAAATGAACCATACACATCTGCTAAAAACTGTTGGGAATTCAAACGCGGTAAAAATGATTAGCAAACTGCAATCTCAAACTTTATTGAAATAGATGCTTCACATTTCAGAGGCTGAAGGAATAAGATTTTGAAATATGGTCCAATTATTTTCTTGGGGCAAACTGTTAACAGAGCAAGATTTTGGTATCTGGCATGTCTTGCCTTCGGACAAAGTGATACAGTTTTGATGTCTAGAGAAAATCCAAATGCATAGGGAAGCTCAGTGGAAATTGAAAAGAATATTCTTTTACCAATAAAAATGTGATCTACCCTTTAAATCAAGTTAGCCGACTCAGGAAATTCTGTTTAGGCCAGCTACCCCATTAAAGTAGTAGAAAGATGTGGTCATCTTTGAAATTTATGTTCCAATAATTCATTTTCAACTTGCATCTCAAACAAGACATTTTTTATAAAGAAGCAAAATACTCGTTTGAACTTGCAGCATAAACATCCATCTAGATCATGTACGCAATATATTCAAATATCTCTTACAGTTAAGGAATGCAAATACCCAACTTGAAGTGCCCAAAAATTTCGAAATGCACAATTGTAGCCTTCTCAATACGATATAATGCACACCTTCATAAAGCTATGCATATGCACCCAATGGCCACCACCAGTTGGACAGTGATAAGACAAATTTCAATGACCAGCTTACTGAACAAAACCTTATTGACCAGAGTTTGATTTCATCCGCTGAGCCTCCGTTTCAATCAAAGTGAGCTGTCTTCCCAATTTCTGTATATGATGTTGAATCTGCAAGTAAAAACGACACCAAGTTCAAATAAGAGATCCAGTCAACTCTTCCATTTCTTTGTTAAATAAATGGCATACATGATTATCTACCATTTGAAAATATGACATAAGACAGCTACAGCAGAGCCAGTGGAGGTATAAATGTAACCATGACAAGAATTACATCTGACTCTGATTTCATACTGGTTTAAATACAAGCTCTCAAGAGTTAGAGAAAGGGAACCCTCATAAGTATGAAATATGGATATGTGCAGGAAACAGAAATACAGGACTAGTTCACTCAAGAATTTTTTCCCTTTGATCTATATTGGGGTTAGTTATTTATTTTAAACACTCTCTATGGATGTTATGGCATTGGCTAACTTTGTCAGCAAAGCATTCTCCATGAAATGAAAGCCTTTTTACCTGCTGTACTTTTCAGGTGTTCGCCTAACAATTAAAACTATTTCCTTAAATCAATTAATGTATGTTTCAGTTATGGGCTCCCTTAAACAATTACCTTGCCTTCAAAAGTTGTGACTAAGAGGACCTCAGTTTTATTGTCACCTAAAGGCGAAGTAAACAAACAGCTGCATATGCAAGTAGTCATTGTGATTAGCTAATCCCAAGCCAATGGAAGGTGGTTAATTAAGAACTCTTCATAATACAATGGACCACAGCAGTGACAATATAAAACTTAATGAAGTGATCAATTTTAAACTACATATATAATTAGTTGAACTGCCAATTTGAACTTGTTCTATGAAACAATAAATAATGATGGTGGTAGCGTCTCCAAGTTCTCTTGCAGAGATGTAATGTCCCCTTCTAGTGAGAACACTTCAACCTGAATTTGCATTCAAGAATGATTCTCAAGGAGACATTAGTAACATTAGAAATCAATAAACTTAAGTGATAAGATCAAAGATAATATATGTATTTCATTTTTATCCAAGGATTATTCATTTCCTTCTTGTCATTCATGACTATTATATGCTACATTCCATAAGTACATCAGGATGAACATTGCACATACTCAAATCCATGTACTCTCCCCTCTTATTATTCATCAAGGAATTAGGATCTTACATGCTAGGGCGCGTGGACCATTCCTGGACCCAGCTTGAGAAACTTAGTTCCAAGCCCTTGGGGTCTACGCACAGGAAGTGGAATTACTCCGCCTTTCCCTACAATACCTATAGTTCCTCACTGGATGAAATAATAAGGGTTACGGTGATATGATCTTTATTTCAATATTCCCTTGTACTCTAGATGGAATTCTATTATACTATTTATCATCATAATGCACGAATAGAATTTATTTATGTCTCAATTTGGAATGTCGTCATATGACATCCTCATTCTTACACAATTGTTTATTATTGTTATGGGTCTAGATTATAGTCGGTATATTCTTATGATTAGAATGTAGGTTCATTTATGATCCAAGCATGTTTCTTATATAAGAACCTATTTTCATCCAACTATTACTCATATTGGACACATAACATATTTCTATTCACTATATTGATACTTAGTGGATTTCACTATTTTTAACACATAAATTTATTCACTTACTTACCCAAAATCTGAATCACATACATACAGATTCTATTAAATGTATTTAACACATATAAATTTACATTTATGCCTACCACATAATACCTATAGTTATTTATTTTATTATTGACATAACTTACACCAAACCATATTACCTGCTGGCTGAGGAATTTCCTGCAGCTTTAATATCTTAATACTGCTGATGTATCCTCCCCTATCTCACATACTTCCCTTGCTGATCGCTGTATAAAATGAATGTAGATTCGTGCTGAGCTGTGATGCTCCAATGCCCCCAAAAGGCATGGACGGGGGCCTTTAAAAAGACCCTGAAAGGTCTCCAATCAAAAGGGACACAACGAATCCCTTTATTCGTTGCTTCTGATAAAGCTTCTAATATGGGATCGAGATTCGAGATTCCTTAAGGGCCTGATCACTACTTAACTTCTTTTTTTATATATTATATTATTATAAATATGTAATGTTTCACTTTAGTATTATATTGATAAATATATTTATAATAATATTATTTTATATTTGTATATATATATATTTTATATAATTAATATATTATATTATAAATATAATATTATTAAAATATTAATATTTATATTAATAATAATCATATTCTATATTAATAATAATATAATTTATATATAAGGATTTCTATCAATCATATTGATATTTTACAAAATCATCTTCCTCGTCTTTTATCACGATCTTTAATTTAAACAATGTCTTAATCTCAAGATATTACAATTAAATCTCACAATATGAGTACATGTATATATCATATGAGAATATGTAAATTATTGATAAATCGTAATATATACATAAGTCACAAAGCATATAAATAGGGGATATGACAAGAGAGCATGGCCACATCTTGAGGCCTTTCATGCCCTTTGTTAATCAGTGACTCTTACATAGTAAGATAATTCAATGGTTAGTATCAATTGTACACTGTTTAGGAGGTTTTGTCAATGCTCTCCCACCAAATTAAGAACAGCAGATACAGACTTTGGCCATGGTGCACTTCTCAAGTATTTAAACAACTCTGACACATTGGCAAGAAAGATGATGTCAAATCTATTGAGAATGAACAACTGTGACATGGTCCGTGGCACTCTCTGCAGCAACATAGTATTTAAAGTCCTCTACTTCGAAACACAGTGGCCTTCTAAGACTGTCTAGTAACTGTTATTTTCTTCTGTTTACTATAATCTTTACATTCATAGATTGATATAGTAGAGTATTGAAAGATTGAAAATGAGATAAGTAAGGAGGCAACACACTCCTATCTAGAGATGCATGCCCCAATCAGGATTAAGCAGGTCTTTCAGAATGACATTGGGAGTCTCCACTGCACAAAATGTTAATTTTGAGACTGGCAAGCTTTTAGGTATAGGCAATATGATTGATAACAATAGCAGCTGTATAAAGGATGATTAGCTGCTGATAAATCTAACTTCATCCTGACAAGACTCGATGTCTTTGTTAAGGCAGCATCTTTTGTTTTATCATTTTATCAGAGTAAAAATAATTAAAAATTGCAATTGATCAGGGGATAATAAGTAATAACGAGTTCATGATTACCTCCAGAATCATATAGTGTTCTCAGGGACAGAAACACCAAAACACCTGCATAAAAGAACGGATGCTGGCCTTTCTTCTGCACCCAGCCCTGATGCATACTATAGCCTTGGTCTTTACCATCTCCGATGGCTCTATCAGCATTTCTCTTTTCATTATGAAACATTCCTTTCACAGTTTACAATTACATAGCTTTGTCATCCATGGACATTGATATAAATTCTTTCTTTGATTGGGTCCTGATTTTGCCAACCTTGAGGTTTTTGTTTTGCTTCAACATATAGCTGATTTGTGAGGGCCGGACCATCTAAAGGAGGTTCTGTATCAATGCAGGTCAAAAATTTAAAAGCAATCAAAAGACCATGGTGTTTCTGAGACAGGGAAAGCAGAGGACAGCGCGACACATTTCGGGGACAGCAGTCCAAGAGGCCATTTTTTTGGGATGGCAGTATATATTATATATATATATATATATGGAAAATTCAAATTTTTACAAGTTTAGCTATACGTCACATCAAGATTCAAGTTTAGAGTCTTAGACATTCATATAATGCATCAAATTTGAGACTCGATGTTCAATGTTCATTGATTCAAATATGGCAGCAATTAAAAATTAATAATTTCATTGTTTTCATTACAACAAAAGGCCCCAGATACAAAATGAAAAAAAGTCCAACAATAGGCGTAACAATAAGAATATAGATATAAAAATATACAACTATCAACAACTACACCTTATTTGAGCTCTCAATATCAAAATCAGCCTAACTCTCTGTCACTCCCTATATCAAATTGTGACTCATCCAATGAGATCCCAACCAATCCCTGTTGCACCTTCTCCTGATCAATCTAGCTAGCATCTTTAGGGTCAACAACCCAACATGCGGCTAGATACTCAAGAGTTTGTCAATCCTGAAGTCACAAGGCATTACCAACTACAAGTAACTTCTCCACTCATCTAGAAGTAAGCCTATTCCTTTTGACCGAGTTGAAATTGTGGGTAAACCAATTCATCTATGCAACAAAGGAACTAGCTACCTATGGGAGAAGGCAAGTAACAACTTGCTTCAGCTCTATTGTATCCTTCATACGTGTGTTCACCATTCAATAGGGTCCTTTTGAGCAAGAGTGGCTCTATCCATCCTAGCCTCTGGTTTGCTGAATGTTAAGACCAAAAAGATTGAATGCAATTCAATGCTCCCAAAGTCTAAATGTATCCTTAGCATTATGTATCTTCCCAAGGGCCTTCGTAAACCCCTCGTTTAACTCATAGTCATCAAAAGAAGGAACTCTGCCAACCCAAGATGCATATCACTTGCGGTTAAGAGCATAAGCTGCCATATGAATTAAGATTTTCATTGTGTTTCACCTTCGTATCACAGTAGGCCTAGTATGCTTTTTATAGAATTCTAATCTAAGCTCTCTGCTACTTATTACTTTCTTCATTTGGTCAATCATGTTGCCAAACATCTAATAAATCTCCCCTAAGCTAGGAGAGTTTTTATCAGCATGCCTAATTACCCACACAAGTGATATGACAAGACAGAGCAAACATGAAATATCCCACTTAAGATATTTGCTAAAATTCTGATTTATAAATGAGCTCTGATATGATTTTTCTGAATCTTGCAATTTTTCAATCAAACCGTAGGACTGAATCTTGATTTAATTTCTGCACCTTTCAATTTAACTTCCACACACATGAAACATAGAATAACATGTACCAAATTGATAGCAACACAAATTATATATCTGCAGCCTTCTTTGATATGAATTGCATCATAGTTGACATACAAATGGATAGCAAAATGATTGATAAAACCAATCAGACCTCACTGTAATGAAATCAGTCTTGTCTTATACATTTTTATATCAAATTCATGAATAGATGGCAGCCAAACACATGTATAGACTGCTGTTTACAAATCAGAGATGAATGACAACATAAACATACCCCGTATGATGCCAATTTATTGACGAAGGCAATGACAAACATCCCAATACTGTTTGCACCTTATCTAGTGCATGTGCGCCGCTATCATGGATGCAATGATGAGTAAAGGTTGCTGATCGCCGCCCTGCTACAGATCTGCTACAGATAGTCCTTCCTTTGGTGGTGGTTATTGTTGTGACCAAATCACACATCACCCCATTAGGAATAGGGACCCCCCTTTTTTTGGAGCTCGGTGCTTTGCATGAAGTTTTGATGATGTCCTGGGTTCTTTTCCTCTATCAATCCAACAAGAAGTCTCTCTCCTAGAAGGTTTTTGCTTCATAACTGGAGGTCTCATCTAGAAATGAAGAATCTTGATTAATTCCATCCAAGTAATGAACAATGAGATCAATCCTGATGTATGTTTGAGATCCTGAAAATGACTAAGTCTGGTAGCCTGAAATCCTGAAAATCCTGAAAATTTGACTAAGTCTGAAATCTGGTGAATCCTCCAAATTCTAGATTTTGCATGTTAAACATGGTGGATTCGAGACCTATCTCAAACATCCTGAAAGGTATATTGAAAAATATTTAAAGTATAAGACTTAAATATATTTTTCAATATACCTTTACCCTCAAGGACCCTGAAAAAACGACTAAATTCTGAGAGGGCACAAATTTCCCATCTAGTGCGACAAAAGCTAGAGGATCTCCGAACCTTGAACCAATGCGCCACCTTTTAGAGGATCTCTTACACCCTAACCAAAGCGCCCAAGGAAGGGGAAATTAAAATCTTGATCTCTTTCGCCAAACGGGGGAGATGATTTCAAGAGGATATCAAAGGGGTCACCCAACGCGCCACAACAAGAGGATCTTCAACCTTTTAACCGCCGCGCCACAACAAGAGGATCTTCAACCCTTGATCCAATGCGCCAACACCAAAAGGATGTGAAGGTCTGTCTAGAGGAAACCAAAACATTCAACCATTGCGCCACCCTATGGAGGGGAGTAAAGTCAAGTTTTGAAAGCACGTTTCTAGAGGATTTCGAAAGTGCCATCCAATGCGCCCTTGTGGAGGGATAAGGTAGAGGATTTCAAATCCCTTATCTAGTGCGCCAAGCAAGGAGGATTCAAAAGGTGTGAACCAATGCGCTAATTCTAGAAGATCTTAACACCTTCAACTAATGCGACCACTTCAAGAAGAATTCAAAATCAAGCTCTAATGCGCTTGGAGGAGGGGTTTATTACAAATTTAGGTAAAAATCAAGAGGATTTTGAAATCCTTATCCAATGCGACCCATCTAGTGTGCTAATTCTAGAAGAAACCAAAACCTCTATCTAGTGCGCCACCTTATGGAGGGAAGTAAGTCAAGTTTTAAAGTAAAATTCAAGAGGATTCCCAACACTTGAACCGCCGCGCCAACATCAAGAAGATCTTCAACCCCTTAACCAAAGCGCAAGTGCTAGAGGATTCTAATATAGGAAACCAATGCGCCAATTATAGAAGATCTCTCATCCCTCAACAGGTGCGCTAGCCTTTGAGGATGTGAAAATTCGATCTAAGGTATATGCATTTCGTTTTTAGGAAGATTCAAAGACCCTCATCTAATGCGCTTGATGGAAGGTAAGTGAGAAGAAAAGGTTAAACATCAAGGAAGATCTCTAAGACCTCATCCAATGCGCCAAGAAAAAAGGCAAGTTTTAAAGTGTTAAAGTGCAAATTTTACAATGTTTCTAGAAGAATTCAAAACATTCAACCAATGCGCCACATTTGAAAGGGATTAAATTCCAGTTTTTTGAAAGATTTTATGGAAGATCTCCTACACCTCATCTAATGCGCCGAGGGGGGTTAGTTTTGGTTGAAAACTCAACAAGCTTTGGAGAAGATTCAAGTTCATCATCCACTTTTAGCATGGAGTTTAATTCAAATTTGTAAGACTTTTAAGAGGAAGAAGACTCCAAGGTCCCAATCCAAAGCGCCAATCCTAGAGGATTCTAGAATCCTCATCCAATGTGCTCAAAGGAGAAAATTACGACATTTAATTACTTCGCCTTATGATTTTCTAAAAAAAGCAAGTCTTGCATTGAAATTCAGGCCACGTTGAATAAGATCAGATGAAATTAAATGATTTTCACCTCATTTAATAGGGTCAGCCTAGGCAGTTAGGCAAGTTTCTAAAACAGATTTTGTATTTATAGCTGCTGTTGCTTTCATTTTTATCATTTTCAAGGAGCAGATTCGCCTTTAAGGAGCAGAAATAAGGTGATTTTATAAAGTGCAGATCTGATTTTATCAATTTAAATTAGAATTTGATCAAATTTCTGAAGGTATCAACTCAAGTCAGCGTGTTGAGTAAGTCTGATCTGAACATAACTAATCTGGTTTTCCTTTTTATTTCAGTAGATGCATTAAAGATGGTCTAAGTGTTGGTAGGAATTAAAAAGAAAATGGATTTATGATAAATTCCTTGAGTTTAGATGATCTTACTTCTTGCAAGACTTCATATTACAAGGATAAAATCAGAAATCCAATGCATTTAGGAGGCTGAAGTAGATTGATAGTTATTTATATTTGAGGTTGCTTATTCATGTCTAGTCTGTAGGGGCATGGCAATGACTTCAAAGGAGAGGCAAGCAAAGATCCATATGGATGCTAAGGGCAAAGTTCCGGAGTTGAAGCTCGTTTCAAGGTGGACAAATGTCGGAGACACGAATATGGGCAACAGCAACTTAGAAGACATCAAGTCAGTCCTTGAGGAACCCACTGGAGGTAGTCTTGCTAGAGCCATCATGAGGAGTGGAGCTATTGAAGCTGCCTGTTTTCCGCCAGCTCTACCTTGTTCAGAGATGATCATTGAATGTGTTAAAAAGTGTAACCTAGATAGTAGGCAAATTGTGGCCAAGGATGAAACAGTATTAGCTTATTTGCAAAAGGAGGCAATTGGAGAGACCTTCAACATTCCAACTAAGGATAGGATGATTAGCATTTCTGTACAGCAAGGTCAACAGGAGTATAATATTGATTCAAAGACAAAGTTGCAGGAGATGAAGAGAGACTGGATGGCCAATCCATCCATGAAGTTCAATATGAATAATCCTCCACAGTTTCACAAGTCAGATTTTCATCTTGAAATTGGATATTTGATCATGTTCCTCAACAGAATGACAGGAATGCCACAATCCGCTGCCTTTCAACCTTGGATGTACTCTTTCATCAAGTTGATTCTCAGAGGGAAAATGATTGATTGGGTTGGGCTCATCAGTCAAAGCATACATGAACAACTCATCAATTTTTCTAAGACCAAGTCATTTTATATGAGTTCCTATGTGGTGTACCTTCTAGCAAGAAATGAAGTTTATTCAGGTTTAACTAAAAGAGAAGTTGGAATTGGGCCTAATAAGTACTTATCGCATCAGTGTTACCCTCAGTTGCATTTCAAGAATATTAATCATTATACAAGATTTAATGATGCGTTTGCTATGTTCATTTTGAGGAAATTAAGAGGAGAGTTTCATAAAAGATTATCAAATGCAGCAAGGGAGTTTATTGCAGCATATGGACATTGGTATACTCAACATGAAAGGTACACTTACATAAGGATCCAAGGTTTCACCTCTTATCCATACAGGTTACCAAGATATCCAAGCAACAGGATGGTGATGTTAGAAGTTTCAAGGCAACTCCTGGAACTCATCAAGATCCAAAAGTTGAAAAGGAAAGCCGGGATTCAGTTTCCACTTCTTGGGCAGAATCTGGAGTGTCCATCATTAGCAGCGGCTGAGTTTTCTGAGATAGAGCTTCAGGCATATCATTTACAAACTCATGGCACCAAGAGGCTTAATTTTGATCCTTTTCAAGTTTGCTAGAAATACAACAGAGAATATAAGCATGTCATGCAGTTAGAAGATCATTGGGCCAGTGTAAAAGATGAAGATGACCTTCGAACACTGCAATGTTCAAGACTCACATGGGATTTAGTTAGAGCATCAAAAGTATTCAGAATTCCAAATCAGTTCACAAAGGATGATACTATATTGATAGATGAATTCGAAAAAATCAGTGTTTCTAAGGTTCCCGGGACGAGGGGACGGGTTTCCGGGGACGGCAAAAAATTTCTAAAATTTTGGGGACAGCAAGGGGACAGCTATTATAATATTTTAATAAAAATATATATAGGTTAAAAAGTTATAAACTAAAATTGACAAAATTGTGTCAAAATTTACTAAGTTAAATTTAGCCATACACAGGGGTCAAAATTTAATTATTGCTTGAGTTATTAACTTATTATACTGTATTACACTTTACAGTATTACTGTACTATATTAGTATATACAGTCATAGACTCATAAGTTCATAACTCATAAATTATTAAATTATAAATTAATAAAATTATACTGTATTCAGTTCCCAGTATTACTAATTTAGTAATTTACTATATTACTTATTAAGTTATTAGTATATACTATATACTATATCAGTGTAACTGTATTATAATTTATAAATTAGTAATTACTATTAACTATATACTGTATAAAATTTAAATAGTAAATAGTAACTGTAATACTAATTACTAAATGAAAATCGATTTTCTTAATAATTTATAAATATTAAATAGTATATAATAATTACTATATAGTATATACTATATACTAATTACTAATTTTTCCCTCTATCGCGATAATTAGCCGATAGGCTTTTATATGTGAGCATTATATTGCTCGGAATTGTCTCACGCCGGGAAATATTTAAGCTCGTCCGTTGTGCCAATCGGCGTATTCCTTGAAAATCGAATGTTAAAAACTTAAAACTAAATAAACTATTAATTTTTTATATGTGAGCATTATATTGCTCGGAATTGTCTCACGCCGGGAAATTTTTTAAGCTCATCCATTGTGCCTATCGGCGTATTCCTTGAAAATCGAATGGTAAAACTAAATAAAGTTAAACTATTAAACATTGAAAATCGAATGGTAAACTGTAAATACTAAATACCTCTGGTGAACCGGAAATCCGAAATACCTCTGCGTCAATGCAAATCCGAAATACCTCTGCGTCAATGCAAATCCGAAATACCTCTGCGTCAATGCAAATCCGAAAGACAATGAAAGACGTCGCAATCAATGCAAATGAAAGAATTTTCGGCAGGAGGAACGCATTTTAGGGTTTCGTCAATTTCAACGCGCTTTAGGTTTCGACGAATTCAACGCATTACACACGTCCCTGGAGCGCCAAGGAGTCCCGAAATTGTGGGACGTTCCCAGGGGACGTCGGCGTGGTGCAGGGGGCGTCCTTGGGACGTCCCCTAAAAAAATAAATTTTTAGGACGTCGGGGGGGCGTTCTATGCCCGTCCCTGAGTCCTCGGAACGTGCAAGACGTTCGGAGCGTCAGAAAACCCCCGGGGATGCATCCCCGGGGTACACTGGAAAAAATAAAGGATTTGCCTTATACAGTTGATTGGTCAAGGAGGGATATGCATCCGAAGAAGAGTTGATGGAGCCAGTCCTGGCTATGACACATGTATAACTCAACTACTACAAGAGATGAATGATGAGGGGCGAGTTCTCACTTACAACAAGATGGACGACGAAGAACCCGGACAACATAGTGTACATGGTGGATTCCGACACATTGAAAATGATCAAGGTGATAATCCGGCTAGGAAAAGGAAAAGACCTAGTCAAGACCAAGGAGAATCAAGTCAAAGACCTAAGAAGAGGAATAATCCATCTACTTCGTCTAGTCTACAGGAAGGTACTTCAGATATTCAGAATTCAATACAAGAAATTGAAGTAGTTGAAGAAACTGCTTGGATTCCATCCGAAGAAATTCATTCAAGTCCAACTATTGTAATAGAGGAAGATGATGTTGATCAAGATGAGGAAGGTCAAGCAGAATCTGATGAAGAAGTCACACGTGTACAACATATCAAGTACAAAGACAACAGGATCTTTCTGCATTTCCACCTTGGTTGAGGCAGAGAATTGAAGAAAGTACAATCATAGAAACATATCAGCCTGTTCCAATTGAGGAATTGCTTGTAAATGCACAGAAGAGTAATCAAAAGAAGGCAACTGTCTTTTCAAAAATCACTCAGAATTTTTCTGGATATAGAAAAGTACATGTAGCTGTTCCTAGAGTTGAAAAGGATCTAGAAGATATGGCACCCGAAGATTACAATGTGACTACTATTGGCATGGGTCCAATTACAGGGGAACAGATAGAGGAGGAACTTCAAAAATCAGTGAATAGTGTAAGAATCCTGTTAAAGCAAGAAAGAGAAGCCAAGCTAAAGGTTGAACAGGATTTCAATACACTAAAGCACTATATTCAACAAGTCATGCAACCTATCCAGCAGAAGGAAGCTACTCCAATACCTCCATCCATTCTTCCACAAGAAACAGTGTCTCAAGTTGAAAATATGAGAACTTCATCTCAGATAATGAAGGGATGGATAGAAAAGACGGAAGAAAAAACATATACTTATCTTGAAGAAATTGTGCAAGTTTATGACAGAGTCATTAATCTCAAGGATAGAGTTCAAGCTTTGCTAAAGATGTGTGTTGAGTTCAAACCTATCAAGGAGCAATACATGCCACAACTCAAGGATTTAATGGAAACTCCAATAGAGGATTTAGTTCATGATAAGGTGGTTGATCAGAGTACTCCACATGATTTCACCACTTGGTATTTTTCCTTTCACAACAAGGGGCAGCTAATTGACAAGATTGAAATAGATATGTCAAGGATAAGAAGTGTTCTTCTAAGGACAGAAAATCATGTATACACTACATTGACAACAATATGTAATCCTTATGGGGATACTACCATTGAAAACATGAAGCAACAAGTTAAGGCATTCTACTTTCAGGATGATGGAGTTGATGAAGGGCAGCTTGATAGCATATTTACACTTGCATTTCATCTTGGAGCAAATAAGTCTTGGATAAATGACTGGGAGAAAACAGTTGGCGTCTATGAGTCAAATGTGACAACAGCAGAAGGATCCATTAATGCTGCAACAAATGTACCAATGGGAGATGTTGCTCAAATTGTGTCTAGGTTCACTACATCTCATAGTACTATCATGTGAAAGGGATGTGATGTGGCATCCTTATCTTCTTGGGAAGCGTGCCTTTATTGCCTCCATTTACTAAAGTTAGCCTCTTTCATTTAATAAAAATAGGAGTTTGTTATAACTACTTGTGATGTGGCTTGATCTGGTCCATTGGATTTGCCAACCGATCTTGACCCTTCGTTTATTTTGAGGTCTATAAAAGGGCTCTTATTGCTCTCATTTGTACGGTTGAAGACTCTGGAATTGTTGCAAAAAGCTCTCTGGAATAATATAAGACTCATTGTTTTGGTGACTCTATATATGTTTCTAAGTGTTGCATGGTTTGGATTTCTTCAAGCGAATATTAAAGTTAGATCAAGTTTTCTTTAAGTCTTATGTTAGTTGGTAGAAGGCTTCATTATTGTTTATGGTGAAATCTATAAGTTTACATCATTTGTAACTTGCAGCTTGCAAATTGCAGTTGGTTTGAACAAATTGAGCTTAAATTTGATCCCTATGTTTGTTGAACTCTTCATAAGCATAAGTGATTTAAACATCTTGTACACCCTAGAAGATAGCATCGATCTTGTGTAGTTGTCTAGTTTGGCGAAGCAAGATTTGGTTTGATTTCACCTGAGCAGTAATTATCTTTGCATCTAGGATTAGATTAGCATCATTGAACCCTTTCATCTTTTGTTCTTTTTTATCAATTTGGGTTAGAATTAAGATTTAGTACTTCATCGCAACATCATAAGTCATAAACTGTAGTACTTAGATATTCCAGTGTTTGCCTTCTTTATCATTGAATCAACAACTTGTCGAACAATTGTGTAAGTCCCTTTGTGTTTACCAGCATAATCATAGCTCAGTCACTGAGTTGTCTCTTACAAAATCATAAGAAAGGAACCTTGGAGTCATCTTGTTTGATCACTTCGTTCAGCATTCGAGAGGCTTTGCTCAAGAGAGAGTTAGATACTCTTTATTTTACTCTATTGTTGACTTGTCCAAAAACAAACATCAACAATTATGATGCCCAAGGACCTCAAAATGCAAGCAAAGCTTAGCCGATCTCACCCAAGATGTAACTGCTCCAAGGCAAAGTTGTCTAGCCTCACGGATGGCAACAGCTAGGGTCTACAATCCACGTTGACCCTGAAAGTTATGTTCGCTGCTGTATACCAGGCTGAAGATGTAAATCAACACCCAACAATAGATGGTGAACTAGCATATACACAATGTGCTTATCAAATCGACTCTCCCAACAATGGCAGATGTTCAATGATGATGAACCAATCTTCAAGCAAGATACAAGGGATCTTCAATCTTCAATAATCTCCAACAGCGAATCCAAATTTGCAATGAAGATCTATCTCAAATGCTCAATGAATCTTCAAAGTCTTAATCAAAGCCTTCAATGATATGCAAGGAATCCACAAGCTTTAATCTCTACAAAGGTCTCTGACCAAATAACGAATATCAATCTATGGCTAGGTCTGATATGAAATTCCAGCCAATCATGCATTCAAACCCTTCTCCATGGATGCCAAAATAACCTTCAAAACCCTAGCAGCTATGACCTGCAAATAAACTCCATTTCCAGTTCCTCTAAAATATCAAATTCATGCAATGAAGTGCAAATAGACTTCTGCCATGAAGTTGTAAGAACCCTGTCTTATCTACTTAAAAAAAATTTCTGATTTTTCCTTTCGCTGTCCTAAATTTCTGATTTACTTTTCTTGCAATCTATTCAATATTTTCAATACTCGTTTTCTCCAATGAACTTAGAACATCATGAATATGGAAAGGTTGATATATCAAATGAAACAAACATCAAATGATCAAGTTATAATCAAATCTTATCAATCAAAACACACGAATGACATACCCGGAAACAACACTTCACTTCTTTATACCATTCAAGTGCTGATTGCAAATGTCTTTGGCTGTTCATTACATCAGACTTGACTGATTTACAAATCAGACTTCAAACAAATGCAATAAGTGATCAAATGTAGCTCAAAACCCTAGCCAAATGATAACCAAAGATGCCAAGGCAAAGTATAATGATATAGCTGATGATGAAAGGTTGTTACAGCTCCTGTAGTAGCACAATAATGGACTGATATCACTGATAACCCTGCTGATATGTCTAATCATAACCCAGATTTTGCAAAAAGTGCCAAACAATGCCAAATTCTAACTCCAAAGGCTAGTGACTAGCTCTAGGAAGAGGGCGATTAGGGTTTAGATGCTTCCTTGATGATGAAACCCTTCAAACAATGTCAATTGACACTCAGACCTGCCAGTTATACCCTGCTGTCCACTGCTGTTACAAAAATCTGAATGTGAAGATGACTGAAAATGACCAACAATCCCTCTTTTTGCCAAGCTATCCAATGAAAATGCCTATAATATAAATAGTCGATGAACATAGCTCCATACACAAGCCAAATATGCATCAAAACCTCCATGAAAACCTTCAAATTAAACTCCATGATGAAATCCACACGAATCCACCTCACAATGTGGAATGGGATCATCTCCAAACCACTAAAATCAAGGGATCATCTCCTTGATACCACTAAAAATACAATTCCATCCAAGAGAACAACTCAAATGCAAAGTTTACCAAAAGATCACTAGTTGTAAAATGAAGTCAAATGCCTCTATTTATGCTCCTCTCACCCTAGGCGTCCAAATTGGCTAAAAAATATGAAATTTCAATTCCACCATCACTTGCAACTTTCAACTTCACAATTTTAAATGAATTGCACTTGTGAAACCACCAACATTTAAAATAATAAAATAATAATATTTTATTATTTCTCCAAATATCTCCTCTAGACGCCAATATTGAAAAAAAAAATATTTTATTAAATGATTTCTCCTTCTCCTCAAGCGCCAATTGCCTTGGGTAAATAATACATTTTTTATTATTTTTCTTAGCTCCTACGCGAGTTGCCTTCATTAAAAAAAAATACTTTTTATTATTTTCTTTTCTCCTTGTTGACCTCCAATTTTCCTCATAATAAAATAATATATATTTTATTATTTTTTATTACCTCCTCTTGGGCGTCGATTTGGATCCCACCTCATAAAAATAATAATATTTTTTTTTTTATTTTTTTCCCTTCATTTTGGAGTTGGGAAAATATAAAATAATATATAAATAAAAATGCAATTAAAGATAGCATTTTCCATCCTTTCACCTTTTCTATGTCTAACATTTATTTTTCCCATCCTTGGCTAGAAAATCATAATATTTTGGCTATATGAAAAATATCACCAAGTAACACTTAGCCAAAAATTCAAATAAAATCACCTATTGAGCCAACATTATAGTTTTCCATCCTCTGAAACCAAGCTCAAAACAAAATCATTCCCTTACCACTAGCATTAGCCTATGGGAATGGTGAATAGGCTAATCAACATCTCCACATGTAATCACTCCGAAAATGGGGACATGGCAGAAGTCTCCTCAAAGTGAGCTAGGTTTTCGTCCAACCCACTAGGAATTACAAGGGTTTCCGTCCTTGAATTCAAGTTGAAACAAGTTGCAGCTGAGAAGAAATGTCTCCACATCAAAATAACATAAATTCAATCATAAAAAATGATTTTCAAATGCTCCTTATAAAGCCCTCAAGTGGAGCGCTCCAAATAGGTCCAACTTAACTTTATTAAATGAAGGTTTTTATGTACACAACCACTTGAAATTTATTAAATGAAGGTTTTTATGTACACAATGTCACTTTATGACATGAAGTGTTTTTGGGCCCACTTAAGTAACTTTTATAGAATACTTTTATAAAGTAATTCAAAATTAGAAGACTTTATAAAGTTAACTTAAAAATAGAATCACTTAAGTTACTCTTACTCTTTGTTTCAACCAATTATTCCCTTAGAATGTGATTTAGCCCATGGGACTAGTGAAAAGGCTAAATACCCAAATCAGATGTGACCATTACGGAAATGGGGACATAACAAAACATAACATATCTACGATCAACATTCAAAAAACAAATTAAAATTTTATAAGTGAATGCTAAAGTTTTTCAAAATTAGAATGAAGGTGAAATAAAAATATAAAATAATAAAAATAAAAAACTTACAACACAAAATTAATAAATTACATTCTAAACTTCTTACCTCATAGTGCACCACCAAGCATGATGTGCATTAAGATGGTAATTTAGAGGACGATACACTAGTTGAGGAACCTAATGTATTATAAGCAGTAACTAAACAACACAAGATTGACAATTACTGAATAGTTGAACAAAATAGATATTTATTTCAACTAAGAGCTGATACAAAATGGGCAAACTCTAAAGGAGAGATGTATGCCTTCTACACTGATTACATGCTTCGAATCCAGCCATTATATATAGCTTTTCATACAAAAAACTGAAAAATTACTGAAAATAGTAAATTAGGGTTCTTGGTGAGACCCAAAGAGTCACTACACTTGGTAGTGACCAATGTACCCCTTGGAAGCTGAAATAACAGCTAGATATGGACAAACTTATGAGAAAACTGAAAACATGTGTTGGAGTTATTTGATTTTGGTACAACTACTGGTTACAGTCATAGTTGAAAAAGTCAAACTTGGCAATTACCAGAAAGACCCAAAAATTTTAAAACTCGGGACTCAGCAAGAACTCGGGAAATTTGGATTTGAGATACTCAGTGACCAGAGATTAAGAGGAAATGGGTGATGGATATAATTGTTACTCCTTGCTTTCCTTTCTCCCTGTTCCATCTTCACTTTTGATCTTTTTATACCAGAGTTAGAATAGGATTAAATTAGTTTTTTCTTTTCAATATTATTTTGAGCTGATCGCATATCCATCTTCCAAGAGATAGTTTAGTATTGGTTTGGATTTTTTATTTTATTTGAGCTGATCACCTATCTTTCTGTCCTTCAATCTTTACGTTAGATTCTTAGAATACTGTAATATTAAATAATTTAACTCTTGCTTTGTTCCAACACCAACAAGCCCCTTGTAATGGAAACAGGTTTACAAATTTCCTTAAGTTTAAGCACAAAACACCCTAACCAAGTACCCTAAACCTTGGATGAATTCATTCCTTTTCAGATGGGAATGAACCAGTTCCACCTAAGCCGGCCCATGCTAAACCATCAGTCAACACTTGATACAGGTTATCATACTTGATCTACTTGAGGAAATCAAAGTGCTTGAAGAGAATTTTTTTAAATATTCAAATAAAAATAAATTAAGAGTAATTCCTTCTATCCAAAAATTTGTTGGAGCTGCAAAAAATGAAATTTTATATCCTATAGCCTATTTGATTCTACTAAGAAAGAGCAATGACAGCCCATTGCAAAAAGGGAAAAGTCCAAATTTATTGCATGGTAAAAAGGTAAAATGTAGTTTTTTAGATCACTACCAAGTGGGACACAAATTTCATGTACGAGGCCCCTTATTGTTCAATGAGGTGTAAAACCTTACCCTTGTTTGGATTCAAACAAGTGACCTCTATGGAGTACACATGCCTTCACCATTAGGCCAACTACAATTTGTGCAAGATTGTGAAGAATTATTATACTAACACTGAACAACAAAAGTTCAAACAAAAGCAAACAATTCTGTTCCAAATATTACTCAAGACAACTAGTTGTGCTCAAATGTAATGGATTATCTAGGAAGCTCACTAGTAAACAAAGCTCTGAAGTTCTTTAATCAAATTCATACACGAAAACTAAAATAAAGATAGTTCAAATTAAATATTAACCATAAGTTGAAATGAGATTCAAGAGAATTCACATTGTTCATCAAAACAAATGAATAGCAGAAGAAAATGGTCCTTGTGTTAAAAATCTTTTCTCATTAGCACCCAAAAAATCCCCTCCCCCCTTTATTACATAGGCCCATCTATCTATAGTGTATTAGGTCACAATGTCCCACCAAAGGGAATGTGAAAGAGTTTTAATCAAGACTTTTCCCCTCCCACCAAAAAGATGAAGTCTTGGCATGTAATCAAATAGGCTAGAGATCTATTTATATGTACGGGACAACTATACCTCTTAGTCTTAGACCCTTACAACCAATTGGATCCACCGCCCTTTACAAAATATACTTGCGGGCACATAGATGGTACAACTTGCAAGGTGTTCTTCCCGCTATCATGTATTCTTATCGATGATGCATCACTCCCTTTTTCCTTTTCTAAAGGACGAAACAACTTACATATGTTAACCACTACAATTCTTTCTATTTTTGGGTGTTTGATGTTGAGTTATATTTATAGAGAATCACAATGAATATTCACCATCATTGATCTTATCTTAACAGTGCCTCCCCTCAGGCACAAGAAAAGGAAAACTAATCCACACCTTATTTTAAAGAGACTCGCATCTGATCCTCAAAACTTTAATGTCCCACTAGAGATAAAATTGTAGTATTTCTCTGAGTTTCTAAGACGGGGACGTGGAGACGCAGGGACGGGTTCCCATGGACGGCAATTTTTTTTTTAAATTTAGGGGACAGCAAGAAGATGGCTATATATATATATATAATCTTATGTGTTATATATATTATTTATTAATATAAATAATAATAAATATATTAGTATATTATAATATATAAATATTAATATTATAAATAAACAATTTAAAAAGATTAAATTTAAAAATAAAAATATATTAACTATGTTGTAAACTTGAAAGTAAAGTTAATATTAATATTAACTTTGCCTCTATTGTTTGAATGCGGTTAATATTAATAAAAATATATTAACTATATTGTTTACATATGGTTAATATATTAACTTTAATTTTATAATATTGATATTTTTAATCTTACCAAAACAGCAATTTTGATATGACTGGCTGCTGGAACTACATCTCCTTTTCTTGTAATCTTCAGCTAAAACACAATGTCTGCACTCTGAATCAGCTGTTCATGGTATTTAAAAAGATGGTCAGAATTTTAATCTTGACCCCTTCATTGTAAGTATTTAACATCAGAGTGAAGTTAATCGTATGTAAACAATAGAGGCAAAGTTAATCATTTTTTAACGGTGCCGTGACTATGTTTAGGGTTTATCGTGCCTCGTGCCATCTTCAACCTTTAACCGGCGTTGTGTTCACTTGTGAGGGACCACAGGCATCACTAGGACGTCTGTGAGTCCCCAATTGTAAAATTGTTACAAGGTTATCTTTTGACTTCTAGGGAGTCCCTATAGTAGAAAGAGAGTGTAAGATCAAGTGATGGCCATAGTTGTCTTCCATTGTAGCATTTTCACATCTTTTTCATAACTAATTAATACCTAGGTGACTCTCAAAATAATTTGCACCTTTTAGTGCATCCATTAGAAATATCCCTCTTTACCTTGAAAGTGCCAATTTGCACATCACATAAATACTTTGGAGCTAAGTATACACCTACCACAAGCAAATTCATAGGTCACACCAATCTATGCTTTATGCAAAGCATAACATGCCACACAATGAGTTATGCCTCCAATACAAATTGGTTTGCACACTTGTTGATTTGCAACTTCAGGTGAGAACTTCATTACCCAGAGGGGTTGTGAACAAGTTGATCCCAATGATCTTGCCTTGTCCTTGCATTATCTCTTTTGTAAATTGAGTTGAATACAAGCTTCCTCTAAACATCTCAGTGATGACTACGAGTCCAACAAATAAAATGCAGGCCAAGGAAACAAACAGAAAAGAACAAACCAAGTAAATTGAATAATCAATTCACTACTAGAATCTACGTTATAAATTAAAATAAAGTAATTATCAGTGACATATTTATCTGGAAAAAGAACTAGCCCCAAAATTGAATTTGTGCGTCTTGATGACATCAACATGGAATATTCATTGAATGTTTATTATCAATTTCTCGTCATGGACTAACTTTCAAGCAACTGAGAATGAAGAGCCAAAATTAAAGGGTGCTTACCTGTTGGCGTGCTGCTGTTAACTGAGTCAGCTCATTAGCTTCAGAATGTTTCAAGAACCATTGACTTAGAGGATGATTCTTTGTATCCCCTCTTTTCTTCTCACTAAAATTGTCATTTGCAATCCCTGAAATGAAGAAAATCTTGCAATTTCAAAAATGGAATGATAAAATCTAAAATTTAAGAACTGCTATATGTTTTCTCTGTTTTCTGGACACTTAAATATACAAGAGAACTGATAGAAATCCAATATCCTTGTGTTACATCAAAACAAAGGGACAAGCCAACCTGAAGGAGGTGGTAAGGTCAATCCAGGTGATGCTCCAGATATAACTATTGCTGGATGATTGCCAGCCCGCAAATAGAAAGGTTCTGAAGGTTCTGCAAAGACAATCTCATCATATGACTCAATGACCACTGGTTTCTTTGTTGACTGTGGTCCAGATTCATCCTCAGGATACAATTTTAGATGATGAAATCTGCTCGTAAGAGAAGGTAAAATAAAAATTGAAAATGGATATTTGTAAAACAAACACTGCATGTGACGGGAAAAAGACCATATAGACCACCAATCACGAGTTACATTGAATTAACTTACAGCTCTAATGGCTTTTCTGCTACATCACTGTGGAAGTAGATAGTCATGCTTATCTCAAATTCACCCCACCCAGTTTCAGACAGCTCAAAGGGAGCAGTTTCAACAACCCTGGTTGGATTATTAAAGCTTGGGTGTAACTGAAAGACAACTCTTTTAATTACAACCCCAAGATCCTCATTTGTTGCTCCACGAACATACACAGTCCATTTATGGGAATGATACCTGTCAAAAAGAATGCAGAACTTCTAAAAAGTGTAACAAAGTGGCCCCACTGGAACTTCTCTTTGCAGCATTCATACTTTCACACATAGAAAACTTGAGAAAATCCATCACATTGCAAAGGGAAATATTAGAAGCATAAGATTGAAAACAAAGAAAATAAGTGTAGTGTAATGCTTATTCCAAAAAATGGATCATTAATCAGACTGGCAAAAGGAAATTATAGAAGCATAAAATTAGAAACAAAGAAAATAAAGATGAGAAAAATTATCATCCTAAAGAAGAAAACACTCACTCATCTGCCTTTTTCCCCAGCCAGAAAGATATTGTTCCATAAACGATAGGTATAGCCATCTCCACATCCTTCACCCTTCTTATTTGATTCTGCAAATTTTAGCAAGCCACACATCAAAAAACAAGTATCCTCTAGTATAATTATTCTCGGTGAAAAAACCCATAATTTCATCACCTAAAACCTAGCAACCACAGCTAGAGAAAGGTATTCACAACGCACATAAATAATACAACATCATTATCACCAAATTGCACAGCTGTGAAAGGAGCAGATAAGATGCACATATAGTATATTTCTAATCTAGGACCCCCAAAGAACCAACACTAAAAACATGGAACATGGCTGCAAAATGGAAGTATTCACCCCTAGTAAAGTATGCCAACTAATTTGATGGGATAGAAGGGGTTCAGCATCAAGCTACCAGAACAGGAGATTAAAAAAATGCTGAAATGGCAGAAAACACTGCACTACATTATTCCCCCAAGTAATCATGTAAAAATGTGCAATTAGAAACTCTAGTCACATATACTTTAGGCTGTACTTATGATTCTATTTCAGCCTATCAAACCATCCAGTATCTAACAACTTTGACCAGTAAGTGATTGTGTATAAGATGAATAGAAACATCAGACAATTATTCTTGAGGTCATACTTTTGTAATTCTTAAAGCCTATCAAATCATCCAGCATGAACAGCTTACAACATTATGTTTAATGGTTGGATCAACAAAGAGGCAGATTTCAATCAACATCTTGATATCTTCATTTCTTTAGCCAAATAAAGATGGAATTTACCTAGGTTACAAAAACAACAAATGAGGAATAATGAACATGAGGTTTCCAGTCCATGAGAATAAGTTAAAAACTTCTGGTCAAAACTGTGTGTTTATTTTCAACAACGTTTTAGATCATACTCCATGATCCATCGTCGGGATAAAAAATGTGATGTGAAGATTGCAGGACTAGCCCAATAAATTGTATGAGATGCCAAGGGGAAGGCACAGAAACCCAAGAATAATAAATTAATAATGGGCATTAAGGTGGGAGAAAACATACCATGACAAAAAAGATATAGGCAGGGTTACAGATAAGAATAGTTATTAATTTGAAATGTTCAAGCTGATTTCTATTAGTGATGGAGAAGAAAGAAGGGTTGTAGAATGAAAATTTTAAGTGGGTATATATTCAAAATTATATATAGAAGGCTTTATTAAAAAAATGAAATACTTTTAAGCAGAATAGGAGCATATTATAATAGGCAGCAAGTGTAGAAAAAAGAAAGAAATCATATTATGTCCACGGATGACCAAAAGTAGGTCAATGGAACTCAAGTGTACATCAGATTACAATAGAAAGTTCCAGGAAGAGAATCCTAGAGAGGCCCACAAAGGGCCAGAATCAAAAACAAAAATACAATATCACTAGGGACCACCAACATATGTGGTCAAGAAACCAATACAAATAGCCAAGTAGGGGGAGCAACAACCCCAATAAGCTTAAGCTAAGGAGTACTAGAGAGATAGGAAAGTCTCATTGAGTATCACAGTCCAAGCCTAAAATGGAGGAGTCACCAGTGTCATCATTGATCACTATGAAAGGATCGATACAAGATCTGATAGTGCTCATCAAGGAGTGCCTAAGGCCGGGAGAGATAAGGTATTCTAAGAGGAAGTAAGGCACTTCCTCTAGAATCACATTTAATATCCAAGGCCAAAGTAACTCCCATAGTAGTGAAGAAACTCAAAATATGCATGTCCCTGTGGTTCGGGGGTGACCAAAGAGGAGTAGATCTATGTTGTCCCGAAGGAGCTAAACTACACTATCAGGAAGAAACAAAACCATGTTGTTGGGGAGAATGTGCTAGGCCAAAAGTTGTCAGAAACACTATCTCATAGGTCTATCCACATATATGTGTGAACTAGCAGTATCCAAAAATCAGTTAGAGCCATCAGTCTCTTAGATGGGCTAGAAAAAGGAAGTGATCAATCCAAGGGCTCTAGGATCCATAGAGATCTCCTGCAATGATTTGTGCTAAAGGGTTACGACCTCCCGTAGATAAAGAGCCAAGCACTGCTAGTCTAGATATCTAAAGAAAGTAGGGAGTGTTGCCTAAGTCCCTATAGAGACAGTAGTATCTCCCCCAAATCTCATCGTAAATGAGTCATCTAAAGATGAAATGCTCCTTAGTCTCCACCTCTTGGAGGGAGCAAAGACGCTAAATACGGTCCTAGTGAAGAAATATGATAATCTGTCTCAACTTGTAGTTGGCTAGAACACACCCTCAGTTGGCCAAGGGGAAATCTTCAAGCCATGTGACCAATGACACTGGAGATAGTGAGGACAACATAAGATACCATCTTCCACCTATAAGAAATGCTCAGTGTAAAAATAAAAGGTTTGGGCTAAGTGGCACAAGAGGGGAGGTCCAAGTGACCTAGATGTACTATCTGTAAATGTCCTCTCTGGAAGTTCTAATGTGGTCTCCTTCAAAGGAGCCGAGTAGAAGCATCCAAGAAATATAGGAAAGAAGGTAATCTATCAACAGAGATGCCAACAAAAAGAAGAAGCAACCTAGTCTCTGAGTACCAACAGTGCCAGTGTCTAGGAAGGACCAATGATGCAATGGGGACAAGTGAAGCAATCCTCTCTAAAGAGCAAAGTGCTAGGTATGGATATCTCTCACAACCAAAAGTTGAGGTCCCCGTGGATCTGAGTTTATGGATGTAGAAAGTAAGCCTAATGATGGTCTCAAGGTGTAGCAGTTGAGCAACAAATTTAGCTTGGACAGTGCATTGAGGAACTATCTACTTGCAACATATTGTGTTCTAGCATGCCCAATCAACAACTCCCAAGCTAGGTCCCCAAACCTTTGAACCATATAAAATTGTAGGCTTGATGATTATATCAAAAAGGCATAATGTGGAGAGAATGTCTTGGAAATGGATCGAAAAACACTAACGTTCCAAGACAAAACGAGAGGCATACCCCCTTGCAAAGGTGCAAATGAGAAGCAAACTTCATGCAAAAAGATGGACCAAAAAATTGGACCCCAAAATATGTGTACGCCAATGTGATCTCTAGAAGTTCTCCTTTGTAGAAAAACTAGAATTTGGCGAGAGAGAGAGAAAGAGAGAGAGAGAGCACTTGGAGATATTGAAGATCATGACCTTAATTTTACTAAGGTTAACCACAAGTTGTCGAAGTTTACAGAAATGAGCAAGGGCTTAAAGTTGTTGTAAGCCATCGATAGTGAGAGGACAGCAACATTGTCATGTCCCCTTTTTAAAAAAAAAATAATAATATTTTATGCGGGCCCTGTATGCTCAAAATCGCAATGTCAGTGGCCTGGGATTGTCAAGTCGGATTTTGGCGCGCACACGGACCCTTCCCTCCTTGCCACAGGGCGAACCACCACATCACTCTCACTCTCGTGGAAGTAGCCAGTCGAGAGGAGGTGAGACACAGGGGTGGTATGGCTTGTTAGAGAGCTAGACTTCGCGGAGAGGGGTCGTCACGTCCTGGGGCCTATGATGTTGTGCGTTTGTGCGGATACGGTGTTCTGTGACCGTGGTTGTAAAGATAACTATATGACCCGAAGGGTCACTGATCATTGTTCACCTGTTGGGATTCCTAATATTCCAACTTTGTGTGGGTAAGCTATTGTTCTCGTTGATGCTTTGTTGTCTTTCAAACTGTTGGATGAGTGCTTGTTGTATCAGGAGTTGCCTAAGTTCTTCTTGTTGTTGTAGGACAAGTGGG
The DNA here is from genome assembly GCA_027924645.1 of Cunninghamia lanceolata. Taxonomy (NCBI): domain Eukaryota; kingdom Viridiplantae; phylum Streptophyta; class Pinopsida; order Cupressales; family Cupressaceae; genus Cunninghamia; species Cunninghamia lanceolata. The sequence goes on along the minus strand of BSBN01000352.1, from coordinate 13,047,982 downwards.
TCCTGTTGTGGTCTCGGATGGATTTCCTCTATCTCGTCGAGGATTGCCCTCACCCACTCACCTCATAATCCGGGGCACATTCGTGAGCCGAGACAACAGATAGGTGTTTGTGAGCTAACCTTGACTTGACCTAGGGTTTGACTTGGAGTTTGTGTGACCTAAGGTTTGACTATGCGTTGACTTCGTTTGACCTTGTGATGAAATCAAGGGTTTTGACCAATGTTTGACTATAGTTGACCTTGTGATGGAATCAAGGGTTTGCGAATTTTCTAAGTCTAATGTTTTTGTTCTTTTAGGATTTTATGAATGCAAGTCTAAATAAATGCAAAACTTCTTTTTGTGCTTTTTTTATGTTTTTGGAAATCAAAAGTGCTTTTTCTTAATCTAGGAATTGGAGAATGAATGCAAGCTATAATGAATTTACCTAATGCAATTAAACTATGTTTTTGGGATTTTTTGAATATTTGGAACAAATTAATCTAAGGAAAGGGAAATTGCTTTTAACTGAATTGATCTATGAACTTTGAAAGCAAATTACTCTAAGAATGCAAGATCTATCTATCGTATCAAGGAAAAAGCAACAAGATTACTGATTCCAAGAGCAATTTTAGTTATCTAATTACTACAAATTGAAAGAAAGCATAAAGGAACCTGGAGACGCGTGAGCCTCCACTACCCTTAGAAATCCTTGTGATTGCAACCCCGTATCCTCTTGTAGCAGCGGGGTATCCTCTTAGCGACAAGATGACAATGGAAGCAAAAGAAGCTTTGAAGCTTTGATGAGCATTGTGGCTTGATGCGAACAACATATGGACATGTAATGAGCTTTGTATTGAAGCTAGATGAAGCAACAAACAAAACAAAAGGTTCCTATGTCCTGTATGAGCATGAGAATGCTTGATGTGAGAGCAATAACTTGCCAGAGTTGTGTGCACAAATGAAATTGGCTCCTCAAAAGGGGGAGCTTTGAAGCTATGCAACAATGAAAGCTTTGAAGCTTTGGAAAACAAATGAAAGAAATGAAGAAAGAGGCTCAAAGGCCTGTGAAGAAGTTTGAAAAAGCTTGTGAAAAAAAGAAGAGCATTCTCCAACTTCAAAAATAATGAAGAGTTGAGGGGTATTTATAGCTTGGAAGAGGTCATGAGAGGTGGAATTGATTGAGAAGTTAACTCAATTTGATTGCAGAGTTAACAGGCTTGATTGAGGAGTGAACTGGATTGATTAAGGAGTGATGAAGCAATGATAACTTATCACTGAAGAAGAAATGGAGTTAGAAGAATGCATGGGAATGCATGAATTGTTAACTAAAGATGAAATAGAGCTAATTATGCATGTGTGGGTGCATGAAATAGTTAGCTCTATCTTTGGCACAAAATTTCATGCAAACAGGAAGAAAAACAAGCGAAAACAGAGCTATTTTTGGTCAAAAACTCGAGTTAATTCACGGCTGAAAAGACAACTGGGTTGCCCCTTTCACCAGTCAAGGTCGCCCGAGGGAGATCCTGTTGCTTAGGGCTCTAGGTGAATATTGACAGTTGGAGAATGATTTTAGAGGGATAAGGAAGCCATAAGGCTCCAAAAACAAGTCAAAATGATGCAAATGATATGAGTCGCCCCTTTCATCGTTCCAAGTAGCCTAGGGGCAACCCTAAAACAGTTTTTTCTGAATTGGTCATAGAACTTCTAGGGGCTCGTTCGAGTATTTACGGACTCCTTTTTGGGTGCCATTTTTTTTGAAAGTGCATTATTTTTCGAGAGCTACGCAATGGTGCCATTAGTTTTTCTTGAAAGTGTCACGAAATCATACTTTCAAACCATTTTTCTCAAGGTATCTTGTCGGTCTCTCAAGCCCTAAAAAGTTTGGTAGCCAATTGGAAGGTGAGTCGAATGGGTGAGGAAGAAAGAATGGATGGGAAAGGTCAATTACAACAAATAGATGAATACAAGGCTTAGGGACTAAGTCACAAGCACAGGAAACAAGAATCAACAAGTGTCGAAAGCGGAGAGAGAGAAAACAACAAAAGGGAAACAACACAAAAAGGAGGAAAAGACACGTCACCAAGAGAATTGTTGCTGAGAGGATGTTATTTCACGTTTACATGTACATGACAAGGATTATAACTCATCATAGGGGTCCTCGTGGAGGCTGTGCGTGATTTTGGTGCTTACAGGCCCGATCACTTTATTTTTGAAAAGGCCACTAAAATACAAGGTTGCACGGAGACCCGTCTCTAACCCCCTGGTACTCGTCTCAGAGACTGGTACACGTCTCCCGTCTCGGAGACTTGACTGGGTACGTCTCCCTTTGCAGGAGACTTCTGGTCGAGTCTCCCACTCGTCTCCAATTACCCTGCATCAATAAAAAGGCGTCTCCATTTTTTTTTCCTTTTTCTACCTTTCATTTTTTCCATTGTTTCCTCACAAGCTCAGTGGATTCTTACTCTTACGGACTTCAAACCTCAATACTAGTGTCTACAGTAATATATATACATTAAGCTATATTAAATTGTTACAAGTAAGCTATAAACTTAAACTTTACCAGTTCTCTTGTTTTGAAAGTTCAATGTCATGATATTTTCAATTTTAATGTTAGCATATTAATAAATTAATAAAATTATTAAATTATATTTTAAAAAAATGGTGTCTCTAAGTACCCCCGTCTCCTATTTTTCAAAAACAAATGTACCGGTACCGGTACCAGTCCCCCGAACCAGTACCAGTACCAGTCTCCATGCAACCTTGCTAAAATATTATTTAAAAAGTGTTTTTAACACTTTATTTAAAATATAATTCAAAAAGGGGCCTTGGATGTAATTTAAAAGTATTTTTAATACTTATATGGAAAAACAAAAAAAATTAAAATTAAAATAGAAGGCCCAAGGCAAAGCACCTATAAAAGAGAAGTCAAGGTTCATTATTCATCTTCATCATTTTCGAATTTCAAATTTCAAGTTTGCATTCAAGGATGAAACCATTGGTGTAGAAGATCCGGAGGATGAAAACCCTCTTGGATTCAATCTTGGATTTGGGGACGAAAAACCCGTTGAACCCCTGGAATACTGAGAGGGGAGGTGAATCAGTATTCTATTAAACCATTCATTCATTAAACCATTAATCCATTTGCCACATTCAATAACAGTAAAGCAAATCAAGCATAGAAAATACAACCACAAGCCATAACACATGAACACCAGAATTTTTTACGTGGAAAACCCAAAAAGGGAAAAACCACAGTGAGTGTTAGCTCACAATATATTATGACAGCAAAACCGGATTACAAAAGGCTCACTGCCTCAAGGCTCATTGTCCAAAGAGATGCTCACTACAATAGGCTCACTGCCAAAAGAGAAAGAAGATAGAATAGAGAATGGGTGGCTCACTGCCAAGAATGAATTGCTACAATTGCATCTACAAACGCATGGGGTACAGTTCCAATTAGGCTCAAAATACTGTCTCAAAAGTCTTCATCCTGAACTGCTCTATCACATTGCTCTGCTCTGCATGAAAGTCATATTTCTCTTCTCAAAACACTTGTCGCACTTACTAAATCACAAAATTTCTTTCATGTCACATTCACATATTCATCTTCACTTCAAACACCGAAATGAATCACATATATATATATATATATATCCGCAACACATACCATCTTCAAAATAGGTCAGCTTGTAAGTATGAAACGTGTAGTTATACAAAGTGTAGCTTGTCGGCCTCAATGTATCCACCAAAAGACTTTGCGGACCAAACCAACACTTGGAATACATTCTTTTAAGTCGGCACAAACTATAGAACCATTTAGGATATGATTCTAGTCCATAGATTCTTCCGCACAAAGATTATAGTATCAGGTCAGCTTCACAAACTGACAAGCACAGGCTCAGACCAACTGTCAGAACACAACTTGCAGTGCGGACCACAAAACTTGCTCAAACTCATAACTAAGACTCCTTAGGCATCTTGAAACTTAACTACAGAACCACAAAACAAAATATTAGCATGCAGTGAAATGCAGAGTATCAGAACTTAGACTCTGTCACTGTCGATGCCTGTAGCAATACTTATGTACTCATAACTGCCTTACCGGAGGCCTTCAAACTTTGAAACTCTGAAATTAGAGACTTCAATCATGTGTTTACAACACCTTAAAACCACAGGAGAAAATATCCATTACCAGAGAAATGCGGACCAAAACAAACAGGTGTTTTGTTCTTTTTAATACTGCACTCTGCTATGCCGAACTTATGCCACTTAAAACTGTACTTCCTGAGATCATTAGAAGATAAAACTTTGGAGTTAGGATCATCTAAGGATTATCAACATCTTACCAGAACCGCAAGACATGATCTTCAAATGTGGACCAATGCGGACCATAGCACTGTAGCTCTGTAGTCATCTCTGTACTCTGCCAACACTTAGCAAAATGCTTAAGTCTCTTTACCGGATCAGAAGTCTCTGTTCATATGACTTCATGAGGATTACTATAACCTCGCAAAATGCTTAAGTCTCTTTACCGGATCAGAACTCTCTATTCATATGACTTCATGAGGATTACTATAACCTCACAACCCTTGTTGCTATCAATGACAACACAATTCAAACATCATGCTTAGTCAATCTTAGTCATACCAGCAGTGTCTCTATCAATGATGTTTGCCAAGTTGCCAACAAACCCTCATATCCTTTGGGACAATTCTACTCAAGGATCACATTTGTGATTCAAGTGGAATACGATTTGGATTTGCAAGCAAATTTCCATATCAGTGACATTATTGAGAGTTTGAATTTCATTCCTATATTTCTGGTTTTCAATTGGTAAATCTGATGTGAAAAATTTATCATTATTACTAGTTATTTGTACAAGATTTTAATATTATTTTGTTGTTTTTTTAATTATTAATATCAGCAGAAACTATTGGCAAAAGATTTATTATTATTTAATATTATTTGCTGGTATCATAAGTTCAGACATAACGGCAAATACATTTTATTTCCTGCCGTACACCTAACAGCAGCATGCACCATCTTTTTATCTATTTGAAATAGCTACCTAGACACTGCCGTACATATTTCGAAGAGGTATCGCTGCATCCTAAGTATGGATCGCAGCCTTCATGACTAGCAGAGTGGCCGTACAGATCAGAAGGGTTATTAAATTAGGCTGTCATAGCCTTATACTTGGATAACAGTCTTTTAAAATTAGATCATAGCTTTCATCACTGACTTTATGAGTAAGTCCTATTTTGTTAATATTAATTGATATTACTTGCTAATTTGAATGATAAATTAATATCAGTATTTGGATCTCTGAATATTATATTTGGGTTATTTGGGTTAGTATGCAACATATGTGTGTGTGTGTGCGCACGTGCAATCTAGGAAGCATTCCTATATCGATATTTGCTAGTCTTTGTAAATGTTATCGCAGCATAGTTACTTGGATTATTTATTATTAATTTGATAATTAATTCTTAATTTAGGAGACCTTGCTGGTTATTTATGATAAAATAATAATTATTAGCTTTGGAGGCATTTAATATTGCATACAGATAAATATCTGAGTTTGGCCAACGATCCTTGCAAACAGATAAATATCTGAGTTTGGCACTTGTGATCTATACCACTGCAATGACATTCACAGATGTCAAGAAAGCAGATGGGCTATTGCCTTATAAATCTATCTCGAGTTCATCCTATTCAAATTATGACCTGCATAAACCAATGACAGGGAATACATGTAAGAGTTGGCTATGATGGTAGCCACCCATGATCTAGGACTTCATGAAAGCACAAGAGAGATGAAATGAGAGAATAATTCTATTATATCAATGAATGCAAAAAATTGTTGTTACAATGTACATGATATTCCTTGCTTATAAAGACAAGGATGAGATGTAGGATATTGTAGTCATGTGACAAGTGTCTTAATCCTATGACATGAGACAACTATAGGATAAGATGCCAACTATAGACAACTATCAACATCTAGAAACAACTAGAATGCTTCCTAAGTCAACTTAACATGTGAACATGTGTGAATAGCACTAACTAATGCCTAATTAGATAATGTGTCTAGTTCACACTACAAGGGGTAACCCAGATGGGTAATAACCCTATTCACACCAACACCTCCCCTTAAGTGCAACTTAGAGAGAAGTAGACAAATGAAAAGATGCATGATGGGTCTCGACTACTAGGCCATGTTAAGTACCCATGTACAAATAATTCTCTTACAAACAAAGTAAAGGAGAAAAACCCGTAGGAAAAAACCCCTCTCCAAAAGAGAAAAAACATGAAAGTGAAAGAAGTGATAGTAGGAGGACTCAACATGACCCCCCAATGACTACTTCTATCACATATATACAATCAAATACCCCCCATAGGAGGGCAAGAGTGAGATGATAGATCCCCCCCCCCACAAAGAAGTAGCTCCTGTGTCGATGGTGAATGCCTGAAGTGGAATGCTGGAAAGTGTCCTGTACCTGCAAACAACATTTCTCCCCTTAGGAAGAAACCAATCCAAAGGCTGATGTAGAAGAAACTCCATCTCCAAGAATAGAGATGAGGGAAGAAGTCTCATGATGGGTGCCTATGAAAACTACTCAAGTATCCACATGTCAGAATCAAAGGATGGCACAATGCAATGAGGTGTGACCAATCCAAAACTCTGGGTAGACTCATGAAGAACAACCTCCAAAGACGAAGTAGATGGGATAACAGTTGTGTTGTAACTGTCATCAAAAAGGATAGATATCCCCTCAAGTGTGTCCTCGAAATCTGCAATATGAGACTCACAAAACAAGTCTGATATACCTATCAAGAAAGTATCCCACAAAGCTGTATCTAAAAGACTAGAATGATCCTGCTCAACTGAAGTGGATGAAGCCATGTCAATGTTGATCTCTGAAGAAGCAGGAGGTTGAGGAGATGGAAGCTCAACACTAGTCTCATGAACCAAAGTAGATGAAAGAACTCCAAGGTTCAAGTGACCAAACTTCTCCTCAGAAACATGATTCACACTTGATGCATGAGTGTGAATATCAATCAATGGATCTACAACATCATCAAGAGCAAAATGGGAGAATGTATACAAGCGAGATGCATGATCAACCATCCCAACAGCAAGGATATCTCTACTCTCCAAGTCCCTTATGATCACTGAATTAGGAGTGAACTCAACTGTCTTCCCTACACCACAATGAGTAATTTGGTAGATGGAAAGGAGATTGGTTGACAAGGAAGGTACACACAATACATTATTGAAAGTACCCTCACCAATATCAATAGTTCCTTTACCAATTGCATGCAAGTATGTATTGTTACCCATCAAAATAGGTGGCAAAGTACATGACTCAAATGAAGAGAACATCCCTTGTGAAGAAGCCATGTGATGAGAAGCTCCAGAATCAAGAAGCCATCTCTCTGATTGAAGACTTGTAGAAGCAAAGAGTGCCTGTCCTTTTCCCTTGTTTGTCCCATTAGCAATGCCTGTTGTCCCTGACTATGTAGAAGATGATGGTGTCGAAAAAGAGGATGGACTACGTGACATGGATGATAGCAATTTGATATTGTGCTTTTGAATAATGTGAGTCAACTCATCAATTTTCTTCTCATAACACTTATATTCATCATGTCCTAGTTTCTTGCAATATGTACACTTTGTTCTTTCCTTCTTAAATGATTCCTCTTTAGGAGAGGATGAGGACTTAGGTGAATTATTTGACTCCTTTGCTTGCTCATTGTTCTTGAAAATCTTATTTTTCTATTTCTTGCCTTTGTTAGTTTAAGCCTTTTGATCCTTTATACCTTGATTAGCAAGAAGAGCTTGAGGTCTATGAGACTTCAGTGTGCCCATGTGTGCTAACTTAGCTTGCTCCCTTGTGAGTGATGTGGCAAACTCATCAAGTGAAGGCATTGTGAAAGTTTCCCCAAGAGCATCCATAGTAGCATAAAAGGTAGAAACAAAAATTGAAAGTCAAAACCAAGCTTGGCAAGGATTGAAAGAATCAATTGAGTGTCCTCTTTTTCAATTCCACATTGTTTGAGCTACAATCTAAGTGATTTGAGCTTTGTAATGAAGTCTTGGATGCTTGCAAAGTCGGTTGGATTCAAACCAATTAATTCAGTCTCCAATTTGAAACCTCTCATAGTGTCTTGCTTACCAAAGAGATTCTCTAAGGTAGTCCACACTTCATTAGGTGTATTACAAGATTCAATACGAAAAAGGAGATCAAGAGATATAGACAAGCATAGTGTTCCATAGGCTTGATCACATCTATTGTACCACTTTCTCTTTTTTGCAGCTGTTGTTGGTTTAGTTTATGTACCCATTGCTACTCTATGAATTTTCAAATTTCTTAAATGAATCTCCATTTTAGTTTTCCACTCATGATAGTTATATGGTGAGTAGAGAAAGTTTGTTTTGATCCATGATACAAGAGTACAAAAAAGAACACAAGTACAAACCCCTTTTACTTAATCAATGAGATCACCCCCCAGCAAAAAATGATTGTGGGACTTTATATTCAGTCCAATTACAATTTCCACAAGCCAAAATAGCAAAGTGGTCTTTAATTTTGGTACAATGCAAAAGCCAAAAATTGGGCTAAAATTGAAAGCATAATTTCTGAGCAAAACTAGAATTGATTGCAGATTTGGAAACTACTCGAAGAATAATGCACTTTAAAAAAAAAATCACCAAAAAATGTTACTGTATGAGCCCGAAAGAAGCCTTTGATGTTCTGAAAACGAGAACTGCTGAGGTATAGTGATGAAAAACTGCAATTTCTGGAAAAACCAAGCACCAAAATCAAACTTTGATTCCACCACTGCGAAGCCTGCGAAATTCTAGCCCAAATCAAAAAAAATTGTTCAAAAAACAAAGCAAAATTGAGCAAGATGTGAGCCTTTGAATTTGGACTATCAAAACAAAAAGCTCGATGAGAGGGGGGCCAAATTGGGCCAAGTTTGCTGACATAGTGTTGAAGTTAGTAGAATCTTCGGCCAAAATCTTCCAAGATTCCTTGGAATAATCCCTCAAATTAGTCAGTTTGATGATGTCATCGGTCAGGAAGACGTCAGTTGTTGGCTGGAAAAAGATGATGTCTCACCTCCGGGTAATGACGTAAGCAAAACAGAATATGCCTTTTTGACAGAATATTCTCTGTACAACGACCGCTTCATGACATCATGCTTACGTCAACAAATGCAAAAAATAAAATAGCCAGAATATGTGCAGATTCGTCGGTATATTCTAAAACCGCCGATTGTTTTGCCGAAACTGTCTCTTGTGTCGCAAAACCGTTATTTTGATGTTGGAAACCACCAAGGGGACAACACAAAACCGCCTTTATTTCACGGGAGTGGTTTTGAGGCACAGGAAGTGAAATATACTTTTATGCGCCAAGATTCTTTGCTTCGTTGGGCGGTTTACTGAGGTCAGGCCGGTTTCTAAAGGCCCACCGGGGATTTTAAACCCTCCGCTAGTGGAGGTTTGGCTGCCGCTGGTCAGCAGTTGTAATGCCAATGACGGTTTTTTTAAATGTGGCAGAGCATGAGGTCCACGCCATTGGCACTAAAGGCGCCACGTGGCATCGTTTAAGCCTATGTACACCTGCAGGTCACAAGTAATACCATGCAACAAGGTACAATGTACCCTGACTAAAATTCCGCAAAATAAACAAATAAAAACTAGAGTAAAATGCTTTTAACCAACGATAAAATTTATTACCCGATGGATAATGTGCCTCCCAGATTCGCCTGCGCAAGCAAGGATATTCCAGAGAATATGCCTCTGCACAGAGAATATTCTCTGCAATCCGTACGACTGGGGAAGAGGCAAAAAAAACCTTGCCTTTTGTTGCAATTGCTCCGATTTGGTCAATTTGACAATCGATCTATAGGTTTTTGGGGGTTCTGGACATGATGGCAGGGTCTAATTTTGCCCATATTGCTCCAAAATTGCAGCTACCTCCCAGATCAAATAACCACTCCCAAAATTGAAAACCTTGTAGATCTGGCCTCCAATCTCTGATTTGAACGAAACAAAAGGCGATCTTGACTATCTCGAACCTCCTGAACACAATCATGTGCTCAGATTTGCAGCAGCACATTCCAAAATAAACCTGCAATACAAGGCCACAAAGAAGAAAACCCTCCAAATCTGGTTTTTCTATCAAGTCTTTTTGATTCTCCAGGTCATTCAATGCAAGAGAATACTAAACTATCAAGATCCACCATGATTTGTACTCAAGATCTCTCAAGAAGTGATTCTTCCTAGAGCTCTAATACCATATAAGAGTTGGCTATGATGGTAGCCACCCAAAATCTAGAACTTCATGAAAGCACAAGAAAGATCAAATAAGAGAATCTATTTTATCAATGAATGCAAAAAATTCTTGTTACAATGTACATGATATTCCTTTCTTATAAAGACAAGGATGAAATGTAAGATGTCGTAGTCATGTGACAAGTGTCTTAATCTTATGACATGAGACAACTATAGGATAAGATGCCAACTATAGACAACTATCAACATCTAGAAACAACTAGAATGCTTCCTAAGTCAACTTAACATGTGAACATGTGTGAATAGTACTAACTAATGACTAGTTAGATAATGTGTCTTCTTCACACTACAAGGGGTAAACCAGATGGGTAATAACCCTGTTCACACCAACAATACAGACAGAGAAGAGAAAAAGAAATAAACACATGCAAACTTTGATTTTTATTCAAATGATTTGTTGCTTATATAGCAGAAGTATACAGAAAGAGACTCCTCTAATCATGCCATGGATTTGGGCTTTATTGACTGAAACAAGACTGAGCAAATTGGAGATTTATTGACTGAAACATGAATGAACAAATTACCACTAATTTAGCACCAATTAACTGACTCTCCACCTAATCTAGACTACTAGTGATGGCAGCTAACTATTCCAAGTTCCAACACTCCCACTTTAACCAACATCTACTGGTTGCCAGTTTGTCATAATTCCAGACTTCTCAATGCACGATTTGTGTTTGAGTTTTTGGGGACTTTTGGTGAACATGTCAATATTCGTGCTTTCGGAGCCACAAAACTTCAACTCCACTTCTCCATCTTCGGTTTTCTCAAGAACAAAGTGGTGTTGGATTTCTCTATGTTCTGTTCTCGCATGGAACTTGGGATTTCTTATCAGTGCCATGCAACTCTAATTACCACAATATATGATAGTAGGTTGTTGTTTCTCGTAAACCAAATCTTTGAGTGACTTCCTCAGCCAAACTACTTCCTCCATTGCTTGTGTTGCTGCCATATATTCAGCGTTTATGCTGGACAAAGCAACCATTGGTCGCCTCTTGCTTCCCAATTGACTACGCCATCTCCAATCTGAAAACAATAATTGGTCATTGATCTGTTGCTATCAACATCACCCACCCAATTAATGTCGCAATACCCAGTTGCTTGTACAAGCTCTATAGCAACTTTGTTTCCTTGGAAATAAATTTCATGAAAAGTTCTCTTTTAAATACCTGAAGGTTCTCTTGACAACAATCCAATGTTGTGCTTCCAGATTCTAAGAGTACCAGCTCACAGCTCTCACTACATATGCAATGTCAGGTCTTGTGCAAACCATTGCACACGTAAGGTTGCTCACTGCACTTTGATACAAGATGCTCGTCATCTTGCTTTCTTCTTCATTAGTTTTGGGAGACATATCAGCCGTTAGTTTCACACTAGTCTCCATAGGTATGCTTACTGGTTTGCTTATATCCATAGCAAACTTTTACAGAATATTATCCATATAGTTATGCTGACTGAAATGAGTCAAATGAGTACTTTTGTTTCACTAAACTTGAATACCCAAGCAATAGTATATTTCTCCATAATTTATCATTTCAAACTTAGAAGCTAACATTGCCTTTGTATAATTTAATAGCTTAAGATAATTACTTGCAATCATTGCACCATCCACATATAATGCAATTATGATCTTCAAGTAATCTGTTCTCAACACATTGTTACACCCCGTTTTTAAGCAAACTTACTTCATCATTTTATTTCAGAAACTGCTAGTTAGAAAGAGAATTTAATATGTTGATGTGGCGTTATGCTAGCCTAGAAAATGAGTTAATTTTAAATTGTTGAATATGCAATGAAATGTTATATGAAATGTTATTATTGAACTTAATTGATTTATGAGATGGACTAACTACTTATCGTATGAATGAGGTGAATGCAGGGACAATGTTTTCCCCCTCCCGGACGAGGAGGGAGAGCATCACTAGGGAGAGGGAAATAGATCACAAGAGATAAGCGATCGACGTGCCATCAGGGAACTCACACACTCACTTATAGGTTATGTCGATTGTGGTGTGCTTCTTGGTCTTCATGTTTTCCCTAATCGCATTAATGATGCTTTAATGTCATGATCATCTTTTGCTTGCATGAAGTTGTCACCCATCGCGTTGGCGACTTTATTTTTCACGTTAGTATTCAAGAAGATTTTACACATTTGCTTATCAAGTCAACTTTAGTAGTCGACCTATCAAGTCTATTCTTGTAGTGAAATTTAAGTTGTGTAAGTTAGTATTAAAAGGTACCACCGTTGATGCATATTTAAACATTCAAAATGCATATCAACGCCTTTTGTTTTGTGTGAACCATTGCAATTATTTAAGAGCACAGTTTAAACAAAGTTTATTAAAATCTCTTGATCCACTAAGTGAAGGATTTTTAAAAAAAATCTTAGTGGATAATATGTCATGTGCCTCCCTCGATTCCAAAAGGACTAGAGAAGTATGGGTAGTAAACCCATATTGCCAAAATATAGGCATGTCCACAAGGGGCCGCGAGCAGTTATAGAGGAAAATCTTTAAAAAGGAATCTGCGGGCTCTCTCTCGGGGGGGAGAACAGTGAGCAAGACTGGTGAAGTGCATTGGTGGCTGAATAGCTTTATAGCTGGAGGTATGTGTATGGTTTTACCCTGAACTATACAGTTTAATTTCTGTGTGTTTGGAGCACCCACCTTGTATGGTCAGTATGATCTAGCCGCGCGAGTTGTAAGTTATGCGGATAAATGCATTCATATACCTAGTGCAAGCATTGAACTGTTAATGTATTCTTTGCATTCATAAACTTGGCACAAGCATTGAACTGATAATTCTTTGCATTCATATACGTGGCGCAAGCTTGAATTGATAATGTATTCTTCGCATTCATATACCTGGCGCAAGCATTGAACTAATAATTCTTTGCATTCATATACTTGGTGCAAGCTTGAACTGATAATATATTCTTTGCATTCGTATACCTGGTGCAAACATTTAACTGTTAATGTATACCTTGCATTCTTATACCTGGCGCAAGCATTGAACTGTTAATGTATACCTTGCATTCATATACCCGGCACAAGCATTGAACTAAAATGTTTACTTTGCATTCATATACATGTTGCAAACATTGAACTATACTTTGTATTGGTTGTGATACATGCATAGAACTGTTACTGTATATTGGTAATGACTGTGATACCAGCTTGAACTGTCATTGTCTACTTTGAATTGGTTGTGATATTGCCGATATATATATATATATATATATATATATATATATATATTACCTTTGAAATGGCTAGGATATGGCCGATAGATATATACTCATATCTTTGTATTGGTTGTCATTCAGGGATAAAGATAATATCTACCTGCTATATTACAGCCAACACAGAGGCAACTGTATATACCTATTGGCTATATTACAGCCACACAAAGGTAAATGTATATATATATATTGGCCATATTACAGCCAATACAAAGATATGAGTATATATCTATCGGCCATATTACAACCAATACAAAGATATGAGTATACATCTATCGGCCATATCCCAGCCATTTCAAAGGGTAATATATCCGAATATATTCGGATATATTACCCTTTGAAATGGCTGGGATATTCGGATATATTACCCTTTGAAATGGCTGGGATATGGCCGATAGATGTATACTCATATCTTTGTATTGGTTGTAATATGGCCGATAGATATATACTCATATCTTTGTATTGGCTGTAATATGGCCATCAAAAGTTATATATATATATATATATGGGATATGGCCAATAGATATATACTCATATCTTTGTATTGGTTGTCATACAAGGATAAAGATAATATGTACCTGCTATATTACAGCCAACACAAAGGCAACTGTATATACCTATTGGCTATATTACAGCCACACAAAGGTAAATGTATATATATATTGGCCATGATACAGCCAATACAAAAATATGAGTATATATCTATCGGCCATATTACAACCAATACAAAGATATGAGTATACATCTATCGGCCATATCCCAGCCATTTTAGAGGGTATATATATATATATATATATATATATATATATATATATATATATATATATATATATATATATATATATTACCTTTGAAATGGCTGGGATATGGCCGATATATATATATATACAACCAATACAAAGATATGAGTATATATCTATCAGCCATATTACAACCAATACAAAGATATGAGTATACATCTATCGGCCATATCCCAGCCATTTCAAAGGGTTATATATATATATATATATATATATATATATATATATATATATATATATATATATATATATATATATATATCAGCCATATCCCAGCCATTTCAAAGGTATATCGGCCATATCCCAGCCATTTCAAAGGGTAATATATATATATATATATATATATAACCCTTTGAAATGGCTGGGATATGGCCGATAGATGTATACTCATATCTTTGTATTGGTTGTAATATGGCCGATAGATATATACTCATATCTTTGTATTGGCTGTACTATATATATATTACCTTTGAAATGGCAGGGATATGGCCGATAGATATATACTCATATCTTTGTATTGGTTGTAATATGGCCGTCAAAGGTCATATATATATATATATGGGATATGGCCGATAGATATATACTCATATCTTTGTATTGGTTGTCATACAGGGATAAAAATAATATCTACCTGCTATATTACAGCCAACACAGAGGCAACTGTATATACCTATTGGCTATATTACAGCCACACAAAGGTAAATGTATATATATATTGGCCATATTACAGCCAATACAAAGATATGAGTATATATCTATCGGCCATATTACAACCAATACAAAGATATGAGTATATATCTATCGGCCATATCCCAGCCATTTCAAAGGGATATATATATATAACCTTTGAAATGGCTAGGATATGGCCGATTGAAATGGCTGGGATATGGCCGATATATATATACTCATATCTTTGTATTGGTTGTAATATGGCCGATAGATATATACTCATATCTTTGTATTGGCTGTAATATGGCCGATAGATATATACTCATATCTTTGTATTGGCTGTAATATGGCCGATAGATATATACTCATATCTTTGTATTGGTTGTAATATGGCCGATAGATATATACTCATATCTTTGTATTGGCTGTAATATATATATATATATATATATATATATATATATTACCTTTGAAATGGCGGGGATATGGTCGATAGATATATACTCATATCTTTGTATTGGTTGTAATATGGCCATCAAAGGTTATATATATATATGGGATATGGCCGATAGATATATACTCATATCTTTGTATTGCAAAGGTTATATATATATATATAACCTTTGCAATACAAAGATATGAGTATATATCTATCGGCCATATCCCATATATATTATATATATTACAACCAATACAAAGTATGAGTATATATCTATCAGCTATTATATATGGGATATGGAATATATATTACAGCCAATACAAAGATATGAGTATATATCTATCGGCCATATCCCATATATATCATATATGGGATATGGCCGATAGATATATAGTCATATCTTTGTATATATATTACAGCCAATACAAAGATATGAGTATATATCTATCGGCCATATCCCATATATATTATATATGGGATATGGCCAATAGATATATACTCATAATATATATGGGATATGGCCGATAGATATATACTCATATCTTTGTATTGGTTGTAATATATATATATATATATATATATTACCGTTGAAATGGTTGGGATATGGCCGATAGATATATACTCATATCTTTGTATTGGTTGTAATATGGCCAATATATATATACATTTACCTTTGTGTGGCTGTAATATAGCCAATAGGTATATACAGTTACCTCTGTGTTGGCTGTAATATAGCGGGTAGATATTATCTTTATCCCTGTATGACTACAGGAGCACAGAATAGACTATACAAAGTTGTCATTAATTACTAGACAGTTGAGAAGTCTAGTGCGGGCCTATTTATGAGTATATAAAAGTTATACAGGTATATATACATATTATATACTCATAAATATGCTTACCTTGAGATGAGAATCCTTTTTATCTTGGAGAATCTCCTTGAAAACAAAACTCTAGTTTAGAGTAAACTTCAAGTGAATTACAAGTGATCTAATTGTTTCTAGAAAAAATTGTGTAGAGCTTTTTTGCATCGACGTTTCGGATCACACTTCGTGATCCATCATCAGGAAGAGGATAAAAATGATCATTCAGATGGACTGTGGAAATATCATGTTTTTAATTGTACAAGTATAAGTTTCAGTTGAAATATGTTTTGTGAGTCCATATAAGTTCTTAAGTTTGGCATAAACTTCAAGTAAAGGTAGTTTGCTCTTGGGTTGTAAAGACAATGAGACCTTGGTTGATATGGACATCATGCCTTATATGCGAGACTTCCCTAGTTACCGATGTAGACGTATTATAAACGAACTACAAAATTATGCATCCTAACTTTAGGGATAAGTTACAAATACTAAATGGGAGACTAACCAATTCTTTATTACGTAAAGATTACTTTATTTCAAGTCAATTGATCCTCGAGCACGAAAATAAGGTTGACTAAACATTGAGTAGTTTACGGTTGTCAAAGACCCAAGATTGCAAGAATGCAAAGAGGGGCTCAATGCATGATTTTAAGTCAACCAGGTTTATATCCTATAACTGTCTAGTTGACCTTTAGTAGAAAGAATATTGGTGATTTCAATTAGACAGTTATAGGGTAATAATCATTAATTTATCATTAATCTGTGTATAACTGATAAGAATGGAAGAATGTTTGTCTCCAAGTCGAGAAAGAGTGTGTGAATAGTCGACTCATTTATTTTGAAACTTTGGCCAAAGTAATGCAAAATCACTGCTTGCATTGTCAGTTCACCGTGTCCTTGTTTGCATGAACAATCAAATTAGTTGTACATACCTAGAGGTAGACTAGAAGTATAACTGATTGTTTTTGCTAGGACACCACACTAGTTCTCAGATGGCACGTTGAATCTTGTTGATTCCCACTATCTATAACCTCACGAAGGGTAGGACCACTTCCAGTAGGAAGGTGAGCGAGGCACCTTATGATATAGAAAACATTACTTCATTTATACATGTAACTGTTATAAAGTTGTAAGTCGCAAGTAGTGCGACCTTCAGATATTGTACTGGACAATCATTATGCAATTATAAATGTACTTGCTTTACTCCTTATAATACCAAAAAAAAGAATATAGTAAATTTGTCAATTATTTGCATTTACTTTTCAAATGTTTTCATTACATTCAAATTGGGATGTTACACACATGAACATCTAAATCAGCATTACTTTTTACAAAAAATAAGCAGAGCAAAGATACTTTTCAATTCGTTGGTACCAAGCTCTTGGTGATTGCTTCAGTCCGTATAGGGTCTTTTGCAGCTTGCACACCAACCCTTCATTCTCTGGAACCATAAATCCTTCTAGCCAGTCCATATAGATAGCTTCTTCAAGTTCTCCATTGAGAAATGCAATTTTGATATCGATTAGATGGATTTCTAAGTTCTCAATTGTACTAACAACATGCAAAACTTGAATAGATGTGAATTTAACCATAGGTAAAAATCTATCATGAAAATCAATACCTACTACTTGTGAATGGCCCTTAGCTACCAATCGAGCCTTGTACCTATCAATGGATCCATCTACTTTAAGTTTTTGCTTGAACAACATTTGCACCCAACAATTTTTCTCACTATAGGAAGTGTGGTTAAACTCCAAGTCTTGTTGGTCATCAATGACTTTTATTCATAATCGTTCCACTTACTTGCTTTGGGACTCTTCAATGCTTCAAATAAGCTATTAGGTTCAACTGCAAAGGATGTTAAAGCAAAGATGAACTGATTAGATTCCCTTATGTAATGTCCCTTTTTTGGCACATATATTTTTGTGCACATTATGCTTAGGAATGGACTATTTCTATATGGCATTGAGCTCAGTGAATGTTCAGGGTGATAGTGATGTTTTTAGAAGTTGGATCGGGCTCCCGGTTTGTTCTCCAAGATTCTTGGAGGAGCCGTCTATTTTTGGAAAGTCACCCAGAAGACATCGTTTCGCATCCCAAACTATATAGAGCATATTGGTTCAATTTATTTTGCATTTGGAGGTTGTTTGGGTTTTTCCGCAAAAAGTAATATTTAATGAGCTATTTTAATTATTATTTTCACTTAGGCACCTGGGGTTGAAAATAATTAATAAATACCTAAGTGTTATAGCTCTTTGGAAAGGTTTTTAAGTGTTTTAAATGATAGACACTTAAAAAGGGTACCTCACACTTGATATATTTTTATTATTTCAAAAAGGTCTTTTAGAGAGGAGAAATATGAAGAGTTAAAAGGAAAATTATAATATATTCCTCTCAAAAAAATTATAAAAGGGGATTGAGAGTTCATTTGAAGGGATGCTTTTGGATTTGATATTGTTATGCTGAATTGAACCTATGTGTTCTTCCATTTTTCCTTTTGCAGGACGAAAACCCTCTTGGAGATGATCAGTTTCGGTGGTGAGAGATCCACCCTAGCTGGTAATGGTGATTTCACCCAGAAATCACATAGAGCTTCATGGAGTATTGGTGTTTTTTGTCTAGTTTGGTTTTGAGATGGGTTTTGATTTGTTGTGTGAGATTTTTAATGTGGATTTTGGAGTGGAAAGTGAGTTATTTGCTTTCCCTAAGGCTGGCCGTACATGTTCAGCCGTACAAAATGTTGAGGGTTTGAAGTGATGGTTGATGAAATGTTTTTGTTATGCATTAGTTGAAGATTGGATTTCATTTGCCTTGAGTAAACGTCTCTTTCTGAGCAAATCCCAGTGATTTCTTTGCTGTTCTAACACTCTTATGATCAACCATACCTCCAAATGCTGTCATGGTCGTACCAGGGCTGAATGTGAAGGATTAGTTATTTATGATTGCAAACCATATGAAGTATTCTTATTGCTGATTGCATTCCATTTCCCTGTAATTGAAGTTCATTTCTGAGCAGATTTTAGAGTCTCTGATGCAGTTTGAATGTTATATTCAGGCCGTACCATTTGTCAGGGCCGTACAATAGCATATGTGTGTTGAAATTTTAGTGGACATCTTTGTTGCATCGCTTTGCATGAAGTTTGATCATTATTTGAATAAGGAAGCACTCATATCTGTCTCTTTTTAAAGGAGTTTGTATGCAGATTGTATTAAGTTATCCCTGCTGTACCAATCTGCCAGGCCGTACTAGTGATCAGCCAGATTTGACTTGTATGTTGCTGTGGTTTCCTTCAGGGTTAGCATCCAAACAATCTTGAATAGTGCAGACTTGTAAGGGGTTATTTGTGATTCCCTTGGGCATGAAATGGTGGGTTTTTGTTACTGCTGGGTAGTCCATACAGCAGGGCAAACAGCCTGATTTTAAGGCAGCCTTCATCAGCAGTGTCTTTCTATGATTTTGAACCAACTGTGAGGGAAGTTATATGATTACTCTGGATGCTAATAAGTGATATGCAGGCTGTCAAACGGAATCGTATCCATCCTAGGAGTTGGGAGGTGTTATACTTATTACATGTTTTCTGAGTATGGTAATTGGGTTTTGGGACTGATTTGATGAAGTTTTCAGTGCTGATATGATGACTGCAGACCTTATAACAGCTACGGCAGTGTCTTGGAGCCTTAAATCTGAGATCATTATTTCCTATTCCACATATTGGTACATTCATGATTGATTCTAAGATCCTTATGTGGCTTATATCATATCATCATTTGGCTTTGTACTCTAACTGGTTGCAGCTGTGAAACTTTGTTCAAGTCTAGGCATTTGGTTTAGTTTGCAATTCAGTCATAGCATTGTAATCTTTATGTTTGCAAACACATATTGTAACCCCTGGATGGTTTACCGCCAGTGTGGAGGAAATATACATTGTTTATCTTTTTTAATTCAATCACCCAATGAATAAGTGGAGTATCCCCACTGCATAAGTGGATGCCTACTGAAAAGCAGATGCCTGCTATATAGCAAATGATTGTATTAGTTTATTTGCACTAGCTTTAATTTGTAAGCCAAAGCACTGTATGCTCTCACCTTGCCCATCCTGGGAACTTGGTGATTAGAAAGTGTAGAGGTAATCTATTAGTTGCATGCTTTGTGCTCACCACTAACCCTATTGTGATCATTTGTATAAATTTGAAAAAAAATTGGGGTAGCCTATTACAGTGGTATCAAAACTGGTGATCTTGCCAGCCTGTTTGAGTTGTTACTCATTCCTTGTAGATTTTCAAGAGCAAGTCAGTTTTCAGCCTTGCATGTAGGTGAACAGCACTTGCATGTGTGTTCAGAGTTGGGCAGTTGAAAGATTTTGAGCAGTGTTGAGAGATCATGGCATCTCTTATGTGGAAAAGAAGTGAGACAGATGTCATGGATGAATTAGAAAGAGTTGTTCAAGAGAAGTTAGATCGAAGGAAGTATCATCATGAGGCCACTAAGATTATTGATGAGTACGATGGACTATCAGATGACTGTAAGCGGCAAATCCCTTGGGATGCTTTCTTGGAAATCATCAAAGAGGGGAATCCTGGCAAAGAGGGCTTAATAGAATACATTCAAAAGATAAGGAAGGAAGAGGAGATGAAGACAATGTCTTTATGCAAGCCCTAATTACCTTTTCCTTTGGCAAGGACCAAGATCCATTCTAAGTCATCACTTTCTAGCCCACCGAACAAGAAGCCTCCTATTTCGAGGAAGAAAGAGTTCAGCAAGAATGAACTTAGAAGAAGAAATCTTTGTTTCCTATGTAAAGATTCTTGGAAGCCTAGCCATCATTGCAAGAACAAAGAAGCTGAACCAGTAACTTTCACCACATGTCCTTTCTTTCAGGATGATGTGGAAACAAAAAAAAAAGAAGATGAAGTCCTGATATCTGAAATACATAAGATTGAGCCTCTATATGATGAAGACAAAGTCACAAATCATGAGACATGCATAGACGAGTTTGCTGATTTGGAGAAGTCTACAGCAGAAATTAGTGAAGCTGAGCTTTGCTTTTATGAAGAGCTAGAAGTGTTGGACTTTGCAAGTCCTTCATTTGATGAAGACCTTGAAGAAGCCACTACATTGAAGAATGAATTGAGAATGATTGATAGATTTCTAGAAGGTGACTTTGCAAGCAAACTTGAGAGCATTGAAGTAGAATGTCCTGATGAAGATGTGGAAAACGGTGAAACTACAAAAGTTGAACAAGTTGATGCTGCTGTAATTTTCAGATCAGCACCTAATGAAGAGCATCTCCTCTATTCTAGTGATGATAGCTCCGAGTTTGAGTGGGAAATTCCCATGACAAGTGAAGAACAATTAGTCTTCTTAAAGATCCAGGATGAAGAGTATGCTAATAAAGACTTTAAATCAGCCATTGGTGATGAATTTGATGCTGCCATAACATTTGATCTTAGTGACGAAGAAGAAGATTCTTTTCCCTTGCAAATTGAAGAACTAAGTGTCCTTTCAGAATAGTCAGTTGATGGGCATGTTGATGGGGAGTTTGTTGGAAGATTTGGATCAGCCTCTAATGATGGTTCAACATGGGAATTACCAAATCAGCTGTTAGTTACTGAAGATAAAATTGTACATTCCTCAACTCACTTGGATAGCATACATAAGTTTGTTGAGGATCACATTTGGAGGGCACGAGTTGAAAGGAGACAAATGGGCATGGAAAGAGGATCTTCGCTTGAAGATTGGTGTGTAGTCAGAGAGGCTCTAAAAACGTTGATGAAGTATTGGGTTTTGGGACTGATTTGATGAAGTTTTCAGTGTTGATATGATGACTGCAGTCCTTATAACAACTATAGCAGTGTCTTGGAGCCTTAAATCTGAGATCATTCTTTCCTATTCCACATATTGGTGCATTCATGATGGATTCGAAGATCTGTATGTGGCTTATATCATGTCATCATTTGGCTTTGTACTCTAACTGGTTGCAGCTGTTATGTTTGCAAACACATATTGTAACCCCTGGATGGTTTACCGCCAATGTGGAGGAAATATACATTGTTTATCTTTCTTTATTCAATCACCCACTGAATAAGTGGAGTATCCCCACTGCATAAGTGGATGCCTGCTGAAAAGCAGATGCCTGCCATATAGCGGATGATTGTATTAGTTTTGCACTAGCTTTAATTTGTAAGCCAAAGCACTCTATGCTCTCACCTCGCCCATCCTGGGAACTTGGTGATTAGAAAGTGTGGAGGTAATCTATTAGTTGCATGCTTTGTGCTAAACCTACCGTGATCATTTGTATAAATTTGAAAAAAATTTGGGGTAGCCTTTTACACCTTACTCTAAGCAAAAGTTTTTGAATCCTTTCTGACCTTCAAAGTTGCAATGAAGATTATGTAATTTCTTCTTCACATACACCATCAACTCCTTGTTCTTCTTCATCACTACCTTGAGCAATCTCTTGGGAGAGTGGTTGCACTAAATCAGAATCCAAATCGGCTATAGGAAGCTCATTGTCTCCCACTTTATTTGGTATGCCCATGCTTTCATGAAATATGGCATCTTTGTTGATCATCATTGAGCATTTAGTGAGATCATACAACTTGTAGCCTTTAACTCCTGATGCATATCCAAGGAGATGCACTTCTAACTTTTAACATCCAGCTTCTTCCTTTTCTCATCAAGTGTGTACACATATGCTACACAGCCACAGCCAAATACACAAAGATGCGTTACCATTGGTTGGATCTCCAACCAAACTTCTTCCAGAATTTTTCCAATCACTAACTTGGTTAGAACTCTATTACCAAGGTATGATGCAGTAGCAACTGCAATAGCCCAAAAATTATTTGACAGTCCAGCAAGGTTCAGTATGTTCCTTGCTTGTTCAACTAGCATTCGGTTTTTGTGTTCAGCAACTCCATTCTATTATGAGTTGTATGGGGATGTCCATTATCTTTGGATTCCCGCGTCCACATGGAATTTTCAAACACCTTAGAGCTGTACTCTCCACCATTGTTGCTCCTGCGCTTCTCTATGCATTTTCCTGCTTGTTTGTCCACAAGACTCTTGAAGCATTTGAACTTATCAAAAACTTCAGAGCGTTGTTCAAGAAATAGAACATAAGTTGATGTGGGCGATGGGGCTTCTTGCCCTAAGGATAACATAGGTAGTGTTTCTAGCAAGGAAGGGATTCTGACTGATCCCTATGTCTTTTCCAAGGAGGGTTTTTGTTCTCCAGGGTTCATGAATGCGGGTATCTTGTTTGAGCCCTCTGAGACCGCGGGCTTGTCCTGCCCTAACCCGTATGTGCCTTCCCCTATTATGACGAAAGGTCTTGGTACTGAGGCTATTCTCCTCAGTCCACCTGATTATCTTATGAAGGATGGTCCTGAAGGTGGAGGGAGTCTTTCTTCTCTGAAGGGGCAGGGCTTGTCATCTGAGTCAGGTCCTTTGCTTGGAGTTGCTTATGGGGATTCCCAGATTTATGTTCCTAACTCCGTTGTTGATAGAACTGCTGCTTGGCTCTGGAGTTCTCTGGTTGGGAGATTGTGGTAATTGTCCCAATATCGACGTGATCAGAAGGTGGGTGCTTCGAAAGTGGAAGATTAAGGGGCAGGTGGAGGTAATAGCTCTGTATAATAACTTCTTCCTCTTCATTTTCTTGCCCAGAAGATAGTTCTAGGATTCTTTTGGGCGGTCCCTGGTTCCTGGGGCAAAATGGACTTTTTTAAAAAAATTGGTCCCCTGGCTTCAACCCAGAGGAAGATTGCAGCATCAAGTTTCTGGTCTGGGTTCGGCTGCCAAGGCTTCCTTTAGAAGATTGGGATGAGGAGGTTTTTATAGGCATTGCCAGTGCCTTTGGACAGTAGAATGCGGCGGATGCTGTTACAAAATTCAAGAGACGTCTGATGTTCGCCAGATTTTGTCTTTGTGGAGACGGATAAGGTAATCCCTTCTCAGATTACTGTATCCTCTAAGTTTGGTAATTGGGTACAACAGATTGAATTTGAGAACTCTTCAGTCATATGTGATCATTGCCGCAAAGTGGGTCATGCTGCTGATGTTTGCCCGGGATCCAACATAAAACATCCTGTGTGGAGGAAAAGGGTGCAAACAGCTGATAGTGCAGCTACTAAAGAGGATGTATCGAAGGAGACAAGTAGGGAGAAGGGAGAAGCTATGATGAAGACTCCTTTGACGATGGTGCAGCAGCGGAAGGATTACAATTCTATGGACAAAATGAAGGTGCAATGTGATAATGGGACCCCGAGTGGACCTTTGGATTTTCCTAGCTCTCCTAAGAAGATGAGATCTAAGAACAAGGATTTCAAGATCAAGATGCAAAGCTCCTTGGAGCAATTTGGTTTCAAACCACCTTGACTTTCGGTTGGTTTCTTGCTCTGGGTGCTTGACCTTGTGTCTAGTTTTCTAGCTGTTTTGCTCCTGTTGTGCTGTTTGTTTGTTGTTGGTTCTGGTTTGTCTTGCTGGGCTTCATTGTTATATCTTTTCTTTTGTACAAAGGTCTGGGCCCTTTCGAAATCCCGGCTTACCATAATCAAAAACAGAACATAAGTCTACCTTGAGTAATCATTGATGAAGGTTGCAAAACACTTTGGTCCTCCGATTGATATGATCTACATCAACCCACATATATTAGAATGTATGAGCTCCAACAGCTCCTTTGCTCAAGTGCCTCCTTCCTTTGGAACCTTTGTCCTTTGATGCTTGCCCAAAATGCATGCTTCACATGACTTCAGGCTTGATCCCTTGTCCAAATCCAAACCAAACACGAGTTTTGAGTTATCCATGAGTTTTAGATTCTGCATGCTCATATGCCCCAATTTTTGATGCCATAAATCTGCTTTGCAGATTTTCTGCAACATGCTTGCAACAACAGCATGCTCTTCCACACTAGAAGAGCACAATTTGTGTAGGCTACCACATCATACTCCCTTTGCTACAAGCTTCCCATCGCTATTCTTCAACCTGCACATGCTTGCGTCAAACTCCACTTCCATTCCCTCATCTGCAATTTTACTAATTGATAACAGATTTTTGGTTAATCCTGGAACATGCAAAACATTATGGATTTGTTTGCATACACCACCCAAGAGCTCTACCAGCATCACTCTACCACAAATCTTCTGACTTGAGTCATCACCCAAATAAACCTTCTTCTGATTAGAGAGTTTTGTATATGAGGCTCCCGAATCAATATACCACAGATTTTGATCACTTACTGTGGAGGACAACACAGTTACAAATAGCTTAGACTCTTCAGCTCCTTCATTTGCTGCATTTGCTTATGGGTTTGTGATGTTTGCTCTTGCAAGATCTGTTGCTTTCTTCCAATAGTCCCTTGCATAGTGACCTACCTTATTGCAGTTGTAACATTTGAATCTCTTCTTCTTCAAAGAACTTTCACCACCAATGGTGATTGGTTTCTCTTTCTTCGATAGGATTTATCTGCAGCATACAAGGAAATGGGAGTTTCTGACTTCACTCCCATGTCTTTTATTCTCAATTCCTCCTGCACTAATAACGCAATTACTGTTTGGAGTTGGAGGCCAGCTTGTGTGCCCAAAAAGACCACCAAGCTTTCAAATGACTATGGAAGACTCCCTCCCCAGTCATAATGCCATCCTCTTCTGAGATTGGAGAACCAACGACAGCCAACTGATTCAACAGAGATTTGAAGTTGTTGATGTGTGATGGCACCAATTCTTCATCATCCATACATAGATGAAATCTCGAACATTTGATACAATGTATCCCAAACCTCCTTTGAGGTTTTCACACTACTTACATGCAGTAGTTGTGTATCCTTTAGGTTGAGCCAGATTGTGGTTAATGCTTTGCCATCTCTCTACTCCCACTTGGTTGTTGATTCTCCATTAATGGGCATTAGTTCAGTCCCATTAGCAATCTTCCATAGATCTGCTACCAAGAGCAGCATGTTCATCTTCACCTTCCACAAAGGGAAGTTTTCTTCAAACTTCTCCACCATCCTGTTTTGTTCACCTATGTGGCCAACCATTTCTCAAAAATTTGAATCTACCCACTTGAGAATAAACCTCTGTTTTAGAGTTGCAGACTTTTCCAGTCCATGGCCTGGCCCTCACACTCTCTCTTCACTGCAAATTAGGCTCTGAAACCATATTCAAAATATGACACTGCATAAACCAGTGACAGGGAATGTAGAAAGAGGAGAAAAACAAATAAACAGAAGAAATTTCTGATCTTTATTCAAAAGATTTGCTGCTTAAATAGCAGAGGTATACAGACTCCTCTAATCACGCCTTGAATTAAGGATCTATTGCCTGAAACAAGACTGAACAAATTAGGGCTTTATTGACTCAAAAGGGACTGGACAAATTACCATATCTATTAACTGACTCTCTACCCAATCTAGACTACGAGTGATGGCAGCTGGTTATTCCAACAAATACTTCAAATGTCTTCTTTTGCTGCTGCCGCAATATAGTGTTTTCATTGTCAATATACACATTCACATGCTTCTGAGTTCAACGAGTATCTGCTCCATACCAGATCCTACAGCAGGTGCTTTTGAGTTTTATGATTGGTCAAGATCAAACTACTAAAAGCATTCGAATTCTTGGATTTACAGTCGTCACTGTAGTAATATCAGCAATAGGTACAACTTTAAGGCTTCAAGTTTAAATTTAGCACCTAAAAATCAGACAAGCATGTTCTCTTTTGTAGTGGTGCTTGACACAGACAATCATCACTGATTGGTGTCTAGACCAACATCTGCAATACAACGAGCTGCAAGATTTTGTTGGTGGTGTCATATGGCAATGCATCTCTGTGAGTAATTTCGTAGCAAAATACAAGATACACAGAAACTTTTCCTCGTCACATCATCCTATCGTCGCCTCACTCAAACAACGATATCCTATCTCGCACCCCACTTTTATGCTTGCTGCTGAAATCACATTAAGGCACATTTTCAGACCTAAGCATGTCGATCATGACCATTACAGATGCACCACTCTTATCAATTCTGAAGTGTATACACTGTTTGACAGAGCTCAAGAGGTAATAGTACATACCGTGTTCAGTGTCGACAAGAATTTCAATACGTACACAAGATGGGTAAATTTGAGGATATGGCCTGTAAATGAATAGAGGAAAAGAATTGTCCAGAAGATACCTTATGTTGGGAGTGAGGCGGGTAATCTTGGTCGCCAACCCTGGCAGTCTTGGCCCGTTGCATTCGTGAGTTTAAGTCCGACTGCTCTCCGCTCAACTTCTTCCCCATCTTAACCCCTCAACGTGCAGTCTTCTCTTTTCATTTAGGGCAACCCACCGTTTTGGGGTTTATTTTACTTCCTTCGGTCTACGTATATGTTTGATTGGTTGGGCTTATCTATCATGTAAGTTTGGAAGTTTAATGATGTGGATGTTTATAGAGAAGTCTTTTCTGGATTTAAGTGTGTATGTTTTTGTTTTGCTTCCAGGGTTCAGATCACATTGGGTGATCCATGTCAGATATTTGCAATTTGGATTGCAGACTTTACTTTTACACAGAGGTGGGGGTAGATTATAAGAAAAAGAAGAAACTAAAGGTGTGGAGAGAATTAAGGCATGTGATGCCTAAACAAAAATGTAGCATGTAAACTATATAGAACTATAGTGATATAATAATGTAGGGAAAAATTAAAACAATGACTTATGCTAATATACTAGCATACTTATCTTTAAAAAAAATTATCTAAAATATGAGAGATTAACATACTTATCTTTAGAAAAATCTATCTAAAATACAAAAATCTATCTTAAAAAACTATCTGGAGAGATTAGCATACTTATCTTTAGAAAAATCTATTTAAAATACGCCGAGAGATATCCTTTCTGAAGTGCCTATTTAACTCAAGTTATATACTACTATACTATGAAAAACCCTAACCCTAGTTGAGTGTGGAGAGATTTGAAATGTATATATGTACAGTAGAAGTAATAGAGATTAAATAAAAAGGAAAAACAAATATAGACTTCGTCTTAATATGTGCATATTTTTATTTTTATTTCATACTAATAAATAACCTAAGATAGTGATTCTAGAGAAAAGCCATAATATCTACATATGTTTATTTTTAAAGGAAATGCTCTTAAAAATAAGTTTACTTTTAAAGTAAAGTAGTTTATTCTACAATTAATTTTCTTGATGTCTTTTAAAGATTTGTTTTGGCTAGAAAGATATTAAATACATTATAAAGAATTAAATAAGATACAAATTAAAAGAAAATATTTAGATAGGCTGTATGAGAAAATTACAAGTTTAGTAATTTAAGCTAGACTTTAACTGCAATTTTTTTAATTTAATCAACAATCAAACTAAATAATACTCAATGCCTCATCTAAGTATCTAAAATTAAAACAGACCTCATTAAACTAATTATTTTATCTTCTTAATTTTTTTCTTAAATTCCTAATTAAATGAAAGTGAACTTAAGCATTCAAATAAACTGAATATAAATTAAAAGCAAATATTTAAACAAGCATCTATGGGGAAATTTTAGGTTTTCCCTAAGTTAAGCTCCACTTTAATGCATTTTTTATTATATCAACTATTCAAAAGTAAATAACAATTAGCAATAAGCAAAGATATAATCCTAAGAATTATTTAAAATGTTTGAATAATTGGTTGACCTTATGGTGGTGCAACAAGTTTATGGCTGAAATTTGCACAATCCAATTCCCTCAAATTTTGCTTCACAAATTTGCTTTTGAATCTACTTTGCTCATATTTTATTTTATTTTATTTTGATTTATTTATGTTTCCGTTTGACTTGTATTTATCTACATTATTTTATTTATGTTTCAGTTTGACTTGTATTTATATACATTATTTTATTTATGTGGGCTTTATATTTTTTTGCATTGGTTTTATAAAAATATGTAGGCTATATATTTTTATTTTAAAATTTTTATTATTATTTTTTAATATATATGTGGGTAGTCATCCCTTAATGCCATTGTAATAGCACCTTTCAAATAATAATATTTGAGTAATGAGTAAAAAATTATATAAATTTGAAAAGTTATAAAGAAAAACAATGACAAGAAACATTCAAATAAGCCATATATTGTAATGAACTATAAGACAAATTATGTAACACCAGGGAATATAAATGAAGGATGGTGTGTATAAAGTGAATAATACTAATTAAAAGTATAAGAATTTAAAAATTAATAAGGAAATTAAAAAGAAACGCATGCATGACATATACTCTATTAGTCTAAAAATCAATATATGATTAGAAAAGAATGAAAGAAGAATTCATATATTAATTTATAAATCAAAAAATAAGTAAAAAAGGAGGTGTGTGTGTAAAGTCAAATACTATTTTATTCTATAAACCAATATGTGAATAGAATGAATGGTGAAAAAAATAAATGCAAAGGAGCGATATTTATACATATACATATATGTATCTATATATGTATATGTACATATATGCATATATGTATATATGCATAAATATGCATATACCAACTGCTGGTGCTCAAAAATGCAGGCCCTCTCCTCTAGCACCATGACCCAAAGTGAGACAAGGGGAACAAGGCATCTCATGGAGGGAGACACCAACAAAGAGAGGGTGGTTTTGGACCAATGTATATGATTAGGGTAGATCCTCTTCTTCTTTAGGCCCTGCAGAACCTAGGGGTATTCCCTTGAGGTCTTAATATAGGGCAACAATTTGAACAAGGCTTTGACTACCATGTCATAATGGCAATCACTAACAAGCCTACTAGACCTCATTAACAGTAGATTACAAGCAAGCATATAAGTGCACCCAAAACATAATCAGTTTAAATCACTAAAGATGAATCCCCTTATATCACTTACACACTTATATCTTGCAACCCCGTCACCACAACCCTCTAAATATCTAACACGAGCTCACTAGAAATCTATAATCACAAAACAATGACTATAATGATGAGTCCAGCTCCTACATACACAAACCTCTAAACATCTCCCTCTACATGAATCTATTAAGATATGGCTAAAGTAATAATACTAGTTTGTGTAGGTAGGTAGAATAGGAAACTAAATTAATCCTACAGCTAACAAAAGAGGTGATTATAATGAGATGTGTTTGATCCTTCACTAATTTGAACAGTGCCTACTCCATTGGGCAACAAAGTCCAAACTTGAAAAAAGGATGAGAACATGTTTGTGAATCAGTAATGGAACAAAGTTTGCATAGGCATTATATGCTCCAAAATGTGACTCAAGCACAACGTGAATGAGTCATCTCTCATATCATGCATGAACTATATCCTTGCAATGGGTGACCTACAAGTCACTCTCTCTCATGTGGCAAAATCTAGTCAAGTGGAGGCATAACCTAGGGGTGGTTTTGTTTGCATGGAAGCAAAACATTGTGAAGGGTGCTTGGTCAGTCTGTAGGCCAAATATGTATTAATGCTTGATGAACATGTTCTATGACCCTTGTTGTGAAGATAGCTATATGACCAGAAGGGTCACTAGTTATAAGTCTCTTGTTAGGGTTTTGTAAGTTCCAATGCCTAGTGCTAAGACTATTTTGTTCATTGATTATCCTAAGGCATTCTAATATGTTCTCATGTGCTTGAATGACTTGTTATGTGTTGTTACTTTCTTGAATGACTCTAAGAGTGTGTTCTTGTTCTTCAATCGTTGTGGTGTATGTTGTGGTCAAGGATGGATTGCCTCTATCTCTTTGAGAATAGCTTTAACCCAATCCCCTCTAATCCTTGGGCACATCAAATGCTTGGGTGAGAGAGAGAGAGAGAGAGAGAGAGAGAGAGAGAGAGTTTGATGTGTTGACTTAGGTTTGACCAAGTGTTGACTTTTGAGTTGACATTGGCTTTCAGTTGACATTGTGTTGTAATCAAAGGTTTGCTACACTTTTGTTTGATTGTCCACCTCATGATGGAACCGAAGAGTTTTTAATTATTTTTGTGTTTTTGTTTCATTTTCTATGTATTTGTGATTTTTTATGTATGCAACTATTTATGAATGCAAAACAATATTTTTGTTCTTTTTCTAATTTTTGAATGTTCTAATTACTATGAAGTAAATATGAATGCAATCTAAGATGTTTTTTCATATGCAAAGTTTAACCTATGTTTTAGTGTTTTCATGAATCAATTTTTGCATCTAAACTAATGAAAAGCAAATAACAACTTAAAGTAATGAAGGGAATGTAACTAGGAAAGAAAATAACAACTATGCTAAGCAATAGAAAGTGATTCTATTCTAACAATGCAAATCCTATCAAGAGAATAGTAAATTGAATTACTTTGCCAAGAGCAAATTGGTGATCTAATTAAATACTAAGCATATGAAAAACCTGGGATGAATTCAACGCATGAGCTTGGTATATCCTTAGAAGTCCTTCTTTCGTGGCAACGTCCTCTCCTCTGCAACATCAGGGTCCTCCTCTTGGAAATAGGGACAAAGATAGAAGCAATGGATTCAAGTATGAATTGATCAATGATGTTATGATGAGATAAATCAAGATATGGGAGCTATGGGAGCACTATGGCTTGGGATTTTGAAAGTAATTATAGAGAGCATAATGATGCTCTAAAGCTATTGAAACTTGGGAAACTAAGCTAAGGAGAAAACAAGACTCACAAAGCCCTGCAATGAGCATATAAATGCTATGGAGAGTAGAAAACAAAGCTTGAATGAATGTGCAACATTGAATTTTGCCTCCCATAATGCATATAGGATGGGGGTATTTGTGGGTTTGAGAAGCTCAAAAATGGTGGAATTGATTAGAGAGTTAGCTGTCCTGATTGGACAGTGAATTGGGCTTATTAGAGAGTGAACAGGCTTTGAAAGCTTATCGCTAGAGGAATAATCGAGTTAGCATGAGATGGATAGGGAGATAAGAATAACTCAGTGGAAGCTAAGAATGGGGTGATTGAGAGTTTAGAATGAGTTATAAATAGATTAGGCTCAATTGGTGTCGAAGAGCCATGTAAACTAGAGAAAAAATAGAGTTATTTTGGGCTTGAACTGAAGAGAAACACACATGTCAAAACACGACAAGGTTCCCTGATTTGCCAGGGCAAGTCACCCCTGGGAGATTCACTTAAAATGCAAGGTCACCCCCATGAAATTCAGAAATCAAAGTGGGTGATCCACATGGAATAGGTTTTGCAGGTGGTTTCAGGGGCTGAGATTGGACCTAGGGGGCTAAAGATGACTTCAAGATCCAAAGACAAGTTATTGGACTTCAAAAGAGTAGATCGCTTAGTTCACCAGGGCAGGTCACCCTTAGGGGATCCACTTTAGTGGCAAGGTCACCCCTGAGAAATCCAAAATCAAAGTGGGGGACCCAAAATTAAGGAAATGGGTGTTCAAATTGATGGTTGGAGATGGTATGTGAGGTCAATTGGAGGCCTCTAGAGGGTTGAAATGGTTGAAAGGGGCTTAGGGAAAGTGAATTTCCCATCTTGTGATGTAGGTGGGTCATGTCGGCAGGGATAGAAAGTGACAGAAATGAATTGCCAACGTAGGGTAATTGGTGAAGATGTAGGACCTTAGGAGGTTAGCTAGGGGACATGGGAGATACAAAAAAAAGTTAAGAACATCAATCCATGTGTCGCCAAAAGGAATACTACTGAGAGGTCACATTTACACTTGCATGTATGTGTTTAGGACTACATCTCATCATCGGATTACCATATAGGCTCATGCATTTTTTTAGTGATTACAGGCACAACCTCATTAAATAAGGTAACCTACAAATGACACTCTTAGTTATCAAGAGAAAACCAACAATACCTCGCATGCAATAAAGAGAAACCATCACAAAAACATTTGTAATGCACTAGAATGTTGTGAAAATAATTGACTCATTACATCAAGCTAGCAAATGTAGTGGAGAGAACCAACAACTAGGTTTGAAGATTCCTCTAAAATATTATAGCTTGTCATGGAGACATACATTTACAGATAGGAACCCTACTAGACTACACCGTCCCCTAATTACAAAATGTGTTTAATCATTTACAAAGTTGGATATTCATAGATTGAAACCCTAGAAGACACTTTCAACAACTAGCTAGCTCAATGGCCAACCCCTATTACATCTTCTTTACATGTATATATAGCATTAGAATCCATTCTTATTGCTTGGATGAGAATATTGAGTGATCAGCATGATTTTCTAGCCACCCATGTGTACTTGCATCAATTTCACATCGTTCGCACCTAAAAACATACCAAATCATACCATTGACCCATGTCTTTGTACATAAAGCATGTCCATCAAGGTTCATAATACTTGCAGGTGTTTGAAAGTATTCAAATGCTTGATCGCATCCACTAGTGACCATTAATGGTAGTCTTGGATCATGCAAGGGAGTTATTGGGGCAAGTGAAGTTTTCTAGAGAATTGCAAGAATTCAACATGGGACCTAATATGGGAATGAAGATTACCAAGTGAAGTTGGAAACCTTGTGAAGAAACTTTGCAAAATTGACTATGGGAACTAAACATTTGGAAGCAAGGGGAATGTGTGAAGGAAATCTAGAAGTCCATTGGGTTTCCGTAAAGGAAGAATATGAGTGATTTGATGATGAGGGGAAAAGCGGGATTTGGTTGCAAAATTAGATGTCAGGAAAAGATATGAGCTAAAAGGAAGACATCTTGAAGTCTATGGAAAGTCTGTAGATAGGAGGGAAGGGAAAATATGGAGGTGTGGGAAAAACATGCAGAATTGAATGTATGAAGTGGACATGTCGAATGGAAGAAGTTCAGAAGTCTAATGATATCCCACAAAAGGGATTGTTAGGAATGTGGGAAAGGAAAGGCGACCATAGGTGGAAATGTTCAATTCAAGAGGGGAAATTCTAAAAATTGAGTTTGAAGGGAAGACAAAGAAATACAAAAAAAGATCAGAGATTGGGAGGTCAGAAGAAAATGGATGAAGTCCAGAGGAACTCCAGAAGTCTGCAAAAAAGAGGAAAAGTGAAGGGGAATGAAGGGACAAGATTTGTAAAAATGCAGAAAAGGATAGGAGGACTGGATGTTGGAGCACGGAGTTGGAAGTCCTACCATTGATCAAGATTTTGTAAAATGGAAAAATGAAGGGAAATGAAAGGGAATGAAGGGCCTGATAAACGTGTAGGGATTTTAAGTAGGACTAGAGGTTAGGACCAAATGAGAGGTGAAAAAGAAATGTTCAATACTCCAATGAAAATCCACAAACTGGAAGAAATTGGCTAAATAGAAAAATACTAAGGACCTTCTAGAGTTTTGTGGAATTTTTATGTAGGAAAGGAGGTGAGGACCAAATTGAAGATGAAGGGGAAATGTATAGTAATCCACTAAAACTCTACAATTCTGCAAAACACTCAAAATGACCTAAAAACTCCCCACACTCATAATTTTATTGAATTTTTTAGAAACTCCAACATATGATAGAAACATGAGAGGCAAGATACAACTTCAAGGAAAAATATGACCAAGATAGATCCCATTGAAGGAAATCTCAAACTAGTTATCAATGAAGGGTAAAACACTTCCAAGACAACAAAGGGGCACTAAAATGGGAAATCTTCACATTCTTGGGCAAGTGCCAACACCAACAACCCATTAAATATGTGAGAATGCTTAAGGATATCATAGAGTTGCAAAAAAGAAAAGATAATAATGTATATTTCTATAACATATTGGATAAAATTGATTATATATATAGATATATATATATATATATATATATAGAGAGAGAGAGAGAGAGAGAGAGAGAGTATAACAAGGAAAAAAAATGTTCAAGAATATAAAAAGAGGGGAAAGGAGGGGGAAAAAGGGGTGAAGAGAGAAAGAGGGCACATGAGTGGCGACGATGAGAGAGAAAAAGTGGGGAGGAGGGTAAGGAGGATAAGTATAGAGAGGGATGAGGGCATGTATGGAGGGAATTCAATGAGGGTTTCCATGCTAGGCTTAAATTCCATCCTTCATTGTAGTTAAGATTGGTGGGGTGATTTCTAATAGAGATGGCTTCAAGGAGTTTTCTCATAAGAAATTTATCTTATTTAACAAGAGTTTAGGTGTCCTAAAGGCAAATATGGTGATTGGTATGGTGGGAGTGCTCTGTAAGAGAATTTTTTTCTATCGATTATGTCTAATGGCATTACTATGTAAGATTGATTCTAGTGCAAAAGGAACGCCTGATTTCTCTGATGTACAGGGTCCCACAAGAGAAAACAATTTTATAGACTTCTGAATTGAAAAAGGTTTGTTTAGGATATTTGGCTGAAGGAATAAGATTTTTGATAGTGGAAAAGGGTTTAAAGGTATACCGGATACCTTTCTTACGTAAAATTTTGGAGATCTTATTAGAGAGGCCTTCTATGTAGGGAGGGTGGAAACATAGGAAGAGTTGGAGACATCAGAATTAGGCTTAGAGTTGCTACAATTTGTGGCAAAGTTAAAAGCTTTAGAGATGTATTAATTGTTGAACCCGTTAAGTTTAAAAACTTGGGAAAGGTGGGAGAGATCTTGTTCAATGTGTTCCTCATCGCAGATGTGGTAAGCTCGGGTGGTCATTATCTTTAGGATAATGGCTCTTTGGCCAGGATGGTGATGAGAGGAAGCATGGAGGTAAAGATCAATGTGGGTGGATTTTCTATAGACTCAACAACCAAGGTAACCATCTTTTTTCATAATGATAAGGACATCTAGGAAAGGAAGTTGGTTTTTTACTCTAACTCTTTAGTGAAGTTGGTTTTTTTGACTAAATATTTAAATGGGAGTGGAATAATTCTAATTGTTAAGGGCCATGTGTCCAACATATGTTTGTATCATCAACATATCAATTCTACCATTTGGGCTTGAGCGGGAAGGAGTTCAAAGCTAAATCCTTATAATGCTCCATATACAGGTTGACTATGACAGGGGACAAAGTAGAACCCAAATTGTGACTCCAATAGACTATTCATATACCACACCTTGGAATGTGAAGAATGTTGGATGAAGGCACAATTCAACAAGAGAAGAAATTTCATCATTGGTTTTGTGCCTAATTAATTCCAAGGAGTCACACATGGGGACTTTGGTGAATAAGGACACCACATTAAAGCTAAACAAGGATATCATCATATTCTACTTTTTTTCGTGTATGAATTCAACAAAATGGGTAGTCTTTGATGAAGGAATCCGACTTCCCTACTAAGGAAGAGATCAACTTGGCAAGGAAGGTAGCTAGATTATAGATGTGGGAATGGGTGGTGTCAACATTGGTCTAAGAGGAATGTAATGTTTGTGGATTTTAGGTGATCCATAAATGTGCAGGGTGATTTATTTGCTAGGAATAAGACGTTTCTTGGTAAGTTCATCAAATGATGAGTGGGTAATGACATTATTAACTTGTTCCATGATCTTGGAGATGGGGTTATGGGAGAGGAATTTATAACTACCACTGTGGATAAGGTGGTCAAGCATTTTGGAAACAACCTTTTTTGTCAAGAATGGTGGTGGCATTCCCTTTGTTTGCCTTAACAATGACAATGTCTTTGTTTCTCATGAGTTTATTGAAGGCAACAAACTTGGATTTAGGAACATTCCACTTGGGGGATTTTGCATGTCTAAGAGCAAATGCACAATCTTACCTAATCTCATCGGCTACGGTATTATGAAGAGACTGGATGACATTCTCTATTTCAACCAAGAAGTCATTTTTGGGGATGGATGATGGAGTGATAGCAAATCCCAATCCTCTTTTTAAAAATTTAATGGCTAAGGGATCAACAGACAACTTGGAAAGGTTAACAAGAAGTTTATTTTCCCAATCCTCTATAATTTTAGACAACATAAATGGAACTGAAATTGGTGGAGTGCATTAATGCATCATTGCAATATGAAGAGAGAAACAAAGAAGAGAGGAGGAAAGAGAGGGGAGGGAGATTCATGGGAGGCTCATTAAACTGAGGTGAAGGGATGGGGTTGGGGGAAAGAGTGGTAGTGTTATCTATGTGGCATGGACACTTGGCGGTAGAAAGAATGGGATAAATGGGGAAAGAAAAAAATCAAGGGAGAGCCATGAGCATTAAAGGAGGATGGTGTCAGGAAGTCAAAGGTGAGATTGTGTGAATCTCAAAAGGACAGTGGTTGTGACATCTTGTCAATGAAATGAGCCAACAAGAGAGGGTAATTGAAGAGTGATGTCCAATAGTGGAGAAAGCATGGTCACAAGGGGGTGGTTGGCATGGGAGGGATGTTTGGAAGCATGTGGGAGAAGGAAGACAAAGCATGAACATTAGAAGATGAATGCAAACCATTACAAATGACAAGAACATTAAGGGAAATGGTCACTAGGGACTCACCTGTGATGCCATCCATGATCTTTCTAGAGGGTGGAGAATGCTTCACGTCTAAGACCACTTGAAGAGGAGTGTCGACAGCCATAGCATCTCACTTGGAAGAAGTTACATGTCTAGCATTGCCTTGAGAACCACTAAGTGAATGGGGAGTGGATGTAGGGGAGAAGAAGATACCATACTAATAAAAGGTTGAAGACCAGGAGTTGGATTAAGAGAGCTCCATGTGGTCTGATGATGGGAGGGAGAAATGGTAGGAATAATAGCCACAATAGGAGAGGAAGTCTTCTCAATATCAAAGAAAGAGGAGCTATGGTAGTGGGTGAGAAATAGATGAGAAGGGTGCCTAGTGAAGTTTGGCAAGGGCAAGGAGAAATCCTAGAACTTTTAGGAGGTTAACTTGGGGAATTATTTTTTCCTTTCTTCCCATTCATTTTTTAGACCTTCCACTCTGGCATGGGATAGAGTGTCAAGCAATGACTAGATATCACAATGCATAGAGGCTACCAACTCAAAATGAAGGTAGAAAAATTAAGTAGAGATGTGGTTGATTATTGTCATGGTGCCTTTGATGACATACCTTAGTAGTGAAAGACTCCCTCATTCAAAAATGTGAGATAACTTCTTGAAGTCATCTTTGTTAGAAATCACCGTACCAATCTTAACCATGATTAAGGATGGCATTTAATCCTAGCCTAGCAATCCTTGTTGAACTCCCTCCATACACACCCTCATCCCTCTTGATACTCTCTCTCTCATCCTCACCACCCCTATACCCTCTTCCTCTCTTCACCCCTTTCCCCCTCCTTTCCCCACCTTTTATATTCTCAACCATTTTTTTCACCTTTTTATATTTTTGGCATGTCTTTTTTCTTTTATCCATACTATACTACATTTTTCCATTACTATATTTATCTATATAGTTCATTCTAGTCATTCTTTCTATCTTAACGATATACTATATTTCATATCATGGAAATATATGTACCTTACTCATATTTTCCATAATCCATTTTCCTTTTAATTCATAACCAATACGTGCATTATATAACATAATATTTATCAATAGTGATCAATATATGTTATAGAATTATACATTATTGGCTTATCTATTTTTTTGCAACTCTAATATATCCTTAAGCATCCTCTCTCTCTCTCTCTCTCTATATATATATATAGTTAGTTTTAGGATAGACAACTGAGAGGGGGGGTGAATCAGTTGTCTCAAAACATTCTTTTCTTTAAACAGTTAAATCCTTCTTGTATTTCAACAACATAATAATAATTCAATCATGGAAGCACAATGCAATAATTCAAGAGTAGAAACATATTAACACATATGACACCAAGATTTTAACGTGGAAAACCCGGTTAAGGGAAAAACCACGGGGTGACTAACCCAAGATGTATTCTCTATTAAAAGAATATGAAGAACAAATGGCACATGCCAATTAGGGCTCACTGCCTGAGCACACTACTCACAAGAGGCCCACTGCCTATAGGAGACACACTGTCTACAGAATAATAAATATTACATACTTGAACTGGAGAATAGCATCTTCACCATGCTTGAGTCAGTTCCATTTAAGCCCAATACTTCTGCTCTACCTTTCGCTCTTTTCTTCTCTACCACACTCTCATCTCCACCATGATACTTTGAAATGACTTCACAACTCTTATTTATACAAGACATCAACTTTGGGATAATCATCAAAGTTGGCACAACACAAACTTTATTTTATTACAGAGCAAATACACAAAAATAACTTGACTTATTACAAAAGACTTCATGCAAATCACCACACTGTTAGCCACACATATCTGGGACTTCAATCTTCTTAGAGGAACACGCCATGCTTCGCAGAACATCTCCAAGATCATCCACAAGATTTGTAAAACATCCGGTCGGCCATGATTAGGAAGAACATCATCATCTGGAAGTAAATCTTCAATTACTAGCTCAATCTTCAATGCGGACCGCCAACATGAATTGGACACAATCCAAAGACCTCCACAAGCTTGCCTGAAACACCAAGAACATCCACACCACTTCTGCTTATTGAAATCATTCTCATCTTCATCCAGAACCTCAAGAACATAGTTTGTCATCACTGTCACATTGGAATAAATGCTTGCGGACCTCTAGACCATGAACCAATTGAGTTGTCAATTCACATTAGCTTCCTAAACACTCCACCAAGTCCACAGAACAAGATATTGCATTTCTGAATCTCACCAGACCTATTTATGTCACTCTATCACCTCTAAACAGCTGCCAGAACCAGTTTTACTCATATGGCCATAACTTCTTCAAAACTTCATCCAGACCTCTCAAATCTTAACTAGATCATCTTTAGACACATACCTACAAACCCTTTGATGTGCATTCTTTGATCTTCATCTTAGCTGGGATCTGTACTTTAAAGAGCTTTACTGTCTTCACTGTTCTTCTCTGTTCCTAGTAGGACTAATTTTCTCAATATCCTCAGCACATAGCTCATCCAATCCTTGACATCAATGCAACAGGAGTATGTTGACATCAATGACAACACCGGTTAGGCCCATACTTGCAACATATATAATATATATTAGCAATATACATTATTGTCTTTTTTTCTTTTTTGCAACTCTATGATATCCTTAAGCATCCTTGCATATTTAATGATGTGTTGATATATACACACATATACATATACATATCACTCCTTTGCATTTATTTTTTTCACCATACATTATATTCATATGTTTTTGATATTATAAGGTGGCAAACCAGGGGCCGATCCCTTACAAAATAGAACCTAAAAAGGGCAAAAAAGGCTCAAAAAACAAAAAGAGCCAGAACCACCATAGACAGCTTACATACAGCCGATATATAGCAAAAAGATACTAACAATAGAAAGCTAGCTAATAGAAAGCAAAGAAAGACTAGGAAGGGATGTCATCCTCTCCTTTAGAAAGAAACTCCAACATTTTGTCAAATTCCTTAACCCTGTCATTATCAGCACCATGAATGAGGACTTCATGTTCCTGCAGCAGAAAGAGATTGGCTATAGCCGTCCTGCAAAACATACTAGTGATGAATTTGCCAAGAGAAAAGACCCTCTTTTCTAGGAACTCCACCTGCTCCTTCAACTGAGACAAATCATTAGCATAATTTCCTTCCTCAATATTTTCTTCCTCCCTGCCATCTTGAGCATTATTACCATCCTCCTAAGATAGATTAGGATCAACAGGAACAACAGTGGGATCAGAGTGGGCATCTTTCCCAGTGTTATCATCAGTATCAGTCACCTCCACATGAGTAGTAGTATCTCCCACATCCACACAGTCACCAATGGGAACAAAATTATGAACCCCTATATTTTCTTCAGTATCAAAGGCTTCCACAGGAATGTCCTGCCCATCAATTTCTTCGACACCACTGGAATATTCAATAGCAATATCCTGAGCATCACTCTTGGATTTATCCTCCTCCTCTTGGGTGGAGGCTTCATAATTGCTTTCAGAATAGTCGATCAGCTTCAGCTTGGGAACCCGTTTGCCAGCAATATGACCAGACCGCCTAACAACAACAAATTTACCTTCTAGTTTAACTTTTTTGAAATTCCTTGAGGGTCCCTCCCTACCTTGATTCTGATCATTTTGGGTCCCAGAATCCCCAATATCCTCTTTCAAAACGTTAGACTCCATGTCAACATCAGAGAGACGTCTTTTAGATTTCAATTTGGCTTTACATGCACACACAAACACCTCCTTTTTTAATTATTTATTGATTTATAAATTAATACATTAATTTTGCTTTCATGCTTTCCTTGTCATATATTAATTTTTAGACTAATATAGTAAATGGCTTGTGTGCGTTTTCTTTTTAATTTCCTTATTAATATTTAAATTCATATACTTTTAATTACTATTATTCAATATAGTTTATTTTTTCTTGTTAATATACATCGCCTTCATATCTAGCATTTCACAATATTATTGTATCACTTTATACACACACACACACCATCAATTTATTTATATAATTTGTAAATGCATATATATTCTTTTCTTTTCATTTATATTCCCTCATGTTACATAATTTGTCTTATAGTTAATTACAATATATAGATTATTCATGTTTCTTGT
This sequence comes from Cunninghamia lanceolata, assembly GCA_027924645.1. NCBI lineage: Eukaryota > Viridiplantae > Streptophyta > Pinopsida > Cupressales > Cupressaceae > Cunninghamia > Cunninghamia lanceolata. The sequence continues at coordinate 13,006,145 of BSBN01000352.1, read as the reverse complement.
GATTATTTCTCTTTATTACTTTTCACATTTATATATTTTTTACTTGTTACTCAAATATTATATATTAGCATAGGTCATTATTACATACGAATATACATAGTATTTCTTTTGATTTTTCCCTATATTATTATATCACTATACTTCTTTGCATAGTTTACATGTTAGTTACATTTTTGTTTAGGCGTCACATACCTTAATTCTCTTGAGACCTCTAACTCCTTCCTTTCCTTATATTTTTACTCTTCTCTTATCTCTCTGTTTATGGTCCTCTTGCCACCTACCCCTCCCCCATTCCCCCATCTTAGGTTAAGTTTGCAATTTCCAATTCACAAGTATTAGCGTCTTAATGATGGATCATTAAGTGTGATCTGAAACATTGAAGCAAATAAATACACACAACTAAATCCAAAAGCACTTATCTATGAACTCTATGGATTGTGGAAAGCTCATGCCTACTATTGATGTGGATGTTGTTTCATCATGAGTAAATCCTTGCACATTAATGGAGTTAGAAGTCAATGTTTTGAATAATATTATGAGGGAGTTCCAACATTGCTAAAGAAATTAAATTAGAGTAAAACATTAATATTTGATAATTAAGTAAAAGTATAAAATTATTATTTGGTCAATGCTTTGAATAATATTATGAGGGAGTTTCAGCATTGCTAAAGAAATTAAATTAGAGTACAATAGTAACATTTGATTATTAATAAAATTATTATTTGATTATGTATGTTTGGGACATATTTACTCACTTGCATTATCACCTTATAATATATTTGACTCACTTGTTCTTTTTGGGTATGATGAGGTAGCCAGATAAGGTGTTTTTTTAGTTTGCTAAATCTTGTATTGATATTTTTATATTGTTACAACATGATTATATATGTTTGGGACATATTTAATCACTTGCATTATCACCCTATAATATATTTGACTCGTTTATTTGTTTTCTTGGTATGATAAGGTGGCCAAATAAGGTGTTTTTTAGTTTGCTAAATCTTTGTATTAATATTTCTATATTGTTATAATGAGAAGCAAAGGATGGTAAGTTTTTTCTTTTCTTAATTGTTTTTTAGTTTTACATTTATTAATCATAAAACTCAATCTTTATATGAAAATTGTTAGTTAGATTAATAAATTTATTTTTTATATTTTATTTCTTTAATATGATAAAGTCTTCTTTTTTCATGACACTAGAAAATCATAACCTTGAATTTTGACTATTGGTTGGGTTAAAATTTCAAGCATTCCAAAATGAAGTTTTAGATATTGAATGTTTTTGCTCACAAGTGGTTTAAGTGTGTAGTCAATCATTATAACTTGTTGAAAAATTGTTTAAGTCATGTTGGCGCTCAAAGTTGAGATCACTAAATCCCTAAAGCTAGGCAACTTTGAGTGCCAAGGGTATCAAACTCAAGAAAAGACCATCAACTTATGTTCAAGATGAGGCAACTAAGGACAACATTGATAAGGTGGATAAGACCTTCTTCTTCTTTTGGCTTTGCTAGGCCAAGGGGGGTATTCTCTAGGGCATAAAAGATTTAATAGGTAGTGTCATGAAATCAAACCTTGCTACAACCATACCTGATGCACAAGATACCCCAAAATTTGTCACTAAGTACTTTTATGTTGGTTTGAAGAACACAAGGAAATTACACCTTCAATAAGCGAAAATACAACCATGCACAAGGTCTAAAATGATGCTTTGATTTACCCTAATACAACTACATACATCTAGACATGCATGTGGATAATACAAACAACACAAATAATTAAAAGATCAAGATTTTGTTATATTTTGAGTGTGTTGGGGAAAATAGGTCAAACATAATGCAGATCGGTGCCTTTATCCAATGGATAGTAGAGTCTAGATTTGAATCAAAGGGGATACTAATGTAATCAAACTATGATATCTTAACCAAGATACCAACAAAGACAATAACTGAATGTTTAAAGCATAAGTTAGGCTCTACAAATACAAACAAGTAGCTGGAAGGAATTACAAAACATCAACTCAAGCATTCTTTAATAATCCATAAACAACCTAAAAACTTCATGCATTATCATGAAAAGATACCTTGCAAAAGCATTTCAAGGCATTTTACAATTTCTAGTTATCAACTAATTAGGAACAATACTCAAATCAGTAAATGTGACTAGGGTAAACTGCTAGAATACTAAAAATTTATAGAATGTTCATGGAGACAATTAAAAAGATGTTGAATCTACACATTCAATTTGTTCTTTGAGGATTACAATGCCCTCTCATAACATGTGAGAGAAATCCCAAAAGAAATTATAATAAAAATGCTCTTTCCATAACCATTGAAAGAAACCCCAAATAGTCAAGCTTGTTTTCTTCTATTTTTGCTCTGCAACCAAAATTCCTTCCTATGAAAATGAATACAAAATGCATTATATACCTCATTTAATCCATCAAGAAGCTTTGGAAGGAGGGATTTGACATCTAAAAAAATGAAAATAGGTGACCATGCGCACCTATATCATAACCACATGGGATGTACCAGAAAACCATGCATATTTGGAGTATTTTCCCATGATTTGGTACAAGTATTTCATCATTAAAGGGTCTACAAGAGTTTTGAGGCATATGCAGTCCACTTACCATGCTATTGACCTCAAAAAGATCATTAATGGTGGTCTTGAGAGTTGTTGGAGTGTCCCATCATATCTTTGAAAATTCACAAATAATAGGGTTTTTTGCACCATTAGGGTTTAGGGTTTCGATGGAACTTGGAACTTGGAACCTGAGGAATTTCACACTATTGAGGTTCGGGGTTTCAATGGAACTTAAAACCTTGAACCTAGGGGATTTTCCATTGTGTGGGTTTGGGGTTCCGATGGAACTTGGAGCCTAGGGGATTTTGCATTGTCGGGGTTTGGGGTTCCGATGGAATTTGGGGGCACTGTCGAGGTTTGAGGTTCCAATGGAACTTGGAACCTAGAACCTAGGGGATTTTTGCATTGTTGGGGTTTGGGGTTCTAATGAAACTTTGAACCTAGAACCTAGGGGATTTTGTATTGTTGAGGTTCGAGGTTCCAATGGAACTTGGAACCTATAACCTAGGGGATTTTGCACTGTTGGGGTTCAAGATTCTAAAAACTTGGAACCTAGAACCTGGGGATTCTTACACTCTCAGAGTTTGAGTTTTTGATGGAACTTGGAACCTAGAACTTGATGCCCAACACTAGGGAATGGGGATCCCATAGGAATCAAGAATATTGCAATATTGAGGAAATAAACTGGGGTAATGGGGATCACAGAGGAATTAGGAACCTTGGAGCTTGAGGAAATGGTTTTGATGTCCATGAAAAACTCAAAAACCCTAAAGTGACCAAAACACTCAAATGAAAGTCCCACATAATTCAAAGTGACAAACATAACCTCATTAAATATTTGGACCCCAAAAATTCTAAACTTAAGTCTTCAAATTACACCATTGGGGAATGGGGGCTGAGAAGGAACTTGGAACCAAGAAAGTTCCAAGGTCCACGGAAAACCCAAAATCCCCAAATGACCAAAACACCCAACGAAAAACCCATTTGATGCACAGTGACACATATAACCACAAGCTCCAATATGATCCCAAAATTCCAAACTGAAGTCTTTAAATTACACCATGGGATTTTGGGGGTTTCAAAGGAACTTGGAACCAGGGATAAAGACACTAGGGGTAGGGAAACTCATTAAACCTGGAACATCCCCAAAATGAACAAAAAAAGATAAGGAAAGTGTCAAATTTAGAACTATTTGGGATTTTTGGCATGTCCAAGGCATGGGGAAGGTGAAGGATCATTTCAACACAAAAATTTGACCAAGGTAAACCCATTGAAGATTTCTCAAATCAGCTATTAGTAATGGGTGAAAAAATTTCAAGACGATAATGAGGCACAAAACTTAGGATTTGTTTTTGTAAATTTTAGGCATGTGCCAACATTGGCTCTACTTGGGGATGTATGTCTCTTGTAGGCATAACAAGGATCCAATTATCTTTGAACTGTAGTCGACCAAAAACGAAAAGTGAGGACCAAGCCAAAACAAAGGGGAAGGACAAGGGCAACAAAAAACCCAAACCCAAAACACTTAAAAGAAAAATATATATACATTGGCACAAAGGACCACATACCATCAAGATAAACAGTGATTGAGGTGCTAGCCATGGACAAACAACTCCATGAATTCTCCATCTAAACTCTTGAGGTAAAAAGTGCCTTGACTGCACTTGTCTGCAATGTGATAAGGGCCGACTAACAAAGGCTTAAAATTTTCCATGCTTGCCCTTATCTTCAACCCTAGAATTCCACATGAGGACTAGGTCACCAACTTAGAAGCTTCTCTGAACTAATCAAACAAATGCTTGACCTTCTGCTTTTGTAACAAGTTTTTTCATGTGCAGTCCTCCTAACTTCGTTAAGTTTAGTCAACTCATGTATTCTTAAGGAAAAGGAATCATCCTCATTTCCTTCAATCTACTATACCATTTTGTACATAGGTAGTTCAAGGCTGATTGACATCTTAGCTTCTACTCCATAAAGGTCAAATCAAAGGGTCCCTACCAATTCTTGAAAATTATCTTATATGTTCAAACAAAAAGATTGCGCTTATCATCCCACCTCTTCTTGTTTGATTCAAGTGTCTTCTTGATGATATTCATGATGCTTTGTTACTAGATTCGACTTGACCATTCCCTTGTGGATGATAAGGAGAGGAATGTGTCAAAGTGATCCCATACTTAGAACATGTGTCAAGGATGTAATGAGATCTAAAACATATTGCATTATCAACAACAATCCTTGTAGGCACACCAAACCTTGTGATGATATTGTTCATTAGAAAGTCAATCACTACCTTAGAAGTAGCATTTTTGGTAGGTATTGCTTCCACCCATTTGGTGAAGTAGTTAGTGGCTATAAGGATCCATTTATATCCATTGCTATATTTTTTGACAATCTCTAATAAAATAAAGACCCCACTAATGGAATGGATCCTTAGTTGATATAGATGTGAGGGGGAGTGCACCTGCAAACTTTATCTTTCCTGCAAACCTGTAGCAAGGATCACACTTTCTAACAAATTTGGCCACATATTTAAACATTGTAGGCCACCAATATCTTTCTCTCATTACTTTGCGAGCAATGGTCTTTGACATGAAATGTCCTCCACAAAGTCCTTGATGGCATTCATTAATGACCTTGACAAATTGCTCATGATCTAAACATTTGAGAAGCAATCCATCAAGGTCTCTCCACGTAAGTTGGCCCTATATCAACACATACTTTTGGAATTCCAACTTCAAGGTTCTCCTCTGATGATCACTCAATCCTAGAGGCTAACTCAGGTTTTCCAAATAGAAAACTACATCTTTATACCAAGGATTATCTTTCAAAGAGCAAGGAGGAAGTGTTAGACTAGAAGTTACTTGATGTACTTTAGTTGCATTAAAGTTTGTATCTACCATTATCTTGGTAAGGCCTTGACCTCTAATTAGCCTTGTAGTTTGCACCTCAATATCATATTCTTGGATCTTAATGATCCATTTGCACCTCTTTCCAGAAGCTTCTTGCTGAGAAAAGATGTCCCTCATAGTTGTATGAGGCACGTATCCAGTGATTTTGGCTCCTACAAGACAAGGCCTAAAGTTCTTGACAAGAGCATACACATGATTTTCTATTATGGAGTAATTTAACTCATCATTTTGCAATGATTTTCTAAAGAAGGCAATAGGTTGCTCATATCCATCAGTATTCCTTTGAAGTAGCATTGTAGCAATGGTGTAGAAAGAAGCAAAAGAAAATAGTTGAAAAGGCTTGGAATAATCAGGACTAGCCAATACTGGTGTTTTCTTAAACTTGCATCCTTGATATCCATGAAGTATTTGGTTGATTCCTTATCCCAACCAATTGATTATCCCTTCTTAAGTACCTTGGAGATTGCCTTTTTCTTTTTAGCAAAGTTGGGAAAAAACCTCCTAACCAAATTAATTTGTCTAAATAAGGACTGCACTACCTTAACTATTTTGGGCTGAGGAATAAGGTCTATTATTTGAATCTCTCTGGATCAATCCTCACACCTTCCTTGGATACAATATTCCCAAGAAGCTTACCTTATTCAACACCAAATGTGCACTTTTTTAGGATTTAAGGAAATCCCATATTCTAAGCATTGTTGGAAAATCAACTTCAAGTTTTTGTAATGGTCATTTGTATCCTTAGAGTAAGCCATCAAATCATCCTAATAAACAACCATGATTTTGTTTATGAATCTTGCAAAGACAACATCCATTTCCCTCTAAAATGTGGCTCCTACATTCTTGAGTCCAAAAGGCACCTTCACAAAAAAATGTTCCCCAAGGGGTGGTGAAGGTTGTCTTGTGCTACTCAGACTCTTTGACCATCACTTGGTTATATCTTGAGAATCCATCCATCATTGATATTAATTTAGACCCTATCACTTTTTGCAGCAAATGGTCCATACTAGGCAACGTGTAGTTGTCCTTGAGGGACATAATATTCAAATTCCTAAAATCTACACAAAGCCTTATGTCCCCATTCTTATTTCTCATTGGGATAAGGTTAGACACCCATTCTAAATGCATGATTGCTTTAATTATACCACCCTCCTTCAACTTGTTAATTCCTTTTTCAATTGAGGAGCTAGTGTAGGATTGATAATCCTTTGATTTTGCCTAAATGGTTTTGTTCTAGGTTATAAAGGAATGGTATGTTGGAACAAATCTTACATATATGCTTTCAACGCATCATACGACCATACAAAACATTTCTTAAACTTCCTCAATAGACTAGTCAGCAATTGCTTCTTTGTTGGATTCAACTTCTTCCCAATGTCGATCATCTTCGAAGCTAATTCAATCCCTAAATTCACTCCTTCAACGTCATCTAGTCTGATTGGTTTTCTCTTTGTCTTATAGAAATCGTTACTATCAAACATCCTTTCAAGAGCTACAAGACCTATGGAATGGTATTGGTCTTGAAATGAATGACCTCATTTCCAAACAAGGTCTCCTTCCCACCCTCTACCTTAATCATTGGGTGTTAATAAATCTTTTGGTTTTTAAATTCACTCACACTATTCAAGAAATCAAATATCTTCTTGTCATCATTGAATAATTGCTAGTTGTATATGTTATTGAGAATGCTAGGCATAGTGAGAACTTCCACACTATAAGTGCAATGATGTGATGACAAAGAGGCATCAAATTTTGAGGCCATGATAGTAAGGGCATCAACTATAACATTTTCATTTCTATCCAACCACTTGATATCAAAAGCATCAAACAACTCAATGGTATCCCATACAATATTCCTATACATTTTTAATATTTTCTCTTTTGTTGTATATGAGCCTCTAACCTAAGATACTATTAATTTAGAATCACCATGCACACTTAGACATTTAATTCCATACTTGGATGCAACATTCAAACCAAGCAATAATGTCTCATATTCTGCTATGTTATTGGTGCACTCAAAAATTAACTTGAAGGTGAACTAGAAGGATATGTCATCCAAAGAGATCAGAACAATACCTACACCATTCTCTTTCCTTGAATAGGCACCATCAAAATACATTTTCCATATGCCATTGTTTCCAAGGAAAGAAGGTTTTGGGAAAGAGGCAAGGTCGACATGACCTTTAACACCATTAAAAAATCCCAATTATGTTGTCGGGCTCACTCTCTACATAGTGCACCTCATCTTTCACTTTCTCTAGGTCCTCCATTATATGTAACTGATGCAGGAGCATCCAGTGGTGTAAGGGAAATCTTGCATCACCCAAAAAAAAGATGTGTTTCAAAATTGTTGATGTTCTTTGTGGTTCTGGTTCCATAATCTCTTGAATAATGATGTAGAACTTTCAGTTTTTCTAAACTGCTAAAAATAGTAACCTGCTATTTTTAGAAAGTTTGCATTTGGGCATGAATTGAAGTGAAAATTTACAAGAAATTACATAACAGAAATATAAGATCTTTGGCGAAGGAATCACGCAAAGATCATTTGCGAACTGAAAGATATTAAAGTTTTTGTTTCTTGAAAAATGCTTGAAAATTATTCAAATTCAGGTTTGAGGCACTAAGCAGCCCTGTACGGGCCCGAAAATGGCTAAAGCTAGTTCTTAGCACGTAGAGTACTCCGCGAGATTTCTGACGCATAAAACGGTTCGTCAATCGGACACCTGGATCAAAAGTTATGGCTCCCGGAAGTTGACCTATTTTTGGAGGGAGATGCAAATTTTGAAATTAGGTTGTTGGCCACCAAAAAGACTATTAATAACCATTTTTGGGAACCCTGGGCAGTAGTAGAGTTAAGGAGGGGCAAGTGTGGAGTCAAGAATAGGCAAAAAAATAGAAACCCTAGTTGATTTGGAGTTACAGAAGGCAGAAGATTCTAGAGCCTGGTGATGTGTAGCTGTAGTGTGTTGCAGCCTGCGGAGGATTGATTCCTCTGATTGTAATTGAGCTTCTGTAATGTAATGAGTTGCCCAGATCAATAAAGAAATATTCTATTTTCTATGTTCTATTTTTGTTGTTGTGTGTTTTATGATTTACCCCTTTCATCAAGTGGTATCAGAGTAAGGGTTCTTGAGTGTGTAGACAGATCACCGACCGTGAGGCAGTTTGCACTAGGAACTGAGGTTGTGGGTTTGCTGCGGAGATCAAGATGCCTCCACGAAGAAATCGTATTGGGAGGAATGCTTTGACAAAAGAGAATTTTAGAGCCCTGCAAAGGCAAATCGATGCATTGCAAGAGGAGCTGCGAAGAGGGTTTAATCCGAGAACAAGAGAAGAAAGCGAGGATGAAGCTGAAGAAGAGCTATCTAAGGAAGAACAAGAAGCTGCAGGAGATCCTGCAGAAGTTAGGTTGTTGAGAGCCATTTCTAAGATTGGAAAGAGGCCCAGGATCGAAGTTTCTACATATTCTGGAGATTTGAATCTAGAACAGCTCATTGATTGGATCAATCACATGGAGGAGTATTTCGAGTATGAAGACGTGGCGGACCCAGATTGGGTCAAGTTTGCAAAAACAAAGTTGAAGGGTCATGCAAATATTTGGTGGAAGGAGGTCTAGTTAGAGAGGAATAGAAGAGGAAAAGGAAAGATCACCAGATGGGATCAGATGGTGGAGAAACTAAAGAAGCAGTTCATTCTTGTGGACTATGAGATGGGGTTGTTGAAGAAGCTGCAAGGATTGAAGCAAGGCAACAAGTCTGTTAAGGAGTATATAGAAGAATTTTATAAGATTACTATCTGAACCGGTCATGTAGAGCCCAACAAGGAGAAGGTAGCTCGTTACATTAATGGGTTGAGGCCGAGTATTCAAGAAGAGCTGAGCCTAGTCAGAATGACCACCATAGAACATGCATACCAATTTTCCCTAAAGGTGGAAGAGAAGCTGAATAAAAGATTTGATGGCAAGCAAAGGGGAAGAGGTCAAGGTGGAAGTACTGGTGGAAGACCCTATGGAGGCCGTAATGAAGATCAAAAGAAAAGTGAAGAAACTGGCACCAGTTGAAATCAGAGAGGGGATAATGCCTACTACCCTCGTGACCAGAACAATGGTGAGCAAAGAGGAAGAGGAAGAGGCAGACTTGGGCAAGGACCTGGAAGAGGAAGTTTTAGAGGAACCTATTTCTAATGTGGAGAAGAAGGGCATAGAGCATATGAGTGTCTGCAACATCAAGGAAGGACAAATAGAAGACTTGAAGGTAATGCACGAGTTGCACATGTAGATGAAGATGTGCAGTCTGAGCATTCTGAAGATGCTGAAAGGGGAGAAACCCTAGTTATCAGAAGAACTTTGTTGAATGAGGAAAAAGAACCTAATCAAAGGAAGAGTTTATTCCGCACAAGGTGCAAATGTGAAGGTAAGTGTTGTGATATTATTATTGATAGTGGAAGCAGTGATAATCTTGTTTCAGAGGAGATGGTTGACAAGTTGAAGTTGACAAGAAGAAAGCATCCGCATCCATATCGGATTGCATGGTTGTAGAAGGACCATAGAGCTTTGGTCAATAAGCAGTGTTTAGTGAAGTTCAAGATTGGGGACTACCATGATGAGGTGTTGTGTGATATCATACTAATGGACGCATGTCATATGTTGTTGGGGAGTCTGTGGCAGTATGATAGGAGCACTGTCCATGATGGCCATGCAAACACATATTCCCTAACAAAATATGGAGTTCGTCATAAATTGAAGCCATTGAAAGAGGTGGAAGAAAAGGTATGTAGTACTGCTAGAATTTGCTTGGTAGATGGTAGAAATGTTTTGGAGGGAATAAAGCATGAGCATCATTGCTTTGCATTGATTCCTAAGATTAGTCAAGAGAAATGTGAAGATGTACCAGCAGAAGTTTCTAATATGTTGGAAGAATTTCAGGACATTATCTCTGATAATTTACCAGAAGGTTTACCACTAGTGAGGAAGATAAGTCATCAAATGGATTTGATACCAGGAGCTAGTTCGCCAAATAAGGTAGCCCATAGAATGACTCCAGCCGAGAGTGAAGAGTTGAACAGACAAGTTCAGGAGTTGTTGAGGAAGGGATTGATAAGAGAGAGCCTAAGTCCATGTGTGGTACCTGCAGTACTAGCACCAAAGAAAGATGGAGAGTAGAGAATGTGTACATACTCTCGAGCCATCAATAAGATCACGATCAAGTATAGATTTCCATTGCCCAGAATGGATGACATAATGGACTGTTTGAGTGGAGCCAAGTACTTCACGAAGATTGATATGAAGAGTGGGTATCACCAGATCCGAATCAGAGAAGGAGATGAATGGAAGACATCCTTCAAGACCAAGGAAGGTTTGTATGAGTGGTTAGTCATGCCATTTGGGCTAACCAATGCACCAAGCATATTCATGCGGCTCATGAACGAGGTACTGAAATAATTTTTGGGAAGTTTTGTTATTGTCTATTTAGATGATATTTTGATTTTCAGTAAGACTTGGGATGAGCATATGATGCATATTAGAAGAGTTTTAGAGAAGCTGAGGGAGGAGAAGTTGTTGATTAATCTGAAGAAATGTAGTTTTGCAAAGGAGTTGGTATACTTGGGATTTCTTGTCTCAGAGGAAGGTCTTAAGATGGACCCAGAGAAGGTGAGGGCTATCATTGAATGGCCTACGCCCAGGAGTGCCACAGAGGTAAGATCTTTTCATGGTTTGGCAAGTTTTTACAGAAATTTTATCAGGAATTTTAGTAGCATTTGTGCACCCCTAACTGAGATAATGAGAGGGGATAGAAAAGAGTTTAGATGGACTAAAGGAGCAGATAAGAGCTTTGATACATTAAAACAAAAAGTCATAGAACAACCTGTTTTGGCACTTCCAGATTTCAATAAGGTATTTCAGGTAGATTGGGATGCTAGTGGTAGTGGTATAGGAGTTGTTTTGAGTCAAGAAGGTAAGCCCATTGCCTATTTTAGTGAGAAGCTTAATGATGCCAAGAAAAAGTATTTTGTTTATGATCAGGAGTTTTATGCAATAGTTCAAGCTTTGAAGAAATGGAGACATTATTTGTTGCCAAAGGAGTTTGTTTTATATACTGATCATCAGGCTTTACAGTATCTTAATAGTCAAGGAAAGTTGAACCAAAGGCACTTAAAATGGGTTGAGTTTTTGTAGAGCTATACTTTTGTTCTGAAGCACAGGAGTGGGAAGTCCAACAGAGTTGTTGATGCCTTGAGCAGAAGGCAAAATTTGTTGACATAAATGAAGATAGAGGTTGTTGGGTTCGATGAGCTCAAAAGTTTGTATCCTGAAGATCCCTTGTTTGGAACCTGTTACTTTGGATAGGACAAAATGGTTGGATTTCATAATCCAAGATGGCATGTTGTTTAGAGGAAGCCATTTGTGCATTCCAAGGAGTTCCATGAGAGAGAACCTGATTAAGGAGAAGCATAGTGGAGGATTGGCTGGACACTTTGGTCGAGATAAGAACATTGCTATTGTTGGTGAAAATTATTATTGGCCACAGTTGCAGCAGGATGTGAGGAAATTTGTGCAGAGTTGCAGAGTATGTTAGATGGCGAAAGGAGCAAGTCAGAATATAGGTCTATATCAGCCACTACCTGTACCAGAGAAGCCATGGGATGATATTAGTATGGATTTTGTTCTTGGTTTACCAAGGACACAGAGAGGACATGATTCCATTTTTGTGGTGGTGGACAGATTTTTGAAGATGGTACATTTTATTCCTTGCAAGAAGACTAATGATGCTGTTCATATTGCAGAGTTATTTTTTAGGGAGGTGGTGAGATTACATGGTCTACCAAAGAGCATAGTTTCAAATCGAGATACCAAGTTTGTTGGTTATTTCTGGAGGACATTATGGAAGAAGTTGAAAATAGATTTGAAGTTCAGTTCTGCACACCATCCACAGACTGATGGATAGACAGAAGTGGTGAATAGGAGTTTGGGTAACCTGCTACGATGCTTAGTAGGAGATAAGCCCAAGGGATGGGATTTGATTTTACCACAAGCAAAATTTGCTTACAACAATTCTGTCAATAGGAGTACTGGTAAATCACCATTCTATATTGTATATGGGAATAGTCCAAGAAATGCTTCAGAGTTAAGGAATCTGGACAAAGGAGAAAAGACAAGTGTCGAGGCTGAAGACTTTGCAGAACATCTGAAGAATTTGCATGAAGAGGTGAGAAAGCACATTAAAAAGATGAATATTCAGTACAAGGCTAAGGCATATTAGAAGAGGAGGTATAAGGAGTTCCAGGTAGGAGATGAAGTCATGGTTCACTTGAGAAAAGAAAGGTTCCCAATTGGCACATACAATAAGTTGAAAATAAAGAAATTTGGACCGTGCAGAATCTTGAAGAAGCATGATTCAGGAAATGCATATGAGGTAGAGCTGCCAAGTGGGATTAATATTTCCCCTATGTTCAACATTGCTGATTTAGCATAATATCATGAGGGTGGCACAGAGGATGGAACAACAGAAGAACAGTGGAGTATTCCGGCATCTACTTCAACGAAGGAGATAGAAGAGATCTTTGAGAGCCGTGTGGGAAGAAGTACTCAGAATAGGCAATATGAAGAATATCTGGTGAAATGGAAAGGAAGACCTGTTAAAGATTCTTCTTGGTTGTCTAAGGCAGAGGTTGACCATTTGGGTTTTCCTCACACAAATACCTGAGACGTGATAGGGTCACTTCTCAAATTACCCTGGGTGTCTGATGCAGGAGCATCCAGTGGTGTAAGGGCAATCTTGTATCACCCAAAAAAAAGATGTGTTTCAAAATTGTTGATGTTCTTTGTGGTTCTGGTTCCATAATCGCTTGAATAATGATGTAGAACTTTCAGTTTTTCTAAACTACTAAAAATAGTAACCTGTTATTTTTAGAAAGTTTGCATTTGGGCACGGATTGAAGTGAAAATTTACAGGAAGTTACATAACAGAAATATAAGACCTTTGATGAAGGAATCATGTAAAGATCATTTGCAAGCTGAAAGATATTAAAGTTTTTTTTTCTTGAAAAATGCTTGAAAATTATTCAAATTCAGGTTTGAGGCACTAAACAGCCCTGTACGGGCCCGAAAATGGCTAAAGCTAGTCTTAGCACGTAGAGTACTCCGCGAGATTTCTGACGCATAAAACGGTTCGTCAATCGGACACCCGGATCAAAAGTTATGGCTCCCGGAAGTTGACCTATTTTTGGAGGGAGATGCAAATTTTAAAATTAGGTTGTTGGCTGCCAAAAAGGCTATTAATAACCATTTTTGGGAACCCTGGGTAGTAGTAGAGTTAAGGGGGGGCAAGTGTGGAGTCAAGAATAAGCGGAAAAATAGAAACCCTAGCTGATTTGGAGTTACAGAAGGCAGAAGATTCTAGAGCCTGGTGATGTGTAGCTGTAGTGTGTTGCAGCCTGCGAAGGATTGATTCCTCTTATTGTAATTGAGCTTCTGTAATGTATTGAGTTCCCCATATCAATAAAGAAATATTCTATTTTTTGTGTTCTATTTTTGTTGTTGTGTGTTTTATGATTTACCCCCTTCATCAGTAACATTTTATTTTCCATATGTACGTGAATCTCTTTTCTATTGACTGATATGGTGGCATAGGACAAGTCCATTTTATGCTACCACCTATTAAAGATACCCATTTTCTTGATAATAACATGCCCCACTTGGATGGACAATCAACAGTGATTATGTCCATCATAAAACACTTACAAGGGTATGCAACAAATCGCACCTCTACACCATTGACAACTCCAATAACATTTACCTCCCTAGAATCCATTGCATGACACTTGCTATAAGATGTAGAAACTTTCAATCCTAGAAAGTTCACAACTTCTAATGGTATTACATTACTTGATGCACCTAAGTCCAACATGCAGTTACGCACCAACCATGCCTTTATTAGCAATGAAGTATAAAAGATATCAACCATGGTTTGATTATTTATAGACACCAAGGTAAACCTCGGGTATTTCTTGAGCATTTGTTTCAATAATTGCATTTTCTGTAGAATCATCTAAAGGATTTGTTTAGTCTTGGAATATGGTTGGAGCATTGATATATTGTAAGACCCCATCTTTATGTTTTGGGATTCTAATTATCTCCCAAACTAGTACTAGGACTTCTATTTGGCCCAAAGTAAGAGCCATGTTAATGGGGACATAATTAGGTAGAGGGGTGGACAAGGGCACAATTGTTTCATGTGTGTCAATAATAAAAGGGATTACCTGACCACCCCTATTATTTCCAATTGTCTTGGTTATAGATTTTTCTTCTTGAGAACTTTTCTTTGCTTGATTTGATTGGTTTCTAGCTTTCACCTTTAGGTTTTCAACCTTGCCTGCTGGTACACTTACATTTTTATTCTTTGGAACATATTTATTTTACATAGAGATATCAAGTATAGATAATCTTTTCTTTTTTGTCTACCTTTTTACAATCTCTCTCACACTCTTATCCATAGTATTATCTCTTATAGAATCAATGTCCACATTTTATTTTCCTTTATTAGTAGATGTATTTGACACTTTTGGTGATACTACAATCTAACTGTCACCCCAGGCATTTATTTGCCTATTTCTAAGTTGGTATTCACTTTGAACCTACATGACAACCACATATATAAGGGCCTTAATGTCTTCATTTGAGGGCCTTGCTCTTTTGTATCTCTACTGCATGAGTTCTTTGAGATGTTGGAAATCATGGGCTAGTAGTTCATACTGTACTTGATGGTCATTAAAGTCATATTGGAAGAATTCATCTTCTTCATACTCATCAAATTGATCTATATCAAAATCTTCATAATATTCAGGGGTTCCCTTCTCATTAGGGAAATCTTTCTCCTTTGATATCCCAGTTGCAACAACACATTTTGATGGATCATGAGGTAGGAAGCATGCTTCACACCATGATGAATCATCTTGCACATTCATATGGTCTTTCATTAACAGATCAGGTGTATCCTTGTCTTGGTTCCTTGGATTTCCTTGTCTTGGAATAACCTATTTATCACTGTGCGATGGTCTCTTTGACCAATTAGTATTGTAAGGCCTATTATGTAACCATTGAACCTCATTGAAGTGAGTAGCAACATCATTATAAGGAAAACCCTTCTCATTTCGTGCAACTTGGCATGACAAATCTTTCATTTCTCCCACCAGCTTATCCAACTTATCTTCAGTAGTAATGGGTTTGCTTGAAGTTGTCACATTTGGTTTTAAAATATTTACGTCAGCTCTATTGAAATGTTTTTCCAAATTCCCTCATGTTACTTTCTATGTTGATTTCCATGATATAAGCCTCTCTTAAAGTTTGAGGGTTTTTGTCATGATGGCAATATCCTAATTTTGCATCAAATGCTCCACAATAAAGAACCAAGCACATGGATTCATTTGGTCTCAAATTAGGAGGCACTTTTATCATCATCATGACAAATCTACTATTGAATTTTGTAACAGTCTCATTCACACTTTTTTTTATTGTTGTTAGCTCATGGATTGCAAACTTAGGACGAATCCTATCTTCCTACTGCAACATGAAAACTCTTATGAATTCTTCCCATGAGTCAATATTGTTGTCTAAAAGACTTTTAAACCACACTTTTTCACTTTCCTCTAATGACTACACAAAAAAATCATCATAATATCCTCATATTCAATTCCATACTCATCAATCACATTGATGAATCTTTTAAGGTGTTCTTCACTAGTGACAACATTATTGCCTTGAAATTTAGGCACATTACCCTTGATCTCATTTGGAATTAGATTGGGATAATTTGGGATGCCATAGAATTCCAATTGTCTATATATTTCCATTCCTAGGGGATGTCTTGGTGGAGGGAATCTTTGAGAATGCCTCCTATTATGGGCTCTCACATTCTGTTGGTTATGTTTTGCTAATTAACTACAGGTTGATTGGGAATATTATGATGTTGGGGTTGATTTTGTTTTTGAGCATTTTGTGCAAGTTGAACTTGTTGCAAATCAATTTGAGCTTGCAGTTCTCTCTGTCTTTACCTAAGGTGATAAAGTAGATACAAACTTTCATCAATTTCTCTTTCCCTATGCTCATTTTTCTGATTGTGTAGTAGCATTGGCATCATGGAATGAAGCATCTTGTTCAACTTCAGTCCTATGTGAAGAGGTAGGGGAATTAGGATGTGATTCTACTCTTGTATTTCTTATGTTTGTAAGATTTGATGCATTCAAATATTCATATTGTGCCTCTTGGGATATGTTTCTATCCCCTTCAATCATGTTCATTGAATCCATTGGCATGCCATATTCATGTCTACAATTTCTTCTACTAGATGTAACCATTTTATCACTAGAAGCATTTGAAGTATAAGGATATTGATCCATTAAATCAACATGCATATTATCTCTAATAGAAGGACCATCATTTCTTTGAAAAGTGTATCTAGTAGACATACCTTTATTTGTAGCTTTCCAACACTATGCTACCTCCCTGAGTGTGTTGCCACATCATCAGGCTCTTATGAATTCTTTGAATGCCTCCCTCTTTCCATCTTTGATTCTTGCTTTTAAATTTTTGATGGGTTCGGTTGAATAGAGTCACCACTCTTCACTTGGGAAGAGATGAAATTTCTTTATTAGCAAAGGCTTTCAAACCAAAAGCCAAAATTTAATCTCCCTCAAAAAATTCACTAGATTACAAAACTCATGAAAAATATGATTTAGATGCATTTCTTCACTAGAAATGGTGCCAATTTTTGGTGCTCAAAGTTAAGATCCCTAAATACCTAGATCCAAGCAACTTCTTGAGTGCCATGGGTGTCAAACTCAAGAAAAAACCATCAACTTATGTTCAAGATAAGGTAACTAAGGACAACATTGATAAGGTGGGTAAGACCTTCTTATTTTGCCTTTGCTAGGCCAAGGGGGTATTCCCTAAGGCGTAAAAGATTAAATAGGTAATGTCATGAAATCAGACCTTGCTACAAACCATACTTGATTCACACGATGCCCCAAAATTATTACTAAGTACTTGTATTTTGGTTTGAAGAACACAAGGAAATTATACCTTCATTAAGAAGAAACATAACCATGCAGAAGGTCTAAAATGATACTTTGATTTCCCCTAATACAATTGAATACATCTAGACATGGATGTGGGTAATACAAACAAAACAAATAATTAAAATATTAAGATTTTGTATATTCTGAGTTTGTTGGGGGAGAAGAGGTCAAAAAAATGCAAATCGATGCCTCTATCAAGTGGGAAATAGAGTCTAGATTTTGAATAAAAGGGGACACTAATATAATCAAACTATGTTATCTTAACCAATATAACAACAAAGACCATAATTGAATGTTTAATACATAATCTAGGCTTTACACATACAAACAAGCAGCTGGAAGGAATTGCAGAACAACAACTCAAACATTCTTTAATAATCCATAAAAAACCTACAAACTTCATGTATTGTCATGAAAATATACCTTGCAAAAGAATTGCAAGGCATTTTACATTATCTAGTTATCAACTAATCATGAACAATACTCAAATCAACAAATATGACTAAGGTAAACTGCAAGAATACTAAAAATTTATAGTGTTCATGGAGACAGTTGAGAAGATGTTGAATTTGCACATTAAAGTTTTTCTTTGAGGATTAAATGCCCTTTCATATAACCTTTAAGAGAAAACCTAGATGAAATTATAATAAAAATGCTCTTTCCATAACCATTGAAAGAAACCCTAGATATTCAAGCTTGTCTTCTTCTATTTATGCTTTGCAACCAAAATTCCTTCCTCTGAAAATGAATGCAAAATGCATTATATACCTCATTCAATCCATCAAGTAGCTTTGGAAGGAGGGATTTGACGTCTAAAAAATGAAAATGGGCAACCATGCCCGCCTACATCATAACCACATGGGATGTTCCAGGAAACCATGTATATTTGGAGTGTCTGCCAATGCTTTGGTATAAATATTTCATCATTGAAGAGTCTACAAGAGTCTTGAGGTGTATGGAGTCCACCTACCATGCTATCAAGCCTCAAAAATATCATTAATGGTGGTCCTAGGAGTTGTTGAAGTGTCCTATCATGTCTTTAAAAATTCTCAAAAATGGGTTTTTTGCACTGTTAGGGTTTAGGGTTTTGATGGAACTTGGAACTTGGAACTTGAGGGTTTTTGTATTTTTATGGTTCAAGGTCCCAATGAAACTTGGAACCTAAAACCTGGTGGAGTTTTCACTGCTGGGGTTTGGGGTTTCAATGGAACTTGGAACTTAGAACTTAGGGATTTTTGCATTGTCGAGGTTTGGGGTTATGATGGAACTTGGAACCTAGAACCTGGGGAATTTTGTACAGTCAGGGTTTAGGGTTCCAATGGAACTTGGAAACTGGAACCTGGGGGTTTTTATGTTGATGGGGTTCATGGTTCCAATGGAACTTGAAAACTAGAACCTAAGGGTTTTTACGTTGTCGGGGTTCAAGATTTCGATGGAACATGGAACCTAGAACCCGGGGGATTTTAGATGTTGGGGTTTGGGGTTCCAACAAAACTTGGAAGTTGGGACTTGGGGGTTTTTGCATTGCTGGGGTTCAAGGTTCCAATGGAACTTGGAACTGGGAACCTAGTGCCCAACACTTGGATTGGGGATCCCGAAGGGATCAGGAACATTGCAACATTGATGAAATACATTGGGGTAATGGGGATCCTGGAAGAATCAGTAACCTTGGAACTTGAGGAAATTTTTTTGATGTCCATGAAAAACCCTAAAACCCCAAAATGACCAAAACACTCAAATGAAAGTCCCACATAATTCAAAGTGACAAATATAACCTTAATCAACATTTGGACCCCAAAAATTCCAAACTTAAGTCTTCAAATTACACCATAGGGGAATCAAGGCCAGGAAGGAACTCAAAACCATGAATGTTCCAAGGTTCATGAAAAACTTGAAATCCCCAAATGAACAAAACACTTGAATGAAACACTCATTTGATGCATAGTGACACACATAGTTCCACAAACTCGATTATGATCCCAAAATTCCAAACTTAAGTATTCAAATTATACCATGGGGTTTTGAGGGTTTTGAAAGAACTTGGAACTAGGGACCAAGACACTAGGGGCGGGGAAATGCATGGAACTTGAAACATCCCCAAAATGACCAAAAAAAGACAAGGAAAGTGTCAAACTTAGAACTTTTTGGAATTTTTAGCAACAACACATGGCCAAGGCATGGGGAAGGTGAAGGATAATTTCAACATAAAATTTTAACTAAGGTAAACCCATTGAAGACTTATCAAATCAACTATTGAATAATGGGTGAAAAATGTTCAAGAGAATAATGAGGCACAAAACTAAGGATTTTTTTGCAAATTTTAGGCATGTGCCAACAAATCATAGAATTTGTTTGTTAGGAAATTAGGGTTTCTATGTACATTTGTGCAAGGGAACCCCAAAAGTTTGAGAACAAAGAGAAATCATAAAACATATTGGGAAATTGGGGTTTTCTTACACAGTTGCATTTAGTTAATTGAGTCATGCTTGTGGAATCAATTTTGGGTAATTAATTCTAAAAATTAATATGTCAAATAGTTTATTTCCTTGGGTGATCAAGTGTGAATTTGGTCTTTAAAAATCATAAAAAAATTAAGGCAAAGTACCAAAATGAATGAAAATCAAGATGAGAGGGAGAAATCCTCAGAAGATGTATAAAAAATATCTTTGTGAATATCTTCTTGAGGTCCTCAACCAAGTTGTAAGGACCGATGGAGTTAGCATGGAGTCTATTATTTAGTGTTGTAATGAAAAATAAACAACTTACATAAAATTGTAATGATGAAATGAGTACACCCATGTCATTTCTCATTGTTTTTGTTTACCTTGATAGGAATGGCTTGATGAAATAACATATCAACAAGTGGCATACTCTTGTGCTAGGATTTTCTCATGGCTCAATCCTTATCCATCTCTATTCACCCCTATTTACCCTCATCCCCTACATTCTCTATCTACTTGTTCTTATTTTATCCCTATTTTCACTTATTCCCATACATTTGCTTATTACCTCAATATCATCACCTTATCTCTTTAGTTCATTTCCAAGAAACATGGGATAAACTTGGTTCAATTTGAGAAATACAAGAATGACCCCAAAATTCAAATGTTTAAATTCAATTTTAACTTAGAAATATTTGTGCAACATGTTATTATGTGAGTGTTTTTAAAGACATTCAATGTATAAATAATTCACATGATCTAGAAAATAGGGGACATCAAGGAGAATAATTGGGGGCACATTTTGACTTTTAAAGGGAAATAAATAATCAAACCTGCATAATTATCATCATATAGGCCATTTACATGTTTATGCATGTTGTCATCCATATTAATCATTGTCATTATTCTAGATTTACAAGTGTTTTAACCTAGGAGAACTCATTCACCTATTGAGTTGACAAACTCCTAAACAATGTCTCTAGACACCACCTTGATAGATTCATATACTAGGAAGGTGAAGGTGAGCACTTCTTAAGGCACACATTATGTCAGTTCATTCACAAGTGACACAAATCATTTTCATGAGTTAGATCATAATCTTAGTAGTTTAAATTGAATTCATAGTGCTCAAGATCAATCCAAATCATTTTCTATTCCAATTCAAATCTTGAGATAGTCATCAGATCGTGACCATTAATTTTTTGGAGATGATGAATAATTTAACACATTGTCAACATCATTTCCCCATCATCAATTATAAAGCTATGCACACCTAGTTCTCTCATTTATTTTTTATACATTTATATGTACCAAATTTCACTAATCTAGGTTAATTTATGCTTAATTGATTGCATTTATTTAATTAGCCTATATTATTTATGCAGTGGGATTTATTCCCCTATAATTTGGTGAACCTAACATATCCCACACAACTTAGGGTTTTGTCTTCTTAATTAGGGTTTTCATATCTATGTTTTCTGATTGCTTTATTCTATTTTGAGATATCATCAGGGTTTCATTCTCCTTTCCTAATTTGTGCTTAATAGTTTTATCTTATCTTAACATTTTTTATTCATTATGTTACCTTTAACTCACCCATCCTACCCACCATTGGTTTTTACCTCTAGGATTTCATTTTTATATTTGATCTTTTGATTGCATTAACTATATTTGATTAAGGTTGAGATCTATCCTCATCCGTGTTTCATTTATTTGTCTTTATTAGTGTTTGAGCATTTGTTATATATGATCTTCCCTTGCTCCTACCTATCCACCCTAAGATTAGGGATTATTGAGACATCTTTTATCATGGTTGCATTCTCCCCATTCCTTACCAAACTCACTTCTTATGTCACTACACTTTATGATGATATGTCTTTTGTGGCTTATGATAGCTCTTAGCTACTACATCCTTATATACACTTGATACATCTTGGGATCTTGACTCATGTGATGTTGTACCTAGCAAGCATATTCCTTCTTTATCACATAAATTTTTACAAATTCTACTCCATGTACCTCTCTTGATTCCTCTTTCTTTGAGGAGTCTAGTGTTGCACATGTTTCACCTTAAAATGAGGTCCCCATTCCTTCTATGCATTTTTATTGATGGTTTATTGATGGTGTATTTAATGATGAGCATGGTGATAGTTATTTATCTTCTGATGATGTGGTTGATGATTTTTTGTTTCATGATGTTTCACTTTATGGTACACATTATTTTAACACACTTATGATAGAGTCGTTTAGTGGTAATGAAGATGCAAATTTGCATGTTAAATATTGTTATCCTCATATTATACTTACATAAATAATGATGCTACATTGATGAAAGCATTTGGTGATACCTTTGTTGAAAGAACTAAACAATTATTTGATTCATGTCATACTTATTATACACCCTTCCATGATTTATCATGTGCTTTCATAGATTATTGTACTATTGGCACTAGATCATGTTTTATTCATAGTCCTCATTCTTTCACTTCTAATGTCCCTTGCTTAGTGGATCCCATGGACTTCTCTATGCATCATGATGAAATACTACTTTTTTATGGAGAGCCACCTTCAAATCCTTTTGTACTTTCATATGATGTATCCTTGAGTGATTGTGAAGTACATACTTAAACATATTCTATCAAACAAACAAATGATTTATACATACCTAAGGATGGAAAACAATATAAGGATAATGTGTCGTTAATTAATTATAATCTTTTACATCCTCTACCACTACTACACATGAGATGTACATACACATATGAATATGAGACATGTTAAGCATAAAATTTCACCTTATGTGAACTACTATTATCATGCAGGATTGCACCCGTTATGCAAAGCTATGAAGCTCAACAATCCTGTGTAACATGGGATCAAACTCAGGTTGTGGGTGACCTATGGTGAGATTGAACCTCTAGATTATGGGCTAGTTCCCTTATAATTTTCTAATGGGTTAATGACTTGGCAGGAAAAAGGATAGAAAGAATGAATAATGAAAGGACAAAACTGAAAGCAAATGGGTGGTGATGCACCTAATTGGTCGAAACATGCATCTCTAACTCACAATAACTTTCAGAGTATCTATCCACACAAACCACTTTGGCAATATGACCACAAAAATGATTCTAAGGAAGGATTGAATAACTTTCTTCTTTGGAGGAAAACTGGGTTCTCACGACATGAAAGAAAAGACTATCTTGATGCACAACCTAAGACATGTGATTTTTACTACTTTTCAATGCATGCAAGTATAAATGAGACAATGATTTTAAAGGTTCTGATAAAAAACACAATAAAATCTCATCAAATCATTCATAAAACAACATAAATGAGAAGGTAGATACTTGATTCTACTGAAAATAAAGAAACACTTGCATAAAAATGGCAAAAAATAGAACCTGTAACCTGTTGTAATGTATTAATATGCAAAAAATAAGTTGCAAACACTCTTTCTCTATGCAATGCATAAGAGAGCAAAAAGGCAAGAACTAGAAAAAGCATAAGCTTTTCCTCATTATATGCAAAAATATGTCCCATGGACCCTAAAAGGCTAACTGCAGTGAACTTAGCTTCAAAAACTACATGAAAAAGCAACTCAAGGTTGCTTGGGCGAGCAAGAATAAAAGCCTAAAAATCAGATCCTAAAAATGCTCCAATATGAGCTATTTTAGCTCACAACTCCAACTCTCAGCATGTTTGACTTAAGAAAAGTCAAAATTAGGCCCCAAGACCAAAAATAGAGCAATTTGACTCCACTTCATTTTTGTCTTCCTTTTTTGCATGTTTATGAAGGTGTGATTAACCTATATTAACAAATATTAAAGGCAATAATTAATTACCTTAATAAGTGTTATGTCTAGGATCTATTTATTTCTAAGGCTTAAATATAACACGTATTAAGGCAATTCATAGAAATATCACACTTAATACGTGTTAATATACATTAATTAGCCTTTTGGATATGCAAGAAAGAAGAAAAATACAAGGCTTGTGAAAACACCCTCATTGCTCTGTACTTAGTAGAAATAAAATAATTTGCCCAATGTGGCAATCCGTGACTTCACCAAGTCACTATGTTGAGCTCCATACAAATGTGGTGTTGGAAACCATAAAAACATACAAGGCAAGAAGAATCTCCACCTTATCACTCCATTACATCACATACACGTGCCTCATGGCACTCCATACACATCATCATAGCACTCCACCATGGCATAGACATCATATAAGCATATTATGACATAGACATGTCATTCCATTATTGCTCCTATGCATGTACATATGCATGCCTATGGCATCTACATTCACCTTATACCTCCATAAACATGAGTACTCACATATCTAGGCCCATGGTCATACATGCACATTGGCTATCACACCTTATGACTCCCTTAGCCATTATGCATCACATCTCAACTCATATTCAGAAATCAAGGTCAATACACCTTATGACTCCCATGCAAACACATGCCATACTTTACCTTGCATTATTATTCTTGTTGACTTGAAGAAAATCAAAAGAAGATAATGATAAATCCTCATGGGCTGGTTTCACTCAATCACTAGGTATGATGATGTCTTGTTTTGACCACGGGGTCATTTGGATTACAATGATTCTAATAAAAGACAAGTCAAAACAAATGAAGAAAATGATAAGCCCGTGGGATAGGGCATTTTTATCAAAAGAACCAAACCCTAAAATCATTTCATCATTTGAGCATTTCACTTCTATTGCGTCGCCAAGGAGGTGAGAGTTTGAAGGTTCAAACCTCTTCATTTATGTCACTTCTGAGAGATTCTCTTCAATTTCGAAGCATTCTTGGGTCTTCCTAGCTGCGACCATGAACTAGGGTTTCTACTGCTCTTGTTTGAGGGTTTCCTGGATGCCTGAGAAGGCTATTATGTTGCTTCAGAGCTCATTTTACTTTCTGGTGAGTCTTTATTGGCATTTGATCCTGTATTCTCATTTAAAAAATGGAGAAAAACATCCCTTTACTTATTGTTTTACTCTTCTTGCTTAGATTTATGTGTAAATGGCTTCAGTAGGGTTTTCTTCTCATTCTCTGGTGATTTTCTTGAAAATACATGCATTTTTTGATTATCTTTCGCATCTTTTGTATCTTGAGATTCATTTGAAACTTTACCTCTTGGAGTTTGTTCATCCTTTTGACCCATATTTAGCTTCTTGTTTTTATCAAATTCAGTTTGTGGTTTTACCATTCTCAGAGCCACTATCTCCTGTAGATATTCATGGGTTGCCTCCACTTTGGTATTTTGTCTTAATTGGTACATGACTGTCATTAAATTCACAATGTTGTTCCCCCTTTATGACTGTCGTCTGGTGACTGTCCTCCTTTGATATTTTGTAACTGTCCTTCATGATGGTGATAGACTTATGGCTGTCCTTTACTTTATCAACATGACTACCCCTCAATAATTGTGAAGAAATCATCTGCATGTTTCTATTATCTCCTTATTAGTAAAAACATGACTGCTCTTGAGAGTGTAATGACATGTGACTGATATGTTGTTATCAAGTTATCACCTTCTTTTCATGTCTGCTACAGGTGTATCATTATTGCCTGAATAGACATTCAACAACAATTTTACACCTCATTCACAATAAAAAGTGGTAAATATTTCTTCTATTCTATCTGCCCATACAAGCTTTTCATGGCTGATAACTGTGATTGTTGTTTCTAAAGCCCCTTTTTAATTTATTTTGTGACTACTACTTTGCTTTGATGTCCTCATGCTTCTTTGACCGTCTCTGATGACTGTACCTTTTGTCTACATGGTGCTTCTCTCACTGTCAACCCTTTTTGTTACTTGTGTATTGCTTAGACTTGAGTATGCATGACTTGTTGCTCTTATTGATGTTATAAAGGTCTTGCTTAACTATTTTAATTCAAACTCATGAGGATAGTCTTGCTATCTCTATTTCCTTACAACTGGTGAAGAAGGTGAATGTATTGAATGAAAAGAACAAGCAATATATATGATTTCCTCAACTAGTTTTTGCTCAAAGTCAATATGTGTCTTCTTCATAAAGGTCATTGATGTCTTACCAAAACATGTGAATGCTTGACATAAGGGGCTTTGTTATTACCCATAAAGGTGACTGTCCTCTTTATTCCTTGGCATGACTACTCTTCATTGATGATATAAGGCATGGTACCTCATATAAACCATTATCATTGACTTTTGGAATATTGCTCCTTCTATTATCAATGTCGCTGTCATTTATTGCACATGTTGTCACAGCCATACAGATTTCTTGCATATCATCCATTTCAATAGTCAAAACTCATTGGCAATATCACACCTCATTAACAACAAAAGTGGTAAATATTTGTTCTATTTTTAATGCTAAGGCTAAGCTTTTGACTGTTGGGGTGAATGATATTCAATCATAATCATTTGAGACTTTCAGTACTGCATTACTGCATGTATGAGCATTTGTATCATGTCCTATATGCTGTGATTTCCTCTGTGTTGATGGATTGCTTTGAGGTCTTCTTTGTTCTTTTTCTATGAATATGGGCTTATAATGATAGAAATGTTTGATTATGGATACTTTGCTATTGTCATACATATGGTTCCTATAACTTGTTCCTCTTATGATAACTTCATTGACAAGACTTGTCATCCACTTGCTATCATGGTGGTCTTTTGGCATAATGTAGAGGTTTAGTTGATTAAGGCAACTCATATTCTTTTCACTACTGCTGTTTATTACATCTGTGGCATCCTTATGCATCTGTAGCATGCTCATGTCATGTCATTTACTGTTCATCTTATTAATGGTCTTAAATGAAGCATATTTTGTATCTTACAAGGCATTTTTGAACATGATTACTTCACTTTGACAAGTTTTTGTTGAAGTGAGCATAGTTTATAGGAGCATGTACTCTTCTTCACCTCTTTATGATAGCTTTACTAATGTAGCCTGTCACTTCATTTGATGTGTTGATTGTTCTATGCATATTGATTGTTACTCATTGCATGATAGTGTACTCCTTGTTGTCCTTAATCTGATATCCTTCTTAGATGAATAAAGAAGGAAGCATGCTGGGCTCTACCCTTGTGGGAGCCACATTTTTCTTCACATGCTTGAATAAAATCTACAATAAATATTTACCTGTACCTGCACAAGAAACACACATGTTAGATATAAAATGTACCTTTGATTCATGATGTTGGGTCACTTGCATGGATTTATCTCTTTCTGATATGGCACTTGTATCTGTTCATTCTGACTTCTCTTATGCTAATATCTGATTATTGATTACTGCTACTACATAAAAGTGGATGGTACTTTTTGTTTGACCTGATTATGTGTATGAAAAGTTTTGGAACCCAGAGCTTCTAACAAAACTTTTTTTCAGGTGTTCTAGAGCTCGACAGATGGAGGATTCATCATTCGTAGGCAATGACGGGTACCTCTACTTTTCTTATGCATTTTACTCTTTCAAAAAGTAAAATTTACTTTTATGTAGCATGTTCCAGTTACCCCCATGGCTTGTGTGGGACACTTTTATACATTCTTTTGAATACAATCAGCTATTTCATTCTATGCAATGACTTAAGTATATTTCACTTTCTGAATCAAATACATAGCATAAAATAACTAATCTTTCTTTGAAAAATATGTATAAAACATGATGTATAATTTGATAGTTTATAAATACCTCTTTTACTTGCACTAAAACATAATGTATAATCAACAACTGAAACATGAAATCCATCAATTCTCTTCATTCTTTGAATGTCTGTTTTCTTGACCATAGATGATTTCCCTTACCATGATGATGTAATAGCTCAGCTTGAGCTGTTATATGATTTTGATAAGTGATTTTGCACTTGTCTTCTGTCAAGACATCAGACATTGACTAGATGATCTTGCATAAATTTTTTGTACCCCCCTCTAAACAACTGATGTTTAGGGCTTGCTAAATTAGGTGTGAACATAATTTAGTAACAACTACCTCATCATAATATTGACCATCTAGAATGGTATGTTGATGCGTATGCTTAAAGATTTCAACCACAAGATGATACTAGTGAAATATTCCACAATTATTTGGTGTATGACATTTTGATTTATACTTCACCAATTAGATTAGTGGCACCTTGTTTTACAAATTACGATGGTAAAGATGATCAACTGTTTTATCTAAGGACTTTTACTAATATATGCTTTGATTATTTTCATGAGGATCAATTACTTTCCAAATTATTTCAAACAAGCTTGAGTGGTCATGCTTTTATATGGTTTTAGTCCCTACATCATGCTGGTATCACTTGTTTTAGGGAGTTTAGTACTACTTTTGTGAATCATTTTCATTATAATTCTAAGACTAATACATTTATCACACAATTCATGCAATTTAAGCAACGAGAACATGAACCAAATTAGGAATATATCATGCAACTTCAAGATTTGATTACTAATCTAAGATATACATTATGCGATGCTAAGCTTCAAGGTAAATTTATTGATGGTTTACTTCCCCTCATCGAAGGACAAATTCTTACCAAGGTTTATCATTTGTGTTTAGATTTATATGCTAGTGTATGTAAATGTGGGAGAGATTTATTATAAGATCCTCTTTTATATTAGCATATTTCTATCACTTCTCTGTTTACTCATGAGTTAACATCATTGTCACATTCATACATTGGAGGCAATGAGAATGTACCTAATGATCATTTGTTGCAAATATGTGTTTACCGGTGTTGTCATTGATGTCAACATGTTTGTGTTGTCATTGGTGTCAACTGTGTCTTCTGATATTGATGATTGTTGCTTGATTGATTTGTCATGTTAAAGTGATTTGAATGCTTTATAGATGTGCTAATGATGTTGGTATAGTGCTCTTGTTGTTGAGTTTCCAAGTTCTTTTGAGAAAATTTGCTCTTTAGAGGAAACAATGTGTTGTAGAGTATTCTGGCTTGCAGGATACTGTCTGAGTTCTTGCTCCACATTTCTTTTGTGTTGAAGACCAAAGAGTAAGTTTTGGATATGTTTTAGAGAAGTGTTTGAAGATGCTAAATCTAGAATTTGGTGGTCTAGATCGTTGTGCAGTAGAAGTTATATTCATCAATTTGAAGACTGTATTTGACAAAGTTTTCAAGTTGTGCAGAGGTGTCTGGGAGAAAGAATTTTGCTCTGCATTTCTCCACAGAGTGGTTTCAGGTGATGAAATTTTGGAAATATGTTTATAAGGTCCTTAGCTATCTTCATTCCAAAGATTTGTGATTTGATGCTTTGAAAAGTAAGTTCTTGTGTAGCAGAGTTCGACAGTGTTTGTTGTGAGTAGTCTGTCTTCAAGTGATATTTGTTGTCCTCAAGTGAGATTTGTTGCAGCTAGATTTGTTGGATCCCAAGTGATTTTATGTTGTTTTTGGATGTCTCTAGATTGTGTTGAAGGCTTGTTCTTGATCCACAATCTATGAACGAGTTCTTGGAAGCTTGTACTTAAGTATTCTTGGTGTTTGCACAAGTTTAGCCGACTTGGGTGCTAACACTCTTTGCAGACGTGTTTCATGGATTGTAGAAGTATGTTGAAGCATGTGAAGATGTATTTGGGTCTGAGCTAAGCCATGAAGTGTTCTACCTTCATTCATTTGATACACAAGATTGTTGAGGTCCATACCTAATTTAAATTATGTGTGTTTACCGACCTTGAAGGTTGTTTCAAATGTTGTAGAGTGTGTTGCCGACCTTGATGTATGTTCCAAGGTTGATGATTGATATAAATAAGTGTAAATAATTCATGTAAATGTGCGAGGATGTGAAGATGAGGATGTGTGTGTTGTGAGGCTATGGAAGGAGATATACTGTGCTTCAATGGAATTGAACTCAAGTATGTGGTAGATGCTATTATATCAGTTCATGACAGTGAGTCCTTGGGTAGTGAGCCCTTTGACAGTGAGCCTCTTTGTAATTTGGTATTGATATTACTATATATTGTGAGCTAATCCTCACAATGGTTTTTCCCTTTTAGGGTTTTCCACGTAAAAATTTGGTGTTCTCTTGTGCATGGTGTTGATATGATTAAGTTTATGTTATTTGTTTTCATGTTTAATCTTCATAACAAAATTAGGGCTTAAGTGAATTGAAGTGAATGTGAATATGCTTGTGAAGGTTTAAAGTTTTTGATACAATTGATTCACCCCCCCTCTTAGTTGTCTTGTACATTCAACAATTGGTATCAAAGTGAGGGTTCTTTGGAAGAAAGCCTAACAGCTTAAGGTAGATCCAGGATGGCGTACAAGAAAGACATTCCTTAGTTTGATGGAACTGACTATGCCTTCTAGAAGGTATGAATGCAAAGTTATCTTATTTCTCTTGGTTACAATGTGTGGAGAATGGTTGAAAATAAACATACTATATCTAAAGATGATCTAGAGACTGCAATGGAGATTAGGGAATATGAGACTAATGACAAAGCTAGAAATACCTTACTGAGTGCGCTATCTAACACTAAAATGGTGAAAGTTTTGGATTTAGAAACTACTCATGAGATCTAGGAAAAATTGAAGAGTATCTATGAAGGTGATAAATCGGTTAAGAAAGCCAAGATGCTGAACTTGAAGTCTAGCTATGAAACTATGCAGATGTCTGAAGATGAGAACATAACAAGCTATATGCAGAAGATTGATAAAGTTGTCAATGGCATCAAAGGTCCTGGTGGAACTCTGACTGATGAAGAAGTTGTGATAAGGTACTTAGAACACTTGCCAAATCTTATAGTCATAAAGTGTGTGCCATTGAAGAATTTCTATATACAGGCAAGCTTTCAAAAGATCAATTTCTTGGTAAACTAACTACTTTTGAGATGAGAGAATTTGGTACTACTGATGGTCCTGTGAAAGTTGAGACTACTTTTATAGCTGAATCAAAAAAGATTGTTAGATCAGATAAGTATGTTGTGGAATCAGATGAGATTGAGGCAAACTTTGTAGGTAGAATGAAAAAGGGAACTGGAAAGTTTAGAGGTAAGTTACCTTTCAAATGTTTTAGTTGTGGTAAGATTGGCCATTATGCTTCAAGATGTCCTAATAGAACTTTGAGGATCAAGAACAAAGAAGGTAGAGGTAACATGGTAAGGAAAAGTTACTATGTTAAAGATGATGAAGGTGTAATTGACAATGAATCTGATTTTGAAGATGGTAATGCTAGTGAATGCTTGTTTACTGCCCTAAAAGAAGAACCTGTTTCTACTAACCTTGCAGGCTATGTTACGGAAGGAAGTCCATAAGAAGAAGAGATGTTTGCATTTCATTCTAAGAAGGAAAAGAATGAATGGGTCATTGACAGTGGATGTTCAAATCACATGATTAGAGATAAGAGTAAGTTTGTGAAATTGGAAAACTATGATGGAGGACTGGTTAGATTTGGTGATGATGCAACTGGTAAGATTTGTGGAAAGGGGTCAATTACTTTTGATGGCAAGCATAATACATATGATGGTCTTTATGTCAAAGGCTTAAAGCATAATCTTCTAAGTGTTGGACAGATGTGTAACAAAGGATACAATATGATGTTTAAGGACAATGGAGGTGAGATAAGGAAAATCTCCAGAGCAATAATTGTTGCTGGTAAGAAAACTCATGGTAATATTTATCATTTGAAAGGTACTGACAATTGTTGTTTGTTGGCTCAGACAAATGAAAGCTGGTTATGGCATAGGAGAATGTGTCATATTAACTTTGACAATCTAGTGAGAATAAGCTTAGTTCAAGCTGTAAGAGACCTACCTAAGATTGTGAAGCTTGCTAATGCCATTTGCAAAGAGTGTCAATTTGGGAAGCAAACAAAGATAAGTTTAAAAAGCAAAGAACAAATCTCTACCAAGAAGTCTACAAGGTGACAAGTATTTCATGTTACTTATTGTTATGTCAGAAAAAGTAACCTTGGGGGCTTTTTCCTATTAAGGTTTAGCTCTCGGGTCCTTTAGAATGCATTTAGAGCATCTTGCATGATTTTGTTGACTCCTGATGAGAAAACCCTAAAGTTTCATGGCAAATAGGACTCAGGGGATGCACTTAACATGATTCTTACCTGAAATAGGGGGGACTTGGGCGCCCGTGCCCTAGTCCTGCCCTATTTTAGGTTAGGACCAATTTCAAAGTGTCAATTTATGACCGTTATTTAGGTCCTATGCCGATACGGTAAGTTTGAATTATGAAATTCTTAGTGGGAATGTTTGTAGTTGCATATATATGTATGATTAGGTTATCATTTGTAAACTAGATGGATATAGAGAACTTGTGGCTTGTGCAAAAGTATTCAAAGGTATTCATTATGTTGTAGAGCAGAATTTGTGTTGTTCTTGTGTTTGTATTTGCAGATTTGGCATCCATCTCCTCATGGAATGAAGAACATCTTCCTTCCATGAGATCTTCAGTACAAGGTGATATCAATTGTGTTTTCTATCATTTATCATTTGGATTTTTACTCTATCCCACAGGGATATGTACTCTTTATTTGACAACGGTGTTCGAAAGACTTGAATGTCTCTCCGAGGCTTGACTGAGGTAAGCCTTTAAACACCACAACCCCCAACCCATTTTTCTGTGATTGCAGGTTACAGGTTGCAAAAATAGAAAAAGTGGAGTTGCAGGAGAGTAGTGTAGACTGTCAAAATTGCAGATCAAAGAAGAAAATAGGGACCTAGACTCCCGCTCATTATTCCTTCGAATCCCGCAATAGGAAAATCTCTGGAACAACAGGAATAGGTTGCAGACAAGGTTTTCAGATCTTGACAAAAACTGTGGCACTAGACTAGGGCGCCCACTCATTAGTCCTTGACTTTTCCACTTTTCAAACTTCAAAATCTAGTATGCATTTGATATCTCTATGTGCGATCATTTTTCGTAATTTGTCCGTTTGTTCATGAATTCATGTAATTAGGGTTTTGAGCATAATTGGACTTAATTAAACAACTAAATCATACAATTCCAATCTTCCCCTATGTTCCAAGTGACAAGAGATCTGTAGTAGAGTTCTCGACTCAGTTGAATGTCCTTGAATGTTTAGTGGTGAAAAGAGAATCAACACAAACCATCAAAATCAACTCTAAACAATCCTCTTCACTTTTCACCTTAAACAATTTGGTGAACCTATGTTTTTGGACTTTTTGGCACCTTTCTGAGTATTGTGTTTCATCTTTACATTCATTTCATTGTTCATCTTATTGCATTTAGAAAATTACAAAAAAATTGAAAAATTGGCATTTTTAGCTTGCATTTTCAAATAATTTGAATTAGTTTGCATTCAATTTCAATAAATTTCTATCATTATCATCAGATATGATTTAAAATACATAAATTTTTCATTCATCATTTATTTAGATTGCATTTTCATGATCAAATTGTTAAAAATTACTTGAAATTGTGCATTTTTTCATATAACCTAGTTTTGCATTAGCTAGGGTTTGTAGTCAAAATCTTGTTTCAGATTTTACTACCCTTTTAAAACACTCATTAGGACTAATTTCTAATTGTAGTGTTGCATCATAGTGGTTTGCTTGCAAAATTTCTTGCCTAGGGTTTAAAAACCTTGCTTTTTCACTAGATTTTGGCCTTATGTCACAACCCCAATTTTTAATAATTATTTTATTAATTTAATATTACCATTTAAATGATCGCTAATCAAACTTTGTCTCATGTGCGTGACAGGAAAATACTCTCGGTAGAGAGAGAGTATCATCGAGGAGGGCGTGTCTAGCCGTCTGTAAGCGACCGTGGTGAAATAATCTACACACACACTTAGAAAATCATATAGTTGCATTTGCATAAATTAGTTATGATTGAGTCTTATCTTATTTAATAAGGAAGATTATTGCTATAGTTGCTTATTTAATTAAATGTTAGTTAATATTAATTTCTCTTAGAGGAAATAAAAATAATTTTAAATCATTTATTTATTCTATTCAAAATTAGAATTAATATTTCTTGTTTATTAGATAATTGTGATGCAAGTTAATAAATTATAATTGTGAGATAAACTTAGAAAAGAAAGCAAGATTTAGAAAACAAAGCAATGAGAAAGAAAACTAGAAAAACAATAGAAAATTAGAGAAAGCAAAACTATATTTAGGAGAAAAACAATAGAAAAAGAAGATATATTTTCATTCTTAAAAAGAAGAAAAAATTTATTCTCATGGGGGGTGGAAGAAGAATTAATGATATGAGAATTAAAAAAATAGAGAGGAAGGAATTTAGGAAAAACAATAAGAACAACCAGCTTTGGAAGCTTTGGAGAGACTGTGGAATTCAAGCTCTTCGAATTGGGGAAATAGCGAGCGAATTACAGGTTTTTATTTGATCTATGATCTCTAATTGTGATTGTGTGTGCATTCTATATGTGAACAAGAACTTTATATTCTCTATGCTTATATATGATTTCTGTATTCTTTCTATTCATATGAAAAGAAAAAATCAAAACCTATGATTGTAAATTTCTTTATTACTATGTAAATTTTCTAAGAAATATCCTATATATATATAGATATATCAAATTGTAGATATAAGTGAAATAGAACATTTTTGCATAATGAAAATACAACATATTAAAACTTCAGATGAAATTATTTTACAGAGATTACTGTTTGTTCAATGGTGAACTTAAGTTGTTTTCATCGAATATTTGAGAAGAATCATAATGGGTCACGATACCCATATGAGCCGCAGAGCCCACTAGGGACTGTGACCCATATGGGGATCACACCTTGTAAAAATTGCTAAGAGAATCCAATATACCCAGATCCGTGACTCCTTTGTTTATATATATATAGTTCTGTATATTCATCAGACAATTAATTTATGTTCTGAGTTTTATAATTCGAGTATATTTTTATGTATAAAGATTTTTACTTCCAGGCAGCTTATTTATATTGAATATATATATATATATATATATATATATATATATATATATATATATGTTTTTGGAGAAGTATTTCTAGTTTATAATATATTTCTAGTTTAGAAGAAAAACTGTAGCCTTTACAATTAATAGGCAAATTAGATGAAACCCCGTGAAATAATTGCTTGAAATGTGAATGAGAAGGTATAAAAATATTGGATAGATTATATAATCCATTGAAACTCATTTTATTTTAGACAAACTGCAAACCCATAAATAGAAACAAATGGATTGAAGTAAACTATATTGTTTTCTATAGAGAATATTTTGATGAAAATGGAATTATTATTTAGATTTATTGAATATGAGTTTCTTGTATGAAAATAAGTGTTCTTTTGAGATTTATTTTTTTTACCAAACTAAAATTACCCATTATGCCTAGAAAATGTCTTGCCTTGAGAAATCAACATAAACCATTGATAAAGTGCAAACTTATTCAACAGGCAAACTAGAGAATTCAGTTAAATGAAGAAATTATGACTGATTTAGTGCATTAGAACCTTCATGACTATGAAAAATCATTCCTTAATATACTAATCCATTACGATGATTACCGTATGCTTACCTCTACTTAGGTAAATAAATGTAGATTGATATTGACAATTTATTGGAATAAAGAAAACACATTGCTCTGAAGCAAAGGAACATTTCATAATGTAGAGATGTAAGGTTGAATGTGTCATTTGGTTAAGTCATCAAATAAGGCAATTGATAATATAAACTTGTAAAGTAAAAAGAAAGTTTAAGATTAAAATGACTTTCATTGTTTGTTGGTATTGATACGATAAGTATAGGGAAGAATTTCTAAGATATGTATTCGGATTTCTAAGATTATAGGGAAGAATTTAAGGTTTCCATCTTGAATGTTTTTCTTGTATGACCTTTCCACGATATTAATGTGGGCTCAATAGACTTAGCACAACTTGAACGATTGGAAACATAACTAAATTTCATATAACAACCCTTGGGGCACAAAGTTAGATCTAAGAATAGATTGAGCATACTCTAGAATAAGATCCTACATGATGGTAATTATATAAAGATTGTTCTTAATCGCTTAAAAGAGTGTTATGTTTTACAGAATGGTGTCTTATGATTTGGGTTTAAATAAAAACTCCTTATGCATTATGGGAAGAGAGTCCTAATATGACATTGCTAGATATATGTATTCAATTATGTTCAAGGTATGTGATCTAGAACGATTGAATGTTCTTAGAGAATGATTGTGTTTATTACATGTGTATTTTACCTTACCAGATAAGTAAGTATGAGATGTGATGTAGTTTCCATGCTTATAATATGTAATGAGTTCAGTAGAGCACTAGTTTCTTTCACCTACGTCGGTTCATGTCTGCTAGACCCCTCGTGATGGGTCAGGCTTTCCAATTGGAAAGCATGGGGAAGCTTTATGCTTTGTGGCAGGGTGGATATCACCCTGATGATATTCTCTCTCTCAGGTTCCAAGGTGCTCATGCAGAAGAAGTTAATTTCCATTATGCTATTCATGTAAAAGCCTATGTGGCAAGAACTTGTAAAGGCACAACCTTGTTTGAATCTTGATGTATTGTAATCCTACTTGGATGTATATTAATGAAAGTTAGTTAATTTTATCTAACATAAGTAATTTTGATCTAATTTATGCATTGGGTATCTAATTGTGTATGCGAAGGTTAAGTTTAGTATGTGTGTGAATTGTGGTCCTTACACCTTATCATCTCTCTAGATTTGCATCATAGGCATTGTTGTAAAGGATTTTTCTACACTAATTGGATGCTATTAGGGTTATTATCTTCTGCCCCTCCTCAAATTCTTTACAAAACCCTTTTTATTGGGTCTTTGCATTGAAATTTGGTGAAAAATTACATATTTTCGCTATATTCTTCCTAGGGTTTGACTTAGATTTGCACTCCAAGTGTGTTGTGACAGATTTTATGGATTTAGGTGACTGATATTACTGCTATAATCTACTTAAGCTCCTAAATTTTTTTACAACACCCCTTTTATTGGGTCTTTGCATTGAAAATTTGTGAAAAGTTGCATATTTTAGTGTATTTTCACTAGGTTTTGACTTGTCATCACTCTATATTTGCATCAAAAGTGTGTTGTGAAGGATATTATTGCTTTATTGGACTGATATCAGACAAATTATTTTTTTCCCTTCATCAATTTCCTTACAACACCTTTTCTTTCACTTATTTGCATTGAAAAAAATTGAAAAAATCAAGCATTTTAGGTCATATTTACACATAGTTTTGCATTCATGGATTCACCTCGTCATTCATCTTTGGAAGACTTATTTGAGTACATTACAAACTATGATAATTTTTTCAATTCATTGATAAACATCCTCAAGTCTTGCATCAAATAGCCTACATCTATGGTATTGACTTGTTCGTAAGCACTACATGTGATATCCTTCAAACAATAGCCTACTTTGAAAGTTTTTTCACTATCATGGGTGTTTTCCCTTCAATCTTGGAAAATATCACTAACTTAATTTCTAAAAACAACCACAGGGAAAGTAGTAGTGAAAACATTATTCCCTCTTTCCCTTCATTTCATGATGACATAATGGATATTCTTTCTGAAACCTATGAGAATGATATAGCAATGGGTGATTCATTGAACAAAGAGACTTGTCCCAACATAACCCCACTTGGAGAGGATATTTTGGCACAAGAAGAAGACATCATTGATACATTTATTCACACTAATTTGCCATCCCTTCTTGCTCTCCCTGGCTAGGATGATGCATTGGATGATGCAAATTCTCTTTGTGAACATTTGCTTCAACCTGCTGAAACTAAAAAGTTATTGCCTGATGTTCAAGAACTTTTCAACTACATATTAAACAAAGAAATAGATCATGGACCCGTGCCTAAACATTCACATACCTTGGAGAATAATGAAATTTCAAACGACATTGAAGAACAAACTTGTTGGAACTGGACAACTGAGAGGTGGGGGGGTGAATCAGTTGTCTCTTAAAACTTTTCTACCTTTAACCTTCTTTATTATCTTGCTATCAGATTAGTGATGTAAAAATTTAAGCATGAATCAATAACATATGAGCAGAAACATAATCAACACATTTGACACCCAGATTTTGATGTGGAAACCCGGTTAAGGGAAAAACTACGGTGGGGGTTAACCCACAAAATGCGTACCCTGTTAAAAGTACTTAGAAAATAGAAGGCACATGCCTTCGGGTGCACTGCCCAAAGCTCACTGCTCAAAAGAAGAGGCTCACTGCCTACATAATTTAGTTAGAAAGAATTAACTGAGAATTAGCATCTACTTCATGCCTGATTCAGTTTTAATGAATGCTCAAGAACTTTCACTTTGCCTCAAACTCTTCTTCATATTCTGCACTACTTTTGCTCCCTTTCTTCTCCACTCTACTCCTAATCCTTACTTTTGATTTTATCTGTTTTGCACAAGGATGATTTTGATACTTCATCAACAAGTATTTATATACTTCATCAACCTTGGAATGATCAACAAGGTCGGCTAAACTTGATGTGAATCATCACACTTGTCGGCCAAATACAACTGAGATTTGAATCTGTTTCTACAACCACTCCATGCTTCATAGAAATGTGTTTAAGGCATCCGCAATAGGCTAGGAACATCTGGTTGGCCAAGACTGGGAAGAACATCAACCTCAAAGAGATTTTCAATCAGTAAGCTTAAACTTCAATGTGGACCTCCAACATAGTAGCTACACGATCCAGAGACCTCCACAAGTGCATTGGAATCACCAATAACATTCACTCTAAACCATATTACTAGAAACATTTGAATCTTCCTCTAGAACCTCAAGAACACACTCTGTCATGACTGTCAGATTGGAAAGATAGCTTGCGGACCTCTAAACCATGAACCACAAGAGTTGATACACACTGACTTCTCAAACATGCCTTCAGATCCGTAGATCATAATCTTATATTACCGGAGCAATCCGGACCTCTTTCTTGTCACTCTATCTTTCCTGATTATTGCAGGAACCAGTTCTACTCAGATGGCCATAACTCCTTCATATCTTCATGCAGACTTCTCAATTCTTGACTGGAGAAACCTATGACAATCCTCTACATGTTCACATGATCCGCATGCATTGATTATTATTAATTTTCTCAATATCCTCAACAATCCGGTCTTCTACACAGACATCAAAATAGGATACAATTGACATCAATGGCAACAAAGACATGTTGACATCAATGACAACATAATTGCAACAATCTCTCCCTTTGTCATTGATGGCAACATATGATGTGAAAAACTGAATTCAACCATTAAGACAAAAACTTCTCCCCCTTTCTCTTCTCACTTCTACAACTACTTTCTTTATTGCTCCCCCTCACATCAGCAACTAGTTTTTCACATGACTTCTCTCCCCCTTTGGCATCAATGACAAAGGGCACATATTTGCAATCTTTTCTCCCTTTTTGCTTTAGATTGATTCCCAAAATTTGCATATTGACTACTCCCCCTTTGAGTAGTACCTCTTTAACATCAATCCAGATCACAAGATATGGATGTGAATCCCACTGGACTGATGCACCTTAATGCATCTTAGTTCTACTTAGGAGGGTTGATAACCCCTAACTTCTCTTTGAGATACTCAAAAGTATCCTTAGGAAGAGGCTTGGTGAAGATGTCTGCAATCTGATCTTTGGAAGGCACAAACTCCAACTTGACTTCATTCTCATTTACTTTCTCTTTCAAGAAATGAAACTTGATAGATATATGCTTTGTATTTGAATGCAATACTAGATTCTTTGAGATGCTTATTGCACTAGAATTATCACAGAAAATTGTGACTGGCTCCTCAAACATAATTCTGATGTCCTTCAACATTTGCTTCATCCACAAAACCTGAGTGCAATTATTTGCTGCTGCTATGTACTCTGCTTCTGCAGTAGACAGAGATATTGCCTCTTGCTTTTTGCTTATCCAAGAGACCAATCTTCTCCCCAAGAAGAATGCACCACCACTAGTACTTTTTCTATCATCCACATCTCCTACCCAATCAGCATCTGTATATGCATGAAGAGTGAAGTTATTGTCCTTTGGATACCACAGTCCATAATCAATTGTTCCCTTGAGATATCTGAAGATTCTTTTGACTGCCATAACATGGGATTCTTTTGGATTAGATTGAAATCTGGCAACAAGTCCAACTACATTCATGATGTCAGGTCTGGTCTGAGTTAAGTAAAGCAATCCTCCAATCATTGATCTATATATTTTCTGATTTACCTTGGGAGAGTCACCATCTTTGCTTAGCTTGCATCTAGTTACCATAGGTGTACCTACTAGTTTTGAGTCTTCCATTCCAAACTTCTTTAGCAATTCTATTACATACTTGGACTGAGATATGAAGATACCTTTATTTGATTAAACAATTTGCAGGCCTAGAAAGAAATTCATTTTGCCAAACATTGACATCTCAAACTCACTTTTCATCTGATCAGCAAATGCTTTACACATGCATTCATTTCCACAAAAAATGATATCATCGACAAAGACCTCAACAATTAGAATGTTCTCATGATCAATCTTGAAGTAGAGATTGATGTCAGTAGTACCTTTGCTAAAACCTAGCTTAAGCAGATGCTTGTCCAATTTGGCATACCAGGCTCTTGGAGCTTGCTTGAGTCCATACAAGGCTTTTCTCAATCTACAAACCATATCTCCTTGATTAGACAACTGAAATCCTTCTGGTTGTTCAATGTAGACTTCTTCCTCCAAATCTCCATTCAAAAATGATGATTTCACATCCATTTGATATACTTTAAAATCTTTGAAGGCAACAAATGCAAGAAATAATCTAACTGCCTCTATCCTTGCTACTGGAGAAAAGTTTCTTCAAAATCAATTCCTTCCACTTGAGAGTAGCCTTTACATACCAACCTTGCCTTATTCCTTACAACTTCACCATCTTCATTGAGTTTATTCCGGAAGACCCATTTGGTTCCAATCACATTTTTGTCCTCGGGTCTAGGAACTAGATCCCATGTGTGATTCTTTTTAATTTGCATCAATTCCTCTTCCATTGCTTTAACCCAGTTTTCATCATTGCAAGATTCATTTACTAATTTAGGCTCAATCCTTGAAATCAAACAAATCTCTTCTTGATCTTCAGACATTTTTCTCCTAGTTCGAACACCTTTACTCTTATCCCCTATGATCTAATCTTTAGGATGATTTAACCTTACATACCTAGGAGTTTTGGAGATTGATGGAGCTTCTGTTTCTTGAACTTGTTCCTCATCATCTGTATTAACTTCTGGAGTTGCCGGTTCAAACTAAATCTAGGTCTAAGCTTGGACTTGCCTTCGTTGATTTTGACTTTCATCTTGATCATCTAAATCATATATGGAGTACCTGGAGTGTCCTTCTTTGCTTTCATTAACTTTAACATTCAGACTTTCAACAATCTTCTTCAATCTTTTGTTGACGCACCAGTAGGCCTTACTTTGAGTTGAGTATCCCAAAAATATTCCTTCATCACTTCTTTCCTCAAACTTACCTAAATCCTCATCTCTTTTGATATATCATTTACTACCAAAGACTCTGAAGTATCTCACAGTAGGAGGATGACCAAACCAAAGTTCATAAGGAGTCTTACCAGAATTTCCTTTGATCTGCACCTGATTAAGAGTGTAGACAACAGTACTCACGGCTTCTCTCCAATAAACTCGAGGAACATTTGTTTCCATCATCATGGTTCTGGCAGCTTCTTGAATGGTCCGGTTCTTTCTTTCCACAACTCCATTTTGCTGAGGAGTCTTAGGAGCAGATAACTGTCTTTTTATTCCATGCTTTTCACATAAGGCATCAAACTCTCCGGAGGTAAATTCTCCACCTCTGTCAAATCTTAGACACTTTAATTTCCCACCAATCTCATTTTCAACCATCATCTTGAACACCTTAAATTTGTGAAGGGCTTCTGACTTTTCTCTCAGAAAAGTTACCCACATCATCCAGGAGTAGTCATCAATTAGCAGCATGAAATATCTATCTCCTTGCACACTCCTAACTCTAGTAGGACCATAGAGATTAGTATGTACTAGTTCCAATATTTCACTTGAACCTTGTTCCTTACTTTTAAAAGAAATTTTGTTCTGCTTGCCCAATTGACATTCTCTACACATGTTGTTAGGTTTCACAAGTCTTAGAGGATCTCTTACAACATGAGTGGAACTTATTTTGACAATGTTGTCAAAATTCACATGACACATCCTCCTATGCCATAGCCAGCTTTGATCTATCTGAGCAATCAAACAACTTTTACCAGAACTACTTAAGTGAAAGATGTTACCTTTGGTTTGAGTACCTAATGCAATTTCAGTTCCAGAGCTTTCCAAGATTTTGCATTTTCCATCCTTGAACCAAAGATC
Organism: Cunninghamia lanceolata; assembly: GCA_027924645.1. Classification (NCBI taxonomy): domain Eukaryota; kingdom Viridiplantae; phylum Streptophyta; class Pinopsida; order Cupressales; family Cupressaceae; genus Cunninghamia; species Cunninghamia lanceolata. Next base: position 12,963,787 of record BSBN01000352.1, on the reverse strand, counting down.
ATAACCCTTGTCAACCAACTGTCCTACATTGAGAAGATTATGTTTCAGTCCTTCCACATACAGAACATCATTGGTGTTGTTCTTGCCATCAAAAGAGATGGATCCTCTGCCACAGATTCTACTAGCTGAGTTGTCTCCAAATTTTACAAGTCCTCCTTCATACTTTTCAAAGTTCACAAACTTACTCTTGTCACCAATCATGTGATGAGAACATCCACTATCAATTACCCATTCATCCCTTTGAATAACCTAAGCAGCTAAGGCACTTTCCACATTTTCACAGCTAACAGATTCAGTAGACATCGGATCTTCTTCTTTGATAGCAATAAACACCCAATCATTTTCAGAGGAGCCTCCATGATCAGATTCATCATCTGTTACCCCTTCTTCTCCATTTTCTTGGACATAGTAACATTTCTTTTGACCTTTAAACCTGTTAGGGTTAGGTTTTGAAAATCTTTTCAGACATCTTGAGGCAAAATGACCAATCTTGTTACAAGCAAAGCATTTGAGTGGTAATTTTCTTTCATACTTATCGGATCCTCTTGGCATTCTTCTGGCAATAAGAGATTCTAGGTCTACTGTTTCTATCTCAACATCTTCAAGATCCTTTCTTGTCTTTGCAAGTCTGTTTGATTTTGCAGAAGAGCTTTCACTTGGATCATATCTTTGTTTTCCATACACACTGGCCTTATATGCAGATTCTGACTTAGGAAGAGAATCACCAAACTCACTTAATTCGAAGGTTGAAATTTTTCCAACCAGATGATCTCTTGTAACCTCTGAGACTGTCCTAATTTCTTCTATAGATGCAACCTTATGTTTGTAAGAATCTGGTAAAGATCTGAGTACTTTTGATACAATTTCTGATTCTTCCAAAACTCCACCAACACACCTGATGCCACACACAAGTTCATTTATCTTTTGCATGTAGATTGTGATGTTTTCATCTTCGCTCATCCTTATAGTTTCAAATTTTCCTCTCAGACTTTATAGTTTTGCACATTTGACATATTTGTCACCTTCATACAGATACTCCAACTTTCTATTATCTCCTTAGTCATTAATAACAAGCCCGTCAAGAATTACAAGCTTTAATAATTATACAGGACATAAATAGAAATTAATAATTATTATATATTAATTAGTTTAATATATAAATTAATTAATATATAATAATATATAAGTGGAAAAAACATGCAAGATCATCCTAAGAAGGGGAAATTTGAGCCTAATTGGTTGGGTGCCTTTATTATCACAGCTAGCATGAAGTTTGAATTAGAGAGAAGTTTGAATTAGAGCGAAGTTTCAATCAAAGCGAAGTTTGAATTTCACACAATTGAAGTTTGAATCGGAGCAGATTTTGAATCAGAGTGAAGTTTAATTCAGAGTGAAGTTTCAATCAGAGTGAATTTTTAATCAGAGTGAAGTTTAGAAAAGTTTTAATCAAAGTGAAGTTTAGTGAAGTTGAAATCAAAGAGAAGTTTCAATCAAATCAAAGTTTGAATCAGAGCAAAGTTTAACAAAGTTTGAATCAGAGAGAAGTTTGAATCAAACAAAAGTTTAAATTAAAGCAAAGTTTGAATCAGATAGAATTTTATTAAAGTTTGAATCTGTTGGCCTCGTTTCTAAACTGCCAAATTTTAAACTTTTGTATCAAGCCTTCCATCAAGTTGTCATCTTTTTCGTTGCAATTCATCGGTGCTATGTTGCATACATCAAATCATGTTGATAATCCATTGTCATAGTTTTCCCTCGTCTCATTTTCTCTCCATTAAAACGTCAAAACCAATTTTCATGCCAAGGCAAAACTCATGGCTTAGTCATATTTTATTTTGCGTCTATTTTCCATTTTGGCTAAGTCCGCATTAATTTTAGTTTCCCACCAAGTCCATCTTGCATCTACTTTTGATCCTCGTTAAACTCACACCAATTTCTCCTTTTCGCTAAGTGTGAGTAACTTGTGAAGTTTGCCTAAGTTGTTCACATCCGCTTTTTACCGATGCAAGAAGTCTACATCCACTTGTGACAATTGGGAATTAAACGTCGGTTCTATTCAAATCACAAGTTGCACATTTTTCTCTTATGAAGCAAGTAGTAAAAGTGGGGGGCATAAGTTTACAAGCAGCCAAGGTGTTAAAATTCACTTATTACTTGCATGAAAAGCTGGTTGCAGTTTTTGTGTCCATGATCATCTCCTAAAAATGAGGGAATATTCTTTAGTTTAAGATAAAATAAAGACCTCCCTGCTGGTAATGTTGTTATTCATAATTCAAAGATTCCAACCTTGCGTATGGCATGAAGGATTTGAATTTATTTCCTTGGTTCTATCTGATGTTGAGGAATCGACATGAGGCATCTATGTTCTCGGTCAATAAAGTTCATTTGTCACATGTCTCCAAGTGAAAAATCAAGATGCCACGGCCATTACACATATTGTTTCACCGTCAGTTTTACCTTTTGAGTAATATATGAGTAATACATGCCCGAGAAGGTGGCGTGGTCGACAGGTGTCGAATTCATGAAATTAAAACGTTGAAACTCAAACTTGTTGTGCGCCATCATCTACTGAGCATTGTGGCATGAGATGGAATTTGGTTATCAAGAACATTTATCACTCTCTCACCATCCCTCGTATAATGGTGAAAAGCATGCCTCAAGCAGCGACCTCAAGTGCAGATTTAAAGGAATCAACACTCGTAGTTATAATCAAGTTGATAACTATCTCTACAAGTCTGTGCATGCTTAGAAGATCTCCATGAGACCCCATCTTCTTGAAGTTGAGAGCATTTACTTATATCAGCGAAGGTCAATTACATCAAATCTCAGAGATGGATCAATACGAATGTGAGAACAATGCTCATAAATCGGACTGCCATCTGGAGGCTCTTCAGGAGGATAAAAACCACGCTGCTGGCATTGTTTTGTTGGTAAACACTTCGCAGTCCTTTGAATAAAGCTTGCTGAATATGAAACTTTGTCACAAACCCATCACTAAAAGCTTTATACGATAGGGCAGTTGGTGGCGACACTATATATGCATGGCTTATTTGCTATGAAATGGCACATTATTGTCAGGAATGTTATCATTTACATGCCAAAAGAGAAGCTCGAATGGATTAAAAATCGGTAGAACTCCAAGAAAGAACATCGGCATCAACAGAAATGAAGCCTTTAATAACGGCACAAGATCGAACACACTTAATGAAGTATGTCTCTTCAGTGGATGTTGCCAAACTTCCAGAAAGCTTACAGTGCATGTTTAACAGCGCCCAATTTGAAGAGGCTTTAATCAACTATCAAGACCTACTTTCTGAAGGCATTTTTGACATGTACACATCGGGATTAAATCCTCAAGTACAGCAGATTATGCAAAAATTGATATTCACAGATCTGACAAAATCTAAATGGATAGAAAGATACTCCCAGCTGCCAAACCAGAGTAAGCGTAAAAGAGTTCCGTGTTCTGCAAAAGTTGTACAGAGTAAAGAAATAGTGAAGACAAAGGGTTCAAGTTCACATTCCAAATGTGGGATGCATCTAACAGTCAAGAAATCATTGGGGTCACAACCTTGTAAAGTTGTTACAGGATCGGATGATAGTGTGAAGAGCTCTGGGAACAGGCAAAGAATTCGAAATCCATATCATGAGAACATGCAGACAGGATATACTTCAAAGGGTGCAATGGAACTTGATGTTGAACCAAAGACAGAGTTTTGCTTTAGTCCTAGTAGCCTATTTGCATCACCTATAGGGAGGAGTTCTATTCTGCTAGATTCCATGGGAACTCTTGGAGGTGAAAGCTTTGAACAAGATTTGCTCTTGGATGTTCCTTCAAATGTGTCCCTTCAACAGGCTGAACTCTTGCACAAACCTGATTGGAAATGCAAAGACTCTAAGGATTCCTTGAGTGATGCGGACAAGCTTGAGAATCCAAACATTGTGGAAGAAATGGTTAATACTATGTGGGGTTCAGAGGAAAGTTTAGAATGGAATGGCCTTTTCTAGAATGCTCCTAGTATCCAACCTGATGAAACATTGCCCAATGGAGCTATATTGTACCCTGGGAAACAACTTCCCTGATTGTATGCAGCTCGTGTATGCTTGGTGCTTATCAGTTGCATAAGGATTTGAAGCTCGATGTGGTGCTTTATAGTGCACTTGTTGATGCATTATGCAAGAATAGCTTTGTGGAAGAAGCTCTTGCTTTGTTTGATCAGATGAAAAAGGGAGGTGTGATGCTAAATGATGTCACTTATAAGTCAATCATTGATGCTTTAGGGAGGAACAATAGATTCATCAAGAAGAGTTATCAACATTCAGCAAAATAGACCAAATGTGATGGAGAGAACTTAACAAAATTCACTACTCAGGAATTACAAATTTCTAGCTACTTTTTGTAAAACTGACTTATGTCACATGTTCTCAAAAGTTAGAAGATGAGCTTTGTTTCTGGATAAGTTAGGTGAAAGCTAACTAGAGTAAAGCTCATTTTTAAATTATTGTATTTCATAAAAAAAAGGGGGTAGTTATGAGGAGGTTACAGGGTAGTTATGAAGTAGTTATCAGTTGGTTACTAGGTGGTTATGGAAACAGCCTATAAATATGAGGCTATTCGAAATGTAAAGGGGGGGAACTCTTTTGAGAGAACTCTGGGAAAGGGGAAACTCTAGAGAAATTTTTAGAGATATCCCAAAAAGCTTTTTGTGTTTACACTATGTATAAAAAGGATTTTGGAATTGTATAATTTCAAAGATAATGAAAAATGCAGTTTAGTTCGTATGTTCTAAATGTGTTCTTATGTTATCATTACTAATTTCTCGTATGTTGAATTGGTAATCCTTTATGCACATGTGTAATACATTGATTATCTGTGTGATTGAAGTGATGAAACACATCCATCTCCTGGTATCTTGTTTGGATGTGCTTGTATGACCTATCTCTTCTTATGTTGAGGTTTATTATACTCCTTTCATCATCGTTACACGTTTCAACCCATTTGGTAATAACCCCTTTTGTCATCATTATTAGTTGTGGAATCTCAATTGGTTTTCGTATGTCTACTGTTGGGATTTCTGTTAGTCATCCGTTCCCAGTTTTATGTTTTATCCTTTATGTACTTTCAGGTTAAAAGTACACAAAAACCCACAAATACCCTATCATACGAGGGAGCTGCCCCTCTCAAAGGCAGAGGAAAGCTGATAGCAAAACTACAGCTTCTCCAACTGTTGGGACAATTTAGTCACCACTCTAAAGGCAACAAATCATTTTAAAATGTTATTTCACGGTGACAAATCTGTTTACCAATAGAATCAAAGTGAAGTTTAGAGAACTTTGAATTAGAGAAAAGTTTGAATCAGAGCAAAGTTTTGTGATGTTTGAATCAGAGTGAAGTTTAGCAAAGTTTGAATTTTGCTCAATTGAAGTTTGAATTAGAGAGAAGTTTCAATCAGAGCGAAGTTTGAATTAAAGCAAAGTTTGAATCAAAGCGAAGTTTGAATCACATCGAAGTTTAGGGAATTTTGAATGAAAGCAAAGTTTGAATCAGAGTGAAGTTTGGAAAAGTTTGAATTATAGGGAAGTTTGAATCAGAGCAAAGTTTGAATTAGAGTAAAGTTTGAATTAGACCTATGTTTGGAAAAGTTTGAATCAGAGCCAAGTTTGAATCAGAAAGAAGTTTAGCAAAGTTTGAATCATAGCGAAGTTTGAATCAAATTGAAGTTTGAATCAGAACAAAGTTTGAATGAGAGTGAAGTTTGAATTAGAGCAAACTTTGAATTTCGTTTACTTGAAGTTTGAATCAGAGTGAATTTTGAATTAGAGCAAAGTTTAGTGAAGTTTGAATTAGACTGAAGTTTTAATCAGAATGGAGTTTAGTGAAGTTTGAATCACAGTGAAGTTTCGTGAATTTTTAATCAGAGCAAAGTTTAAATTTTGTTCACTTGAAGTTTGAATCAGAGTGAGGTTTAGTGAAGTTTGAATCAGAGGGAAGTTTAGCGAAGTTTGAATTAGAGCAAAGTTTGAATCAAAGCAAAGTTTTAATCAAATTGAAGTTTTAATCAGAGCGATGTTTGAATCAGAGTGAAGTTTGAATTAGAGAGGAAGTTTGAATTAGAGCAAAGTTTTAATCAAAGGGAAGTTTGAATTTCACACAATTGAAGTTTCAATCAGAGTGGATTTTGAATAAGAGCAAAATTTAACTTAGAGCGAAGTTTCAATCAGAGTGAATTTTTAATCAGAGCGAAGTTTAGAAAAGTTTGAATCAAAGTGAAGTTTAGCGAAGTTTGAATCAGAGTGAAGTTTGAATCAGAATGAAGTTAAGCGAAGTTTGAATAAAAAAAAGTCTAAATTTGAGCGAAGTTTGAATCGAAGCAAAGATTAGCAAAGTTTTAATCAGAGCAAAGTTTCAATCAAAGCGAAGTTTCCATCAAATTAGTTTGAATTAGTGCAAAGTTTAATGAAGTTTGAATCAAAGAGAATTTTGAATCAGAGAGAAGTTTGAATCAGAGCAAAGTTTAGCGAACTTTGAATCAGAGCAAAGTTTTGTGATGTTTGAATCAAAGCGAAGTTTAGCAAAGTTTGAATTTTGCTCAATTGAAGTTTGAATAAGAGAGAAGTTTCAATCAGAGTGAAGTTTGAATCAAAGCGAAGTTTGAATCAGAGTGAAGTTTAGGGAATTTTTAATCAAAGAGAAGTTTGAATCAGAGTGAAGTTTGGCAAAGTTTGAATTATAGGGAAATTTGAATCAGAGCAAAGTTTGAATCAGAGTGAAGTTTGAATCAGAGCTATATTTGAAAAGTTTGAATCAGAGCCAAGTTTGAATCAGAAAGAAGTTTAGCAAAGTTTGAATCATAGCAAAGTTTGAATCAGAGAAAAGTTTGAATCAAATTAAAGTTTGAATCAGAACGAAGTTTGAATGAGAGTGAAGTTTGAATCAGAGCAAAGTTTGAATCAGAGCAAACTTTGAATTTTGTTTACTTAAAGTTTGAATCAGAGCAAATTTTGAATTAGAGCAAAGTTTAGTGAAGTTTGAATTAGAGTGAAGTTTGAATTTTGGTGAATTTTTAATTAGAATGGAGTTTGGTGAAGTTTGAATCACAACAAAGTTTCACCAATTATTAATCAGAGTGAAGTTTGAATTTTGTTCACTTGAAGTTTGAATCAGAGTGAGGTTTAGTGAAGTTTGAATCAGAGCAAAGTTTGAATCAAAGCAAAGTTTTAATCAAATTGAAGTTTTAATCAGAGCGAAGTTTGAATCAAAGTGAAGTTTGAATTAGAGGGAAGTTTGAATAAGAGTGAAGTTTCAATCAAAGGGAAGTTTGAATTTCACACAATTGAAGTTTGAATCAGAGCCATGTTTGAATTAGAGTGAAGTTTAATTCAGAGCAAAGTTTTAATCACAGTGAAGTTTTAATCAAAGCAAAGTTTAGAAAAGTTTGAATCAAAGTGAAGTTTGAATCAGAGTGAAGTTTGAATCAGAATGAAGTTAAGCAAAGTTTGAATTAGAGAAAAGTTTGAATAAAAATAAAGTCTAAATTTGAGTGAAGTTTGAATCGAAGCAAAGATTAGTAAAGTTTTAATTAGAGTGAAGTTTAAATTTTGCTCAATTGAAGTTTGAATCAAAGCGAAGCTTGAATCAGAGTAAAGTTTGAATTAGAGCAAAGTTTGAATTAGAGTGAAATCTAAATTAGAGCAAAGTCTGAATCAGAGTGAAGTTTAGCGAAGTCTGAATCAAAGTGAAGTTTGAATCAGAGTGAAGTTTGGCAAAGCTTGAATTAGAGGGAAGTTTGAATCAGAGGGAAGTTTGAATCATAGCAATGCCTAACAAAGTTTGAATCAAAGCCAAGTTTGAATCAAAGTGAAGTTTAAATCAAATTGAAGTTCAACGAAGTTTCAATTAGAGAGAAATTTGAATCACAGTGAAGTTTGAAGTTTAGCAAAGTTTGAATCAGAGCAAAGTTTGAATTAGAGCGAGTTTGAATTTCACTCAATTGAAGCTTGAATTAGAGCGAAGTTTGAATTAGAGTGAATTTTAGTGAAGTTTGAATCAAAGTGAAGTTTGAAGTTTATCGAAGTTTGAATCAAAGCGAAGTTTAAATCAGAGCGAACTTTGAATCAAAGTGAAGATTAGTGAAGTTTGAATCAGAGTGAAGTTTGAATCAAAGCGAAGTTTGAATCAGAGCAAAGTTTCAATCACAGTGAAGTTTAACAAAGTTTGAATCAGAGTGAAGTTTGAATCAAAGAGAATTTTGAACTTTAGCGAAGTTTGAGTCAAAGCAAAGTTTGAACTAGAGTGAACTTTGAATCAGAGTGAAGTTTAGCGAAGTTTTAATTAGAGCGAAGTTTAAATTAGAGGGAAGTTTAGAGAAGTTTGAATAAGAGTGAAGTTTAGCTAATTTTGAATCAGAGCAAAGTTTGAATCAAAGTGAATTTTCAATCAAACTGAAGTTTAAATCAGAGTGAATATTTGAATCAGAGTGAAGTTTCAATCAGAGTGAAGTTTAAATCAGAGTGAAGTTTGAATAAAAGCGAAGTTTGAATCAGAGAGAAGTTTGAATCAAAGAGAAGTTTGGAGTTTAGCAAAGTTTGAATCAGAGAGAAGTTTGAAGTTTGTATCAGATAGAAGTTTGAAGTTTGAATCAGAGTGAAGTTTGAATCAGAGTAGATTTTTGAATTTTGGTTAATTGATGTTTTAATCAGAGTGAAGTTTAGTGAAGTTTGAATTAGAGCAAAGTTTGAATCAAAACACATATTAGATGAGAGCAAAGTTTAGCAAAGTTTGAATTAGTTTGAGGTTTGAATTAGAGTGAAGTTTGAATCAGAGCGAAGTTTGATTCAAAGTGAAGTTTGAATAAGATCAAAGTTTAAATTAGAGTGAAGTTTGAACCAGAGTGAAGTTTGAATCAGAGTGAAGTTTTGAATTAGAGCGAAGTTTGAATCAGAGCAAAGTTTGAATCAGAGCGAGGTTTGAATTTTGCTCAATTGAGGCTTGAATAAGAGTGAAGTTTGAATCAAAGGGAAATTTGAATCAAAGAGAGGTTTGAATCAAAGTGAAGTTTAATGAAGTTTGAATTAGAGAAAACTTTGAAGTAGAGCGAAGTTTGAATCAAAGCGACATTCCAATCAAAGTGAAGTTTAGTGAAGTTTGAATTAGAGCAAAGTTTGAATCAAAGGAAAGTTTGAATCAGAGTGAAGTTTGAATTTCACTCAATTGAAGATTGAATCAAATCAAAGTTCGAATCAGAGAAAAGTTTAGCAAAGTTTGAATCAGAGTGAAGTTTAGCAAATTCTGAATTAGAACGAAGTTTAGCAAAGTTTGAATTAGAGCAAAGTTTGAATGAGAGTGAAGATCAAATCAGAGCGAGGTTTGAATAAAAACAAAGTTTGAATCAGAATGAAGTTTGAATCAGAACAAAGTTTGAATCAGAACAAAGTTTTAATCAGAGCGCAGTTCCAATCAGAGTGAAGATTAGCGAAGTTTGAATAAGAGCGATGTTTGAATTAGTGCAAAGTTTGAATTTCACTCAATTGAAGTATGAGCCAAAGCAAAGTTTGAATCAAAGCAAAGTTTAGTGAAGTTTGAATCAGAGCAAAATTTAGTTAAGTTTGAAGCAAAGCAAAGTTTAGTGAAGTTTTAATCAGAGCAAAGTTTAGCGAAGTTTGAATCAAAGTGAAGTTTAGCGAAGTTTGAATCAGAGAGAAGTTTGTATCAAAACCAAGTTTGAATAAGAGCGATGTTTGAATCAAAGAGAAGCTTCAATCATGGCAAAGTTTGAATCAGAGTGAAGTTTGAATCAAAACGAAGTTTAGCAAAGTTTGAATCAGAGTGAAGTTTGAAGTTTAGCGAAGTGTGAATCAGAGCAAACTTTGAATCAGAGTGAAGTTTAGCAAAGTTTGAATCAGAGAGAAGTTTAAATTAGAGTGAAGTTTATCAAAGTTTGAATAAGACTAAAGTTTAAAATTTACAAAAGTTTGAATCAGAGTGAAGATTCAATAAGAGTGAAGTTTAGCAAAGTTTGAATTTCACTCAATTGAAGTTTGAATCATAGGAAAGTTTTAATCAAAGAGAACTTTGAATCACAACGAATGTTGAATTTCACTCAAATGATGTTTGAATCAGAGTGAAGTTTGAATCCAAGTGAAGTTTAGCAAAGTTTGATTTAGACCAAAGTTTGAATTAGAGCGAAGTTTGAATCAGAGCGAATATTGAATCATATCAAAGTTTAGTGAAGTTTGAATCAAGGCGAAGTTAGAATCAGAGCGAAGTTTGAATTAGAGAGAAGTTTGAATTAGATTAAAGTTTGAATCAAAGTGAAGTTTGAATCAGAGTGAAGTTTTGAATTAGAGTGAAGTTTGAAACAAAGTGAAGTTTGAATTAGAGCAAAGTTTGAATTTCGCTCAATTGAAGTTTGATTCAGAGTGAAGTTTGAATCAGAGAGAAGTTTGAATTAGAGAGAAGTTTGAATCAAAGCAAAGTTTTAGCAAAGTTTGAATCAGAGAAAAGTTTGAATCAGAGTGAAGATTGAATCAGAGCGAGGTTTGAATCAGAGCGAAGTTTGAATCAGAGCAAAGTTTGAATCAGAGCGAAGTTTGAATTAGACCAAAGTTTACCGATGTTTGAATCAAAGAAAAGTTTTAAGTTTAGCGAAGTTTGAATCAGAGCGATCATTGAATCAGAGTGAACATTAGCGAGGTTTGAATCAGCGTGAACTTTGAATTAGAGCAAAGTTTGAATCAAAGCGATGTTTCAATCAAAGTGAAGTTTAGCGAAGATTGAATGAAAGAAAAGTTTAAATCAAAGGAAAGTTTGAATCAGAGTGAAGTTTGAATTTCACTCAATTGAAGATTGAATCAGATCAAAATTTGAATCAGAGCAAAGTTTAGGGAAGTTTGAATCAGTGCAATGTTTGAATCAGAGTGAAGTTTGAATTAGAGAGAAGTTTGAATCAAATCATAGTTTGAATCAACGTGAAGTTTGAATCAGAGCGAAGTTTGAATCAAAACATAGTTTAGCAAAGTTTGAATCAGAGCAAAGTTTGAATGAGAGTGAAGATCGAATCAGAGTGAGGTTTGAATAAAAACAAAGTTTGAATCAGAACGAAGTTTGAATTAGAGCAAAGTTTTAATCAGAGCGCAGTTTCAATCAGAGTGAAGATTACCAAAGTTTGAATAAGAGTGATGTTTGACTCAGTGCAAAGTTTGAATTTCACTCAATTGAAGTATGAGTCAAAGCAAAGTTTGAATCAGAGCGAAGTTTAGTGAAGTTTGAATTGGAGTGAAATTTAGTTAAGTTTGAATCAAAGCGAAGTTTAGTGAAGTTTTAATCAGAGCGAAGTTTAAATCAGAGTGAAGTTTAGCGAAGTTTGAATCAGAGTGAAGTTTGTATCAAAATAAAGTTTGAATAAGAGCGATGTTTGAATCAAAGAGAAGTTTCAATCATGGCAAAGTTTGAATCAGAGTGAAGTTTGAATCAAAGATAAGTTTAATAAAGTTTGAATCAAAGTGAAGTTTGAAGTTTAGCAAAAGAGTGAACTTTGAATTAGAGTGAAGTTTAGCGAATTTTGAATTAGAGCGAAGTTTAAATCAGAGTGAAGTGTAGCAAAGTTTGAATAAGACTGAAGTTTGAAGTTTAGAAAAGTTTGAATCAAAGCAAGGATTGAATAAGAGTGAAGTTTAGCGAAGTTTAAATCAGAGCAAAGTTTGAATCAAGGCAAAGTTTGAATCAAATTGAAGTTTGAATTTCACTCAATTGAAGTTTGAATCATAGCAAAGTTTCAATGAAAGAGAACTTTGAATCAGAGCGAATTTTGAATTTCACTCAAATGATGTTTGAATCAGAGCGAAGTTTGATTTAGATCAAAGTTTAAATTAGAGTGAAGTTTGAATCAAAGCGAAGTTTGAATCATAGCAAAGTTTAGTGAAGTTTGAATCAAGGTGAAGTTAGAATCAGAGCAAAGTTAGAATCAGAGAGAAGTTTGAATCAGATCAAAGTTTGAATCAGAGTGAAGTTTGAATCAGAGTGAAGTTTGAAACAAAGTGAAGTTTGAATTACAGCGAAGTTTGAATTTCTTTCAATTGAAGTTTGATTCAGAGTGAAGTTTGAATCAGAGCAAAGTTTGAATTAGAGTGAAGTTTGAATTAGAGCGAAGTTTGAATCAAAGTGAAGTTTAAATTTTGCTCAATTGAAGTTTGAATCAGAGCAAAGTTTGAATCAAAGAAAAAATTGAATCAGAGAGAAGTTTCAATTAAAGCAAAGATTGAATCAGAGCGAAGATTGAATCGGAGCGAAGATTGAATTAGAGTGAAGTTTCAATCAAATCAATGTTTGAATCAAAGCGAAGTTTCAATTAGATTGAAGTTTATAAAAATGTGACTCAAAGCAATGTTTCAATCAAAGCAAAGTTTGAATTTCCCTCAATTGAAGATTGAATCAGAGTGAAGTTTAACGAAGTTTCAATCAGAGAGAAGTTTGAAGCAGAGCAAAGCTTAGCAAAGTTTGAATCACAACAATGTTTGGATCAGAGTGAAATTTAAATTTCTCTCAATTGAAGATTGAATCAGAGCGAAGTTCGAATCAGAGTGAAGTTTAGCCAAGTTTGAATCAACGCAATGTTTGAATCATAGAGAAGTTTGAATCAAATCGCAGTTTGAATTAGAGTGAAGTTTGAATCAGAGTGAAGTTTACCAAATTTTGAATCAGAGTGAAGTTTGAATCAAAACGAAGTTTAGCGAAGTTTGAATCAAAGCAAAGTTTGAATCAGAGTGAAGATCGAATCAAAGTGAGGTTTGAATAAAAACAAAGTTTGAATCAGAACGAAGTTTAAATCAGAGTGAAGTTTTAATCAGAGCGTAGTTTCAATCAGAGTGAAGATTAGCAAAGTTTGAATAATAAATGTAATTTTTGGAATTGAAAGTCTACCTAACATTAAATCATAAAACAAAGTAGGAAAACATAGTATTTCCAAAATTACACACTGTAATAAGGTAACCACCACTATATAGGTTTCAAATACCCTTCCATCCAAAGATGTTTCAATATTAGAGTCTGTTCCGGATATGAACCATTCAATCTTTTGTTTCTCACTTAACGCCTCTTCTAACTTCTGAAGACTGTTTCTTAAAACCTCTTAATTATTTTATTGTTTCTCCCGCAACACCCAAATTGGTGCACTTAGAAACACCCTCAATTGCACCCTCATCCAATTGTTTCTTCAGTAATGTCCTTTTAGAACACTGATAGATTAATAGGTTAATCCATTGGTACTTTCTTTTGTCTTCCCGATATATCCGGTATCTTGTTGTGTATCTATTTCTTTTCTTTCTTCTTAGGTTTTCACCTCTGAACTAGGGTTTTGCTTTTTCCCTTTTCTTATCTCTTTGTAACTTGATATCTTAATAGTCCTTCCCAATATTTCTTCGAAATCTCTCTTATATTCTTCTTTACCTTCCTGCTTCTCCACTTGATTGTTACCATCTTCTACTAAAATTCTTCTTGTTTTGTTATCCCCTATTGCTGTGGGTGTTTTAGTTTTAATACTACATTAATCATTATGTATCCCATGCTTCCACCTATGATTTAAGATTGCTTAGAAATATTAAGCAAGGTTCAAGAAGTTAGTCTTTAATGTTTTCTTCCAATCAAACATATCAACTTGTAAATTCAAAGAAAAAATCATAATCATGAAGAAAAGATCATTAAAATTAAAGAAGGAATGATTATCATGATTGTTGTACTATCAAGATAAGTAGATAAAAACATAATAAGGACAAGAACATTATCCAAAGATCATTAATAAAGGATAAGATAATTGAGTGATTTCAACACTAAATCACTAAATCATACACTGGTTTCATAAGTTCAGTATTTTCATCACTAAATCATTGAAGATTATCAACAAGCATAAGAAGTTCAGTGATTGCAACATTAAATTACAAAAGATCAACATCAAGAGTTAAGATGATTTCAACACTAAATCTTCAGGGATCAACATTAAGAGATAGGATGATTTCAACACTAAATCTCTCATGCCTTTTCATTCCTTCTGGGTAAATACACAAAGATTAGTCCACTTAAGGTGGAAGTTTCGAACTTAGAAAAAAACCTAAAATTGGGTAAACCAAAATGAGATCTCACTTTTTATGAAAGGGATCCCATTATGCTTGGGGATCCCAAGTCAAAAGCGGGATCTCGTTTTCTAGAAACAGGATCCAGTTTCAAAACAGGATCCCCTTTTAAAATGGGATCCCGTTTCATAAAATTTGAATTTTTGACCAAATTTTTGCTATGGGTTTTGGGTCAGAAAAAAGGATTGGGAACACGACCCTTGGCTTTGGATCTGGTTTGACTTGCAAGTTGAAGGTCCTGTCAATGTCACAACAAAATAGTGACTTTGGGCATATGTCTGAAGGCCTTTTTTGCAGAGTTTTTTGACGAAATTAAAACCCATTATAGATGAGACAGTTTATACTCCAAATATGTAATTTTTTTTACAATTGGATTATTTTCCTATTTTTCAATTAATTTATGATGAAACAAGTTCATAACTTGAATTATCAAGGTTTTTTAATATTTTAATATTTTTATCAAAATAATTTTTTGTTAAAAAATTGTAGGAAAACGTACTTCAGACAATTTTTTTCAATTTAATTTTTTTTTTTCAAAAAGTGATAAGTTTAGGTCATCTTATGCGTGACGTACACAACGATTTTTTAAAACACCAAAAATGATGAATAAAAAATTAACAAAAAAAAAATTTAATAAAAAATTATAAAAAAAAATGGAAAACATGCTTCAGTGAGTTAAAAATATTTTCCCAAAAGGATTTAGAAAAATATGATTATTTAGGTCAAAATATGGATGACGTACACGTGCATGGTACAGTGAAAAAAAAGTGACTTTTAAACATAGGTTTTTAGAAACGCTTATTAAAAATCAATTTGTATCATCTGGGTATTAAAAAAAATTACATATTTGGAAACTAGACTCCGAGTACTACATTTCATATTTATTAATTTTTTTTAAGATTCCACATTTAAGTGCTTCAAATTTTTAGGTCAAATGTGACAAATTCTGAAAATCAAAGAAAACACCTACTTTTTGGCCAAAAAGTGGACTCAACTTCTTACACACACTTCTGTGATATCTTTCTTGACATTCCTGAGTCTATTTTTGTCTCCCTTCCCTGCTCATTTCCATTGCGATTAATATATCACCCATTTCCTTTAATCTTTTGTTATCTCCTTTTGCCATTAGTGTTTTAATTTCGGTACTACATTCAATCAATAATAACACAATTCTATTAGTACAACATAGCAAGTTTCAATTAGACTAAAAAACTTTCAATTAGCAATAACCAAAAGACTAAAAAACTTTCAATCAGAAATAACACAATTCTATTAGTACAACATAGTAAGTTTCAATTAGATCCGTCAACAACCAAGTATAAGTTTGTGCGTTAAAAATAAAGCTTAATAGTACTTTAACTTAATGCATCAGATGCAAAGCTAATTATGAATCCCTACATACAATTTAGAGGTACTGAACCACACAAGTCCTATGTAATTCAATCTTAATGAACCTTATATCCGAGAGCTCATACATCTATTTTCTATAGATTCCAATACTATTATACCTTATAAGAAAGTCAAACTAACTAAACAATTTCCGCGAGCGATTCTATACCTTTTCAGGAAATCATTCCACAATGTTCCTACAATCCAAGGAAGACTTGTGCAGACTTGCTTTTCACACCTTTCTTCCAATTTCTAAACACTTCTGTTCAACATTCAAGCCCAAGGACCAAACTCCTTCGTGGTTGCAGATCCAAAGACAAAAACCCTTTGCGGTCTTGGAATTCGGGAAAGAAAAACTCTCGAATCCAATGATTCCAAGAATAAAATGCATAAAGCTTCCTTGATTTCTCAGTTTCCATGTCCGCATTCAGTTTCGATTTTTTCTGTGCTTCAGTTTTGGAGGTTTGAATTATATTTTCAATTTTGGTTTTCTCTATGTAGCTTGTTCTTCTAAACGTCCTACTTTCAGCATAATGTGGAGATTTAACATCGGATATACGGGATATATCACCGTTTCATATTTGCATAATATAGTGCTACAAGATTGATTATATTTTGGGATTCAGATTGGTCTTTCAATGTTGTGTGCCTCTTTCGATGTATGAAAATTTTAGATCTTGGATTGATAGTGTGTCCTAGTTTGTATAGAGATGCTTGGCATTCCTACTGATATGTTTTAATTTAATAGATTCATTTTGGCGTCAGCGTTTGATATCTTTCAAAATTTCTTATTATCTTAGTTCTGTAAAATCTTAGCTAAAATTGTAGCTTGCTAGTTGTCTCTGCATAATCATTCTGCAGAAGGCGGTGCCACTGTGGTGTGCAGTCCTTAATGGTCTGCCGTTAAATGCCCTCATCTCTTGGGAAGAATCAAATCCTAAAACATGATAGACTTTTCCACATCCTTGATTGAGATGTTAATCTTGTTCAACGCAAAGTATTGTATCTTATTTTAGCGAGGTCCAACTGATGGAGAATTAATAATAGGAGGCTGCCACAGTTTGATTAAAGCTAAGACTAGTTCAAAAAAGGCACTCTCCCATTTCCTTTAGGGCATGGAATAAATGGGCTTCTGTTGTATGTCCTTTCACAGAGCTTGCTAGCCTTTCCATAGTGAATGACATTCACTCTTCCCTTCCAATAGTTTGAGAAATCTATCCAAATCGCTCCACCACATCAACTCTAGCAGTAATCACAATATAGCTCCATGTCACAAATTCTACCATGGCTGCACAAGAAACACAATATGGCAAAGCCAACCGGGCCAATCCAAAAGCCACACTCACATCGACAGTCTTGCACTCCCTTCCTTCGCAGTCTTACAAAGGTAATATCAACCACTTTCATTAATATTTATGGACATTACACCCCAACCATTCCTCCCCCTAACTATAGTTGTACGTTACATTTCTTAGAATAATAATACTTTAGGTCCACTCGATGTGCCAACACGTACTAATATCATACAATGCTTGGTGCATCATACTTTGTTCAATTATATCATTTGGTAAGTAGGCATGTTCTCAAGTTTTAAATGATATGTCACATACTAGTCAAATACAAATATAGTGCACGAAAGGCACAAATACCTTCACATAGAACCATTTATCTTGTAAGGTATATTGTTAGCCAAAATTTGTTTGACAACAATATATTTGCTCATTCAATCAGTTATCATCCGCTCATTCTTAGCAATACATTAATATACAAACAAGATAGATCCACCTCTCAAAGTGTCATTTCTTTATTTTCAATACAATTTTTAGATGCACAAATATAACATTTTCCAATTTGCATAAAATTTATGGTTTTGTAGCCTAATCATAGCACAAAAATATCATACAATAATTATTTTTGTAGCCAACATCGTGCAATCCTATTGTCTATTGTTGCAACTTGTGATTTCTAAATTGAGAAAATAGATGTTAAGATTTATTTCTTACATGGAGAACTCAAGGAGAAGGAGATCTATATGTGACAACCTCACGATTTTGTTGCAAAAGGGAAGGAACATTTTATTTAGAGGTTGAACATTTTTCCGCTAGAAGTTTGATGTCTTTACATTGAGTTTGATTTTTTTTAGCAGTGGGGAGTATCACTATGTTTATTTCATAATTATTCATGATCAGATTTTAATTATTATCTTCTATGTGGATAACATATTGAGCTCAAAACTCAATTTCCTGGGACAATTATACGACACACTTGGGGGATGAACAATAATTTCTTAGTATGGCGATCAATAGTGATCAAGTACACAAAAACCTTTAGTTAAGTCAGAGTAACTATGCTCATACCATTTTGCAATGGTTTACTATGCCTCTGGGTCACGTTTACAGGTAATGTCGTCGTGTTGAGCTATTTGACATATCGCCTAACATAATACATGCATTTTGTTCCAATACCTCAGTGCATTATTGATGGAGCTATTGATATGCACCTATTAATTGCCCGAACATTATTGTTTGCATTTATTGAATTAGCCTAGGGTTTGCCTTCTTATTTATACTTCTTTGCAATCAAGGTTTTGAATTTGTATTTTTTTATTTCTTTATCATACATATAGATCTCCTTACCTGGTTATTTTCTTTTAGGTGTTGATCTTTATTATGTTACCTTGCTTTTTCCCAACCTACCCTCCATTGGGTTGCATTTACAGTTTCATTTTTTAAATCTAATATCTTACTAATTTTTCTAACCTTAAAAATCTGAAGGTGATTTATATAGCCTTATCTTTTCATCTTTCGTAGCCACATTGCTTTGCATATGTGAGAAGCTACTTAGGATCGTAATCATTTTTTGAGGAGTTTGCATCTTAATCCTCCTATGGCTACCCAATTAAATGAAAATGGAGTTTTTTCTAATGATCAAGTTGAAAACACTTGTAATGATCATTCTAATCAAGAGAATTATTGCCATTATGCTCATGTAACTAAACAAGACCTTGCACTTGTCGATGCCATCATGAATACACACATTCACCTCAATTATTTCCTACACATTTATGCCAAACATTAGTGAATGCACTATTTGGCTTGTGTTATGTCGAAAAAAGTAACCTTGGGGGCTTTTTCCTATTAAGGTTTAGCTACAGGGTCCTTTAGGATGCATTTAGAGCATTTTACATGTTAATTTGATATCTCGATGAGAAAACCCTAAAGTTTCATGGCAAATGGGACCTAGGGGGTACATTTATGATAACTCCTGCCTGAAATAGGGGCAGGACTTGGGCCCCCGTGCCCTAGTCCTGCCTTATTTTAGGTCAGGCCCAATTTTGGAGTGTCAGTTTATGACCGTTAATTAGGTCCTACACCTACACGGTAAGTTTGAATTACAAAATTCTTAGCAGGAATGTTTGTAGTTACATAAACAAGCATGATTAGGTTATCATTTGAAAACTAGATGGTCATTAGATGATTTTGGTAATCTTGTGATTTTGGAGTATTCAAAATATTCATTGTCTGGCAGAGCAGAGCATTGTTCTTGTGTTTGTATTTGTAGATTTGGCATCCATCTCCTCATTGCATGAAGAGCATCTTCCTTCCATGAGATATGCACTACAAGGTGATATCAATTGTGTTTTCTATCATTTATTATTTGGATTTTGCATCTATCCCGCATGGATACACACTCTTTATTTGACAACAATGTCCTAAGTTTTCTCTTCCATTTCTTAACCTTAGACAGGAGTCAACCCCACCCTCCAACTTCCAATCACATAGAATATGTCAAAGTTCAAATGTTGGATCTTGTGCATTAACCATCACCATGAAAAAGACACATAAGACTCCCCTCCGTCCTGAATGTCATAACTAGTACTCACAAGATTATTCGAGTTTCGCTACCGAGTCTTTCACTCTGACTCTAATTATTTCCCTCAACCTAAAAAAGAGGTAAGGCCCCATCTCCAATGATCACCAGTAAACTGCATATTTCACATTTATTAAGGTATCCCTAGATGTGCAAATTCAGTATGGAGGTGGCAACCTAAATAAGAGTTAAGGCTGCATCTTCAATGATCACCAACAAACTACATATTTTGCATTTATTAAGGTATCCCTCGATGTGGCAATTTAGTATGAAGGTGGTGATGGAAAGATGATAGATAGGGGAACCTTCATAAGTGACAAATTGAATGAACAATTGTTTACCTACCAATTTACCAAACCATCAAGAAAATCTTTTGCATCATCAACGATGCTTTTATATATGCAGTTATAAGGGGGCTGGAAAGTGACTACTCCTAGAGGTTATCTATGCAAGCTACAGACAAACTAGCCCATTGGGGCAATTGGTACATACAATTCCAAAAACTTCACCTACCTTTGGGTGATGGGCTTTGACAAGGCAACCTACACACTGGCTAGATACCTACACACTGGCTAGACATACAAGAAGGTAGCTAAGGATTACAAATTGATATCAAGCAAACATAAATCTAACTTCAAATTCCCCATCGAAGTAGGAGAATACTCCTGCCAGAATATAAACAATGCAAAGCATGCGGAGATAAACCTGGCCACCTTAACATTTGGGGCTTTTGATAATATAAAGAACAAGTTTGACCACATTACATGGGTCAACCCTTTGATGGCCAGTTGGTACATTCATGACCCTACATTACAAGACCATTGGGAGAACTGCATGGATGATCATAAGATGAGAAGAGAGATTATCTCAAGCTGAGTCTTCCCCTGGTTAAAGGCTTAAACCTGTGAGGGCTTCCCAAAGTGCCAAAGGGGATGAACGAAGATGGTGCTTTGTTGGATCCCTCCTATGAGAAGAAGATCTATGAGCAACCCTTGGATCCTTTCAGCTAGGATCAAGAAGAAGATGTTTCAATTGAGCACAGAGCCAAGGAGGCAATCAAAAGAGCAATGTCTTTGATGAAGAACCCATATCCCATGATAGACCCTTGTCCCAGCAAAAAAGCTGAGAGCTTAAAGGGAGCCAAGCAAAAGAAGAAAGTGGAAAAGGGTGCATCCTCTAGAGCACCAAAGCAAAAAACTGAGAGGGTTGATTTTGTTGCGGCCAAAGGGAAACACAAGGTTCTGGCAGTGAATGTGGAATAAGAAGAATAAGAAATTGAAGCAGCCTGTTCCAACCACCACCTCTACTCCATTATCCTCGTCCTCACCAGTCCTAATATCCACTGCCTCTGCAACCCAAGTAAAGGTTGTCCCTTCATCTACTTCCCCTCCGCCATCACCTCCCCAACAAACATCTTTTCCATCACCTCCACCTTCTTCATGGTCACAACCCACACAACTTCCACCTAGCCAACCCCCATCCTCTACATCTCTCCTACAATACATTTAGTCACTCACATAAAACAAGATAAGTATACTTGTACAATCATTCACTTCGGTTGTTTTTGAGTTCATACAAGGCAAGTATTCCTTCATCCAACCAACAAAATATTTACTAAGACAATATTATGGAAGAAGATGAATTCGAGAAAGTATTTTTTTTAAGAAATCTCATTTAAGTGTATGTTTTAGTGTCACACCCCAAATTTTTACTATGATTTACTTATACTTTCACCTAATTAGTAATTAATTATGCATGAATTAATGATTTCATATATGTGAAAATGTGGAGATAAGGAAAGCATCATCTAAGAGAAGAGACGAAATGTATGGATAAGAACATAAATCCAACATCAAATTCCCAAATTCTAAGTTTGAACAATTGGGAAACTGATTTTGGAAATGTTCAAGCATCCTAAACCTCATTTTGTCTTTGTTATTTTTACTAATAAATTGAGGATGTCCTTCCTGATTAAATCAACACCAATGTTGCATAGCCAATATGCTGTGAAGTAGCTGTCGCAGGATAAACTAATTCCCCAATATCGGTGAATGAGTTCACAGCGTCGCCAGGCCTAATGGTGGTGGTGATGGCAACTACGCTCCTTTCTTCTATGGTGGTGACAACTCGGCGGGTGGGTGAGGGGAGATAGAAGTTTGAGCGCAGGCTGCCTTGAAGGGGCTGAAGCATTTCTGAATTTAGATTTTTAAATGGCATTAGCTATTTTTAATTTAATTTTGTCAAAAAAATTAATAGAATATGTGCACCACTAACTGATGTCACGAGGAAAGACAACAAAGAATTCAAGTGAAATTTACCCTAACAACCTATATTAGCTCAACCCAATTTTGAGATGTTATTCCAACTTGATTCTGATGCGATGGGACATGCAATTGGAGTTGTACTGAGTCAAGAAAGAAGACATAATGTGAATTTGAGTCAAAATATGAATGATGTCAAAAGAAAATATTTACTTTATGATAAGGCACTTTATGCAACTATGCAGACATTGAAGATATGGAGATCTAATATCAAGGACGTATATGAGCATAAAAAAAAATGGTATTGTTCCTAAGAAAGCATTAATCTAGCTTTTATGTTGAAGGCCCCTACAACATGGAGGAGATTTGTGTTTTGTTTATCTATTGTTAGCACTCCATGAACTTAAAACAAAAAAATAGCATCGTTACCAACAAAATATTTTGCTTTGAACACCACTACAACTTATAGGAGTTTTTTGTTTTGTACGTGTGAAGTTTAAACCCTGTCACCTTTCTACAAAACACTGAGCTAATTCCCAATAGATTTAAATGATGTCAGCTATAATAAGAATGGATAGAGGTTGAAACAATGTCACACAATTAACCGATAAAATGCTTTCTAGGATGAGGAATGTTTGGAGGTGGTGGAAGGTCTTTTAGATAAATGTTTTGTTTGAGTGTATCTGAAGATCATAGAGCATTTGAATTAAAGAGATTCTTTAATAATAAACAAGTGTACAAACAAGCTTTAAACAAGATCATATGGCAAGAACAACACGTGCTAATTAAAGAGTTTCTTCTAATAATAAACAAGTGTACCTAAAAAAATTGCCATTGTTATTCAAAAGTAGTTTGTGCAGTGATTTAACAATTTAAGAGAACCAATACAATGCTTTGTAGTTTAGAGCTGTACGCAAATTTGGAGTAGAATGTTGCAAAATGATTATTGATAGTGGTAATAATGATAATTTACTTGGATGTAAAATCGTGGAGGAATTGAATTTGAGAAGGTTACAACATGCTAAGATTTAAAGTATCTTTGTTACAAAAAGGATCATGGAATCTTTTTTGGCATACAATGTCTTGTAAAACTTAGAATTCGGGTATATGAAGATAAAGTTTTATGTGATATTACACCAATGTATGTTTGCCATATTTTCTTACATATGCCGTGGAAATTTAACAAAAGATGGAGTGAAATGTACTTTCAGCATTGAAAGTGAATGGTGAAAGAAAGAATAGCACTGCAAGAATATTCTTATACAACAAAAGGAGGATGAGAAAATCCAACAATCCGTCTAGAGATTCATAAGTTGTTGACAACATACAATAATATTATTTCAACCATTTTTTCTTAATGACAACCTAAATGGATACATATTTATTTCTAATTGTTTGGTGGCAACTTGAAAGAAACAAAAATTAAGAACAATTATTAAACAATGCCTACACTGTTGTGGCAGCTTAAGCAAAGACAACACAACCTCTCCACGGGCCTGCCCATGTCAAGAATTGTAGCCTATGTTGTATCTTATTTTAACTACTTAATTTAAACCTCTTTGTTTGTTTTGCTATGTCGACAACATATATCCAATTGCGTTCAAAGATACATGATCTTATAGTGTCTTAGAATGTCTTACAAGGTAAAACTATTTAGACAACAGATGTATATTATTCTTGATCAAATTCACCTATTCAAAAATAACTTATCACCAAAATTAAAACTACATTATGCCCATAAGTGAGCCAAATAACATTATATCATCTTAAATTTCATATTAATGACATCCTTTAACATACATCATTCTATTGGGCTTGAAGAGAAAGAGTGCACACTTAAATATTATTGTGCTTCATACATTGAGATCTACAAATAAAGCAAAAGTTGTCAATTTCTTTGAATGCATTTGTTCTAATGTCCCAAAATCATTGTTAGAGTTAGTGTGTGCCTAACAAATCACGCCTATATTGACCTATCTAATGTTAGTGTAAAATATAATTACTTAGAATTAGTATTTAGCCTAAGTAATTATGTATATTTTGCACATGGCTTTAAGCAACCATAGATGGTTATTTGTCAACTTGGAGAGTCCACCAAACTCATCCAAGGTACATGTCAACACTCCTTCACCACTTGATGGATAATGGTTGCCACCACTAGTGGACGGAATTGACTCCTAATTCGACCCAACCTCCTCACCCATATGTACATGATTATCTCATAAACCATTTTACTCCATTTTATGATATCAATTTTCTCTTAGAGATCTTGGCTTCTTATATGGTATAAGAGCAAATTAAAGTTCGTTTGCTAGTTCAATTTTGGTGTGAAACCCCTCTTTGGGAAACAATCCAAGCCACCACCTTCTTGGCAATATTCCCATTCACTATTGTTTGGTGTTTCATTCCGCCATGGAAAACCCTAAATGAGTCAAAGCACCTCCGTATGGGCAGCCAATCAACGATTCTAGGCGCCTATATCCTTTGTTTTTTGTGGGAATTTTTTCTTCTCTCTATTTGGCATGTGGACGATTTGAGGTAAGTTGCTCCACTTGCGAGGGTTGACTTGGCCAAACCTAGCCTGCATTACATCTCGTGTGGGATAAAATACCCCATTGAGGTGCCTTGAAAACCTAGTCTGGAGTCCTCCTGAAACCACGATCTAGGATTTTTTTCTTGTGCTAGTCTTTACCATGTTTTCGTGTTAGTTTTTAATTTGGAAAGGCGAGATCTGCAAGGCGCAGGCTAACCACAAATGTAAAGAGGGCGAAGGTTTTATCTAAACTCCTTCAATTAGTTAATCATCTCTAAAGATTGGTCACTAGTAATATACAACAATAAATACCACACCCCTAAAAGGAAATGGAAATAGCCACAAATAATAGGTAGAAATTGAAAATCCTATACATATTATCTACTGCAATACCAAAAGAGCAATTATAAATAACAAATAATGAAAACAAGTAAGAAAGTTTCATTACAAATGAGCACCAACAAAATGGTCTGTGAAATGTAATCTATGTGAGCTATTCTAGTGAAGTGGCAGTTTCCAATGAAGATGTGACCTTTCAGAACACATATGGATTCCTACGATGGTTCCTCTATTTCTTTCAGTAAATGGGTCCTGCTGTTGGGCTAGAAGGTCCTGTAGTTTGCATTGACGCCAAGGTTATTATTCTACTGCTATGGATGAGGTTTCTTTTCAGTGTACCTAAAAAATGGGTCATTTTTATTGAAAACAAGTTTAAGAAGGCCTTCAAAGATTTAGCAGCATTAACCTGCAATTTGATTTTCCATGTATACTTAGACTCCATTGTGTTTAAAGTGTGTCGTGGTATTATATTCAAGGCATCCCAGACATATCATGCATATTTGAGTTTAACTCAGACTAAAACCGCACCTTTTTTTATCTCAATCCGACTTGTTTATAGTTCCAGGTCAGTCACATTTGTCTTCTACAATTTAGCTGTAACCCTATTTTCGGTAGATGCAAGGGATATTTCTGATGAATAAACAATATTTTAGTAGATTGTGCATTGAATACTAGAACAATTCGATAAACAATTGTTGAAATACACATAGATAACAGTCTAGGTTACTACATAAGTACTTAACATGCCTCCATCTCCCAAATATACACTTCCCAGCAAACAACGAATTCAAGGTAGGATGCTTCGTTGACACACAAAATGTTGAATTTTCGCATAGCATGGCGAGATTGACATGGATTTGTTGAAGCATGGTCCTTTCACAGAGCTTGCCAACCTTTCCATGGTGAATGACATTCACTCTTCCCCTCCGCCACATCAACCCCATCAACCCTAGCAATAATCACAATATAGTTCCACGTCACAAATTATACAATGGTTGCACAAGAAACACATTATGGCAAAGCCAACAGGATCAATCCAAAAGCCACCACCACATCGATAGTCTGGCACTCCCTTCGTTTGCAGTAGCTGCTTCTTCTTTTTTTTTTTTTTAGCTCAACACTTTCTATACCAATTTATCTTATTTCTTTAATTTTAATCAAGTCTTACAAAGATAATATTGACCACTTTGATTAATATTTATGGATGCTATACTCCAACTATTCCTCCCCCTAACAATACTGGTGGATTACACCTCGTGGAAAAATAATACTTTAGGTCCACTGGATGTGCCAACACGTACTTTATTATCATACAATGTTTCGTGCATCATGCTTTGTTCAATTATATCATTTGACAAGTAGGCCTGTACTCAAGTTCTAAACGATGTCACATAACAGTGAACTATAAATATAGTGCACAATAGGCACAAATACCTTGACACAAGCGTTTCTCTTGTAAGGTATATTGTTAACCAAAATTTGTTTAGCAAAAATATATTTGCTTCATTCAATCAATTATCATCATCTGCTCATTCTTAGTAATAAACTAATATACAAACAAGATAGATCCACTTCTCAAAGTGCCATTTCTTTATATTCAATACAATTTTTAGATGTACAAATATAACATTTTCCAATTTGTAGAAAATTTATGATTTTGTAACCTAATCATAGCACAAAAATATCACACAATAATTATTTTTGTAGCCAACATTGTGCAATCGTATTAGTTGTGACTTACCATCATGCTAGATTCCAAAGGCATTTCTACCACTTTAAACTCCCCCCCTTAAAAGCACAGTGTCTGACAAACATGCATGCCCCTATAGAAATACCAATATTACTTTAGACCACTTGGAAATGTAACGAGTTATGACTACAGATCTGAAAACTTGCTTACCTAACCTTCATATCCATTGCCACAAGCCCAAGAGCTCCAACTCTTGTTTTCTCAAGTGCCCCTGTATATCAAATGAAAGTGATAAAAAATGATAGATAAGATAATTCCTCAACTCAATTCAATACATGGTGTGGATGTCTTCTTATATGAACTTAAATACAAGATGGAAAGGCAATACCAGTGGATGAACCATGCTTATCTATATTCATCACTTCACAGTTCATAATAACCATCTTTCAGAAATGCATTAATCGTTGGGAAACGACATGTCATCCATGTTCAATACATATATTTCATCCTATTGAAATATTAAAAACTATTTAGTTCTAATCCTATTGAGTGAGGTAGAACCTTTATTTTGGATGGTATTCATCTTCTAATGTATATATATTTCATCCATGAAATACTTATCCCATACAATTCTCCAAGCACCTAAAAAATATAAATGGAATTGACAAGTTTAAGCTAGAATAATGGAACCATTGCTACCATACATTCTATTATGTTTCTTCATTAAAATATGTCACAATTTGATTCCAAACAAAAATAACAGATGCCATATTTCTAAACATCCAAACTCAAAAAACTTATTGTTCATTACAAAAACATCCAAACTCAAAATGGATAAATTATATTTTTACCAAAATGAGTGGTGTCATTGAGACCCAACATGCACAACCTAAAAAATATTGTTTCCTTGTTTTTCATGCATACGTATGCAATTCTTCGATATATTATTTAAATGAACATCTCATTGGGAATTCTAAAATTATCTATCATAGAATTTAAAGTAATTCACTCTCTGTTGTCATTTTATGTCTTTTTGTATTTTGTTTGTCATCGTCCACGTGTCCGTACTATTGAGGAAGGGTCATAAGTTTTGTTTGCCTGGTGCATTGTAGTTTTGGTTTGCGAAAGGATTTTAATTTATTCTGTTACAAGTTGTTGCTGTGGTAACCTAATTCTTTCGAGGGCCTTATGTTGACTCGGTCTGTTGAAGGAGAGCTATATGGTAAGTGGGAACTGTAACTTCATTGTTTGAAAGTAGATTAGGAAGGTCCCTGTTTAAGGCGGCAGATGCTATCCTTGACACTGCAGATTGGCACCTACCTCTGCATGCGGGGCAGATGATCAGTGCTCTGTTGAAATCTTTGGAATCCGACATTTTAGCTTCGAAAACTCCCATTACTATTACAAATATGGAGAGAAGTAGGTCTGATAGAATCCTTTCCTTAAGAAATGCAGTCTTAGAAACATTTCAAATTACCAAGGTTATATCTTTTGGGAAGGGGTATGGATGTAAGCTAAATCAGCTTCTCTAGTGAAGTGACAGTTTCCAATGAAGATGTGACTTTTCAGAACACATGGATTCCTACGATGGTTCCCTTGTTTTGTTATGCCCTTCATTTTAAACCAAGCGACAAACTCCTTCACTATTGGGTCCTACTGCTGGGGCTAGACGGTCCTATAGTTTTGTATTGATGAGGTTCCTTTCTCAGGGGAAATTAGGGATTCAACTTCTATGTGGACCCTAAAATGTCAAACTCAGAGAAACCCATTGTGGCAATAAACAGGGTTATCTAGCAGACACAACAGACTTCATTAAATGACAGTTGGAAAATAACATCTGGAAAAGATTACTCACGTAGAGACATAAAGATCCAGTTATGCATGCTTCCACAAAGAGAGAACAAAGATGAATCAGCTACGGAACTCATGGTCACTATGGATGAAGTAGTTTACTGTTGAAATATGCCACTCTTATACACAATAAACGCTTTTGTATTCTTTGAAACAAAGCACTGTGTGTTCATCGATCTACAGGATTCGAGACGCTGAGGTTTATTAGCTTCTCATTCAATATTTCTGAGCCATTATTTGTTTAAACAAAGGAAAATACACATAGATAAAAGTATCAGATTTCATGCAAGACCAAAAGTCTAACCTAAAAGTAGAAAGAGTCTAAAGAATTTAATTTGATGTTGTAATAACATCATGAAAAAGATGAATGTTTGCTAGCCTAACATAAAAAGAATGTATAAATATTGCTTTTAATTAGACAACTACCACAAATTTTCAGGCTAATAATGTTCTCCCACGAAAGCAACATCTTTATATTTTGATAGTTGGTGCCTAGAACAAAACTTCTTACATCATAAGCCATATATATTTTTTTAACTTGGTGATGACAGCTGACCTACCAATTGATCACAATAGAATACACACAAGAATATTCACATATACAGGTATTTGCAATGACCTGGGCATCTCCCAAAAAAGAAACTTATTGTTTATTCAAGTGTACTTTGCCAACCTGAAATACATCTATCAGCTAAACTAAGAATATTTTTGCCGTAGTTGATATTTAGTTCCATGGATAGCCAAGAATTTTGTAACCTAAAAAGGAAGGCAATAGTATTGATCACTTCAGAAACATTGAATCTAACGTACTGAGAAGTCTTCCTAGGAGTTTAGAAACATTGAATCTAATGCACTGAGAAGTCTTCTTAGGAGTTTACACAAAGAGGAATTCCTATTGCTTCTTTTTTTGAAAAATAATAGTGATTATAAATTTTCTTCATTCTTGTATCTAAAATTTTAAAAACTTGGATGTAGTTGTGTAAGTGCCACTATAATTGAAGCATGCACGCTATGAACCTAACATTATTTATATTTATGATACACTAAGCTAAGTTTTTAGTTTGTCCAAATGTTAGCGGTGTAATGGTGCAGGGGTGCATGGGTGTGATTGTTCCCATATTCAAAAGCCCCATAGCAAATCCCATTGGTGTGGTGTGGTGTGGTGTGGTGTCATAAACCTTTTTAGTTATTAAACACATCAGATTTCCACAGGGGTACATGGGGACGCATCCCTACCTCCTCCAACCCCGTCCCCGTCCCCAGTGACGTTTCTGGGACGGTGGGACAGCTGGGGACGTCCCCTTGGCATCCCCTGCGAAACAGAATTAGTGGAAACATCCCCGAAATGCATATGAAAAATTGGGGACGACTATCAGTGTATCGGGGACGCCTGGCCATCCCCTGACGCCGGGGACGTCCAAGACGTCCCTCGACCATCCCGGGGACGGCCAGACATCCCAGATGGTTTTGCTTAAAAAAATTTTAAATGCCAAAACTTTCGATTTAATAAAACACTATACAATATACATCTAATAAATATTAAAAACTATACAAAGTTTATTTTAAACGCCAAAAATGAGAAACGGTGAAACCCTAAATTAAAATGTTAAAGTCTAAATGACTAAAACTTAAAAGTTTAAAAGTTAAAACAGAACTCATAAACACAAGGGGCGACAAAGGAAGGAGAAGAAACCCAAGCAGTATTTTAATA
Source organism: Cunninghamia lanceolata (assembly GCA_027924645.1). Lineage (NCBI taxonomy): Eukaryota > Viridiplantae > Streptophyta > Pinopsida > Cupressales > Cupressaceae > Cunninghamia > Cunninghamia lanceolata. The sequence continues at coordinate 12,934,019 of BSBN01000352.1, read as the reverse complement.
TTGCTATTATGAGTCTTCAATCTCATGATTATCATTAATTTTATTGTTGTTTAGATTGTTGTTATACGAGTGTTTACTGTTTAATCATTAATGCTCATTGTTTATTGTTTAAACTGCTGTTATACTACTGTTATATTGTTGTTATACTACTTTATTGAAGTTTATACTGTTGTTACACTACTGTTGTCATGATTTATTCACATATTGATATTGTTGTTAAGTTATTAACATATACAATACATTTATATCTCTATTTCATATTGATATTTTGAAAAATTCATATATATATATATATTGAAAAATTAATATATCACCGTCCCCGCCGTCCTCAAAAATTGGCCCTCAGACTGCCGTCCCCGAAACGCATCCCCTGCCATCCCCCGATCCCCGTCCCTGAAATGCCGTCGAACATAGGATTTCCACAATTCATAGTATTGTAAATAAGTGCTTCAAGATTAAACTTTGTTCAAGTTTATGTTGCTCAACGTTTCAGATCATACTCCATGATCCATCATTAGGAGATTAGAGAGAAAGAGAAATCTCCTGATCATGGATCATGGAGTATGATCCGAAACAATGAGCAACATAAACTTGAACACAATTTAATCCTGAAGCACTTATTTACAACTTTTTTAGCTTTAAATGAGATACTCAAATTTTGGTTTGGTTTAAGCCAGCCCATACAAACTTCAAAATCAAAAAATAAATTTTTTATTAGATGGAAGATCAAACCACACTAAAAATCTAGCATACAAATAAATACAAGAGTAGAAAACATGAAGATAAATCTCCTGGTGATGGATCATAGAGTATGATCTGAAACATTGAGCAGCATAAACTTGAACACACTTTAATCCTAAAGCACTTATTTACAACCTTTTTAGCTTTAAACGAGATACTCAAATTTTGGTTTGGTTCAAGCCAACCCATACAAACTTCAAAATCAAAAAATTAAATTTTTATCAGATGGAAGATCAAACCACACTGAAAATCTAGCATACAAATAAATACAAGAGCAGAACACATGAAGATGTTATACATATAACGTAATTGTAGGTAGAAACAATTAAAAAAGAAAAGTTAATAACAATTGAAAGCAAGTAACAGAAAGAAAATTACAACTTACTCCGTTGTAGACATGTTTACAGCTTACTCCATTATTAATCACACAATTTAAAGACATAAATTAGTCTTCCATAGTTATGCTTTTTACTTTCAAAACAAGCACTCCTAGCTTGACTACACCCATTCTCCGTTTCCTTCTGAGACAGCTAAAGAAGAAGAAATTGGAAGGCCAAAGAAAGTAGAGTGTAAGACAAGAACATATGATATAAAGTTGAATGAGTTCAGCCCACCAAGAGTATATGCTGGATCGCTGCAATGGCACTCCTCCCCATAGGTCATGAGAACAAAATCACAATCCGAATCAGAGTTCATAGACTTTACAGATGGTAATTCAAATAAATATGATTCATTGAGAGGAGAAAACACCAGACAACGCTTGCTGCACTAAAGCAAAGGAAGGACGTTGCTCGACAAATTGCAAAGTGTTGCTAATGAATTTTCAAATAGAAATAGTGCACAACAGGGAAGTATGCAAAATAGTTCTATATGGTTAGAAAGTGTGCAAATATGTGATTCTTTATCACCCACCTCTTCAGGCAATCTTTTCCAGGATGTATATGACGATGAGGAAGACTACCTGACCACTATCCCAACTAAGCTAGATAAACAAACTCCTAGAGTGGATGACACGAAGGAAAAGTATAGGTCCGCAGAAATTGATTCAAGTGAAGGTTTAGTGGATTTTCCTCAGTCAAAGAAATGCGTGAGTTTCCTTAGTTAAAGAAATATGACAAGATTGTTAGGAATGGAAAGATTTGTTGTCACCATGACAAAAGAATATACTGATGCAATTTCAATTATGATATTATCAGATCATAAGTTCCCCAGATTTCCATAAACTACATCTTTATATTGCAGTTCCAAAAAAATAACTTTGATGTCTCAAACTGTTAGTTTTATGATCAAAATTGAAATAAACAGAAATAAATGATAACACTTTAACACAGAGGTACCCTGGGAAAACCCTCCTTCTTGAGGGAGAAAAACCCAGACAAATATATCTCTTATATATTGAATAAAAAGAATAGAAATCTGCTTATAGCTTGACTCAAATACAAGACTAATTTGATGAATAAAAACTGATACTCAAATGAATGAACATTGTCTTATATATATACAAATCAATGCGATTCTTCATATGCATCGGTGACTCTTCATATGGTGTCTCTTCATATGTTATCTCTTCATATGATGTCTCTTCATATGGTAACTCTTCATATGGTGTCTCTTCATATCTCCCATCGCTACAATAACAACAACACTCCCTCTTAGCTAGGGAGATATCTTTCCAGACATGTCAACATGACACCCACAATGGCTACATCCATTAGTGAGAAGAATTTATCATGGAGTCTCTCAACGTGATATCATCATGGAGTCACTCAACATGATGTCCACCATGGCTACTCCCATGAGTGAAAGAAAACTAGTGTACAAGTGCCCATCACAGAGTCACTCAACGTGATGTCATCATGGAGTCACTCAACATGACGTCCACCATGGCTACTCCCAGAGGGTGGATAAACACAAGTACAAGAGAATCATCACGGAGTCTCTCAACGTGATGTCCACAATGGCTACTCCCATTAGTGGAAAAGCTACATCGTCATGGAGTCACTCAACATGACGTCCACCATGGCTGCTCCCAGAGGGTGGAAAGAACCACATCTCCTGTCTCAGAGATGGAATGCATTATATCAGATAACACAAATCATTGATGTTGAGACTCCCTCTCAGCAAGGGCTTCATTCTCCACAACTCCAAGCTTGTCTCGAAACTGCACAAACTTCATTCTGGAGAGAGGCTTGGTGAGAATATTAGCCGTCTGATCTTCAGTGCAAATGTATCTCAGCTAAATAGATTTCCTTAATACCATATCTCTAATGTAATGATATTTGATTCCCACATGTTTTGTTCTGTCATGGAACACTGGATTGACAGATAGCTTCACACAGCTTTGATTGTCACAATGAATAACAGTAGGCTCCAATGATTTTCCAAACAAATCTGCAAGGAGCTTCTGAAGCCACACTGCTTCTCGAGATGCTACACATGTTGCAATATATTCAGCCTCTGCAGTGCTTAGTGCCACTGAAGACTACTTCCTGCTACACTAAGAAATCATTGCAGACCCCAAGCTAAAGCAACATCCAGAGGTGCTCTTTCTGTCAGCTACACTCCTGGCCTTATCAGATTCAGAGGAGCCTTGTAGTTTTAGATCTACACTAGAAGTATATCTCAAGCCATATCCAACTGTACCACATCTCAAGATATGCTTGGCTGCAACTAGGTGAATTTTCCTTGGTTCACACATGAATTGACTAAGGGCACTCACTGCATAGCAAATATCTGGTCTAGTATTGACTAGAAACATCAATGATCCAATCAACTCCCTAAACATGGTGGGATCTACCAAATCTAAACTAGCTGCAGACTCACTCAATTTCTTCAAATTTGTTTCCATCGGTGTAGACATAGATTTGCAATCCATCATCCCAAATCTCTTCAAGATATCTATGGTGTATTTCCCTTGACTTAGAATAATCTCATTGGGTCTTTGCCATACCTCCAACCCTAGAAAGTAATGCATAAGACCTAAATCCTTCATTTCAAATTCAGAAGTTAACTCTTTCTTGCATTTGACAATGAGATGTTCTTCTCCAGTAAGGAATAAGTCATCAACATAAAGAACTAATATTAGAGCCTCACCATCGATTACCTTGAAGTAAAGATTTGAATCTGCATCATTTTTGAAGAAGCCTAGGCTCACCAAGTATCGATCAATCCTCTCATACCAAGCACGAGGAGCCTGCTTAAGGCCATACAAAGCCCTCTTTAGTCTACAAACATGAGATTCCTTCCCATGAATCACAATCCATCAGGTTGCTCAATGTATACTTCTTCTTCAATTATACCATTAAGAAATGTTGTCTTCACGTCCATCTGATGTAGTTTCCATCCCTTAGTTGCTGCAATAGCAATAATAGTCCTGATGGATGTATAACGAGCAACTGGAGCAAATGTCTCCTCATAATCTATTCCCTCTTTCTGAGAGAATCCTCTAGCCACAAATCTTGCTTTGTATTTCTCAATGCTCCCATTAGCTGCATGCTTGATCTTGAAAATCCACTTGGAAGATACAACTAATTTTCCTTCAGGTTTAGGTACAATATCCCAAACATCATTCTTGATGATAGACTAAAATTCTTCTATCATTGCATCTTTCCATACCTGCTGATTAGATGCTTCCTCAAAACTGGAAGGTTCAGAATCAATGATGTGACTCATCAATAACACATAATTTGAGAACTTCTGAGGTCTCTTGCTTTCTCTAAAAGATCTTCGAGGAGCTGCATATTTTTCCTCCTCTTGCATGGTTTGTCGAGACCTTTTCTGTACTACTGCAATATCTCTGGGTCCATCAGTTGGTTCTATATAATCAACTAGATCACTAGCCTCTTCTGATTTAGTAGACTCCCTCTGAATCTCAGAAGTTGAATTGGGAGAAATGTCCATATCCTGAGGTTTCTCCTGTTCTTCACTTTCTATCTTCATGTATGGCCCTTTAGATCTTTTGAATGCAACTTCTTCTTCGAAAGTGACATCCCTGCTGATCTCAATTTGTTTCTGCCCTAGAATGTAGATCCTGTAGGCCTTGGAAGTCTCACTGTATCCCACAAACATTCCTTTCTTGCCTGATGGTTCTAACTTAGATCTTTTATCTTTAGGCACATGAATATAAACTGGACAACCAAAGATTCTCAAATGACTAACTTCAGGTTTCATACCTGTAAATGCTTCTTCAGGAGTCATATTTTCTAATATTCGATAAGGGCTTCGATTCTGAACATACACTGCAGTTCTGGATGCTTCTGCCCAAAGAAAGGTTTGTAAGCCGTGGTCATGGATCATAGCTTTGGCTGCCTCAACTATGGATCTATTTTTCCTTTTTGCAACTCCGTTTTGCTGAGGATTGTAAGGAACACAAAACTCCCTCCTAATTCCTGCCTCAATACAAAAGTTACGGAAGCCTCTAGAGGTGTATTCTCCTCCATTATCAGATCTCAGAACTTTGATCCTTTTCTTGGACAAATTTTCTACTCGAGCCTTAAATTCTTTGAATTTCTCAAGCACTTCTTCAGATTCCTTAGACTTCAAAAAATAGATCCAAGTCTTTCTGGAATAGTCATCAATGAAAATTACATAATACAAAAAACCACTCAAGGATGCCATAGACATTGGACCACACAAATCAGAATGAGCAAGATCTAGAATGCATTTTGATCTACTTTCACTATTATGAAAAAGACCCTTAGTATTCTTACCCATTGCACATCCTCTACAAGTACCATCATGCTCTTGACTGAGTTTCAAAAGGCCAGTAACCATCTTCTCCATAAATGGAAGAGCTCTGAAGTGAAGATTAGCAAGTCTCCTATGCCATAACTCACTTGAACTGGTGGAGTCATGCATCAATGCTTGAATTGAACAAGTGGAAAGTCTATATAGACTCTCTTGACGAACACCAATTACTTGGGCTGAATTGATGGAGTTCTTTGGCCAAGCAAGAACTTTTCCATCAGAAAATGCAACTTGATATCCTTTGTCTTCCAATGCTGAAATTGATACAAGGTTCCTCTTGATAACTGGTACAAACAAGACATCACTCAAATGGAGAGAGATGCCAAAATCTAAGTGAAGAGAGGTGGCTCCAGCACCCTTTACTGAATAGCATGCATCATCTTCGATTATAACTTGAAGGTGGTTTTCTCTTTCTATTAAGTCTGAAAGATGTTTTCTATAACTTGTAATGTGACGAGAAGCGCCACTATCAATCAACCATGTGCTACTATCGGTTGGAACATTGCTTGATAGGGCAGAGATGAATAGGAATCCACTTGAGTTATCTCTTGATTCCTTCTGAGGATAGACATCATACACATCTACAGTAGAGGCATGTGGTTTTGGTCTTGTTGGACAATCACTAGCATAGTGACCATACTTGTCACATCTGAAGCACTGAATATGAGAGAGATCCTTCTTCTTCTTTGATTCAAGGGCAGCATCTAATTTTCTGTCTCTATTTCTCTTGAAGTTTCCTCTTCTCCATTCTTTTCCTTTCCTTCTGGAAGTTTGAGCAGCAAGAACTTGATTGTCTTCATTGAGAGAGCTTCGATCATTACCTCTTGCTGCCAATCTTGATTCTTCTTGAATGCAATCAACTCTAAGACAATCAAACTTTGGTAACTTAGATCTTCCACTAATACCTTGGATGAAAGGCTCCCAAGATTGAGGAAGACCGTTGAGTGCCAACATGACTAAGTCTCTATCTTCAACTATATCTCCAATGGCATATAGTTGATCCTTTAATTAAGTAATCTTCATGAAGAAAGAGATGATTGAATCTCCTTTAGCCATCTTGATGTGATGTAGTTGTTGCCTCAAGGCAAGAGCTCTGTTGGTGTTATTGATTTCATATAATCCCTTCAAAGTCTTGATCATATCTCTAGCCGTCTTCAACTTGGAGATGATAGGCACAAGGTGATCCTTCACGGAATCAATCAAGATCTTCTTGGCCTTCGTGCCATTCTTCCTCCATTGAATTTTCTCAGTCTCATCAGAAGGTTCAGGTACTTTTCTCTCTACAAACTTGAGAATATCATTCTATTCCAATGTAATAAGAACTCTGAACTTCCAAGAGGTGAAGTTAGATGCACCATCAAGTCTATCTTCAACCTTGAGTCCATTCACCATTTTCAATGCTTGAATAGACGCTCTAAGATGAGAAGAAGACTTCGCTGCTTAAACAAATCTGATCTGATCTTTTCTTAAACCTGGCTCTGATACCATGTTGAGACATGGACCAGCTAGGACTCGAACCTAGGACCTTCCATTCGCTGTTGGAGTGCTCTACCACTGAGCTACTAGCCCCTCTTGGACCAGTCCATCGTCGGTCTAGGTGTGGCTTATTTCCAACACCAACACCCCCCCTTAAGTCACACCTCTCGTGTGCTTGGGGCTCCTAGCCTGGGCCTGGTTCTGATACCATGTTAGTTTTATGATCAGAATTGAAATAAACATAAATAAATGATAACACTTTAACACAGAGGTACCCTGGGAAAACCCTCCTTCTTGAGGGAGAAAAACCTAGACAAATATATCTCTTATATATTGAATAAAAAAATAGAAATCTGCTTACAACTTGACTCAAATACAAGACTAATTTGATGAATAAAAACTGATACTCAAATGAATGAACATTGTCTTATATATATACAAATCAATGCGATTCGTCATATGCATTAGTGACTCTTCATATGGTGTCTCTTCATATGTTATCTCTTCATATGATGTCTCTTCATATGGTGACTCTTCATATGGTGTCTCTTCATATCTCCCATCGCTACAATAATAGCAACACAAACAACATTACCTCTGATCTAGCCAAAGGTTTTTTCAGTCCTCCATCCATTTCTCTCGCATTGGCTCCTCTTCTCACTCCCTTCCTCATGTTGTTGGTCTCCATTTTCGTGCCACTGCTAACCCACTTCCTCTTGGCAAGGCTTAACCCACCACCACCCATCCCTTGAGACATGCACTCTTGTTCATTTTTTGATGCATCTCTGGCTCTCCAGTCGCTTCCTGTTAAAATCTATTTTCCTCTATTAGCAATCCAGGCCCGTCATACGCTCTCTCTACTTGCAAGCCATGCATAACATTACTAAGGCTTTGCCATGTGTGGCTAAGTCCATCTCTCTTGCTTTCTTGGTAAACACACTTAGCTGCATTGCTTGCAAGTTTTAGTAGAGATTGTTTACTATTGTTGTGCTTAATGGCAGACGATACTTTGAGACAGGGAGAAGTGCCGAATGGCACCACCGGTAGATTCTCACAGTTGCATATCCCATCTGGATCATGCATAAATATTAGGTCAATGTATAACCCCCCTTCCTCCACTCTTCTCTTCACATACTTGATCTCCATATCCTCTCCATTGCTTGCATACTTTCACACTATATATTCACACACAAAAAACATCAAAATAGATTTCCCAGAAACAAGAACAGAGAACTCAGATTAGGGTAAGTGCAGGAAGATGGGGGGCCAAAAAGGGGTCTTAAGTGGCCATTTTTTTTTGAAATCAGGAAATACTAGCCTTGGATGAGAAATTGAGCATAGTTACACTCAAAATTTGGAGATGCAACCAAAACAATGTTCGTAGTGCTCCGAGTCTACTTTCTAAACTACTATTTTGTTTTGAAAATGACATAGATTAAGGGGTTCAAAAGAGGGAGCCACAGAAATTGGTGTTGTTTCTGTCAAAAAAACATAACATGTTTTGTGGCTCCCTCAAAAGGTCAACTTTTTTTTGGTATTTTTAAAATCGCTTCAGTGAGAAATTAGCTAATAGCATGTAGTTTATGCCCAATTTTTCTGATAATTTTTTGATGAATATTTGATTTTTTACTAATTTTTAAAGTGGACACATCCTAAAAAATAGAATTTTGGCCGTGCTACCCCTATAAATTTTGAAAACTAATTGAAAATCATTTTTTTATTTTTTTAATATTTGTAGAATGGAGTCTAGTTTCTAAATATGTAATTTTTTTGAAATTTGAATGAATAGTTATTTTACAATGAAAAAAAGACCAAACAGTGGTTTTTGCCTAAAAACGGACACACAAACAAAAGAAATTAAAGATGAAAGGCTTAACATTGTTAAAATGTGAAAAAAATCACATCGTCAAATAGCTAAGAGAAAGCCTAACATTACCCATGTGTTCGATTTGTTCTACCTTGAAACACGTGCAAATTTGAGGGTTAGCACGAACGAAATTATGTGAAATTTTGAAGAATATAGAAAAACACGTCTGTGACTGTTCATAAGGCACTCCAAGCCTTTGGGTTGGAAATCCAAAGCAAATTCCAAGCCCAAGGCTTGGGATTCCCAAAGCAAGAAATAACGCGAGCACGTTATAACGCGCTCGCGTTATGTTCCCCTCAAATTTTTTTACGTTCAAGGCTATTAATCATGAGGGTTAAGGGATAAGGGATAGAGTTAGAGGGTTTAGGGATAAGGGATTAGCGTTTAAGGTATAGTATTGAGCCCGTTGAGGGTCTAGGAATAGGGATAGCGTTTAAGGTTTAGGGATGAGGGATGACAGATTACGGTTGAGGGTTTAGGGTTTAGGGATAGGGTTGAGGGTCGAGGGATCAGAGTTAAGGGTTGAGGGATTAGGGTTTGACATTGAGGGTTGAGGGTTGAGGTTCAAGGGTCAAGGGTTTAGCTATATGGTTTAGGGTCGAGGGATTAGGGTTAAAGTAGAGTGTGGAGGGTGTAAGGATTAGGGATAGGGTTGGAGGGTTTAGGGATTAGGGATTAGGGTTTAAGGTATAGTATCAAGTCTGTTGAGGGTTTAGGAATAGGGATAGCATTTAGGGTTTAGGGATGAGGGATTATAGTTGAGGGATGATGGATTAGGGTTGAGGGTTGAGGGATTAGGGTTTAGGGATAAGGTTTAGGGTTGAGGGTTGAGGGATTAGGGTTTAAGGTATAGTGTTGAGGGTTGAGGGTTGAGGGTTTAGGATTAGGGTTTAGGGTTGATGGATTAGCATTTAATGTCGAGGTTAGGGTTAGAGTGTCGAGGGTAGAGGGATTAGGGATAGGGTTTAGGGTTGAAGGTTTAAGGATTGAGGGTTGAGGCTTTAGGGATGAGGGTTTAAGGCTTAAGATATAGTGTCAAGTGTTGAGGGTGTAGGGATAGGGTTTAAGTTTTAAGGGTTAAGGGTTGAGGGATAGGGATTAGGGTTTAAGGTATAGTGTTGAGGGTCGAGGGATCAGAGTTAAGGGTTGAGGGATTAGGGTTGACGTTGAGGGTTGAGGGTTGAGGTTCGAGGGTCAAGGGTTTAGGGATAGGGTTGAGGGTCGACGAATTAGGGTTAAAGTAGAGTGTGGAGGGTATAAGGATTAGGGATAGGGTTGGAGGGTTTAGGGATAAGGGATTAGGGTTTAAGGTATAGTATCGATTCTGTTGAGGGTGTAGGAATAGGGATAGCATTTAGGGTTTAGGGATGAGGGATTAGAGTTGAGGGATGATGGATTAGGGTTAAGGGTTGAGGGATTAGGGTTTAGGGATAAGGTTTAGGGTTGAAGGATGAGGGATTAGGGTTTAAGGTATAGTGTTGAGGGTTTAGGGATAGGGTTTAGGGTTAAGGGATTAGGATTTGACATTGAGGGTTGAGGGTTTAGGGTTACGATTGAGAGATGAGGGATCAGAGTTAAGGGTTGAGGGAATAGGGTTTGACGTCGAGGGTTGAGGGTTGAGGTTCGAGGGTCAAGGGTTTAGGGATAGGGTTGAGGTTGAAGGGATTAGGGTTAAAGTAGAGTGTGGAGGGTGTAAGGATTAGGGATAGGGTTGGAGGATTTAGGGATTAGGGATTAGGGTTTAAGGTATAGTATCAAGTCTGTTGAGGGTTTAGGAATAGGGATAGCATTTAGGGTTTAGGGATGAGGGATTATAGTTGAGGGATGATGGATTAGGGTTGAGGGTTGAGGGATTAGGGTTTAGGGATAAGGTTTAGGGTTGATGGTTGAGGGATTAGGGTTTAAGGTATAGTGTTGAGGGTTGAGGGTTGAGGGTTTAGGATTAGGGTTTAGGGTTGATGGATTAGCATTTAATGTCGAGGTTAGGGTTAGAGTGTCGAGGGTAGAGGGATTAGGGATAGGGTTTAGAGTTGAAGGTTTAAGGATTGAGGGTTGAGGCTTTAGGGATGAGGGTTTAAGGCTTAAGATATAGTGTCAAGTGTTGAGGGTGTAGGGATAGGGTTTAAGTTTTAAGGGTTAAGGGTTGAGGGATAGGGATTAGGGTTTAAGGTATAGTGTTGAGGGTCGAGGGATCAGAGTTAAGGGTTGAGGGATTAGGGTTTGACATTGAGGGTTGAGGGTTGAGGTTCGAGGGTCAAGGGTTTAGGGATAGGGTTGAGGGTCGACGAATTAGGGTTAAAGTAGAGTGTGGAGGGTATAAGGATTAGGGATAGGGTTGGAGGGTTTAGGGATAAGGGATTAGGGTTTAAGCTATAGTATCGATTCTGTTGAGGGTGTAGGAATAGGGATAGCATTTAGGGTTTAGGGATGAGGGATTAGAGTTGAGGGATGATGGATTAGGGTTAAGGGTTGAGGGATTAGGGTTTAGGGATAAGGTTTAGGGTTGAGGGCTGAGGGATTAGGGTTTAAGGTATAGTGTTGAGGGTTTAGGGATAGGGTTTAGGGTTAAGGGATTAGGATTTGACATTGAGGGTTGAGGGTTTAGGGTTACGATTGAGAGATGAGGGATCAGAGTTAAGGGTTGAGGGAATAGGGTTTGACGTCGAGGGTTGAGGGTTGAGGTTCGAGGGTCAAGGGTTTAGGGATAGGGTTGAGGTTGAAGGGATTAGGGTTAAAGTAGAGTGTGGAGGGTGTAAGGATTAGGGATAGGGTTGGAGGGTTTAGGGATAAGGGATTAGAGTTTAAGATATAGTATCGAGTTTGTTGAGGGTTTAGGAATAGGGATAGCATTTAGGGTTTAGGGATGAGGGATTAGAGTTGAGGGATGAGGGATTAGGGTTGAGGGTTGAGGGATTAGGGTTTAGGGATAAGGTTTAGGGTTGAGGGTTGAGGGATTAGGGTTTAAGGTATAGTGTTGAGGGTTGATGGTTTAGGGATAGAGTTTAGGTTTGAGAGATTAGGGTTTAGGGTTGATGAATTAGGGTTTAATGTTGAGGGTTGAGTGTTGAGGGTTGAGGTTGAGGGATAGGGTTAATGGCCAAGGGATTAGGGTTAAATAAGAGTGTCAAGGGTAGAGGGATTAGGGTTTAAGTTATAGTATCGAGCCTGCTGAGGGTCTAGGAATAGGGATAGCGTTTAGGGTTTAGGAATGAGGGATTAGAGTTGAGGGATGACAGATGACAGATTAGGGTTGAGGGTTGAGGGATTAGGGTTTAGGGACAAGGTTTAGGGTTAGGGTTGAGGGATTAGGGTTTAAGGTATAGAGTTGAGGGTTTAGGGATAGGGTTTAGGGTTGAGGGATTAGAGTGAAGGGTTGAGGGATTAGAATTTGACATTGAGGGTTTAGGGTTTAGGGTTAGGGTTGAAGGTCAAGGGATCAGAGTTAAGGGTTGAGGGATTAGGGTTTGATGTTGAAGGTTGAGGGTTGAGGTCTGAGGGTCAAGGGTTTAGGGATAGGGTTGAGGGTCGAGGAATTAGGGTTAAAGTAGAGTGTGGAGGGTATGTTGGGTGAATATTTTGTCGTTAACTCACTAACGGCAAAATGGATATATCAGCCACAGCTATGATGAGACAAAGTCTCTCCTCTCAGCAAGGGGAGGTTCCCTCTAATTATTTAACTTTTGCAAATCAAACAACTTATCAAATTTATGTACACTAAAAACTATGTTGGTGGTGGTTCCATCTCATCTCATTCTCTTTTTTCAGAATAGATGTATATATTTCAAACTCTTGATATAAAAATTATAAATTATCACAAAATCACAGAAACGCAAAGTTTTCTGTTACCTCACTGATTACTTGTAAACAGAACTATTTGAAGTAGAATGCAGCCCAAAGTCTTCACTCCTCTTCAAGATGATAAAAGTAAATCAAATAGAACAACTTGCAGCACAAAGTCTCCATAGCCCTTGCCTTTGCGGCAGTCAATACTGAATATCTGCCAATTTCCACTAGAAATCTAAAGCCAGGCTTCTTGAGTTCCATCTGTTTGTTATGCACGACAATCATTTGCCTGCACAACTCCATCAAGACCAGTCTATCTGAAGGAAACCTAGGAAGCATATAAGGGCAGCCTTGGAAAAAGCCAACCCTCAAGTATGAGAAAGATGGAAATTGCAAAAACATGCAACCAAAGTTATTAACCACTGTCCATGCCTCGTCTGAAATTCTTCTCTGCTCCAATTGGGGATCAAAAGACATAAGAATACAGCAAAGAACGCATCATTCACCCTCCTGAAATGGTGAATTGAACCTTTCAATGTCAGTTGAGAATAATACTGGTATACTGGGACTACTCTCCTATCCCCTTCTGATGATAATCCTGGAAAAATCCTCATGGAGGCTGCAATGTATACCAGATAGGAAGTCATGAAGAACTTGGAGGTAGTGGATACCTTCGTCAGCTGGTCATGCAATGCGTTACTGATTTGTTCTCCCCAGAAAATAACTTGCCTGCCCTGGAGTATGACCTTAATGAAAGGATACATCCATTCATGAAATTGTGAAGAGGAAGACAAACCTCTTATCCTGCTGAGGAGGGTAATCAAGTCACCAACTTCTTCCACAAAATCACTTTGAGGAAAACTACGAGGCCACCTTGACAAACTTGACCTCGCAGTCTTCAACCATTTGTTGTTGATCACTTTCTTTGCTTTTTCTGGATTCTTGTCATATTCCTTTTGAGCTTCAACAAAGTCAAGCTTCAATACCTCTGTCACAGGAGGACACATGAACACCTTGTCAATGAACTCAGGATCCAACCTGATTATCACATTACCACTGGCGTCCACCACGGCTCTAATATCTTTGTTATAGAAATGGGCACACTGAAGAACAAATTCTGTATTGTGAGCCGCCACCGGGAAGGATGATACCAGATGAATATTACTCTCTACTATCTTCCTCATCATAGCACTGGGGTTGATTGACTTGGTTCTCTCTACAAACTCAGCCATATCAACATGGCCAATCTCTGTATCTCTAATGTCCTCAACATTAGAATGGACTGAGGTGATTGGGAAAACACCTTGATATTTGTACTTCATTGCTTTTGCCTTCTTCGGGGACAAGTCAGTCACTTGGATGAACTTTCACCGAGAAGAAGTCTGACGTTGAACGAAGCTCCACAGAAGAAACTGCAACAAAAGTCATGATCATGCAATTAGGGAAAATATGGGCAATCTGGGAAAATTGCATGTTGATGATCACGACTATGGGAACGTGCTTGAAAAAGGGCTATAGTGCGAGCTGGCCAAAAATCAGGGGAGAAGCGGGCTCGGGAAATCAAAATTGGAAATTTTCCAGTGTTGGAAAAATTTGAGACATTTTTGCACGGGCGGCAAAATTTGCCGCCCTTGCATATAAGGGTTTTGCTTTATTTGCATTGGTGGCGAAATTTGCCGCCACTGCATGTGGGTAGGATTTTTGGCATGAGCGGCGAAATTTACTGACAATGCAGGTAGCAAGAGAATTTGGTAGTCTTTCGTGTTGGGGCGGCAAAATTTGCTGTCTATACACATGAGTTTTGTTTGATCGTCGATTACTGTCCGGGCGGTAAAAAATGCTGACTTTGCTTAGTAGGAGTTGGTAAAAGCGGCAGACTTTGCCGACGGTGCATATGATTGAGAGCACTGATATATGTCGAAGCGGCGGATTTCACCGACGCTGCGTTGGAAGGAAATTTGCAGTTTTAAGTGCGAGGATCGGGAGATTCGCCAACTAAAAACTCGACAGGGGTCACAGGGTTTCCAAGTGGGATCGGCGGATTCCGCCGAGGTTACATAAAGGTATGTAGCGAGGGTTGAAGCTCTAGGCAGTAGAAACCTAAATGATACAGGGCAAAACCTAGGGCAGCCCTAGGCAAAAACAAAATACGAAAACAACAAAACCAAAGACAAAAATCAAAACGAAGCATATTTGATAAATTGTGAAGGAGGAGAACGGAAACGAAAGAGAAAACTTACCTGTTCTAAAACTTGAAAACCCTATGTTTGACGGTGATGAATGTTGACCGATCTCTTCGACAACGCGATCAAGCAATGTGAGGAGAGGTCTGGAGGGTAGCTCGGGAGAGAGGATGAAATCGAGAAATAAACCATCAAAACACAATAAATAACCCGAACACAAACGCTGAGCGAGTGGCACGAGTGGCCATTAATGGCACTGCGTGACCAAGATTCACAAAATCTCGCTTGAGCAGAGATTTCGGGCGTCAGCGCACAAAAGGAAAAGAAGCATCGGCGGCGTAATTTGTCGACAAAACACAAAGGAAGGAAAAACACGTAAAGGCGGCAAAAATCGACGACTTCACACATTAGACCAAAAAACGCATGTAGTGGTGGAAAAATTTGCTGCCTTTACATGCAAAAATGAAAAGTATGTGCAAAAGCGGCAAAAAACACCGCTATTGCATATGTAAGAAAAACAAGCCATAAAGAGGTATGCAGGAGTGGCAATTTTTGCCGCTCTTGCATACCAAGACTTCAATTTTTACCAACTCTTAAAAATGACCAATATTGACATTTTAACCAACTTACAACTTGAACAATCCTTGCGCATATCGAGAAACCTATTCAAAGGGATGTCATAAACCAGTCTAGAATGTCAAATAACTTCGCGCGAGATCCAGAGAATCTTGTCTCGGTCCACGAGCTTAGAGTGTAGATTCACGAAACGGACAAGTTTCGTGGGGGGTTGTCTACAAAAATGAGCGTAGCTGATTTTGAGAACAACAGGGTATAAGGATTAGGAATAGGGTTGGAGGGTTTAGGGATAAGGGATTAGAGTTTAAGGTATAGTATCGAGTCTGTTGAGGGTTTAGGAATAGGGATAGCATTTAGGGTTTAGGGATGAGGGATTAGAGTTGAGGGATGATGGATTAGGGTTGAGGGTTGAGGGATTAGGGTTTGGGGATAAGGTTTAGGGTTGAGGGTTCAGGGATTAGGGTTTAAGGTATAGTGTTGAGGGTTGATGGTTTAGGGATAGGGTTTAGGTTTGAGGGATTAGGGTTTAGGGTTGATGGATTAGGGTTTAATGTTGAGAGTTGAGGGTTGAGGGTTGAGGGTTGAGGTTGAGGGATAGAGTTAATGGTCAAGGGATTAGGGTTAAATAAGAGTGTCGAGGGTAGAGGGATTAGGGTTTAAGGTATAGTATCGAGCCTGTTGAGGGTCTAGGAATAGGGATAGCGTTTAGGGTTTAGGAATGAGGGATTAGAGTTGAGGGATGACGGATGATAGATTAGGGTTGAGGGTTGAGGGATTAGGGTTTAGGGACAAGGTTTAGGGTTAGGGTTGAGGGATTAGGGTTTAAGGTATAGTGTTGAGGGTTTAGGGATAGGGTTTAGGGTTGAGGGATTAGAGTGAAGGGTTGAGGGATTAGAATTTGACGTTGAGGGTTTAGGGTTAGGGTTGAAGGTCGAGGGATCAGAGTAAAGGGTTGAGGGATTATTTGTTGAGGGTTGAGGGTTAAGGTTCGAGGGTCAAGGGTTTAGGGATAGGGTTGAGAGTCGAGAAATTAGGGTTAAAGTAGAGTGTGGAGGGTATAAGGATTAGGGATAGGGTTGGAGGGTTTAGGGATAAGGGATTAGAGTTTAAGGTATAGTATCGAGTCTGTTGAGGGTTTAGGAATAGGGATAGCATTTAGGGTTTAGGGATGAGGGATTAGAGTTGAGGGATGATGGATTAGGGTTGAGGGTTGAGGGATTAGGGTTTAGGGATAAGGTTTAGGGTTGAAGGTTGAGGGATTAGGGTTTAAGGTATAGTGTTGAGGGTTAAGGGTTGAGGGTTTAGGATTAGGGTTTAGGGTTGACGGATTATCATTTAACGTCGAGGTTAGGGTTAGAGTGTCGAGGGTAGAGGGATTAGGGATAGGGCTTAGGGTTGAAGGTTTAAGGATTAAGGGTTGAGGCTTTAGGGATGAGGGTTTAAGGCTTAAGATATAGTGTCAAGTGTTGAGGTGTAGGGATAGGGTTTAAGTTTTAAGGGTTAAGGGTTGAGGGATAGGGATTAGGGTTTAAGGTATAGTGTTGAGGGTCGAGGGATCAAAGTTAAGGGTTGAGGGATTAGGGTTTGACGTTGAGTGTTGAGGGTTGAGGTTCGAGGGTCAAGGGTTTAGGGATAGGGTCGAGGGTTGAGGAATTAGGGTTAAAGTAGAGTGTGGAGGGTATAAGGATTAGAGATAGGGTTGGAGGGTTTAGGGATAAAGGATTAGGGTTTAAGGTATAGTATCGATTCTGTTGAGGGTGTAGGAATAGGGATAGCATTTAGGGTTTAGGGATGAGGGATTAGAGTTGAGGGATGATGGATTAGGGTTGAGGGTTGAGGGATTAGGGTTTAGGGATAAGGTTTAGGGTTGAGGGCTGAGGGATTAGGGTTTAAGGTATAGTGTTGAGGGTTTAGGGATAGGGTTTAGGGTTGAGGGATTAGAGTGAAGGGTTGAGGGATTAGGATTTGATGTTGAGGGTTGAGGGTTTAGGGTTAGGGTTGAGAGATGAGGGATCAGAGTTAAGGGTTGAGGGATTAGGGTTTGACATCGAGGGTTGAGGGTTGAGGTTCGAGGGTCAAGGGTTTAGGGATAGGGTTGAGGTTGAAGGGATTAGGGTTTAAGGTATAGTGTTGAGGGTTGATGGATCAGAGTTAAGGGTTGAGGGATTAGGGTTGAGGGTTGTAAGGATTAGGGATAGGGTTGGAGGGTTTAGGGATAAGGGATTAGAGTTTAAGGTATAGTATCGAGTCTGTTGAGGGTGTAGGATTAGGGATAGCATTTATGGTTTAGGGATGAGGGATTAGAGTTGAGGGATGACGGATTAGGGTTGAGGGATTAGGATTTGACGTTGAGGGTTGAGGGATTAGGATTTGACATTGAGGGTTGAGGGTCAAGGGATCAGAGTTGAGGGTTTAGGGATTAGGGTTTGACGTTGAGGGTTGAGGGCATTTTCTATGAAGAGCTTGATTATGAGGGCTTGCCCCTTCATTGTTATGCCTATCATATGGCAGAGCATCTGGCAAGACCTTGCAGGAAAAAGATGTGATCAATGCAAAGGATGTGATGAATCTATAGCGGGACAAAACATGAGCGCGTTATAACGTGCTTGCGTTATAACATGCTCACGTTTTATATTTCTATTGAAATGGTAAAAAAGTGGTTACCCTCGTGATCCAGGCCCACATGCTCTATTTTCTTACTGATTCTGCACGTGCTCTGACAAAAAAGAAGTGCTTTCATGCTATTGGGAAGTTCACATGCACATTTGACACATTGTACCACCTTTTCATGATCTTTCCACCACCTTTTCTACTTTGCCAACTTGAGAAGGAGGAAATAACATAGTTTTCACACCAAGTTTGATATATATCTATTCAAGTTTCAATTTTTGTAGTGTTGCAATGTTAATTGTGATTCAATTTTAGGAATTTAACATTGAAAAGGAAGCAAGCGGTGAAAAACTCAAATTGTTGAGGAGTTTGATGCAAGAAGATAAAAACACTACATAATTGGGTACTCTCTCCATTCAAATCTTCATTTTTTAGGTATGTCAAGTCTTTACATGCATGTTCTTTACATTTTCCTTATTTCAGATTGAATTACTTTATCATGCTTTATCATACATGTTTAAAATAGACACATTCCCAATCAAGAAAGCAACCTACAATCTCACATGATGCCATGTATATTTTCTACACTTGGGCTTTTTAATAATTATGTGTAATAAACAAACCTTAGTTCATACCATGATGTCAAACTATACAAGAATAAATCCTTACAACATAAAAAAAATACAATCCCACTATTATCTTGTATTAATTTCTTAGGAACTAATATTGGTCTCTTTATCATGCTACAGACAAATTCTCCGTCATGCCAAGGAAACGATCAAGAATTAAACCAACACAGGAATAGATAGAAGCTAAGAATGCAAAGAAAGTAATGGCTATGAGGGAACTTCGTGAGAAGAGGAAATTAGACACGATAAATGAAGACATACCAATTGAAGAGAAACCACAACCATCACAAAGAGATATGGTATTGGTGGCACAAAGAGAACGAATGCAAAAACTTCGTGGTACGAGAGATTTGAATACCATAGTTGGAGACACGTCCTTTACCGCAAGTCAACATGTAGGGACACCATCTACCACATCTCAAGTTGAGAGTACATCATCACTCACATGTGATGAAGGAGGTACGCCATCATTCCCACCTCAACCTCAAGGTATGTCATCTATTCCATCTTCAATCGAAGGTATGCCATCTAACCCATCTCATTTAAATATTGATGAAATTCCTAATGTTGAGATGAATTTACCTAACTTGACACCACCTAGAATTTTGCATAGAAAGCCAAAGTATTTGATTGATATTGATGAGAATATTTTGCAGCCAATGGAAGGTAAGATTCCAAAACACACTTGTAGAAGATATGCTAATAAGATTTGGAGATTGTTCTTTGAAAAGTTAAATGAGACTGCAAGATGTCAACTATTCGTTGAAATGATGTGAAGTATAAAGTATAGGTCTATCATGAAGATTCTTGGGTTGAGAACATCAGAGGCTTCAATTGAAAAATCTATTGTCAAGAATCTAATGAGTGTGTATGAGAGTGTGGGTAACACCTCACCCACAAAAGATAGTAATGCAACACGGCATGTGATTACATCGACTATAGTAAGTAGTCAAACGAGGAAAGCTCGTCTCATTAGAAAGACAAGTCAAGAATTGAGAATTAATAGGAAAACTTTATCAAGAGCCGTTGGAAGACGCCAAAGAATTGAGGACACTAATGCCAATGAATTATGGGCGTTCTCGGGGAGACTACCACGAAAAGATAAACCAATTGTTGAAGCATTGAGATCACTAATTGAAGACTTTTGGAAGAATTACACAAGGGTATCTCCGAATCAAAGGGATGTGGTAAGAAGGAGAATCGGTAGTCAGAACCGCGAGCCACATCCAAAGCATTTTTTGGATGAGACTCAAACGCAGTTTTATGGTAAATTTCTAGAGAAGTATCCTCAAATTAAAATTTGTCAAAGATATTTTGAATTGCTAAAACCTTTCTATGTTAAGATAAATCACACATGCACTACTTGTTGTTGTAGATTACATATTGAATTTTCTAACCATTTTGATGCTTATAAGTCTATATGTTTAGATATGCATACTAACAATGATTTGTAGGGTTGTGCCATATGTGCCCCACCAACATCTTCAAGAGACTTCATATCAAGAATTTTATGTGAAAGAGAGGAAGGTCAAATATTCTACAAGAAATTATGCTTGGATGGCACATGTCATCGTTGTGGTGGCTTGCAACATTTGCCAATATGTGAACATATGGAAATAACACATGCGGTTGGAAACAAACTAGTAGAGTTTGGCAAGTATAAAACAGTGGCATACAATACAAAAGATGGTAAAGAAGCAAAGATGTGTGAATTAGTTATTGAAAAGATTCCAGTGTATCAGTTTATGCCTATATTTCGTGACAGCATAGTGTATGAGTATGCAAGACATGCCCATAGAGCTTGATGGTTGGACTTGCAATTCAAGTTATGCAAGGACACATTTCTAGTTGGTAGCATTGTTTCAGTCGATGACTTTGTAGAGAACTACAGTCTACAGCCACAGCGTGAGGTGTAATCACAATATTACAACTCCACACAGGTTTCTATATTTGTGCACATCGCATTCATTCATGCGAATGATAGTACAGAGGATGATAGAAAGATCATAAGGGAGTATAATTTCTATATTAGTGATGATAGCACGCATTCTACGGAGTTCGTGCAAGGTTGCTTTCAGGTGTTCTACAATGATTTGGCTAGAAGGGGCATATCGTTCAGTCAGCATATCATATGGTCGGATAATTGTGCGTCACAATTCAAGAACTCACAGAATTTCTATTGGCTGAGTAGGAGGCATAATTTTATAGGTATTCAACATATGTGGAACTTTTGTGAGGTTGGGCATGGAAAGGGGGAGCATGATGGTGCAAAAGCATGTATCAAAAGAGCCATAGCACGAGAAGAGTTAAAGTATAAAGACAATGCAAAGTTGACAGATGCAAAATCAATTGTCAAGTGGTGTAATGCTTCCATGGGTCCAGGTAATGAAGGCAAGTCTTTAGTTCGTAGATTTTTTTGGTTGATAGATGATACTAACATTGCACCATATGAGGATTGTTGTACACTAACAGGATCAAATGAGATGCACTCTTTCAGAAGCTCAATTGCAGGTTCATGGAGTATCCATACACGAAAGATGTCATGCTTTTGTTTTTCCTATACAATTCAAGTCTGGGATGAGTGCGAGTCAAAAGAGTGGGTTGACGAATGGCAGTTAAGTTATCTTAGCCCACTTGACACATATCAACCCCTGACAGCACTGGAACTAACACAGATGGAATCGTCAGTTGACTTTGACCACATATCAGATTTAGTTCAACCAGGTAATATAGGGCATGTATATGCATCTAATTTAATCTAGTTCAACCAGGTAATGTCATCTTACTTTGTAGTGTTTTTGTAATGTTGACTAATTTCATCTAATTTGCTACACATATCAATGTAGGGCACGTATATGCAGTTATTGCAAATGAAGATAATGAAGAGGGAACAGATTATTACTTATGTCATTGTGTTGAGGCCAAAAAGAAATTGGAGGCCCCTGTTACTGATGGAGAAAACATCGAATACCCTACAGGATCAGTGGTTATTACTGGAACATGGCTTAGAAGGTACCCACATAAGAGTGTTAATATTTGGCTATTTCAAGACTTTGACATGCATCGGAAGATTCTTCATTACTCAAACCTTGTCGTGGCATCCAATGTTCATTTGATAAAGTATCGGGGTAGACCTTTGAACAAAATATTGTGGAAGGTGCGTGAGTCTGACCATGAAGCAATACTTGACACAATAAAGAGTAGAGCAGACCTGGATGGTTCATTGGATTAATTTGTAAGTATTCACATTGATTTTGTAAAGTTATGTTACATTGAGTTGTAAGTATGCACATTAATTTATAAGGTTTGTCTTTTTTTATTTCCTCCTGCATTTTTACATATATGTACACATTTTTACATCATCATGTTATGCATTTTTGGTGTCCTGCTCCTGATGCAACCAAACTCATAACTCACCCTACTAGACACCATTTGATGATCTCTCCAACACTCTGGATCCAAGGCGCCCAATCATGATGATGACCTATATACCATTCTCCCAAGGTGCTCATAATGAATGAAAAGAAGACCAAGGGTGCCCAAGCTTAATAGACTTATTTCTTTCAATTTTGATGATCCAAACTCTTGCAATATGACATCCACTTTCATGCCTTTAGATCTTCCTTCACATATAGGGCGCCAAATCAAGTTGAAAAATCTACATAAGGGCGCCAAACTGGATGAAAGGAGACATGAAATGCGCCTTAGGACTCCATGCTAAGGTTTGAGCCATTAAAGTCTCTTGATATTAGGCGCTCATGATGATGAAACTTAGAGCTTTTTCCTTTCCTATGCGCTCATCTAAGATGTTTGAATGATAAGGAGCACCTCGACCTCTATAATGTACATTGGGCACCAAATCAAGGTGATTTTAAGTCACTTTGAGTCATTTGGGGTCAGTTTGAGTCTTTGAGTCATGTTGCAAAAAAGTGTCAATGTTGTCAAGTTGCACAAAGCAACTTTTGCATTTTTGGTGTCCTGCTCGTGATGTGACCAAACTGACTATTCCAACGCGTTTGGATGGGTATATTTACGCTAGGCATGGTCCTATTTTTCACCCAAACATGTCGAAATAGTCTGAGCTACATTGTACCGACGATATCTCTGAAGAGTCCAAAGTGCAAAAAGGTAGCAATCTTTGATGAGATGTTACTCAAAAAATGTGTCACTTAGAAACATTCCATCTAAGGCAACGCGATCACGTAAAGTGCCTCTACAATAACCTCTCTCAGTTTTTTATATCTCTGAGGTATTTGCCCGTGGTGAAAGGTTTTTTGCTGCCCCAAAAATCATCAGAAGGAGGCAGTGTAAAGTTGCAAAGGGGTGTAACTTTTGTCCTGCTCCTGATGTGACCAAATTGACTGTTCCAACGCGTCCTAATGGGTACATTTATGCTAGACATGGTCCTATTTTTCACCCAAACATGTCGAAACAGTTCGAGCTACATTGTACCCATGATATCCCTAAAGAGTCCAAAGTGCAAAAAGGCTGCAATCTTTGACGAGATGTTACTCGAAAACTGTGTCACTTAGAAACATTCTGTCTAAGGCAACGTGATCAGTAGAGTGCCTCTACAATAAATTCTCTCAATTTTTTATAGCTTTGAGGCATTTGCTCGTGGTGAAAGGTTTTCTGCTGCCCCAAAAATCGTTAGAAGGAGGCAGTGTAAAGTTGCAAAGGGGTGTAACTTTCGTCCTGCTCCTGATGCGACCAAACTAACTATTCCAAAGCGTCTGAATGGGTATATTTATGCTAGGCATGGTCCTATTTTTCACCCAAACATGTCGAAACAGTCCGAGCTACATTGTACCCACGATATCCCTGAAGAGTCCAAAGTGCAAAAAGGTAGCAATCTTTGACGAGATGTTACTCAAAAATTATGTCACTTAGAAGCATTCTATCTGAGGCAACACGATCATGTAGAGTGCCTCTACAATAACCTCTCTTAGTTTTTTATAGCTCTGAGGCATTTGCCCGTGGTGAAAGGTTTTCTGCTGCCCAAAAAATTGTCAGAAGGAGGCAGTGTAAAGTTGCAAAAGGGTGTAACTTTCGTCCTGCTCCTGATGCGACAAAACTAACTGTTCCAACATGTCTGAATGGGTACATTTACGCTAGGCATGGTCCTATTTTTCACCCAAACATGTTGAAACAGTCGGAGCTACATTGTACCGACGATATTCCTGAAGAGTCTAAAGTGCAAAAAGGCAGCAATCTTTGATGAGATGTTACTCAAAAACCGTGTCACTTAGAAACATTCTATCTAAGGCAACGCGATCACGTAGAGTGCCTCTACAATAACCTTTCTCAGTTTTTTATAGCTTTGAGGCATTTGCCCGTGGTGAAAGGTTTTCTGCTGCCCCAAAAATCATCAAAGGAGGCAGTGTAAAGTTGCAAAGGGGTGTAACTTTCATCCTGCTCCTGATGCGACCAAACTGACTATTCCAACGTGTCTAAATGGGTACATTTACGCTAGGCATGGTCCTATTTTTCACCCAAACATGTCAAAATAGTCGGAGCTACATTGTACCAACGATATCCCTGAAGAGTCCAAAGTGCAAAAAGGCAGCAATCTTTGACGAGATGTTACTCAAAAACTGTGTCACTTAGAAACATTCCGTCTAAGGAAACGCGATCATGTAGAGTGCCTCTACAATAACCTTTCTCAATTTTTTGTAGCTCTGAGGCATTTACTCATGGTGAAAGGTTTTCTACTGCCCCAAAAATCGTCAAAGGAGGCAGTGTAAAGTTGCAAAGGGGTGTAACTTTCGTCCTGCTCCTGATGCGACCAAACTGACTATTCCAATGCATCTGAATGGGTACATTTACGCTAGGCATGGTCCTATTTTTCACCCAAACATGTTGGAATAGTCGGAGCTACATTGTATCGACGATATCCCTGAAGAGTCCAAAGTGTAAAAAGACAGCAATCTTTGATGAGATGTTACTCAAAAACCATGTCACTTAGAAACATTCTGTCTGAGGCAACGCGATCATGTAGAGTGCCTCTACAATAACCTCTCTCAATTTTTTATAACTCTGAGGCATTTGCCTGTGGTGAAAGGTTTTCTGCTGCCCCAAAAATCATCAGAAGGAGGCAGTGTATTAAGTCAGGATGAAAGCCTATTCACTCTAGGTGCCTGTTTTTGACCAAATCACACATGCGCCTTGAACAAGTGATGCTACAAGTGGTGAACAAAATGGGCGCCTTGAAGAATTGAGCCCTCCAAGACATCTTGCAATTGCCTAAAAGTCCAAAATTTACATAAGTGAGTTAAGGCGCCATTTTCCATCTCCAGAGCCTCCTTTGACCGCCTTAACATGGAGTGAATGTTTTAGTCTATGAAAGATTGCGCCTAAAGAATATAACAACCCCTTGAGTCACTAGGATGAACTAAGTTAACAAAAGGAACTTCATTGAGGGAGGCGCACTTGTGCATCTAGACAACTCCAGTTTAGCGCCTGAGAAAAAGCATGTTTAGAGACACCCCTCGAATGAACCCTCTAGAACCAATAACCATAGCTCAAGATCCATAACCATGAGAAGATAAAGCATTAAAAAAATTCATCTAAAGGATGGGAAATACCTCTTAGATGATAGTCTGCCGAGTAGACCAAGAGTGGGGAATGAGAATGCTCGTCGAAGATACACCAAGCCACAATGACTCTCTCCAATAAGAATCTTCTCTAGGTCCATAATTAACTCACGCCCATATCCAAGTGAAAGTCTCCTTGGTCTTCTTGCTAAAATCTCTAAAGGGTAACCATCTCAATAAGTGTCTCTAATCCCAAGAGAACTCTAGCCTCACCCAAGTCTTGAAGTATGTATGAGAACCTACAACCAATCAATCCATGTTAAGCTCCAAATGCAACACCACATTATCATGAAGCTCCCAAGCACATGACCAATGTACTCAATACCAAGAGAACCAACAAGACCACTGTCAAAACTACAACTACAAAATTAGGTATCCAAACATGACATCATGATCTAACATCTCCTCCTAGAAGATCACATGCACCAATACAGACATCCTAGTCTCAAGAGAACTTGTATCATGCTAATACTCTAATCTAGAATCAAGAGTCCACCAAGACACACTACCAAACACCTCTAAACCAAGGATCAACATCTACAACCACATGAAGATAACCATTACACCCAACCACTATATAAGATCATCCATCACTAGGTGATGAATACACATCACTATCAAAGCAACATCCATCCTCACATCCCAATGCAACATACCAATGCGCAAATGAGCATAGACAAGGAAAAATAACAAAGCCATCCCATGGATATAAGCAATATGCATTCAAGTCATCCCACTACAATCAATGAGGTGTGCATCCCAAAAAAATGCATAACTTGTAGATCCCAATCATTGAAAACAAGCAAAATCATCATCACATTAGTAATCATCATCACATTAGTAAACATCATCTAATTAGTAAACTAGTAAACATCATTTGCATCCATACTTAAACCAATCTTATTGTTGTGTTTGATGTGTCCTCTTTCAAACAACCATTTAACAAAATTTGAGTCCAAACAATAAACATTTACAACCATAAACATCTCAAAGTCCAAAATCCAAACATTCTATCATCCTTAATCATTTCCATCATGGACCCTTGGTTTGAAAAAATCATTATGCAAGATAAAAACCTTATGCCTATTACCTTGTCCGAGGCTCATGCAAAACCCAAAATGATTAGCCTAGTACCATGTGTCATGTCCCCATTCCTGGCTTGATCATCAAGTGTATAATGGATTAGCCTATTCCTCATTCCCGGAGGCTAATTCCAAATGATGAGGGAATGAATTAGTTTCAGACTAACTCTATCTATTTGTTTTGCAGGAACAAGGTCAGAACCCTAAAATTTGACTAAGTATGGAAGCTTGGGAGCCTAGGCGCCCATTTCACTCCAGTTTTCCTTACTAAGTGCCTAGCACAAGGATCATCCAAATTAAGCGCCTAAGAACCTCAAGGCGCCTATACATGTTTCTAGGGATCCTCCAATTGAGCGCCTAGCATAGATGGATGAAGATTGAAAGTTTTCAAGTTAAAGATGTCCTTTGGGTGAACTCACAGCACTAGGTGCATGTGTTGGTTGGAACTCCTTGGATCTGGTGCCTAGGATTGAAAGCCTTTGATGAGGAGAGAAGTCTCAAGGCCTAGTCTGGCACCCTCACTTGCCTACCCCACCCTCATAATGCGCCTAACCTTCATAAGGTGTTAACACTCTATTTTGAGCGCCTAGCAGGGGGTAATGGATAGATTGAAGGCTTGGGAGCTAAGGAAAGTCACTTAGATGAATAATCAAGATTGAAATGAGAAAATCCTAGCCAAGGCACAAAATTCCTCAATTCTGGCATCCATAAATCAAATCTAAGTAAGGCGCTCTTTCCATTTGCCAAAGGCTCTATTAGCGCCCTTGGTTGATGATCTCTCCAGACACTTGAAATGGCACCCAGTGGATCTTTCAACTTGTATCAGGAAGAAGGGAAGCATTCTCAGTGTTGTTCAGATAATCTAAGTTGTAAAGTTAACAAGGAATAGAGCCAGAGGACAAGGTGCACTTATTGGTCTCCATCACCTCAGAAATGCGCGTAATGCAATTGGTGTCAACTTCCCTCTTTCTAGCCTCCAAATGGTGCCTAGAGTCAAAAAAGGATTTCACTGAATAATGTTAATGTTTTGAGCATCAAACTCTGCTTGGCACATACCTATGCTCTTGCAACCTCAAATTGGCACCTAGGGTTCAGTCATCCTCCTAAGGCGTGGTTTTGCTCCTCCATAACCCTGTTTTGGCGCCTAAACTTGGAAGTACCTTGAAGACTTGGATTAAGATGGAATTCACCTCCAGAATGTTAGGTGCTTGATAGAAGATAAAGGCGCTAGGGTAAAAGAGCTTCAAAAGTTTGATGTCAAGTGTGAATTGAGATAATAGGCGTTGATACCAGTTGACATTACTCCAAACATGCACCTAAGAGAGATGCAAGTCCCCAAGACCAATTTTGGAACAAGGCGCTCCATCAGAGGGTAAGATGATAATCCTTGGAAGTCAAGTGTTTCAAAGATTCTTTGAGAAATTGACAAGTTGTAACCTAGGCGCCAAAAACCCTGAGAATCCTCCTATCTGGCGCCTAGTTAGAAGAGCAGTAATATTGCACCTAAGTGAATTTGAGTGTCAATATAGAATCATCAAACCCCACTAGACGTTCATCCATGTCTCTACCACCTCAAGGAAGCACCCAGCTTAGGATGGCGCCTAGTCTGGTCTCTACTACCTTCAGTTGGCGCCTAACCCTAAGAGTCTTGCAACTATGACATTCATCCATGCAACAATCAAGGTGATGCTCCCTTGTGATATTGTGAGGTGTTGACATTCAGTTGACATCATTGAGTTTGATTGAGTTGATCAAGTGTAGACGCCATTGTAAACATCAAGGCTTCAAGGCCTTTCTTTTGTATCTCCATTGAATAAGTTGTAACTTCATGCTATTGAAAGCATTATCCATGTAATAAGACATTGCAAGTTGATTGAGTCAAATAACTAGACAAATACCCAACTCTAAGGTTGATTCATTCAAGTAGTTATCTTTGATGTATATCTTTGTGTTGTTGAAGTAGTTGATGAATTGATAGCAAGTAAAATTGTTTAAGTAAGGAAAAATTTTCGTAGAACTAGTTGGGTATCTTACACCATGCCTATCCATCAAACATCACAATGCAATCAAAATCCTAACAACATGCCAATGATCCAAGATCAAGTGCAATCATGCAAAGATATTATCAATCACAAGCCTATTAAGAATGAACTAGAGTCTTCTAGTACCATACTTTTCCATCAAACACCATCATGTAATCCATGGCCTATCAAGCCTATCAAAGAAAATGCAAATATCCTATGTAATACAATCAGACTTTAAATATTTGAAGTAGCCATCTACAAATATCCATTCAAAAGTGGATTTATAATGCAAGTATGGACGCCATCAATAAAAAAGATTTGTATTAACCAAATATCCATATAGGCATACATCAATATCTGTCGATATAAGTATAACATATATACAAAATAGCCATATAGGCTTACAAGAATGCCATATAGGCATACAATGTCAACTATGTACAATACAAAATATATGTCCACAAATGCCATATAGGCATACAACAAAGGAACAAAATAAAAAGTCATTCCCCTCTGGCTGGTGAAGAGAATAAATCACGAGTAGCCTTTGATCTTCTAGGGGATGGAGACATGCATGTGGGTGGTCTACTACGAACCCGAGGGCTACTCCTCCTATTTAGTTCTTCCTGCACCTTTACCTGTTACAAAAAAAAGTATAGACATTAATATATAGAAATTACATGTTATAAAAAAATGAAACATTTAACAAAATAATCACTTACCACTAACATATAATCTGTCTCCTCACTTGCCTCAGTAGCAAGAATAGGCCCTGGTGATGTCATGTCCTATAGAAACCATCCAGATAGAAATTAAATTTCAAATCAATAATCTTTTGATTTTTTAAAAATAGACAACTATAACAATGAATGTAAATTGAAATTTACTAATCTGCCTCATACCCCTGTCAATGCCATGGAGCTATGAATCGCAGAGGCCACACCCTGCTCCATTGCCCTATGAACATGGGGAGGTGTCTCTGCAACCTGCATCATTTGGAAATAAAACAACATTATTCAATTACGAAAACTATAATAGTGATGCAAATCATGGCTCCTAACATACACACACATTCATCTAAACATGGAAGTACACACAATAAAACACACAAATCACACACAAAAATTTAGTAAGTACAATTCATTCATTAAACTATTTATTTTATTACATCCGTAAAGCTTTGAAGTCCACCACCGCTGGCAGGTGTTGCCATGAAATCTACAGTATTAATCTATTCAACATCCAAAATTAGAAATTAGAATACCATTCATATAACGATGCTATTCACATGTAATATTTATAATTGTTTACTAGTTACATACCTCGATAGTAGATGATCTAGTGAAAAATGTAGGTGGAGAACCACTAAAAACTGCATCGACGTTGACCTTGAAATTTCATTAAAATCATCAATTTAAATTAGTTAATCTTGTATTTCAAAAATGAAATTTAATAAATTAAATTCAATAAACTTGCTAATATTTACCTGAGTATCAAGGCCGAAAGTCTCACTCAGGAGGGTATCTGTCATCACCATCTGCTCAGCTGCAGATGTAGCCTGTGCACTTGCGTCTTGACTGTCCATGGGGTCATAACCACAGGCTGACCTGCAAGCCTGGCAAGTATGCAGTGGGACCCTACTCCTCGCACTATCTCCCAACCCACTCCGTGTTGCAGGATCGACATGCTCTATGATGCTCTGGGTCAAGGCACTAATCGACCTCAACACTCTCCTTCACAATGGAAGGGATAGAAACATGCTCGTGGGCTAGTCTACTGATTACTCGTCTCACTACCCGCTGTGGGTCAAGACGTGCCCCTGGTCTATCCTGTGCTGAGCCCCCACCTCTACCTTGGAAGTCCCGCATATCAAAATAGTTTGGCACTTTATTGAGGACAAACTCGCAGTAGAGTTTCCTCAAAAAGTATTGTGGGACCTCATTATTATTGCATGGAGGATGGTCAAAAACTATCCACCACCTCTGCCCGAAATTGTCCCTTATCGCTTGGTTGTTGCACCAATGGATAGGGAACCTCTTGCATGTAATGGGTGGAGGTTGATTTGTTTGTGGGTTTGTGAAAATTGAACACAAGTCTAATTTTGTAATTTGTAATTTTTTGACATCTTGGTATGACAACTTGTCTGCATAGTAATCTCTAAACTCTCTCTTTTTATCGGTCCAACTAGTTATTTGCTTGCTAATTGAATTTACATTTGATAACATAGACTCAAGAGATTCGGCAAGCGTGGACCTATGCAAGGATGAAGTGGAAGGATCTTTCAACCTTGCAATTATATCTTCAATTTGTTTTTTGTTGTTTTCAATTTGCCCCATTATATTATCTTGTGTTCCAGGGGCATGTCGAAGAATGAATGGAGGAGGTTGTTGTTCTGCAGGTATTTCCTCCTCAGGATTTTGTGGATTTTGAGGAGGAGGAGAAGGAGGAGGTGCATTAACATTTCCTGACAATTAACGAAATATACATCAAAAATCAATAAAAACCTACCTATTTAGAAAGAAATTCAAACAAAAAAACAAAGATAACTCACCCCTTTGGCGTGCTCGATGTCGTGGCGGCATTTTGACGATGAATTGATAAGCTTTTTGTGTTGATTGGCATTTTGCAGAACGCGAGCGCGTTTTTGAGGGTTTGAAAGCCATGGGCAGAGGAGAGAATGAGAGTGAAATGAAATTCAATTGCTTTTTAAAAAATTTATACGAGGTCATAACGCGAGCGCATTATAACGCGCTCGCATTATGACTTAAATTTTTTTGAAATTATTTTGGCCACTTTTTGGCCCCCCATCTTCTTGCACTTACCCATTAGGTAAGGCAGTAATCCGACCTGAAATGATATATGATTATCATCTATTGGATCAATTTTAGATTTCTTGGGCAAATTGTTTGTGTTGTCGCATTGCACTAGATGTATGCCCACTCCATAATTAAACAGCCTGCAAAAGGCACACAAAGATCAATTATCCCATCGTTGTTGTTGGTAATCAAACAAAAAAATTTAATAATAAGAATGGTGACAAAATTTCAATAACTTACCAGGCTCCATCAAAGTCGAAGGACCCATGCCTCTTAATTGGAACAAAACTCAATACATATTCAGATAAGTTAATTAAATCCTCTATAGATTGGCATACAAGAGATTTGAATCCTCAATTGACTTGTACTCCCTTCCCCTCTTCAATTCATCTATTGCACCAAAGAAGATTCAGATAGTCTCCCTTGATGTTGCTTCGCTTGAGATCGATCACCCCTCAATAGGGAGACTCTTCCCCTCTATCTCTGCCTCCACCTCTCTTCTTTGCATTCACATTAATTTGTATTCTCCTCCATATTTTAAATCAAAAAATACATCAATCCTTGTTTACATAAAATATAGACTAAAGTTTTACTTAGATTTGTACTAACACTAGTATGATATAATAAGAAGGAATCAACATGAGTGTGGTATAATAGAAAATATTGATGTATCATGTGACATATATATTGGAGAGTTATTTCTCCCACCTATGTTAATGACAAAAGATAAAAATAGAAAAAGATAAAATTGTTTCTAAAGAAGTCTAGAAAGACAAATTAGAAGAAAGAACTAGCAAGTTCCTAGATGAGTTTAGACAAGAAAGGTTTTAGATGGATTCCATAAATGGAATGTTGTAGAAGGTTTCTAGAGAAGAACTAGAACAACCTAGAAAGGCAAGGCATGTACTAAGCTCTCTATAAAAGAGGCATAATGTAATGTAAGCAAAGCAAGTATATAATGATCAAGTGATCATGAATGCAGCAACATTCATTGTATTGTCTTGTAATCATGTTGTGAATTAATGTAATGGTGCAGCAACACGGGTTTGAGTAATGTTTCATGTTTCTATGTTTGATATTGTGTGTTTAGTGTCTTGTGGATTTTGAATCCACCACCATCATAGTGGTATCAGAGCAGGTGTGATCTAGGGTTATTGGAGATATGGTGGTTTGTGTTTCATGTTTTTCAGGTTGATCTGGAGAATTGTTCAAGAGCTAGGGTTGAGCCATGATCGTGTAAGATCTAGGGTTATGAGGTCCGCAACACAAAGAAGATCATAGAGTGTCGAAGTTAGATCACTGTTTCAAATTGGATCACCTAATAGAAGAAGGAATCAAAGTTATTGAATGACACACCACTAAAGGAAGAGACTGCAACCCTTGTTCAATCGCTGTGAAAATAAAATACCTGCCCTAGAAGGAGATTGCTGAAGCAGGCTAGGGTTTTGAACTCATCTACCTTGTCAAGTTGAAGATCCAATTTAGGCGGCATCAGATGGAGACATCTTGGGGAGGAGCAGAGCCATAGAAATCTCTTAGAGAGTTTTTTTAAGAAGCTCGTTGGAGGAGAAAAAGTTGCTGAAGAATAACTATCTCCAAAGAAAAGAGGGTTTAAGAAATCATTGAAGAAAGAGTCACCGTCGAAAAGAAGAGGTCACAGATGAGACCCAAGGGTTTATTAGTCAACATGAGATCTGAATGAAGTCTCTGGTCTAAAATTGTCCAAAGAAATTGTTGTTTTTAAAGGTCGCTACCAAGGTTTGAAGATCTGAGTTATTTCATAATAAGCCAAATCGCATAGTTGCTGAGGAAGTAAACTGTGAGGCAAAGAAGACTCCAGTCCAGAAACAAGTGAAGCTCTCTACCTGTTGATCTAAAGAGTTGCTTGAAATTTTTTTAAGACTTGTGAGAACCGTAAATTTAAGGTTTCTTGTTTGGGTCCTTATTAATGGAAGTCTGATTTAAGTAAAGAAATCAAAGTGAGCCACAACTACTTTGGTCACTAGCATTAGAGTCTTGAAAGAGAACATATTTTCACAGGATAGGATAATACACCAAAAGGAAGTCGCCATTGCTATTAAGGAGGTTGACAGTTGGAAATTACTGCAAAAATTGTCCGAAGACAAAGGAGGAATAAGTGAAGTACATCGCTGGAAAAAGAAGTTGAAGGTATTAGAAGTGAGATGCTAAGGAATTGTCAACAACAAGCCACAAATTATGCAAATGATACAACAAAAAAGAGAAGACGAAAGTTCTATTTTGAAGATCGCGGAAGCTGAATCTATTTGCAGAAGAAATAAATCAAGGTGTAATAAATTGCAAGAGATTGGAAGGGTTTAAGTGTTACTGTAAAATTCACAATTCAAAATCGTTAGGCCAAAGTTGCAATTGAAGTTACAGAAGGCAGTCTGAAGATATTGAAGGAGCAAGGTGAGTGAAGCCATCAAACAATCACAGTGAAGAACAACAATTCGAGGTAAGTTTTAATTCATTTTCAACGGGAAAAGCTAAAAAAAAGAAAACTGAAAAAGATTGGCAAAAAGAGAAAGATGATTGGGAAGAAGAGAAAAATAAATTATTAAGAGATCTGAAGCAAGTTTCAATAGAGAAAACTCGACTAATGTATCAAACTAATATTGAGTTAAGTAAAGTCAAAAAGAAAAATGGAGAATTAGAAGAAAACTTGAAATTATTTGATGAGATCAAGAAGAGGAATGATGAATTAGAAGAAAAGATATAGCAATTGGAAGAAGAGAATAATATACAAAAAGATGAAATATCAAGGTTAAAAGAAGAAAATGAAAGTTTAAAGCCAAAGACATTGGTTTGTCATGTCTCATGTGATAAAAATGACTTATGTGATAAAGCTGAAGCTTGTTTAGAGGAAGAGTGCAAGGTTGAAGATTGTAAGGAAGTTGGAACAAAAAAAATTGCATGTTGTGATATTGATGAAAATGACAAGTTGTTTGAATCTGAAAATCATTGTAATGAAGAGAATGTTGGTTTCAAGATGATGAAAAAGATGGGTTATAAAGGACAAGGATTAGGCAAGTTTGGACAAGGAATGAAAGAGCCGATTGAGCTGATAATGAGGCCAAAGTATGTAGGTCTTGGATATGGAAAAATAGATTATGTTACAGGTACAAACAAGCTAGTTCAAGAAGAGGAATGTTCAATGTTCTCATTGTCATAGGCGAGGACATAGCAAGGAAATGCGTTGGGATTTACATCCGTGTAGCATTTGTGGATTGAGAAATCATTGTGAAAAGATATGTTGGAACAAAGAGTGGAAAAGTGAATCTATGATAGTATTATGAAAATGGATTGTGGTTGGAGCATTGGATCAAGTTGGGAACAAATTACAGGCATGTTGAAAAAGTTGTTCAAGTATAAATGTTCATATGTGAAAAATGATAGAAAACAAACAAGATGTGAAGGTTTGAGGCATTAAGCAAAGTGGAAAGCTATAGATAGCAAGAGGACTTCCAGTTTGATGTTATGATAACTTGAAAGTTCGAAGGACTACCGCAGCGGTGGGTGAGAGTTGGAGATTAGCAGATCTTGAAGACAGTTTAAAGGCATCATGTAAGAAAAGGTTTGAGTAAGTCAGCAGACTTGAAAGACAAGATTTGGAAGATAAAATTTGGGAATGAGAAGTATGTGGTCGAAATTAAGGGGGAGTGTTGGAGAGTAATTTCTCCCACCTATGTTAATGACAAAAGACAAAAATAGAAAAAGACAAAATTGTTTCTAAAGAAGTCTAGAAAGACAAATTAGAAGAAAGAACTAGCAAGTTCCTAGATGAGTCTAGACAAGAAAGGTTCTAGATAGATTCTAGAAATGGAATGTTGTAGAAGGTTTCTAGAGAAGAACTAGAACATCCTGGAAAGGCAAGGCATGTACTAAGTAGCCCTCTATAAAAGAGGCATAATGTAATGTAAGCAAAGCAAGTAGATAATGATCAAGTGATCATGAATGCAACAACATTCATTGTATTGTCTTGTAATCATGTTGTGAATTAATGTAATGGTGCAGCAACATGAGTTCGAGTAATGTTTCATGTTTTTGTGTTTGATATTGTGTTTTTAGTGTCTTGTGGATTTTGAATCCACCACCATCAATATATACATCTTACATTTATACTACAAACAAAAGAAAATATTGAGTAACATCATGTGAGATAACATAATTCACATATTAATCATGTCATATACATCTTGCATTCATACTACATGCATTGCTATACACATCAAATATGCTCCAGTGATTCACTCTTACATATTGTCTTTCAATCCTTCATTATATACATGTGTTTGGCAATATATATCTCTTTGCCTATCTTCTAGAGTAGTGATCAAATATCTCTTACATATATATCACTCACATCCATCTCTTTCTTTCTCATGTATTGTGTGCACACATGCTCTCTTTATGCATTATATGTTATCTAAAAGAATCCAAGCAGTGTTATGACTTAAAGCATTGATGTAAAATATAAAATCATAATCACATATCTGTTTATGAGTCGTTCCAACACATGTAGTTCCAAGCTCCTCCATAGCATGTGAGATCACTGGTTCTAATCTTGTTTCCAATCCCAAAGACAACTATTCCCACTCTCAGTCCAACAATCTAAAACTCTGAAATCCTAAAAATCCCAAATCCCAATCCAAAGATCTCAAGTCAAGCATTCCAACTGAGCTATTCCCATGATAAAATCCCAAAGCCCATAAACCAAATCATACAATTCAAATTTCCTATATCATTCTATCTTGGCCATGACTCTCAACCATAGATGTTATGATAATACTTTGTAGAGATGTTTGCACTTAGATAAAGCCAACTTAGTTCTCCATGAGGATCACAACAACATTTGTGAGTTGTACATTAGTGGCAAGTTAGGATACTATTGGAATATCATGGTAGGTGCATACTAGTTAGCTACATCAAATGATGATGCATGTTGTCATACTTGAAGCATTAGATATTATCAAAAAAAGTAGCAAAATCTAAAAAAAAAAGGGACATGGTAATAACAATTTTTATAATAAAGATTACCATACATATGATGTTGTAGTAAGTCATATCCATCATTCTAAAATCTAAATAGCCATAACCAAAATTAAACCTCCTACTTGTCCACTCACCACAAGACGTAGTAAGGTCATTATACAAGGGCCTTCCCTACCTCCTCCCAAGGGTCAATACAGTATCCTCGAGCAATTAGACAAGGCTCCAACACAAACATCAATCATGGAGCTTTTGAAAAAATATAACATGTCCATAAGGGATGTGTTGTATAAAATCCTCCAATACTTAAAAGTCCCAAATGAGTGGGAAATCTGTCATCAAATCACCATCTTACATTTAGCCAAAGTGATATGCCTCCCTTAGGTCCAGATTATAACCTTCCTCTATACATTAAAGTTACCATCAATAAACATATATTCAAAAGGGTCCTTATGGATAATGGGGCCAGTTGGATTATTTGCACTTTAAAGTTGATTCAATAGCTTAGGAATTTAGAAAAATAATTGAATCTTGAAATGATCACCACCAAAGCTTATGACAATACAAAATGATAGCTATCTAAAACAATACATCTATCACTTGATGTGGAGCCTATTGTACAATAAACCTTGTTACATGTCATCGATCTTGATCTTCCTTATAATATTATCTTGGATTGTCAATGGATCTATGCAATACAAGCCATACCCTCCACCATCCATCAATGCATTAAGCTCCCAACCTAAGAACAAAGAAAATAATTTTGGCCAATCCCCAACTATTTCAATATTGTAAAATGTTGGAAGGTCTCTATCAACAAATCAATCATCACCTCATTATTAATGTTACCTTGAAACAAACAATCCTCTTTGTATATAGATCCAGCCAACTCAACATCCACATCTACAACCTCACATCCTAAATACCACATCAAGATTGTTGACAAAGGTTGTGGAGAATATGATATCCATGATGCCTTTCATGTAGGCAAACTTCTTCCCTTTCCCTAATCTTTTTGGAAATCCCAGTAAAAATTTGAAGAAATAAAAGATCTTAGTTCACTATTGCTCAATGACTTTCATAAAATATGGGCTTCTAATGAAAACATAGAATGAATATCTTGTATTAACGGTTTCATTTTCTAAATCTATTATCTTACTAATTTTTCTAACTTTAAAAATCTGAAAGTGTTTTATATAGCCTTATCTTTTAGCTACCCAATTAAATGAAAATGAAGCTTTTTCTAATGATCACGTTCAAAACACTTTAAATGATCATGCTAATCAAGAGGATTATTGCCATTATGCTCATGTAGCTAAACAAGACCTTGCACTTGTGGATGCCCTCATGAGTACACACATTCACCTCAATTATTTCCTACACATTTATACCGAACATTATTGAATGCACTATTTGGCATGAATATTTTATATGGCATTAGATCCATAATAGACTCTTAATGATGTATCCTCCAATCCTTACTCTTCTTCGGAGCCTCCTCATACCACTATTACCACTTCTTTAGCCACCTCCACCATTCTCACTCCTTCCACAACATACCTTCCTCCACTTTTTCTATCGGTTTCATTCCAAGCCATGACATACCTCTTAGCTATCCTCACCTTCTTATACCTATATCTTATACTTCTATCCACATACCTACTACTACGTCCATACTCATGTGTCTCAAACCATCCCTCTTTCCAATTCCGTCTCCTAATATTTCTATCACTAATCTCAAACATAACCCCTCCTATATTGTGGTTCCTCCCTCCATGGCTATGTCATTACTTGTTTCTACACACCCTCACTTAAATCTCTCTACTATCTCTCACATGGGCCTCACACCATGCTTGTCTCCACCTCCATCTTGGATACACTATTACAAGATGTTACCCATCTTAAGAAACAAACAAATGATCATAATAAGAATGCCATCACATAAAATTGTCCATGTATATAGCATCGCTTATTTTTGTCATTATTATACATCCATTGCCTCCTTGGTTTTTAGTGCAGGAGCACCTACCTGACAGCTGGTCTTGATGAGGCAGTTAGTAGTTATAGGTCTTGTTTGTGTTTCCAAGAAGGTCTGTTAGACCAAACGCATGTAATAAGGTCACGCTGATCATGATAAGATCATGCTGACCAGGCTTTTGCTATTTTTAGTTAGTTAGTTATAACAGCTGTCATGATGTATGTTCGGTGGGATCTCCCAGCCGCCTGGAGAGTTCCCAGCCGCTTGGAGTCGGGTCAGTAGTACTCGTAGGGAAATCTTTATAAGCATGAGATCGGTTGATATTGCATGGAGAGAGAGATATCATCGAATGATAGTATTGTATTGCGCAGAGGAGGTCGAGTGTTCTGTGTGAGGAACATCATATTGTATTGCACCTTTGAAATCAATAAAGATCTTGTTCTGTTCTCCTGTTTGATCTCCTTTCTGTAATCGATCTGCTGGTTTGAGTGGTTTCATGGATGTACTGATCCATTCCACCGGTTGATCCGTCTGATCGGTGGAATGGTAATGTACAGTAGGGTAGGTAGTAGTTTGTTTTCTGTTCGCATGCAGGAGTGCAGGTTCGCCGTCAAGAGGTGTTGAAGACCCTAGCATGGGCATGTGCTAGGTCAAGTTGATAAGATAGAGTTGGAAGATCACCCTGAGTTGGATCGGGTCATCCCTGAAGGATCGGCGAAGTGAAATTTCGCTAAGTGAAGAAACTGGTCAAGAAAGCATCATCAAGATATCTAGGTGAATATCCTGCAGTCGGGTTAGACATCGTCATCCGGATAAGTGAAGGAGAGCATGATGTTGTCGATCGCATGAAGTGCAAGTGCGTCGGGGTGATCATCATCAGGAGAGCCGAGGTGGAGCGTATCGGCATCAGGATCATCATATCGGGAGTGCCAAACATCCGCGTATCGCGAGTAGATGCGGAAGTGAAAGTTGAGTTTTTTTGACTAAGTGTTGAAAAGGTCATCAGGATATTGGGTGACGTCATCGTCATCAGGATATTGAGATATCCCCCCTGTGCGAGTTTATCCTGCCGTTGTTAAGTGGTTAAGTATCGGCATCGGCAGAAAGTGTGAAGCATCATCAGGAGGTTTCGAAGAGAACCGGATAAGTTATATCATGATGCTGTTGTTTGTATCATCGGCTAGCGGAGCATCGGAGGTAAGTTGCTGAAGGTGATCGTCATCAGGATATTTGGGCAACCGGATATTTGATATCCTGCTGACGAAGAGAGTGGAAGGTCATGATGATGACGCTAGTATTTGGAGCCCGATGAACAGTGCCACCGGAGGATGTTTGCGCCCGCTGAACATCATGATGATGATGTTAGAAGGAAGGCGGAGGAGGTGAACAGTAGTCGGCAGGAGGACAATTGCGAGTGTCTGAAATATGATGATGCTGTTGGTTTTAGGAAACATGATGATGATGCTGACAGTATAAAGCGGAATATGATGATGATGGCGAAGATGATGATGATGAAGTTGGTCTGCAGACATTCATGCTATATGCGAAGGTTATAGTATGGATGCCTCTGCATCATAGTGGTATCAGAGCTCAGAAAAAGGTCTGGGCTGTTGTGTGTTGATTCTGTCACCGAAAGGGCAGAGGTAGAGATAGAGTTGATTGTGTTGTGTGTAGATTGAGAGGTTGACAAAATGCCTCCAAAAGGTAATGGTACTGCAAGGGAACTGCAGGAGATGAAGGAGAAACATGCTAGAGAGATGAGGAAGATGAAGGAGCTTGCTGAAGCACTTCAAGCCAGGCTGACAGCCCTGGAAAAGAACAAAAAGAGGGAAGTGGAAGACAGTGAGTCTGAAGAAGATGCAGATACTGTTGAAGAGTATGAAGAAGTAGCTGACGATCTGGATGCTGAAGACCAGAGATTGGCAAAACTGTTAAAGGCAGTGCAGAGTGAAAAACCTAAGGTAAAGGTTGATGTTTCCAAATATACTGGAAGCTTGAATGAAGATGAGTTGTTAGATTGGATTGCTGCACTGGATAATCACTTTGAATGTGAAGATGTTGCTGAGGAGCAGAAGGTAAAGATTGCAAAGACCAAGTTAGGAGGTCATGCTTTGGTTTGGTGGGATTATGTACAATCTGAGAGAAGGAAACAAGGGAAGTCTAAGATCACTTCATGGGATAAGATGGTAGCAAGGATAAAGGGTAAATTCTTGCCAAGGGATTATGAAATCCAGATGTTTAAGAAGCTGCAATTTTTAAAGCAGAAAGACAGGGATGTGAAGGCATATACTGAGGAATTTTATCTGTTAAGTATGAGATCTGGTCATCATGAGAATGAGGTAGAAAAGGTGGCTAGGTACTTGGCTGGTTTGAGGTTTAACATACAGGATGAGTTAGTGTTAGCTAACCCTAAGAATGTGGAGGATTGTTATCAAATGGCAATCAGGATTGAAGAAAAGATGAATAGAGGACATGAGAAGTCCATGAGAGGAAGAGGAAACAATAGGGGAAGAGGAACAGCCCCTGCACAAAAGCAAACAAATGAGGGTCAAGAAGACACTGGTAAAGGACAGGGACAGTCTGATTTCAGAGGTGGATGGAAAGGTAATAGAGGAAGATTTGGAGGTGGTAGAGGTTC
Source organism: Cunninghamia lanceolata (assembly GCA_027924645.1). Taxonomy (NCBI): domain Eukaryota; kingdom Viridiplantae; phylum Streptophyta; class Pinopsida; order Cupressales; family Cupressaceae; genus Cunninghamia; species Cunninghamia lanceolata. The sequence continues at coordinate 12,893,267 of BSBN01000352.1, read as the reverse complement.
TACTACATTTTCAGGAAAATGTTACACCTGTGGAGAGTTTGGTCATCCATCTTTCAAATGTCCAGAAAACCAAGGTTCATCATCCAGAAATGATAGAACTAGTGACAAGAGAGTACAACTGGTACAAGAAGAGAAAGTAGAAGAAAGTGCAAAGAGTTCAAACAAAGGTCCTGAGAATTATGGATATCCAGAGAGTGGAGAATCATTGATGTTAAGAAGAATTAGTTTGCAGGCATCAAAGGATCTGATGCAAAGAAGAGCTCTTTTCAAAACCACATGTAAGAGTAAAGGTAAGGTATGTAAGGTTGTCATTGATACTGGTTCAACAGACAACATGGTATCTCAGGAGATGGTGGATAAATTGAAGCTGGAAAGGATTCCACATCCACACCCTTACAAGACATCTTGGGTGAGTGATAGTCAATCACTTTTTGTCTCGGAACAGGCATATGTGGATTTCCAGATTGGGCCATATCAGGATAGAATCTTATGTGATATTTTGCCTATGGAATGTTGTCACCTACTGTTGGGTAGACCATGGCAATTTGACAGAAGAGTACTGTATGATGGGTATGCTAATACCTACACCATCCAGAAGGATGGGAAGACTATTAAGTTGATGCCATTGCAGGCAACAGCTGCAGTACAGAAGGCAGCTCAAATCATTTTGATGGGAAAGAAGGAGTTTGTGCAGATGCCTAGAGGAGCAGGCATGAAGGCAGTTCAGGATACTGCAGGGAAAGGAGTTGTTACAGACCACAAGCTGAAGAAAGTTTCAGTTGTGACTGACAGAGGTCAGCAGCAGGTGCAGAAACAGGGGTGTAAACAGCAACCAGTTGAGAGGAATGACAAGGATGTTGTCATAGTTGGGACTATTGCTTGTCCTATAAAGGTTGAAAGGAAGATAGGCTTGAACATGTCAGAAGTTCAAGAGGCAGTTCAGAAAGAGGATCTGGTCAGGCAACCTGACAAACACAAGGTATGTGAGAAAAAGGCATACATCAACAGGCATGAGGATTTACTTGCCAGAAAGCAAGTTACAGTTCAGCAGTCTTGGAGAAGCCAAGAGACAGCAGCAGACAAAGCTGGAGCAGGTCAGACTATTGACAAGGCAAAGGGTAGAGGTGGAAGACTTCCACATGCTAAACTCATGGGACATGAGTTCTTTTCTTTTGGGGAGTATGGTGCAGGAGCACCTACCTGACAGCTGGTCTTGATGAGGCAGTTAGTAGTTATAGGTCTTGTTTGTGTTTCCAAGAAGGTCTGTTAGACCAAACGCATGTAATAAGGTCACACTGATCATGATAAGATCATGCTGACCAGGCTTTTGCTATTTTTAGTTAGTTAGTTATAACAGCTGTCATGATGTATGTTCGGTGGGATCTCCCAGCCGCCTGGAGAGTTCCCAGCCGCTTGGAGTCAGGTCAGTAGTACTCGTAGGGAAATCTTTATAAGCATGAGATCGGTTGATATTGCATGGAGAGAGAGATATCATCGATTGATAGTATTGTATTGCGCAGAGGAGGTCGAGTGTTCTGTGTGAGGAACATCATATTGTATTGCACCTTTGAAATCAATAAAGATCCTGTTCTGTTCTCCTGTTTGATCTCCTTTCTGTAATCGATCTACTGGTTTGAGTGGTTTCATGGATGTACTGATCCATTCCACCGGTTGATCCGTCTGATCGGTGGAATGGTAATGTACAGTAGGGTAGGTAGTAGTTTGTTTTCTGTTCGCATGCAGGAGTGCAGGTTCGCCGTCAAGAGGTGTTGAAGACCCTAGCATGGGCATGTGCTAGGTCAAGTTGATAAGATAGAGTTGGAAGATCACCCTGAGTTGGATCGGGTCATCCCTGAAGGATCGGCGAAGTGAAATTTCGCTAAGTGAAGAAACTGGTCAAGACGGCATCATCAGGATATCTAGGTGAATATCCTGCAGTCGGGTTAGACATCGTCATCCGGATAAGTGAAGGAGAGCATGATGTTGTCGATCGCATGAAGTGCAAGTGCGTTGGGGTGATCATCATCAGGAGAGCCGAGGTGGAGCGTATCGGCATCAGGATCATCATATCGGGAGTGCCAAACATCCGCGTATCGCGAGTAGATGCGGAAGTGAAAGTTGAGTTTTTTTGACTAAGTGTTGAAAAGGTCATCAGGATATTGGGTGACGTCATCGTCATCAGGATATGACGTCATCGTCATCAGGATATTGAGATATCCCCCCTGTGCGAGTTTATCCTGCCGTTGTTAAGTGGTTAAGTATCGGCATCGGCAGAAAGTGTGAAGCATCATCAGGAGGTTTCGAAGAGAACCGGATAAGTTATATCATGATGCTGTTGTTTGTATCATCGGCTAGCGGAGCATCAGAGGTAAGTTGCTGAAGGTGATCGTCATCAGGATATTTGGGCAACCGGATATTTGATATCCTGCTGACGAAGAGAGTGGAAGGTCATGATGATGACGCTAGTATTTGGAGCCCGATGAACAGTGCCACCGGAGGATGTTTGCGCCCGATGAACATCATGATGATGATGTTAGAAGGAAGGCGGAGGAGGTGAACAGTAGTCGGCAGGAGGACAATTGCGAGTGTCCGAAATATGATGATGCTGTTGGTTTTAGGAAATATGATGATGATGCTGACAGTATAAAGCAGAATATGATGATGATGGCGAAGATGATGATGATGAAGTTGGTCTGCAGACATTCATGCTATATGCGAAGGTTATAGTATGGATGCCTCTGCATCATAGTGGTATCAGAGCTCAGCAAAAGGTCTGGGCTGTTGTGTGTTGATTCTGTCACCGAAAGGGCAGAGGTAGAGATAGAGTTGATTGTGTTGTGTGTAGATTGAGAGGTTGACAAAATGCCTCCAAAAGGTAATGGTACTGCAAGGGAACTGCAGGAGATGAAGGAGAAACATGCTAGAGAGATGAGGAAGATGAAGGAGCTTGCTGAAGCACTTCAAGCCAGGCTGACAGCCCTGGAAAAGAACAAAAAGAGGGAAGTGGAAGACAGTGAGTCTGAAGAAGATGCAGATACTGTTGAAGAGTATGAAGAAGTAGCTGACGATCTGGATGCTGAAGACCAGAGATTGGCAAAACTGTTAAAGGCAGTGCAGAGTGAAAAACCTAAGGTAAAGGTTGATGTTTCCAAATATACTGGAAGCTTGAATGAAGATGAGTTGTTAGATTGGATTGCTGCACTGGATAATCACTTTGAATGTGAAGATGTTGCTGAGGAGCAGAAGGTAAAGATTGCAAAGACCAAGTTAGGAGGTCATGCTTTGGTTTGGTGGGATTATGTACAATCTGAGAGAAGGAAACAAGGGAAGTCTAAGATCACTTCATGGGATAAGATGGTAGCAAGGATAAAGGGTAAATTCTTGCCAAGGGATTATGAAATCCAGATGTTTAAGAAGCTGCAATTTTTAAAGCAGAAAGATAGGGATGTGAAGGCATATACTGAGGAATTTTATCTGTTAAGTATGAGATCTGGTCATCATGAGAATGAGGTAGAAAAGGTGGCTAGGTACTTGGCTGGTTTGAGGTTTAACATACAGGATGAGTTAGTGTTAGCTAACCCTAAGAATGTGGAGGATTGTTATCAAATGGCAATCAGGATTGAAGAAAAGATGAATAGAGGACATGAGAAGTCCATGAGAGGAAGAGGAAACAATAGGGGAAGAGGAACAGCCCCTGCACAAAAGCAAACAAATGAGGGTCAAGAAGACACTGGTAAAGGACAGGGACAGTCTGATTTCAGAGGTGGATGGAAAGGTAATAGAGGAAGATTTGGAGGTGGTAGAGGTTCTACTACATTTTCAGGAAAATGTTACACCTGTGGAGAGTTTGGTCATCCATCTTTCAAATGTCCAGAAAACCAAGGTTCATCATCCAGAAATGATAGAACTAGTGACAAGAGAGTACAACTGGTACAAGAAGAGAAAGTAGAAGAAAGTGCACAGAGTTCAAACAAAGGTCCTGAGAATTATGGATATCCAGAGAGTGGAGAATCATTGATGTTAAGGAGAATTAGTTTGCAGGCATCAAAGGATCTGATGCAAAGAAGAGCTCTTTTCAAAACCACATGTAAGAGTAAAGGTAAGGTATGTAAGGTTGTCATTGATACTGGTTCAACAGACAACATGGTATCTCAGGAGATGGTGGATAAATTGAAGCTGGAAAGGATTCCACATCCACACCCTTACAAGACATCTTGGGTGAGTGATAGTCAATCACTTTTTGTCTCAGAACAGGCATATGTGGATTTCCAGATTGGGCCATATCAGGATAGAATCTTATGTGATATTTTGCCTATGGAATGTTGTCACCTACTGTTGGGTAGACCATGGCAATTTGACAGAAGAGTACTGTATGATGGGTATGCTAATACCTACACCATCCAGAAGGATGGGAAGACTATTAAGTTGATGCCATTGCAGGCAACAGCTGCAGTACAGAAGGCAGCTCAAATCATTTTGATGGGAAAGAAGGAGTTTGTGCAGATGCCTAGAGGAGCAGGCATGAAGGCAGTTCAGGATACTGCAGGGAAAGGAGTTGTTACAGACCACAAGCTGAAGAAAGTTTCAGTTGTGACTGACAGAGGTCAGCAGTAGGTGCAGAAATAGGGGTGTAAACAGCAACCAGTTGAGAGGAATGACAAGGATGTTGTCATAGTTGGGACTATTGCTTGTCCTATAAAGGTTGAAAGGAAGATAGGCTTGAACATGTCAGAAGTTCAAGAGGCAGTTCAGAAAGAGGATCTGGTCAGGCAACTTGACAAACACAAGGTATGTGAGAAAAAGGCATACATCAACAGGCATGAGGATTTACTTGCCAGAAAGCAAGTTACAGTTCAGCAGTCTTGGAGAAGCCAAGAGACAGCAGCAGACAAAGCTGGAGCAGGTCAGACTATTGACAAGGCAAAGGGTAGAGGTGGAAGACTTCCACATGCTAAACTCATGGGACATGAGTTCTTTTCTTTTGGGGAGTATGGTGCAGGAGCACCTACCTGACAGCTGGTCTTGATGAGGCAGTTAGTAGTTATAGGTCTTGTTTGTGTTTCCAAGAAGGTCTGTTAGACCAAACGCATGTAATAAGGTCACGCTGATCATGATAAGATCATGCTGACCAGGCTTTTGCTATTTTTAGTTAGTTAGTTATAACAGCTGTCATGATGTATGTTCGGTGGGATCTCCCAGCCGCCCTGAGAGTTCCCAGCCGCTTGGAGTCGGGTCAGTAGTACTCGTAGGGAAATCTTTATAAGCATGAGATCGGTTGATATTGCATGGAGAGAGAGATATCATCGATTGATAGTATTGTATTGCGCAGAGGAGGTCGAGTGTTCTGTGTGAGGAACATCATATTGTATTGCACCTTTGAAATCAATAAAGATCCTGTTCTGTTCTCCTGTTTGATCTCCTTTCTGTAATCGATCTACTGGTTTGAGTGGTTTCATGGATGTACTGATCCATTCCACCGGTTGATCCGTCTGATCGGTGGAATGGTAATGTACAGTAGGGTAGGTAGTAGTTTGTTTTCTGTTCGCATGTAGGAGTGCAGGTTCGCCGTCAAGAGGTGTTGAAGACCCTAGCATGGGCATGTGCTAGGTCAAGTTGATAAGATAGAGTTGGAAGATCACCCTGAGTTGGATCGGGTCATCCCTGAAGGATCGGCGAAGTGAAATTTCGCTAAGTGAAGAAACTGGTCAAGACGGCATCATCAGGATATCTAGGTGAATATCCTGCAGTCGGGTTAGACATCGTCATCCGGATAAGTGAAGGAGAGCATGATGTTGTCGATCGCATGAAGTGCAAGTGCGTCGGGGTGATCATCATCAGGAGAGCCGAGGTGGAGCATATCGGCATCAGGATCATCATATCGGGAGTGCCAAACATCCGCGTATCGCGAGTAGATGCGGAAGTGAAAGTTGAGTTTTTTTGACTAAGTGTTGAAAAGGTCATCAGGATATTGGGTGACGTCATCGTCATCAGGATATGACGTCATCGTCATCAGGATATTGAGATATCCCCCCTGTGCGAGTTTATCCTGCCGTTGTTAAGTGGTTAAGTATCGGCATCGGCAGAAAGTGTGAAGCATCATCAGGAGGTTTCGAAGAGAACCGGATAAGTTATATCATGATGCTGTTGTTTGTATCATCGGCTAGCGGAGCATCAGAGGTAAGTTGCTGAAGGTGATCGTCATCAGGATATTTGGGCAACCGGATATTTGATATCCTGCTGACGAAGAGAGTGGAAGGTCATGATGATGACGCTAGTATTTGGAGCCCGATGAACAGTGCCACCGGAGGATGTTTGCGCCCGCTGAACATCATGATGATGATGTTAGAAGGAAGGCGGAGGAGGTGAACAGTAGTCGGCAGGAGGACAATTGCGAGTGTCTGAAATATGATGATGCTGTTGGTTTTAGGAAACATGATGATGATGCTGATAGTATAAAGCGGAATATGATGATGATGGCGAAGATGATGATGATGAAGTTGGTCTGCAGACATTCATGCTATATGCGAAGGTTATAGTATGGATGCCTCTGCATCATAGTGGTATCAGAGCTCAGCAAAAGGTCTGGGCTGTTGTGTGTTGATTCTGTCACCGAAAGGGCAGAGGTAGAGATAGAGTTGATTGTGTTGTGTGTAGATTGAGAGGTTGACAAAATGCCTCCAAAAGGTAATGGTACTGCAAGGGAACTGCAGGAGATGAAGGAGAAACATGCTAGAGAGATGAGGAAGATGAAGGAGCTTGCTGAAGCACTTCAAGCCAGGCTGACAGCCCTGGAAAAGAACAAAAAGAGGGAAGTGGAAGACAGTGAGTCTGAAGAAGATGCAGATACTGTTGAAGAGTATGAAGAAGTAGCTGACGATCTGGATGCTGAAGACCAGAGATTGGCAAAACTGTTAAAGGCAGTGCAGAGTGAAAAACCTAAGGTAAAGGTTGATGTTTCCAAATATACTGGAAGCTTGAATGAAGATGAGTTGTTAGATTGGATTGCTGCACTGGATAATCACTTTGAATGTGAAGATGTTGCTGAGGAGCAGAAGGTAAAGATTGCAAAGACCAAGTTAGGAGGTCATGCTTTGGTTTGGTGGGATTATGTACAATCTGAGAGAAGGAAACAAGGGAAGTCTAAGATCACTTCATGGGATAAGATGGTAGCAAGGATAAAGGGTAAATTCTTGCCAAGGGATTATGAAATCCAGATGTTTAAGAAGCTGCAATTTTTAAAGCAGAAAGATAGGGATGTGAAGGCATATACTGAGGAATTTTATCTGTTAAGTATGAGATCTGGTCATCATGAGAATGAGGTAGAAAAGGTGGCTAGGTACTTGGCTGGTTTGAGGTTTAACATACAGGATGAGTTAGTGTTAGCTAACCCTAAGAATGTGGAGGATTGTTATCAAATGGCAATCAGGATTGAAGAAAAGATGAATAGAGGACATGAGAAGTCCATGAGAGGAAGAGGAAACAATAGGGGAAGAGGAACAACCCCTGCACAAAAGCAAACAAATGAGGGTCAAGAAGACACTGGTAAAGGACAGGGACAGTCTGATTTCAGAGGTGGATGGAAAGGTAATAGAGGAAGATTTGGAGGTGGTAGAGGTTCTACTACATTTTCAGGAAAATGTTACACCTGTGGAGAGTTTGGTCATCCATCTTTCAAATGTCCAGAAAACCAAGGTTCATCATCCAGAAATGATAGAACTAGTGACAAGAGAGTACAACTGGTACAAGAAGAGAAAGTAGAAGAAAGTGCAAAGAGTTCAAACAAAGGTCCTGAGAATTATGGATATCCAGAGAGTGGAGAATCATTGATGTTAAGGAGAATTAGTTTGCAGGCATCAAAGGATCTGATGCAAAGAAGAGCTCTTTTCAAAACCACATGTAAGAGTAAAGGTAAGGTATGTAAGGTTGTCATTGATACTGGTTCAACAGACAACATGGTATCTCAGGAGATGGTGGATAAATTGAAGCTGGAAAGGATTCCACATCCACACCCTTACAAGACATCTTGGGTGAGTGATAGTCAATCACTTTTTGTCTCAGAACAGGCATATGTGGATTTCCAGATTGGGCCATATCAGGATAGAATCTTATGTGATATTTTGCCTATGGAATGTTGTCACCTACTGTTGGGTAGACCATGGCAATTTGACAGAAGAGTACTGTATGATGGGTATGCTAATACCTACACCATCCAGAAGGATGGGAAGACTATTAAGTTGATGCCATTGCAGGCAACAGCTGCAGTACAGAAGGCAGCTCAAATCATTTTGATGGGAAAGAAGGAGTTTGTGCAGATGCCTAGAGGAGCAGGCATGAAGGCAGTTCAGGATACTGTAGGGAAAGGAGTTGTTACAGACCACAAGCTGAAGAAAGTTTCAGTTGTGACTGACAGAGGTCAGCAGCAGGTGCAGAAACAGGGGTGTAAACAGCAACCAGTTGAGAGGAATGACAAGGATGTTGTCATAGTTGGGACTATTGCTTGTCCTATAAAGGTTGAAAGGAAGATAGGCTTGAACATGTCAGAAGTTCAAGAGGCAGTTCAGAAAGAGGATCTGGTCAGGCAACCGCTTATTTTTGTCATTATTATACATCCATTGCCTCCTTGGTTTTTATCACCTAAATTTGAGTTCTACAATGGAAAGAGTCCAGCCCAAATGTTCATCTACAAGTTTCTACTGTTCCATATCCAATTTTTTTCTTATGAAGATAAGATCTTGGCTATGTTGTCTCCATGGACCCTAGGGGATTGTGCTATATAACAATTTTATTATTTACCTATAGATTCTATTCATTGTTAGGATGAGTTAGTATTGCCTTCCTCCAACATTTTTATTAGAATGGATAGAGATGAAACCATACATCGCAAAATGAAACAGTTAATTGCTTGCTATGATGAGGAATGCCCAAAGGTAGAGGAAGGTCATTTAAATAAATCATTTGTTTGAGTGGATCTAAAGCTCATAGAGCATTTGAAAGGAATTGCTCAAAAGTAGAATATGATTGTAGATCTCAAATAACAACAAGGCAACCCGTGTTGATGAAGGATTTAATTCTAAAAATAAATAGTTGTACCTAAAAAAGGTGTCAATGTTATTGAAAAGAAGTTTGTAGAGTCCTTTAAAGATTTAGTAGAACTAATAAAATGCAAAAGTTAGTTAAGAATTGTATGTAAATCTAGAGTATAAAGTTGCAAAATGATCATTGATAATGGTAATAACAATAATTTAGTTGGATCCTATGTCATGAAGAGATTAAATTTGAAAAGGTCAACATATCCTAAACCTTATTTTATCTTTATTACAAAAGGATCATGAAATCTTTGTTAGCAAACAATGTCTTGTGAAATTTAAGATTGGAGTATATGAAGATAAAGTTTTATGTGATATTATGACAATGGATGTTTGTCATATTTTGTTATATGTATACCATTGCAGTTTGATAAAAAAATTAAATACAAGATGAAAAAAGAAAATACTCCTAGGTTGACAAGAAATGAATTGAAACGTGTTTTTAGCATTGAAAATGAATGATGAAAGAAAGAATGGTATTGTAAGAATAGTGTTGGGAAATGGTAACCAAATCATAAAGAATGTTAGGAAGGAAAATATTTATTTTGTTGTTACGAGAAAATTATTCTGAAGGATTACTAGTGGTTAGAAGTATAAGTCATCATATCCATCTAATTCCTAGAGTAATTTTCCCTAATAATGTAGAGGATAAGATTGACACCAATTGAAAGTGAAGAACTAAACATAACAATCACAAAATTGTTGAAGAAAAGTTTGGTAAGAGAAAGTTTTAGTTTGTGTGCAATAATAACATTATTTGGCTTTCAAGATGCTAGACCAATCTTTACTTTCTTTCATCAAACCCCTCCCTATTTTTGACAAAAACTTTTTATTGTTTAGGGGAATTTTTCCGAGTCCTAATACGACCAATATCCTTTTCATTTGCATACCTTGTCCTATCTACCAAAGGGAATCCAATATTTTAGTAATAAGGATATTTTGATAAGGAATTTCTAGAAGTAGTGGAGGTCATTTAAAGGAATTACTTGTTTGTGTGGATTTGAATCTCATATAGAGAAGTTGAATCTAATCAATTAAAAGGAGAATATGATTGAAGGTCTAAAAGAACAACAATAGAAACATGTGCTCATAAAGAAATTTAATCTAAAAATAAACAAGTGTACCTAAAAAATGTGTCATTGTTATTGAAAACAAGTTTATTAAGTCCTTCAAAGATTTAGTAGCATCAACCTGCAATTTGGCGTTCCTAATTTCTATCCGCACCATGTATACGTAGACTCCAATGTGTTTAAAGTGTGTTGTGGTATTATATTATAGGTACCCAGACATATCATGCATATTGGAGTTTAACTCAGATTGAAACCACACCTTTTTTTCATCTCAATCCAACTTGTTTATGGTTCTAGGTCAGTCATATTTGTCTTCTACAATTTAGTTGCAACCCTATTTGCGGGAGATGCAAGGGATATTTCTGATGAATAAACAGTATTTCAGTATATTGTGCATTGAATACTAGGTTCAATTTGATCAACAATTGTTGAAATACATATAGATAACAGTCTAGGTTACTACATAAGTACTTAACATGCCTCCATCTCCCAAATATATACTTCCCATCAAACAACGAATTCAAGGTAGGAGGCTTCGTTGACACACAAAATTTTGAATTTAAGCATGTAACATGGCAAGATTGATAGGGAATTGTTAAAGCATGGATTGAGTGGGCTTCTGTTGTATGTCCTTTCACAGAGCTTGCCAACCTTTCCATGGTGAATAACATTCACTCTTCCCCTCCACCACATCAACCCTAGCAATAATCACAATATAGTTCCACATCACAAATTATACAACGGTTGCACAAGAAACACATTATGGCAAAGCCAACAGGATCAATCCAAAAGCCACCACCACATTGATAGTCTTGCACTCCCTTCCTTTACAATAGCTTCTTTTTAATTTTTTTATTAGCTCAACGCTTTCTACACCAATTTATCTTATATCTTTAATTTTAATCAAGTCTTACAAAGATAATATTGACCACTTTGATTAATATTTATGGACATTATACTCCAACTATTCCTCCCCCTAACTATACTTGTTGATTACAACTCTTGGAATAATAATATTTTAGGTCCACCTGATGTGCTAATACGTACTCTAATATCATACAATGCTTGGTGCATCATACTTTGTTCAATTATATCATTTGGCAAGTAGGCCTATACTCAAGTTCTAAATGATGTCACATAATAGTCAACTATAAATATAGTGCTCAATAGGCACAAATAGCTTGACACAAGCGTTTCTCTTGTATAGTATATTGTTAACCAAAATTTGTTTAGCAACAATATATTTGCTCATTCAGTCAGTTATCATATGCTCATTTTTAGTAATAAACTAATATACAAACAAGATAGATCCACTTCTCAAAGTGCCATTTCTTTATTTTCAATACAATTTTTAGATGCACAAATATAACATTTTCCAATTTGTAGAAAATTTATGACTTTGTAACCTAATCATAGCACAAAAATATCACACAATAATTATTTTTGTAGCCAACATTGTGCAATCGTGTTAGTTGTGACTTACCATCATGCTAGATTCCAAAGGCATTTCCACCACTTCAAACTCTGCCTCTTGAAAGCATAGTGTCGGACAAACATGCATGCCCCTATAAAAATACCAATATTACTTTAGATCACTTGGAAATGTAATGAGTTATAACTACAAATATGAAAACATTACTTTAGATCACTTTAGATGATATCCTTGACACTACAGATTGGCATCTACCTCTGCATGCTGTGCAGATGATTAATGCTCTATTGAAATATGTGGAATCAGACATTTTATCTTTGAAAACTCCCATTACTATTACAAATATGGAGAGATGTAGGTTTGACATAATCCTTTCCTTAAGAAATGCAACCTTAGAAACATTTCGAATTGCCAAGGTAATAGCTTTTGGGAGGGGTATGGATGTAAGCTAAGTCAACTTTTCTAATGAAGTGACAATTTCCAATGGACATTTTACCTTCAAAAACTCCCATTACTATTACAAATATGGAGAGATGTAGGTCAGACAGAATCCTTTCCTTAAGAAATGCAGCCTTAGAAACACTTCAAATTGCCAAGGTTACATCTTCTGAGAGGGGTACGGATGTAAGCTAAATCAACTTTTCTAGTGAAGTCACAATTTCCAATGAAGATGTGACTTTTCAGAACACATAGATTCCTATGATGGTTCCCCTATTTTGTTATTCCCTTCATTTTAAACCAAGTGGCAAACTCCTTCAGAATTGGATCCTGTTGCTGGGGCTAGAAGCTTCTGTAGTTTGCATTGACGCCAAGGTTGCTATTAATGAGCATCCTTTCTCAGGGAAAATTAGGGATTCAACTTCTACGTGGACCCTGAAATGTCAAACTCGGAGAAACCTATTGTGGCCATAAATAGGGCTATCTAGCAGACATCACACACTTTATTAAATGATAGTTGGAAAATAACATCTGGAAGAGATTACTCACGTGGAGACATAAAGATCTGGTTATGCATGCTTCCACAAAGAGAGAATAGAGATGAATCAACTACTGGACTCATGTTCACTATGAATGAAGCAATTTACTATTGAAGTATGGATCACTCCTATACATTATAAATGATTTTGTATTCTTTGAAACAAAGCACTGTGTGTTCACCGATCTATAGGATTCGAGTCACTGAGGTTTATCAGCTTCTCATGCATTATTTCTGAGCCATCATTTGTTTAAACAAATAAACACGATAGGAATATACATGTAGAAAAAGGTTCCAGATTTCGTGCAAGACCAAAAGTCTAACCTAAAAGAAAGAAAGAGTCTAAAGAATTTAATTTGATGTTGTAATAACATCATGAAAAAGATGAATGTTTCCTAGCCTATCATAAAAAGAACGTATAGATTGAAGAGCTCTTGCCAAAATAGACTCATGAACTGGCTATCTTTGTCACCGGTTATAATTTGGGGTAAACCATGGAGCTTGAATATCTCCTTGAAGAATAATTCCGCAACTTGGAGTGCCCTATACTCGGATGGGATGGCCATAAAATGGGCATACTTGGTGAGTCTATCTACCACCACATAAATACAATCCCGTCCTCGTACCTTAGGAAGTCTTGTGACGAAATCCATGGAGATGCTACTCCATTTTTGTTCAGCTATAGGTAATGGTTGCAATAGTCTGGCCAGATGTGTGTGCTCCATTTTATTCCTTTGTCATGTATAACATTATTTTACATATTTGAGTACATCCTTCTTTAGTCCTTTCCAAGCAAACCTTTCTCAGATCTGTTTGTATGTTTTATAGTAACCTTGGTGTCCGACAAGAGGGCTATCATGAAATTCCTTCATAACTTGATCCTTCATCTTTGAATTGACTACCAGGTATATTCTATCTTTGTAGAGGATGAGGTCCTCTCTCACAGCATAGCCCTCATCCATTATTCTTCCCTCCATTACATCATTAGTGAAAGGATCTTTGACATATTCTATTGTAATGGAACTTCTCCAATCTGAGGAAATACTGGACATGGTGCATAGGTGTGGCCTTCGTCATAGGGCATTGGCTACCATGTTATTTTTTCACTTCATGTAAGCTATGTCAAAATTGTATGCTTGGACCCGGCTTACCCATTTCTGTTGTCGATCATTCAAATCTCTTTGTTTAAAAAGAATTGCAGGCTATTATGATATGTTCTAACTGAGAACTTTCTGCACACTAGATATTGCCAAAACTTGGCTAGAGCATCCATGATAGCTAGCATCTCTTTATCATAAATGGAATATAGTCTCTCCACCGGGGATAGTTTCTGACTTTTAAAGGCAATATGATGCTTATTTTGCATTAGGACAGCCCCGATGCCTTTGCCTGAAGCATCACTCTCAAGTTCAAAAGGTAATGAGAAATTAGGTATGCCTAACACCGGGCAAGTGCTCATGACATTCTTCGATTCCTCAAATGATTTTTCAGCAACATCATTCCATTGGAATAACCCTTTCTTGGTCAAGTAGGATAGGGGGTGGCAATCTTGGAGAAGTCCTTTATGAACCTCCGGTAATAGCTGCAAAGCCCCCAAAAACCTCGCAAGTGTGTCAAGGTTCTTAGTCTAGGCCATTCTTTTATGGCCTTAATCTTTTCTTCATCAACTTGGATTCCCTATGCACTTATCTAATGTCGCAGGTAGAGGATTTCTTCCATTCCAAACTCACACTTGGACAATTTTGCATATAAGGATTCTTGCTCGAGAATGGACAATACTTCATCAATGTGTTTGAGATGATCTTCCCAGGTCTTTCTATGCATCAAAATATCATCAAAGAATATCAGCAAGAACTTCCTTAGTTGCTTTGGGAATGCGTGATTCATGCATGATTGAAAGGTGGCCCAAGCATTTGTTAATCCAAAAGGTAGAACCAAAAATTCAAAATGACCATATTGACATCTAAATGTAGTTTTCGGAATGCCTTCTTCCCTCATTCAGATTTGATGATATCCTAATCTTAAATCAATCTTCAAAAAATATTTTGCCCCATGTAATACATCAATTAACTCGTCCACCCTTGGTATAGGGTACCAATTTTCGATAGTTTCTTTATTTAAGGCTCAGTAGTCCACACACATTCTCATGGTTCCATCTTTCTTCTTTACTAATACCTTGGAGGATGCGAATGGGCTAGAACTTGGTTGTATATATGACCCATCTCTAAAATTTCATTAATTGTTTTCTCTATTTCTTCCTTAAACTTTTGGGGATGCCTATAGGGGGTTGTGATAACTAGTTTTGTATCTTTCTCCATTTCAATTATGTGCTCAAACCCTTGTTTGGGAGGCAAACCCAGTGGTATGTCATCAAATACTTTTTTGTGTTTTATATGGATATCAATGTGGATAGCTTTTCCCATTGGAGTGGATTTGTCTAATATCAAACATTGGGCTGCCCATTCTACTTGATTATGCCTAAAAGTCCTTTCCATCCTCTTTGAACAAATTACTCTAGGTGATCCGTCGGATAGACCATGAAGGATAACCCTTTGTCCTTGGTCTTCAAAGGAAAGTTCTAATTTGCACATCCATAATTGTTACTATGAAGGAGGATAAGAATGAATTCAGATGAAGAGCTTTGAATTCACAAAATTTTAATAAAGTATTTTAAGTTGATTATAATCCATGTCTAAAACAAATAGGCGCAATGTTTTGTCAAGATGCTAAACCAATAGAAGACGAATAGGAAGAATTTCATTTGTTAAAAGACCCGTAATTGTAATTTCTAACTATTCTGGTATATGTCGATTAGTGATAAGTTTAATCAAGAATTTTATGCCATTATTCAAGGCTTGAACAAATGCAGACATTTATAGTTACAAAAAGGAGATATTTAGTCTATCATCACGAGTGTAATGCCATATTTTATGCCTTGAAGCAATATAGACATTACTTATCGCAAAAGAAATTTCACCACTACAAATATCTGAACAATAATGGCAAGTTGAGTACAAGACATGTAAGGTGAGTAAATCTGAGCGCAAAATCAAACAAGGTTGCAAATACATAAAGTATGAGAAAGAATTTACTAACAGAGATGCAGTAGTAAAATCAAAGAAACTAAAGGACCTGTATAAAGATGGTCTTGATTTTGAGGGTAAGGGCTAACTCAAACTGATACAAGGTGTAGATGAGCCCTTGGTATAGATGCAGGTCTCTCTCACCAATCAAAACTTTATGAATTGACTTGTCTAAAGAAGTAAACCAATATGGAAAATTTAAAGCGGTTTGATGACAAAAATAATTTAGTATAGGAAATAAGTAAAGATGGAACCTTTTATACCACCTCTCAAGCGTGATGTATCTCATTAGGACCTCTGTGACACATTTCCAAACACCAGGGATCTAATCTCTATTGAAGCCATTTTGTAATCTGTTGACCTTCTCGAGGACAAAGAGGTTCATCTGATTAAATGTTGTGAGGCGATTCATTTTTAATGATTGAATCTATATGACTTCGAAGATTATCAATTTCATTCCAAGTAATGAAATTTTTGTCCTACAATTTTTGGACAAGATCAAAATAAGGCTATACAAAGGTTAGTCAAGCAGTTCAAGACAAAAAGAAGGTTAAATACATTGATATCAACTAATAAAGGTGAGATAGAAAGATTGCAAAATGACACTGTGAAGGAAATTGTAGGTGTTATTAAGGAGCTAAAAATTAGTACAATTGAAGAAAGGTACTCCTCTGAAGAAAGGGAAAAGGATGGCGACCTTCCTAAACAGAATGAAGAAGGTGGTGCAACAAGAGCAGATCAAGATGTGTTAACTAAAAAAAATGTGCAAACTCCAACAACAAACACCTATGCAGAAGATCTGAATGTTGTTAGCCCTCTGAAGAATATAGAGAATGCTAAAGAAATGTGAGAAAAACTGAAAGAGAAGACAAATGAAGAAAAGAAAGAAGAGAATGAGGCTATTGCAGACCAAGTTGATAACATTGTGGATAATGCCTCTGTTCCGTTGGGAAATGATCAAGAGGAAGAAGTATATGATGAGAACCGTCCTCCAAAAACCTCTAGTCCTCATTTGATAGCCAACGTAGAAGAGGAGAAAAGGGATAATGTTTGTAAGTGCTCTGGAGTCTCTCTAATAGTCTCTATCAGAGAGTTTTTGGCAAAACAAAGACAAATCCAAACCATGTCCTCACCACAACTACTTCAGGTACAATCCTTGGATGGACATAATAACCTGTCCAATATATCTCCATCGAAGAAACTTCAGTTACGAACAATTTTTCATGCAACTGCTTAGGAAGAAATTCTACAGTCTCATGAAGAAGGTAATGAGCTTTTGGGAGATGTTATGAAAGATTTTGAAAAGATGCTACCTAAAACTAAGATGGATGTCTCTTTGACTCCTGCACTTCAAATGAAAAAACTAATGGAGTCACTTAACAACCATTTTGAGTGTTTGGAAAAAAGCAACTGAGAAGAAGGTAAAGGAAGAACTAAACAATAAGAGATTAGTGGATCTAACAGATAAGTGCTCCAAGGCACACATTGTGTTAAACAATAGTGTAAAAAGTATCCAAAATTATCTAAATTATGCTAATGTATTATACCAATTTTGTTTGTCTTTGCCCATATCTACTAAGGAAATAAAAGATAAAATAGACAGCCTAGAGACGCAAATATTAATATCTCCAAAACCTATGATACCGTGAAGGATAACAATGGAAATCTATGGGCCGAAGTAGAAAAGACTCATGCTATAATAAAGAACTTATGGAGCGAAAAAGACTCAATAAAAGATCAGATGGGTTAGTTGAGAGAGATAGTCATCTTTAAGATGGCCGCATTGACTAGTTTGCTAAGGGAAGATGATAACATTGGGAAGATGACAACTGCTCCTGCAATATTAGAAAAAGTAGAAGACTTGCTCTTGTAGATCAATGGACAGATACAGACATTAAAATTTACCAAGATGCATTGGGATTCTACAGTGATTCATTTTAAGAGTATCTACAAAGATATCTTTACCACAAATCAATAAGTCTCATATTTTTTGATCTCTTAAACATATGCGGAAGGTTAGAACGAAACAAGTTTTGATATTTCGGTGTACATAAATAAGATAGTAAGGGGGAGTATACAATAAGACAAAATTGGAGAACCTTTTGACTTGTAGATATACAAGTAGTTCCTTTGTCATTGATAACAAAGTGGAGATGTTTTGGCTATGTTGCAATCAATGACAAAAGGGAAGATTGTTGGCAACATATGCAGGATGATGAAAATACTAATGAGCATAACTGTAAGTAATGTTGTCATTGATGACAACAAAGGATAAAGATATAGTGGTTCCGAGAATAGCAACACATGATATAGAAAGTGACAACAAAGGGTAAAGGCATAGTGGTCCGAAAAGAGGTAACCAAGCATAACGAGATAGTTGTGTTGGTTAATATACTTTATTCAGTGTTCAGGTAATGATGTGGAAGGTGAACTTTAATCTTTGTTGATGTAGGTATTCTTTGTGATACGATCGACCTAGAGCTATAGCCAAGAAGAATACATTTTAGGTTTTCATAAATGTGTCCACCATTCAGGTTTGAGGGATTAAAGTTCATAGATTAGCGCTTGTAATTCACATTCAAGATCCAAATTTCATCTTGTTCAATAACACTAAGATTTTTCCTTCTATATTAAGTAAATATTATTGTGTTCAAGTTTAGTTATTTATTTATATGGTTTAAAATTAAATTCAAGATTAATTATTCAAAAATCAATGCATTGGGTTCATCCTGTAGGCTTTAGGTTTGAATTTATCTTATAGAGTTTACGTATTAAGGTTTTGGGTTTTTTGGTCTTGGTTGAAAGTTTAGTGTTCAATCTTTTGGTGCTAGCATTGAGTTTATGGAATAACTATTCATGAATTAAGTCACATGGTTTAACCTTTAGGGGTTATGGTTGCCCATAATGAAAAGGAATTTGGTTTCAAGGTTTTAGGTTTTGAAAGGATGCCGAAACCCTTACATAAAAATGTTGCCCCAAAGATAAACATAAATGGATAGTAACAAGCACACAAAAAACACAAACCAGAAAACAAGCACAATCCTAAAGATAGAACAATCAACAAACCACAACTACTACTAAAAAATAGTACACAAAAAAATAAACATCAAACCAGCACAATACCACCAGCAAGGTCACAAGGTTTTAAGGGTCAAGGCCACTGCCAACTCTTGTTTTTAGAACTCCTCATGCAACTTAACAAACCCCATGAGCACATCTTTCTCTGCTTCAAAAGAATTACTTTTGTTGTCTCACATCCGAGAGCTCAGACCTCCCTGCTCACAAGTCTTCCCATGTTTACCACTGCTACTAGTCTTATGCACATTACACACTTCATCCTTTTGACCACCCTTGCCAAAACTCTGCTCCTCTCTAAGCTCTTTCAACTTATAAATTAGAATTCTAATCCCCTCGGCACTGTTTTGGATGGTTCATTTGCTAATTTCAACCATTCTCTCTAAATTTTTCTTGACATCTTTCAACTCCTTCTCAACTTTGTCAAGATGAGTTTCAAAGTCATGGTTGTAGTTCTCTAATTCCTTCTTCAATTGACCCACCCTAGGAATGGCTTCCCATGTGAGCTGAATCTCTAAGTGTAGCCTGTCATCTATCTCCATCCTGTTGCCAATCCTCTCTTGCATTGCACTCAATCTAATGTTCATTCTATTAATTTCAATAAAGAACCATTTAGTCATGCGGCATTGACCATCCACCACCTCCTAAACCATAACTAGGGCCTTTGAAAATTCCTCCCTATTAGCAATAGAGGATAGTAAAAAAGAAAAGTTCTTAGATAAATTGTAAGAAGGGCCGGGAGTCTACGGAAATAGAATCCCAACCCCAAGATCATCAATAATAGTACCCACTAGAGTCTTCTGCTTACCTTTGGGCCTCACTTCCATCACCTTCTGCAATTTCTCCTTACCCTTCCCTCAAAATCATCATTAGTTTTTTGGCCTGGAGTTCCCCTCTTATCCTTAAAATTTTTTGTTTAGACCACTTCTCCTTTGTATCCTCATCACCCTTATCTTCCTCAAGGGATGATCTATCAACCAGGAATAATCATTCTTCCTGCTCTACTTTATCAGAGTATTTTTGCCTTCACTGCTCTTCCTTTCGTAGAGGTGTCTCCCTCCTTAGCGTGAGAGGAACGTGGAGTAGAAAGAACCTCCACTGACTCCTCATCCTCTACCTAGTCAAGGTCTTGGTTCACCTCACATGTCTCACCATCAATCGACTTAGAGTAATCCACAATAGGACTTTTACCTTTCTTCATAGTACTATCACCTAACCTCCACACTAGAAATTTGGGTTTTAATATCATCTATGATTAACAAGATCAACCCCTCATGTAAAATGGGAAGTTTAAGGTTTCTTTTATAGTTGAAAGAGTGGTGTTTAAATTAAGAAATACATGTTTACGCTTTGCAATCATATAACTATTACCTAAGGAAGGCTTCACAATCCCATAATTATTACCTAAGGAAGGCCTCACAATAATTGCTAAGGGTTTAAGTTAAATTATTTATGCTTCTGATTTCACATTTAGATTTAATGCTCTATCTCGACGACCCATTATTTCTTGCTCAATTTCAATTGTTTGCTTACATGTTTGAATATTAAGATTCACTGTTAATAATTCCAGAATCAAGGCATAGGGTTAAACCTTTACATAGGGTTGGAGTTCAATGTATAGAGTTTAGCTTTCAAGGTTTTGACTTCTTGCTTCAGTGTTTATAATTCAATCTTAGGGCCTGATGTTCAGGCTTCACAAATCATAAGCTCTTCACTTAATGAGAGTTCAAAATTAAGGCTAAGGCTATGGCATTCATTGTTTCAAATGGGTTTAAGCTTCACATTTAAGATCTAAATGTTAGCTTTCAAGGTTCAACATTAAATTTTTCACATTGAGATTTAGTGCTTAATATTTAGTACTCATAATTTTGTGTTCAAATTTAGTTGTTTATTCACACATTTCAACATCAATAGTCACTGTTAACACAACTTAAATTAGGGCATGGGGTTCAACATTTAGGCATTATGATTGAGTTTAAAGTGTAGAGTTTAGGTTTCAATGTTTTAGAATTTGGATTGTTGGTTCAATCTTTACCTTTCAAATTGAAGGCCTAATGTTTTGGAATCACAATACTAAGCTCTTTACTTAAGGAGGGTTCAACATTTAGGGTTGAGAATTTAGATTTCATGGTTTAGGTGAAAAGGGTTCAAATTAGAAGTCCCAAATTTCAACTATAAAGATTCCATTTTCACTAATTAAGAATTGGATTTAGTGGTCTATATTGAGTACTAATGGTTTAGTGTTAAAATTGATTTGTCTATTTACATAGTTCAACATTCTAGTTCATGCTGGACTACTCCAAACTTCAACTATAAAGGATCAACAATCAATATTTAAGAATAAGATTTAGTCGTCTACATTGAGTACTCACGGTTTGGATTTAAAAATGATCATATTAATTACATTATTCAACATTGTAGTTAATGGTTAAGGGTTCACACATCAAGGTACATGTTACAACCTTCACGAGTTAGATTTGAGTTGAAATTATAGATTTATAAAGGTATCAGGTTTTAGGCTATTGGTTCAAAATTTACAATTTATATTAGGTCGATGTTTATGCTTCAAAGCCCTATGCTTATTACTTAAGGAGTGATTGACATTTAGGGTTTATGTTTTTGACTACACATTCAAGTTCCCAATTTCAGCTTTAATGGTTGGTCATTCAATATTTGACATTGATATTTTGTATTCCAAATTGAGTACAAACCATTTCATTTTCAAATTCAATTGTTTATAAATTAAGGTTCTATATTAATGTTACAAGAATCAAACCCTAGGGTAAAATCTTAATTAGTTAGGTTTGAGTTTAAGGCATTGAGTTTAGCATTCAAGGTTTTCATAAATTTTAGATTCTTTGTTGAAAGTCTATTGTTCAAATTTAGGGATTTATTTCTAGCCTTCACAATCCTAAGTTTATTACATTACAAGGAGAATTAAAAATTTAGGGTATAAGGTTTAGAGTTCATGGTTTTTCAGTTAAGGTTCACATTCAGAGTTTGAGATTTCAACTTTCAAAGCTCACCAGTCAATATTTAACAATCAAAGTCGGTGTTCTTTATTTTATACTAATTTCTTCGTGTTAAAATTCAATTGGTTATTTGTATGGCTCACATTTAAGGTTCAGTGTTAAAAATTCAAAATCGATGAGGTGTAACATTATTTGACCTTTAAGGTTTAACATTGATTTTAATTTATAGATTATGAGTTTAAAGGTTTTGGGCTCTTTGATCAAAGTTCAGTGTTCAAATCTAGGATTTGATGTTTAGACTTAAAAATTGTAAGCTAGTTACTTAATGAGGGTTTCATATTTATGGAAAAGGGTTTAAAGTTAACAGTTTAGGGTTTAAGGCTCACATTCAAAGTCCAAATTTCAACCTTCAATGTTTAACATTGAGATTTAATGGTCTATTTCAAGAATTCACCATTTCATGTTCAAAATCACACAACATTAAAATTCATTATTAAAATTCAACATGAAAATTCATTGTTAACAATTCTAGAATCACCGAGCACAACTCAAAATATAGGCGGTTTAGGATTGAATTTAAGGTATAGATTTTACATATTACCAATTTGGGTTTTGGATTCTTGCTTGAAACCTCAATGTCCAAACTAAGTGTTCAATTTTTTGGCTTCACAATTGTAGGTACATCAATAAAAGGTGTAACATTTAGGGTAGAGGGTTTAGGGTTTCACATTTACATTCAAGGTCCAACTTTCAATTTTAAAGGTTCAACATTCAATGTTTGACATTGAGATTTAGTGCTCTATATTAAGTAATCATCATTTCATGTTCCAATTGAATTGTTTATCTACATGGTTCAAAATTAGAGCTCATTTTAATGATTCAAGAATCATGGGACAAGGTTCAACCTTTAGGTGTTAAGTTTGAATTTTAGATATAGTGTTTAATAATTAGGACTTTTGCTTCTTTGTTTAAAGTTTGATGTTCAAATTTAGGGCTTGATTTTTGCTCTTCACAACCCATGCTCATTACTAAAGAGAGTTCAACATTTAGGCCTCAAGGTTTTAAGAACATGGTTTAGCACTTCGATGCACATTCGAAGTCCAACTTTACCAGTTTAACTTTCAATCATTAATCAAGGTTTAGTGGACTATACTGAGTTGTACTCTATAGCAAATACTAACTATTTCATGTTAAAATTCAATTGTTTATTTCGAGTTCAACATTAGTGTTTATTTCTAACTATTCAAGAATCAAGCAACACGTTTCAAGCTTCAGGATTTAGAGTTCAATTAAAGAATACAATTTAGCCTTGAAAGTTTTCAATGTTGGTTTCTTTGATAAATGCTTAGAATTTGAATTTAAAGTTTTACATTTAGGCATTACAAATCTTAGGCTCATTAATGGAGAGTTCACCATCTAAGACTAAGGGTTTAAAATTTATGTTGTAAGCTATCTAGTTCACATTCAACATCCAAATTTTGAATTTAAGGGTTCAAAATTCAATGTTCAATCACAAGGAGACTATCACTGAAGATCTAAGACATAAAAGAGCATCATGTTGATGAAGAAGTTTTTTCTAAATATGAACAAATAGATGTTCTAGAAAAAGGTGAGCCGTTGTTACTCAAAATAAGTTTGTTATGTCCTAAACGAACTAGTATAAAGGAAAAATTTGTTCAACATCATATGTCAATATGGAGTAAAATGTTCATAAATGATAATTGATAGTGGTAGTAATGGTAATTTAGTTCCAAATGAAATCATGGATAGATTAAATTTGAAAAGGTTACAGCATACTAATCCCTATAGACTATCTTGGTTTCAAAACAATTATAGAATCTTTGGTTTGGAAACAATGTCTTGTGAACTTCAAAATTATAGTGTATAAAAATGAGGTTTTTAATGATATTATATCAATGGATGTTTTTCATATTTTGTTCGTTAAACCATGACAATTTGGTAGGAACACCATACACGATGGAATGGAAGATACATATATGGTGACAAGTGATGGAGTGGTCTATATTCAATACAAATCATTTCATTTCTCAATTCAATTGTTTATTTGCATGTTTTAAAGTTAAGGTTCAATAATAATGGTACAAGAATCAAAGCATAGGCTTCAATCATTATTGGTTAGGTATGAGTTTAAATGTTCAACTTTCAATATTTAAGAACTTGATTTAGAGGTGTAGATTGAGTACTCATGTTTTATTGTTAAAATTGATTTGTCTATTTATATAGTTGAACATTATAGTTCATGGTTCATGATTCCAAATTTTAACTATAAAAGATTCTAACATACAAAAATGCATACCCTTGCAATTTCACATCATGTTTAGTAACCATTTTAATGTTTCACACCTCTCTACATGATAGGTTAAGTCTGTGTGATTTTGGTCTATTTCTTCTTCTTTTACCAAAAATTCATTACAGTGCTTTAATATTGACATGGTCCAAAGGTTCCTTGTTCCACGTCTATTTGCTAACAGGTATCTATTTTTGGGAGTTACAACATGATTTCAATGACCATGAAGATTCGTGGTAACACCTTTGGAAGTAAAAAAATGACCCCTTGCATGCATTTTTTGTATTATTCTCTCTTAGAAGAGGATTGGTAGAATTTTGAATGCATTCAACACAACTTCAAATCACATGTTCTCTCTCAAGTTTGAAGACTTTGGCTTTGATGCTCTCTGCTATTCTTCGTGTGAAACTTGAACTCCTACACTAGCTATTGGAGGTTGGATATTATTGATATTGTGATATTACTTCTCATAGCTCTTGGGATTTTCTGGCATTTGTTGTGCGATTCTCTATTGTTTGGTTTTAATGATGCACACTTTCTTCAAGGTTTTGGAAACTCACAACACCCTTTTGTGTCTCCAAACAAGTAAGATCTTTCCATTTGAGTTGCTCAATACTTGTTCACTCAAATCTGTTTGATTTGCATAGGTTTTTGTATAGTATAGAAACCCCCAATCATTAGAATATAAAACAATCATTGGAAAGAGGTTGCTGACACAATCCTAATGCAACTTGAACGGGCTCAAAAGGAGTTCGTATGCAAAAGTTATGTGCAGTCAAAGGTTCGGTCAAACAGGTGAATCAGGAATTCAAAAAGGTGAAAAATTGATTGTCTCAAATCTAAGAAAAAATGATGCCAAGTCGAAGAGCTCATCATCATGATTTCAACATTGCTCGTTTTGCCTTGATTAAAGCTCATACGAGAAAGATATGGCCCGTCAAAGTTGAGGGTTGACCATGCCGACTAGACAGTACAATGATGACGTCAGCATGCTGACATGACAAACACAGTGGTAGTTGTTGAAGTGGTAGGTCCAGAGTTTGACATGTGGCAGATGGCGGCATTTGAGTAAGTAGATGATGTGGTAGGTCTGAAAATGTGGACCAATCTAGCGTGACACGTGTCATTAACGAAAGAATGAGGTAATGCCATGTGGCCCAATGATTGGGTGCCACGTAGCACATGTGGCGGTTTGATTGTTAAAACGTTGGTTTGTGGGGGTTGAACCCCTGACGTCTTGCTTGCTATTTTCACTTTCCACCAATATACCAAGCGGCTTTCTTTGCTACATATACGGGCCTCCTTTCTATTTAAAGAATGATAATACAAATGAATCCCTATAAAAGGGGGTTAGGTGGTTTGAACCCCCAGTGCAGAATAATGATCCAGATGGATACAGAAGAACTAAAATTT
Organism: Cunninghamia lanceolata; assembly: GCA_027924645.1. Lineage (NCBI taxonomy): Eukaryota > Viridiplantae > Streptophyta > Pinopsida > Cupressales > Cupressaceae > Cunninghamia > Cunninghamia lanceolata. The sequence continues at coordinate 12,867,852 of BSBN01000352.1, read as the reverse complement.
TTGCAGTCTCAGAACTTGATGGAATCAGCATCATTGGAAAGATGCTGCTAACATGATCCTGATGTCTCAAATCCAAGCAAAAAAGATACCAAGTCGTAGAGCTCGTCGCCACGATTTTGACGCAGCTCGTTTCGCCTTGATCGGAGCTTGTACGAGCAAGATATGGCCAGTCAAAGTTAAGGGTTGACCATGTCGACTATACAGTACAATGATGACTTGAACATGCTGACATGGCAGACACAGTGGCAGTTGTTGACTTGGTAGGTCCAGAGGTTGACACGTGGCAGTTGGCAGCATCTGAGTCAACAGATAATGTGGTAATTCTATAGATGTGGACCAATCCAGTGTGACACATGTCACTGACAGATGAATGAGGTAATGCCATGTGGCCTAATGATTGGGTGCCACATGGCACATGTGGTGGTTTGATTGTTAAAAGGTTGGTTTGTGGGGTTGAACCTTGCTATTTTCTTTCTCCACCAATATACCAAGTGGCTTTCTTTGCTACATATACGGGCTTCCTTTCTATTTAAAAAATGATAATAGAAATGAATCCCTATAAAACGGGGTTAGGTGGTTTGAACCCCTAGTAGGAATGAATGATATAAATGGATCCAGAAGACCTAAAAACTTTGTAGTCTCAGAACCTGACGAAATCAATGTCATTGGAAAGAGGTCTCTGGCATGATCCTGACCCAACTTGAACAGGCTCAAAAGGAGTTTGTATGCAGAAGTTATGTACAGTCAAAGGTTCGGTCAAATAGGTGAATCATGCATTCAAAAAGGTAAAAAATTTATTGTCTCAAATCTAAGTAAAAATGATGCTAAGTTGAAGAGCTCGTCACCATGATTGCGTCGCCGCTCATTTCACCTTGATCATTTTAGCACCATTAGAAAGAGGTTGTTGACACAATCCTAACACAACTTGAATGGGCTCAAAAGAAGTTCGTATGCAGAAGTTATGTGTAGTCAAAGGTTCGGTCAAACAGGTGAATCAGGCGTTTAAAAAGGTGAAAAATTGATTGTCTCAAATCTAAGCAAAAATGATGCCAAGTTGAAGAGCTCGTCGTCACGATTTTGACACCGGTCATTTCGCCTTGATCGAAGCTCATATGAGTAAGATATGGCTGGTCAAAGTTGAGGGTTGACCATGCTAACTAGACAGTATAATGATGACGTTGTCATGCTGACATGGCAGACACAGTGGCAGTTGTTGGCATGGTAGGTTTAGATGTTGACACGTGGAAGATGGCGGCATCTGACTCAACAGATGATGTGGCAATTCTAAAGATGTGGACAAATCCAGCGTGACACGTGTCACTGATAGATGAATGAGTGAATGCCACGTGGCCCAACAATTGGGTGCCACGTGGCACATGTGGCGATTTGCTTGTTAAAAGGTTGGTTTGTGGGAGTCGAACCCCTAACTTCCTGCTTCCTATTTTCACTCTCCACCAATATACCAAGCAGCTTACTTTGCTACATAGACGAGCCTCCTTTATATTTAAAGAATGATAATAGAAACAAATCCCTATACAAGGGGGTCGGGTGGTTTGAACCCCCAGTGGGGAGGAATGATCTAGGTGGATCGAGAAGACCTAAAAATCTTGCAGTCTCAGAACCTGACAGAATCAACATCATTGGAAGGACGTCGCTGACATGATCCTAACGCAACTTGAACGGGCTCAAAAGGAGTTTGTATGTAGAAGTTATGTGTAGGAAAAGGTTTGGTCAAGCAGGTGAATCAAGCATTTGAAAAGGTGAAAATTTGATTGTCTCAAATCTAAATAAAAACAATGCCAAGTCGAAGAGCTCGTCACCACGATTCTGACACCACTCGTTTTGCCTCGATCAGAGCTTGTACGAACAAGATATCGCTGGTCAAAGTTGAGGATTGACCATGTAGACAAGATAGTACAATGATGACGTCAGCATACTGACATGGTAGACACATGGCAGTTGTTGACGTGGCAGATCTAGAGTTTGACACGTGGCAGATGGCGGCATTTGAGTCAGCAGATGACGTGGCAGGTCTAAAGATTTGGACCAATCTAGCATGACACATGTCACTGACGGATGAATGAGGTAATGCCACGTGGCCCAATGATTAGGTGCCACGTCGCACATGTGGTGGTTTCATTGTTAAAAGGTTCTTTTGTGGGGGTCAAACCCTTGACTTCTTGCTTGCTTTTTTATTCTCCACAAATATACCAAGTGACTTTCTTTACTACATATATGGGCCTCCTTTCTATTTAATAAATGATAATAGAAACGAATCCCTATACAAGGGGGTCAGGTGGTTTGAACCCCTAATGGGGAGGAATGATCTAGGTGGATACAGAAGAACTAAAAATTTTGCAGTCTTAGAACCTGACGGAATCAACATCATTGGAGAGAGGTCACGGACATGATCTTGACGAAACTTGAATGGGCTCAAAAAGAGTTCATATGCAAGAGTTGTGTGCCGTCAAAGATTTGGTCAAACATGCGAATCAGGCATTCAAAAAGGTGAAAAATTGATTGTCTCAAATCCAAGCAAAAATGATTCCAATTCAAAGAGCTCGTCGCCATGATTCCAATTCGAAGAGCTCTTCGCCATGATTCAAACCCCTGACCTCCTGCTTGCTATGTCCACTCTCCACCAATATACCAAGCGGCTTTCTTTGCTATATATACGGGCCTCCTTTCTATTTAATGAATGATAATAGAAACAAATCCCTATAACCCCAAGTGGGGAGGAATGATCCAGGTGGGTCCAGAAGACCAAAATTTTTTGTAGTCTGAGAACATGACGGATTCAACATCATTGGAGAGAAGTTGTTGACACGATCCTAACACAAAAGTGATGCCAAGTCGAAGACATCATCATCATGATTTTGACGCCTCTCGTTTCGCCTCGATCGGAGCTCATACGAGCAAGATATGACCTGTCAAAATTGAGGGTTCCCCATGCTGACTAGACAATATAATGATGATATCAGCATGCTGGTATGGTAGACACAGTGGCAGTTGTTGATGTGGTAGTATAGAGGTTGACACATGGCAGATAGCGGCATTTGAGTCAGCAGATGACGTGGCAAATCTGATGGTGTGGACCAATCCAGCATGACACGTGTCACTGACAGATGAATGAGGTAATGCCACGTGGCCCAATGATTAGGTGCCAGGTGGTACATGTGGCAGTTTGATTGTTAAAAGAATGGTTTATAGGGGTCGAACCCTTGACTTCATGCTTGCTATTTTCACTCTCCACCAATATACCAAGTTGTTTTCTTTGCTACATATACGGGCCTCCTTTCTATTTAAAGAATGATAATAGAAATGAATCCTTATAAAAGGGGGTCGAGTGGTTTGCACCCCAGGTGGGGAGGAATGATCCAGGTGGATGCAGAAGACCAAAAAAATTTGTAGTATGAGAACATGACGAAATCAACATCATTGGAAAGAGGTTGCTAACACGATCCTAATGCAACTTGAACGGGCAAAAAGAAGTTCGTATGCAGAAGTTATGTGCAGTGAAAGGTTCGGTCAAACAAGTGAATCGGGCATTCAAAAAGGTAAAAAATTGATTGTCTCCAATCCAAGCAAAAATGATGCCAAGTCAGAGAGCTTGTCGTCACGATTTCGACGCCACTCGTTTTGCCTCGATTGGAGCTCATACGAGCAAGATATGGCCAGTTAAAGTTGAGGTTGACCATGCTGACAGGACAGTACAATGATGACCTCAGCATGTTGACATGGCAGACAAAGTGGTAGTTGTTGATGTGGCAGGTCCAGAGTTTGACACGTGGCAGATGGCGGTATCTAGGTTAGTAAATGACGTGGCAGGTTTGAAGATGTGGACCAATCCATCTTGACACGTGTAACTGACAAAAGAATGAAGTAATGCCAAGTGGCCCAATGATTGGGTGCCATGTGGCACATGTGGCGGTTTGATTGTTAAAAGGTTGGTTTGTGGAGACCTCCTGCTTGCTATTTTCACTCTCCACCAATATACCAAGCAGCTTTCTTTGCTACATATACCTACCTCCTTTCTATTTAAAGAATGATAATAGTAACGAATCCCTATAAACGGGGGTCGGGTGGTTTGAACCCCTAGTGGGGAATAATGATCCAGATGGATACTGAAGAATTAAAATTTTTACAGTCTTAGAACCTGACGGAATCAGCGTCATTGGAAAGAGGTCGCTGACATGATACTGACACGACTTGAATTGGCTCAAAAGGAGTTCGTATGCAGAAGTTATGTGCAATCAAAGGTTCGGTCAAACAGGTGAATCAAGCATTCAAAAAGGTGAAAATTTGATTGTCTCGAATCCAAGCAAAAATGACGCCAAGTCAAAGAGATTGTTGCCACCATTTCAACATCACTCGTTTCGCCTCGATCAGAGATCGTACAATCAAGATGGCCGGTCAAAGTTGAGGGGTTGACCATGTCGACTAGACAATACAATTATGACATCAGCATGCTCACATGGCAGATAGAGTTGTAGTTGTTGACATGGTAGGTCCAGAGGTTGACATGTGGTAGATGACATCTGAATTAGCAAATGACATGGCAAGTCTAAAGATGTGGACCAATCCAGTGTGACACGTGTCACTGACGGATGAATGAGGTAATGCCATGTGGCCTAATGATTGTGTGCCACGTGGCACATGTGGCAGTTTGATTTTTAAAAGGTTGGTTTGTGGGCTAGAACCTTGCTATTTTCACTCTCCACCAATATACCAAGTGGCTTTCTTTGCTACATATATTGGCTTCCTTTCTATTTAAAGAATGATAATAGAAACGAATCCCTATAAAAGGGGGTCGAGTGGTTTGAACCTCTAGTGGGAAGGAATGATCTAAATGGATCTAGAAGACCTAAATATTTAGAGTCTCAGAACCTAACGGAATCAGAGTCTTTGGAAAGAGGTCGCTGGCATGATCTTGTCGTAACTTGAATGGGCTCAAAAGGAGTTCGTGTACAGAAGTTATGTGTAGTCAAAGGTTCGGTCAAATAGGTGAATCATGCATTCAAAAAGGTAAAAAAATTATTGTCTCAAATCAAAGCAAAAATGATGCCAAGTCGAAGAGCTTGTAGCCACGATTCTGACACCACTCGTTTCGCCTTGATCGGAGCTCGTACTAGCAAGATATGGCTGGTCAAAGTTGAAGGTTGACCATGCTGATTAGACAGTACAATGATGATGTGGCTGGTCCAGATGTTGACATGTGGCAGATGGTGACATCTAACTCAACAGATGACGTGGCAGGTCATAAGATGTGGACCAATTTAGCGTGACATGCGTCACTTACAGACGAATGAGTGAATGCCACGTGGCCCAATGATTGGGTGCCACATGGCACATGTGGCAATTTGCTTATTAAAAGGTTGGTGTGTGGGGGTCGAACCCCTGACCTCCTGCTTCCTATTTTCACTCGCCACCAATATACCAAGTGGATTTCATTGCTACATATACGAGCCTCCTTTCTATTTGAAGAATGATAATAGAAACAAATCCCTATAAAAGGGGGTTAGTGGTTTGAACCCCCAGTGGGGAGGAATGATCTAGGTGGATCTAGAAGACCTCAAAATCTTGTAGTCTCAGAACCTGATGGAAAAAAATCATTGGAAAGAGGTCACTGACACGATCCTAACACAACTTGAACAGGCTCAAAAGGAGTTTGTATGTAGAAGTTATGTGTAGTCAAAGGTTCAATCAAATAGGTGAATCAGGCGTTCGAAAAGGTGAAAATTTGATTATCTCAAATCTAAGCAAAAATGATGCCAAGTCGAAGAGTTCATCGCCATGATTCTGTCGTTGCTCGTTTCACCTTGATCAGAGCTCGTATGAGAAAGATATGGTTGGTCAAAGTTGAGGGTTGATAATGTCGACTAGATAGTACAATGATGACGTCAACATGCTAATATGGTAGACATAGTCGCAGTTGTTGATGTGGCAAACCCAGAGTTTGACATGTGGCAGATGGCAGCATCTAAATCAACAGATGACATGGCAGGTCTGAAAATGTGGACCAATATAGTGTGACACGTGTCACTGATGGACGAATGAGGTAATGCCATGTGGCCTAATGACTAGGTGCCACGTGGCACATGTGGCAGTTTGATTGTTAAAAGGTTTGTTTGTAGGGTCGAAACTTGCTATTTTCACTCTCCACCAATGTACCAAGCGTCTTTCTTTGATACATATATGGTCTTCCTTTCTATTTAAAGAATGATAATAGAAACGAATCCCTATAAATGGAGGTCGGGTGGTTTAAACCCCTAGTGGGAAGGAATGATTTAAATGGATTCAGAAGACTTAAAAATTTTGAAGTCTCAAAACCTAACAGAATCAGCATCATTGGAAAGAGGTCACTGGCATGATCCTGACGCAACTTGAACATGCTCAAAAGGAGTTCGTATGGAGAAATTATGTGCAGTTAAAGGTTTGGTCAAATAGGTGAATCAGACATTCAAAAAGGTGAAAATTGATTGTCTCAAATCTAAGCAAAAATGATGCCAAGTCGAAGAGCTCATCATCATGATTTTGACGCCATTCGTTTCACCTCGATCGGAGCTCATACGAGCAAGATATGGCCAATTAAAGTTGAGGGTTGACCATGCTGACTAGACAATACAATGATGATGTCAACATGCTGACATGGTAGACACAGTGGTAGTTGTTGACGTGGCAGGTCTAGAGTTTGACACGAGACAGATGGCGGCATCTGATTCAGTAGATAGCGGTATTTGATTCAGCAGATGGCGGCATCTGATTCAGCAGATGACATGGCATGTCTGAAGATGTGGACCAATCCAACGTGACACGTGTCACTGAAGGAAGAATGAGGTAATGCCACTTGGCCAAATGATTGGGTGCCACATGGCACATGTGGCGGTTTGATTGTTAAAAAGTTGGTTTGTGGGGGTTGAACCCCTGACCTCCTGCTTGCTATTTTCACTCTCCACCAATATACCAAGTGGCTTACTTTGCTACATATACTGGCCTCCTTTATATTTAAAGAATGATAATAGAAACGAATCCCTATAAAAGGGGGTCAGGTGGTTTGAACCTCCAGTGGGGAATAATGATCTAGATGGATATATAAGAACTAAAAATTTTGTAGTCTTAGAACCTGACGGAATCACCATCATTGGAATGAGGTTGCTGACACGATCCTAAAGCAACTTGAATGGGATCAAAAGCAGTTCGTATGCAGAAGTTATGTGCAATCAAAGGTTCGGTCAAATAGGCGAATTACGCGTTCAAAAAGGTGAAAATTGATTGTCTCAAATCCAAGAAAAAATGATGCCAAGTCGAAGATCTCGTCGCCATGATTTTGATGCCGCTCTTTTCGCCTTGATCAGAGCTCATACGAGAAAGATATGGCCGGTTAAAGTTGAGAGTTGACCATGTCGACTGGATAGTACAATGATGAAATCAGCATGCTGACATGGCAGACACAGTGGCAGCTGTTGATGTGGTAGGTCTAGAGGTTGACATATGGTAGATGGCGGCATCTGAGTCAGCAGATGATGTGGCAAGTCTGAAGATGTGGACCAATCCAGTGTGACACGTGTCATTGACGGACAAATGAGGTAATGCCATGTGGCCTAATGATTGGTTGCCACGTGGCACATGTGGCAGTTTGATTGTTTAAAGGATGGTTTGTGGGGTTGAACCTTGCTATTTTTACTCTCCACCAATATACCAAGCGGCTTTCTTTGCTACATATACGTGCTTCCTTTCTATTTAAAGAATGATAGTAGAAACGAATCCCTATAAAAGGGGGTCGGGTGGTTTGAACCCCTAGTGGGAAGGCATGATCTAAATGGATCCAGAAGACATAAAAATTTTGTAGTCTTAGAACCTAACGGAATCAATGTCATTGGAAAGAGGTTGCTAGCACGATCCTAATAGAACTTGAACGGGCTCAAAAGGAGTTCGTATGCAAAAGTTATGTGCAGTCAAAGGTTCAGTCAAACATGTGAATCATGTGTTCAAAAAGGTGAAAATTTTATTGTCTCAAATCTAGGCAAAAATGATGCCAAGTCGAAGAGCTCGTTGCCAAGATTTCGACTCCGCTCGTTTCACCTTGATTGGAGCTCGTACGTGCAAGATATGGCCAGTCAAAGTTGAGGGTCGACCATGCTGACTAAAAAGTACAATGATGGCATCATCATGCTGACATGGCAGACACAGTGGTAATTGTTGGCGTGGCAGGTTCAGATGTTGACACGTGGCAGATGGCGGCATCTGACTCAATAGATAACGTGGCAGGTTTGAAGATGTAGACCAATCTAGCGTGACACGTGTCACTGACAGATGAATGAGTGAATGCCACGTGGACCAATGATTGGGTGCCACATGGCACATGTGGTGATTTACTTGTTAAAAGGTTGGTTTGTGGGGGTCCAACCCCTGACCTCCTGCTTCCTATTTTCACACTCCACCAATATACCAAGCGGCTTTCATTGCTACATAAACGGGCCCCCTATCTATTTAAAGAATGATAATAGAAACAAATCCCTATAAAAGGGGGTCAAGTGGTTTGAACCCCTAGTGGGGAGGAATGATTCTGACGCCACTTGTTTCGCCTTGATCAGAGCTAGTACAAGCAAAATATGGCTGGTCAAAGTTGAGGGTTGACCATGCCGACTAGATAGTACAATGATGACATCATCATGCTGACATTTACAGACACAGTGGTAGTTGTTGACGTGGCAGATGGCAGCATCTGAGTCAGCAGATGATGTGGCAAGTCTAAAAATGTGGACCAATCTAGCGTGACACGTGTCACTAACGGATGAATGAGGTAATTCCATGTGGCCCAATGATTGGGTGCCATGTGGCACATGTGGCAGTTTGATTGTCAAAAGGTTGGTTTGTGTGGGTCGAACCCCTAACCTTTTGGTTGCCGAGTCAAAAAGCTCGTCGCCATGATTTCGACACCGCTCATTTCGCCTCAATCAAAGCTCGTACCGGCAAGATATGGATGGTCAAAGTTGAGGGTTGACCATGTCGACTAGACAGTACAATGATGACATCAGCATGTTGACATAGCAGACACAGTGGCAATTGTTGACGTGGTAGGTCCAGAGGTTGAAACATGGTAGATTGCGTCATCTAAGTCAGCAGATGACGTGGCATGTCTGAAGATGTGGACCAATCCAGCGTGACACGTGTCACTAACGGACGAATGAGGTAACGCCATGTGGCCTAATGATTGGGTGCCACGTGGCCACATGTGGTGGTTTGATTGTTAAAATGTTGGTTTGTGGGGTCGAACCTTTCTGTTTTCACCCTCCACCAATATACCAATCGGCTTTCTTTGCTACATATACGGGCTTCCTTTTTATTTAAAGAGTGATAATAGAAACGAATCCCTATAAAAGGGGGTCAGGTAGTTTGAACCCCCAGTGGGAAGGAATGATCTAAATGGATCCAGAAGACCTAAAAACTTTATAGTCTTAGAACCTAACGTAATCAGTGTCATTGGAAAGAGGTCACTGGCACGATCCTGCCGCAACTTGAAGGGGCTCTAAAAGAGTTCGTATGCAGAAGTTGTGTAGTCAAAAGTTTACTCAAATAGATGAATCATGCATTCAAAAAGGTGAAATTTTTATTGTCTCAAATCCAAGCAAAAATGATGCCAAGTTGAAGAGCTCGTCTCCACGATTCTGATGCCGCTTGTTTCAACTTGATCAGAGCTTGTACGAGCAAGATATGGCTGGACAAAGTTGAGGGTTGACCATGCTGACTAGACAGTACAATGATGACATCATCATGCTGACATGGCAAACACAGTGGTAGTTGTTGGCATGGCAGGTCCAGATGTTGACACATGGCAGATGGCAGCATCTGACTCAACAGAGGACGTGGAAGGTCAGAAGATGTGGAACAATCTAGCGTGACACATGGCACTGATGGACGAATGAGTGAATGCCACGTGGCCCAATGATTGGGTACCTTGTGGCACATGTGGCAATTTGCTTGTTAAAAGGTTGGTTTGTTCAGGTTGAACCCCTGACGGGGCTTCCTATTTTCACTATGCACCAATATACCAAGCAACTTTTATAGCTACATATATGGGCCTCCTTTCTATTTAAATAATGATAATAGAAACAAATCCCTATAAAAAGGGGTTGAGTGGTTTGAACCCCAGTGGGGAGGAATGATCTAGTGGAACCAGAAGACCTAAAAATCTTGCAGTCTTAGAACTTAACGGAATCAACATCATTGGAAAGAGGTTGCTAACACGATCCTAACGAAAATTGAACAGGCTCAAAAGGAGTTCGTATGCAGAAGTTATGTACAGTCAAAGGTTTGGTCAAACAAGTGAATCAGGTGTTTAAAAAGGTGAAAAATTGATTATCTCAAATCCAAGCAAAAATAATGCCAAGTTGAAGAGCTCATCGCCATGATTTTGATGCCGCTCATTTTGCCTCGATTAGAGCTCGTACTAGCAAGATATGGCTGGTGAATGTTGACGGTTGACCATGCTGACTAGACAATACAATGATGACGTCAGCATGCTGACATGAAAGACACAGTGGCAGTTGTTGACATGGCAGATCTAGAGTTTGACATGTGGCAGATCGCGACATCTAAGTCAGCAGATGACATGGCAGGTCTGAGATGTGGACCAATCTAGCGTGACACGTATCACTAACATATGAATGAGGTAATGCCACGTGGCATATGTGGCAGTTTGATTGTTAAAAGGTTGGTTTGTGGGGGTTGAACCCCTGACCTCTTGCTTGCTATTTTCACGCTCCACCAATATACCAAGCGGCTTTCTTTGCTACATATACGGGCCTTGTTTCTATTTAAAGAATGATAAAATAAATGAATCCCTATAAAAGGGGGTCGGGTGGTTTGAACCCCAAGTGGGGAGGAATGATCTAGGTGGATCTAGAAGACCAACAAATTTTGTAGTCTTAAAACATTACAGAATCAACATCATTGGAAAGACGTTGTTGAGATGATCCTAACGCAACTTGAACAGTCTAAGGTTCGGTCAAACAGGCGAATCAGGCATTCAAAAAGGTGAAAAAATGATTATCTTAAATCTAAGCAAAAATGATGCCAAGTCAAAGAGCTCATTGTCACAATTTTGATGTCACTCATTTTGCCTCGATCGGAGCTCATATGAGCAAGATATGGCCGGTCAAAGTTGAGAGTTGACCATGCTGACTAGATAGTATAATGATGATGTCAGCATGCTAACATGGCAAACACAGTGGCAATTATTGATGTGGCAGGTCAAGATTTTGACACGTGGCATATGGCAGCATCTGAGTCAGGAGATGATGTGGTAGGTCTGAAGATGTAGAGCAATCCATCGTGACACGTGTCACTGATGGAAGAATGAGGTAATGCCATGTGGCCCAATGATTGGGTGCCACTTGGCACATGTGGCTGTTTGATTGTTAAAAGGTTGGTTTGTGGGGGTCTAACCCCTGACCTCTTGCTTTCTGTTTTCACTCTCCACCAATATACAAAGCGTCTTTCTTTGCTATATATACGGGCCTCCTTTCTATTTAATGAATGATAATAGAAACGAATCCATATAAAAGGGGGTTAGGTGGTTTGAACCCCGAGTGGGGAATAATGTGCTGCAAGTATGGGCCTAACCGGTGTTGTCATTGATGTCAACATACTCTTGTTGCATTGATGTCAAGGATTGGATGAGTTGTATGCTGAGGATATTGAGAAAATTAGTCCTATCAAGAGCAAAGAAGAACAATGAAGACAGTGAGATAAATATCCAAGCTAAGATGAAGATCAGAGGTTGCGCATCAAAGGGTTTGTAGATATGTGTCTAAAGGAGATCCAGTAAAGATTTGAGAGGTCCACATGAAGATTTGAAGAAGTTATGGCCACTTGAGTAAAACTGGTTCTAGCAGATGTTTAGAGGTGATAGAGTGACACAAATAGGTCCGATGAGATCCGAAAATGCAATATCTTGTTCTGCGGATTTGGTGGAGTGTTTAGGAAGTGAATGTGAATTGACAACTCAATTGGTTCGTGGTCTGGAGGTCCGCAAGCATCTATTCCAATATGACAGTGATGACAGACTGTGTTCTTGAGGTTCTAGATGAAGGAGAGAATGATTTTAGTAAGCAGAAGTAGTGTGGATGTTCTTGGTGATTCAGGCAAGCTTCTGGAGGTCTTTGGATTGTGTCCAGTTCGTGTTGGTGGTCCGCATTGAAGATTGAGCTCGTAATTGAAGATTTACTTCCGGATGATGATGTTCTTCCTAAGTTTGGCCGACCGGATAAGTTACACATCTTGCGGATGATCTTGAAGATGTTTTACGAAGCATGATGTGTTCCTAAAAGAAGATTGCAGTCTCAAATCTGTGTGGCCGACAGTGTGGTGATCCGCATAAAGTCTTTTGTAATTTAGTCAAGTTGTATTTGTGTATTTGCTCTATAAAGTTTGACGACTTGGATGATTATCCCAAAGTCAATGTCTTGTATAAATAAGAGTTGTGAAGTCATTTCAAATGTATCTTGGCGGAGATGAGAGTGTGGTAGAGAGAAGGAATACGAAAGGCATAGTAGAAGTATTAGGCTTAAATGGAACTGACTCAAGCATGGTGAAGATGCTATTATTCAGTTCAAGTATGTAATATTTATTATTCTGTAGATAGTGTGTCTCCTGTAGGCAGTGGGCCTCTTGTGAGCAGTGTGCTCGGGTAGTGAGCCCTAATTAGCATGTGCCATTTGTTCTTCTTATTCTTTTAACAAAGAATACAATCTTGGGTTAGTCATCCCGTGGTCTTTCCCTTAACCGGGTTTTCCACGTTAAAATCTTGGTGTCATATGTGTTAATGTGTTTCTGCTCTTGAATTGTTGCATTATGTTTCATGATTGATCTATTATTATGTTGCTGAATTACAAGAAGGATTTAAGTGATTAATAGGAAGAAAGTTTTGGGACAACTGGTTCACCCCCCCTCTCAGTTGTCTGTCTTGAATCTAACAATTGGTATCAGAGCTAAGTTCCTCTAAAAGAGCTTAACCGCTTGGGGAGATCTAGGATATCTTCGTACAAGAAGGATAGTCTGAGGTTTGATGGAACCAATTACACTCTTTGGAAAAGCCGCATGGAATGTCACTTGCAATGTATGGGAATGCAATATTGGATCATGGCTTCAAAGAAGTATGTTCCTCCACAGAATGGTCCAAGAACTGTAGATGAAGTCAGAGATGCTGAAAACAATCTTCGGGCTAAAGAAGCTCTACTAAGTGCCTTATCTTGTTCTGCGGATTTGGTGGAGTGTTTAGGAAGTCAATGTGAATTGACAACTCAATTGGTTCATGGTCTGGAGGTCTGCAAGCATCTATTCCAATATGATAGTGGTGACAAACTATGTTCTTGAGGTTCTAGATGAAGGAGAGAATGATTTCAGTAAGCAGAAGTAGTGTGGATGTTCTTGGTGATTCAGGCAAGCTTCTGGAGGTCTTTGGATTGTGTCTAGTTTGTGTTGGTGGTCTGCATTAAAGATTGAGCTCGTAATTGAAGATTTACTTCCGGATGATGATGTTCTTCCTAAGTTTGGCTGACCGGATAAGTTACACATCTTGCGGATGATCTTAAAGATGTTTTACGAAGCATCACGTGTTCCTAAAAGAAGATTGAAGTCTCAGATCTGTCTGGCCGACAGTGTGGTGATCCGCATAAAGTCTTTTGTAATTTAGTCAAGTTGTATTTGTGTATTTGCTCTATAAAGTTTGACAACTTGGATGATTATCCCAAAGTCAATGTCTTGTATAAATAAGAGTTGTGAAGTCATTTCAAATGTATCTTGGTGGAGATGAGAGTGTGGTAGAGAGAAGGAAAGCGAAAGGCAGAGCAGAAGTATTGGGCTTAAATGGAACTGACTCAAGCATGGTGAAGATGCTATTATTCAGTTCAAGTATGTAATATTTATTATTCTGTAGATAGTGTGTCTTTTGTAGGCAGTGGACCTCTTGTGAGTAGTGTGCTCAGGCAGTGAACCCTAATTAGCATGTGCCATTTGTTCTTCTTATTCTTTTAATAGAGAATACAATCTTGGGTTAGTCATCCCGTGGTCTTTCCCTTAACTGGGTTTTCCACGTTAAAATCTTGGTGTCATATGTGTTAATGTGTTTCTGCTCTTGAATTGTTGCATTATGTTTCATGATTGATTTATTATTATGTTGCTAAATTACAAGAAGGATTTAAGTGATTAATAGGAAGAAAGTTTTGGGACAACTGGTTCACCCCCCCTCTCAGTTGTTTGTCTTGAATCTAACAATTGGTATCAGAGCTAAGTTCCTCTAAAAGAGCTTAACCGCTTGAGGAGATCCAAGATGTCTTCGTACAAGAAGGATAGTCTGAGGTTTGATGGAACCAATTACACTCTTTGGAAAAGCTGCATGGAATGTCACTTGTAATGTATGGGAATGCAATATTAGATCATGGCTTCAAAGAAGTATGTTCCTCCACAGAATGGTCCAAAAACTGTAGATGAAGTCAGAGATGTTGAAAACAATCTTCGGGCTAAAGAAGCGCTACTAAGTGCCTTATCTGATTCAGAGTTGACAAATGTTATAGATCTAAAAATTGCATATGAAATTTGGGAAAAACTGAAACTTCTGCATGAAGGAGACAAATATGTTAAATGTGCCAAGCTACAAAGTCTGAAAGGAAAATTTGAAAACCTGAAGATGAGTGAAGATGAAAATATCACTACATTTATGTCAAGAGTAAATGAACTTGTTTGTGGCATTAGATGTGCTGGTGGAATCTTGGATGAAGATGAGATTGTTGCCAAAGTTCTCAGATCCCCACCTACTTCTTACAAATACAAGGTTACTGCTATTGAAGAATTCAGATCTTTTTCGAATATCACAAGAGATCAATTGGTTGGTAAATTAGCTACATTTGAATTGGCCAAGTTTGGAGATGCCCCCTCAAGACTGAATCTACATTCAAAGCTAGTGCCTCTGTAAAAGGAAAATAAAAGTTTGATCTGGGAGAGAACTCTTCAAAGAAACTATCATGGTATGAAAAAGAAAGAAAAGATCTGGAAGAAGATGAAGCAGAAGCTGCTCAACTTGAAGCCCTTATTACAAAAAGACTGCCAAGAGGATTAGGTATGTATGAAGGAAAATTGCGATTCAAATGTTTCAACTGCAATAAGATTGGTCATTTTGCCTCAAGGTGTCCGAAAATATTTTCAAGGCCAAATCCTAATAGATCAAGATTCCAATTCATGAAGATGATGATGATGATGAAGGAGTAACAGATGATGAATCAGAGATAGGACACAAATCTGGAAGTGACTAGGTGTTTATTGCCATCAAGGAAGAAGATCCATTGCCCTCTGAATCTGTTAATTATAAAATAGAAAGAGCTCTAGCTGCCCAAGTTGAAGAAAAGGATGACTGGGTCATTGATGCTGGCTGCTCCCACCATATGACAGGTGATAAAAATAAGTTCATAGATTTGGAAAGATATGAAGGAGGAGTTGTAAAATTTGGCGATAATTCTACTGGTAGAATCAGAGGTAGAGGAACTATTTCTTTTGATGGAAAGAACAAAACCAGTAATGTACTGTATGTTGAAGGTTTGAAGCACAATCTTCTCAGTGTTGGACTGTTGGTGGACAAAGGCTATGATCTCCAATTCAAAAATAGAAAATGTAAGATCTTTGAAAGTTCCAGAATAGAGATTGCATCTGGTACTCAAACACAAGGTAATATCTTCCACTTGGTTGGTACTGGTAAAAGTTGTTTATTTGTTCAAATTGATTAGAGTTGGTTGTGGCATAGGAGAATGTGTCATGTGAATTTTGATAATGTCATCAAGATAAGCAACACTCAGGCTGTAAGAGATCTTTCAAGACTGGTGAAACCTACTAATAGTTTGTCCAAAGAATGTCAGTTGGGTAAGAGAGTAGAGTCACATTCAAAAGTAAGGAACAATCTTCTACCAGATTGTTGGACTTAGTACATACTGATCTATGTGGTCCGGCAAGAATCAGGAGTTTGCAAGGTGATAGATACTTCATGTTATTAATTGATGACCACTCTCAGATGATGTGGTTGACTTTTCTGAAAGAGAAGTCAGAGGCTCTTAAGAAATTCAAAATATTCAAAGCTATGGTAGAGAATGAAACCAGACTAAACATAAAATGTCTTAGGTCTGATAGAGGTGGAGAATTCACATATGGAGAATTCATAGAATTTTGTGAGAAACATGGGATAAAAAGATAGTTGTCTACTCCAAGGACTCCATAGTAGAATGGAGTAGTGAAAAGAAAGAACCAGACCATGTAGGAAGCATCTAGAACCATGATGATGGAAGCAAATGTTCCTCATATCTACTAGAGAGAAGCTGTAAGCACTGCTATCTATACTCTTAATCGAGTACAAATCAGAAGCAATACTGGTAAGACCCCTTATGAACTTTCGTTTGGAATCACTCCCATTGTGAAGTATTTTAGAGTCTTTGGTAGCAAATGTTATATTAAAAGAGATGAAGACCTTGGCAAATTTTATGCTAGAAGTGATGAAGGAATATTCTTGGGTTATTCTACTCAAAGCAAAGCATACCAGTGTTAAAACAAGAGATTGAGAAAGATTTTAGAAAGTACAAATGTGAAGGTTGATGAAGGTATTGAAAAACCCTCAAGGTTTTATGAATATGATGAAGATGATCAGAATGATGTTTTGGTCCAAGAAGTCCAAGCCCCTTCTGAAATTCAAATCTAGACTGATCCGGAGAATCAGAAAGAAGAGATAAGTTTGAATGAACCTGTTCAAGAAATAGAAGTGCAAGAAATTCCCAAAATTCCCAGGTATGTAAGACTGAATCACTCTAAAGATCAGATCATAGGTGATAAAAGAAAAGGTGTTCAAACAAGAACAAAGATTGCTCAAGACTTAGAAAAGTATTGTCTGATTTCAAAGATTGAACCAAAGATAGTAAATGAAACATGCAATGATGACAGATGGACTAAATCAATGAAGGAAGAGCTGATGCAAATTGAGAAAAATCACACTTGGGATCTTGTTCCCAGACCTAGAAATAAAAATGTGATTGGAACCAAATGGGTCTTCCGGAATAAACTGAATGAAGATGGTGAAGTAGTCAGAAACAAAGCCAGATTGGTCTGTAAGGGTTATTCCCAAGTTGAAGGAGTTGATTTTGAAATAACTTTTGCTCTGGTGGCAAGAATTGAAGCAGTTGGATTATTTCTTGCGTTTGTTGCCTTCAAGGATTTCAAGGTATATCAGATGGATGTCAAGTCTGCCTTCCTGAATGTTGACTTGGAAGAAGAAGTATACATTGAGCAACCGGATGGATTTTAATTGTCTGATCATGGTGATATGGTCTGCAAGTTGAAGAAAGCATTGTATGGACTCAAACAAGCCCCAATAGCCTGGTATGAAAGACTGGATAAGCATCTTTTGAAGATTGGTTTCAACAAAGGTACTGCTGACAGTAACTTGTACTTCAAAATTGATCATGAAAATATCTTGATTGTTGAAGTATTTGTTGATGATATTATTTTTGGAGGAAGAGATAGTATGTGCAAAACTTTTGCAAATCAAATGAAAAGTGAATTTGAGATGTCCATGTTTGGGGAAATAAATTTCTTCTTGGGTCTGCAAATCATTCAAACAAAGAAAGGAATCTTTATTTTACAAACCAAATATGTGAAAGAATTGTTGAATAAATTTGGGATGGAAGACTTAAAACCAATGAGTACTCCCATGGAAACCAGATGTAAATTGAGCAAAGATGATGACTCTCCTAAGGCTGATCAGATAAAGTACAGGTCAATGATTGGAGGACTATTGTATCTTACTCAAACTAGACCAGATATTATGAATGATGTTGGTCTTGTTTCTAGATTCCAAGATGATCCTAGAGAATCTCATGTCATGGCAATCAAGAGGATTCTTAGATATCTAAAAGGGACAGTTAAGTATGGTTTATGGTATCCTAGAGATCATGATTTGTCTCTTCATGCATATACAGATACATATTGGGCAGGAGATGTGGATGATTGGAAGAGTGCCAGTGGTGGAGCATTCTCTTTGGGGAAAAGATTGGTTTCGTGGCTAAGTAAGAAACAAGAGGCAATATCTCTGTCCACTGCAGAAGCATAATATATTGCAGCAGCAAGTAGTTGCACTCAAGTATTGTGGATGAAGCAAATAATAAGAGACATCAGAGTGGAGTATGAGGAACCTATCACAATCTTCTGTGATAATTCAAGTGCAATAAATATACTAAAAAATCTGGTGTTGCATTCAAAGACAAAACATATATCAATCAAGTTTCATATTTTGAGAGAGCAAGTCAACAAGAATGAAGTCAGATTGGAGTTTGTGCCCTCCAAGGATCAGATTATAGATATTTTTACTAAACCTCTACCTAAGGACTCTTTTGAGTATTCAGGGAGAAGTTAGGGGTTATTACCCCTTCGATTCTGAATTAAGGTGCACTAATGTGCATCAGTTTGGTGGATCTCACAATCATATCTTGTGGTCCAGATTGATGATGGGAAGCTGCTACTCAGGGGGAGTAGTTGGTATGATTCTGAGTGATGCAAGTATGTGCCCTTTGCCATTGATGTCAAAGGGGGAGAGAAGACATGTGAAAAACAAAAAGTGGCTGCTGATCAAAGAGGGAGCAGTAAAGGAAGACAAGACATGTAAATGGTTGTTGTTGATAGGGGGAGTTATGTAAGTCAGTGAGGAGAAGTTCTTGTCTTGATGGTTAAAATAGTTTTTCACATCATATGTTGCCATCAATGACAAAGGGGGAGATTGTTGCAAGTATGGGCCTAACCGGTGTTGTCATTGATGTCAACATACTCCTGTTGCATTTATGTCAAGGATCGAATGAGTTGTATGCTGAGGATATTGAGAAAATTAGTCCTATCAGGAATAGAGAAGAACAGTGAAGATAGTGAGGTAAAGATCTCAGCTAAGATGAAGATCAGAGGTTGCACATCAAAGGGTTTGTAGATATGTGTCTAAAGGAGATCTAGTAAAGATTTGAGAGGTCCACGTGAAGATTTGAAGAAGTTATGGCCACTTGAGTAAAACTGGTTCTGGCAGATGTTCAGAGGTGACAGAGTGACACAAATAGGTCCGATGAGATCCAGAAATGCAATATCTTATTCTACGGATTTGGTGGAGTGTTTAGGAAGTCAATGTGAATTGACAACTCAATTGGTTCGTGGTTTGGAGGTTTGCAAGCATCTATTCCAATATGCCAGTGATGACAGATTGTGTTCTTGAGGTTCTGGATGAAGCAGAGAATGATTTTAGTAAGCAAAAGTAGCGTGGATGTTCTTGGTGATTCAGGCAAGCTTGTGGAGGTCTTTGGATTGTGTTTAGTTTGTATTGGTGGTCCGCATTGAAGATTAAGCTCGTAATTGAAGAATTACTTCTGGATGATGATGTTCTTCCTAAGTTTGGCCGACCGGATAAGTTACACATCTTGCGGATGATCTTGAAGATGTTTTGCGAAGCATGGTGTGTTCGTAAAAGAAGATTGAAGTCTCAGATCTGTGTGGCTGACAGTGTGGTGATCTGCATGAAGTCTTTTGTAATTTAGTCAAGTTGTATTTGTGTATTTTCTCTGTAAAGTTTGCCGACTTGGATGATTATCCCAAAGTCAATGTCTTGTATAAATAAGAGTTGTGAAGTCATTTCAAATGTATCTTGGTGGAGGTGAGAGTGTGGTAGAGAGGATGAAAGCAAAAGGCAGAGCAAAAGTATTGGGCTTAAATGGAACTGACTCAAGCATGGTGAAGATGCTATTCTTCAGTTCAAGTATGTAATATTTATTATTCTGTAGATAATGTGTCTCCTGTAGGCAGTAGGCCTCTTGTGAGCAGTGTGCTTGGGCAGTCAACCCTAATTGGCATGTGCCATTTGTTCTTCTTATTCTTTTAACAGAGAATACAATCTTGGGTTAGTCACCCGTGGTTTTTCCCTTAACAGGGTTTTCCATGTTAAAATCTTGGTGTCATATGTGTTAATGTGTTTTTGCTCTTGAATTGTTACATCATGTTTCATGATTGATCTATTATTATGCTGTTGAATTACAAGAAGGATTTAAGTGATTAATAGGAAGAAAGTTTTGGGACAACTGGTTCACCCCCCTCTCAATTGTATGTCTTGAATCTAATATAATGATCTAGAAGGATATAGAAGAACTAAAAAGTTTACAGTCTCATAACCAGATGGAACCAACATCATTGGAAAAAGGTCGCTGATACGATCCTAACACAACTTGAATGGGCTTAAAAGGAGTTTGTATGCAGAAGTTATGTGCAGTCAAAGGTTCGGTCAAACAGGTGAATCATGCGTTCAAAAAGGTGAAAAATTGATTATCTTAAATTCAAACAAAAGTGATGCCAATTCGTAGAGCTCATCGCCACGATTTCGACGCCACTCGCTTCTCCTTGATCAGAGCTCTTACGAGCAAGATATGGTCGGTCAAAGTTGAGGGTTGATCATGTCGACCAGACAATATAATGATGACATCAACATGCTGACATGGCAGACAGAATGGCAGTTGTTGACATGGTAGGTCCAGAGGTTGACATGTAGTAGATGGTGTCATCTAAGTTAGCAGATGGCGTCATCTGAGTCAGCAGATGGCGTGGTAGGTTTGAAGATGTAGACCCATCTAGTGTGACACGTGTCACTGACAGATAAATGAGGTAATGCCATGTGGCAGTTTGATTGTTAAAAGGTTGGTTTGTGGGGTCGAACCTTGCTATTTTCACTCTCCACCAATATAACAAGCGGCTTTCTTTGTTGTATATACGGGCTTCCTTTCTATTTAAAGAATGATAATAGAAATGAATCCCTATAAAAGGAGGTCGGGTGGCTTGAACCCCTAGTGGGAAGGAATGATATAAATGGATCCAGAAGACCTAAAAAGTTTGCAGTCTTAGAACCTGACGGAATCAGTGTCATTGGAAAGAGGTCGCTGGCAAGATCCTGATGCAACTTGAACGGACTCAAAAGGAGTTCATGTGCAGAAGTTATGTGCAGTCAAAGGTTCGGTCAAATGGGTGAATCATGTGTTCAAAAAGGTGAAATTTTTTGTCTCAAATCCTAGCAAAAATGATGCTAAGTCATAGAGCTCATCGCCATGATTGCGAGGATGCTCGTTTCTCCTTGATCGAAGCTCGTACGACCAACATATGGCCGGTCAAAGTTGAGGGTTGACCATGCTGACTAGACAGTATAATGATGACATGGCAGACAGAGTGGCAGTTGTTGATGTGGTAGGTCCAGAGGTTGACACGTGGCAGATGGTGGCATCTGAGTCAGTAGATAAGGTGGCAGGTCTGAAGATGTGGACCAATCCTGCGTGACATGTGTCACTGACGGATGAATGAGCGAATGCCACGTGGCCCAATGATTGGGTGCCATGTGGCACATGTGGTGATTTGCTTGTTAAAAGGTTGGTTTGTGGGGGTCGAACCGCTGACCTCATGCTTCCTATTTTCACTCTCCACCAATATACCAAGTAGCTTTCATTGCTACATATACGGGCATCCTTTCTATTTAAAGAATGATCTAGGTGGATCCAGAAGACCTAAAAATCTTGCAGTCTTAGAACCTGACAGAATCAACATCATTGGAAAGAGGTCATTGACACGTGGCAGATGGCACTATCTGAGTCAATAGATGACGTGGCAGGTCTAAAAATGTGAACCAATCTAGCGTGACATGTGTCACTGACGGATGAATGAGGTAATGCCACATGGCCCAATGATTGGGTGCCACATGGCACATGTGGCAGTTTGATTGTTAAAAGGTTAGTTTGTGGGAGTCGAACCCCTAACCTCCTGCTTGCTTTTTTCACTCTCAACCAATATACCAAGTAGCTTTCTTTGCTACATATATGGGCCTCCTTTCTATTTAATGAATGATAATATAAATGAATCCCTATAAAAGGGGGTCGGGTGGTTTGAACCCCCAGTGGGGAGGAATGAGCCAGGTGGATACAAAAGAATTAAAATTTTTGCATTCTTAGAACCTGACGGAATCAACATCATTGGAAAGAGGTCATTGACATGATCATGAGGTGACTTGAACGGGCTCAAAAGGAGTTCGTATGCAGAAGTTATGTGCAGTCAAAGGTTTGGTCAAACAGGTGAATCAGGTATTCAAAAAGGTGAAAAATTAATTTCTCAAATCTAAGCTAAAATGATGCCAAGTCGAAGAGCTCATTGCCATGATTCTGAGGCCACTTGTTTCGCCTCGATTGGAGCTTGTACAAGCAAGATATGGACGGTCAAAGTTGAGGGTTGACCATGCTGACTAGACAATACAATGATGATGTCAGCATGCTAACATGGCAGACACAATGGCAGTTGTTGACGTGTCAATTGATCTGAGTTAGCAGATTACGTGGCAGGTTTGATGATGTGGACCAATCCAATGTGACACGTGTTACTAATAGATGAATGAGGGAATGCCACGTGGCCCAATGATTGGGTGCCACATGGCACATGTGGCGGTTTGATTCTTAAAAGATTGGTTTGTAGAGGTTGAACCCCTAACCTCTTGCTTGCTATTTTCACTCCACCAATATACCAAGTAGGTTTCTTTGCTACATATACGAGCCTCCTTTCTATTTAAAGAATGATAATAGAAACAAATCCCTATAATAGGGGGTCGGGTGGCTTGAACCCCAATTGCGGAGGAATGATCTAGGTGGATCCAGAAGACCAAAAAAATTTACAGTCTGAGAACATGACGGAATCAACATCATTGGAAAGAGCTTGCTGACACGATCCTAACGCAACTAGAACGGGCTCAAAAGGAGTTCGTATACAAAAGTTATGTGCAGTCAAAGGTTTGGTCAAATAGGTGAATCAGGCGTTCAAAAAGGTGAAAAATTGATTGTCTCAAATCCAAGCAAAAATAATGCCAAGTTGGAGAGCTCGTTGCCACGATTTTGATGCCGCTCGTTTCACCTCAATCGGAGCTCATACGAGGAAGATATGGCCAGTCAAAGTTGATGGTTGACCATGCTGACTAGACAGTACAATGATGACGTCAACATGCTGACATGGCAGACAAAATGGTAGTTGTTGACGTGGCAGGTCCAGAGTTTGACACGTGGTAGATGGCGGCATCTGAGTCAACAGATGACGTCACAGGTTTGAAGATTTGGACCAATTCAGCGTGACATGTGTCACTGACGGAAGAACTAGGTAATGCCACATGGCACAGGTGGCAGTTTGATCATTAAAAGGTTGGTTTGTGGGGTTCGAACCGCTGACCTCCTGCTTGCTATTTTCACTCTCCAGTAATAAACCGAGCAGCTTTCTTTGCTACATATACGATCCTTCTTTCTATTTAAAGAATGATAATAGAAACGAATCCCTATAAAAGGGGGTCGGGTGGTTTGAACCCCTAGTGGGGAACAATGATCCAAATGGATATAGAAGAACTAAAAGTTTTGCAGTCTCAGAACCTGATTAAAACATCATCATTGGAAAGAGGTTGCTGACACGATGTAAAGCAACTTGAATGGGCTCAAAAGGAGTTCGTATGCAGAAGTTATGTGCAGTCAAAGGTTCGGTCAAACAGGTGAATTTAGCGTTCAAAAAGGTGAAAATTTGATTTTCTATAATCTAAGCAAAAATGATGCCAAGTCAAAGAGATCGTCGCCATGATTTCGACGCTGCTCGTTTCACCTCAATTGGAGCTCGTTTGAGCAACATATGGTTGGTCAAATCTAAGGGTTGACCATGTTGACTTGACAATACAATGATGACATCAGGATGCTGACATGGCAGATGCAGTGACAGTTTTTGATGTGGTAGGTCCAGAGGTTGATACGTGGCAGATGGTGGCATATGAGTCAGCAGATGATGTGGCAGGTCTGAAGATGTGGACCAATCTAGTGTGACACGTGTCACTGACAGACGAATAAGGTAATGCCATGTGGCCTAATGATTAGGTGCCACATGGCACATGTAGTGGTTTTATTGTTAAAAGGTTGGTTTGTGGGGTTGAACGTTACTATTTTCACTCTCCACAAATATACCAAGCGGCTTTCTTTGCTACATATACGGGCTTCATTTCTATTTAAAGAATGATAATAGAAACGAATCCCTATAAAAGGGGGTCGGGTGGTTTGAACCCCCAGTGGGAAGGAATGATCTAAATGGATCCAGAAGACCTAAAAATTTTGCAGTTTCAAAACCTGATGGAATCAGCGTCATTGGAAAGAGGTCGCTGGCACGATTCTAACACAAATTGAACGGGCTCAAAAGGAGTTTGTATGCAGAAGTTATGTGCAGCCAAAGGTTCGGTCAAATAAGTGAATCATGCATTCAAAAAGGTGAAAAATTTATTGTCTCAAATCCAAGCAAAAATGATACCAAGTCGAAGAGCTCATTGCCACGATTTTGACGCTGCTCGTTTCACCTTGATCGGAGCTCGTATGAGTAAGATATGGTCAGTCAAAGTTGAGGGTTGACCATGCTGACTAGAAAGTACAACGATGACATTATAATGCTGACATGGCAGATACAGTGGTAGTTGTTGGCATGGTAGGTCCAAATGTTGACACGTGTCAGATGGCGTCATCTGTGAAGAGCTCATTGCCACGATTCTGACACTGCTCATTTCGCCTTGATCGGAGCTCGTACGAGCAAGATATGGCCGGTCAAAGTTGAGGGTTGACCATTCTGACTAGAAAGTACAACGATGATGTCATAATGCTGACATGACAGATACAGTGGTAGTTGTTGGTGTGGCAGGTCCAAATGTTGACACGTGTCAGATGGCGTCATCTGACTCAACAAATGATGTGGCAAGTCTGAAGATGTGGACTAATCTAGCGTGACTCATGTCACTGACGGACGAATGAGCGAATGCCACGTGGCCCAATGATTGGGTGCCATGTGGCACATGCGGCGATTTGCTTGTTAAAAGGTTGGTTTGTGGGGGTTGAACCCTTGACCTCTTGCTTCCATTGCTACATATACGAGCCTCCTTTCTATTTAAAGAATGATAATAGAAACAAATCCCTATAAAAGGGGGTTGGGTGGTTTGAACCCCTAGTGGGAAGGAATGATCTAGGTGGATCTAGAAGACCTAAAAATTTTGCAGTCTCAGAAACTGACAGAATCAACATCATTGGAAAGAGGTCGCTGACACGATCCTAACGCAACTTGAACAAGCTCAAAGGGAGTCCGTATGCAGAAGTTATGCGCAGTCAATGGTTCTGTCAAACAGGTGAATCAGGTGTCTAAAAAGGTAAAAATTGATTGGCTCAAATCAAAGAAAATTTGATGCCAAGTCGAAGAGTTCATCGCCATGATTTTAACGCTGCTAGTTTCACCTCGATTAGAGCTCATACGAGCAAGATATGGTTGGTCAAAGTTGAGGGTTGACCATGCCGACTTGATAGTACAATGATGATGTCAACATGCTGACATGGCAGACATAGTGGCAGTAGATGACGTGGCATGTCTAAAGATGTGGACCAATCCAGCGTGACACATTGCACTCACGGATGAATGAGGTAATGCCACATGGCACATGAGGCGTTTTGATTGTTAAAAGGTTGGTTTGTGGGGGTCAAACCCCTGACCTCCTGCTTGGTTTTTTCACTCTCCACCAATATACCAAGCGGCTTTCTTTGCTACATATACGGGCCTCCTTTCAATTTAATGAATGATAATAGAAATGAATACCTATGAAAGGGGGTCGGGTGGTTTGAACCCCCAGTGGGGAGGAATTATGTAGGTGGATACAGAAGAATTAAAAATTTCATAGTCTTAGATGCTGACGGAATCAGCATCATTAGAAAGAGGTCACTAACACGATCCTGACACAACTTGAATGGGCTCAAAAGGAGTTCGTATGTAGAAGTTATGTGCAGTCAAAGGTTTGTTCAAACAGGTAAATCAGGCATTCAAAAAGGTGAAAAATTGATTGTCTCAAATCCAAGCAAAAATGATGCCAAGTCGAAGAGCTCAGTGCCATGATTCAGGCGCCACTCGTTTCACCTCGATCGGAGCTTGTACGAGAAAGATATGGCCGGTCAAAGTTGAGGGTTGACCATGTTGACTAGACAATACAATGATGACATCAATATGCTAAAATGGCAGACACAGTAGCAGTTGTTGACGTGGTAGGTCCAGAGGTTGACACATGGCAGATGGCAGCATTTGAGTCAGCAAATGACGTGGCAGGTCTGATGATGTGGACCAATCCAACATGACACGTGTCACTGACGAATGAATGAGGTAATACCACGTGGCCCAATGTTTGGGTGCCATGTGGCAAATGTGGCGGTTTGATTGTTAAAAGATTGGTTTGTAGGGGTCGAACCCCTGACCTCCTGCTTGCTATTTTCACTCTCCACCAATATACCAAGCGGTTTTCTTTGCTACATATACGAGCCTCATTTCTATTTAAAGAATGATAATAGAAATGAAACCCTATAAAAGGAGGTCGGATGGTTTGAACCCCAAGTGGGGAGGAATGATCCAAGCGGATCCAGAAGACCAAAAAAATTTCCAGTCTGAGAACATGACAGAATGAGGATCATTGGAAAGAGGTTGCTGACACGATCCTAACGCAACTTGAATGGGCTCAAAAGGAGTTCGTATGAAGAAGTTATGTGCAGTCAAAGGTTCGGTCAAACAGGGAAATTAGGCTTTCAAAAAGGTGAAAAATTGATTGTCTCAAATCTAGGCAAAAATAATGCCAAGTCGAAGAGCTCATCGTCATGATTTCGAAGCCGCTCGTTTTGCCTCGATCGGAGCTCATACGCGCAAGATATGGTAGGTCAAAGTTGAGGGTTGACCATGCTGACTAGACATTACAATGATGATGTCAGCATGCTGACATGGCAGACACAGTGGCAGTTGTTGATGTGGCAGGTCCAAAGTTTGACAAGTGGCAGGTGGTAGCATCAGAGTCAGCAGATGACGTGGCAGGTCTGAAGATGTGAACCAATCCAGTGTGACATGTGTCACCGACGGAAGAATGAGGTTATGCCACATGGCCCAATGATTGGGTGCCACGTGGCACATGTGGCAGTTTGATTGTTAAAAAATTAGTTTGTGGGGGTCGAACCCATGACCACCTGCTTGCTGTTTTCACTCTCCACCAATATACCAAGTGGCTTTCTTTGCTACATATACATGCCTCATTTCTATTTAGAGAATGATAATAGAAATGAATCCCTATAAAAGGGGGTCGGATGGTTTGAACCCTTAATGGGGAATAATGATCCAGATGGATACAAAATTACTAAAAATTATGCAGTCTCAAAACCTGACGGAATCAACATCAGTGGAAAGACGTCGTTGACACGATCCTAACGCAACTTGAATGGCCTCAAAAGGAGTTCTTATACAGAAGTTATGCGCAGTCAAAGGTTCAATCAAATAGGCGAATCGGGTGTTCAAAAAGGTGAAAAATTGATTGTCTCAAATCCAAACAAAAATGATGCCAAGTCGAAGACCTCGTCGCCACGATTTCGATGCCACTCTTTTTGCCTCGATCGGAGTTCGTACGAGCAAGATATGGCCAGTCAAAGTTGAGAGTTGACCATGTCAACTAGACAGTACAATGATGACATCAATATGCTGACATGGCAGACACAATGCCAATTGTTGATGTGGTAGGTCTAGAGGTTAACACGTGGTAGATGAGGTAATGCCATGTGGCCTAATGATTGGGTGCCACATGGCACATGTGGTGGTTTGATTGTTAAAAGGTTGGTTTGTGGGGTGGAACCTTGCTATTTTAAATATAAAAGGGGGTCGGGTGGTTTGAACCTCTAGTGGGAAGGCATTATCTAAATAGATCGAAAAGACCTAAAAGTTTTGTAGTCTCAGAACCTGACATAATCAACGTAATTGGAAAGAGGTCGCTGGCACGATCCTGACGCAAGTTGAACGGGCTCAAAAGGAGTTCGTATGTATAAGTTATCTGCAGTCAAAGGCCCTGTCAAACAGGGAAATAATGTGTTCAAAAAGGTAAATAATTTATTGTCTCAAATCTAAGCAAAAATGATGTTAAGTCGAAGAGCTCGTCGCCACGATTTTGACGATGCTCGTTTCGCCTTAATCGAAGCTCGTACGAGCAAGATATGGCCGATCAAAATTGAGGGTTGACCATGCTGACTAGACAGTACAATGATGATGTCATTATGCTAACATGGCAGACATAGTATTAGTTGTTGGTGTGGCAGGTCCAGATGTTGACACATGACATATGGTGGCATCTGACTTGGCAGATGACGTGGCAGGTCTGAAGATGTGGATCAATCCAGTGTTACACGTGTCACTGATGGAAGAATGAGTGAATGCCACATGGTCTAATGATTGGGTGCCACGTGGCACATGTGGCGATTTGCTTGTTAAAAGGTTTGTTTCTGGGGATCGAACCCATGAACTCCTGCTTCTTATTTTCACTCTCCACCAATATACCAAGCGGCTTTCATTGCTACATATACGGGACTCCTTTCTATTTAAAGAATGATAATAGAAACAAATCCCTATAAAAGGGGGTTGGGTGGTTACAACCCCCAGTAGGGAGGGAATGATCTGGGTGGATCCAGAAGACCTGAAAATCTTGTAGTGTCAGAACCTGACGGAATCAGCATCATTTGAAAGAGGTTGCTAACACAATCCTAATGCAACTTGAACGAGCTGAAAAGGAGTTCGTATGCAAAAGTTATGTGCAGTCAAATGTTTGGTCAAACAGGCGAATCATGCGTTTGAAAAGGTGAAAAATTGATTATCTCAAATCCAAGCAAAAATGAACCCAAGTCGAAGAGCTTGTCACCAAGATTTTGACGCCGCTCATTTCGCCTCGATTAGAGCTCTTACCAGCACGATATGGTCAGTCAAAGTTGAGGGTTGACCGTGCCGACTAGATGGTACAATGATGAGGTCAGCATGTTGACATGGCAGACACAGTGGTACTTGTTGACGTGGCAGATCCAAAGTTTGAAAGGTGGTAGATGGCAGCATCTGAGTCAGAAGATGACGTGGTAGGTCTGAAGATGTGGACAAATCCAGCGTGACACGCGTCACTGACGGATGAATGAGGTAATGCCACGTGGCCCAATGATTGGATGCCACGTGGCACATGTGGCGGTTTGATTGTTAAAAGGTTGGTTTGTGGGGTTCAAACCCCTGACCTCCTGCTTGCTTTTTCAATCTCCACCAATATACCAAGCGGCTTTCTTTGATACATATACGGGCCTCCTTTCTATTTAATGAATGGTAATACAAACGAATCCCTATAAAAGGGGGTCAGGGGGTTTGAACCCCTAGTGGGGAGGAATTATCTAGCTGGATACAGAAAAAATAAAACTTTTGCAGTCTTAGAACTTAACGGAATCAACATCATTGGAAAGAGGTCGCTGACATGATCCTGACGCAACTTAAATGGGCTCAAAAGGAGTTCGCATGCAGAAGTTATGTGCAGTCAAAGGTTTGGTCAAATAGGCGAATCAAGTATTCAAAAAGGTGAAAATTGATTGTCTCAAATCCAAGCAAAAATGATGCCAAGTCAAAGGGCTCGTTGCCACAGATCAGAAGCTACTTGTTTCGCCTCGGTCAGAGCTCGTACAAGCAAGATATGGCTGGTCAAAGTTAAGGGTTGACTATGCTGATTAGACAATACAATGATTACGTCAGAATGCTGACATGGCAGACACAGTGGCAGTTGTTGACATGGCAGGTCATGAGGTTAACACATGGCAAATGGCAGTATCTGAGTCAGCAGATGACGTGGCAGGTCTGATGATGTGGACCAATCCAACGGGACATGTGTCACTAACGAATGAATGAGGTAATGGAACGTGGCCCAATGATTGGATGCCACGTGGCACATGTGGCGGTTTGATTGTTAAAAGATTGGTTTGTGGGAGTTGAACACCTGACATCCTGCTTGCTATTTTCACTCTCCACCAATAACCAAGCGGATTTTTTTGCTACATATACGAGCCTCCTTTTTATTTAAAGAATGATAATAGAAACGAATCCCTATAAAAGGGGGTCAGGTGGTTTCAACCCCAAGTGGGGAGGAATGATCCAGGTGGATCCAGAAGACCAAAAAATTTTGCAGTCTAAGAACATGACAGAATCAGCATCATTGGAAAAAGGTCGCTGACACGATCCTAATGCAACTTGAACAGGCTCAAAAGGAGTTCGTATGCAGA
Organism: Cunninghamia lanceolata; assembly: GCA_027924645.1. NCBI lineage: Eukaryota > Viridiplantae > Streptophyta > Pinopsida > Cupressales > Cupressaceae > Cunninghamia > Cunninghamia lanceolata. The sequence continues at coordinate 12,837,634 of BSBN01000352.1, read as the reverse complement.
AGTTATGTGTAGTTAAAGGTTCGATCAAACAGGCGAATCGAGCATTCAAAAAGGTTTAAATTTGATTGTCTCAAATCCAAGCAAACATGATGGAAAACTGAAGAGCTCGTCGTCACGATTTTGATACTGATCATTTTGTGTCGATCGGAGCTCATACGAGCAAGATATGGCCGGTCAAAGTTGAGGGTTGACCATGCTGACATATGACGTCAGCATGCTGACATGGCAGACACAGTGGCAGTTGTTGACGTGGTAAGTCTAGAATTTGACAAGTGGCAGATGGCGGCATCTGAGTCAATAGATGACGTGGAAGGTCTTAAGATGTAAACCAATCCAGCGTGACATGTGTCACTGACAGAAGAATGAGGTAATGCCACGTGGCCCAATGATTGGGTGCAACGTGGCACATATGGCGGTTTGATTGTTAAAAAGTTGGTTTGTGGGGGTCGAATGCATGACCTCCTAATTACTATTTTCACTCTCCACCGATATACCAAGTGGCTTTCTTTGCTACATATACAAGCCTCGTTTCTATTTAAAAGATGATAATACAAACAAATCCCTATAAAAGGGGGTTGGGTGGTTTGAACCCCCGGTGGGTAATAATGATACAGATGGATACAGTAGAACTAAAATTTTTACAGTCTCAGAACCTGACAAAATTAGCATCATTGGAAAGAGGTCGCTGACACGATCCTGATGCAAATTGAATATGCTCAAAAAGTGTTCGTATGCAGAAGTTATGTGCAGTCAAAGATTCGATCAAACAAGCGAATCAGACATTCAAAAAGGTGAAAAATTGATTGTCTCAAATCCAAGAAAAAATGATGCCAAGTCGAAAAGCTCGTTGCCACGATTTCGACACCACTTGTTTCACCTCGATCGAAGCTCGTCCGAGCAAGATATGGTCGGTCAAAGCTGAGGGTTGATCATGTCGACTAGGCAGTACAATGATGACATTAGCATGCTAACATGGCAGACACAGTGGCAGTTGTTGGCGTGGTAGGTCCAGAGGTTGCCACTTGGCAGATGGCAGCATCTGAGTCAGCAGATGACATGGCAGGTCTAAAGATGTGGACCAATCTAGCGTGACACGTGTCACTGACGGACGAATGAGGTAATGCCATGTGGCTTAATGATTGGGTGCCACATGGCACATGTGGTAGTTTGATTGTTAAAAGGTTGGTTTGTGGGGTCAAACCTTGCTATTTTCACTCTTCGCCAATATACCAAGCGACTTTCTTTGCTACATATACGGGCTTCCTTTCTATTTAAAGAATGATAATAGAAACAAATCCCTATAAAATGGGGTTGGGTGGTTTGAACCCCCAGTAGAAAGGAATGATCTAAATGGCTCCAGAAGACCTAAAAATTATGCAATCTCAGAATTTGATAGAATCAGCGTCATTGGAAACATGTCACTGGCACAATCCTTACGCAACTTGAATGGGCTCAAAAGGAGTTCGTATGCAGAAGTTATGTGCACTCAAAGGTTCAGTCAAATAGGTGAATCAGGCGTTCGAAAAGGTGAAAAATCATTGTCTCAAATCCAAGCAAAAATGATGCCAAGTTGAAGAGCTTGTCGCAACGATTTTGATGCCATTCGTTTCACCTCGATCAGAGCTCGTACGTGCAAGATATGGCTAGTCAAAGTTGAGGGTTGACCATGCTGACTAGACAATACAATGATTACTTCAGCATGCTAACATGGCAAACACAGTGGCAGTTGTTGACGTGGCAGGTCCAGAGGTTGACACATGGCAGATGGTGGCATGTGAGTCAGCAGATGACATGGAAGGTCTGATGATGTGGACCAATCCAGCGTGACACGTTTCACTGACGAATGAATGAGGTAATGCCATGTGGCTTAATGATTGGGTGCCACGTGGCACATGTGACGGTTTGATCGTTAAAAGGTTGGTTTGTGGGGTCGAACCTTGCTATTTTGAGTCTCCACCAATATACCAAGCGGCTTTCTTTGCTACATATACAGGCTTCCTTTCTATTTAAAGAATGATAATAGAAATGAATCCCTATAAAAGGCGGTCGGGTGGTTTGAACCCCTAGTGCGAAGGAATGATCTAAATGGATCCAGAAGACCTAAAAAAATTGTAGTCTCATAATCTAACAGAATCAACGTCATTGGAAAGAGGTTGCTGGCACGATCTTGACACAACTTGAATGAGCTCAAAAGGAGTTCATATACAGAAGTTATGTGCAGTCAAAGGTTCGGTCAAATAGGTGAATCATGCATTCAAAAAGGTGAAAAATTATTGTCTCAAATCCAAGTAAAAATGATGCCAAGTCAAAGAGCTCGTCGCCATGATTCTGACGTCGCTCATTTCACCTCGATCGGAGTTTGTACGTGCAAGATATGGCCAGTCAAAGTTGAGGGTTGACCATGTCGACTAGATAGTACAATGATGACATCAACATGCTGACATGACAGACACAGTGGCAGTTGTTGACATGGTAGGTTCAGAGGTTGACACGTAGCAGATGGCATTATTTGATTCAACAGATGACGTGGTAGGTCTGAAGATGTGGACCAATCTAGTGTGACATGTGTCACAGACAGACGAATGAGGTAATGCCATGTGGCCTAATGATTGGGTGCCATGTGGCACATATGGCGATTTGATTGTTAAAAAGTTTGTTTGTGAGGTCGAACCTTGTTATTTTACTATCCACCAATATACCAAGCGGCTTTCTTTGCTACCTATACAGGCTTCTTTTCTATTTAAAGAATGATAAAAGAAACGAACCCCTATAAAAGGGGGTCAGGTGGATTAAACCCCCATTTGGAAGGAATGATCTAAATGGATCTAGAAGACCTAAAAATTTTGCAGTCTCAGAACCTGACGGAATCAGTGTCATTGGAAAATAGTCGCTAGCACGATCCTGACGCAACTTGAACGAGCTCAAAAGTAGTTCGTATGCAGAAGTTATGTGCAGTCAAAGGTTTGATCAAATAGGCGAATCATGCATTCAAAAAGGTGAAAAATTGATTGTCTAAAATCTAAGCAAAAATGATGTCGAGTCGAAATGCTCATCACCAAGATTTTGATGCCGCTTGTTTCGCTTTGATCGGAGCTCGTTTGAGTGGCTAATCAAATTTGAGGGTTGACCATGCTGACTAGACATTACAATGATGACGTCATCATGCTGACATGGCAAACACAGTAGTAGTTGTTGGCGTGGCAAGTCTAGATGTTGACACGTCGTAGATGGTGGCATCTGACTCAATAGATGACATGGTATGTCTGAAGATGTGGACCAATCTAGCGTGATACGTGTCACTAACGGACGAATGAGCGAATGCCACGTGGCCCAATGATTGGGTGCCACGTGGCACATGTGTCGATTTACTTGTTAAAAGGTTGGTTTGTGGGGGTCGAACCCCTGACCTCCTGCTTCCTATTTTCACTCTCCACCAATATACCAAGCGGCTTTCATTGCTACATATATGAGCCTCCTTTCTATTTAAAGAATGATAATAGAAACAAATCCCTATAAAAGAGGGTCAGGTGGTTTGAACCCCCAGTGGGGAGGAATGATCTAAGTGGATCCAGAAGACCTAAAAATCTTGTAGTTTTATAACTTGACGGAATCAACATCATTGGAAAGAGGTCGCTAACACGATGCTAACGCAATTTGAACGGGCTCAAAAGGAGTTCGTATGTAGAAGTTATGTGTAGTCAAAGGTTCGGTCAAATAGGTGAATCAGGCGTTTGAAAAGGTGAAAAATTGATTGTCTTAAATCCAAGCAAAAATGATGCCAAGTCGAAGAGCTCGTCGCCACAATTTTGACAATGCTCCTTTCGCCTCGATCAGAGCTCGTACGAACAAGATATGGCTGGTCAAAGTTGAGGGTTGACCATGCTGACTAGATAGTACAATGATGACGTCAGCATGCTGACATGGTAGACACAGTGGCAGTTGTTACGTGGTAGATCCTAATTTTGACATTGTTTATTGGAAAATTGGATTTGTTAATGTTTTATTGTTTAAGTGTTTAAATCTGCCTCTCCACTATACATTGAAGGATCTAGGGTTGAATGGCAAGCATTATCATACACTAGAGTCACTTTTAGATGTAGGGAAACTTGGATTAGGGAATTAATTATCAATTTTTCCTTCTCCTATGCTCAATTGACCATTAAAACCCTAATTATGCAAATATGACAACAAATTAATGAATTACGAAAAAAACTCTTGCAAACGGTAGTAAAATACCAAATTACAGAATACCTGCTTTCACGGTTTTGAAGTGAAATAGTCGGGGATACTAGAGCGGGCGCCCAAGTCCAAGGTACCTGCTTTTTTGGTGAATTTGGACCTCCTTCGGACACTAATCAGCCCTATAACTTATGTTTTCCAGAATCTGTCTGCGGAGGACACTGGAGCGAGCGCCCTATTTCCGAAAGTGCTCATTTGTCTGACTTTTCTTCAGATCCCAAATCCCTGATGTCTTTCCAGCCTTCCTGCAACTGCACTTTTTCCGTATGTGGCACCTATAACCTGCAATCACAAGACTTGGTTTTGGAGTTGTGGTGTTTAGAGGTTTGCCTTAGTCAAACCCCGAAATACACTTAAGTCTCTGAACACCGTTGTCAGATAAAGAGGGCGTGCCCTTGTGAGGTAGAGGCCAAAAACCAAAGGAATCAATGATAAAAACACAATATTATGTCATCTTGTAGTGAAGCTTTTATGGAGGAAGATGCTCTTCATACCATGAATGAATTGATGCTCAAATATGAGTCTGCTCTTACAACACAATGAAAGCCTTGAATCACCTTGAGAACACAATAGCTTGCTAGTAATCATCTAGTTGAAATCTAGTTTACAAATGAATGCCTACATATGTTTATATATGCATCTACAAGCACTCCCGCCAAGATATTTGAAATTCAAACTTACCGTGTCGGCAAAGGGACCTAATAACGGTCACTAACCGATACCCGCAAATTGGGGCTGCCCCAAAATAGGGCAGAACTAGGGCGTGGGTGCCCAAGTCCTCCCCCTTATTTTAGTGAGGGTGCAGCTCAAGGGGTCCTTCTAGGTCCTATTTGCCATGGGACTTAGGTTTCATTCCATCGGGATGCTAAAATATGAACTAAAATGTCCTAAATGCACTAAAGACCCGGGAGTTGAACCTTATGAGGGAAAAGCCCCCAAGGGGGCATTTTCCGACGTTACATTTAGCCCCCGCTTTAATGTATGTATGAACACGAGGCCCATATATGCATTAAAGTAAGGTCACAAACACAACAAACACACCAAGCACGGAGAAGACATGCCAATCACATAGAAAACAATAATAGGAACATAAAACACAGAGAAGACAATCACAGTCACGCAGAACACGAAGTGAAGAGTTAATGCATGGAAGACATAAATGATATCTTTTCTTTTCTTCTTTTTTTATATGAAATGCAAATGCAAGTATTGGATAGTAAACAAACCTCCCAAAATGCAGGAAGCACTACTCGATGGCGTTGGTCTTTGCATATGGGGCAACACACATGCAATACACGCAAAACCTCTCAAGATGCACGAAGCACTACTCAATGGCGCTGGTCTATGCATATGGGGCAACAAACACGCCATACAAAACAAGCATGCCAAAACACACACACACACTTGAAGACACGGAGAAAACATGGTAGACAAGTGATGGTGTGTTCCCTATTTCTAGGCTTATCACCATCTCAGGCACATTACAGGCACACACCGACGATTGGGCTTCGCCATAACAATCACCAAAAACACGCTTAAGGGTTGAGTTAGTCACGGAACCACTCACCGCCTCCGCAGAGGACTTTTGAAAATGACAAGATGATGCAATCTACTCTGAGAAATACACCATCCCCACCTCCGCAGAGGGCTTACATGATTGATTGATTGATTGCAAACAAACTCAGGATGCACGATGCACTACTCGAGCGCAGGTCTATGCATCTGAGGTCAAACACATTGCTAACATCTATAATAGATAGCTTACCTTATATATGCCCCCACCTTAAGGTGGTTGATATCAATAATCGATATCAAGCACGTTAACGTAGGAAGAAAACACACAAGGGAACACCGACTTTCACAAATCCCATGCCCCGCGAAGGTGACATGTACTTTACGATCACCAAATGTTCCCACAAACACATCCCTACAAGAAACATGTTAGTGTCTACAACATAATGATAAACAACAACATCAATGCATATGATTAACCACACAAAGAGCCAAGGTTATACAATGAATTCGAAGTTTGAGGATAACCATGGGCTATATCACGAAGCTCTCTGAATCGAGTACCGCCAAGGCTTGATTCAAAGGCAAATAAACGTGCATAGAGCAGTAGTATTGTTAAGGTTTGTAAATGTGATAGAAACATCATAAAATTCACTACGTGGAAAGCATGAGTGCTTCCACTAGCCAAGCGTTGGATAAAATATAAAACCCCATTGTCATATTAGGAACTATAGTCCATTTTTTGATTGCTCTCGAAAGGGACACTAGGCCTGTATCAATATAAATTTTTGTCATAATCCGCTCGCTAGATGGAAATGATAGAGGAAGGGAAACAATAAATAAGAGAGGAGAAACAAGTGTCTTAGGGACAGTCACGTAGGAGGGTGCCCCCAAGTCACCAACCACGATGCTATGTCCGTCACACACAATACACAACAATGAAATCAGAGAGAGAGGCAATATAGAAAGATGATGATACAAATAGAAGAAGGTCACAACAGAGACAGTCTCCTGGTATCTCGAACCTTATAGGAGAATTTGAGGTCATCCGAGGAGGCCTAGACAACACATAACACATCACGGGGGAAGTACATCACGAGAGGGATAAAGGGTTAGAGATACTTACCTGTAGGTTCTTCGTATTATATCTTGGAGCTCTCAAATATCTTGGAGAGGTATTTGATCATGTTTAATGCAAAATTTGAGTGGTTCTTATGAAAGTCCTATTTGTTATCATATGATGCTTGTTCATTAAATCCTTGTTTAAATGAAACTTTTTGTTGCTTATGAGGGGGAGAACCACTTTTATTTCAGACTATTGATTGTCGTCTTGTTCTTTTCCAATTTTTAGCAAGTTTTCGTTGGTAAATCTTTCTAGAATAGTAGAAGGATTCATCCTGTACCCTCTTGCTCATCTGTATTGACTGTCGTTCTTTCTGTTTAAAGGTATTTTGATTATCTCCTGATCCATATAAGGATAATGGAGGAGGAACCTCAGCGTAAATTCGATTTCTCCGTGGATGAGGTGGGTTATCCAATTGTTTCTTATCTACTTCAATCATCCCATGATACTATCATAGTCCAAGTAATCATCCTTGTCTACTTCCACTAAATCTTGTTCCACCATATTATTTTTAGTATGCTTAGGAAAATGATTAGTGAAGATTTGTAAGTTCTGATTTGGCAGAGAAACTGACTTATTTCCATTATCATTCACACCTGATACCTGGATGACATTTGAATCAATAATGTCATGTATCTCATGTTTAAGACACATACATCATTCAGTGTCATGTCCTTGCGTCTGATGATAATGACAAAAGGCATTAGCATCAAATTAAGGTCCTTGTTTGCTAGGATCAACAGGCTCAATCGAGGGAAGCTTCATAATATTATTACTCACAACTTGATTCATGATAGAATGATAGGACTCGGATATCGGAGAAAACTTCCTCAATTGATATGATTGTTTCTTTGTATTGTTTATAGAAGACACATTTGTATTTTTTCCATTGATCTTGATGAAACCCTTGTTATTGTTCCTTTTAAAGTTGTTTTGCGATGATCCACCCATGGATTGTCCAACTTGAGCCGATGAGTTTTGGTTTTCATACTGACTAGATGAAAGTTGATAATCTCGAAGGGCGGTAAATAAATGTTGAAAGGAGTTGTACTTCATCAAGATAATCTTGTCATGAATATCAGGTTGTAGATTTGTAATTAATATCTTTTGAACATCCCCATCTTTCATCTGATATTGAATCTGAGCATAAAGGCCTTGATACCGACTAATGAATTCAGTCAACTTCTCTTTCGAACCTTGTTTGCATTGAACCAAGTCAATAAGAGTGACTTGGGGTCCGATATTTGCTTGAGAATGTTGTAAAAATTGATCAATCAACTACAAAAAGGAGTGAATTGAATTCGGAGGCAAAGAACAAAACCATTCTAAAGCAGTATCTTTGAGAGATCGTGGGGAAAGTTTTGCTAGCAAATCCTCTTCAAAATAAAAATCACTACACATAGTTGTGAATGCTGCCACATGGATATTAGGATATCCTTTTCCACCATATTTTTCAAAGCAATGAGTCTCAAACCTCTCAGGCATAGGGGTTCTCAAGATTGAACGGATTACGGGCATGATATGTCGGTAGGCTAGGTTGCGAAGAATTTGTCAAGTCTGTTACCTTTTGTTGCAAAGCAGTCATGCCCTGTAAAAGTTGGTTTAGGATGGCATCATTTGGAGATGCGGTTTGTTGTGAGGAATTGGAACCAAGGTGAGGAGGTGATTGAGCTTGAGATATAACAGGCGGAGGCTGAGAATATTTTAACAGTGGTTGGCCATAATGATAGGTGGAAGATGGTTGCGAGTATGTATCAGGTAGCTGGAAATGAGTGGAATAGATAGGAGGTTGAGAACAATTATTCATAGAAGATGTCCCTTTAGGAATCCAATTTTGATAATCAAATCCCACAGCTTTGTAATTAGTGCCATTAGATACTCCAATACCAGTGGTAGCATTACTACAGGCATTTGAATTAGTTGTTAATATTGTTGGTGTAAAAGTCAATATTCCCATAGATGGTATATGTATGGATACTTGAGTATGAGATGGTGCTAAAGTGTTATTTATCATTTACGTACATTCAGTCACTGGCATGATACTATTTTGGACAATATGTGCTAGACCACAAATTGCATTAACACCATCTTGTCCTTCTTTTATCGATTCTCTTATATTATGAATTGCAGGAACAACTTCTTTAGTTATTCTCTCAGTTTCCATAAATGATTGATATTTAGCTAGCTCTTTGTCCAATTTTTATATTTGCTCATCAGATACATATCATGTTACCTCAATAGTATTATCAATATCATGAAAATTTTGTTCTTCCATTGTGGTTGGAGGATGTATACTATCTTGCACGATTTGAGTTTGATTGACGGCCAAAATGCTTGATTTTTTGCACTCTTTTCAATGCTAATGAATGAAACAAAGGATGCTATGAGGATTTCAGTCAAGGAAAGAAATTTATATGTCTGATATCAGTCCAAAACAGCAATAAGTTCACTCTCAACACACTCTTGATGCAAATTTAAGATAATGCCAAGTCGAAATAAAAATAGGCACCTTTTCACCAAAATTCAATGCAACAGGGCATAACGAAGGGTTTTGTGAGGAAAATGATGATGGACAGAAAATAATATCATCAATAACAGCCACTTGGTGCCAAAATACCCAACACAACATGATTTTAGTGTAATTTAAGGTCAAACCCTAGTGAAAATATAAGAAAAATAGGCTAATTTTACACGGTTTTTCAACTCCAAGACCTAGAAAAGAAGGTGTTGTAAGGATTTTTAGGAGGGAAAATAAAGAATATCAATAATATCAATCACCTCAATCCATAAAACTGATCACAACACGCTTGGAGTGCAAACTAGGTTAAACCCTAGGGCCAAATTAGCCAAAATGTGTATTTTTTGAAACAATTTCACTACAAGAGCCCGTAAAAAGGGTGTTGTGAAGTTTTTTATGAGGGGAAGAAAATTATTACCCTGATAATAGCAAAATAATGCCCAAATATCTTTCACAACACACCTATGGTGCAAATTTGGAGAGTCGATAAGGCCAATTTTAGTGAAAATTGTCATTTTTGAAGCCCTAGGTTTGAAATTTTGGAACAAATGCTATGAGAATGGTTTAATGTCTAATTTATGATGGATATTAAATATTCTTAGATCTGAAAATAATTTTCAAGCTTAATTATGCAAAATGCCCATACAAATGTAATGAAATTGCACCAAAATTACTAGTTTTTGTTGAAAATTTTAATGCAAAATTGCAAATAATTTAAATTTAAATGCAAATTCACACTAAAATACAAGACTAAAGCCAAATGCAACTTTGAATGAGCCTCTAAAATTAGTATAAAAATCTAATAAAAGATTTTGCCTACAAACCTTAGATTTTGGAATTACTAGGTTATATAAAATTGACAAAATTTCTACAAAACCCTAGCAACTAAATGATGAAAATTCAAAGCAAGATTTTGAATTTTTGTATTTATCTGTATTTTATATCAGATCTAATGCAAAAATCATGAATTAGGAAAATTTAGGAAGAATTGACACAATTTAGTAAACCTATCAATGCAATTTTTTTGTACTTTTCCAACTTTTCATTTTTTTTGAAGTTTTCTCAATGCAATAAGGTAAATGACCAAATGAATGAATGAAATCACACAAAATATATAGACAAACACTCAGCAAGTTGCAATTTAAGTTCAAAGACACGGGTTCACCAAAATGTTTAGGGTAAAATTGGATTTGTTGATCTTTTGTGGTTTAGATGTCAAAATCCTCCTTTCACCCTAACATTGAAAGATCTAGGGTCGAATGGCAAGCATTATCATACCCTAGAGTCACTTTCAGATGTAGGAAAACTTGGATTAGGGAATTAATTATCAATTTTTCCTTCTCCTATGCTTAATTGAACATTAAAACCCTAATTATGCAAATACGCCAACAAATTAATGAATTATGGAAAAAGCTCTTGCAGACAGGTGTAAAATACCAGATTACAGAATACCTATTTTTAGGTTTCCACAGTGGAACAGTTGGGGAAACTCAAGCGGGCACCCAAGTCCAAGGTACTTGTTTTTTCGGGGACTCTGGACCTCCTTCGGACACTGATCAGCCCTGTAACTTTTGTTTTATAAAATCTATCTGTGGAGGACACTAGAATGAGCACCCTAGTCCTAGAAGTGCTCCTTTGTCTGACATTTCTTCAAATCCTAAATCCCTGATGTCTTTCCAACCTTCCTACAACTCCACTTTTTCTGGATGCAACACCTGTAACCTGGAATCACAAGACTTGGTTTGGTGGTTGTGGTGTTTAGAGGTTTGCCTCAGTCAAACCCTTGAGGACACTTAAGTCTTTGAACACTATTGTCAGATAAAGAGGGCGTGCCCCTGTGAGGTAGAGGTGAAAAACCAAAGGAATCGGTGATAAAAACACAATATTATGTCACCTTGTAGTGAAGCTTTCATGGAGGAAAATGTTCTTCATACCATGAAGGAATTGATGCTCAAATATGCAAATATCAACACACAAAACACACAAGTCTACTCTTGCTACACAATGAAAGCCTTAAATCACCTTGAGAACACAATAGCTTGCTAGTAATCATCTAGTTGAAATCTAGTTTACAAATGAATGCCTACATATGCTTATATATGCATCTACAAGCACTCCTGCCAACATATTTGAAATTCAAACTTATCGTGTCGGCAAGGGGACTTAATAATGGTCACTAACCGACACCTGCAAATTGGGGCTGCCCCCAAAAAGGGCAAGATTAGGGTGCGGGCGCCCAAGTCCTCCCCCTTAGTTTAGGCAGGGTGTAGCTCAAGGGGTCCTCCTAGGTCCTATTTGCCATGGGACTTAGGTCTCATTCCATTGGGATGCTACAATATGAACTAAAATGTCCTAAATGCACTCTAAAGACTCTGGAGCGAAACCTTATGAGGGCAAAGCCCCCAAGGGGACATTTTCTGACATTACAGACATGTGGCAGATGGTGGCATCTGAGTCATCAGATGACGTGGCAGGTCTGAAGATGTGGACCAATCTAGAGTGACACGTGTCACTAAAGGATGAATGAGGTAATGCCACGTGGCCGAATGATTGGGTGCCACGTGGCACATGTGGCGGTTTGATTGTTAAAAGGTTGGATTGTGGTGGTCGAACCCTTGACCTCCTGCTTGCTTTTTTCAATCTCCACTAATATACCAAGCAGATTTCTTTGCTACATATACGATCCTCCTTTCTATTTAATGAATGATAATAGAAATGAATCCCTATAAAAGGCGGTTGGGTGGTTTGAACCCCTAGTGGGGAGGAATGATCCAGGTGGATAAAGAAGAACTAAAAATTTTGCAGTCTTAGAACCTAACAGAATTAGCATCATTGGAAAGAGGTCACTGACACGATCCTGAAGCAACTTGAATGGGCTCAAAATGAGTTCGTATGTAGAAGTTATGTGCAGTCAAAGGTTTAGTCAAACATGTGAATCAAGCATTCAAAAAGGTGAAAATTTGATTATCTCAAATCCAAGCAAAAATGATGCCAAGTCGAAGAACTCATCGCCATGATTCTGACACTGATTGTTTTGCCTCGATCGGAGTTCGTACGAGCAAGATATGGTTGGTCAAAGTTGAGGGTTGACTATGTTGACTAGACAATACAATGATGATGTTAGCATGCTGACATGGCAAACACACTGGCAGTTGTTGACGTGACAAGTCCAGAGGTTAACACATGGCAGATGGAGGCATCTGAGTTAGCAGACGACGCGGCAGGTCTGATAATGTGGACCAATCCAGCGTGACAAGTGTCACTGACAGACGAATGAGGTAATACCATGTGGCCCAATGATTGGGTGCCACATGCAACATGTGGCGATTTGATTGTTAGAAGGTTGGTTTATGGGGGTCGAAACCCTGACCTCCTGCTTACTTTTTTCACTCTCCACCAATATACCAAGCAACTTTCTTTGCTACATATACGGACCTCCTTTGTATTTAATGAATGATAATAGAAATGAATCATTATAAAAGGGGGTCGGGTGGTTTGACCACCTAGTGGGGAGGAATGATCTAGGTGGATACAGAAGAACTAAAAATTTTGTAGTCTTAGAACTTGACGGAATTAGTATCATTGGAAAAAGGTCACTGACACGATCCTGACACAACTTGAACGGGCTCAAAAGGAGTTCGTATGTAGAAGTTATGTGCAGTCAAAGGTTTGGTCAAAAAGGTGAATTAGGCATTCAAAAAGGTAAAATTTTGATTGTGTCAAATCCAAGTAAAAATAATGCCAATTCGAAGAGATCGTCACCACGATTCTGACGCTGCCCCATTTCGCCTTGATCCGAGCTCGTACGAGCATGATATGGCCGGTAAAATTTGAGGGTTGACCATGCTGACTAGACAATACAATGATGATGTCAGCATGCTGACATGCCAGACACATTGGTAGTTGTTGGCGTGGCAGATCCAAAGGTTGACATATGGCAAATGGCGGCATCTGTATCAGCAGATGACGTGGCAGGTCTGATGATGTGGACCAATCCAGTGTGACACGTGTCACTGAGATAATGCCACGTGGCCCAATGATTGGGTGCCACATGGCACATGTGGCGGTTTGATTTTTAAAAGATTAGTTTGTGGGGGTCGAACCCCTGACCTCTTGCTTGCTATTTTTGATCTCCACCAATATACCAAGCGGCTTTCTTTGCTACATATACGGGCCTCCTTTCTATTTAAATAATGATAATAGAAACAAATCCCTATAAAAGGGGGTTGGGTGGTTTGAGCCCCAAGTGGGGAGGAATGATCCAGGTGGATCCAGAAGATTAAAAAATTTTACAGTTTGAGAACATGACAGAATCGACATCATTGGAAAGAGGCTGCTAACATGATCCTAATGCAACTTGAATAGGTTCAAAAGGAGTTCATATGCAAAAGTTATGTGCAGTCAAAGATTCAGTCAAACAGGGAAATCAGGTGTTCAAAAAGGTGAAAATTTAATTGTCTCAAATCTAAGCAAAAATGATGCCAAGTCAAAGAACTCATCGTCACGATTTCGACGCCACTCATTTCACATCAATAAGAGCTCATACGAGCAAGATATGGCCGATCAAAGTTGAGGGTTGACCATGCTGACTAGACAGTACAATGATGACATCAGCATGCTGACATGGAAGGCACAGTAGCAGTTGTTGACTTGACAGGTCCAGAGTTTGACACGTGGCAGATGGCAGCATCTGAGTTAGTAGATGATGTGGCAGGTCTGAAGATGTGGACCAATCTAGTGTGACATGTGTCACTTACAGAAGAGTGAGGTAATGCCACATCACCCAATGATCGGGTGCCACATGGCACATGTGGCAGTTTGATAGTTAAAAGGTTCATTTGTGGGGGTTGAATACCTCACCTCTTGCTTGCTATTTTCACTCTCCATGAATATACCAAGTAGCTTTCTTTGCTACATATACGGGCCTCCTTTCTATTTAAATAATGATAATAGAAACAAATCCCTAAAAAAGGGGGTCCGGTGGTTTGAACCCCCAGTGGGGAATAATGATCCACATGGATATAGAAGAACTAAAAATTTTGCAGTCTCAGAACCTGACAGAATCAGCATCATTGGAAAGAGGTCGCTAATACGATCCTTACGTAACTTGAAAGGGCTCAAAAGGAGTTTGTATGCAAAAGTTATGTGTCATCAAAGATTTGGTCAAACATATGAATTAGGAATTCAAAAAGATAAAAATTTCATTGTCTCAAATCCAAGCAAAAATGATGCCAAATCAAAGATCTCGTTGCCACGATTCCGACGCCGCTCATTTCACCTCGATCGGAGCTCGTACGAGCAAGATATGACTAGTCAAAGTTGACGATTGACCATGCTGACTAGACAATACAATGATGACATCAGCATGCTAACATGGCAGACACAGTTGCAGTTGTTGATGTGGCAGGTCCAAAGGTTGACATATGGTAGATGGCGGCATCTGAGTTAGCAGATGACATGGCAGTTCTGATGATGTGGACCAATCCAGCGTGACACGTGTCACTGATGGATGAATGAGATAATGCCACATAGGCCAATAATTGGGTGCCACGTGGGACATGTGGCGGTTTGATTGTTAAAAGATTGGTTTGTGGGGGGCAAACCCTTGAACTCTTGCTTGCTATTTTCACTCTCCACCAATATACCAAGCAACTTTCTTTGCTAGATATACGGGCCTCCTTTCCATTTAAAGAATGATGATAGAAATGAATCCCTATAAAAGGGGGTCAGGTGGTTTGAACCCCAAGTGGGGAGGAATGATCCAAGTGGATCTAGAAGAACAAAAAATTTTGCAGTTTGAGAACATGATAGAATCAACATCATTAGAAAGAGGTTGCTGACACGATCCTAACGCAACTTGAATGGCCTCAAAAGGATTTCATATGTAGAAGTTATGTACAGTAAAATGTTCGGTCAAAAAGATGAAAAATTGATTGTCTCAAATCCAAGCAAAAATGATGCCAAGTAGAAGAGCTCATCGTCACGATTTCAATGCCGCTCGTTTCGCCTCGATCAAGCTCATACGAGAAGATATGGCCAGAAAAAGTTGAGGGTTGACCATGTTGACTAGACAGTACAATGATGACATCAGCATGCTGACATGGAAGACATAGTGGCAGTTGTTGACGTGGCAGGTACAGAGTTGTACACGTGGCAGATGGCGGCATCTGAGTGAGTAGATGATGTGGCAGGACTGAAGATGTCGACCAATCTAGCGTGACACATGTCACTAAAGGAAGAATGAGGTAATGCCACGTGGCCCAATAATTGGGTGCCACATGGCACATGTGGCGGTTTGACTGTTAAAAAGTTGGTTTGTGGGGGTCGAACCCCTGACCTCCTGCTTGCTATTTTCACTCTCCACCAATATACCAAGCAGCTTTCTTTGCTACATATATGGGCCTCCTTTCTATTTAATGAATGATAATAGAAACGAATCCCTATAAAAGAGGGTCAGGTGGTTTGAACCCTGAATGGGGAATAATTATCCAAGTGGATGTAGAAGAACAAAAAAATTTTGTTCTCTTAGAACCTGATGGAATCAACATCATTGGGAAGAGGTTACTGACACGATCCTAACACAACTTGAATGGGCTCAAAAGGAGTTAGTATGCAGAAGTTATGTGCTGTCAAATGTTTGGTCAAACAAGGGAATCATGTGTTTAAAAAGGTGAAAATTGATTGTCTCACATCCAAGGAAAAATGATGCCAAGTTGAAGATCTCGTCGCCACAATTTTGACACCACTCGTTTGACCTCCATCGGAGCTTGTACGAATAAGATATGGCCAGTCAAAGTTAAGGGTTTACCATGTTGACGTGGCAGGTACAGATTTTGACACGTGGCAGATGGCGACATCTGAGTCAGCAGATGACGCGGCAGGTCTAAAGATGTCGACCAATCTAGCGTGACACTTATCACTAAAGGAAGAATGAGGTAATGCCACGTGGCCCAATGATTGGGTGTACGTGGCACATGTGGTGGTTTGATTGTTAACAAGTTGGTTTGTGGGGGTTGAACCCCTGAGCTCCTGCTTGCTATTTTCACTCTCCACCAATATACCAAGTGGATTTCTTTGCTACATATACGAGCCTCCTTTCTATTTAAAGAATGATAATAGAAACAAATCCCTATAAAAGGGGGTCGGGTGGTTTGAACCCCTAGTGGGGAATAATGATCCAGATGGATACAGAAGAACTATAAATTTTATAGTCTCGGAACCTGACGGAATCAGCATCATTGGAAAGAGGTCGCTAACATGATCCTGATGCAGCTTGAATGGGGTCAAAAGGAGTTTGTATGAAGAAGTCACGTGCAGTCAAAGGGTTGATCAAACAGGTGAATCAAGCGTTCAAAAAGGTGAAAATTTGATTGTCTCAATTCTAAGCAAAAATGATGCCAAGTCAAAGAGCTCGTCGCCACGATTTCAACGCTGCTTGTTTCGCCTCGATCGGAGCTCGTACGAGAAAGATATGGTCGGTCAAAGTTGAGGGTTGACCATGTCGACCAGAGAGTACAATGATGACATCAGCATGTTGACATGACAGACACAATGAAAGTTGTTGATGTGGTAGGTCCTGAGGTTGACATGTGGCAGATGGCAGCATTTGAGTCAGCAGATGATGTGGCAGCTCTGAAGATGTGGACCAATCCAGTGTGACACGTTTCACTGACGGACGAATGAGGTAATGCCACGTGGCCTAATGATTGGGTGCCATGTGGTAGTTTGATTGTTAAAAGGTTGGTTTGTGGGGGTTAAACCCCTGACCTCCTGCTTGCATTTTTCACTTTCTACCAATATACCAAGCGACTTTCTTTGCTACATATACAGGCCTTCTTTCTATTTAATGAATGATAATAGAAGCGAATCCCTATAAAAGGGGGTCGGGTGGTTTGAATCCCCAAAGGGGAGGAATGATCAAGGTGGATAGAGAAGAACTAAAAATTTTGCAGTCTTAGAACTAACAGAATCAACATTATTGGAAAGAGGCCTGTGACATGATCCTTACGCAACTTGAACGGCCTTAAAAGGAGTTCGTATGCGGAAGTTATGTCCAGTCAAAGGTTTGGTCAAACAGGTGAATCAAGCATTCAAAAAGGTGAAAAACTGATTGTCTCAAATCTAAGTAAAAATGATTCCAAGTCGAAGAGCTCGTCGCCACAATTCTGATGCCACTCATTTCGCCTCAATCGGAACTCATACAAGCAAGAGATATGGCCGGTCAAAGTTGAGGATTGACCATGCTCACTAGACAATACAATGATGATGTCAGCATGCTGACATGGTAGAGACAGTCGCAGTTGTTGACATGACAGGTCCAGAGGTTGACACATGGCAGATGGCGGCATCTGAGTCAGCAGATGACGTTGCAGGTCTGATAATATGGACCAATCCAGTGTGACATGTGTCACTGACGGACGAATGAGGTAATGCCATGTGGCCCATTGATTGGGTGCCATGTGGCACATGTGGCGGTATGATTGTTAAAAGGTTGGTTTGTGGGGGTCAAACCCCTGACCTCCTGCTTGCTTTTTTCACTCTCCACCAATATACCAAGCAGCTTTCTTTACTACCTATACGGGCCTCTTTTCTATTTAATGATTGATAATAGAAATGAATCCCTATAAAAGGGGGTCAGGTGGTTTGAATGCCTAGTGGGGAGGAATGATCCAGGTGGATACAGAAGAACTAAAAATTTTGCAATCTTAGAACCTAACGGAATCAACATCATTGGAAAGATGTCACTGACATGATCCTGATGCAATTTGAATAGGCTCAAAAAGAGTTCGTATGCAGAAGGTATGTGTAGTCAAAGGTTTGGTCAAATAGGTGAATAAGGTGTTCAAAAAGGTGAAAAATTGATTGTCTCAAATCTAAGCAAAAATGATGCCAAGTTAAAGAGCCCGTGGCCACGATTCTGATGCCACTCGTTTCACCTCGATCAGAGCTTGTACGAGCAAGATATGGCCGGTCAAAGTTGAGGGTTGACCATGCTGAATAGACAATATAATGATGACATCAACATGCTGACATGATAGACACAGTGGCAGTTATTGACGTGGCAGGTCTAGAGGTTGACACATGGCAGATGGTAGCATCTGAGTCAGCAGATGACATGGCAGGTCAGATAATGTGGACCAATCTAGTGTGGCACGTGTCACTGACGGATGAATGAGGTAATGCCACGTGGCCCAATAATTAGGTGCCACGTGGCACATGTGGTTGTTTGATTGTTAAAAGATTGGTTTGTGGGGGTTGAACCCCTAACCTCCTGCTTGTTATTTTCACTATCCACCAATATACCAAGCGGCTTTCTTTGCTACATATATGGGCCTCATTTCTATTTAAAAAATGATAATAGAAACGAATCCCTATAAAAGGGGGTCGGGTTGTTTGAACCCCAACTGGGGAAGAATGATCCAAGTGGATCTAGAAGAGCAAAAAATTTTGCATTCTAAGAACATGACCGAATCAACATCATTGGAAAGAGGTTACTGACACGATCCTAACACAACTTGAATAGGCTCAAAATGAGTTCGTATGCAGAAGTTATGTGCAGTCAAAGGTTTGATCAAATAGGTGAATCAAACGTTCAAAAAGGTGAAAAATTGATTTTCTCAAATCTAAGCAAAAATGATGTCAAGTCGAAGAGCTCATCGTCACGATTTCGACACCGCTCATTTCGCTTCAATCAGATCTCATATGAGTAAGATATGGCCTGTCAAAGTTGAGGGTTGGCCATGCTGACTAGACAGTACAATGATGACGTCAACATGCTGACATGACAGACACAGTGGTAGTTGTTGATGTGGTAGGTCTAGAATTTGACACGTGGTAGATGACGACATCTGAGTCAACAGATGACGTGGCAGGTCTAAAGATATGGACCAATCCAGTGTGACATGTGTTATTGACGAAAGAATGAGGTAATGCCATGTGGCCCAATGATTGGTTGCCACGTGGCACATGTAGCGGTTTGATTGTTAAAAGGTTGGTTTGTGGGGGTCGAACCCCTGACCTCCTGCTTGCTATTTTCACTCTCCACCAATATACCAAGTGGCTTTTTTTGTGACATATACGGGCCTGCTTTCTATTTAAAGAATGATAATAGAAACAAATCCCTATAAAAGGGGGTCGGTTGGTTTGAACCCTCAGTGGGGAATAATGATCCAGATGGATACAGAAGAACTAAAATTTTTGCAGTCTCAGAACCTGCCGGAATCAACATCATTGGAAATAGTTCGCTAACACGATCCTGACGCAACATGAATGGACTCAAAAGGAGTTTATATGCAGAAGTTATGTGCGGTCAAAGGTTTGGTAAAACAGGCGAATCAGGCATTCAAAAAGGTAAAAAATTGAATCTCTCAAATCGCCTCGATCGGAGCTCGTACGAGCAAGATATGGCTGGTCAAAGTTGAGGGTTGACAATGTCGACTAGACAATACAATGATGACATCAGCATGCTGACATGGCAAACACAGTGGCAGTTGTTGACGTGGTAGGTCCAAAGGTTGACACGTGGCAGATGGCGGCATCTAAGTCAGCAGATGACGTGGCAGGTCTAAAGATGTAATGAGGTAATGCCATGTGGCCTAATGATTGGGTGCCACGTGGCACATGTGGCGGTTTGATTGTTAAAAGGTTGGTTTGTGGGGTCAAACCTTGCTATTTTCACTCTCTACCAATATACCAAGCAACTTTCTTTGTTACATGTACAGATTTCTTTTCTATTTAAAGAATGATAATAGAAACGAATCCTTATAAAAGGGGGTCGGGTGGTCTGAACCCCTAATGGGAAGGAATGATCTAAATGGATTTAAAAGACCTAAAAATTTTGCAGTCTCAGAACTTGACGGAATCAGCGTCATTGGAAAGGGGTCGCTGACACGATCCTGACGCAACTTGAACTGGCTCAAAAGGAATTCGTATGCAGAAGTTATGTGTAGTAAAAGGTTCCGTCAAATAGGCAAATCATGCGTTCAAAGAGGTAAAAAATTTATTGTCTCAAATCCAACAAAAAAATGATACCAAGTCGAAGAGCTCGTCGCCACGATTTTGACGCCATTCATTTCGCCTTGATCGGAGCTCGTACGAGCAAGATATGGCTTATCAAAGTTGAGGGTTGACCATGCTGACTAGAGAGTACAATGATGATGTCATCATGTTGACATGGCAAACACAGTGGTAGTTGTTGGCGTAGTAGGTCCAGATGTTGACACATGGCAGATGGTGGCATCTAACTTAGCAGATGACATGGCAGGTCTAAAGATGTGGACTAATCCAGCATGACACGTGTCACTCACGAGCGAATGAGCGAATGCCATGTGGCCCAATGATTGGGTGCCAAGTGGCACATGTGGCGATTTGTTTGTTAAAAGGATGGTTTGTGGGGGTCGAACCCCTAACCTCCTGCTTCCTATTTTCACTCTCCACCAATATACCAAGCGGCTTTCATTGCTACATATATAGACCTCCTTTCTATTTAAAGAATGATAATAGAAACAAATCCCTAAAAAAGGAGATCAGGTGGTTTAAACCCCAAGTGGGGAGGAATGATTAGGTGGATCCAGAAGATCTAAAAAACTTGCAGTCTCAGAACCTGGCGGAATCAGCATCATTCGAAAGATGTCGCTGACACGATATTAACGCAACTTGAACGGGCTCAAAAGGAGTTCATATGCAGAAGTTATGTGCAGTCAAAGGTTCGGTCAAACATGCAAATCATGCGTTTGAAAAGGTGAAAAATTGTTTGTCTCAAATCTAAGAAAAATGATGCCAAGTCGAAGAGATCATCACCACGATTCTGACGCCATTCGTTTCACCTCGATCAGAGCCCGTACGAGCAAGATATGGCTGGTCAAACTTGAGGGTTGACCATGCTGACTAGATAGTATAATGATGACATTAGCATGCTGACATGGCAGACACAGTGGCAGTTGTTGACGTGGCAGATCCAAAGTTTGAGACATGGCAGATGGCGGCATCTGAGTCAGTAGATGACGTGGCAGGTCTGAAGATGTGGACTAACGTGACATGTGTCACTGACGGACAAATGAGGTAATGCCACGTGGCCCAATGATTGGGTGCCACGTGGCACATATGGCAGTTTGATTGTTAAAACGTTGGTTTGTGGGGGTCGAACCCCTGACCTCCTGCTTACTTTTTTCACTCTCCACCAATATACCAAGCAGTTTTCTTTGCTACATATACAGGCCTCCTTTCTATTTAATGAATGATCATAGAAACGAATCCCTATAAAAGGGGGTCAGGTGGTTTGAACCCCAAGTGGGGAGGAATGATCTAGGTTGATACAGAAGAACTAAAAATTTTGCAGTCTTAGAACTTGATGGAATCAGTATTATTGGAAAGAGGTCGCTGACACGATCCTGATGCAACTTGAACAGGCTCAAAAGGAGTTTGTATGCAGAAATTATGTGCAATCAAATGTTTGGTCAAATAGGTGAATCAGGCGTTCAAAAAGGTAAAAAATTTATTGTCTCAAATCCAAGCAAAAATGATGAGAAGTCGTAGAGCTCATCGCCATGATTCTGACGTTGCTCGTTTCGTCTTGATCGGAGCTCGTGCAAGCAAGATAAGGCAGGTCAAAGTTGAGGGTTATCCATGCTGACAAGACAATACAATTATGACACCAGCATGCTGACATGGCAGACGCAGTCGCATTTGTTGACGTGGTAGGTCCAGAGGTTGACACATGGCAGATGGCAGCATTTGAGTCAGCAGATGAGGTGGCAGGTCTGATGATGTGGACCAATCCAACGTGACACGTGTCACTGACGGATGAATAAGGTAATGCCACGTGGCCCAATGATTGGGTGCCACGTGGCACATGTGGGCGTTTGATTGTTAAGAGATTGGTTTCTGGGGGTCGAACCCCTGACCTCTTGCTTGCTATTTCCACTTTCCACCAATATACCAAGTGGCTTTCTTTGCTACATATACGGGCCTCCTTTCTATTTCAAGAATGATAATAGAAACGAATCCCTATAAAGGGGGTTGGGTGGTTTGAACCTCAAGTGGGGAGGAATGATCCAAGTGGATCCAGAAGACCAAAAATTTTTGTAGTATGAGAACATGACATAATCCATATCATTGGAAAGAGGTTGTTGACATGATCCTAACGCAACTTGAACGAGCTCAAAATGAGTTCATATGCAGAAGTTATGTGCAGTTAAAGGTTCGGTCAAACAGGCGAATCAGACATTCAAAAAGGTGAAAAATTGATTGTCTCAAATCCAAGCAAAAATGATGCCAAGTCGAAGAGCTCGTCGTCACAATTTAAAAGCCGCTCGTTTTGCCTCCATCGGAGCTCATATGAGCAAGATATGGTTGGTCAAAGTTGAGGGTTGACCACGCTGACTAGACAGTACAATGATGACGTCAGCATGCTGACATGGCAGACACAGTCACAGTTGTTGACGTGGCAGGTCCAAAGTTTGACACATGGCAGATGGCGGCATCTGATTTAGCAGATGACGTGGCAGGTCTGAAGATGTGGACCAATCCAACGTGACAAGTGTCACTAACAGAAGAATGAGGCAATGCCACATAGCCCAATGATAGGGTGCCATGTGGCACATGTGGCTATTTCATTGTTAAAGGTCAGTTTGTGGGGTTCGAACCCCTAACCTCCTGCTTGCTATTTTCACTCTCCACCAATATACCAAGTGGCTTTCTTACTACATATACGGGCCTCCTTTCTATTTAAATAATAATAATAGAAATGAATCCCTATAAAAGGGGGTCAGGTGTTTTCGACCCCTAGTGGGGAATAATGATCTAGATAAATACAGAAGAACTAAAACTTTTGTAGTCTTAGAACTTGACGGAATCGGCATCATTGGAAAGAGGTCGCTGACATGATCCTGACGCAACTTGAATGGGCTCTAAAGGACTTTGTATGCAGAGGTTATGTGCAGTCAAAGGTTTGGTCAAACAGGTGAATCAGGCATTCAAAAAGGTAAAACATTGATTGTCTCAAATCCAAGCAAAAATGATGCCAAGTCGAAGAGATTATCGTCACAATTGTGAAGCCGCTCATTTCGCTTCGATCAGAGCTCAAATGAGCAAGATATGGCTGGTCAAAGTTAAGGGTTGACCATGCTGACTAGACAGTGCAATGATGACGTCAGTATGCTGACATGGCAGACATAGTCGTAGTTGTTGACGTGGCAGTTCCAGAGTTTGACACATGGCAGATGGCGGCATCTGAGTCAGTAGATGACGTGGCAGGTCTGAAGATGTGGACCAATCCAACGTGACACGTGTCACTAACGGAAGAATGAGGTAATACCACATGGCCCAATGATTGGGTGCCACGAGGCACATGTCGCTGTTTCATTGTTAAAAGGTTGGTTTGTGGGGTTCGAACCCCTAACCTCCTGCTTGCTATTTTCACTCTCCACCAATATACCAAGCAGATTTCTTACTACATATACGGGCCTCTTTTCTATTTAAATAATGATAATAGAAACGAATCCCTATAAAAGGGGGTCAGGTGTTTTCAATCCCTAGTGGGGAATAATGATCCAGATAAATACAGAAGAACTAAAACTTTTGCAGTCTCAGAACTTGACAGAATCGACATCATTGGAAAGAGGTCGCTGACATGATCCTGACACAACTTGAATGGGCTCTAAAGGAGTTTGTATGCAGAAGTTATGTGCAGTAAAAGGTTTGGTCAAATAGGTGAATCAGGTGTTCAAAAAGTTGAAAAATTAATTGTCTCAAATCCAAGCAAAAATGATGCCAAGTCGAAGAGCTCGTCGCCACGATTTTTACGCCGCTCATTTCACCTTGATTAGAGCTCGTACGAGCAAGATATGGCAGGTCAAAGTTGAGGGTTGACCATGTCAACTAGACATTACAATGATGACATCAACATGCTGACATGACAGACACAGTGGCAGTTGTTGACGTGGTAGTTCCAAAGGTTGACACATGACAGATGGTGGCATCTGAGTCAGCAGATGACGTGGTAGGTCTAAAGTGTGGACCAATCCAGTGTGACACATGTCATTGACGGAGGGATGAGGTAATGCCATGTGGCCTAATGATTGGGTGCCACATGGCACATGTGGCGGTTTGATTGTTAAAGGTTGGTTTGTGGGGTCGAACCTTGCTATTTTCACTATCCACCAATATATCAAGTGGCTTTCTTTGCTACATATACGGGCTTCCTTTCTATTTAAAGAATGATAATAGAAATGAATCCCTATAAAAGGGGGTTGAGTGGTTTGAACCCCTAGTGGGGAGGAATGATCTAAATGGATCCAGAAGACCTAAAAATTTTACAGTCCCAGAACCTGACGGAATCAACATCATTTGAAAGAGGTCGCTGGCACAATCCTGACACAAGTTGAATGAGCTCAAAAGGAGTTCATATGCAGAAGTTATGTGCAGTCATAGGTTTGGTCAAATAGACAAATCATGCATTCAAAAAGGTGAAAAAGTTATTGTCTCAAATCCAAGCAAAAATGATGCCAAGTCGAAGAACTCGTCGCCATGATTCCAACGCTGCTCATTTCGCCTTGATCAGAGCTCATACGGGCAAGATATGGCCGGTCAAACTTGAGGGTTCACCATGCTGACTAGACAGTACAATGATGACCTTATCATGCTGACATGGCATAGATAGTGGCAATTGTTGGCGTGGCAGGTCTAGATGTTGACACGTGGCAGATGGCGTCATCTGACTCAACAGATGACATGGCAGGTCTAAAGATGTGGACCAATTCAACGTCACACATGTCACTGATGGACGAATGAGCAAATACCACGTGGCCCAATGATTGGGTGCAATGTGGGACATGTGGTAATTTGCTTGTTAAAAGGTTGGTTTGTCGGGGTCGAACCCCTGACCTCCTGCTTCCTATTTTCACTTTCCATCAATATACCAAGCGGATTTCATTGATACATATACGGGCCTCCTTTCTATTTAAAGAATGATACTAGAAACAAATCCCTATAAAAGGGGGTCAGGTGGTTTGAACCCCCAGTGGGGAGGAATGATCTATGTGGATCCAGAAGACCTAAAAATCTTGCAGTCTTAGAACCTGATGGAATCGACATCATTGGAAAGTGTTGTTCTCAAAATTAGTTGCGCTCAATTTTGTAGACAACCCCTATGAAACTTGTTTGTTTCGTAGTCTACACTCTAAGTTCGCAAATCAAGACAAGTTCTCTTGGCCTCACGCAAAGTCTTCTAACATCATTGAAATGGTTTCCGACATTCCCCTAGGACAATTCCTCAAAAATCGTGAAAATCGACAAGGTCGTAAGCTTGTCAAAATATCAATTTTTGACTATTTTGGGGTGTTAGAAAATTTACATGTTTTCACATGTAATAGTGGTCGAATTCATAGCTCTTACATGTTCATTGTTGCTTTACGTGTAATAGCGGTGATTGTCACCACTCTTACATGTTTGTTTTTTGCTTATATGCGATAGCGGTTAAAATCGCCACTTAGACATATGTTTCTTTTCATGGTTGATTTATATGCAAAGGTGGTCATATCCACCGCTTGAGCATGTCTTTAAAATGTCAGTCAATCTACGTGTAAGAGCGGTCATATCCGCCACTTCGGCATGTTCGAAGTCATTATGTAATGTCAGGGTTTTTTGCCACCTGAGCAAATCTCATGAAATCAACTAACTTGAAGTGGGCATTAATGGCACTCGTGCGATGTTTAATGCACAACTTTAAAGCCTTTTAAAGTGTTTTACATTCATTTTGATTTGCTTATCATTCATTTCCGCAACCTCTAACGAGCCTGATACCTCCTTGATACCAGTTTTTCTTCATGACACTCGCATGGATTTCGGATCTAAGAGGATTTTGTTTCCTAACTGCATTTAGGGTTTCACTTTTTCGCCAGGTAAGTCATTGTTTTTTATTCTTGTTTTTGTTTTAGAGCTAGGGTTTCATATGAGTTTAACGTCTATATTTTTGTTTTGTTAGAATTTGTCTTTTACGGATTAGTTGAATTGTATCATTTGTATACGTTTTTTCGTCATTTTTCTTTAAACCCTAGTTTTCATTTTATCTTGAATGCATTGTTAAATGGTTCGGGTTTTTATCGGCCATGGTAAGAACTTAGGTTTTGCCAGCATTCTCCTTAACATGTATCGACAGTCTTCACTGCCACCAATACACATTTTTCCCTTGCATTTTCCGTGTTCATACTTCATGTAAGGGCGACGATTTTTGCCGCCCCTACATGACCCTTATGTGTTTGGTATTCCGACATGTAAGGGCGGTTAAAACCACCGCCCTTACACCAACTTTGTATTACCCCTCAATGTGCATACGCAGCAGGAACCCCCGCTCTCACATAGTAACTTGGGATTTTCAACACATGCACAAGTGGTCTTTTCGACTGACTCTACATTGCAAGCCTATCCTCCTATATATACTAGTGGGCATTTTTGCCATTAGTGCACATCCAAATCAAATTTGCTTATTCCCTCATGTAAGGGCGGTCAAATTGACCGCCCCTACATAAAAAATGTTTATCTTCCCCAAGCACATGCAATGGCGACCCTTTTTGCCGACCTTGCACATGCCTCGAAATTAGACTTTTTCCTAACGTGCAGGAGCGGTCATTTTGATTGCCCATGCACATTTTCTTGAATTTTTTCTAACACTAGGGAAAATTTGCCTTTTAAAGCTTATTGACCAGCTTTCACCTTTTACCTCGATTTGCGCACTCTCAAGTCCTTCAACGCATGCTTCCCTATTCATGATCGTCGAATCGGAGTAACCCCAATTTACCCATTTTCCCCTAACTACGAGATCACGGCTTTTTGCAGTTTTTGACAAACGTCTGTGGTAAACACCTCTTCTAGAGTTCTCTCCAAAGTTGATGTCGGAGCCGTCTCCATCCAAAGCATTTCGTCCTCTTTCATTGTTTTAAAGTTATTTCCAAATATTTGTTGAGTACATTACATTCTGGAAAACTCACGGTATACAAGAAGCAAGAGAGCTCAAGGTATTATTGATCATGTATTTAAGTTAATGCAACAAAATAACTTTGGTCTTTTGCCTCCACAACCTCGGCTTCAGCGAACTAGGAGTTTTCCTCCTACCAATGCCAGGTCTCCAATACTAGGTGAAGCTTCTAGCTCCAATACTAAAAGAGTTCTATCTATTTGAATTCCTCAAAGATTTGTCATCCCACCTTTCAATCAACACATAATGGCAGCTCAAGGTCTATGGGGTAATACTTTTGGTCCTTTGAATTTAACACCTCTATTGAATGAACTACCTCGTAGTTCAAGGAAGAATTTCCCTAAATTCTATGGTGATGGGAAAGTCTATCCAAATGAACACATTGTAGCTTTTTGCATAACTTTTGGTGTGCTTGGGGTGGAACATGAAGATGTGGCAGTACGACTTTTTGTAGAAACACTACAAGGTGCCGCTGTAGATTGGTTTTACCATCTTCAAGCCCAAACCATAACTAGTTGGAATACACTTAAAACCAAGTTTGAAGCCAGATTCAATCCTACGGATGATGCACATGCTTTGTTAGCTCAGCTAACGCAAATGAAGAAAGAACCACATGAACCCATGTGAGATTTCATCACCAAGTTTAACAAATTGACAAATAGGATTCCTACAACTGCCCAGCCAACGACAGAGAATCTTAAATGTTTCTTTATCAATACTCATCTTCCTGAGGTGAGCTTTCTATTAAGATGAGCTGGTCCTACAGATCTTCCCATAGCTCAAACTTTGGCTATGGAGGTGGAAGATGATCTTATCCTTGCGAGTAAGATAAGAAGAGATTCTAACAGAAACAGAGGTCAATCCTCTATTGATAATTCTCCCATGAGCACCACAGATCCTATGGTGCAAAAGTTAGCAAATGAATTGCTGGCTTTGAAAAGGCAAATGTCTCAAGGTATGTCCGCTCCTCCTTCTTATAGGGATGTACCAAGGAGAACATTTCCTAACAATTCATATTAAGGCAATGTTGCCAGAAATCAAGGGAAACGAAATCCTCTTCCACCAACACAGGGGAAACTCTCCATTGAAGCAACACTGGTCAACTCCGCGGTTGGCTACTATGAAGCTGAACATGACAGTTCTTTCAAACTTGAGTTGGATTAGGAGAATGATGCTAATCTTTTTATAGAAGGAGAAGAAGAATTAGCTGGCGACTCTACCATTGGTTTTCTGAATTACCAAGATGAAGCTGAAAAAGAAAGAGAAGTATATGATGGAGCATATGTTGTTTTTACTAGGTCCCAAAATTAGTCAAATTAGCAAGATGATAAAGGAAAGACAAGAGAAGAACCTCAGCTGGTGATCTCAATTGCCAAATGGGGAACTCTGTTGCCTTTTCAATCAAAGGACCTAGTTGTCAATAAGCAAGTTCATCTAACAATCCTGACTCTTCTACTTCTATTCCTCAAACTAGTACTACCCTAAATAAAACTCAGAATGATGGATTTCCTTCCTCTGTATCTAGTTCATTTCAGCTATTTGACATAATAGATCACGCTAGGAAAACTAAAATCTGGATGTCTGAAGTAGAGTACTTACAAGCTAATCTTGAACAGTTTGATAGGTTAGCTAAATATGTCAAAAATAAAGTTGTCCCCATAGGGAAAGATTCTTCTAAAAATATCCACGACTCTAAAAAAATCCACCCAAAATAATCTTGTCACTACTCCCCTTGTTACTCCAGGGAAAATAGAGCCTTTTTATGTTTCTCTATTGGTCAATGGTCATAAGTTAAGCAATTGTATAATAGATTTCGGGGCTTCTGATAATGTCATGCCCACCAAAGTGGCGGATGCCCTCAGTCTTACTTTGACCAAGACCTTTGGGAGATGTTTCTCCATGGAAAATAAAAAAGTTCCATTGTTTGGCCAAATCAAAGATGCCCAATTTGCATTTGCCGCCTTCCCAGACAAGAGGATTAAGATGACCGTCATAGTGGCCAACGTCCCAGCTTCTTATGGCATTTTGCTTGGACGTAATTTTTGTAAAGATGTGGGTGGAGAACTAAACATGGATTTATCCGAAGCTAGGATACCTGTTAAAGGAGTTATGTAAAAGTTGCTTCCTGAGAAAGAAGCAAAATATATCGTTACCCAAACTGAAAATCCAAAAGCTCAAAATTTGTTTGAGTCTTCAGGAATGGGTAACTACTTCTTATCAACTGAAAATACTTCTAGTTCCTTAGATGAGAGTTCAGATGTTTCAGATGGAGAAGTAGAAGAATTTTTCAAATGAAAATGAAGATGAGAGCGTAGTGATGCCGGATTCCTCTCTTTCTGATGAAGAAGAATCTATTGGTAACAAAAACATCCAGACAAAAAATTCAAATGATGTATGGGTTTTAGAGTTTGATGGCAGTTGTTCTTCTACCGGATTAGGAGTCGGAATCATTTTGATATCTACTCAAGGTGATATTTTTCCTTTCACCTATAAGTTGCAATTCGACAATACCAATAATACCATTGAATACGAGTCATTGTTACTTGGCATGGAAGCTGCTCAGGTTAAAGGTATTGAAAATCTTCATGCTCAGGGGGATGTTGAACTTGTTGTTTGTCAAGTAAGAAATCTGTATCAGACCAAAAATGAAAGGCTGAGACATTATCGCAATCATGTTTGGCATTGTATTGAAGGTTTTGATGCTTTCTACATCTCTGCAGTACCAAGAGAGTTTAATGATCGTGCTAATTCATTCGCTGTCTCTGTCACTCTCATGGTTCCTCATAAGGACTTCAAAGGTAACAAGTACACAATTGAGTTAGTTTTCCGACCCAGTGTGCTAGATAATGCTGATCATTGGCAAGTCTTTAATGGTGACAATCAGATCATTGCTTTCTTGGAGAAGACATATAACTTTGATGAGCTTTATTTTGAAGGTAGTGATTCTTCTCCACGTGAATATATTTCTGAAATAGATTCACAAACTGATGAAGAGATTCTTCAACTAAAAGGGAATAAGATTCCTAAAGGTTTGGTTTCTTTAGAAAAGTTATTTGATAAGCATGATAGATATGTCAAAAAGTAGCAACAACTTGATTCAAGTTCATCCATGGAATTTGAGCAAGTAAATTTGAGTTATGAAGTAGATCCCAAAATGGTTAATATTGGGAAATGTTGCACTACTAATGAGAAATTCAAATTTACTACACTTCTTCGCCATTACATTGATGTTTTGGCATATTCTTATGATGATCTAAAGTCCTTCAGGCCTAAGGAGATTCAGCATGAAATTACTCTCAAGGCTGGATCATTGCCTCATAAACAAAAGAAAAGACAATATAATCCCAAAATTTCAGTTACTATTCTTTCCAAAATCCAGAAAATGTTGAATGCAAGGATAATCTTTCCTATCCATCATTCTACATGGATCACGAACATTGTTCCTATGCGAAAGAAGAACATAGAAATCCATATTTGTGTTGACTTCAGAAATCTCAACCAGTCTTCTTTAAAACATAATTACCCCTTGCCTATTATGGACCAAGTGTTGCAAACTGTGACTGATTCGGAGATGCTGTCTATGTTAGACGGTTTTTTAGGCTATAATCAAGTAGAAGTCTTCGAAGCAGATCAATACAAGATTGCTTTCACAACACCTTGGGGCACATTTGCGCATCACAGAATGCCATTTGGTTTGATAAATGCTCGCGCTACTTTCCGGAGAACAATGGACATTGCTTTCAGAGATGAGATTGGGAAATTCATTGTGGTGTATCTTGATGACTTGATTGTTTTCTCTAAACAACGTCAAGATCATGCCTACCATTTGCGACAGGTGCTAGAAAGATGCCGTCAAAATGGAATTTCTCTTAATCCTAATAAATCATTTTTTTGTGTTACAGAAGGTAAGATTCTTTGTCACATTGTGTCTTGAGAAGGTACTAAAATTGACCCTGAAAGAGTCAAGTCTATCCAGAGTCTTACTTTGCCTGCTAGTAAGACTGTCATTCATTCTTTCTGTGGAAAGGTGAATTTTCTGTGGAGGTTCATTCCAGAATTCGCAGAGAAAACTCGTCACATTGTCAACATGATGAAGGGTAAGACTACTTTTTGTTGGAGTGCGGAAGGTAAAGCAACATTTGAGGACATCAAGAGGGCCATAGCTCATGCTTTAGTTCTTGTTTGTCCTGATTATACCGAGGACTTCATAATATACAGTTATGCTTCTGAACATACACTTTCAACCATTCTTGTTCAGCAAAATGAGGAAGGTGTGGAATCTCCTATTTCACTTATGAGTTGCCCTTTGAAGGGTCATGAATTGAAATACTCAAATATGGAGAAACATGCTTATGCCGTGGTCAAAGCGGTAAAGCATTTCTGATTTTATATTTTGAATTCACATACTGTTGTTTTGGTGCTAGATACAACAATGAAGTCTATCCTGACTCAACAGGAGTTTGGGACCAAAAGAGGAAATTGGATTGCCAAGATTCAAGAGTTTGATCTTGATATCAAACCTACCAGGCTTATGTGGTAGAGGCTTGTGTCAGTTATTTGCTGATAATGTACCAAAAGAAACAGGGGATAACGAGGAAGAAGTTAAGGATATGCCAACTGTTCTCTTTGTTACTACTACAGATGAGTGGTATTCTAATATTGCTTATTTTCTTACCTATGGTGAGTGTCCTTCTCATCTATCCTATAAAGAGAAATGAACTATCAAATTGAAGGCTGCAAACTATGTTTTTTGGGACAATGGTTTGTATAAAAGAAGCCTTGATGGAGTTTTTCTCCATTGTGTAGATAAAGCACAACAAAGCAGACTTTTAGAGTCTTTTCACAATTTGGCTTGTGGAGGACATTTTTCTACACCTGTGATGGCTCATAATATTCTGCGGGCTAGGTACTATTGGCCCACACTGTTTCAAGATGCGTACAACTAGGTACGTAGATGTGAGTTATGTTAGCAGTTTGTTGGAAAGCCTAGGCTGGTTGCACTACCACTCAAGCCGGTTGTAATTGAAGAACCTTTTCAACAATGGGGCATTGACGTCATTGGTGCTATGAACCCACCGTTGAGTGCAGGACACAATTTTGTTCTCACTGCAATTGATTGCTTCACCAAATGGGCAGAGGCCATTCCAGTTAAGCATGCTACTTTTGAAGTGGTATGTAATTTTCTTAAAGAAATTATTATTTCCCGGTTTGGAGTTCCAAACAAAATTGTAGCAGATAATGCTACTTGTTTCTCTTCCAATGAGATCACTAGTTTTTGCTATGAACATGGGATCATCCTTTCTCACTCTTCAGACTATTATCCGCAAGGGAATGGTCAGGCAAAATCTAGTAACAAAAATTTGGTTACTATTATTAGGAAACTGGTGAAAGATAATCAGAGAACTTGGCATAGAGCGTTGTTTGATACTTTATGGGAAGACAGGATTACCCCCAAAAGGGCAATAGGTATGTCACCATTTTGGCTTCTATGTGGTTTGAATGTATAGATACCTATTATTTTGGAGTTGCCGGCGTTAAAGTTGGCAAAGGCAGTAGAAGATAGAACTTTTGAAAGTTCTATTGACAAAAGGATAATGTACCTCACTGAACTTGAAGAACATCGGGCTATGGTAGTAGACCGTATAGCTAAACATCAAAGTTAGGTGAAGAAGCTTTTTGACAAGAAGGTGAGGGCTCGTGAATTTCAAATTAGAGATCAAGTCTTCTTATGGGACAAGAGGAGAGAACCAAAAGGAATGCATGGGAAGTTTGATTCCCTATGGAGAGGCCCGTTTGTCATTCATCAACTTTGTGGTGAAAATAGTTTCTTGCTGGAGTATCTAGATGAAACACCATTCTTGCTACCTCACAATGGACAACATCTGAAACACTTCAATCCCTGAAGTATCAGATAAGTTTGTTTGTACATTTGTATAGTTTTGTGTTTTTATTTTTATGTTTTTGTTTAGTCTTTTGTGTCTTTTTCTTTTGGTAGCTTGACTCTATGGCCCAATGGCATGGATGAAGGCAATTAGAGACTGGATTCTTCTCCCTTTGATCGTTTCAAAGTTCAATCAAAGGAAGTTCCCCAGTTAGAGCCAGTTGTTGTTCTCAAAATTAGCTGCGCTTAATTTTGTAGACAACCCCTATGAAACTTGTCCATTTCATAGTCTACACTCTAAGTTCACAAATTGAGACAAGTTCTCTTGGCCTCGTGCGAAGTCATCTAACATCATTGAAATGGTTTGCGACATTCCCCTAGGACAATTCCTCGAAAATCATGAAAATCGACTAGGTCGTAAGCTTGTCAAAATATCAATTTTTGACTATTTTGGGGTGTTAGAAAATTTACATGTTTTCACATGTAATAGTAGTCAAATTCACTACTCTTACATGTTCATTGTTGTTTTACGTGTAATAGTGGTGATTGTCATCGTTCTTACATGTTTATTTTTGCCTTATATGCAATAGCGGTTAAAATCGCCACTTAGACATATCTTTCTTTTCATGGTTGATTTATATGCAAAGGTGGTCATATCCAACACTTGAGCATGTCTTTAAAATGTCAGTCGATCTACAGTAAGAGCGGTTATATCCACCGCTTCAGCATGTTCGAAGTCATTATGTAATGTTGGGGGTTTTTATCGCCCGAGCAAATCCCACAAAATTGACTAACTCGAAGTGGGCATTAATGGCACTCATGCCATGTTTAATGCACAACTTTAAAGCCTTTTAAAGTGTTTTACATTCATTTTGATTTGATTATCATTCATTTCTGCAACCTCTAACTAGCCTGATACCTCCTTGATACCAGTTTTTCTTCACGACACTCGCATGGATTTTGAATCTAAGTGGATTTTGTTTCCTAACTGTGTTTAGGGTTTCATTTTTTTCGCCAGGTAAGTCATTTTTTATTCTTGTTTTTATTTTAGAGCTAGGGTTTTATATGAGTTTAACATCTATATTTTTGTTTGGTTAGAATTTTTCTTTTACATATTAGTTGAATTGTATCATCTGTATACATATTTTTCGTCATTTTTCTTTAAACCCTAGTTTTCATTTTGTTTTGAATGCATTGTTAAATGGTTTAGGTTTTTATCATCCATGTTAAGAAACTTAGGTTTTCTGGCATTCTCCTTAACATGTATTGACGGTCTTCACCACCGCCAATACACATTTTTCCCTTGCATTTTTCGTGTTCATACTTTATGTAAGGGTGGCAATTTTCACCGCCCCTACATGAACCTTATGTGTTTAGTATTCCCACATGTAAGGGCGGTTAAAACCACCACCCTTACACCAACTTTGTATTACCCCTTAATGTACATAAGCGGTAGGAACACCCGCTCTCACATAGTAACTTGGGATTTTCAACACATGCACAAGTGGTCTTTTCGACCAACTCTACATTGCAAGCCTATCCTCTTATATGTACTAGCGGGCATTTTTGCCACTTGTGCACATCCAGATCAAATTTGCTTATTCCCTCATGTAAGGGCAGTCAAATTGACCACCCCTACATCAAAAATGTTTATCTTCCCCAAGCACATGCAATGGCGGCCCCTTTTACTGACCTTGCACATGCCTCGAAATCAGACTTTTTCCTAATGTGCAGGAGCGGTCATTTTGACCGCTCATGCACATTTTCCTAAATTTTTTCTAACACTAGGGAAAATTTGCCTTTCAAAGCCTATTGCCCCGCTTTCGCCTTTTACCTCGATTTACGAGCTCTCAAGTCCTTCAACACATGCTTCCCTTTTCATGATCGTTGAATCGTAGTAACCCCAATTTACCCATTTTCCCCTAGCTGCGAGATCATAGCTTTTTGCAGTTTTTGACAAATGACTGTGGTAAACACCTCGTCCAAAGTTCTCTCCAAAGCTGATGTCAGAGCTGTCTCCATCCAAAGCTAAGATCATGAAGTACAAATACCAAGGGGTCTTACCTGTTACTTCAGTACAGTCTAATGTTGATGAAATCAGAGATATAGAAACAAGACATGTGGATATGGTAGAGTTTGTGAACATAACTAAACAACCAAACCCTTCTAGGCATTTGCAGAAGATCATTGACATCAACATTCACTTGGTTACCTCTTTTCCAGTTGCTTCCCATAACCCTAAGTTTGTTCTTCAAGTAGCCAGTCATTACAATAGGGATACAAGGACTGTATCAGATTCCCAAGGGAATGTGATTATGAGGTTGGATGCAGAATTTCTTGACAAGATCTTCATGTGTCCTCCCATTGAAAACATTGGACAAATTGATTTTGCTCAAGGGCAGAAAGATTATGATGAAGATGTGGAAGCCTCCAGGGAATACATAAACAGTAAGTGGTTGAAGATTCCTCGGAGCAATTTGACCAAATGGCTGAAAGATCTCCAGAGGAGCAACTTTGTTGAGGAGGTTTGTGACTTGATTACACTTTTGAGTCATATCAGAGGACTGCCTTCTTCCTCCAAGTTTCAGAAATGTATGTACACATACATCAAGGTGATTCTCTGGGGCACACAGAAAAGCTTTTGGGGAGAATAGATCAGTAATGCTTTGCATGAGCAATTGATGAGAGTCAGTACCACCTTCAAATTTTATATGAATTCATATCTTGTGTATGCTGCTATGAGCATGAGGATCTTTCCTGGTCTTACTCAAGTTGGTGATAGGAGGTTGGTTCTCATGTATGAATACTATCCTCAAATCATTCTAAAAGGATCAATTCATCATTTTCGCAAAGTCAATGATGAATTTTTCTCAGTTTTCATGTGCCTATGGGATAATAAACTGGTGCAAAAGAGAGTTTCAGATGAAGCTTGGCAAGTGGTGAATTCTTTTGGTTGTTTGTTCTTACAATTTCCAACCTTCACATATCTAAGGGTGGGATATTATCCTGATCATCCATATATGCTTCCCCGATATCCTAGTGATAGGATCGTTCTCATGGAATTATGTAGGCAGCTGATTGTGGTTCACAATAAACAAATGGAACTAAAAAAGTCAGGGATCAAGTTTCTGATTGAAATTGGGAGGTATTCTGTCTAGTCAGCTACAAAGGCTAAGACTGTTGAATTTGAAATGCAGCTAGTCACGATGAAATCTCTCAAGAGAAGGGATCATTTTGACTATAGAAGGGTTCAAGATAAAATCAAGAGAAGATCTATTTTCCATGTTCTGATGGTTGAAGATATTTGGGCCAATCTTAGGACACAAAATGAGATCAGGAAACTAGATTTTTGCAGACTTCATTTAAGTCAGATTGAGGAGTTAGGCCTGGCATATATTGTATAAGGAATGGAAGATGAAGGAGATGTGTTAGATCCAAAGTATAATGTTGAAGCCTCACCTCTTCCATACATCAAATGGTCGGCCAAAGAGGAGACTTCTATAAGGAAAAGATTTCAGCCAATCTTGGCTAATACAAATGTATTGTTAGAGAGAAAAGGGAACAGCTTGAAAGAAATTCTTACAGGGTCAGAGACTGAAGTTCAAGAGCAAACAGGTAAGAAATTGGAAAATAGGACAAAGAACAAGAGTGACACTCCTTCCTCTTCCAAAACACATAAACCAAAAATCAAATTTGTGTCAAAGGGAGGGAAGAAGAAAGAGGTTGCAGGGACCTCTAATGTTACTGAATCTGGTATTGAAGACACTATGTTGAGCAAATGGAGGTTGAAAATGTTGAAGCTGAACAACAACATGTTCATAAATTAGATGATGTTCAAGAAATAGATATGCCTGAAAAACCTGGTGAAGAAGGTGAAATAGAACAAGGAGATGTTGAGAGTATAGAAGAGGAACCACTTGGTGATTTTTAGTTGTCCCCACGATAGGATCTACCTCCAGAATCTCAAGTTTCTATACCTTAGCTTCATGTTCCTATTTCTAGTGGTTTTCCTACAGTTTCAAATACTCCTATTTTCCCTATTTTGGTTTTTTCTTTTGATAATACTCCCCCCTCTGTTAGAACAAGCTTTGGAACAATGTTTGATTCATCTAGGTGCATTCCTAGTCTGTCTTCCCTATCTTTTGATATCGGTGAACAAACTATGTTAGAACATTTTCTAGATAGTTCTAAAAAGGTTGTTGATACTACTATTGTTTTTACCCCTACCAGTCCCATTGTTACAATAACATGAGTAAGCATGGATCCGGAAAAGAAAGTGATTGATTCTTCTC
This sequence comes from Cunninghamia lanceolata, assembly GCA_027924645.1. Classification (NCBI taxonomy): domain Eukaryota; kingdom Viridiplantae; phylum Streptophyta; class Pinopsida; order Cupressales; family Cupressaceae; genus Cunninghamia; species Cunninghamia lanceolata. The sequence continues at coordinate 12,800,098 of BSBN01000352.1, read as the reverse complement.
CTAATGTGGGTGCTTCTATACCGCCTCCATGGTTGTCTGCATATACTCCAAAGAGAAAAAAGCAAGCAATTTCACCAGATGAAATTGATATAGAGAAGCTATTGCCTTTGAAATCAAAAACTCTGAAGAAAAAGCCTAAGACTATTTCTAGACTTATCAATGAAAAGGGAATCAGATAGACATAGATTGCCAAACCTCCAGAGGATGCTACTCTTGATACTTTTAACATGAATGATTATGTTGTCTCAAGAGTCAAGTTAGGTAAGCTAACTCATGAAGGTATTAAGGTAGATTTTCAAACTACTACCAACACCTTGCTTGAGAAATATGATGAGGTTAAGAAAGAGAAAGAGGAGTATAAAGCTAAAACAGAACAACTGGCCATTGTTCTTCAAAAAATAGTGAAGTCATCTGAAATTGTAGAACCTATGGCGGTAACTGTAGAAGATCCTTTGATTCAGAAAGTGGAAAAGGCTTAAGCTAGAGGAAGAGTGGTTGGAGATATTGTGGAGCGGTTGCTAGCACAGGGAAGAGTTCTGTTGAAGACTACCGTAGAAAGAAAAGAAAAGATGGATAAAGCAAAAGCCAAGTTGGATGACATGATAGACTTGCTTTCTCAAGAATTACAGGATCAAGAGGAAAGCCTAGAGTGGACAAAGATGAAGAAGATTAAGATAAAGAATCTGATAGCCATTGGAGTCATTTCAAATCAGGAATCTTATCTTAAGACCAAGGAATCTCTTATTCACCACATCAATATAGTAAAAGGCTTGCTTAATGAATTGTGCCTAGTGCATGAAAATAGTGAAGACAGTAATGTCTCACTTCTACACAGGTTGGAAGAACTTCCATGCACTCTGATAGGTGAAGACCACAGATTTCTCTCAGTAGAAGAAATGATAGATGCTTTTGAGAATATGGTGCAACAAAGATTTGAAGATGAATTGCCTTCAGTGGTTTCAATGGACAGCCTGTATGATCATCATTCAACTTTTGAGAATTTAAAGGATAATCTTGAGAAGCATGAGAAAGCAATAAAGGCCATTAGGGATGCAGTTATCAGGGCCAGTACTATATCAAAAAATATGGCTAAGCCAGATGTGTGTGAAATGGTACCAGTGCAAACCATATATCAAAACTTTTTGAAGAAGAATGATGGGGGCGACTAAAGTTCTTTTTCAAATACCTTAGTTTATTTTTCATTCTTGTATATGTAATTTGAATTTTGTTTTAGACATTTTCACATGTATTTTTCCAAAATGTAAATTACATGTGAGACAAAGGAAGTTCCCAAGTCAAATATGACTCTTTTGTTGAATAAGTCAAAGTAGTTGTAAATTTCCTATTTTTGCTCTAGGTTTCTCCCTATAAATAAAGAGGGCCTCTATTGTAATAGATATCTTTTAGTTATTGAAGTGAAACTCTCTCAAATTGAAGAGCATTTTGAGACTTTGTGGTCAAAATGTAAATCATATATTATCAAGTGAATAGAAAAGCAAGCGATCGTTCAATCTTTGCATTGGAATAACTTGTGGTGTATTGGAAATTATTCTTATGTCCTTTTCCTTATACTATCTTATCTATTTGATCAAATTGTAGTGTGAGTTTGGATAATCTGGGAGATATTCTAAAGCTAATTTTGGAGACTTTATGCTGCAACAATTATATTTAGTTTGTGATTTTATGTGTTTGAGTAAAAGATATTGAGAAGACTTTGAGCTATTATTATCTTTTATGATTGTGTGTTTTCATTATAGTATTCGGTGAAGACTTTGGCCTGCACCTTATCCTATTTGTTCTAGAATTTCAAATCAGCAAAAGGAGCAACGATAGACATTGTGCTCTCGTGGGTTTCTTGTTATTTTGATTTGTATCATGAAATTACTATTTTTGTAAACATCATTTCTGAAAAAAGAGAAATAGATGATATGGATTCACCCTGAAGATTAGTGTTAGAATAGATAAGTTTGAAAGTAGTTAGAAAAGGGAACCTCCCCAGTAGAGTCACCAAAAAACTATTGGGTGAATATTTTGTCGTTTAGCTAACCAATGACAAAATAGTTATATCGCCACAGCTATGATGAGAAATTTCTCTCCTCACAGCACTTTTGGCGACTCTGCTGGGGAAGAACGTGTAACTTAGAGCCTCATGCTTTGGATTGAAGCATTTCGTCCTCTTCCATTGTTTTAAAGTTGTTTCCAAATCTTTCTTGAGTACATTGCATTCTGGCAGACTCACGGTATACAAGAAGCAAGAGAGCTCAAGGTATTATTGATCATGTATTTGAGTTAATGCAGCAAAATAACCTTGGTCTTTTGCCTCCACAACCTTAGCTTCAGCGAACTAGGAGTTTTCCTCCTACCAATGCTAGGTCTCCAATACTAGGTGAAGCTTCTAGCTATAATACTAACAGAGTTCTATTTGTTTGATTTCCTCAAAGGTTTGTCTTCCCACCTTTCAATCAGCACATAATGGCAGCTCAAGGTCCGTGGGGTAATACTTTTGGTCCTTTGAATTTAACACCTCCATTACATGAACTATCTCATAGTTCAAGGAAGAATTTCCCTAAATTCTATGGTGATTGGAAAGTCCATCCAGATGTTCGAACACATTGCAGCTTTTTGCATAGCGTGTAGTGTGCTTGGGGTGGAACATGAAGATGTGGCAGTATGACTTTTGTAGAAACACTACAAGGTGCCGCTGCAGATTAGTTTTACCATCTTCAAGCCCAAACCATAACTAGTTGGAATACTCTCAAAACCAAGTTTGAAGCCAGATTTAAGCCTGCGGAAGATGCACATGCTTTTTTAGCTCAGCTAACGTAGATGAAGAAAGAACCACATGAACCCATGTGAGATTTCATCGCCAAGTTCAACAAATTGACAAATAGGATTCCTACAACTACCTAGCCAACGGGAGAGAATCTTAAATGTTTCTTCATCAATACTTCTAAGGTTCCTGAGGTGAGCTTTCTGTTAAGACGAGTTGGCCCTACAGATCTTCCCGCAGCTCAAACTTTGGCTACAGAGGTTGAAGATGATCTTATCCTTGTGGGTAAGATAAGAAGAGATTCTAACAGAAATAGAGGTCAATCCTCTACTGATAATTCTCCCATGAACACCATAGATCTTATGGTGCAAAAGTTAGCAAATGAATTGCTAGCTTTGAAAAGGAAAATGTCTCAAGGTATGTCCGCTCCTCCTTCTTATAGGGATGTACCAAGGAGAACATTTCCTAACAATTCATATCAAGGCAATGTTGCCAGAAATCAAGGGCAACAAAATCGTCTTCCACCAACACAGGGGAAACTTGCCATTGAAGCAACACTGGTCAACTCTGTGGTTGGCTACTATGAAGCTGAACATGACAGTTCTTTCCAACCTGAGTTGGATTAGGAGAATGATGCTAATATTTTTACAGAAGGAGAAGAAGAATTAGCTGGCGACTCTACCATTGTTTTTCTGAATTACCAAGATGAAGCTGAAAGAGAAAGAGAAGTATATGATGGAGCATATGTTGTTTTAACTAGGTCCCAAAATTAGTCAAATCAGCAAGCTGATAAAGGAAAGACAAGAGAAGAACCTCAGCCGGTGATCTCAATTGCCAAAAAGGGAACTCCGTTGCCTTTTCAATCAAAGGACCATGTTGTCAATAAGCAAGTAAGTTCATCTAACAATCCTGACTCTTCTACTTCTGTTCCTCAGACTAGTACTACCCCGAATAAAACTCAGAATGATGGATTTCCTTCCTCTGTATCTATTTCATTTCAGCTATTTGACATAATAGATCATGCTAGGAAAACTAAAATCTAGATGTCTGAAGTAGAGTACTTACAAGCTAATCCTGAACAGTTTGATAGGTTAGCTAAATATGTAAAAATAAAGCTGCCCCCACAGGGCAAGATTCTTCTAAAAATATCCATGACTGCTCTAAAAAAAAATCACCCAAAATAATATTGTCATTACTCCCCTTGTTGCTCCAGGGAAAATAGAGACTTTTTATGTTTCTCTATTGGTCAATGGTCATAAGTTAAGCAATTGTATAATAGATTCCGGGGCTTCTGATAATGTCATGCCTACCAAAGTGGTAGATGCCCTCGGTCTTACTTTGACCAAGACCTTTGGGAGATGTTTCTCCATGGAAAATAAACAAGTTCCATTGTTAGGCCAAATCGAAGATGCCCAATTTGCATTTGCCGCCTTCCCAGACAAGAGGATTAAGATGACCGTCCTAGTGGCCGACGTCCCAACTTCTTATGGCATTTTTCTTGGACGTAATTTTTATAAAGATGTGGGTGGAGAATTGAACATGGATTTATCCAAAGCTACGATACCTGTTAAAGGAGTTATGCAAAAGTTTCTTCTTGAGAAAGAAGCAAAATATATCAATACCCAAACTGAAAATCCAAAAGCTCAAATTTTGTTTGAGTCTTCAGGAAACTACTTCTTATCAACTGAAAATACATCTAGTTCCTCATATGAGAGTTCAGATGTTTCAGATGGAGAAGCAAAAGAATTTTTAGATGAAAATATGGATGAGAGCGTAGTGATGCCGGATTCCTCTCTTTCTGATGAAGAAGAATCTACTGGTAAAAAAAACATCTAAACAAAAAATTCAAATGATGTTTGGGTTTTAGAGTTTGATGGTAGTTGTTCTTCCATCGGATCAGGAGCCAGAATCATTTTGATATCTCCGCAAGGTGATATTTTTCCTTTCTCCTATAAGTTGCAATTCAACAATACCAATAATACCATTGAATACGAGTCATTGTTACTTGGCATGGAAGTTGATCAGGTTAAAGGTATTAAAAATCTTCATGCTCAGGGAGATGCTGAACTTGTTGTTTTTCAAGTAAGAAATCTGTATCAGACCAAAAATGAAAGGCTGAGACATTATCGCAATCGTGTCTGGGATTGCATTGAAGGTTTTGATCGTTTCGACATCTCTGCAGTACCAAGAGAGTTTAATGATTGTGCTGATTCCTTAGTTGTCTTTGCCACTCTCATGGTTCCTCATAAGGACTTCAAAGGTAACAAGTACACAATTGAGTTGGTTTTCTGACCTAGTGTGCTAGATAATGCTGATCATTGGCAAGTCCTTAATGGTGACAATCAGATCATTGCTTTCTTGGAGAAGACAAATAATTTTGATGAGCTTTATTTTGAAGGTAGTGATTCTCCGCCACGTGAATATATTTCTAAAATAGATTCACAAACTGGTGAAGAGATTCTTCAACTAAAAGGGAATAAGATTCCTAAAGGTTTGGTTTCTTTAGAAAAGTTATTTGATAAGCATGATAGATATGTCAAAAATCAGCAACAACTTGATTCAAGTTCATCCATGGAATTTGAGCAAGTAAATTTACATTCTGAAGTAGATCCCAAAATGGTTAATATTGGGAAATGTTGCACTGCTGATGAAAAATTCAAATTTACTACACTTCTTCACCATTACATTGATGTTTTGGCATATTCTTATGATGATCTAAAGTCCTTCAGGCCTAAGGAGATTGAACATGAAATTCCTCTCAAGGCTGGATTATTGCCTCATAAACAAAAGCAGAGGCAATTTAATCCCAAAATTTTAGGTACTAGTCTTTCTGAAATCTAGAAAATGTTGAATGTAAGGATAATCTTTCCTACCCATCATTCTACCTGGATCACGAACATTGTTCCTGTGTGAAAGAAGAATAGAGAAATCCGTATTTGTGTTGACTTCAAAAATCTCAACCAGTCTTCTTTAAAAGATAATTACTCCTTGCCTATTATGGACCAAGTGTTGAAAACTGTGACTGGTTCGGAGATGCTGTCTATGTTAGATGGTTTTTCAGGCTATAATCAAGTAGAGGTCAGCGAAGAAGATCAATACAAGACTTCTTTCACAACACCTTGGGGCACATTTGCGTATCGCAGAATGCCATGGTTTGATCAATGCTGGCGCTACTTTCCAGAGAGCAATGGACCTCACTTTCAAAGATGAGATGGGGAAATTCATTGTGGTGTATCTTGATGACTTGACTGTTTTATCCAAACAATGTCAAGATCATGCCTACCATTTGCGATAGGTGCTGGAAAGATGTCGTCAAAATGGAATTTCTCTTAATCCTAAGAAATTAGTTTTTGGGGTTACAAAAGGTAAGCTTCTTGGTCACATTGTGTCCCGAGAAGGTACTAAAATTGACCCTGAAAGAGTCAAGTCTATCTAGAGTCTTACTTTGCCTGCTAGTAAGACTGTCATTCATTCATTCTTTGGAAAGGTGAATTTTCTGTGGAGGTTCATTCCAGAATTCTCAGAGAAAACTCATCACATTGTCAACATGATGAAGGGTAAGACTACTTTCTATTAGAGTGTAGAAGGTAAAGCAACATTTGAGGACATCAAGAGGGCCATAGCTCATGCTACAGTTCTAGTTTGTCCTGATTATACCAAGGACTTCATAATATACAGTTATGCTTTTGAACATACACTTTCAGCCATTCTTGTTCAGCAGAATGAGGAAGGTGTGGAATCTCCTATTTCATTTATGAGTTGCCATTTAAAGAGTCATGAATTGAAATACTCAAATATGGAGAAACGTGCTTATGTCGTGGTCAAGGCAGTAAAGCATTTCCAGTTTTATATTTTGAATTCACATACTGTTGTTTTGGTGCCAAATACAACAGTGAAGTCTATCCTGACTCAACATGAGTTTGGGACCAAAAGAGGAAATTGTATTGCCAAGATTCAAGAGTTTGATCTTGATATCAAACCTACCAAGCTTGTGCATGGTAGAGGCTTGTGTTAGTTAATTGCTAACAATGTACCAAAAGAAACAGGGGATAACGAGGAAGAATTTGAGGATATGCCAACTGTTCTCTTTGTCACTACTACAAATGAGTGGTATTCTATTATTGCTCATTTTCTTGCCTATGGTGAGTGTCCTTCTCATCTATCCTATAAAGAGAAATGAACTATCAAATTGAAGGCTGCAAACTATGTTTTGTGGGACAATGGTTTGTATAAAAGAAGCCTTGATGGAGTTTTTCTCCGTTGTGTGGATAAAGAACAACAAAGCATACTTCTGGAGTCTTCACAATTTTCCTTGTGGAGGACATTTTTCTGCACCTCGATCAGAGTTCGTATGAGCAAGATATGGCTGGTCAAAATTGAAGGTTGACCATGCCGACTAGATAGTACAATGATGATGTCATCATGCTGACATGGCAAATGTTGCATCAAAAATATAAATTTCCTCGAAATCTAGATGCAGCATAAAAAACTATAAAACTAGATAAATGCTAATGTTTGAAACTATTAAAAACCTTAATATCAAATGTATCAGCAAATAAAGATTAAAGATTAAACTATTGAAACCAAATAGAACAAATGTTACCTAATGTATGAATGTGGTTGCTCGAGTTTTTGGGTAATTCATTTGTAAATTTTGCCAGGGGGTAAATCAAAATGATTTGATTTTTATAATGTTTGGGGACAATTTCAAAAACCGTAAATTGGTTGTAAATGGGTAGTTAGGGTTATGGTAACAGATTTAAGTTTATTTACGAATAGTATAGGTTTAGGTTTGTAAATAATAAATTAAATTTATTGATTTTAATTCATTGTTTATGAGAGAGTGGTAAAAGTGAAAGGATTTAATTAATTAATTAAAATTAATTAAATTTTATGACATAGGGAAATGATCAATTGGTCAATTTTTGATGTCTACATTTTACCCCTCTTTGAGATGATGTTGCAAAGCAATGTCGTTTCAAAGAAGATGAGGCTTCACATGGGGCTTATAAAAATGATGGATTGATAGATAATGCCCCCTCAAGAGGCTATGCAGGGACGATGGACATGGATAGGCTCTTGAAAAAAGAAGTGAAGGGAAGGAGGCGGAGTTATGTTGATTAAACTTTGAGCAACCTGCTGTTTGATATACACTTGACATTATGCACCAAGGTATAAAGACCAAGGTCACGATGTGTCCTATGCCCCAACGTAATACAACATTGTCTAACGTATGAGGAAGTAAACTTAGAGCATAAAAATCCTAATGCACAAAAGGTATGATATGACCTTAACTGCAAAGGATAATGCAAAAAGCTATTCCAACATACACAAGATATGAATATTAGCTAGAATGATATATATGTGATTCAAATGCAAGATGAAATGATTACATACACAAGCAAGCAAGAAATCATGCACAAATGATTCAAAAACAAACAAGGTATTGCGCCTGTCAAGTTGAAAACCTATGATTGATTGGATTGATCGATATGATTAATTTTGATGATTGATTGATAGCGTTGTTGATGTGGGAACGATTTATCCCAAGAACAACGTGAGGATTGTGTTGTTGATATGGGAACGATATATCCGGAGAACAACACTAGGATTATGAATGATGTATCCCATTGATGATGATGATGATCGATCGATTGGGTTCACAACAAGACTAAGAACAAGACCATTGATGTGATTGAATAATTTGGCAAGATTGATTGACTCGATTGGTATTGACTAAGGATACTTGCATTTGGATCATTTCTGCTTAGAATGATGTGATTGATTTGGATTGTTTTGATGATGACTTGATGAAATGAGTAGGTTGAAATAATTTGATTGATGATATGAGTTGAATGATTTGAATGAATTGGAGGAAATTGATTGAAGTGATTTGATTTGATTGGAATGATTCAATTGATGATTTGATTAGACAAAGTGATTGGATTAGATTTGGAATGAATTAATTTTATTGCTTGGAATTTTTATTGGATATTTGATTTTTTGTAAATTTTGGGAATATTTTGATTTTTTTAGATTTTCAAATGTTTTAATTTTTTTGTTGGATTTTTGGTTTGTTTTGGATGTTTTTGGATTGACAATGACAATGGATTGCAGTGGATTAAGATTGGATTGCATCTGGATAGGATTGTGGTCTCCAAATGATAACTAGTGACAAGGGAGCACCAAGATAAGAAACAAGGATGGGAAAGGTAGGGTGATTTAGGCTGATGAACGGATTGAATTGGATGAATGATAGATGGGTAAAGGGAGTAATGATAAGAAATGGATAGGAAGTGTGTAGGGATGAAGGGTGGATAAAAAGGATGGATGATAGGATAAATGTAGGATTTGGATGGATAAAAGAAGTGGCGATAGCATAAAGGTAGGATGGATATAAGGAGTGGCGATAGAAGGATAATGGATGTGAAATATATGATAGATGGATGAAAGGAACTGAGGATGTGATCTCCAAGGGCTACATTGCATAGGAATAACCTACCCCCACTCTAGATATTATGCCTTAGGATTTAACAAGGTGATTCTGATTAGGATGTATGATAGGGATAATGGTTGGAAGGGATGAATGGACTGAGGATATTCTTAGAAATGGATGGGTGGAATTTGGAGTATGACAAGAGGTGTTAAAAGCATTTTTCAACATTTTGCCCCTACTCTTATCAAGATCAAAAAGGAGGAAGGGAAAATGGATGGCGTAATAAGGAAGGTATGACATAAATGATGGGTAAGGATGGCAAGATAGGATGGAAAATGATAGGATAAGATATGAGATGGGCTAGATAAGATGGGATAGATGCGGCAACATTCCCCCAAGTGTAAATCACATAGATAATCACCTATGCATGATGCCTGTTTTGCCAAGTTTTCATCATGGTACTTATCCAAGGCGCCTGTGTACTAGGTTTTCACCATTAGACGAAATGGTTTCTCTTTACTATTTTGATTTTTGATTTTTGTTTTTTGTTTTTTGAATAAGGGATATGGATGGGATACATAGGAACACAAGATTTTGTTCACATAGCAAAGGGGTAATGTCCCATGATGGATAGAAGTCATTAAGAGGCCATGTCAAATGTCATTATGCTCGTAGATGTTGGTATATTATGGATGGATGGATAGTGCATTATGTATGGATTATGGATAATAGAATTATGATGGGGATTAGGATGGAAGTATAGGGGATAGTGGATTATGATGCAAATTATGGATGGATTTATGCACAAGGTGGATGAGAAGTTTATCCAAAAGCATGGACCATAGGATTATGATGGAAGAAATAAGTAGGATAGTAGATGGGAAATGGGGAGATGGAGGTATGTGGGAATGTTGTGGAGTGGAAGGGAACCACACCAATGGTTGCACACACCGAAATTTATTGTAAAGCTTGGAAGGGGGATTTGAGAGTAATGGAGATGTTATCTTAGGGATTTACCTATTTAGGTCTTTAGGAACCCAAATGGACTTATGAATTTTAGGATTTTGTGATAGGGAGCAGGATGTTTGGGATTTTAGGATTATGGATGCTCCATTTGAATGAGGTACTTTTTGCTTGGGGACCCAAACTATTTTGGTTTTGAAATTATCTTTTTGAGATGTGGACTTGCGTAGCATTTTTGAATTTTGATTTTGCTTTGATTTTGTGGATTGGTGCCATGTGGCATGAGAATTATTAGGATGTTTTGCTTTATGGGTGGAGGCATCCAAAGTTTTATTTTTGAACCCCATAGGGGTGTTTAGGATAGCTTCATGTTTAATCGATGTGTGCATTTGTTGATCATGATTAGGAATTGTAGGGGATTTATTTGTAGGGGATTTACGAGAACAAGATGTATGGATGGAAGGATCAATGGATTTGTGGCTAAAGTGATAAGGGGATGTAAGGATAGGAATATTAGAAGTTCAAAGGAGTGGAGGTAAAGTGGACAGAGGGGTTTTAGGAGTTGGAAGAAGTGGAGGTAAAGTGGATGGAGGTAGATGGATGGTCACATGCTTTTTGGGTTCATAGGATGATGGAGGAGGGATTACAACATATGTTTTATGAGTGCGATGAGGTGCACCTAGCTTGGGCTTATATGAAGTGGATTTAGGAGGTGGAGGTGTGATACCAACATCTTTGGATTGACTTCCTTGAGATACATAACCAATACCATACGGTTTTGGGGAGACTTTGACATGGATGGGTTCCAGGTTACCTTGCTCATGAAGGCCTAAGCGTTTACCTTGATAATTCATGTTTTAGAACATATGATGCACAATGGGATGCTTATTTTTTAAGACACAAGACATGAGTTCCTTATTGGATGAGGAAGGTGAGGTGGCAGACAATGGTTGTTGCTCTCCTAGGGAAGAACATTCACTTAGGAAGGTAGTAAGACCAATAGGACATGATGGTGGATTTGAAATGGTATCAATATGAGATGGTGAAGGAGTAATAGGATCTTGATTAACATTATGCTTAAGATCCAATGTATTTATTTGATCATCTATGTGCTTGTGGGGAAGTGTCTCATCAAGGGAAGTGGATGTTGTGGAATGATGGATAGGACTACATGGAGAATGGATAGGAGCATTGGAGGTTTCTTGAGTATGGATAGTATTAGGATTATGAGTGGAAGGAGTGACAAGATCGTGATCCTGGAATGCATAAAGTGGACTAAGAGGATCATCATGGTTATCTTGATCATAGATAGGATCACGATCATATATGGGAGCTTGATCATAAATATGATTGCATGTGTTAAGAATGGGATCGTTTTGCTCAGGGATAGGCTCATCCTCATAGATAATATCTTGATCATAAAAAAGGTATAGGTGTTGGATGGGTCAAATGGAAGGGCTTTGATCTTGATTTAGTAAGGAGCAAGGTTGATCTTGCTTTAGATTTGGCTCTTGACATAACTCTTGGGTTTGAATGGAAGTGGAAGTGGGAAATGCTTGGATAGGCTCAATGCATGATATAGAATGAATTGGGCTTATGGTAAGTGGATTTTCAAGAGACTTGATAGTTTGGGGACTGCAAGATTGGATTGGAGAAATAGTCATGACATTTGAAGGTACTTGGATAGTTTCAAGGATAGAGATTTGATGGCATGAGGGTGGTGGTTGATTCCTTGCTAGTATCCAATGGATCACATCCTTCATTAGTACATGGGTAAATGCAGAATATAATGGATGGAGAGTAATGGTAGATGGTGTAGGCTTATGTGTAAGATTAGGATTGCTTATGCTAGATGGGGAGGAAATTGGATGAGTGGATTTGGATTTCTCCATAGCTTTTATTTTGCTTTTAGATTTTACAAAGAATCTTTGGAGAAAATCATTCAAGGATTCCTTGGTTGATGGCGGTGTTAGTGTAGGACTAATAGGCTTTGGGATATGCATTCTATTAGATGGTGATGGAGGTTCCATATGAATGGATGGATGAAGATGGCTAGTAGATGGATTGGTGTATGATTCCAAACTTGAGGTGGTATTTCCCTTGTCAAGAGTATCATTAAGATGGACTAAGGGTTCTACAAAATTCTCATCATCACTAAGATCTACAAGATTCTCATCATCACTAGGAACGAAGTTTAGGTCACCTCAGAGTATGTATGGTTTTGGATTTGGGTTAAATTTGTTGATGATCACAACCATTTTAACGAATGAAGATTGGACTAGGTTCAAGGATGAGAATATGAGTAAATGGGTTGATGAAAACTCTGAAATAGATCAAGGTATCTCTAGGTCTAACAATGATTATGTAGGCAATGATTACTTGTGTTATGATGGATAGACACAAGTACAATGTTCAAGATGGGGTATGCTAAAGTAGGAGATGATAAACTCCAACCAAGTTACCCTATCCCAAGATGATCCCAACTCAAGGATGATGAACCTCAAGTGGTAAAAGTAATAAGATAGACAAATATTTTGATTGAAGACCAAAGAGAGAAACCTAGATGCAAAATAAGAATTTTATTTGAATGGTGATGGTTATGCAAGTGTGTATGACTGGCTGGGATGTTGTTTTGGCTATGCAATGACCGAAGGATGAAACCCTAGAAGATCAAAATTTGAATGATGATGCTCAAAAGAAGGATATGACTGTGTTTTCACTTCTCTGTTTAGGAATAATGAACTGGTATAGAGGGATAGTTTTGCAGTTGTTTGATTTTTTGAGGCTTTGTAAGGTTGAGATGTTGCGGATTCCTAGGTGTGATGTTTGGTTGAGATTTGTTTCAAGAACACACATCAATCATAGAATACAAATGGCAATCAAAATGGCTATTTTTGATGTCATCTTGATGTTTTGCAAACAATTATAGACATGCACATTCCTAGGCTAGGAAAGGACAATACTTGTTGAGTTCCCACTTGGATTTCTCCAGCCACGCCTACTTATGGTGTATAGCTCCAGGAACTTGGGGCATGGGCTCCCCCTTACAGTGCACTCAATTCTCAGGCACACCTAGTTCTAGGTCCTAGGATGCTTAGATCCTGAGGTACCTTGCTATCTGTAACATAAGCCGTGAAAATGTGGGACGGCTATCAGAGTTTCCTCCTGTATCAACAAGTAGAAGGTTTTTAGCCACTAAACAAAAGGGTTCTATTGAATATCCAGGGGACCGGTAGCCCATGAGCATCCAGCAAGCCACTTAAGGATCTAACTAACCCTACTAGGAGTTTAATATACACTAAGGTACACCTCCTTTCGAGCTAGCACTGTATGGTGAGCACTCATACTGGTTAGACTTGGCTTTCGCCTTATCCTTAATTTATATAGCAAGCTGGATGAAAGTCTCACTTGGGGTCGCAAGTGAGTTCTGCTTTTGGATGTGTCTCAAGAGCAGGCCCACTCTAAAGGAAAACAAAAGCAAGGAAGCATGTTGTTTTTGATCTCCCAGATCACACAAAATGCAAGTAGAGAGCATACACAATGCCTTTGCCTCACACTCGCATGGGGTTCATTTTAATTCCAAATCCAAATATGTGGGTAGTTATACAAAATGTCAAAGGAATGCTTTTGATTCTCAAGATTGCCGAGTGGCGCAAGAGAAGAGCATATGCATTCAGTGACTAAAATGCAAACTACAAGACATGGAAAACACTTGTTAATTTTAACCCTTGCTTATGATGAGACAAACACTTGAGTTTATTTTTAAGCCAACAAATCCAAATGTGATCTAATCTATAAAAAAGAAAGCACAATGTTTCAAGATTAGATTCTCTGACAATGGAACCTGCAACACACTGATTAGCAGTTTGCAAAATAGTCTTTGAAAAGCGTAAAGCTGCAAGAAAAATGTTAGACCGAGATGAACGATCTTGCAAAAGTTCACACAAAATGATAAATGACACTGTGAGATGAAAAATGCTCAATGATTCAAAACAAAATGACTGAATGTTTGATGATTACACCAGATATGGATTGTGTCATTGTGAAGCTCTCCGAATCTCCTTTCAGATGCTTGCAAAATTGTGAGAATCCGATACAAAATAAAAAAAATTCTGATAGTTTGAGCAAAACAACTTCCTAAGGCTAAAAATGGGCATTCTGGTGATTTGTTTTGTCACTGGTAGTTTGATGTTGATGGTTATAGTTTTCTTAGCAGTAGATTTTCACATTGAGGTTGGCAGTTATAGTTTTCTTAACATCAGATGGTCAGGCACTTATTTGATAGTTATGATAGAAAGGTTTTTTTTTTATTCGTAAATATGAGTTTATATTGATCAAAATAAAATATGAACAAGCAGGTGTCTTTACTCCATTTACCCGCATTAGCTTGTCTTACAAAAAACCCTGAAACCTTCCCTAGGGTCTAATGGAGCTTTACAAAATGGCCATTAGGCACTCTATAGCTGTAACATTAGCTTACTATTCTGCATAGCTATAATATTGATAGACTTACTGATATATTGATTCAAACATGGGGTCAGAAGAGGCCAAGCTCCACAGCCAAAGCCCATAGCCTATCCACCCAGACCCCTTCCCTGGAGCCCTCTTCCTCTTGCAGGATGCTCTGAAGAAACCCGAAGACCTGGAGGACCTGATCTTGATGCTCTATCAGCGCCATGCCTTTTAAGTCGAGGATGAAAGGCAAAACCTTTGTCACCTCCAGAGGATCTGCATGGACAGCAATGTCTTTTGGGCGGGGAATGCCTACCCCCGGAATGGTCGCCTCAAGAATATCATTGAGTCCTCGGAGGATTTCTGGTTTGAACAGCCTGGTCATGATGATCTTCGCCGCCTCTGTAGACACCCCAGCATCCAGAATTGATGCTAGAAAATGCGAGGAAATGTGAGAATCCACCTTGTAAAATTCATCAGCAGCTAAGAAATCCACCCCCAGGACAATCTTCACTGCCGGGAGGAGAAAACCTTCATGCTTGCGCAGGATACGCTTAAGCCTAAGATCTGAAACAGCACCTTTAAATGCTATCTGATGCACCGAGCTCTCCAGCTGAATAGGGGTCGAAATTCCCAAATTGATCATCCCATGGACCGAAATCTTTGCAATATAACCCGAGCCCCTCTCCATACTGTCCACTATTGTTGCTGACGAAAACTGCCAAGGAATGAAAGCACGGTGACAACTTCGAATAACACTATCTGTCTGCAGCTTGGAGGGGATGTAATTACTTATCCTCATGCCTGTAATTATGGTATGAGCAGCTTGGCGACGGCCGCGCGTGCGGCCGCTCACATCAGAGATCTGTGAGCTCAGCGCGGGGAGGGAAGAGTCTCTGAAAAATAAATGCCATCGGCCCATCCCTTGCCGTTGAATAATTTCAAAACAAAAAAAAAAAAACTGGCCATAATGGATCCTTATGGCAACGACCCATCCAACTCTGCTTGGATTGGGTGCCCACCCTGCCACCCTAGATAGAAAGGTTTTTAAACAATGAACACCGAACAATTATAAAATGATTTGGGTAAATCAGTAGATAATAAATGAAGAAGTTTAAATCATTGCACCCAAATTTATTCAAAACTTTCAAGTAAATGCAATCTTTAGGTGTGAAGCTAACATCTACAATCTTTGCCAATGTCTCCACAGCCCCTCGCCAAACTGTGAGCTCAAAGGAAGCATTTGTTAGAAATTATAATCAAAATTGCATGTAAAATCTGGAAGCATAGACAATAGATATGAACTATTTGATAGAATGCCTCAAAGAGATGTAATCTCATGGAATACGCCGATAGGAATGACCAACAAGTTTAGAAAATATTCTGGCATGAATTTTGATAGTCAACAAGTTTGAAAATTTTCTGCATAGATTTTGTTTACAGCATGAGACACTCCAAGCACTAGAAAAATGAAGATGGAAATACTAAACTAGCACTTGCACTCATAGGAGGTTCAAGGATATGTTGATAGGAATAACCGACGACTTTAGAAGATTTGCTAGCACAAATCTGTTTTATGGCATATAGGAACAAACGACGAGTTTAGAAATTTTGCTAGTGTGTATTTTGTTTTTGCATTCAGATAAGGCTCAAGGAAAATGCTAATGGGAATAGCCAACAATTTAAAAAGTTTTCAAAAGATACGTTGTCAGGAACAACCAACCAATTTTAGAGAATTTTCTAGGTGTGAATTTGTGCAAGGCGTGAGACAATTCTCAAAACATTATAATGTAAAAAAAATGCAATCCTTAGATGCTAAAATCATAAAAGCGTTATAGGAATGCGCCGATATTGCACTGGTTATAAATTGGAACGTAAATATAAACCATTGTAATTATTGTTGAAGGTTAAGGTGCAAGATCCAAACAAATATGGATAACTACTCTATTTCAAAAACTATACGCAATGATGATGTAAAATGATATGCTCACAAGCGTCACAAATTACTAATCCTGCAAAGACATCAGCCACCGGTTGGACTAACTGTTGTTAGTTATGATAACTACACAAAAGAGCAACTAAAGATTTAACACAAACAATGACTTCCATGCTCGAAAGGAAGAAAAAATGTATAACAATCTTGACGATTTAAAATTTAAATCCACAATGAACTATGAAGTTCACATCTATCCATTACACAACCTACCATGAAAACAAAATTTTCAGTCTAGCTAACAGTGATAGTTAAGACCAATATAAGTGAAAAGCAAATGATATCATTTAGCAAATGCAACAATAACAATTAACATTTGGACCAAGATGGCTGGATGCTCAAGGTTAAGAAATAGAAAATGCATCTGCATTATTAACATCAGACCTACGGACAAAGAAACTACACCATAAAGGATGAATGCACGACCATTGAAAATTATGCCGCAAGATCGTTCACATCAAAACCTTCAAAAACTCAACAAGAGTACTTGCACAACAATGGATTTAGAAGGAGGGTTCACGTTGGGTTCACCATTGAATGTTGAATCAAAAATATAAATTTCCTCGAAATCTAGATGCAGCATGAAAACTATAAAACCAGATAAATGCTAATGTTTGAAACTATTAAAAACCTTAATATCAAATGCATCAGCAAATAAAGATTAAAGATTAAATTATTGAAACCAAATAGAACAAATGTTACCCAATGTGTGAATGTGGTTGCTCAAGTTTTTGCATAACTCCTTTGTAAATTTTGCCAGGGGGTAAATGAAAATGATTTGATTTTTATAATGTTTGGGGACGGTTTCAAAAACCGTAAATTGGTTGTAAATGGGTAGTTAGGGTTATGGTAACACATTTTGGTTTATTTACGAATAGTATAGGTTTAGGTTTGCAAATAATAAATTAAATTTATTGATTTTAATTCATTATTTAAGGGAGAGTGGTAAAAGTGAAAGGATTTAGTTAATTAATTAAAATTAATTAAACCTTGGGATTAGGTGGATTGGGAATTAAGAAGCATTTAATTAATTAATTAAAATTAATTAAATTTTATGACATAGGGAAATGATCAATTAGTCAATTTTTTGATGTCTACAGCAGACACAGTGGCAGTTGTTGACGTGGCAAATCTAGAGTTTGACACGTGGTAGATGGTGGCATCTGAGTCAGCAGATGACGTGGCAGGTCTGAAGATGTGGACAAATCTAACGTGACAAGTGACACTAATGAATGAACGAGGTAATGCCACCTGGCCCAATGATTGGGTGCCACGTGGCAGTTTAATTGTTAAAAGGTTAGTTTGTGGGAGTCAAACCCCTGACCTCTTGGTTTCTTTTTTCACTCTCCATCAATATATCAAGTGGCTTTCTTTGCTACATATACGGGCCTCCTTTCTATTTAATGAATGATAATAGAAATGAATCCCTATAAAAGGGGGTCGGGTGGTTTGAACCCCAAGTTGTGAGGAATGATCCAGGTGGATCCAGAAGACCAAAAAATTTTGTAGTTTGAGAATATGACGGAATCAACATCATTGGAAAGAGGGTGCTGACACGATCCTAATGGAACTTGAACAAGCTCAAAAGGAGTTTGTATGCAGAAGTTATGTGCAGTCAACGGTTCGGTCAAACAGGTGAATCATGCGTTCAAAAAGGTGAAAATTGATTGTCTCAAATCTAAGCAAAAATGATACCAAGTTGAAAAGATTGTCATCACGATTTCAACGCCGCTTGTTTGGCCTCGATTGGAGCTCATACGAGCAAGATATGGCCGGTCAAAGTTGAGGGTTGACCATACTGACTAAACAGTGCAATGATGACATTAGCATGCTGACATGACACACAAAGTGGCAGTTATTGACATGGCAGGTCCAGAATTTGACACGTGGCAGATGGCGGCATCTAAGTCAGTAGATGATGTGGCAGGTCTGAAGATGTGGACCAATCTAGTGTGACACGTGTCACTGACGGAAGAATGAGGTAATGCCACGTGGCCCAATGATTGGGTGCTATGTGGCACATGTGGCAGTTTGATTGTTAAAAGGTTGGTTTGTGGGAGTCAAATCCCTGACCTCCTGCTTGTTATTTTCACTCTCCACGAATATATCGAGCGGCTTTCTTTGCTATATATACATCCTCCTTTCTATTTAAAGAATGATAATAGAAACAAATCCCTATAAAAGGGGGTCAAGTGGTTTGAACCCCTAATGGGGAATAATGATCCAAATGGATACAGAAGAACTAAAAATTTTGCAGTCTCAGAACCTGATGGAATCAACATCATTGGAAAGAGGTCGCTGACACAATCCTGATGCAACTTGAATGGGCTTAAAAGGAGTTCGTATGCAGAAGTTATGTGCAACCAAAGGTTCAGTCAAATAGATGAATAAGGCACTCAAAAAGGTGAAAAATTGATTGTCTCAAATCCAAACAAAAATGATACAAAGTCTAAGAGCTCGTCGCCATGATTTTGACGATGCTCATTTCGCCTAGATCAGAACTCATACGAGCAAGATATGGCCAGTCAAAGTTGAGGGTTGACCATGTGACATGTGACAGAGGTTGACACGTGACAGATGGCGGTATCTAAGTTAGCAAATGACATGGCAGGTCTGAAGATGTGGACTAATCCAGTGTGACACTTGTCACTGACAGATGAATGAGGTAATACCATGTGGCCTAATGATTGGGTACCACGTGGCACATGTGGCGATTTGATTGTTAAAAGGTTGGTTTGTGGGGTCGAACTTGCTATTTTCACTCTCCACCAATATACCAAGCGGCTTTCTTTGCTACATATACAGACTTCCTTTCTATTTAAAGAATGACAATAGAAACGAATCCCTATAAAAGGGGGTCGAGTGGTTTGAACCCCTAGTGGGAAGGAATGATTTAAATGGATCCAGAAGACCTAAAAATTTTGTAGTCTTAGAACCTGAAGGAATTAGCGTCATTGGAAAGATGTTGCTGGCACGATCGTGATACAACTTGAACAGGCTCAAAAGGAGTTCGTATGCAGAAGTTATGTGCAATCAAAGGTTTAGTTAAATAGGTGAATCATGTGTTCAAAAAGGTGAAAAATTATTATCTCAAATCCAAACAAAAATAATGCCAAGTCAAAGAGTTTGGCACCACGACTTTGATGCCACTTGTTTTGCCTTGATCAGAGCTCGTACAAGCAAGATATGGACGGTCAAAGTTGAGGGTTGACCATGCTGACTAGACAGTACAATGATGACATCATCATGCTGACATGACAGACACAATGGTAGTTGTTGGTGTGGAAGGTCTAGATGTTGACATGTGGCAGATGGCAGCATCTGACTCAACAGATGACATGGCAGGTCTTAAAATGTGGACCAATCCAACATGACACGTGTCACTGATAGATGAATGAGTGAATGCCACTTGGCCCAATGATTGGGTACCACGTGGCATGTGGCGATTTGCTTGTTTAAAGGTTGCTTTGTGGGCGTCAAACCCTTGACCTCCTGTTTCCTATTTTCACTCTCCACCAATATACCAAGCGGCTTTCATTGCTACATATATGGGCCTCCTTTCTATTTAAAAAATGATAATAGAAACAAATCCCTATAAAAGGGGGTCGGGTGATTTGAACCCCTAGTGGGGAGGAATGATCTAGGCGGATCCAGAAGACCTAAAAATCTTGTAGTTTCAGAACCTGATGGAATCAACATCATTAGAAAGAGGTCGCTAACATGATCATAACGCAAGTTGAACAAGCTCAAAAGGAGTTCGTATGCAGAAGTTATGTGTAGTCAAAGGTTCGGTCAAACAGGCGAATCAGGTTTTCGAAAAGGTGAAAAAATGATTGTCTCAAATTCAAGCAAAAATGATGCAAATTCGAAGAGCTCGTCGCAACGATTCTGACGCTGCTCATTTCTCCTTGATCAGAGCTCGAACAAGCAAAATGACTGGCCAAAGTTGAGGGTTGACCATGTCAACTAGATAGTACAATGATGACATCAACATTATGACATGATAGACATAGTAGCAGTTGTTGATGTGGCAGATCCAAAGTTTGACACGTGATAGATGGCGGCAACTGAGTTAGTAGATGATGTGGCAGGTCTAAAGATGTGGACCAATCCAGCATGACACGAGTCACTGATTAAAGAATGAGGTAATGCCACGTGGCCCAATGACTGGGTGCCACATGGCACATGTTGCGGTTTGATTATTAAAAAGTTAGTTTGTGTGGGTTGAACCCCTGACCCCCTGCTTGGTATTGTCACTCTCCACCAATATACCAAGCGACTTTCTTTGCTACATATACGGGCCTCCTTTCTATTTAAAGAATGATAATAGAAACGAATCCCTATAAAAGGGGGTCGGGTGGTTTAAACCCCAAGTGGGGGAGGAATGATCCAGGTGGATCCAGAAGACTAAATTTTTTTGCAGTTTTAGAACATGACGGAATCGACATCATTGGAAAGAGGTTGTTGACACGATCCTAAGGCAACTTGAACGGGCTCAAAAGGAGTTCGTATGTAGAAGTTATGTGCAGTCAAAGGTTTGGTCCAACAGGTGAATTAGATGTTCAAAAAGGTGAAAATTTGATTGTCTCAAATACAAGCAAAAATGATGCCAAGTCGAACAGCTCGTCGTCACTATTTCGACTCTGCTCGTTTCGCCTCGATCGGAGCTCATATGAGCAAGATATGGCCGATCAAAGTTGAGGGTTGACAATGTTGACTAGATAGTACAACGATGATGTTAGCATGTTGACATGGTAGACACAGTGGCAGTTGTTGACGTGGCAGGTCTAGTGTTTGACACATGGCACATGGTAGCATCTGAGTTAGTAGATGATGTGTAAGGTCTGAAGATGTGGACCAATCCAGCGTGACACGTGTCACTGATGGAAGAATGAGGTAATGCCACATGGACAAATGATTGGGTGCCACATGACACATGTTCTAGTTTGATTGTTAAAAGGTTGGTTTGTGTGGGTTGAACTCCTGACCTCCTGCTTGCTATTTTCACTCTCCACCAATATACCAAGTAGCTTTCTTTGCTACATATACGGGCCTCCTTTCTTTTTAAATAATGATAATAGAAATGAATCCCTATAAAAGGCGGTCGGGTGGTTTGAACCCCCAGTGGGGAATAATGATCTAGATGGATACAGAAGAACTAAAAATTTTGCAGTCTTAGAACCTAACAGAATTAGCATCATTGGAAAGAGGTCACTGACACGGTCCTGACGCAACTTGAATGGGCTCAGAAGGAGTTCGTATGCAAAAGTTATGTGTAGTCAAAGGTTTGGTCAAACAAGTGAATCAGGGATTCAAAAAGATGAAAAATTGATTGTCTCAAATCCAAGCAAAAATTATGCCAAGTCGAAGAGCTCGTCACCACGAATTGGACACCGCTCATTTCACCTCGATCAGAGCTCGTACGAGCAAGATATGGCCGATCAAAGTTGAGTGTTGACCATGTCGACTAGATAGTACAATGATGACATCAGCATGCTGACATGGCAGACACAGTGGTAGTTGTTGATGTGGTAGGTCCAGAGGTTGACACATTGCAGATGGTGTCATCTGAGTTAGCAGAGGACGTGGCAGGTCTGAAGATGTGGACCAATCAAGCGTGACATGTCACTGACGGATGAATGAGGTAATGCCATGTGGCCTAATGATTGGGTGCCACGTGGCACATGTGGCGGTTTAATTGTTAAAAGGTTAGTTTGTGGGGTCGAACCTTGCTTTTTTCACTCTAGAGAAATATACCAAGCGGCTTTCTTTGCTACATATACGGGCCTCCTTTCTATTTAAAAAATGATAATAGAAACGAATCCCTATAAAAGGGTTTGAACCCCCTCGTGGGAAGGAATGATCTAAATGGATCCAGAAGACCTAAAAATTTTGTAGTCTCTTAACCTGACATAATCCGTGTCATTGGAAAGAGGTCGCTGGAACGATCCTGATGCAACTTGAACGGGCACAAAAGGAGTTCTTATATAGAAATTATCTACAGTCAAAGGTTTGGTCAAACAGGTGAATCATGTGTTCAAAAAGATGAAAAAATTATTGTCTCAAATACAAGAAAAAATGATGCCAAGTCGAAGAGCTGGTCACCACGATTCTGACGTTGCTCATTTCGCTTTGATCGAAGCTCGTACAAGCAAGATATGGCTAGTCAAAGTTGAGGGTTGACCATGTTGACTACACAGTACAATGATGACGTCATCATGTTGACATGGCAGACACAGTGGCAGTTGTTGGCGTGGATGGTCCAGATGTTGACACATGGCATATGGCATCATCTGACTCAACAGATGACATGGCAAGTCTGAAGATGTGGACCAATCCAACGTGACACGTGTCACTGACGGACGAATGAGCGAATGCCACGTGGCCCAATGATTGGGTGCCACGTGGCACATGTGGTGATTTGCTTGTTAAAAGATTAGTTTGTGGGGGTCGAAACCCTGACCTCCTGCTTCCTATTTTCACTCTCCAGCAATATACCAAGGGGCTTTCTGATGCAGAGTGGCACAAGGGAAGCAACACACAAAGGTTTACTCTATTGTCCTTTGCCCACTCATCCACTTTGACTGGCCTTCAACCAACCAACCAACCAAAGGCACATACAAGGCATATGAAGGATTTGATGTCCAGACTATTGTCCAACCCCTAAGGCTTCTCCAACACCTTAAGACAGATCAACAAACACTTTCTATGCAGTTGGTTTGATCTCCAACTTCCCAAAACTCTTCAACCTATACCTTGACTAGTAAGGCTACTAGCCCTCCAAACTAGGTTTTCTCAACAAAACTTGACAAAATCCCAAAGGTCTAGGAAAACAAATGATGGAATTGAACACCCTTCAGGGGACCCTAACAAACCTCCAAATCTCCTGCTCCAACTCTACTCCAGCAACCCAGAACGCCTACTAGGTCTCTAGGCCTAATTGATCAATTTAGGCTAGGTTACAGAGCAAGTGCTCAAAATTGGGTGCATAGGTCAGGGGCAGGAATTTGGAATGCTTCTACCATGTCCCTACAACACAAATCCATCATTTATTTGCTCACCCTAACAGGATTCTATCATCTACAACCTCAAATAGCATGAAATTGGCCAAATACAATGAAATACTTGACCTAGGGCATCACCTTAAAAATAGAAGACTACATTTTCTGACAAAAATCTTTTGGAATCTTGTAGTACATACCCCTAGCCTGCATTTCACCAATTTTTATGAATTTTCAACGGTGGGAATGCATTCTAGGGCCAGATTTCTATGGCTGCCCTAGAAAACAGGGTTTCTACACCTATTTTGAAAGAAAAATCTATAACTTTTGATCCCGACCACTTCAAGACCTCAAATTAGTTGCATTGGAACCCTGACTCCAAGAGCTTTCAGAAAAATGTCATTTATACACGTGAAAAGTCTGTACAGTCCGTACACAGCGAGAAAAATAGGAAAATTTACTGTTTTATGTAGTTTCAAAGCCCCAAAACTCCATACCAGACCTCCTCTGCCGTACAGGAGTGAATTACAATTGTTTTTCACCTATCCAAGTTGGTTTCTAACTTCCAAAAGCAGATTCAACCGCCCAAACTAAGTTTTGAACCGGCCAATGTGTCATTGGCAACATTGGCAACTTGTTACACTATGGAGTTTTTGGATTTTCAAGAGGATGGCGATTAGGTTTGCTTGTCAAATGGAATCAAACTGCCATCACACTCCTTAGACCATGCTAAAACACTAAGACAACTCAAACAAACTCAAAAAGCCAATATTAGACCTTCTAGGCCTAAGTGGCACAACTAGGTCCAAGTGGACTAAGAAGGATATGAGGTTTATAAAGTTACCCCAGACCTCTTGACCACACAAGAATAGACCTTCCAACATGGCTATGAAAAGCCTTATTACAAAACTCAAGGAACCAAGGTGCTCCTAGGTGCCCTGCACCATACACCCATTGTCAAACAGAACTCAAGTCTCTTGAGTTGGAATGCTGTCAAATGTGAAACCTACCTTCTCAATGTCTACCCTGCTCATCCAAGTGGCATCCTCCTGAGGTTTGTTTAGCCACTTCACCAAATAGTCATGATAGGTGTGCCTTCTAGTTTGTTTTGCAATCCTCTTGTCCAAAATGCACTCAATCTGATTTGGAGATGAAGGAATGAGTTCCTGGAGTGTCTGATCAGTTTGATCTTCTTCAACAGCAATCTGAGGATCAGATCCTTTATAGGGATAAAGGTCTAAAACATTAAAAATTGGAGACAAAGCAATGCCATCCGGAAGTTTGATTTTATATGCATTTTCTCCACATTTCTTGAGCACTTCACAAGGCCCAATCTTCTTCATGAGTAGCTTAGTGTGTTTACCTACAGGGAGCCTCTCCTTCTTCAGATGAACCATTACTAAATCACCTTCCTTGAACTGCAAATCCCTTCTTTTTCTGTCAGCAAATTGTTTATATTTATGAGAAGTGGACAGCAATTTCTATTGTACTTGTTCATGGACATCTTTCATGACTTGAACAAAGTCTTCAGCCAAGGCACTACTGTTTTCCAGTCCTTTAACCTCCCTTAGTTCCAAAATACCCCTTGGGTGAGTGCCATAAACAATTTGGAAAGGAGACAGGCCGGTGCTTCTATTGACAGTGTCATTGTATGAGAACTCTGCCTGCCTGAGCCAAAATTGAATCCCAACTAGCACCCTGCTCCTTGGTTAGGCATCTTAGGAGGTTGCCAAGTGACCTATTAATCACCTCTGTTTGTCCATCAGACTGAGGGTGATAGGCAGATGATAAGGACAAATTTGTACCTAGTCTCTTCCACAATGTCCTCCAGAAGTGTCCAATGAACTTGGGGTCTCTGTCTGAGATTATGGACAAAGGTAAACCATGTAACCTGACTATTTCCTTGAAGAAAAGACCTGCTATGTGTGAGGCATCATGTGTGGTTCTACATGGGATGAAGTGAGCCATTTTTGAGAACCTATCTACAACCACAAAAATGCTGTCATGTCCATTCTTTGTCCTAGGCAAACCAAGTACAGAGTCCATACTTATGGAATCCCAAGGCTTTGACGGAATAGGTAGAGGAGTGTATAAACCTGCATTTGATGTATGCCCCTTTGCTCTTTGGTAAATTTGTGAAGTTTCAACAAACTTCCTTACATCGGTTGGCAATTTTGGCCAAAAATAGTACCTCCTAACCAATTCTAGGGTCTTATCAATACCAAAGTGACCTGACATGTTGCCATAATGCTTTTCCTTTATTATATTCTCTCTAACAGATCCTCTTGGGATACACAACATGCTACCCTTGAAAAGATATCCATCTTGCAACAAAAAATCAGAAAAATCAGTATTATACCTCCCTGTCATGGCCTTGCAAGATAGGTATGGCTCTTTGAAGTCTTCATCTGCTGTATACTGATCTTTAATGGCATGAATACCTGTACTTTCCAACTGAATAGTTTGCACAACAAGATTTCTCCTGCTTAAGGCATTGGCTACCTTATTGGCCACTCCTTTCTTGTCTTTTATGGAGAAGGTGTATGCTTGGATGTACTCCATCCACTTGACATGTCTGTGATTCAACTTTTGCTGCCTGTTCAAGAAGCTTAATGCATGGTTGTCAGTAAAAACTATAAATTCCTTTGGCAATAAGTAGTGTCTCCATTTCCTCAATGACTGAACCATGGCATATAACTCTAGATCATAGGTGGAGTAGTTTTGTTTTGCCTCATTTAACTTCTCACTAAAGAATGCTACATGCCTCCCATCTTGACTTAGGACTCCCCCAATAGCCCTCTTACTTGCATCACACTCTACCACAAAGACCTTGTCAAAATTAGGTAGCACTAGGACTGATTTTTCTGAATTTTTTTTCTTTAACAGTTCAAAGGCTTTGTTGGCCTCATTTGTCCATACAAACACACATTTCTTGCCCCCTTTTATGATGTCAACAAGTGGAGCACAAATGCCACTAAACCCTCTAATGAACTTTCTATAAAAGCTGCATAAACCATGGAAACTCCTTACCTCCGAGGTTGTTGTAGGTGTTGGCCAATTAAGAATGGCTGCAACCTTACTTGGATCCATTTTTAGGCTGCCCTTGGAGATGACAAACCCCAAAAATATCAACTCTTCTTGTAGGAAGACACATTTGTCAAGATTGATTCTCAACTTCTCCTCTTGAAGCCTCCTGAGCACTTGATGGATATGCCTTATGTGGTCTTCCTTGCTGTCACTAAAAATCAATATATCATCCAAATATACAACAATAAACTTGTTAAGGAAAGGTTTTAGCACTTCATTCATCAATCTCATGAAGGTGCTTGGTGCATTTGACAAGCCAAAAGGCATGACAACCCATTCAAATAGTCCTTCATTGGTTTTGAAGGCAGTTTTCCACTCATCCCACTCCCTTATCCTGATTTGGTGATAACCACTTTTTAGATCTATCTTGGTAAAATACTTAGCCTTACCCAAGCAATCCATTAAATATTCTATTCTAGGCATTGGAAATCTATACCTTATAGTAATCTTGTTGATGGCCCTGGAATCAGTGCATAGTCTCCATGTTCCTTCCTTCTTGGGTGCAAGCACTGCAGGTACTGCACATGGGCTAATACTCCTCCTGATAAGCCCTTTATCCAACAAGTCTTGGATTTGTCTTGCCACTTCAGCATTTTGCTCTGGAGTCAACTTGTAGGCTGCTTGGTTTGGTAGGGTGGATCCTGGGATGAGATCAATGCAATGACTAATCTCCCTCTTTGGTGGAAGCGCATCCTTGCCTTCATCGGCTATCACATCCTGAAACCTCTCCAATAGTTCTTCCACTTCCTTTGGTCCAATCCTCCTAAGAGGTTGCTGCACTTTGACCTTCTTGGGATTCACATCCTTGGGCTTGATGACTACTGCAAAACATGGCACTTTCTCTTCCTTGAGGTTAGCCAAAAACTCTTTTTCACCTACCAACATAACTGAACTAGAAATGACTTTCTCTTTGCAATCATCAATCAAAGGAGTCATTGTAAACTTTTCACCATTCTTGGACAAATGAATCACATTGTTCTTACCATCATGTTGGGCACTTGTGTCATGTTGCCAAGGCCTTCCAAGAAGAAGGTGACATGCATCCATATCCACTATCTCACAAAGAACCTTATCATGATATTCACCTATCTTGAATTCAACCCAACATTGCTCTTTCACCACAATTTGTTGTTCCTTGGTTAGCCAAAAGACTCTATAGGGGTTAGGATGAGGCATTCTTTCCAATCCTAACTTAGTCACCATTTCATTAGAAGCCAAATTTTCAGAGGAACCTGAATCTACTATTACCTTGCAAACTTTTCCTTTCACCTTGCAAGTGGTTCTGAACAAGTTGTTCCTTTGGAGCTGCTCCTTGGTGGCTGGCATGATGAGTGACCTATTGAACATGATGCATTCTCCACTCTCAGGTGCTGCAGACTTGGAAGAGGCTGTGTGGTATGATGTAGTGCTTTGGTAGTCTTCTTCTTGAAGGAGTTGCACCCTTCTATCTTTCTGATTTGTAGCAATGTTTCCCATCTTCTCCGGGCATCTAAAGGACTGATGTCCAATCTGATTGCAAGAGAAACACCTTCCAGTAAACACATTGGGACCTCTGCCCCCACTTCTTCCTCTGCCATTACCTCTACCCTTAAACTGACCCTTATCAGCACTGTTTTTATCAGCCTGCCCTTGGCTGCCTTCTTGTGATCCGCCACCTTGGAATCTAGAGAAATTATCTCTGTTTTGGAATCTGCCCCTGCCCCTAAAGTTCTGATTTCCTCTGCCTCTGCTGCTGCTGCCAAAATCCCCTTTTCTTCTCTGCTTATCCTCAATCCTCAGTGCCATTTGAAAACACTTATGGACTGTCTCCGGGTTAAAGAGAGTTAATTCATCTTGAATGGAGAACTTGAGGCCATTAAGATACCTTGCAAGCTTCTATTTTTCATTCTCAGGCATCTTGGCTTTCAATGTCATCTTGTGAAACTCCTCTGTGTAGGTGCTCATGTCCATGTCCTTCTGTCTCAAGTTGTGCAACTTCTTGTTCAAGTTGACTTCATAATCCTCAGGGACAAATTGCTTCTTGATTTCAAGTACCATCTTCCTCCATGTAGAGATAGGATTCCTATCATCTTCTATCCTTTCATTTTGAATAAAATTCCACCAACTCAAGGCTGGCCCTTTCATTCTTGATTTGGCAATCTTCACTTTCTGATTTTCTGCCACTTCTTTACATTCAAAATAGTTCTCCATTGCCTCAATCCAATCAAGGCACTCCTCTAGATTCATCTTACCAGGAAACATCGGTAAGTCTACCTTAGTGTCCTTCCTACTCAAATTTCCAAGTGCATCTAGGAATTGTCTCTCTGACATGCCTCCTTGTGGCTCTTCCATAGGCACTTCTTCTTCCTCATCTTGATCCTCTTCATCTGAATCCAAAATGACCTCTGGCTTCTTCTTCTTGTCTTTGTCTTTCTTCAACTTTTCTATCTCAGCCTCCATCCTTTTGTTCTTGGCTGCTTGCTCTCTCACTATCTTTGCCAATTCAGCATTAGTCACCTTTGAAGGAATTTCCTCCTCTTCTCCTCTATCTCCCATCTCTTTGATGGCTCTAATAGCACCTGATGCAGAGTGGCACAAGGGAAGCAACACACAAAGGTTTACTCTATTGTCCTTTGCCCACTCACCCACTTTGACTAGCCTTCAACCAACCAACCAACCAAAGGCACATACAAGGCATATGAAGGATTTGATGTCTAGACTATTGTCCAACCCCTAAGGCTTCTCCAACACCTTAAGACATATCAACAAACATTTTCTATGCAGTTGGTTTGATCTCCAACTTCCCAAAACTCTTCAACCTATACCTTGACTAGTAAGGCTACTAGCCCTCCAAACTAGGTTTTCTCAACAAAACTTGAAAAAATCCCAAAGGTCTAGGAAAACAAATGATGGAATTGAACACCCTTCAGGGGACCCTAACAAACCTCCAAATCTCCTGCTCCAACTCTACTCCAGCAATCCAGAACGCCTACTAGGTCTCTAGGCCTAATTGATCAATTTAGGCTAGGTTACAAAGCAAGTGCTCAAAATTGGGTGCATAGGTCAGGGGTAGATTTGGAATGCTTCTACCATGTCCCTACAACACAAATCCATCATTTATTTGCTCACCCTAATAGGATTCTATCATCTACAACCTCAAATAGCATGAAATTGGCCAAATACAATGAAATACTTGACCTAGGGCATCACCTTAAAAATAGAAGACTGCATTTTCTGACAAAAATCTTTTGGAATCTTATAGTACATACCCCTAGCCTACATTTCACCAGTTTTTACGAATTTTTAACGGTGGGAATGCATACTAGGGCCGGATTTCTAGGGCTGCCCTAGAAAACAGGGTTTCTAGACCTGTTTTGAAAGAAAAATCTATAACTTTTGATCCTGACCACTTCAAGACCTCAAACTAGTTGCATTGGAACCCTGACTCCAAGAGCTTTCATAAAAATGTCATTTGTACACATGAAAAGTCCGTACAGTCCATACACAGTGAGAAAAATAGGAAAATTTACTATTTTCTGTAGTTTCAAAGCCCCAAAACTCCGTACCAAACCTCCTCTGCCATACAGGAGTGAATTACAATTATTTTTCACCTATCCAAGTTGGTTTCTAACTTCCAAAAGCAGATTCAACTGCCCAAACTAAGTTTTGAACCGACCAATGTGGCATTGGCAACATTGGCAACTTGTTACACTATGGAGTTTTTGCATTTTCAAGAGGATGGCAATTAGGTTTGCTTGTCAAATGGAATCAAACTGCCATCACACTCCTTAGACCATGCTAAAACACTAAGACAACTCAAACAAACTCAAAAAGCCAATATTAGACCTTCTAGGCCTAAGTGGCACAACTAGGTCCAAGTGGACTAAGAAAGATATGAGGTTTATAAAGTTACCCCAGACCTCTTGACCACACAAGAATAGACCTTCCAACATGGCTATGAAAAGCCTTATTACAAAACATATTAAACAAAAATCACAACCTTTCAAAAAAATGCAAACAAAGTGACTTTAGGAACCAAG
Source organism: Cunninghamia lanceolata (assembly GCA_027924645.1). Classification (NCBI taxonomy): domain Eukaryota; kingdom Viridiplantae; phylum Streptophyta; class Pinopsida; order Cupressales; family Cupressaceae; genus Cunninghamia; species Cunninghamia lanceolata. The sequence goes on along the minus strand of BSBN01000352.1, from coordinate 12,769,377 downwards.
GTGCTCCTAGGTGCCCTGCACCATACACCCACTGTCAAACAGAACTCAAGTCTCTTGAGTTGGAATGCTGTCAAATGTGAAACCTGCCTTCTCAATGTCTGCCCTGCTCATCCAAGTGGCATCCTCCTGAGGTTTGTTTAGCCACTTCACCAAATAGTCATGATAGGTGTGCCTTCTAGTTTGTTTTGCAATCCTCTTGTCCAAAATGCACTCAATCTGATTTGGAGATGAAGGAATGAGTCCCTGGAGTGTCTGATCAGTTTGATCTTCTTCAACAACAGTCTGAGGATTAGATCCTTTATAGGGATAAAGGTCTGAAACATTAAAAATTGGAGACAAAGCAATGCCATCCGGAAGTCTGATTTTATATGCATTTTCTCCACATTTCTTGAGCACTTCACAAGGCCCAATCTTCTTCATGAGTAGCTTAGTGTGTTTACCTACAGGGAGCCTCTCCTTCTTAAGATGAACCATTACTAAATCACCTTCCTTGAACTGCAAATCCCTTCTTTTTCTGTCAGCAAATTGTTTATATTTCTGAGAAGTGGATAGCAATTTCTGTTGTACTTGTTCATGGACATCTTTCATGACTTGAACAAAGTCTTCAGCCAAGGCACTGCTATTTTCCAGTCCTTTAACCTCCCTTAGTTCCAAAATACCCCTTGGGTGAGTGCCATAAACAATTTGGAAAGGAGATAGGCCGGTGCTTCTATTGACAGTGTCATTGTATGAGAACTCTACCTGAGCCAAAATTGAATCCCAACTAGCACCCTGCTCCTTGGTTAGGCATCTTAGGAGGTTGCCAAGTGACCTATTAATCACCTTTGTTTGTCCATCAGACTGAGGGTGATAGGCAGATGATAAGGACAAATTTGTACCTAGTCTCTTCCACAGTGTCCTCCAGAAGTGTCTAATGAACTTGGGGTCTCTGTCTGAGATTATGGACAAAGGTAAACCATGTAACCTGACTATTTCCTTGAAGAAAAGACCAGCAATGTGTGAGGCATCATGTGTGGTTCTACATGGGATGAAGTGAGCCATTTTTGAGAACCTATCTACAACCACAAAAATGCTGTCTTTCTTCGCTACATATACGGGCCTCCTTTCTATTTAAAGAATGATAATAGAAATGAATCCCTATAAAAGGGCATCGGGTGGTTTGAACCCCAAGTGGGGAGGAATGATCCAGGTGGATCCAGAAGACCAAAAAATTTTGCAGTCTAAGAACATGACAGAATCAACATCATTGGAAAAAGAATGCTTACACAATCTTAATGCAGCTTGAATGAGCTCAAAATAAGTTCGTATGCAGAAGTTATGTGCAGTCAAAGGTTCGGTCAAATATGCGAATCAGGCATTCAAAAAGGTGAAAAATTAATTGTCTCAAATTGAAGTAAAAATGATGCCACATCAAAGAGCTCATCGTCATGATTTCGACACCGCTCGTTTCGCCTCAATCGGAGCTCATACGAGCAAGATATGGCTAGTCAAAGTTGAGGGTTGACCATGCTAACTAGACAATACAATAATGACGTCAGCATGTTGACATGGTAGACACCGTGGCAGTTGTTGATGTTGTAGGTCTAGTGTTTGACACATGGCAGATGGCGACATCTCAGTCAGCAGATGACGTGGCAGGTCTAAAGATGTGGAACAATTCAGCGTGATATGTGTCACTAACGGAAGAATAGGGTAATGCCACGGGGCCAGATGATCAGGTGCCACGTGGCACATGTGGCAGTTTGATTGTTAAAATGTTGGTTTGTGGGGGTCGAACCAATGACCTCCTGCTTGCTATTTTCACTCTCCACCAATATACCGATCGACTTTCTTTGCTACATATACGGGCCTCCTTTCTATTTAAAGAATGATAATAGAAATGAATCCCTATAAAAGGGGGTCGGTGGTTTGAACCCCCAGTGGGAAGGAATTATCTAAATGGATCTAGAAGACCTAAAAATTTTGCAGTCTCAAAACCTAATAGAATTAGAGTCATAGGAAAGAGGTTTTTGGCACGATCCTAACGCAACTTCAATAGGCTCAAAAGGAGTTTGTATCCAGAAGTTATGTGCACTCAAATGTTCAGTCAAATAGGTGAATCATGCGTTCAAAAAAGTGAAAAATTTATGGTCTCAAATCAAAGCAAAAATGATGCCAAGTCGAAGAGCTCATCGCCACGATTCTGATGCCGCTCGTTTCATCTTGATTGGAGCTCGTACGAGCAAGATATGGTCGATCAAAGTTGAGGGTTGACCATGCTAACTAGACAGTACAATGATGATGTCATTATGTTGACATGGCATACACAGTGGTGGTTGTTGGCGTGGCAGGTCCAGATGTTGACACGTAGCAGGTCTAAAGATGTGGACCAATCCAGCGTGACACGTGTCACTGAATCACGAATGAGCGAATGCCATGTGGCCCAATGATTGGGTGCCACATGGCACATGTGGCAATTTTCTTATTAAAAGGTTGGTTTATGGGGGTCGAACCCCTGACCTCCTGCTTCCTATTTTCACTCTCCAATATACCAAGCGGCTTTCATTGCTACATATACGGGCCTTCTTTCTATTTAAAGAATCATAATAGAAATAAATTCCTATAAAAGAGGGTCGGGTGGTTTGAACCCCTCGTGGGGAGAAATGATCTAGGTGGATCCAGAAGAGCTAAAAATCTTGCAGTATCAGAACCTGACGGAATCAGCATCATTGGAAAGAGGTCATTGACACGATCCTAACACAACTTGAATGGGCTCAAAAGGATTTCGTATGCAGAAGCTATGTACAGTCAAAGGTTCGGTCAAATAGGTGAATTAGGCGTTCGAAAAGGTGAAAAAATGATTGTCTCAAATGCAAGCAAAAATTATGCCAACTCAAAGAGCTCTTTGCCACGATTCTGATGCCACTCGTTTCGCCTCGATCAGAGCTTGTACGAGCAAGATATGGCTGGTCAAAGTTGAGGGTTGACCATGCCGACTAGATAGTATAATGATGATGTCAGCATGCTCACATGGCAGACACAATGGCAGTTGTTGAAGTGACTGATATAGAGTTTGACATGTGGCAGATGGCTGCATCTGAATAGCAGATGGCGGCATCTGAGTCAGCAGATGACGTGGCAGGTCTAAAGATGAGGACTAATCTAGCGTGACACGTGTCACTTACGGACGAATGAGGTAATTCCATGTGGCCCAATGATTGGGTGCCACGTGGCAGATGAGGCAGTTTGATTGTTAAAAGGTTGGCTTTAGGGGGTCAAACCCTTGACCTCCTGCTTGCTTTTTTCACTCTCCACCAATATACCACGTGGCTTTCTTTGCTAATTATACGGGCCTCCTTTCTATTTAATGAATGATAATAGAAACGTATCCCTATAAAAGGGGGTTGGGTGGTTTGAAACCCTAGTGGAGAGGAATGATCTGGGTGGATACAGAAGAACTAAAAATTTTGCAGTCTTAGAACTTGACAAAATCAACATCATTGGAAAGAGGTCACTGACACGATCTTGACGCAACTTGAATGGGCTCAAAACGAGTTCGTATGCAGAAGTTATGTGCAGTCAAAGGTTTGGCCAAACAGGGGAATCAGGCGTTCAAAAGGTAAAAAATTGATTGTCTCAAATCCAAGCAAAAATGATGCCAAGTCGAAGAGCTCGTCACCATGATTCTGATGCTGCTCGTTTCGCCTCGATCAGAGCTCGTACGACCAAGATATCATTGATCAAAGTTGAGGGTTGACCATGTTGACTAGATAGTACAATGATGATGTCGGCATGCTGACATGGCAGACACAGTGGTAGTTGTTGACGTGGCAGGTTCAAAGGTTGACACATAGCAGATGGTTGCATTTGATTCAGCAGATGACATGGCAGGTTTGATGATATGGACAAATCCAGCATGACACATGTCACTGATGGATGAATGAGGTAATGCCACGTGGCCTAATGTTTGGGTGCCACATGGCACATGTGGTGGTTCGATTGTTAAAAGATTGGTTTGTGGGGGTCGATTCCCTAACCTCCTGCTTCTTATTTTCACTCTCCACCAATATACCAAGCGGCTTTCTTTGCTACATATACAGGCGTCCTTTCTATTTAAGGAATGATAATAGAAACGAATCCCTATAAAAGGGGGTCGGGTGGTTTGAACCCCAAGTGGGGAGGAATGATCTAAGTGGATCCAGAAGACTAAAATTTTTTGCAGTATGAGAATATGACGGAATTAGCATCATTGGAAAGAGGTTGCTGACACGATCCTAACACAACTTGAATAGGCTCAAAAGGAGTTTGTATGCAGAAGTTATGTATAGTCAAAGGTTCGGTCAAACAAACGAATCAGGCATTTAAAAAGGTAAATTTTTTTTGTCTCAAATCCAAGAAAAATGATACCAAGTTGAAGAGGTCATCGTCACAATTTTGACGCCGCTCGTTTTGCCTCAATCGGAGCTCATACCATCAAGATATGGATGGTCAAAGTTGAGGGTTGACCATGCTGACTAGACAGTACAATGATGACATCATCATGATGACATGGCAGACACAATGGCAGTTGTTGACGTTGGAGGTCCAGAGTTTGACACAAGGCTGATGGCGGCATCTGAGTCAGCAAATGACATGACAGGTCTGAAGATGTGGACCAATCCATCGTGACACGTGTCACTGACAGAAGAATGAGGTAATGACATGTGGTCCAATGATTGGGTGCCATGTGGCACATGTGGTGGTTTGATTGTTAAAAGGTTGGTCTGTGGGGGTCAAACCCATGACATCCTAATTGCTATTTTTACTCTCCACCAATATACCAAGCCGCTTTCTTTGCTACAGATATGGGCCTCCTTTATATTTAAAGAATGATAATAGAAACGAATCCCTATAAAAGGGGGTCAGGTGGTTTGAACACCCAGTGGGGAATAATAATCCAAATGGATACAGAAGAACTAAAATTTTTGTAGTCTCAGAACCTAATGGAATTAGCATCATTAGAAAGAGGTCACTGACACGATCCTGACGCAACTTCAATGGGCTCAAAAGGAGTTTGTATGCAGAAGTTATGTGCAGTCAAAGGTTTGGTCAAACAGGTGAATTAGACGTTCAAAAATATGAGAAATTGATCATCTCATACCAAGCAAAAATGATGCCAAGTCGAAGAGCTCGTCGCCACTATTTCGACGCTACTTGTTTTGCCTCGATTAGACCTCATACGAGCAAGATATGGCCGGTCAAAGTTGAGGGTTAACCATGTCGATAGATAGTACAATGATGACATCAGCATGCTGACATGGCAGACACAGTGGTAGTTGTAGACGTGGTAGATCAAGAGGTTGACACGTGGCAGATGGCGGCATCTGAGTCAACAGATGGCGGCCTCTGAGTCATCAGATGACATGGTAGGTTTGAAGATGTGGACCAATCCAACGTGACATGTGTCACTGACGAATGAATGAGGTAATGCCATGTGGCCTAATGATTGGTTGTCACGTGGCACATGTGGTGGTTTGATTGTTAAAAGGTTGGTTTTTGAGGTCAAACCTTGTTATTTTCACTCTCCACCAATATACCAAGCGACTTTCTTTGCTACATATACGGGCTTCCTTTCTATTTAAAGAATGATAATAGAAACGAATCCCTATAAAAAGGGCTCAGGTGGTTTGAACTCCTTGTGAGAAGGAATGATCTAAATGGATCTAGAAGACCTAAAAATTTTGTAGTCTTAGAACTTGACAGAATCAGCGTCATTGTAAAGAGTCGCTGGCACGATCCTGATGCAATTTGAACGGGCTCCAAAAGAGTTCGTATGCAGAAGTTATGTGCAGTCAAAGGTTTGATCAAACAGGAGAATCATGTGTTCAAAAAGGTGAAAAATTTATTGTCTCAAATCCAAGAAAAAATGACACCACTCGTTTCATCTTGATTGGAGCTTGTACGAGCAAAATATGGTTGATCAAAGTTAAGGGTTGACTATGCTGACTAAACAGTACAATGATGACACCATCATGCTGACATGGTAGACATAATGGCAGTTGTTGGTGTGGCAGGTCCAGATGTTTACACGTGGCAGATGGCAGCATCTGAGTCAACAGATTACGTGGCAGGTCTGAAAATGTGGACCAATCTAGTGTGACACGTGTCACTAAAGGATGAATGAATGAATACCATGTGGCCCAATGATTGGGTGCCATGTGGCCATATGATTGGGTACCATGTGGCCTAATGATTGGGTGCCACATGACACATGTGGCGATTTGCTTGTTAAAAGGTTAGTTTGTGGGGGTCGAACCCCTGATCTCCTACTTCCTATTTTCAATCTCCACCAATATACCAAGCGGCTTTCATTGCTACATATAAAAGCCTCCTTTCTCTTTAAAGAATGATAATAGAAACAAATCCCTATAAAAGGGGTTAGGTGGTTTGAACCCCTAGTGGGGAGGAATGATCTAGGTGGATCCAGAAGACCTAAAAATCTTCCAGTTTAAGAACATGATGGAATCAACATCATTGTAAAGAGGTTGCTAACACGATATTAACGCAACTTGAATAGGCACAAAAGGAGTTCATATGAAGAAGTTATGTGTGGTCAAAGGTTCAGTCAAATAGGTGAATCAGGGGTTTGAAAAGGTGTAAAATTGATTGTCTCAAATCCAAGAAAAAATTATACTAAGTCGAAGAGCTCGTCACCATGATTCTGATGCCGCAGGTTTTGCCTTGATCAGAGCTCATAGGAGCAAGATATGGCTAGTCAAAGTTGAGGGTTGACCATGCCGACTAGATAGTACAATGATGACGTCAGCATACTGACATGGCAAACAGAGTGGCAGTTGTTGACATGGCTGATCCAAAGTTTGACACGTGGCAGATGGCGGCATCTGAGTCAGCAGATGACGTGGCAAGTCTGAAGATGTGGATCAATCCAGCGTGACACGTGTCACTGATGGAAGAATGAGGTAATGCCATGTGGCCCAATGATTGGGTGCCACGTGACACATATGGCGGTTTGATTGTTAAAAGGTTGGTTTGTGGGGGTCAAACCCCTGACCTCCTGCTTGCTTTTTTCACTCCACCAATATATCAAGCGGCTTTCTTTGCTACATATATGTGCCTCCTTTCTATTTAATTAATGATAATAGAAACGAATCCCTACAAAACGGGGTTGGGTGGTTTGAACCCCCAGTAGGGAAGAATGATACAGGTGGATATAGAAGAACTAAAAATTTTGCAGTCTTAGAACCTCACGGAATCAACATCATTGGAAAGAGGTCGCTGACACGATTCTGACACAACTTGAACAGGCTCAAAAAGAGTTCGTATGCAAAAGTTATGTGCAATCAAAGGTTTGGTCAAACAGGTAAATCAGGCATTCAAAAAGGTAAAAAAATTATTGTCTCAAATCCAAGAAAAAATTGATTGTCTCGATCGGAGTTCGTACGAGCAAGATATGGCCAGTCAAAGTTGAGGGTTGACCATGCTGACTAGACAATACAATGATGACATCAGCATGCTGACATGGCAAATACAGTGGCAGTTTTTGACGTGGTAGGTTTAGAGGTTGACACATAGCAGATGGTGGCATTTGAGTCAGAACGTGACGTTGTAGGTCTGATGATGTGGACCAATCCAGCATGACACGTGTCACTGACAGATGAATGAAGTAATGCCACATGGCCCAATGATTGGGTGCCACGTGGGACATGTGGCAGTTTGATTGTTAAAATATTGGTTTGTGGGGTTCAAACCCCTGACCTCCTGCTTGCTATTTTGACTCTTCACCAATATTCCAAGCGGCTTTCTTTGCTACATTACGGGCCTCTTTTCTATTTAAAGAATGATAATAGAAACGAATCCCTATAAAAGGGGTTGGGTGGTTTAAACCCCAAGTAGGGAGGAATGATCCAAGTGGATCTAGAAGACCGAAAAATTATGTAGTCTGGGAACGTGATGGAATCAGCATCATTAGAAAGAGGTTGCTGACATGATCCTAACACAACTTCAACGGGCTCAAAAGGAGCTCGTATGCAGAAGTTATGTGCAGTCAAAGGTTCGATCAAACAGGTGAATTAGGTGTTCAAAAAGGTCAAAATTTGATTATCTCAAATCCAAGCAAAAATGATGCAAAGTCGAAGAGCTCCTCATCACAATTTCGGTGCCGCTCGTTTCGCCTCGATCGGAGCTCATACGAGCAAGATATAGCCGGTCAGAGTTGAGGGTTGACCATGCTGATTAGACAGTACAATGATGATGTCAGCATGCTGACATGGCAGACACAATGGCAGTTGTTGGCGTGGCAGGTACAGAGTTTGACATGAGGCTGATGGCAGCATCTAAGTTAGCAGATGACGTGGCAAGTCTGAAGATGTGGACCAATCCAACGTGACACGTGTCACTGACGGAAGAATGAAGTAATTCCACATAGCCCAATGATTGGGTGCCACGTGGCACATGTGGCAGTTTGATTATTAAAATGTTGGTTTGTGGGGGTCGAACCCTTGATCTTCTACTCGCTATTTTCACTCTCCACCAATATACAAAACGGCTTTCTTTACTACATATACGGGCCTCCTTTCTATTTAAAGAATGATAATAGAAACGAATCCCTATAAAAGGGGGTTGGGTGGTTTGAACCCCCAGTGGGGAATAATGATCTATATGGATATAGAACTAAAAATTTTGCAGTCCCAGAACTTGATCGAATTAGCATCATTTGAAAGAGGTCGCTGACACGATCCTGACGTAACTTGAATGGGCTCAAAAGGAGTTTGTATTCAGAAGTTACATGTAGTCAAAGATTTAGTCAAACAGGTGAATCAGGTGTTCAAAAAGGTGAAAAATTGATCGTCTCAAATCCAAAAAATGATGTGATGTCGAAGAGCTCGTCGCCATGATTTTGACGCCACTGGTTTCGCCTCGATCGGAGCTCGTATGAGTAAGATATGGCCGGTCAAAGTTGAGGGTTGACCATGTCAACTAGACAGTACAATGATGACATCAGCATGCTGACATGGCAGACACAGTGGCAGTTATTGACATGCTAGGTACAGCAGTTGACACGTGGCAGATGGCGGCATCTAAGTCGGCAGATGGCGGCATCTGAGTTAGCAGATGATGTGGCAGGTCTGAAGATGTGGACCAATCCAGCATGACACGTGTCACTAACGGACGAATGAAGTAATGCCATGTGCCCTAATAATTGGGTGCCACGTTGCACATGTTGCAGTTTGATTGTTAAAAGGTTGGTTTGTGGGGTCGAACCTTGCTATTTTCACTCTCCACCAACATACCAAGCGGCTTTCTTTGCTACATATACGAGCTTCCTTTCTATTTAAAGAATGATAATAGAAACGAATCCCTATAAAAGGGGGTCGGGTGCTTTGAAACCCCAGTGGGAAGGAATGATCTAAATGGATCTAGAAGACTTAAAAATTTTGTAGTCTCAGAACCTGACGGAATCAACGTCATTGGATAGAGGTCACTAGCACAATCCTGACGCAACTTAAACAGGCTCAAAAGGAGTTTGTATGCAGAAGTTATGTGCAGTCAAAGGTTTGGTCAAATAGGTGAATCATGCATTCAAAAAGGTAAAAAATTTATTGTCTCAAATCCAAGAAAAAATGATGCCAAGTCGAAGAGTTCATCATCATGATCCCAACGCTGCTCGTTTCGCCTTGATCAGAGCTCGTCATCATGATCCCAACACCACTCGTTTCACCTTGATCGGATCTCGTACAAGCAAGATATCGCCGGTCAAAGTTGAGGGTTGACCATGCTAACTAGACAGTACAATGACGACGTCATCATGCTAACATGGCAGACACAGTGGCAGTTGTTGGCATGGCAGGTCCAGATGTTGACACGTGGCAGATGGCAGCATCTGACTCAACAAATGACGTGGCAGGTCTGAAGATGTGGACCAATCTAGCATAACACGTGTCACTAATGGACAAATGTGCGAATGCCATGTGGCCCAATGATTGAGTGCCACGTGGCACATGTGGCGATTTGCTTGTTAAAAAGTTGGTTTGTGGGGGCCGAACCTCTGACCTCCTGCTTCCTATTTTCACTCTCCACCAATATACCAAGCAACTTTCATTTCTACATATACGGGCCTCCTTTTTATTTAAATAATGATAATAGAAACAAATCCCTATAAAAGGGGTCGGGTGGTTTGAACTCCCAGTGGGGAGGAATGATCTAGGTGGATCCAGAAGACCTAAAAATCTTGTAGTCTCAAAACTTGATGGAATCAACATCATTGGAAAGAGGTCACTGACAGGATCCTAACGCAATTTGAACAAGCTCAAAAGGAGTTTGTATGTAGAAGTTATGTGCAGTTAAAGGTTCGGTCAAACAGGTGAATCGGCTGTTTGAAAAGGTGAAAAATTGATTGTCTCAAATCCAAGCAAAAATGATGTCAAGTTGAAGATCTCGTCACCACGATTTTGACGCTACTCGTTTCACCTCTATCAGAGCTCGTACGAGCAAGATATTGCTGGTCAAAGTTGAGGGTTGACCATGCCAACTAGATAGTACAATGATGACGTCAGCATGATGACTTGACAGACAAAGTGGCAATTGTTGACATGACAGGTCCAGAGTTTGACACGTGACAAATCGCGGCATCTGAGTGAGCAGATGATGTGGCTGATCTAAAGATGTGGACCAATCCAGTGTAACACATGTCACTGACGGATGAATGAGGTAATGCCACGTGGCCCAATGATTGGGTGCCATGTGGCACATGAGGTGGTTTGATGGTTAAAAGGTTGGCTTGTGGGGGTTGAACCCCTGATCTCCTTCTTACGTTTTTCACTTTCCACCAATATACCAAGCAGCTTTCTTTGCTACATATATGGGCCTCCTTTCTATTTAACAAATGATAATAGAAATGAATCCCTATAAAAGGGAATTGGGTGGTTTGAAACCCCAGTGGGGAGGAATGATCCAGGTGGATACAGAAGAACTAAAAATTTTGCGGTCTTAGAACCTGATGGAATCAGCATCATTGGAAAGAGGTCGCTGACACGATCCTGACACAACTTGAACGCGCTCAAAAGGAGTTCGTATGCAGAAGTTATGTGTAGTCAAAGGTTTGGTAAAAAAGGTGAATTAGGGGTTCAAAAATGTGAAAATTTGATTGTCTGGAATCCAAGCAAAAATGATGCCATGTCGAAGAGCTCGTCGCCACAATTCTGACGCCGCTCGTTTTGCCTCGATCAGATCTCGTATGAGCAAGATATGGTCGATCAAAGTTGAGGGTTGACCATGCTGACTAGACAATACAATGATGACGTCGGCATGCTGATATGGCAGACATAGTGGCAGTTGTTGATGTGGCAGGTCTAGAGGTTGACACATGGTAGATGGCGGCATATGATTCAGCAGATGACATGGTAGGTCTGATGATGTGGACCAATCCAATGTGACATGTGTCACTGACGGATGAATGAGGTAATGCCACGTGGCCCAATGATTAGGGCAATTTGATTGTTAAAAGATTGGTTTGTGGGGGTCGAACCCCTGACCTCCTGCTTGCTATTTTCTCTCTCCACCAATATACCAAGCAAGTTTTTTTGCTACATATACGGGCCTCCTTTCTATTTAAAGAATGATAATAGAAACGAATCCCTATAAAAGGGGGTCGGGTGGTTTGAACTCCAAGTGGGGAGGATTGATCTAGGTGGATCTAGAAGACTAAAAATTTTTGTAATCTAAGAACATGACGGAATCAACATCATTGGAAAGAGGTTGCTGACATGATCCTAATGCAACTTGAACGGGCTCAAAAGGAGTTCGAATGCAGAAGTTATGTGCAGTCAAATGTTCAGTCAAATAGGTGAATCAAACATTCAAAAATGTGAAATTGATTATCTCAAATCTAAGCAAAAATGATGCCAAGTCGAAGAGATCGTCATCATGATTTCGACGCCGCTCGTTTCACTTTGATTGGAGCTCATACGAGCAAGATATGTTAGGTCAAAGTTGAGGGTTGACCATGTTGACTAGACAGTACAATGATAATGTCAGCATGCTGACATGGCAGACACAGTGGCAGTTGTTGATGTGGCAGGTCTAGAGTTTGACACATGGCAGATGGTAGCATCTGAGTCAGTAGATGACATGGCAGGTCTAAAGATGTGGACCAATCCAACGTAACACGTGTCACTTGAAAGGAAGCTAGGTGTGCAGAAATCGCTTCCTACACTAATCTAATGAGGGGAGGGCTATACAAATTCAAATTAATCCTTACAACTACAACAACATAGAACATGTAAACGAGATATTGCAGCAATACACATGAAACAAAAAGAAGATAGAAGAAGAGAGACAAAGATTTACGGTGGGGCAAACCCTTATCGGGTGAAAAACCCCACACTCAGAAACCTGCACAATGTATTAACAAATTTGAAAGTTGTTTAAAATACACTTGCAATGCAAGCTTCAATGGTCTTTGACACTCGTGTCTGGAGTCAATCCGGTAGCATAATAGTACATGTAAACTTGTGTTACAAACTCCATCTCCAAGCACCTGTTTATATAAAAAATACAAGGTAATATTGGACCTATCTTGGGATGGGCGTCCAACATAGCTTCATGAACCAAAACACATGCCTAAGGACACTTGGTTAACATTGCAGAATGTGCCTGACACTTTTCCACAGCTCCCATACCAAAGAGGTCACCTATTTCTAAAATGGGCTATGACAGATGCTCTTACGACACTTACGACCGTCATAGAATTTGTCATAGCGGTTACAACTTACAGCCGTAAGAGAATCTGTCATACACATGCTATAAATAGGATATTCTCTTACAACATGTCATAGTCCACCTTGGGGTGCCCAAATATGCCTTATTCAAAGATGATTCATAACACATGTCCTTACCTGTCTTACAAACTTCTATTTCTAACTCTTACAAGTCATAGATTCTGTCATAGGAATCCGTCATAACTGTTTCAGTCAATATTCCCTTACACAACATGGAAGATGCCGACACATGGCAAAATGCTCCTACCACAAAGTGGGACACCTATCTCCTCATGTGAGGACAAAATTACAAGTTGTCATATTCCATGTAGGATCGACACATCACCGTGTCACATCCCACAATATGACAATATGGAATTTACAAATATTTACAACATAGGCAATTAATTAATAAATACAAACATAATAAATGCAAGGAATGACCAAGGTTGAGACACCTTAATTCCCAACATTCTCCCACTTGTCGAACACCTTATAAGAGCCAATAGAAAAATAGGATTTAACTGCTATAGGTCGAGAGGCCCATAGACTCCGAACACGATCTGAACTTCTCTATGCTCACTAGTTTCGTTAATGCATCTGCAACATTCTTCAAAGTATCTACCTTTTCCAAATTTATCTTTCCATCCTCAACCATGTCTCGCATGAAGTGAAATTAAACATCAATGTGCTTTGTTCTAGTATGGAAAGTTGAATTCTTCTCAAGGCAAATTGCACTCTGACTATCACAACTGATCATGATCTGACCTGCATCAACACCAATATCTGAACAAAACCTCTTAAGCCAAATGGCTTCCTTACAAGCATGAGTTGCTGCCATATACTTAGCTTCTGTCGTGGACAAAGAACAATAGGTTGTCTCTTACTCATCCAACTAATAGCACCACCAAACAGTGTAAACACATAAGGACTGGTGGATCTCCTGCTGTCAATGTCACTTGCCCAATCTGAATCCACAAATCCACGAATATCAACAGAATGTGGAGGTCCTGAAACATTACCATGATAGCAAATGGAATACTTAGAAGTACCCCTCAGATATCTGAACACTCGCTTAACTGCATCCCAATGAACTCGTCTAGGATTAGCCATAAATCGACTAAGGACTCTCACTGCTTAGGCAATGTTTAGTCTTGTGCAGACCATAGCTTACATCAAACTACCAACAACACTAGCATAAGGTACTCTGTTCATGTCCTCCACCTCACTAGGAGATTTTGGACAATCCTCAACAGACAACTTTGTCCCCAAAGAAACGGGAACACACAATGGTCTACAATTTGCCATCCTGAACCTGTCGAACACGGTCTTCACATACTTACTCTAGCTTAACCAAAGTTTTCTGTTGGTTATGTCTCTTCTGATTTCCATTCCTAAAATGTACCTGGCTGCCCCTAAATCTTTCATTTCAAACTGTGCTGACAACTGAGATTTAAAATCAGAAATCATATTTTTACCCTTCCTAATGAGCAACATATCATCAACATACAATGCAACAATGAGAATACGATCACCATCAAATTTATATTACACACAATGATCCGATTTCTATCTCACAAATCCAATTAACAACTCAAAGGCATCAAACTTCAAGTACCATCTCCTAGGGGATTGCTTCAAACCATACAAAGACTTTTTAAGTTTGCAAACCAAATTTTCTTTACCTTTCATCATGTAATGCTCTGGCTATGACATGTAGATTTCTTCCTCCAAGTCACTATGAAGGAAAGCTGTCTTCACATCCATCTGTTCTACCTCCAAGTCATAAGTTGTTGCGAGAGACAAGAGGAATTGAATGGATGTCAGCTTTGCAATGGGAGAGAAGATCTCACTATAATCTATACTCTCCACTTGTGAATACCCCTTCGTAACCAATCTGGCCTTATACTTCTCAACACTGCCATCTACACCAAATTTCTTCTTGAACACCCATTTGCATCCAATAGGTTTCTGTCCAGGAGGCAAAGGCACCAAGTCCCAAGTTTGATTATTTTCCAAAGAAGCCATTTCATCCTCCATGGCTTCTTCCAGGAACCTGCATCTTTCATGTCCATAGCCTCTGATACAGTTCTAGGTTCATCACTGTTAGTAACCAAAGCATAAACACAACTAGAATCAAGCAATGTAAAACCAAACCTTTCAAGTTGCTTTCTTATCCATGTAGACCTCCTCAAGAGCTGAGGTTGAGGTTCAGCTTTTCTTCATCTGAGCTTTCAGAGCTGCCAGATCTCTCCTCATCATCAAGTCCAACATTGCCTTTCATGTTCAGTCTTCTTAGGGGTAGCAGGAAACTGAACAACATCCTTTTTCTTTACTATTTCTTCTGGCTGCAAAACAGTGGAAGAAGGTGTAAGCTCTCTGAAGATGACACTTCTGCTATACAACACTTTTTGAGCCATGGGGTCCCAAAGCTTGTATCCTTTCACACCGACACCATATCCAATGAAGATACACTTAACAGTCTTGTTCTCCAACTTTGACCACTTCTCCCTAGGCACATGTGCATATGCCTCACAACCAAAAACATGAAGATGCCTTATTGAAGGCTTTCTACCAGACCACACCTCCATGGGTGTCTTTTCAACAAGAGCTGATGTAGGAGATCTGTTTACCAGTTAGCAAGCAGTGGCAACAGATTCAACCCAAAACTTTTGTTCTAGGCCAGCTCCACCAAGCATACTCCTAGCCTTCTCCATCAATGTCCTATTCATCCTCTCTATAACTCTATTTTGCTGTGGGGTGTATGGAGTTATCTTATGTCTTTCAATCCAAAGCTCCTTGCAATATTTATCAAATTCTGTAGGACAGCACTCACCACCATTGTCAGTTCTCAAACATTTAATCTTTTTACCAGTCTAATTTTTAGCAAAGGCCCTAAACTCCTTAAACTTGCTATAGACCTCAGATTTGCTTATGAGAAAGTAAATCCATGTCCTTCTACTGTAATCATCTATAAAAGATACAAAATATATAGACTTTGATAATGAAGGAACATTAACGGGACCAAACATATCAGAATGAATAAGGTCCACCACCAGAAGACTTATGAGAACTCGAGTAAAATTAAACATGGTTTTGTTTTCCACAAATGCAATGTTCGCAAAAGTCAAACTCAAGATTACAATCATCTAACCCCTCAATGAGGTTCTTATTTTTCGGGGTACATAGACCCTTCTCACCAATATGGCCAAATCTCTTATGCCATAACATTGTCTTTTCAACAGGAAGTTTAACTTCCAATGCACGATTACAACCATCAAGACTAGAAACAACAAATTTCTTCACTACTCGTTGAGATGGTGGAGATGAAGTGACTGCTGCCCTCTTCCTTGAGTCAGAAGAACTATTGCATTGTGAATTGCATGCCTCCAGTTGAAATAGAGTGCCTCTCCTAGTACCCTTAGCAAGCACCATAGCTCCTCTAGTCATCTTGCATCCTTCTTTCGAAATGGCAAGATGATCCCATGAGTCTGGCAAAGAACAAAGCAAGGTCATACATCGATCCTCCTCCTCCATCTTTACACCAATAGATGTCAATTGTGCAACCAGCATGTTAAAAGCATTCATATGTTCAGCAACGGATCCTCTGTCCTCCATTCGAAGAGAATACAACTTCTTTCTCAGAAAAAGTTTATTAACTAGGGATTTTACTTGATACACATCTCCCAACTTCTTCCAAAGTAGTTTTGCAGTAGACTCCTCATGGACATTTAACAACACAGAATCCACAAGACTAAGTCTTATGAGACCCTTAGCCTTCCGATCCTTGAGATCCCAATCATCTTGTGATATTGCAGCTGGTTTAGTTCCATTAACACTTTCCCGAAGGTCTCAGTCAACAAGCATGTCTTCCATCTTGAGCTTCCACAACTCGAAATTACTGCCATTGAACTTCTCCATTTCAAACCTTCCTGATGTGCTTGCCATCTCCTTGCTCCAATAGAAATCAGAATACTCTGTACAAACTCCCACTCAACCTAAGATCAGCTCAAAAAACCCCTACCCAATAGCTAAGACCAAAAGTGGCCAAGCTTTGATACCAACTGAAAAGAAGCTAGGTGTGTGGAAATCGCTTCCTACACTAATCTAATGAGGGGAAAGCTATACAAATTCAAATTAATACTTACAACTATAGCAACATAGAACATGTAAATGAGATATTATAGCAATACACATGAAACAAAAAGAAGACAAAAGAAGATAGACAAAGATTTACGGTGAGGAAAACCCTTATCGGGTGAAAAACCCCACACTCAGAAACCTGCACAATGTATTAACAAATCTAAAAGTTGTTTACAATAAACATGCAATGCAAACTTTAATGGTCTTCAACACTTGTGTCTGGAGTCAATCTGGCAGCATAACAATACATGTAAACCTGTGTTACAAACTCCATCTCCAAGCACTTGTTTATATAGAAAATACAAGGCAATATTGGACCTATCTTGGGATGGGTGTCCAACATGGCTTCATGGACCAAAACCCATGCCTAAGGACACTTGGTCAACATTGTAGAATGTGCCTGATACTTGTCCACAATTCCCATCCCAAAGAGGTTGCCTATTTCTAAAATGGGCTATGACAGATGCTCTTACAACACTTATGACCATCATAGAATCTGTCATAGCGGTTACAACTTACAGCTGTAAGAGAATATGTCATACACATGCTATAAATAGCATATTCTCTTACAACATGTCATATTCCACATTTGGACGCCCAAATATGCCTTATTCAAAGATGCTTCATGACACATGTCCTTACCTGTCTTACAAACTTCTATTTCTGACTCTTACATGTCATAGATTCTGTCATAGGAATCCGTCATAACCGTTCGGTCAGTATTCCCTTACACAACATGGAAGATGCCGACACATGGCAAAATTCTCCTACCACAAAGTGGGGCACCTATCTCCTCATGTGAGGACAAAATTACAAGTTGTCATATTCCATGTAGGATCGACACATCACAGTGCCACATCCCATAATATGACAATATGGAATTTACAAATATTTTAAAACATAGGTAATTAATTAATAAATACAAACATAATAAATGCAAGGAATTACCAAGGTTGAGATGCCTTAATTCCCAACATCACTAACGAAAGAATGAGGTAATGCCACGAGGCACATGTGACGGTTTGATTGTTAAAAGGTTGGTTTGTGGGGGTCGAACCCCTGACCTCCTACTTGCTATTTTCACTCTCCACCAATATACCAAGCGACGTTCTTTTCTACATATACGAGCCTCCTTTCTATTTAAATAATGATAATAGAAATGAATCCCTATAAAAGGGGGTCGGGTTGTTTAAACCCCCAGTGGGGAATAATGATCCAGATGGATACAGAAGAACTAAAAAAATTTAGTCTTAGAACCTAACAAAATTAGTATCATTGGAAAGATGTCGCTAACATGATCCTGATGCAACTTGAATGGGCTCAAAAGGAGTTCGTATGCAGAAGTTATGCATAGTCAAAGGTTCGGTCAAATAGGCAAATCAAGTGTTCAAAAAGGTTAAAAATTGATCATCTCAAATCCAAGCAAAAATGATGCCAAGTCGAAGAGCTCATTGCCACGATTTTGATGCTGCTCGTTTCACCTCGATCGGAGCTTGTATGAGAAAGATATGGCCAGTTAAAGTTGAGGGTTGACCATGTTGACTAGACAGTATAATGATGACATCAGCATGCTGACATGGCATACACAGTGGTAGTTGTTAACGTGGTAGGTCTAGAGGTTGACACGTGTAAGATGGTAGCATCTGAGTTAACAAATGATGTGGGAGGTCTGAAGATGTGGACCAATCCAATGTGACACGTGTCACTAACAGGCGAATGAGGTAATGCCATGTGGCCTAATGATTAGGTGCCATGTGGCACATGTGGCGGCTTGATTGTTAAAAGGTTGGTTTGTCAGGATGAACCTTGCTATTTTCACTCTCCACCAATATACGAAGCGACTTTCTTTGCTACATATGCAGTCTTCCTTTCTATTTAAAGAATGATAATAGAAACGAATCCCTATAAAAGCGGGTCGAGTGGTTTAAACCCCCAGTGGGAAGGAATGATCTAAATGGATCTAGAAGACCTAAAAATTTCACAGTCTCAGAACCTGACGGAATCAACGTCATTGGAAAGAGGTCACTGACATGATCCTAACACAACTTGAACAAGCTCAAAAGGAGTTCATATGCAGAAGTTATGTGCAGTCAATGGTTCGGTCAAATAGGCAAATCATGCATTCAAAAAGGTGAAATATTTATTATCTCAAATTCAAGCAAAAATGATGCCAAGTCGAAGAGCTCGTCGCAATGATTTTGACGCTGCTCGTTTCGACTTGATCAGAGCTCTTATGAGCAAGATATAGCCGGTTAAAGTTGAGGGTTGACCATGCTGACTAGATGGTACAATGGTGATATCATTACACTAACATGGCAGACACAGTGGTAGTTGTTGGCATGGCATGTCTAGATGTTGACACATGGCAGATGGTGTCATCTGACTCAACAGATGACGTGGTAGGTCTGATGATGTGGACCAATCCACCGTGACACGTGTCACTGACAAACGAATGAGCGAATGCCATGTGGCCCAATGATTGGGTGCCACGTGGCACATGTAGTGATTTGCTTATTAAAAGGCTGGTTTGTGGGGGTCAAACCCCTAACCTCCTGCTTCCTATTTTCACTCTCCACCAATATACCAATGACTTTCATTGCTACATATACGGGCCTCCTTTCTATTTAAAGAATGATAATAGAAACAAATCCCTATAAAAGGGGGTCAGGTGGTTTGAACCCCCAGTGGGGATGAATGATCTAGGTGGAACTAGAAGACCTAAAAATCTTGCAGTCTTAGAATTTGATGGAATCAGTATCATTGGAAAGAGGTCGCTAACATGATCCTAGTGCAACTTGAATGGGCTCAAAAGGAGTTTGTATGCAGAAGTTATGTGCAGTCAAAGGTTCGGTCAAACAAGCGAATCAGGCATTTGAAAAGGTGAAAAATTGATTGTCTCAAATCCAAGCAAAAATGATACCAAGTGAAAGAGCTCGTCACCACGATTCTGACGCCGCTCGTTTCACCTCGATCATAGCTCGTACGAGTAAAATATGACTGGCCAAAGTTGAGGGTTGACCATGCTGACTAGATAGTACAATGATGACATCAGCATGCTGACATGGCAGACACAGTGGCAATTGTTGACGTGGCAGATGGCGGAATTTGAGTCAACAGATGACGTGGTAGGTCTGAAGATGTGGACCAATCTAGCGTGACACATGTCACTAACGGACGAATGAGGTACGCCGCTTGTTTAGCCTCAATCATAGCTTGTATGAGTAAAATATGGCTAGCTAAAGTTGAGGGTTGACCATGCTGACTAGATAGTACAATAATGACGTCAACATGCTGACATGGCAGACACAGTTGCAGTTGTTGACGTGGCAGATGGCGGCATTTGAGTCAGCAGATGACGTGGTAGGTCTAAAGATGTGGTCCAATGATTGGGTGCCAAGTGGCACATGTGGCAGTTTGATTGTTAAAAGGCTGGTTTATGGGGGTCGAACCCTTGACCTCATGCTTGCTTTTTTTCTCTCTCCACCAATATACCAAGCAGCTTTCTTTGCTATATATATGGGCCTCCTTTCTATTTAATGAATGATAATAGAAATAAATCCTTAAAAAGGGGGTCAGGTGGCTTAAACCCCTAGTGGGGAGGAATGATCCAAGTGGACATAGAAGAACTAAAAATTTTACAGTCTTAGAACCTGATAGAATTAGAATCATTGGAAGCAGGTCACTAACACGATCTTGAAGCAACTTGAACGAGCTCAAAAGGAGTTCGTATGCAAAAGTTATGTGCAGTCAAAGTTTTGGTCAAACAGGCGAATCAAATGTTCAAAAAGGAGAAAAAATAATTTTCTCAAATGCAAGCAAAAATGATGCTAAGTCGAAGAGCTCGTCGCCACAATTCTGACGCTGCTCGTTTCGCTTCGATCGGAGCTCATACGAGCAAGATATGGTCGGTCAAAGTTGAAGGTTGACCATGCTAACTAGACAATACAATGATTACGTCAGCAAGCTCACATGGCACACACAGTGGCAATTATTGTTGTGGTAGGTTTGAAGGTTGACACATGGCAGATGGTGGCATCTAAGTCAACATATGACGTGGTAGGTCTGATGATGTGGACCAATCCAACGTGACACGTGTCACTAACGAATGAATGAGGTAATGCCACCTGGCCCAATGATTGGGTGCCACGTGGCACATGTGGTGATTTGATTGTTAAAAGATTGGTTTGTGGGGGTCGAACCCTTGACCTCCTGCTTGCTATTTTCACTCTCCACAAGGACCTAAAAATTTTGTAGTCTGAGAACATGATAGAATTAGCATCATTGGAAAAAGGTTGCTGACACGATCCTAACTCAACTTGAACGGGCACAAAAGAGTTTGTATGCAGAAGTTATGTGCAGTCAAAGGTTCAGTCAAACATGTGAATCAAGCGGTCAAAAAGGTGAAAAATTGATTGTCCCATATCCAAGCAAAAATGATGCCAAGTTGAAGAGCTCGTCGTCACGATTTCGACGCTGATCGTTTTGCCTTGATTGGAGCTCATATGACCAATATATGGCCGGTCAAAGTTGAGGGTTGACCATGCTGACTAGATAATACAATGATGACGTCAGCATGTTGACATGGTACACAAAGTGGCAGTTGTTGATGTGACAGGTCTAGAGTTTGACACGTGGCAAATGGTAGCCTCTGAGCCAGCAGATGACGTGGCAGGTTTGAAGATGTGGACCAATCCAACATGACACGTGTCATTGAAGAAGAATGAGGTAATGCCATGTGGCCCAATGATTGGGTGCCATGTGTCCCAATGATTGTGTGCCACGTGGCATATGTGGTGGTTTGATTGTTAAATGGTTAGTTTGTGGGGGTCGAACCCCTGACCTCCTGCTTGCTATTTTCACTCTCCACCAATATACCAAGCGTCTTTCTTTGATACTTATACGTGCCTCCTTTCTATTTAAAGAATGATAATAGAAACAAATCCCTATAAAAGGCGGTCGGGTGGTTTGAACCCCTAGTGGGGAGGAATGATCTAGGCGGATCCAAAAGAACTAAAATCCTTGCAGTCTTAGAACCTGACGGAATCTGCATCATTAGAAAGAGGTCGCTGACAGCATCCTAACGCAACTTGAACAAGGTCAAAAGGAGTTCGTATGCAGAAGTTATGTGCAGTGAAATGTTTGGTCAAACAGGTGAATCAGGTGTTTGAAAAGGTGAAAATTGATTGTCTCAAATCCAAGCAAAAATGATGCCAAGTCGAAGAGCTCGTCGCCACGATTCTGACGTTGCTCATTTTGCCTCAATCAGTGCTTGTACGAGTAAGATATGGCTGGTCAAAGTTGAGGGATGACCATGCTGACTAGATAGTACAATGATGATGTCAGCATGCTGACATGGCATACATAGTGGCAGTTGTTGACATGGTAGATCCAGAGTTTGACACGTGGCAGATCTAAAGATGTGGATCAATCCAACATGTGGCGGTTTGATTGTTAAAAGGGTGGTTTGTGGGGGTCAACCCTTGACCTCCTGGTTTCTTTTTTCACTCTCCTCAATTATACCAAGCGGCTTTCTTTTCTACATATATGGGCCTCCTTTCTATTTAATGAATGATAATAGAGACGAATCTCTATAAAAGGGGGTCATGTGGTTTGAACCCTCCAGTGGGGAGGAATGATCCAGGTGGATACAAAAGAACTAAAAATTTTGCAGTCTTAGAACCTGACGGAATTAGCATCATTGGAAAAAAGGTTGCTGACATGATCCTGATGCAACTTGAACGGGCTCAAAAGGAGTTCGTATGCAGAAGTTATGTGCAGTCAAAAGTTTGGTCAAACAAGCGAATCTGGTGTTCAAAAATGTGAAAAATTGATTGTCTCAAATCCAAGTAAAAATGATGGCAAGTTGAAGAGCTCGTTGTCACGATTCTGACGCCACTCGTTTCGCCTCAATCAGAGCTCGTACGAGCAAGATATGGCCGGTCAAATTTGAGGGTTGACCATGCTGACTAGACAATACAATGATGACGTCAGCATGCTGACATGGCAGACACAGTGGCAATTGTTGACGTGGCAGGTTGAGAGGTTGACACATAACAGATGGCAGCATCTGAGTCGGCAGATGACATGGCAAGTTTGATTGTTAAAAGATTGGTTTGTGGGGGTCGAACCCCTCACCTCCTGCTTGCTATTTTCACTCTCAACCAATATACCAAGTGGATTTCTTTGCTACATATATGGGGCTCCTTTCTATTTAGAGAATGATAATAGAAATGAATCCCTATAAAATAGGGTCGGGTGGTTTGAACCCCCCAGTGGGGAGGAATGATCTAGGTGGATATAGAAGAGCTAAAAATTTTGCAGTCTTAGAACTTGACGGAATCAGTATCATTGGAAAGAGGTCGCTGACATGATATTGACGCAACTTGAACGAGCTCAAAAGGAGTTCGTTTGTAGAAGTTATGTGCAGTCAAAGGTTTGGTCAAATAGGTGAATACGACGTTCAAAAAGGTAAAAAATTGATTGTCTCAAATACAAGCAAAAGTGATGTAAAGTCGAAGAGTTCGTCGCCACGATTCTGATTTCACTCGTTTCACCTTGATCGAAACTCATATGAGCAAGATATTGCCAGTTAAAGTTGAGGTTTGACCATGTTGACTAGACAATACAATGATGATGTCAGCATGCTGACATGGCAGACACAGTGGCAGTTATTGATGTGGGAGGTCCAGAGGTTGACATGTGGTAGATGGCGGCATCTGAGTTAGCAAATGATGTGGCAGGTCTGATGATGTGGACCAATCTAGCGTGACACATGTCACTGATGGATGAATGAGGTAATGCCACATGGCCACTTGATTGTGTGCCACGTCGCACATGTGGCGGTTTGATTGTTAAAATATTGGTTTGTGGGGGTCGAACCCCTAACCTCCTACTTGCTATTTTCACTCTCCACCAATACCAAGTGACTTTATTTGCTACATAAACGGGCCTCCTTTCTATTTAATGAATGATAATAGAAACAAATCCCTATAATAGAGAGTTAGGTGGTTTGAACCCCAAGCGGGGAGGAATGATCCAGGTGGATCCAGAAGATTGAAAAATTTTGCAGTACGAGAACATGATGAAATCAACATCATTGGAAATAGGTTGGTGACATGATCCTACGCAAATTGAACGGGCTCAAAAGGAGTTCGTATGCAGAAGTTATGTGTAGTTAAAGGTTAAGTCAAATAGGTGAATTAGGTGTTCAAAAATGTGAAAAATTGATTGTCTCAAATCCAAGCAAAAATGATGCCAAGTCGAAGTGCTCATCGTCATGATTTTGACGCCGCTCGTTTCGCTTCGATCAAAGCTCATACGAACAAGATATGGCCTTTCAAAGTTGAGGGTTGACCATGCTAACTAGACAGTACAATGATGACGTCAGTATGCTGACATGGCAAACACAGTGGCAGTTGTTAACATAGTAGGTCCAGAGTTTGACACGTGATAGATGGTGGCACTTGAGTCAGCAGATGACGTGGCAGGTATGAAGATGTGGACCAATCCAACGTGACAAGTGTCACTGACGGACGAATGAGGTAATGCCACATGGCCCAATGATTGGGTGCCACGTGGCACATGTGGCGGTTTGATTGTTAAAAGGTTGGTTTGTGGGGTTCAAACCCCTAAGCTCCTGCTAGCTTTCTTCACTCTCCCGAAATATACCAAGCGGCTTTCTTTGCTACATATACGGGCCTCCTTTCTATTTAATGAATGATAATAGAAATGAATCCTTATAAAAGGGGGTCGAGTGGTTTGAACCCCCAGTGGGGAGGAATGATCGAGGTGGATACATAAGAACTAAAAATTTTGGAGTCTCAGAACTTGACACAATTATGACGCAACTTAAATGGGCTCAAAAGAAGTTTGTATCCAAAAGTTATGTGCAGTCAAAGGTTCAGTCAAACTGGTGAATCAAGCATTTAGAAAGGTGAAAACTTGATTGTCTCAAATCTAAGCAAAAATGTTGCCAAGTCGAATATCTCGTCGCCACGATTTCGATGCCGCTCGTTTCACCTTGATTAGAGCTCGTACGACCAAGATATGGCCGGTCAAAGTTGAGGGTTGACCATGTCGACTAAATAATACAATGATGACATCAGCATGCTGACATGGCAGACATAGTGGTAGTTGTTGATGTAGTGATTCTAGAGATTGAAACGTTGTAGATGACACCATTTGAGTCATCAGATGACGTGGCAGGTCTGAAGATGTGGACCAATCCATTGTGACACTTGCCACTGACGGACGAATGAGGTAATGCCATGTGGCCTAATGAATGGGTGCCATGTGGCACATGTGGCGGTTTGATTGTTAAAAGGTTGGTTTGTGGGGTCGACCCTTTCTATTTTCACTCTCCACCAATATACCAAGCGGCTTTCTTTGCTACATATATGGGCTTCCTTTCTATTTAAAGAATGATAATAGAAACGAATCCATATAAAAGGGGGTCAGGTGGTTTGAACCCCTAGTGCGAAGGAATGATCTATATCGATCCAGAAGACCTAAAAATTTTATAGTCTCACAACCTGATGGAATCAGCGTCATTGGAAAGATGTCGCTGGAAAAATCCTAACGCAACTTGAATGGGCTCAAAAGGAGTTCGTATGTAGAAGTTTTTTAAGTCAAAGGTTCAGTCAAACAGGTGAATCATGCATTGAAAAAGGTGAAATATATATTATCTCAAATCAAAGAAAAAATGATGCCAAGTCGAAGAGCTCATCGCCACGATTTTGACGCCGCTTATTTCGCCTTAATCAGAGCTCGTACGAGTAAGATATCGTTGGTCAAAGTTGACGGTTAACAAAGCTGACTAGACAGTACAATGATGACATCATCATGTTAACATGACAGACACAATGCACATTGTTGGCGTGGCAGGTCCAGATGTTGACACGTGGCAGATGGCGGCATCTGACTCAACAGATGACGTGGTAGGTCTGAAGATGTGGACCAACCAACGTGACACGTGTCATTGACGGATGAATGAGCGAATGCCACGTGGCTCAATGATTGGGTGCCACATGGCACATGTGGCGATTTGCTTGTTAAAATGTTGGTTTGTGGGGGTCGAACCCTTGACCTCCTGCTTCCAATATTCGCTCTCCACCAACATACAAAGTGGCTTTCATTGCTACATATACGGGCCTCCTTTCTATTTAAAGAATGATAATAGAAATAAATTCCTATAAAAGGGGGTCAGGTGGTTTGAACCCCTAGTGGGGAAGAATGATCTAGGTGGATCCATAAAACCTAAAAATCTTGCAGTCTCAGAACCTGATAGAATCAGCATCATTGGAAAGAGGTCGCTGACACGATCCTAATACAACTTGAACAGGCTCAAAAGGAGTTTGTATGCAGAAGTTATGTGTAGTCAAAGGTTCGGCCAAATAGGTGAATTAGGCATTCGAAAAAGTGAAAATTTGATTGTCTCAAATCTAAGCAAAAATGATGCCAAGTCGACGAGCTCGTCACCACGATTTTGACGCCGCTTGTTTCGCCTCGATCAGAGTTTGTACGAGCAAGATATGGCTGGTCAAATTTGAGGTTTGACCATGCCGACTAGATAGTACAATGATTACGTCAGCATGCTGACATGGCAAACACAGTGGTAGTTGTTGACGTAGCAGGTCCAAAGTTTGACATGTGACAGATGGCGCCATCTGAGTCAGCAGATGACATGGCAGGTCTGAAGATGTGGACCAATCTAGCATGACACGTGTTACTGACGAATGAATGAGGTAATGCCACGTGGCCCAATGATTGGGTGCCACGTGGCACATGTGGCAGTTTGATTGTTAAAAGGTTGGTTTGTGGGGGTCAAACCTCTAACCTCCTGCTTACTATTTCCAATTTCCACCAATATACCAAGCGGCTTTCTTTGCTACATATACATGCCTCCTTTCTATTTAATGAATGATAATAGAAACAAATCCCTATAAAAGGGGGTTAGGTGGTTTGAACTGCCAGTGCAGAGTAATGATCCAAGCAGATACAGAAGAACTAAAAATTTTGCAGTCTTAGAAATTGACAGAATCAGCATCATTGGAAAGAGGTTGCTCACACAATCCTGACGCAACTTGAACGGGTTCAAAAAGAGTTTGTATGTAGAAGTTATGTGCAGTCAAAGGTTTGGTCAAACAGGTGAATTAGGTGTTCAAAAAGGTGAAAATTGATTGTCTCAAATCCAAGCAAAAATAATGCCAAGTCGAAGAGCTCGTCGCCACGATTTCGACACCACTCATTTCGCCATGATCAGAGCTTGTACGAGCAAGATATGGCCAGTCAAAGTTGAGGGTTGACCATGCTGACTAGACAATACAATGATGATGTCAACATGCTGACATGGCAGACACAGTGGTAGTTGTTGACGTGGCAGGTCAAGAGGTTGACACATGGCAGATGGTGGCATCTGGGTCAGTATATGACGTGACAGGTCTGATGATGTGGACCAATCCAGCGTGACACGTGTCACTGACGGATGAATGAAACAATGCCACGTGGCCCAATGATTGGGTGCCACGTGGCACATGTGGCCGTTTGATTATTGAAAGATTGGTTTGTGGGGGTCGAACCCCTTACCTCCTGCTTCCTATTTTCACTCTCCACCAATACACCAAGTGGCTTTCTTTGCTACATATACGGGCCTCCTTTCTATTTAAAAAATGATAATAGAAACGAATCCCTATAAAAGTGGGTCGGGTGGTTTGAACCCCAATTGGGGAGGAATGACCCAGGTGGATCCAGAAGACCAAAAAATTTTGTAGTCTGAGAACATGACGGAATCAACATCGTTGGAAAGAGGTTATTGACACGATCCTACACAACTTGAACGGGATCAAAAGTAGTTCATATGCAGAAGTTATGTGCAGTCAAAGGTTCGATCAAATAGGCGATTAGGCTTTCAAAAAGGTGAAAAATTAATTGTCTCAAATCCAAGCAAGAATGATGCCAAGTCAAAGAGCTCGTCATCATGATTTTGACTCTGCTCATTTCGCCATGATCAGAGCTCATACGAGCAAGATATGGCCGGTCAAAGTTGAGGGTTGACCATGCTGACTAGATATTACAATGATGACATCAGCATGCTGACATGGCAGACAGTGGCAATTGTTGAAGTGGAAGGTCCAAAGTTTGACACATGGCAAATGGTTGCATCTGAGTGAGCAGATGACATGGCAGGTCTGAAGATGTGGACAAATCCAATGTGACATGTGTCATTGACAGAAGAATGAGGTAATGCTACGTGGCCCAATGATTGGGTGCCATGTGGCACATGTGGCAGTTTGATTGTTAAAAGGTTGGTTTGTGGGGGTCGAACCCCTAACCTCCTACTTGCTATTTTTACTCTCCACCAATATACCAAGCGGATTTCTTTGCTACATATACGGGCCTCCTTTCTATTTAAAGAATGATAATAGAAACGAATCCCTATAAAAGGGGGTCAGGTGGTTTGAACCCCCAGTGGCGAATAATGATCCAGATGGATACAAAAGAACTAAAAATTTTGCAGTCTTAGAACCTGACAGGATCACCATCATTGGAAAGAGGTCGTTGACACAATCTTGATGCAACTTGAATGGGCTCAAAAGGAGTTTGTATGCAGAAGTTATGTGCAGTCAAAGGTTCGGTCAAACAGGTGAATCATGTGTTCAAAAAGGTAAAAAATTGATTGTCTCAAATCCATGCAAAAATGATGCCAAGTCAAAGAGTTCATTACCACAATTTCGACGTCACTCGTTTTGCCTTGATCTAAGCTCGTACAAGCAAGATATGGCTAGTCAAAGTTGAATGTTGACCATGTCAACTAGACAGTACAATGATGACATCAACATGCCAACATGACAGACACAATGGCAGTTGTTGACGTGGTAGGTTTAGAGGTTGACATGTGGCAGATGGCAGCATCTGAATCAACAGATGATATGGCAGGTCTGAAGATGTGGACTAATCCAGCGTGACACGTATCACTGACGGACGAATGAGCAAATGCCACATGGCCCAATGATTGGGTGCCACGTGGCACATGTGGCGATTTGCTTGTTAAAAGGTTGGTTTGTGGGGGTCGAACCCTTGACCTCCTGCTTCCTATTTTCACTTTCCACCAATATACCAAGCGGCTTTCATTGCTATATATATGGGCCTCCTTTCTATTTAAAGAATGATAATAGAAACAAATCCCTATAAAAGGTGGTCGGGTGGTTTGAACCTCCAGTGGGGAGGAATGATCTAGGTGGATCCAGAAGACCTAAAAATCTTGCAGTCTAAAAACCTGGTGGAATCAACATCATTGGAAAGAGGTCACTGACACGATCCTAACGCAACTTGAACGAGCTCAAAAGGAGTTCGTATGCAGAAGTTATGTGCAGTCAAAGGTTCGGTCAAACAGGCGAATCAGGCGTTCAGAAAGGTGGAAAATTGATTGTCTCAAATGCAAACAAAAATGATGCCAAGTTGAAGAGCTCGTCGTCACAATTTTGACACCGCTCGTTTTGCCTCGATCAGAGCTCGTACGAGCAAGATATGGCTGGTCAAAGTTGAGGGTTTACCATGTCGGCTAGATAGTACAATGATGACGTCAGCATGCTAACATGGAAGACATAGTGGCAGTGTTGTTATATAGAGCCTAATCAGACTCGAAGGTTAAATTTACCCCACTTTTATCAGCGCGGTTTTCCTCCAAATTCTTACAGGGTGAAATAATTGGCCAACATAAAAAACCCTATTTTGGTAATCGACATAAGGCTTGATAAAAGCTGCTAAGGGTTAGGGTTTTGACAGTTATTGTATTGTAGCATTTGTAACGGTATTGAGTTGCAGGGATTGCTCGTTGTAATCGGTTTGATTTACTAGATAATAATATTGGACTCTCTGTTGGTGGATATAGCCCGAGTTTGGGTGAACCATGTTAAAACTTGTTTCTCGCTGTTATTATTTCTATGTATTTTAATTGCTCTGTTTAATCTTTATTTGCATTTAATTGATATCTTATGTCAGCTAACCCTAACAAATGGTATCAGAGTGGGTTGTGTTTGATTATCGTCTACAGGAAGGTCTCACGATTGAGTGGGAGTCTCACGGTTGAGTGGAAGCAATGGCGGATAAGGGTAAATTGAAGGTCGATAAATTCAATGGACAGAACTATCAGTTATGGAAGATGTAGATGGAGGATTACCTCTATCAAAAGGATTTATGGAGGCCATTGGAAGGAGTATCCAAGAAACTGATAGGAATGATGGATGAGGATTGGGAATTTCTGGACAGAAAGGCACTGGGATCCATTCGGTTGTGCCTGGCACCATATGTGGCATTCAATATAATAGAAGTGAAGACAACAAGTGAACTGATGAAAGATTTGGCTAAATTGTATGAAAAACGCTCAGCCTCAAACAAGGTAATTCTCATGAAGAGTTTGTTTAATCTGAAAATGGTTGAAGGTGGATCTGTGACAGATTATTTAAATGAGTTTAATACGATTGTCAGTCATTTAACTTCTATAAAAGTGAAATTTGATGAAGAGGTGAGGGCTTTCTCAGTTTTATGTTCTTTGCCAAAACACTGGAATAGCTTGGTAATAGCTGTAAGTAACTCTGTCTCTGGTTCAAACACTTTAAAATTTGATGATGTTGTTGGTGTTATCCTTAGTGAGGAAATGCAATGGAAAAGATTAGGAGGGTCCACATCAGGTAGTGTTTTGAATGCAGAAAGCAGAGGCAGATCAAATGAGAGAGGAAAAGGTTCTGGAGGTCATGGGAAGTCACGAGGAAAATCAAAGGACAAGAGATCCCAATCCAGAGGACAGAAGGATTACTGGTACTGTGGGAAACCAAGTCATCTAAAGAAAAATTGCTTGTCTCGAAAAAATAAAGAAGGAGACAAACAAGAAGGCAATAAGGAGGCAAATGCAGTAAGTAATAAGTCTGAAGATGATGCTTTGATTCTTTCCCTAGATAATGTTGATGATTCATGGGTTTTAGATTCAGGGGCCTCATTTCATGCTACGCCCCATAGAAGTTATTTTCTTGATTATGTCCAAGCAGATTTTGGGCTGGTTTATTTGGGAGATAACGAACCTTGTAAGATTGTTGGAAAGGGAAGAATTAAGATTAAGTTGCAGAATGGGAATCATTGGCTACTACAAGAGGTAAGGCACATTCCAAGGCTCAGTAGGAATTTCATTTCAGCAGGGCAGCTAGCTGAAGAAGGTTGCATTGCTACATTTATTGATAAAAATTGGAAGGTTTCAAAAGGTGCCTTAATAGTAAAAAAAAGTGTGAAGGTAGGCACCTTATATCTTTGTACAAGTCATACTATTCCTTCTACTTTAGCTGTTGCATAGAAAAAACAAACAAGTTCAAGAATAGTTGCTGCAGATTCGCGGGAAGAGATTGAAATAGTCGCTACAGGTTCTGAGACAACACTGTGGCATAACAGACTTGGGCATATGAGTGAAAAAGGTATGAAGTTACTTCATTCTAAGAAAGTTTTACCAAGTCTGAAATGTATTAATATGGATTTTTGTGAAAGATGTGTGTATGGAAAACAAAAGAGAGTCAATTTTCTCAAAGATGAGAAGCAAAAGAAAGATAAAAAGTTGGAGCTTGTGCATGCAGATGTATGGGGACCTGCTCAGGTATCTTCTCTCGGTGGCTCTCGGTATTATGTTACATTCATAGATGATGCAACTAGGAAGGTATGGATTTATTTCCTTAGGCAGAA
Organism: Cunninghamia lanceolata; assembly: GCA_027924645.1. Classification (NCBI taxonomy): domain Eukaryota; kingdom Viridiplantae; phylum Streptophyta; class Pinopsida; order Cupressales; family Cupressaceae; genus Cunninghamia; species Cunninghamia lanceolata. The sequence continues at coordinate 12,737,779 of BSBN01000352.1, read as the reverse complement.
ATCTGATATATTTGAAACATTTAAGAAATGGTGAAGCTTGGTTGAGAATGAGATGGGTAAAAAATTAAAATGTCTCAGATCTGATAATGGTGATGAGTATTGCAGCAAATAATTTGAGGATTATTGTTCCTTTAATGGAATTCGTAGGTAGAAAATGGTTCCAGGGACTCCACAGGAAAATGGAGTGGCTAAACATATGAATAGAACAATAATGGAGCGTGCAAGGACCATGAGATTGCATGCTGGGCTGCCTTTAAACATGTGGGCAGAGACTATCAACACTGCTGTATATTTAATTAATAGAGGTCCTTCAGTTCCTTTGGGTTGTGGTATTCCAGAGGAAGCATGGACAGGTAAGAAGGTGAGTTATTTTTTTCTCAAAACCTTCGACTGTGAAGCATTTGCACATGTAGATTCTAAAAATAGAACCAAGTTGGATGCAAAATCAAAAAAATGTACTTTCGTTGGATATGACATTAATGAATTTGGTTATAGGCTTTGTGATTTTGAAAATCAAAAAATTGTGAGAAGCAGGGATGTTGTATTCAATGAGAAGGTGTTGTACAAAGATCAGTTGCAGCAGCATGAGAAGAAAAAAAAGGATTATGTGGTGTTGGATGATACTCCAAATAGTGATGTTCCAGTGGTTCCTCATGCTCCACAACAGAAACAAGAAATACCACAAACTTCAGTGAATGTTAGATGGTCAACAAGGCTAAGTAGACCTCTTAAAAGGTTTTCTCCCTCTTTGTATTCTATTTTGTTAACTGATGCTGGTGAACTAGAAGGGTATGATGAAGCTATGCAGGTGGATACCAAGGTTCAGTGGGAGCTTTCAATGAAAGAAGAAATGCACTCCTTGCTGAAAAATCAAACTTGGGAATTATGTAAGTTGCCTCCAGGTAAAAAGGCTTTACCAAACAAATGGGTTTATCAACTGAAAGAGGAAGATGGAGGTAAGAAAAGATTTAAAGTGAGGTTAGTTGTAAAAGGATTTGCACATAAAAAGGGCATTGATTTTGATGAGATATTTTCTCCGGTTGTCAAGATGACTTCTATTCGCATTGTTTAAAATATTGTGGCTGCTGAAGATTTGCATTTGGAACAGGTAGATGTGAAAACTGTCTTTCTCCATGGTGATTTGGAGGAGGAAATCTACATGGAACAGCCCCAAGGATTTGAGGTCAAAGGTAAGGAGAAACTGGTGTGCATATTGAAGAAGAGTTTGTATGGCCTGAAACAAGCGCCTTGACAATGGTATCTAAAATTTGATAGTTTTATGGCTGAGCAAGGCTATAGCCGGTGTAATTCTGACCATTGTGTTTATTTTAAGAGGTTGGATAATGACAACTATATTATTTTATTTTTATATATTGATGACATGCTTGGAGCTGGGTCTAACATGGATCACATAAGAGAGTTAAAACAACAATTAGCATAGTCATTTGCTATGAAGGATTTGGGGGCAGCAAAACAAATCTGGTGTAGGAGCACCCCTTCAACAAGCCAAATATACATATGAGGGAGAAGACTAAGGTATTAATATGTTATCATATTTTATGCATTTCTAGGTTGTTCGTGTTGTCCTGTAGGATTTGTGTTGTGATTTCATGTTTGTAATAAAAACCCCATCATGTCAACCAGTGTTACAAATTTGGCGTCTTGATAAGCTAATTTGAACATCTTGGGCAATTGGGGTATGTGGATGTCTAAAATCAAGTGTGTGGTGTTTAGGTGTCTTGTTAATGTGTTTAAATCATGTCGCATGCAAACATGTGTCATGTGATTTTTGGTATTCCGGTTGGAAGTTGTAATGACTCCAACTTCTTGTGTTCCGATTGGAACTGAATGGGGAGAGAGATAAACATATTCTTGAAAGAAGAGAAAGAGGGAGGAGAATGAATTTGATTGAAGAATAGAAAATTCTGTCAGTTCGTTTTTACAAGTTCTGTGTTCTGTGTAAATTTCTTATGTACCGGATTGTTCTCCGTATATTTTCTGTGTCAAAGTGTTCTGTGTATAATCTAACTTTCTATTGTCGAAATGCCAGATTGAGACCATTCCACTAGTGGATTTCTTTGAAATAAGTGGAATGGACCCTGTACATAGTTTTCTATTTTGTTTTCTGTTTGCTTGTGTTTCTGGTGGAATGGAATAGAGGATCCAATCTCTGGGGGAGTTTTCGTAGTAGAGAGCCTAGCATCTCTATGTGCTAGGGCTCAACTGAATAAGGACTGCGAGTCTAGTTGCAGAGGACATCCTTGGTGTTAGATTTTGGTGTTATTGCACTGGAGATATATTTCCTATGTATATTGCAATTGTATGCGAATATACATTTCATGTAGAGTGTGTTGGAAGTTCACCTTTTGTAGATACAAATGTCAACTGGCTATAGCGATCAAAGTGTATGAAGATTCATTAGGTGACCGGTGATAGAAGGTTAAATAGTGCATATTCAGAGTTGAGAGTATCAGGTTGAAAATGTTTGGTTCAACCAACGGTTGAACCAATTCAAGGTTCAAAGGTTCAATAGGTTCGTTGGTTCATCGGAGTAAGTGGATATTGGTGGGAGAAATTTAGAGTTGGCCGAAGAGCATGTATTGCTGATAGTTGAACCGACGATTGAACTGGTTCAACGGGTGTAGCGGGTTCATCGCCGATAGTAATAAGGGTTGTCGATAGTTGAACTGACGGTTGAACTAGTTCAATGGTTCTATAGTTCAACTGATAGCTGCCGACAGTGTTAAGACTGTGCAATGGAAGTACATTGAACTGATAATTGGAGGTTCAACAGTTCAATGGTATAAATGGTTCAAGGGTTCATTTAGTCCATTTGGTTCAACGAGTTCTTGGGTTAAATGAACTTGGAGGTTTCAAGTGGTTCAAAGGTTCAACCACAGTAATAGTTCTAGATTTTTAATCTATTTTCACCACTTCGTTGCGGGCTCTGCATCAAGTGGTATCAGAGCAAAGGAGTATCCTTTGGGTAAAAGAAAAGGACAAGATGTCAGAAGGAGAGGGGTCAGAAGAGTACCCAGCGAAGATGACCAATGCTGATTTGGCTATTCTAGTGAAGAAACAATTAGCAGAGAGCAAAGCCGTTAGGGCTCAGAATCAGGCCTTGAGAAATGAGTTGGAGAAGTTGAGGGAAAAAGTAGAGAAGGGAGAAGAAAATTTTGGTGATGAAGAAGACGGGGATGAAGAGAAGATCCCTAGGTAGGAAGAGATGGAGGTTCCTGCAGACCAGAGACCCTTGCTCAATGCCCTCAAATCTATGGAGAGAAGGACCGTGGATATAAAACTAGACCTGCCTGTGTTTGCAAGCAAAATGGTTCCTGATTGAGTGATGGAGTGGATTGACTCCTTGAATAATTTCTTTGAGACCAAGGAGATACCAAACCACCAAAGGGTGAAGATGGCCCAGTCCAAAATGAAAGGGGCTGCACTAACTTGGTGGACTTTCATCCAAGATGACAGGATGAAAGAGGGAAAGAACAGACTTGCTACTTGGAAGAAGATGATGGCTTTAGTGAAGGAAGCCTATGTTCCATTGGATTACAACATCCAATTACAGAAGAGGAAACAAAACTTGAAACAAAAGGAGTTAGATGTGAGCTCATACACTGAAGAATTCATGAAACTCTGTGTAAAGGCAAAGGTAAAGGAGGGTGAGGATGAGAAGGTGGCAAGGTACCTCAATGGATTGAGGTTTAACATCCAAGAAGATTTAAATCTGCATAGCCTAGATACATTCCAAAAGTGCTACCAATTGGCTCTCAAGGTGGAAGAGAAATTAAAGAGAAGACAAGAGTAGAATAGTAGAGGAAGAGGGAGACAACAAAGAGGGGGAAGAAGTCCTTTCAGAGGCAGAGGAAATGGATTTGGATACCAAGGTGAATCAAATCAAGAGAGCAACAAAGGAGACAACAGTCAAACTCAAGGAGGAAGTTATAATCAAAGAGGAAATTTTAGGGGCAGAAGACCACCATTTAGAGGGATATCTCAAGGCAGAGGACCTCTCAAATGCTACAATTGCAATCAAGAAGGCCACATAGCCAGCAGATGTCTAGAAAAGGCAACAAGTTCAATGGGAGAAAGGAGGACAAATCTGATCCAAGAATCTGATTGTCAAAGTGTGACAAGCTCAAACACTTTTCAAAGTGTGAATGCTCCTAACAGTTATGGATATTATGAGAAAGGAGAATCTTTGATGATTAGGAGAGCAATGACCACCATGAAGGTGCCTGACAAAGAACCCCCACAAAGGAAGTCTCTCTTCAGAACTACTTGCAAGGCAGGAGGAAAGGTATGTAAAGTTCTAATTGACTCTGGATCTACTGAAAATTTTGTGTCCATTGAAATTGTAGAAAAGCTTAAACTTAGAAGATTGCCACATCCATGCCCATACAAGGTCTCATGGCTTACTCAAGGTCAGCAAACAGTTGTGGAAGAGCAGGCTTGGGTAGAATTTCAAATTAGAACATACAAGGACAGATTATTGTTTGACATTACCAAGATGGATGCTTGCCATCTCCTATTTGGAAGACCATGGCAGTATGACTTGAAAGCACACCATGATGGAGTTAGAACACATATTCAATCACCAAGGATGGTAAGGTGATAGAGTTACTACCATTAATGGAGAATGAGGAGGAATCAAAAGAGAAAGAGGTTAAGGTGATGATGGTAGAAGGCAAACAATTCATGAAAGAGATAGTAGAAGAAGGTGCAGTTACATATGCTCTAATTCCATGCCTGAAGGTGAATAAGGAGCAGCAGCAGGAAGTCGAGGGAGAGAAAAGGCAAAGGTTCATAGATCCTGTTGTCCAAGAGTTATTGGACAAGTACAAAGGCATAATCTCTTATGGAATACCAAGGTCCCTACCACCTATAAGGGACATCAGCCATTGCATAGATCTGATCCCAGGATCTACACTTCCAAACAAGGCAGCATACAAGCTTACCCCAGAACAGAATGCAGAGGTAGGAAGGCAGATTGAGGAGTTGTTGGAGACAGGCCTAATTGGCAAGAGTTTAAACCCATGTGCATTACCAACTGTCTTAGCCCTGAAGAAGGAAGGCACTTGGAGACTTTGTACTAATTCAAGGGCTATCAACAAAATAACAATCAGGTATAGGTTCCCAATCCCTAGGATGGAAGATTTGCTTGATTGTTTGGGGGGTGCTAAATATTTCACAAAAATAGATCTAAAGAGTGGCTATCATCAGATTAGGATTAGGCCAGGAGATGAATGGAAAACTACATTCAAGACCAATGAGGGGTTATATGAGTGGAAGGTCATGCCTTTTGGTTTATCCAATGCCCCTAGTACCTTTATGAGATTGATGAATGAGGTCTTGAGGGAATTCATAGGCAAATTTGTCATAGTATATCTAGATGACATCCTGATTTTTAGTAATACAAGGGAAGAGAACCTCAAACATATAGACTTGGTCCTCAAAAGGTTACATGAAGAACAACTAATGATCAATTTGGAGAAGTGTTTGTTCATGCTGGAGGAGATCATATATTTGGGTTTTGTCATCTCACAAGGAAAACTGAAAATGGATCAAGAGAAGGTAAGTGCCATATTGTCTTGGCCAACTCCTAGAACTATGAATGATGTTAGAAGTTTCCATGGGTTAGCAACCTTCTATAGGAAGTTTATAAAAGGGTTTAGTCATGTTTGTGCACCCATGCTTGACACCATAAAAGGAGGACAGAAGTGCAGATTCACTTGGACAAAAGGAGGCAGATGATTCTTTTGAAACATTGAAGAAGAAGGTGGCAGAGCAGCTAGTCCTTGCACTTCCTGACTTCAACAAGATTTTTTAGGTAGAATGTGATGCAAGCCACATGGCAATTGGGGCAGTACTCAGTCAAGAAGGTAGGCCTATTGCATTTTTCAGTGAGAAACTAAATGATGCAAAGAAGAGATACTCATCATATGATTTGGAGATGTACGCTCTAGTACAGTCACTCAAAAACTGGAGGCATTACTTGATGCCAAAAGAATTCATAGTGTTCACAGATAATCAGGCCCTTAGTTTCATAAATAGTCAAGAGAAGCTGAACCATAGGCATATGAAGTGGGTGGAGACTTTGCAAGCTTTCACCTTCACACTCAAACACAAGAAAGGGGTCAAGAACAAGGTAGCAGATGCTTTGAGCAGGAGGGCTCTAACCATCAATCAGATCTAGTTGGAGAGTGTTGGCATTGACTCTTTGAAGGCCTTGTATGATGCTGATAAAGATTTTGGAGAGATCTACAAGGTATGTACTTCCTTTGGTGATAAATATCATGTTGAGTTCTCTGAATTTTTGATCCAAGATGGATTACTTTTCAAGGGTGGACAGTTGTGCATTCCACAGTGTTCTATGAGACTAAATATTATTAGGGAGAAGCATTGTGGGGCCATGGCAGGACATTTTGGTCTGGATAAGACTCTTGATCTTGTGAAGAGGCATTACTATTGGCCCAAGTTATAGTCAGATGTGAGGAGATTTGTGGAGGTATGTGTGATATGTTAAAAAGCAAAAGGGAGATCAACTAATGCAGGCTTATATCAGTACTACACATTCCTTCTAGGCCATGGGAGAGCATAAGCATGGATTTTGTATTAGGTTTGCCTAGGACAAGGAAGGGATATGATAGTGTTTTTGTTGTAGTAGACAGATTTAGTAAAATGGCACATTTCTTGCCATGCAAAACCACTTGTGATGCTTCATATGTTGCTGATCTATTTTTCAAAGAGATAGTGAGGATACATGGATTGCCATTGAGCATAGTGTCAGATAGAGATGTGTAATTTATTGGCCATTTTTGGAGGACTCTTTGGAGGAATCTTGGAACCAACTTATCCTTCTCATCAGCCTACCATCCTCAAACAGATGGCCAGACTGAAGTGGTTAATCATTCAAACAGATCCAACTTCCTCCTGATCTTAGATTATCACCTATTTTCAATGTATGTGATTTAACTCCATACAAACATAATGCAGATGTAGAATAGGAACCATTGTAAAGTACAGTAGATGATGATATTCCTAAGCATGATCCACCAAAATTGAAGAAGATTTTAGACTCAAGAGTGACAAAGAAGACAAGGAACAAAGAGTACATGGAGTACTTGGTGGCTTGGCAGGGAAAACCTGATTCAGAAGTAGTTTGGATGACAGAAGATCAGATCACAAACCATGATATAGACCTTCAAACTCTCATCTCAAGTGGGCTTGAGATTTCTTCTCCCAAGGAGTATGGTGCAGGAGCACCCTTCAACAAGCCAAATATACATCTGAGGGAGAAGACTAAGGTATTAATATGTTATCATATTTTATGCATTTCTAGGTTGTTCGTGTTGTCCTATAGGATTTGTGTTGTGATTTCATGTTTGTAATAAAAACCCCATCATGTCAACCAGTGTTACAAATTTGGCATCTTGATAAGCCAATTTGAACATCTTGGGCAATTGGGGTATGTGGATGTCTAAAATCAAGTGTGTGGTGTTTAGGTGTCTTGTTAATGTGTTTAAATCATGTCGCATGCAAACATGTGTCATGTGATTTTTGGTATTCCGGTTGGAAGTTGTAACGACTCCAACTTCTTGTGTTCCGATTGGAACTGAATGGGGAGAGAGATAAACATTCTTGAAAGAAGAGAAAGAGGAGGAGGATGAATTTGATTGAAGAATAGAAAATTCTGTCAGTTCATTTTTACAAGTTCTGTGTTCTGTGTAAATTTCCTGTGTACCGGATTGTTCTGTGTATATTTTCTGTGTCAAAGTGTTCTGTATATAATCTAACTTTTTGTTGTCGAAATGCCAAATTGAGACCATTCCATTGGTGGATTTCTTTGAAATTAGTGGAATGGACCCTGTACATAGTTTTCTATTTGCTTGTGTTTCTGGTGGAATGGAATAGAGGATCCAATCTCTGGGGGAGTTTTCGCAGTAGAGAGCCTAGCATCTCTATGTGCTAGGGCTCAACTAAATAAGGACTGCGAGTCTGGTTGCAGATGACGTCCTCGGTGTTAGATTTTGGTGTTATTGCACTAGATATATATTTCCTGTGTATATTGCAATTGTATGCGAATATACATTTCATGTAGAGTGTGTTGGAAGTTCACCTTCTGCAGATACAAATGTCGACCGACTATAGCGGTCAAAGTGTATGAAGATTCATTAGGTGACCGGTGATAGAAGGTTAAATAGTGCATATTCAGAGTTGAGAGTATCGGGTTGAAAATGTTTGGTTGAACCAATTCAAGGTTTAAAGGTTCAATAGGTTCATTGGTACATCAGAGTAAATGGATATCAGCGGGAGAAATTTAGAGTTGGCCGAAGAGCATGTATTGCCGATAGTTGAATTGACGATTGAACCGGTTCAACGGGTGCAGCGGGTTCATTGCCGATAGTAATAAGGGTTGTCGATAGTTGAACCAGCGGTTGAACCAGTTCAACGGTTCAATAGTTCAACGGTTCAACCGATAGCTGTTGACAGTGTTAAGACTATGCGATGGAAGTACATTGAACCGGTAGTTGGAGGTTCAACGGTTCAACGGTATAAATGGTTCAACGGTTCATTTAGTCCATTTGGTTCAACAAGTTCTTGGGTTCAATGAACTTGGAGGTTTCAAGTGGTTCAAAGGTTCAACCACAGTAATAGTTCCAGATTTTTAATGTGTTTTCACCGCTTCGTTGTGGCTCTGCATCAAAATCCTTGGTATGAAAATTTTTAGAGATAGAAAGAATAGAAAATTGACTCTATCTCGGGCTGATTATGTTGAAAACGTGTTGCAGAGATTCCATATGGAGAATGCAAAAGCTATCAGCACACCTCTACCTAGTCATTTGAAATTGACTAAGGAGATGTGTCCTAAGACACAAGAGGAGGAAGAAAAAATGTTCAAGGTACCATATGTTTCAGCTATAGGAAGTTTAATATACGCCATGGTATGCACAAGACCAGATATTGCACATGTTGTAGGAGTCGTAAGCAGGTATATGAGTCATCCCAGATTGGAGCATTAGAATGCAATAAAATGGATTCTCAGATATTTGAGAGGTACATCCAATACACATTTATGTTTTGGGGGCTCTAATACTAATTTAGCAGGCTATGTAGACTCATATTTGGCAGGGGATATTGATACCAGCTGAAGGACTACAAGTTATGTCTTTACTGTAGGTGGGACAGCGGTGAGTTAGATCTCACGGTTGCAAAAGGTGGTTGCTTTATCCACCACGGAGGCAAAGTATGTAGCTGTAATAGAGGCAAGCAAGGAGATGATATGGCTGCAATCTTTCATAGAAGAATTGGGCAAATAACAGGCTAACAGTTATTTGTTTATAGACAGTCAAAGTGCCATACATCTTGTAAAGAATTCTGTCTTGCATTCAAAGACCAAACACATACAGTTGAGGTATCACTTCATTCGGTCGGTGTTGGATGATAGACAGTTAAGGCTGGAAAAGATACATACAGATGAAAATCTAGTGGATATGTTTACAAAGGCAGTGACAAGGGAGAAGTTGAGTTCCTCTTCAGCTTCAGTTGGTCTTCAACACTGAAAACAACAAAAACAGAACAACAGAGTCCAGGGTACTTATTTCCAGTGGGAGCTACAGGGTCAGTGGTGTTATGATCAATCTCCAAGTGGGAGATGATATGGTGTGGAGTCTGATTAGTCTCCAAGTGGGAGATTGTTGTTATATGGAGCCTAATCAAACTCAGAGATTAAATTTACCCCACTTTTATCGGCGTGGTTTCCCCCCAAATTCCTACAGGGTCAAGGGGCAGTGCCCCTTGAGGGGGTTTGGGGGCAGCACCCCCAAGACGGGGTCAAGGGGCACAAAGGCTTGATAAAAAGCACTGGGAGTTATTTTTCATTGGTCAACATAAAAAAAACCCTATTTTTTGTAACCGACATAAGGCTTGATAAAAGCGGCTAAGGGTTAGGGTTTTCATATTGTATTGTAGCATTTGTAGTGGTATTGAGTTGCAGGGATTGTTGGTTGTAATCAGTTTGATTTACTGGATAATAATATTGGACTCTTTGTTTGTGGATGTAGCCCGAGTTTGGGTGAACCACTTTAAAACTTGTCTCTCGTTGTTATTATTTCTATGTATTTTATTCCTTTGTTTAATCTTTATTTACATTTAATTGATATCTTCTGTCGACTAACCCTAATAGGCAGTTGTTGATGTGGCAGATCCAGAGTTTGACACGTGGTAGATGGCAGCATCTGAGTCAGCAGATGACGTGACATGTATGAAGATGTGGACCAATCCAGCGTGACACATGTCATTGACAGATGAATGAGGTAATGCCACGTGGCCCAATGATTGGGTGTCAGGTGGCACATGTGGCGGTTTGATTGTTAAAAAGCTGGTTTGTGTGGGTCAAACCCCTGACCTCCTGCTTGCTTTTTTCACTCTCCACCAATATACCAAGCGGCTTTCTTTGCTACATATATGGGCCTCCTTTCTATTTAATGAATGATAATAGAAATGAATCCCCATAAAAGGGGGTCGAGTGGTTTGAACTCTCAGTAGGGAGGAATGATCTAGGTGGATACAGAAGAACTAAAAATTTTGTAGTCTTACCACCTGACGAAATCTACATCACTGGAAAGAGGTCGCTGACATGATCCTGATGCAACTTGAATGGGCTCAAAAGGAGTTCATATGCAGAAGTTATGTGCAGTCAAAGGTTTGGTCAAACAGATGAAGCAGGCATTCAAAAAGGTGAAACATTGATTGTCTCAAATCCAAGCAAAAATGATGCAAAGTCAAAGAGCTTGTCGCCACAATTCTGACGCCGCTTGTTTCACCTCGATCAGAGCTCGTACAAGAAAGATTTGGCCGGTGAAAGTTGAGGGTTGACCATGCTGACTAGACAATACAATGATGACGTTAGCATGCTGACATGGTAGACACAGTGGCAGTTGTTGACATGGCAGGTCTAGAGGTTGACACATGGCAGATGGTGGCATCTAAGTCAGCAGATGATGTGGCAGGTCTGATGATGTGGACCAATCCAACGTGATACGTGTCACTGACGGATGAATGGGGTAATGCCATGTGGCCCAATGATTGGGTGTCACGTGGCACATGTGGCAGTTTGATTGTTAAAATATTGGTTTGTGGGGGTCGAACCCCTAACTCTCTTGCTTGCTATTTTCATTGTCAACCAATATACCAAGCGGCTTTCTTTGCTACATATACAAGTCTCCTTTCTATTTAAAGAATGATAATAGAAATGAATCCCTATAAAAGGGGGTCAGGTGGTTTGAACCCCAAGTGGGGAGGAATGATCCAGGTGGATCCAGAAGACTAAAAATTTTGTAGTCTGAGAACATGAAGGAATCAACATCATTAGAAAGAGGTTGCTAACACGATCCTAATGCAAGTTGAACGGGCTCAAAAGGAGTTCGTATGCAGAAGTTATGTGTAGTCAAAGGATCGGTCAAACACACAAATCAGGCGTTCAAAAGGGTGAAAAATAGATTGTCTCAAATCCAAGCAAAAATGATGCCAAGTCGAAGAGCTTGTCATCATGACTTCGACGCCGCTCATTTCACCTCACTTGGAGCTCATACGAGTAAGATACAGTTGGTCAAAGTTGAGGGTTGACCTGCTGACTAGATAGTACAATGATGATGTCAGCATGTTTACATGGCAGACACAGTGGTAGTTGTTGACGTGGCAGGTCCAGAGTTTGACACGTGGCAGATGGTTGCATCTGAGTCAGAAGATGATGTGGCAGGTTTGAGGATGTGGACCAATCTTGCGTGACACATGTCACTGATGGAAGAATGAGGTAATGCCACGTGGCCCAATGATTGGGTGCCACATGGCGCATGTGGCAGTTTGATTGTTAAAAGGTTGGTTTGTGGGGTTTGGACCCTTGACATCCTACTTTCTATTTTCACTCTCCACCAATATACCAAGCGGCTTTCTTTGCTACATATACGGGCCTCCTTTCTATTTAAAGAATGATAATAGAAACGAATCCCTATAAAAGGGGGTCGGGTGGTTTGAACCCCCAGTGGGGAATAATGATCCAGATGGATACAAAAGAACTAAAAATTTTGCAGTCTCAGAACCTGACGGAATCAGCATCATTGGAAAGAGGTTGCTAACACGATCCTGATGCAACTTGAATGGGCTCAAAAGGAGTTCATATGCAAAAGTTATATGTGTATACACTTAAAAATGACATGACTACTTAAATAAATATTTTAAATATTATTTCATCTTAATATTCCTCTATCAATAAATAAATAAATCAATTTATTTATTTGATTCACTTTCCTCCAATTAATTGAATAAATTACATTTATTTAATTAATTTCATCAATATTGAGTTTATCCTTCTAAACAATTAAATAATTTCAATTATTTAATTAAATCATTTCATTCTTCCAAATTTAAATAAAATGCAAATTTATTTAAATTAAATCTCAGTCTCCAAAAATAAAATATAATCAAATATTTTATTTATTCCTCTAAATCTTGCACAAACAATTAAATAAATTTATTTATTTAATTTTTCTTTTTTATCTTCCAAATCTTCTAAAAATAAATCTTCATTGTCATGCAAAAGCAAAATCTGAGTTAATCGATTTAAAGCAACTTTGTTTTTATCAACAAACTCTTAAATTAGAAAAATATATTCTCATTTAAGAAATAAAAGATCATCCTCATCAAGAAAACAGTTAAGTCAACAAAGCATCTTTTTGAATGACACATGTCTTCTTTATATTCGCGCATGTTCTCTCGACCATTCTCAACCATTGATCTTCTCATTTCTTCTACACTGTTGATCTTCTCTCACACAAGTCTATAAATACTCCTCTATTCTTCCATTTCATATACCGAAGCTTTCAAGTAAGATTACTCTGTCGAATCCATAGGATGACATTGGCACCCTCACTCTTGCAATATTCACTATTCATTCTATATTGTGTTGAAGCTCATCTTCAATACAACAAGTATCCGAGCCATTTCTCCTTTTTCATCTTGAGGAATCAAAGCAAGGAAGCAAGCTTCTTGAGGGCTATATTCATCTCCAAAGATCAATTGAGAATAGGCAAGCAATGGAAGTCGTCAGGTAACAAAGCACTATAAGTTGTTTACTTGTTTTATTCTTTGTTATTTACATATTCCATTGAAGTTATTGGGTGTTTATATTCATTTAATATTATCCCATTTTATCCATAACATTTCTGGCTCCCACCATGGGGCACTTGCCCCAAATCTAATAAAAAAAATTGAGTTCTTGAGTGACATGTTCCGTATAGTCTTCGCGCAGGTTCATTCGGTGCATACGAGCAATCCCGTGGTGCATCTAATCCCTGTTCTGGCGCATACAATCTTCTGGTGCATACATCCTCCAAGGTTTCGCATATACCAGTTGTTCTAGTGCATACAATTTTACTGTGCATCTTTCTTGAGATCCTGGGCATCCAACATCTAATTCAACACTTTTAATTGTTCTGCGCATACATTCTTTCTTTCTGCGCTTGAAACCCATTCTCCTGTGCATTTGTAATTGTTGCGCTTTTGAGTACTATTTTTGCACATTCAATCTCTTAAGCTGCGCATATGATTTTAGGAGTCGTCTAGGGATTTCTTGCAGGTTTTCTAACGCTAACACTTGTCTTGCAAGATTGATCCTCTAATTTTCGTGCAGGGTTAAGAGCTGGATAGTTTCATTTTCCTTAAAACACACATCATAGATTAACTAGGAGGAAAAGTAAAAAAATGTGTGCTTGCAAATCTCACATAGTTCTTAACTAGGAGGGTAGTAATGAACATCATTCCTATCTTTGCATTATTGCTATCTCTTTTTTTAGAACATTGCTATCTTGCAAAAAGGAAAGAACCATTGCTATCTTTAATCACTTCAAAGTTAACAACTGTGTGAGTGCCCAAGTAGAATAACGCATATAGTTTTTCTGATTTTAAATAGGATTGGATAAACCATTGTCTACCGTGTTTGCTGAATGACAATAGGCTTATGCTCTCCCCTTTACTGGGTGACCAGATCGCCAGACTTGTCATTCTTTGTGTATAACCTTTAGAGGGGTCTGCCCTTGGATGCCCGCCTATTTAAGTGGGAACGACCCTAAGTGGAAATAGGCTAAAGTCAAGCCCTACTGATCCACTATAAATAAATTGTACTTGAGGCAAAAGCTTGCTGCAACGAGTGCTGCTGTGTTACACCGACAGCCAACCTCCCCCAAAACCCTCCAAGGCATAACCCTGTTGGCAAGAGACACTATATGGATTCATGAATATTGTCATTGATGGCAACAAAGTTCATCCCACACATCCGCAGGACATGGTATGTCTATACCAGAAGTCAGAGTGAAGAATGTTGTGGTTCGGTAAACAAGAACAGAGCAGTTAGTAAGGTTTGACAGACAGGTCCGGATCTCTCAGTAGATGTATCTCAGTGAAGTGCAGATTTGGGGAAGTCAAGAGGAGTGTCTTGACTAATAGATTCCAAGGTTTGAGCCTTCAGTGTGGAAAGGATTAAGAGATATGAATTCTTGAGTGTCGGGTTCCCAAGTGATAGTGTGAACAGAGGAAGAACTGACTGGCAGAACATCAGACATTATTCCGGCTGTGTTACTGATGTTGGTAAAGGTTATGAAGGCATGAATTATGTTTGGCTGACATGATTAATGACTTCCACAAGTATATCCTTGATCCACATTACTTGTCGTACAAGGATTCAACCGACAGATCAGAGTTTGTGAAAAGATTGACTATTCCGGGTGTTGACTAGAAAGGTGATGAAATCACTTGTGCGGATATATATACAAGATGGATTTAGTTATGAGGAATGTAGTAGTTGTAAGTGATGTGCGAAGAAAAGCAGTAGAGCCAAATAAGAGCAGAAAGGAAGATCCAGTATGTGAAAGAAGAACAACATAAGAGAAGAGGAAAGATGAAGTGCAGTAGATCAGTATACAGAGCCTAACCGGAACTGAACTCTAGTATATGTTGATGCTCCTTATCAGTTCAAGTATTGTATTACATTCTTTATAAATTGTAGATAGTGTGCCTCCTTGTGAGCAGTGTGCTCAGGTAGTGAGCCCTAATTGGCAAGTGCCATTTTGTACTTCCATTCTTCTAACAGAGAATACAATCTTGGGTTAATCACCCCGTGGTTTTCTCCCTTAACAAGGTTTCCACGTCAAAAATATTGTGTCATGTGTATTTGTATTTCATGGTTATGATTGCTTGTTTGAATTGATGTTGCACTAATTATTAAGAAAGTTTAGAAAGCTGAAATAATTAAGATAACTGATTCACCCCCCTCTTAGTTATCAACAATTGGTATCAGAGCTAAGTTCCTCCTAAACAGAGTCTAACAGCTTGAGGAAGATCTGGGAATCCAAATGGATGCATATGGTTTAAGGGAGCAACTCAAAACTGCCCTTGATGATCTTGAGTAGTCAAACTCTGAAGTCAATGAATTAAATGAAAGACTCAAACAAGCTGATGATTTTATGAGAGAACTAAAAGACAAATTAAGTCTTTCTATGACAAAGAGAAAGGAGCTACTTCAGCAATTGGCAAGTCAAGGTGAAGCAAATGATGCAAATGAAGATCTGAAGGAGAAAACCAAGTTATGTGAAAAACTATCAAAAGAAATCATTATGGTAAGACATGAAATGGAATCAAAAGTTATAAAGTTTACCCAAGAGATTGAAGAGAAAAGAAAAACTGAAGATAATCTAAGACAATCTCTCAAGGAGAAATCAGAAGATTGCCACAAGATGGATAGAATTATCAGACATCTTGAATCTGATCTTGAAGATGCTAAAGATAATGAAGAAAAACTTGAGGATCAAATTGTCTCTCTCAAAAGGGATCTTCAAACAACAAATGAATATAAAGAGAAATTCAAGATAAGCTCTGCCCAACTTGAAGTTCTTCTTCAAAGCCAAAAGAGGGTAGATGACAAGTGTGGTTTGGGATATGAGAAAGGAGAAAGCTCTGGATCCGATCAGAAGAATTTTAGATCAGAAAATCTAAAGAATAGGCCTAGAAGTCCTTCGGTAAGGCAGCCTAATGCTCAAAGATATCCATCCTTCAATGGATACTGCCACAACTGCAATAACTTTGGTCATAAAGCTAATCAGTGTAGAAGGAGAATGAATCAGATTAATACATCCTTCTCCGGACAGTGCTTCAATTGCAAAAGGTATGGTCACAAATCTCATGAATGTAGAAATATGCAAATGAACAATTCATTCAATGTAGATGCTTTGCATGCAATAGAATGGGTCATATGGCTAATCAATGCAGATCAAGAGGATATCAATCAAATATGCAAAGAAATGTTGTTTGCCAAATTTGCAATAGATCCGGTCATATAGCAAAATTCTGCAGAAGCAAGAATCAAGATAAAAGAGGTCCGGTATATTATCAGAATCAAGATAAAGGGAAACAAAAAGTAAATGCGGATGAAGTTCAAAGTGAGATGAACAAGATTTGGGTGAAGAAAAGTACAGAGAATGTAGGGGATGGATCCGCACTAGACTCTGGTGTTGATATTCCTTCCAGAAATTAAAAAGTGAGCTCTGGCTCAGGGGGAGACACAGAAAACCTTGTTCCCCCAGCCAGTCAATTGGTGCCGGAACTGGCACAAGGAGAGCTGCAGATTAAAAGGGGTCATATAAGAATCATCTAAAAGGGGTATCGTAAAGATTTGAGAGATCTGCAAGGAGATTTGAAGAATCTAATCCTACCAGAATTAATCCGGTAAAATAGTCTTCTGGTAAAAATAGATTCCTTACAAGTTTGGTCTGGTATGATTCAAACTACGGTGTCTTGATCTGCAAATAGATCAAATGACTAATGAAAGGAAGATAGAGTATCACTACTCTCCTAGAATAACTTTGAAATCTATCTCAGTGATCTAGAAGGGTTTTGTCTCTGAATAAGACAAACAAGGCAAACCAGAATGAATTAGGTTGCGCATTTATTGCTGAATGAAAATTAGGGCTTCTCAGAAATAAAAGAGTTCATTCGCTCATCATTTGTACACTCACATTCGAAGAAAAGAGAAAATAAGCTCTGTAACTACCTCTCCCAAAGATCAAGACGATTCTTCATACAACTCAATCCGGATTTCATCGTGTGCCCTAAATAGCGTAAAAGGTATTCTTCGTTCTTGATATCTCTCAGTAAGATTCCTTGATGATGGCTACTCTGAATATAGTAAAGATTTCTGATAGACCTCGGTGCATATTTAAGAAGCATCCATACAAATCTTTGGAGCTAGATCCCATAGGAGCCTTCTCTAGTGTTCCGCATGGTGTTTTACACACAGAAGATATTAGGGTTTACATACACACAAATGTTGAAGAGTTTGGGGAATTCAAACTAAGAGATATCTATCACAAACAATTGATAGACGATGCTTTTGAGCTTAAACCAGAATATAAGGGCATCCAGGAGAAACATTTTGATTAGTTCATTCATTTCCCCTGCTTTGAAGAAAATGAATGGGTCCAGTATGTGCTGAGTAGGGTACATGACAACTTTCTATGGCTTAACAGACCTTGCAAAATCACCAAGGAAGCAATTAGGGCAGTAACTGGTTTACACTCCTCCGGAGGAATTCCTGTCCTCAAATCTGTCAAAAACAACATTGTAACTGAGGCCACCGGATCAAAATTTGATAAGAGGGCAATGACCATTGAAGATATTACTGACTCGGATATCAAGTATGCATCTATGATAATAGGATACATGATATATCACTCCAGTAGGGAGAATTCAGTATCCGAAACTGTAGTATACACTGCCTATGAGATGCTGAGAAAGAATGCAGAATATGATCTCTGTGAACTTCTTTTGAGCCAATTAATGGAAAACATACAAAAGATCAAAAAGGACAAGATCTCATTTAAATATGGTGGACTAATAATATGCCTATTTTTCTACTTCATGAATGAGCAGCCCAGATCAAATGGATGGGTATGGCAAAATGACAAACCGGTAGCAATTCAGATCAGAGATTACTTGCATGAACTTGGGGATGTTAAAGCAAGAAATACAGCCTTGTGGGGATATTTCAAGAATTTTCAGAATATGATGCAAGCAAGAGAAAGGATTCCCCAGTCTCTTGTTGAGAAATACAAAGACACAGTATGTTTTATGGTGGAGACTGATCAGTGCCTAATGGAGGCAGTAGAACCAAGAACTGTATGGATCATGCCCATGGGGTATGAAGTTGATAAACAAATTGTGGAGCTGCATGTTCAACACATGCTAAGGCAGCCAAAGGATCTAAAGGCAGAAAGGTTTGGAATCTTTGAGGAGCTGAGTGTAAAGATTCATGAGGAACTCAGACAACCAGAGATCAAGAGGAAGGTGAGAAAAGAAGTAGAAAATGTTGCCAAAGGCCTTGGCATCTCAAAGGAGGCACTTGATGCCCACAAGAAAAAGATGGAAAGGGCTGAGAAAGAGAAGAAGAAGGCAAAAAAGAAAAATGAGGAAAGTGCTCCGGTAAAACCTTCCACCCGGACCAGATCATCAAAGAGATCTGCACCTACCACTGCCAAAGGCTCAAGGACATCAAAACCGGAAGCACAATCATCCGGCAAAGGAGAGAAAAGAACAAAGACAAAAGCTACAAGAGCTTATACCAGTCAAAGGGATGAAGAGGAGACTGAATCTGATGAAGAAATCAAGAAAATGAAGAAAAAGAAGAAAACATCCAGTCAACCCTCTACCAGACAGAAGGAAGAAGAAAAGACAGAGGAATATGTTGAAAAACCCACTCTTCACATTGATGACATATTCAAATTAGTCACAGTGGATGGAAATCTTCAGCCAATGGTTGAGTTCTATGATGATTATGGTGAAGCAGATCAAAAGATATTGCAAGATGCCACAGTCAAGTACCTAAATATCTACAACAAAGCATTCATTGAAATTATATCTCTGATCCCCAAAAGCTTGGAGAAGGAACTAGAAATAAGAAAGAACAATGCCCAAGCCAAAGACCTAGAAATCTGGGAACAGTTAGCAATTCAGCTATATCCTTTAATCGACCCCAAGACAATGAATATGATATTCAAAGATTGTAAGGATGAGTTCAGAAGCAAAGCAAGGATGAATCAACTTATGCTTGGTGAGACTGACAAGGTAGCCAAGGACATAGAAGAGATCCTCCGGAAGGCCTTCAAAAGATTTAATCTTCCTATTATAGAGGACTTGGGTTCTAACCCCTCGACCACAAGTGTTGCAGAAGAGTCTACTGAGAGAATAACATAAGAGGTGGCCCCTAAACAGACCAACATCACTCCTCTGGTTTCCCCTGCTAACTCCGAATCCAAAGGAGAAGAAAGAATAAAGGAGAAAGAAACAAAAGTGAAGAGAAAAGAAGATATCAGTACAAAGGTTGTGGAAGGGGAGAAAGCTCCAAAAGATAGTTCTGTGTTTGCAGAAGAAAAGAAAAATCTGTCTCCGGCAAGAGACACTGCAAAAACTATCCAAGAATTCCTGAACATAGAAACAATGGAGATTGATGAACCGGAGCTTCTACAAGGACCATTTAATTTTGATTCTCTTTCTCCGGTACAGACAATGAAGATAGCTTCATTTGCTAATGCAAAGGTTAAAGAAAAACTCCTGAAGTCTCACATGGAAGACTGTGAGTTGATAGAAGCTGCTTCCGGAGTGCTTGAAAAGATTATGCAATCGTTTCAAAAAGATCCCACAGCCTCCACATCTGGTAATCTCAAAACTCTAGTCAATAGTGTTAGCACACATTTTGGTTCTCTAGAGAAGTTAGCTGAAGAAAAGTTCCGGAAGGAGTTTTTGGATAAGAGATTCTCTGAAGTATAGGGTCTGATAACAAATGACAGGAAAGTCATGGATATTGGGATAAAGAGCTTGGAAAATGCTCTTAAAGATGGCAGAAATATGTACAAATTTTGCTTATCTTGGCCCATAGTGACCAAAGATATTGAGACGAAAGTAAAAGAATAAGAGGATAAACTATTAAGTCTGTCTCAAAGTTTTGATCCTCTCTCATCCTCCATAGTAAATTAAGAGTGTCAGACTATTACAATCACAAATGCAATAAAGAATTTTGAGAAGGAAAGGAAGAACATAATTAGCCAGATGGGTGAACTTAGAAGGATCATTATCCCTAAGTTAGAGGCCATGCATGAGGGCATAAGTGAAGCTCAAATCACAGCCCAGACCAATGATCCAACATATCTAAAAAGGGCAAATGCATTTGCATTCCTGTTGAGCGATCATATATCAATTTTGGACAAAATGAAGCAAAGTTGGGCTACAGAATTTATTCAATTAAAGACAACTTTTGCAGACATACTTCAGTAAATGTAAGTATGACATATGTATATACTTATGCAGCTAAGTATAGTTGAATTTTTGAAAGTTTTGATATGCGGACCCTACCCTTTGCCATTGATGTCAAAGGGGGAGTGAAGAGCAGTGAAAAATAAGGAATCCAACTAAGGGGGAGCTCCAGAAAATGTATATAAAAATAGAGCATTAGCCAAGGGGGAGCATAGTGTAAACACTTATTCATTTTTCATGAAGTGTTGCCATCAATGCCAAAGGGGGAGATTGTTGGCAAGAGACACTATATGGATTCATGAATGTTGTCATTGATGGCAACAAAGTTCATCCCACACATCCGCAGGACATGGTATGTCTATACCGGAAGTCAGAGTGAAGAATGTTGTGGTCCGGTAAACAAGAATAGAGCAGTCAGTAAGGTCTAACAAACAAGTCCATATCTCTTAGCAGAAGTATCTCAGTGAAGTACGGATTTGGGGAGGTCAAGAGGAGTGTCTTGACTAATAGATTCCAAGGTTTGAGCCTTTGGTGTGGAAAGGATTAAGAGATATGAATGCTTGAGTGTCGGGTTTCCAAGTGACAGTGTGAACAGAGGAAGAACTGACTGGCAGAACATCAGACATTATTCTGGATGTGTTACTGATGTTGGTAAAGGTTATGAAGCCATGAATTATGTTTGGCTAACATGATTAATAACTTCCACAAGTATATCCTTGATCCGCATTACTTGTTGTGCAAGGATTCAGCCGACAGATCAGAGTTTGTGAAAAGATTGACTATTTCGGGTGCCGACTAGAAAGGTCATGAAATCACTTGTGCGGATATATATACAAGATGGATTTAGTTATGAGGAATGTAGTAGTTGTAAGTGATGTACGAAGAAAAGCAGTAGAGCCGAATAAGAGTAGAAAGGAAGATCCAGTATGTGAAAGAAGAACAACATAAGAGAAGAGGAAAGATGAAGTGCAGCAGATCAGTATACAGAGCCTAACCAGAACTAAACTCTAGCATATGTTGATGCTCCTTATCAGTTCAAGTATTGTATTACATTCTTTATAAATTATAGACAGCGTGTCTCTTGTAGGCAGTGTGCCTCCTTGTGAGCAGTGTGCTCGGGTAGTGAGCCCTAATTGCCAAGTGCCATTTTGTACTTCCATTCTTCTAACAGAGAATACAATCTTGGGTTAATCACCCCGTGGTTTTCTCCCTTAATAGGGTTTCCACGTCAAAAATATTGTGTCATGTGTATTTCTATTTCATGGTTATGATTGCTTGTTTGAATTGATGCTACACTAATTATTAAGAAAGTTCAGAAAGTTGAAATAATTAAGATAACTGATTCACCCCCCCTCTCAGTTATCAACAAACCCTTGCAAGCTGGGAGACTCCATAACGGAGAGTAGTATTGTTGCACGTGTAACCACTCGAATGGTTGCCCTGACTATTTAGCCATTGTCTAGTATACCAAAATCCCCTATTTGTTGGCGCAAAAGGTGGGACCTCTGAAGCGGCCCCGATTCATGTGATTCTTACTAGAGGTAGTAGGGACAATCCTAAGGTTCGGTTGGGAGACTAGCCTAAGGAAACCCAGATCTGGTATGCGTGAGAAGTGAGTGCCGTGGAGGGCAGCTGGTGCTACCAGATCCTGGAGCTACACGCTTTGAATATGTACAGCTAGGGGACTCAACAGATACTGTCTTTTCCTACCTAGGTTGTATTGTTCTTGTGTCAAAAGTCCACAAAAATATAAAAAAATAATAAAAAATAAAAAAACATGAAAATTTCTTTGTGTTTGTTGTGTCTTTATCTACTATAATTAAAAATCAAAAGCAAAAATGACCAATTTTTAACCAAAAATAGAAATTTTTGAAAAACGTGCCAAAAAACTCTACAAAAACACCAAAAAAACTAGAACTGCGCATTCACTGTGACCTGCTGCGCATACATTTTGACCTACTATGCATTTGATTACTGTTGCTGCGCATATAAAATTTGCCAGATCTGCGCATGTGCTTCGACCTGCTGCACTTTTGCCTTCTGTTCCTGCGCATTCATTCTAGAGAGCTATTCCGTACTTCCTTGGAGAAAAATTTTCTACTTTTTAAGCACCCATCTCAAACTTGTTTCAGTTTTCCTAAGATTTGATCCACCTCGTTCTTTTTTTTCACACCATAGCTGCTTTCTCCACACTCGCATCATCTAAAAATTTGCAAAACTCTTCCAAAATCAAGTAAGATATCCAAAAACTAGGTTAGTACCAAGATATTCTTGATCACATCAAACCTCAAACAAACTTAGTGAGTCTCCACTATCAGGGATCAATCATCTTTTTCTCTCAGAACTCCACTAGTGGCTTGTGCAAAACTAGTCTACATCAAGTAACCGGATTTCTATCATCCTTACTTTGACTATCATTTTGTTCACCTAACTTGTTTGACACCAATTAGATCTAAGGAGAACCTTGTTCAAACCTTGGTGCATTCTATCACCTCTTATTCAAAGCTTTCAAACTCACTCCATCCCATCTCAAATCACCTTGCATGGTCTTAACGAGGTCCCAAAAATAAAAGTAAATTGAAATGGCAGAGAAAACTATTCCATCCTCTCACGACAGTGATTAGGAAATTTCTTTGGAAGAGATTCTCCACACTTAACAAGATCAAATTTTCCAACACTTAATGGACAAGGTACTGGACCAAGACCCTACTAAATTCTTTCTCCACTTGGCACAACTAGGAGTCAAGCTCCCTAAATATTTTGTCGTGGAAGCTCTAAAAGAAATCAAGGAAGAAAGAAACCCTAAAGGAAGCACACGAGAGGAAATAACCATAGACAAATGCAAAGCAACCATCGATTCTACAAATGCCCTAAGCTTAATGGACCAACGGATCCAATCTTTACAACAATAATTCACAGACATGCAAATAGGAACATCAACTAAGCATTATTCCCTAGAGGATATTTCACTATATCCTTTTGATAGGACCTGGATCATGATACCTTTCCCCTCTAAATTTGAGGTACCAAAATTTGATAAATATCGTGGAATGGGTGATCCAAGGGACCACATTAGGGAATTTAATGCTGCATGTCTTGAAGTCACCCACAATGATACTTATCTTATGCAACTGTTTCCAAGAAGCTCAGGAGGACAAGCCATGGAGTGGTTTTCTAGACTACCGCCCGGCATTAGAACCTTTAATGAACTTGTGGACAGATTTGTCACACACTTCTCCTACAATATTGAGCATGACACCTCAATTTTAGATCTTTGTAACACCAAGCAAAAAGGTGTGGAATCTTTCGCTACGTTCCTACAAAGATGGAGACAGTTGGCAAGTAAATGCCCACATCAAATGCCTGAAAAACAAATGCTGGAGATGTTTGTCCATAACTTACAAACCGACCTAAGCTACCAGATACAAATCCAATGTCCTACTTCCTTTAGTAAGGTCATTGAGATAGGTCTAATCATCGAAAAGGCTTTAATCACCAAAGGTCAAATAAAGCTGTATAAGGACACTCTTAGCACCAATACCAACATAGATAAACCAAGATTTTGGACAAAGAACAAGAACATTGTGAATGATGGGGTGGTAGATGCCAAAAACACGGCACCAAAGCAACCAATCTTCAACTTGTCAAATCCTCAAAATAACCCCCTGCAAAATAAACCATGAAATACTGAATCATAATTTACAAGCTATCAGCCTCAGAGGAAATTCATACCCCTAGGGGAAACATTGGAAACCACCCTACCGAAGTTGATCACAAACAAACTCATAACACTTCCAATAACACAGGAATATGAACCAGAAGTCAAACCTCATTGGTGGAATGACAATGATTTCTGTGAATACCACTAAAATAGGGGGCACAAAACCAATGACTGCATTGCGCTCAAGCACACTATCCAAGATTTAAAAGATCAAAACAATGTTTCACTTGATGGACATACCTCTAATAATGATCATCGGGAATTCAAAGATCCGCTTCCCAATTATGAACAGGGAGGATCTTCCAATCAAAACAACGGTTGAACTAACAATGCCAATTACACAAATGTGTCATTCAACTATGTTGTTAACCACATCTCAGAAAGTGATCCACACATCAATGTGATCACCATAAACAAAGACTCGGATTGTAATACAACCACTTGTAGTAAAAGAGTCACTCTTAGAGGAGTCCTAGCCTCTCTGTCTAATCAGTACAGTATCCTAGATCAACTCCATAAGACACCTGCACACATTTCCATTCTAGAACTTCTGTGTCTGTCCCCATCCCATAGGGCCATACTTGACAAAGCACTGTCAGAAGCCTCCATCCCAACGAATCTTGCTGAAGAACAATTTCAAACCATGGTAGGTCACATTACCTCACCTCACTCCCTATCATTCACTAAAAAGGATGATATGTCAATTACCCAACCTCATAATGCATCTCTTCATATTGAAGCCTTCATCCACAAACACAAGATAAAAAGGGTTCTAATTGATGGAGGAGCCGGTTTGAATATTTACACCTTGAATCTAATCCTTGCATTGGGGTTTGAAGAGAAAGCTATTGATCTAAAAAAGAAAATCACTATCAAAGCCTATGATGAGGAGGAGAGAACTTCTAAAGGAACCGTGGTTTTACCAATCAGAGTTGGACCTGTAGTAAAAGATGTGGCATGCCAAGTACTCAACATGGAGCTAGCGTATAACATTCTTCTTGGGAGACCCTGGATACATGCTCTGAAAGCAGTACCCTCAACATAACACTAGTGTATCAAATTCCCTTATGAAGGCCAAGAGGTCACCATTCAAGGTGAACCCAATCCATTTCAATATTGCAACTCCATTCAATCTAAACCTGAAGTTGTGATTCCTCATAACCGTGCTTCTGCTTCCTCTTCATCCCGGGTTAACCCAGCTTCACTCGCTTCCACATCAAAGGCTTCTCAACTTGACCTCAGACTCAAAGATAAGGGCTTGGGTGAGTACACAATTACCCAATCCTTTTGCTTGGCACAACTCCCTCTATCTCCCAGATCATATGGAAGGCCTTCCATTAACAAATCCTAGACAGTCGAAACTACCAAAGGTATTTTTATCAAATGGGGAAGCCTTGAAGATGAGAGCGATGAAAAGGATATCCTTCAATGGTTATATAAGGATGAAGACAGTCTATCAACACAACAAGACCATCATCCCACGATACAAATTGAGCAATATGGTCAAGGATTCCAAATGCTACAAAGAATGGGGTATGAAGGACATGGTCCACTGGGTTCGAGAAAGGAAGGTATCACTGAACCTATCCAACCTCATACCTTGATAGCCAGAGACACTACAGGGATAGGTTACACTAGTACAACAAGAACCAACAGAGCAAATAAGCATAAAGGCAAACAACCAGAAACATCTGCTACCAATTTGGTTGATCAAATTCACCAACTGCAAATGGGAAGTGAGACTGACTCCAATGAATATGAGTGGGATAGCCTCTCTAAGCTATCTTGTGATGAAAAAGATATTGATGTTGTCCATGAGTATGATCCAACCCATGCAACTAAGGGACAAGGTCCAAGGGATAGACCGCTAGAGTCCAACCCACATAATACCGATAGTGAACGTCATGAGGAAAGAATGATACCCCCCTTGACAGATCAGCTAATGGAGAGTACCATCGCAGGCATTGTCTATGCTTATATTGACCACCATAACACCTCTATCTTGACCATCAATACCATCAAACCAGACCAACCCAATGACCCTTTACCGCTATTACACCCAGAACTCATAGATTGGGACTTGCAAGACACTACCTTTGAGCTCAATACCTTTCAAAATGATGAAGCCATCATAGACTACCTTGAGCTTAGAGATCACATACCCGTAGGGGACCACAGAGCTGGCTACGCCATAGAACTCAATGACAAGGCCTATTTGGAGAGAGTGCCAAGCCTTTCAATCTCAAAAATGTTAAAATGAAAGAAAGATCTAATGGTGAAAACCACTCTGCGGCATTGTCTGTGCTTATAATGACCACCATAACACCTCTATCTTGACCATCAATACCATCGAACCAGACCAACCCAATGACCCTTTACCGCTATTACACCCAGAACTCATAGATTGGGACTTGCAAGACACTACCCCTGAGCTCAATACCTTTCAAAATGATGAAGCCATCATAGACTACCTTGAGCTTAGAGATCACATACCCGCGGGGGACCACAGAGCTGGCTATGCCATAGAACTCAATGACAAGGCCTATTTTGGAGAGAGTGCCAAGCCTTTCAATCTCAAAAATGTTAAAATGAAAGAAAGATCTAATGGTGAAAACCGCTCTGCGGCAGTGTTAGATCATGAAAAAAGTAAAAATATAGACGTATCCAACAGTGAAAACCTCTCTGAGGCGCCGAAGGATGGAAGGCTTGACCCTTTGTCCAATCTCACACATCAAGAGAGATCTTCAATCTTGATAGAACCAGCAGAGCCGATCAATGTTAGCACAGGTGACAGTCCCAAGATGATTCATATGGTACAATCTTTAACCACACAAAAAAAGCCAGCATTCACTAAATTTTTCAAAAGAAAATAGATCAACTTTGCTTGGACATATGCAGATATGCCAGGGCTAGATCCAAATCTCATAATGCATCACTTATCCTTAGCTCCAGGAGCTAATCTAGTAAAGCAAAAACTTAGAAAGATGCACTCGCATGTAGCCCTCATGGTGAAAGAAGAGCTGAAGAAATTGTTAGATGTTAGATTCATCAGACCAATAGACTATCCTGAGTGGATTTCAAACATAGTACCAGTTGCCAAACTAGATGGAAAAGTCTGAATATGTAATGACTTCAGAGACCTGAATAAAGCTTGCCCAAAAGATGATTTCCCCCTACCTAACATTGACATTATTGTAGATCTCACGGCAGGGCACACCATGCTATCACTAATGGATGGTTTCTCTAGATACAACCAGAGCAAAATTGCACCTGAAGACCAACACAAGACTGCGTTCACATGTCCATGGGGCACCCATTGTTGGTGTGTCATGCCATTTGGTTTGAAAAATGCTGGTGTAACGTATCAGAGAGCTATGACCACTATCTTTCATGACATGATGCACACTATAATGGAAGATTATGTTGATGACATCTTGGCAAAATCAATCACAAGAGAAGGACACCTGGTAGTACTGGACAAAATCTTCACAAGACTGGAACAGTTTAATGTGTGCCTGAATCCGAAGAAGTGCATGTTTGGAGTTACATCAGGCAAGCTACTTGGATACATAGTGTCTGCCAATGGAAATGCCACCTCCTAAGAATCTCACTCAACTAAGGTCTCTACAAGGAAAATTGCAATCTATCAAAAGATTTATTTCTCAACTAGCAGACAAGTGCCACCCATTTTCCCACCTCCTACATAAGAATGTCCCTTTCAAATATAATAATTCATGTGAGCAGGCATTTCAGTAGTTAAAAGAGTATCTCATGAAGCCACCGATATTGATGCCACCAATTCAAGGTAAACCTTTGCTACTGTATATCTCAGCCACACCAACAGCTCTGGGAGCTCTCCTTGCATAGAAAAATTATGAAGGGAAAGAACAAGCGATCTACTATATCAGTTGAACACTTGTTGGGTATGAACTACAATACACGCCAATTGAAAGAGCATGCCTCGCTATGGTCTTTGCCTCACAAAAGTGGAGACATTACATGTTGTCACACTCTGTCAAACTAGTAGCAAAGATTGATCCACTCAAGTATTTACTCAACAAAGCAGCCCTTACAGGTAGATTGTTCAAATGGGTCATGCTTCTCGGCGAGTTTGACATCAAATATGTAGACAGGGGGGCAATAAAAGGCCAAGTACTTGCAGACCAACTAGCATATGAACCTCTAATAGATGACAACCCTTTGAGCTTTGAATTTCCAGATGAATCTATCTTTCACATAACCACATCAACCTGGAAAATGTACTTTGGTGGTTAATACACTCAGCATGGATTGGGAGCAGGTATCTTGTTGATCACACCTAGTGGCGACACCATTCCTAAATCATACAGATTACTCTTTCCCTACACTAACAACGTGGCAGAATATAAAGCCTTATTCATTGGCATCAAGCTAGCAGTGGAATGGAATATCAAAGAACTTTAGGTGTATGGTGACTCACAGCTGGTCATAAATCAAGTAAATGATGACTACCAGACAAAAGATGAGAAATTAATCCCTTACAAATGGATGCTAGATGACTTCAAAGAATACTTTGTCAAGATCTCTTTTGAGCAGATACCAAGGATTGAGAACAAAGCTGCAGATGCCATGGCCACGATTGCATCTCTCCTTGACATTCCAAATAATCAATCACGTTATGAGTTCTTGGTAGAGCCAGTGTCCCATCTTGCATATGACACTCTTGAATCCCATATCATTTGCCACATTGTCGGAATTGATTCCCCCCTCTATGGAAAAATATTTGCCTATCTTAAATATAATACCCTCCCATATGATCTCTTTAGCAACCAAAAATGAACCTTCATCTGTCAGGCATCCTAGTATGTCGTTGTTTCCAATACCCTATATTACAGAGGTCTCGATGGTACTCTCCTTAGGTGCCTCGATAGTGAGGAACATCAAACTGCCCTGAACAAAGTGCACAATGGTATATGTGGGACCCACTCTAGTGGCCCTACCCTAGCTAAGAAACTCATACACATGGGATACTACTAGCCAACCATGGAACAAGACTCCTACCATTTTGTAAAGAAGTGCAAGAAGTGCCAAATCCATACGAACTTGATACACACACCAGCACAGGAGCTGCAACCATTAACAACTCTTGACCTTTTTGTCAGTGGGGACTTGACTTAGTGGGCAAGATCCACCCTCCTTCATCCTGTGGCCATAAATTCATAATCACCACCATCGAATACTTTATGAAGTGGATTGAAGCTGTGCCCTTAGCCAATATCACAGGCAAGCAGATTTCCTCCTTTATCTTGAACTATATCATTTTTCACTACAGTATCCCTTTGTCCATTATCACGGATAATGGACAACCATTCAAAAATCAAGATGTCAGGGAACTATGTGACAAATTCCATATCTAGCACCACTTTTCTACCCCCTATTACCCCCAAGGCAATGGCCAGGTGAAGGCATCAAACAAAACTATCTTGAAAATTCTAAAAAAGACAGTCAATGATGTTAGCTGTGATTGGCATATCTAGTTAAATCTAGCGTTGTGGGCCTATCGTACAAGTATCCGCACACCCACAGGTGCAACACCATACTCCCTGGTCTACGGATCTGAAGCCATCTTGCCCATTGAAGTCGAGATCCCATCCTTGCAAGTTTCTTTAAAAGGTCTCATATCTGATGAAGAGTACAGAGTGTCTAGACTTTAAGAGTTAGAACTGCTCAAAGAGAGAAGGCAACAGGCTTTTAACCACCTAAAAGCTTATCAACAACGGATGTTCAAAAGATACAACCATAGGGTAAAGCCCCGAGTATTCCAAGTCAGTGATCTAGTCCTCAGATAAAATCCCAGAAATCAACAAGATCGAGAGAAGAAAGGCAAGTTCGAACCCAACTGGTTGGGTCCCTATGTCATCATCGCAGCCTATGGGTCAGGAGCATATCAAGTGGCTACTTCAGAAGGCGAACTACTTGATGATCCTATCAACAGTATGCATCTTTGCAAGTTCTATACCTAAAAACCCCAATGCAAGGGAGTCCTTAAAAATTCAAAAAAATCAAAAAAGTGATAAAAAAACAAAACAAAAAATCCAAAAAAATGGAAAAATAACAAAAAAAATTATCCTCTGGTGAAAACATGACAAACATGCATCATGCATATTTTTAGCTATTCTGCAAATAAAAGTAAGTTGTGAAAACCTGGTAAACAGGCACTAACTGCGACAAACCACTTCCTCCATCTGTTGTGACCCTAATGTCTCTTGTGTCCATCATGTCGTTCATCTTGAACTAGTCCTTTGAACCATTGTCGAACTACATCACCTCTGAGTTATCACGTAGGCAAGGCGATTCTCAATGTGCCCTTGAGACTCCACTCTGCTCCACTTCTTTCCTGTCCTTTCCATCAAGTGTCGTCTATCTTGCTATCCTAGGTCCATCTAGGGTTCACCCTGAACTACATTGCCTATATGTCATCACGTAGGCAAGGCTATTTAGCAATGAGCCCCTGAGGCACTAGGTCAGTCCCTTAGGGTCCGTTTCTCCATATCTACTTGTCATGTCACCCATAATACGTTGATCCTTTGTCTAGACTGGGGGCAACTCCTCGGCCTGGTTACGGATTCAAATTTTTGAATGTCGCATGTTCTAAAAGAGGATACCAATAAGGATTGTGATACCTTTCACTAGACAAGTGCACGCAGCAAAGCAAGCTTCCCAAAACAAAAATCTTGGCATAGAACATCAACCTTTCCAAAGCAAAGAAAAACATCTACCAAAACACTCAATTCTATATCAATTATAGTAAGAAGACACATCTAATGCAAGAATGTTTTGTGAATAGGTTAACTTACAAGGTCTTGGATTTTTGTAATTATGTCTTTCTATGCTACTCAAGGATGCCAAAAGCTAGAGATGCTATGATGGGGGCATAATCTTTTTCTTTGTCTGTTGTTTTTGGATTAAACTTTAGTAATGTGACGATTTTTGTCTAACGACATGATCATCAAAAGATCATCGAAGACTTCGGAGGTCTGAACATGAAAAGGGGCAATCCTTGTCTATTGAAACACAAAAGGTACTCAAGTCATCTAGATTCAAGTTTGACTAGATGCTTGTATCAGCTTGCTATATCAAAATCCATGTAAGGAATACTCAGGTCATCTCGGTTTAATTATACTTAGATGCTTGTATGTTCTTACAACATTTGAAAAAGGGAAAAGAAAGAAAAAGTGCCCAGTGATGAAAGCAAAATACTTGCACTCTAATGATGACAAAATATCCACATCCATTCCATATCCAAAAATCCATATCATCCATGCAATAAGAGAATCCTGCAGAGTATCAAATGAAAGCCCATATTCCTTTCATTCCTTTTCTTCCACCTATCTATATCATCTCTGTGTCGATTGAGTACATCTGTACATACCAAAAACATAGCATAAATTACATATCATATCACATGAGACAGTCACTCACATGATAAATCATTTGCATACATAATAAGTGCATTAGGTCATCCATATACATTTGCATCCGTATATCATATCAAAAATAAAAAACATAGACATATACATATAGAGCTGCATAATCATATCAATAACATTCACATTTGCATTTGCATATCAGATCATCATCATCCATCTAAGACTGCATTAACATCACATAATCAAAATATGCATAATGTGTGAAAACATCTTAAGATAGATTGCATCCATGGCATATAAACATAGAACAAGTGTATGTAGAACACCAATAACGGCATCATCATATAAGCATAAAACATGTCCAAATGTACAATTTATCAAAATTTCTATCCATCTCTTAGAGTCATGTCATGAAACATATACAAAGTACAAAATGATAATGATACATGTCTCAGGGCAAAATAATACAAATATATACATATCAGAGTATCTGAGCCATAAAAAATATGTATACATCAAGCCAAAAATCGGTACAAGTGTCAAAACCAGCTAGCCCTGCTACCGTGAAACACTGCTCCCTGCACTGCCCTCTCCTCTGTCACCCCTTGACTGCTGGGGGCCTCTCACTGATGCTATAGATTGAGAACCACCTGCCCTCTTTGAAGCCACAGACTGACTCCTATAACTAGGTGCACGTTGGTCCGCCGACACTGGCCCATGATATAATCCTTTGTAATATTGAGTCTAAGCCTGTGCTCTGGCAAGCTCACCTTGTACCTGTGACAACTGACCCTGTACCTGTGCCAGCTGTGTCTGTGCTTGTGCAAGTTATGTCTGTGCCTAATGTACCTGTGTAACTAGAAAGCTTGTTGTACTATCTGTACCTAGGGCTACCACTGTCGCGTCTCTCTCTGCTCTGATCGCCTGCACCCTCACCAAGGTTGAGTCTTTCTCTCTGGAAATCTCTGATATGCGTCCTGCATATGCCTCTCTCTGAGACTCTACTGCTCTAAAGTGGGTCCTCAACTGCCTCACCTGACCTTGTAGCATAGCAACGACCTGTTGCTATAAATCAGGCTATGGAGCCTGCTCTCCCTATCTCGGCACCTACTGTTGTGCCACCTACTATGGTGGCAGCATCTGTCTCTGTTGTACCACTTGCTATGCTGGCACCTGTACCTACCCTGCAGCCTACAACTGCACAACATGCTGTTGTCCTGAGGGTCCCTCCTTAGACCTCCTCCTCTGTCTCGGTCTGCCTCCTCCTCCTCCTACATCCCCACCATCATCTCCCTTTCCCTGACCCCCTCCACCCCTCCTCTGTCTCCTCCTCCTGCCAGCTCCATCCTTGTCATTTGAATCCTCCTCGTCTATACGAGGAGCCAACTCTCTAGGTCCTTAATATCTAGGAAATGGATGAGCGGCAAACCACTCATAATCTGGCGTCATCCCTGCATCTACTATCTCCCTCCTCATAGGCCAAGCTGCATAGCAGATCTACCAAAAGTCTGTCAAGGCCTCCTCATAAGATGCCATGGGACCCCACCTCAGTCTCTCTACATGGGTCCTCAGAAATTGAGCCTGCCCTTGTGGCCTGCCCTGTACTCTGCCAAACTACCTCTGTACTCTGCTGACAATCTGACACTCTAGTATGTACTGTGTCCTGCCAATGAGCCACCGAGTCTGGAAACAATACGACAACTCATCGTCCTCATCCTCCCATACCTCGCAGTCTAGGTATGGGCACAAGATAATTGCATCCACATTATCTAGTGTGTGTCTCCAATTCTCAAGCTTTCCCAACTTGTGCTGGGAAATCACACCTATGTATCCATAGCTATAAGGCTTTCCTCTCTGCCTATGAAAGACACATATCGTTCGCGTGATCGCTATGTGCTCCCACAACCAAAATGGCAAAAGAGACACACCTGCTGACAAGCTGGCCCCTCTCTGGTACACAACCTAGTGCATATCCCTGTACAAGTGTGCTAGCATGGACACACCCTATGAGTATCGAGTCCCATCGGTAATCATGCTCTCCATCACCCTCCCCCAGCCAATCGGGAACCCATGTGATCTCCTATCGGGGCATACTACACCATCAATCAATCCCGCCAATATCCTCGAGAAGTAGTCATAACAGTCATGAATGTCCTGCCATGAAATCACCTGCTCATCCAGCTCTGGGTCCTTAAACACATGTCTGCACTCTGCCAATCCTGCATTGTGCTGTGGATCATACTCTACCAACTCTCCCTGAATCAGCAGGTGCAGAATCCTATAAACATCCTCTAGAGTGATCACCATCTCCCCGGTCGATAGATGGAACGTCCCATCCTCACTGTGGAATCGTTCCACCACCGCAGTCAACAGATCGAGGTTTGCGCGAACCTCGGGCATGAAACAAACATAGTGCAAACCCATAGCACCAAGAGCCTCATGATCCATCTATGTCAGCATATACCGCTGCAACAGCAGCTAACGAAACTGCTCTCGTGACATTAGAGTATCACGAATATCCTCCTGCAACCAAGCAAAGCATAGCATCAAGCAAAAACCCATATCCAAGCAAAGCTACTCAAAAAAATCAAACAATCCTATCACTGACATAACATATCAAATTAATCAAGATAGCATATCATCTCTTGACTAGATTCCCAGCAATCTCAGAGATCACTTATCAATTGACGCATCGATCAAGGTGCCAATTAGGTTAATTTCATTAAGTCAGCTAACTATCCTAGTACAAATGCACCGAACCAAGTGGCAAATGCATTGATTCATATCAGATGCACCACTTCACTATGAATGCGCCGATCCTTGACGTATATGCGTTGTTCGGGCATATGTGCTACTTTTTTTGTCAAATGCGCAGTTCCACAGTGGATGCATCAATCTATGTCATATATGCATAGATGTATCATATGTGTCGCAGGTTTACTTAAATGCGTGGTTTCCTGACATATGCACCATTTCGGGGCGCATATGCGCTGAATTGCAGTTCGGTGCATCCATCCTAGCTATTTTTCTTATGCATTTATTACCCTAGTAAATGACTTTAAGCGAGTTTTGTCGAACTACATACGGTGGTCTTGCCTCGGGTGGCCAATTGAACCGTCGAACTCACTCAAAACAGTGCTCCTCGCGTAGAATATCCATATCTCTGTCGACTGCTCTAGCTCCTCTGCTCTCCTAAGCTCTCAAAGACAAATCAACTAAGGACAAGTATGCAAATGAATAGGACTTGTGGGCCCAGCTCCTATATATAGCAAGTGAACCATAGCTGACTGTGTGACAACTGTGACTACTTCCCATGCCTGTTCCTCCAAACCATATCCTATTTTCTTCAACCTAACCTGTTTTCCACCTTCTTCTTCGTGAGATTGTCTATCTCCAGCCTTCTACCTTCTTCCCATCCAATCTCTCGAGAGGGCATCCTCTCGTTAAACTTATACCAGTGACAAACTGGGGCACGTATCATTGTCAAAAATTCTTATTCTTTCAAACAATGTGATAAAACACATTGCATCAAAGAGGGGCAAAATGTATACACTTAAACATGACATGACTCTACTTAAATAAATATTTTAAATATTTATTTCATCTTAATATTCCTCTATCAATAAATAAATAAATCAATTTATTTATTTGATTCACTTTCCTCCAATTAATTGAATAAATTACATTTATTTAATTAATTTCATCAATATCAACTTTATCCTTCTAAACAATTAAATAATTTTAATTATTTAATTAAATCATTTCATTCTTCTAAATTTAAATAAAATGTAAATTTATTTAAATTAAATCTCAGTCTCCAAAAATAAAATATAATCAAATATTTTATTTATTTTTTATTTATTCCTCTAAATCTTGCACAAACAATTAAATAAATTTATTTATTTAATTTTGCTTTCTTATCTTCCAAATCTTCTAAAAATAAATCTTCCTTGTCATGCAAAAGCAAAAGCTAAGTTAACTGATTTAAAGTAACTTTGTTTTTATCAACAAACTCTTAAATTAGAAAAATATATTCTAATTTAAGAAATAAAAGATCATCCTCATCAAGAAAATAGTTAACTCAAAAAAGCATCTTTTTGAATGACACATGTCTTCTTTTTATTCGTGCACGTTTTCTCGACCATTCTCAACCATTGATCTTCTCATTTCTTCTACACCATTGATCTTCTCTCACACAAGTCTATAAATACTCCTCTATTCTTCCATTTTATATACCAAAGCTTTCAAGTAAGATTACTCTATCGAATCCATAGCATGCCATTGGCACCCCCACTCTTGCAATATTCACTATTCATCTTATATTGTGTTGAAGCTCATCTTCAATACAACAAGTATCTGAGTCATTTCTCCTTTGTCATCTTGAGGAATCAAAGCAAGGAAGCAAGCTTCCTGAGGGCTATATTCATCTCCAAAGATCAATTGAGAATAGGCGAGCAATGGAAGTCGTCAGGTAACAAATCACTGTAAGTTGTTTACTTGTTTTATTCTTTGTTATTTACATATTCCATTGAAGTTATTGGGTGTTTATATTCATTTAATATTGTCCCATTTTACCCATAAAAATGTGCAATTAAAGGTTCAGTCAAAAAGGTGAATCAGGCATTTAAAAAGGTGAAAAATTGGTTGTCTCAAATCCAAACAAAAATGACGCCAATTTGAAGAACTCATCACCACGATTTTGATGTCACTTGTTTTGCCTCGATCGGAGCTCGTACGAGCAAGATATGGCCGGTCAAAGTTGAAGGTTGACCATGTCGACTAGATAGTACAATGATGACATCAGCATGCTGACATGCCAGACACAGTGGCAATTATTGATGTGGTAGGTCCCAAGGTTGACACATGGCAGATGGCAGCATCTGAGTCAACAGATGACGTGGCAGGTCTGAAGATGTGGACCAATCTAGCGTGAATGTGTCACTGACGGTCAAATGAGGTAATGCCATGTGGCCTACTGATTGGGTGCCACGTGGCACATGTGGTGGTTTGATTGTTAAAAGGTTGGTTTGTGGGGTCAAACCTTACTATTTTCACTCTCCACCAATATACCAAGCAGCTTTATTTGCTACATATACGGGGCTTCCTTTCTATTTAAATAATGATAATATAAACGAATCCCTATAAAAGGGGGTCAGGTGGGTTGAACACCTAGTGGGAAGGAATGATCTAAATGAAACTAGAAGACCTAAAAATTTTGTAGTCTCATACCATGACGAAGTCAGAATCATTGGAAAGAGGTCATTGGCATGATCCTGATGCAACTTGAATGGGCTCAAAAGGAGTTAATATGCGAAAGTTATGTGCAGTCAAAGGTTTGGTCAAATAGGCGAATCATGAGTTCAAAAAGGTGAAAAATTATTATCTTAAATCCAAGCAAAAATGATGCCAAGTCGAAGAGCTTGTCGCCACAATTCTGACGCCTTTCGCCTTGATCGGAGCTCGTACGAGCAAGATATGGCAGGTCAAAGTTGAGGGTTGACCGTGCTAACTAGACAGTATAATGATGACATCATCATGCTGACATGGTAGACATAGTGGCAGTTGTTGGTGTGGCAGGTCCAGATGTTGACACATGGTAGATGGTGGCATCTGACTCCACAGATGACATGGCAGGTCTGAAGATGTGGACCAATCCAATGTGACACGTGTCACTGACGGATGAATGAGTGAATGCCACGTGGCCCAATGATTGGGTGCCACGTGGCACATGTGATAATTTACTTATTAAAAAGGTTGGTTTGTCAGGGTCAAACCCCTGACCTCCTGCTTCCTATTTTCACTCTCCACCAATATACCAAGTGGCTTTTGTTAGTACATATACGAGCCTCCTTTTTATTTAAAGAATGATAATAGAAACAAATCGCCATAAAAGGGGGTTGGGTGGTTTGAACCCGCAGTGGGGAGGAATGATCTAGGTGGATCCAGAAGACCTAAAAATCTTGTAGTCTCAGAACCTGACGAAATCAACATCATTGGAAAGAGGTCGCTGACACAATCCTAATGCAACTTGAACGTGCTCAAAAGGAGTTCGTATGTAGAAGTTATGTGCAGTCAAAAGTTTGGTCAAACAGGTGAATCAAGCATTTGAAAAGGTGAAAAATTGATTGTCTTAAATCCAAGCAAAAAAGATGCCAAGTCGAAGAGCTCGTTGCCAAGATTCTAACGTCGCTCATTTCACTTCGATCAGAGCTTGTACGAGCAAGATATGGCTGGTCAAAGTTGAGGGTTGACCATGCCCACTAGATAGTCGAATGATGACGTCAGCATGCTAACATGGCAGACACAGTGGCAGTTGTTGACATGGTAGATCTAGAGTTTGACACGTGGCAGATGGTGGCATTTGAGTCAGCAGATGACGTGGCAGGTCTGAAGATGTAGACCAACCAATGTGACACGTGTCACTAACAGACAAATGAGGTAATGCCATGTGGCCCAATGATTGGTTGCCATGTGGTACATGTGGCAGTTTGATACTTAAAAGGTTGGTTTGTGGGGGTCGAACCCCCGACCTCCTACTTGCTTTTTTCACTCTCCACCAATATATAAAGCGGCTTTCGTTGCTACATATATGGGCCTCCTTTCTATTTAATGAATGATAATAGAAACGAATCCCTATAAAAGGGGGTCGGGTGGTTTGAACCCCTAGTGGGGAGGAATGATGCAGGTGGATACAGAAGAACTAAAAATTTTACAGTCTTAGAACTTGATTGAATCAACATCATTGGAAACAGGTCGCTTACACAATCTTGATGCAACTTGAACGACCTTAAAAGGAGTTCATATGTAGAAGTTATGTGTAGTCAAAGGTTTGGTTGAACAGGCAAATCAGGCATTCAAAAGGTGAAAAATTGATTGTCTCAAATCTAAACAAAAATAATGCCAAGTCAAAGAGCTCGTCGCCACGATTCTCATGCCGCTCATTTTGCCTCAATCAAAGCTCGTACGAGAAAAATATAGCCAGTCAGAGTTGAGGGTTGACCATGTTGACTAGATAATACAATGATGACGTCAACATGCTGACATGGCGGACACAGTGCCAATTGTTGATGTGGCATGTCCAGAGGTTGACACATGGCAGATGGAGACATTTGAGTCAGCAGATGATGTGGCAGGTCTGATGATGTGGACCAATCCAACATGACACGTTTCACTGACGGATGAATGGGGTAATGCCACATGGCCCAATGATTGGGTGCCATGTGGCACATGTGGCGGTTTGACTGTTAAAAGATTAGTTTGTGGGGGTCGAAACCCTGACCTCCTGCTTGCTATTTTCACTCTCCACCAATATACCAAGCGGCTTTCTTTGCTACATATACGGGCTTCCGTTCTATTTAAAGAATGATAATGGAAATGAATCGCTATAAAAGGGGGTTGGGTGGTTTAAACCCCAAATGGGGAGGAATGATCCAGGTGGATCTAGAAAACTAAAAAAAATTCAGTCTTAGAACATGACGGAATCAACATCATTGTAAAGAGGTTGTTGACATGATCCTAATGCAACTTGAACGGCCTCAAAAGGACTTTGTATGCAGAAGTTATGTGCAGTCAAAGGTTCGGTCAAATAGGTGAATCAGGTGTTCAAAAAAGTGAAAAATTAATTGTCTTGAATCCAAGCAAAGATGATGCCAAGTCGAAGAGTTCGTTGTCACGATTTTGACGCTGCTTGTTTTGCCTCGAACGGATCTCATACGAGCAAGATATGGCCGGTCAAAGTTAAGGGTTGACCATGCTGACTAGACAACACAATGATGATATCAACATGCTGTCATGGTAGACAAAGTGGTAGTTATTGACATGGCAGGTCCAAAGTTTGACAAGTGGCAGATGGCAGCATCTGAGTCAATAGATGATGTGGTAGGTCTTAAGATGTGGGCAAATCTAGTGTGACACGTGTCACTGACGGAAGAATGAGGTAATGCCACCCCAATGATTGGGTGCCACGTGGTACATGTGGCAGTTTGATTGTTAAAAGGTTGGTTTGTGGGGGTCAAACCCCTAATCCCCTGCCTGCTATTTTCACTCTCCACCGATATACCAAGCGGCTTTCTTTGCTACATATACGGGCCTCCTTTCTATTTAAAGAATGATAATAGAAATGAATCCCTATAAAAGGGGGTCAGGTGGTTTGAACCACTAGTGGGGAATAATGATCCAGATAGATACAAAAGAACTAAAAATTTCACAATCTCAGAACTTGATGGAATCAATAGCATTGGAAAGAGGTTGTTGACACTTTCCTAATGCAACTTGAATGGGCTCAAAAGGAGTTCGTATGCAGAAGTTATGTGCAGTCAAAGGTTTGGTCAAACACACGAATCAGACGTTCAAAAAGAAAAAAATTGATTTTCTAAAATCCAAGAAAAAATGATGCCAAATCAAAGAGGTCGTCGCCATGATTTCAACGCTGCTCGTTTCGCCTCGATTGAAGCTCGTACGAAAAAGATATGGCCGATGAAAATTGAGGGTTGACCATGTTGACTAGAGGGGCGGCATTTGAGTCAACAGATGACGTGGCAGCTCTTAAGATGTGGACCAATCTAGCGTGACACGTGTCACTGACGGAAGAATGAGGTAATGCCACCCCAATGATTGGGTGCCACGTGGTACATGTGGCAGTTTGATTGTTAAAAGGTTGGTTTGTGGGGGTCAAACCCCTGACCCCCTGCTTGCTATTTTCACTCTCCATCAATATACCAAGTGGCTTTCTTTGCTACATATACGGGCCTCCTTTCTATTTAAAGAATGATAATAGAAATGAATCCCTATAAAAGGGGGTTAGGTGGTTTGAACCCCTAGTGGGGAATAATGATCCAGATAGATACAAAAGAACTAAAAATTTTGCAGTCTTAGAACCTAACGGAATCAACATCATTGGAAAGAGGTTGCTGACACTTTCCTAACGCAACTTGAATGGGCTCAAAAGGAGTTCATATGCAGAAGTTATGTGCAGTCAAAGGTTCGGTCAAACATGTGAATCAGATGTTCAGAAAGAAGAAAAATTGATTGTCTAAAATCCAAGAAAAAATGATGCCAAGTCAAAGGGGTCATCGCCACGCTTTCAACACTGCTCGTTTCGCCTCGATTGAAGCTCGTACGAAAAAGATATGGCCAATGAAAATTGAGGGTTGACCATCTCGACTAAACAGTACAATGATGACATCAGCATGCTGACATAGCAGACACAGTGGCAGTTGTTGACGTGGTAGTTCTAGAGGTTGACCCATAGCAGATGGCAGCATCTAAGTCAACAAATGACGTGGCAGGTCTAAAGATGTGGACCAATTCAGCGTGACACGTGTCACTGAAGGATGAATGAGGTAATGCCATGTGGCCTAATGATTGTGTGTCACGTGGTACATGTGGCAGTTTGATTGTTAAAAGGTTGGTTTGTGGGGTCGAACCTTGCTATTTTCACTCTCCATCAATATACCAAGCGGGTTTCTTTGCTACATATATGGGCTTATTTTCTATTTAAAGAATGATAATAGAAAAGAATCCCTATAAAAGGGGGTCGGGTGGTTTGAGCTCTCAATGGGAAGGAATGATCTAAATGGATCCAGAAAACCTAAAAATTTTGCAGTCTTAGAACTTGAAGGAATTAGCATCATTGGAAAGAGGTCGCTGGCACAATCCTGACGCAACTTGAACGGGTTCAAAAGGAGTTCGTATGCAAAAGTTATGTGCAGTCAAAGGTTCAGTCAAACATGCGAATCGTGTGTTCAAAAAGGTAAAAAACTTATTGTCTCAAATCTAAGTAAAAATGATGCCAAGTCGAAGAGCTCGTCGCCACGATTCTGATGCCGCTCATTTGGCCTTGATCAGAGCTCGAACAAGTAAGATATGGCCGGTCAAAGTTGAGGGTATACCATGCTGACTAGATAGTAAAATGATGATGTCATCATGCTGACATGGCAGACACAGTGGTAGTTGTTGGCGTGGTAGGTCTAAATGTTGACACGTGGCAGATGGCGGCATCTAACTCAATAGATGACGTGGTAGGTCTGAAGATGTGGACCAATCC
The DNA here is from genome assembly GCA_027924645.1 of Cunninghamia lanceolata. NCBI lineage: Eukaryota > Viridiplantae > Streptophyta > Pinopsida > Cupressales > Cupressaceae > Cunninghamia > Cunninghamia lanceolata. The sequence continues at coordinate 12,696,243 of BSBN01000352.1, read as the reverse complement.
AGCGTGATACGTGTCATTGACGAACGAATGAGTGAATGTGGGCCACGTGGCCTAGTGATTGGGTGCCACATCACACATGTGGCGATTTGCTTGTTAAAAGGTCAGTTTGTGGGGGTCGAACCCCAGACCTCCTACTTCCTATTTTCACTCTCCACCAATATACCAAGTGACTTTCATTGCTACATATACAGGCCTCCTTTATATTTAAAGAATGATAATAGAAACAAATCCCTATAAAAGGGCGTCGGGTGGTTTGAACCCCTAGTGGGGAGGAATGATCTAGGTGGATCCAGAAGACCTAAAAATCTTGCAGTCTTAGAACCTGACTAAATCAACATCATTAGAAAAATGTTGCTGACACGATCCTAACACAACTTGAACGGGCTCAAAAGGAGTTCGTATGCAAAAGTTATGTGCAGTCAAAGGTTTGGGCAACCAAGTGAATTTGAAAAGGTGAAAAGTTGATTGTCTCAAATCAAAGGAAAAATGATGCCAAGTTGAAGAGCTCATCGCTACGATTTTGATGCTATTGTTTCACCTCAATCAGAGCTCGTACAAACAAGATATAGTGGTAGTTGTTGACATAGTGGCAGTTGTTGACATAGCAGATCCAGAGTTTGACATGTGGCAGATGGTGGCATCTGTGTCAGCAGTTGGTGTGACAGGTCCGAAGATGTGGACAAATCTAGCATGACACGTGTCACTGACAGACGAATGAGGTAATGCCACGTGGCCCAATGATTGGGTGCCACGATGCACATGTGGTCGTTTGATTGTTAAAAGGTTGGTTTGTGGGGGTCGAGCCTATGACTTCCTGCTTCCTTTTTTCACTCTCCACCAATATACCAAGCGGCTTTCTTTGCTACATATACAGGCCTCCTTTCTATTTAATGAATGATAATAGAAATGAATCCCTATAAAAGGGGGTCGGGCGGTTTAAACTGCCAGTGGGGAGGAATGATCTAGGTGGATACAGAGGAACTAAAAATTTTGTAGTCTTAGAACCTGATGGAATCAGCATCATTGGAAAGAGGTCGCTGACACGATCCTGACACAACTTGAACGGGCTCAAAAGGAGTTCGTATGCAGAAGTTATGTGTAGTCAAAGGTTTGGTCAAATAGGTGAATTAGGCTTTCAAACAGGTGAAAAATTTATTGTCTCAAATCCAAACAAAACTGATGCCAAGTTGAAGAGCTCGTCACCATGATTCTAACACCACTCGTTTTGCCTCGATCGGCGATCATACAAGCAAAGTATGGCTGGTCAAAGTAGAGGGTTGACCATGCTGATTAGATAATACAATGATGACGTCAGCATGCTGACATGGCAAACACAGTGAGAGTTGTTGATGTGGCAGGTCCAGAGGTTGACACATGGCAGATGGTGGCATACGCGTCAATAGATGACGTGGCAGGTCTGATGATGTGGACCAATCCAGCTTGACACGTGTCATTGACGGATGAATGAGGTAATGCCACATGGCCCAATGATTGGGTGGCACATGGCACATGTGGTAGTTTGATTGTTAAAAGATTAGTTTTAGGGGTCGAACCCCTAACCTCCTAGTTGCTATTTTCACACTCCACCAATATAACAAGCGGCTTTCTTTAGTACATATACGGGCCTCCTTTCTATTTAAAGAATGATAATAGAAACGAATCCCTATAAAAGGGGGTCGGGTGGTTTGAACCCTAAGTGGGGAGGAATGATCCAGGTGGATCCAGAAGACCGAAAAATTTTGCAGTCTGAGAACATGATAGAATTAGCATCATTGGAAAGAGGTTGCTAACATGATTCTAACGCAACTTGAACGAGCTCAAAAGGCGTTCGTATGCAGAAGTTATGTGTAGTCAAAGGTTTGGTGAAATAGACGAATCAGGTGTTCAAAAAGGTGAAAAAATGATTGTCTCAAATCTAAGCAAAAATGATGCCAAGTCAAAGAGCTCATCGTCATGATTTCGACGATGCTCATTTCACCTCGATCGGAGCTCATACGAGCAAGATATGGCCGGTCAAAGTTGAGGGTTGACCATGCTAACTAGACAGTACAATGATGATGTCATCATGCTGACATGGCAGATACAGTGGCATTTGTTGACGTGGCAAGTCCATATATGACATGTGACAAATGGCGGCATCTGGGTTAGCAGCTAGCGTGGCAGATCTGAAGATGTGGACCAATCCAGTGTGACATGTGTTACTGACAGAAGAATGAGGTAATGCCACATGGCCCAATGATTGGGTCCCACGTGGCACATGTGGTGGTTTGATTGTTAAAAGGTTATTTTGTGGGGGTCAAACCCCTAACCTACTGCTTGCTATTTTCACTGTCCACCAATATACCAAGTGGCTTTCTTTGCTACATATACAGGTCTCCTTTCTATTTAAAGAATAATAATAGAAACAAATCCCTATAAAAGGGGGTCGGGTGGTTTGAACCCCCCAGTCAGGAATAATGATCTAAATGGATACAGAAGAAATAAAAATTTTGCAGTCTCAGAACCTGACGGAATCAGCATCATTACAAAGGGGTTGCTAACACGATCCTAATGCAACTTGAATGGGCTCAAAAGGAGTTTGTATGGAGAAGTTATGTGTAGTCAAAGGTTCGGTCAAACAGGGGAATCAGGTGTTCAAAAAGGTGAAAAATGGTTGTCTCGAATCTAACCAAAAATGATGCCAAGTCGAAGAGCTCATCGCCACGATTTTGACACCACTCGTTTTGCCTGGATCGGAGCTCATACAAGCAAGATATGGCCGGTCAAAGTTGAGGGTTGACTATGTCGACTAGACAGTACAATGACGACATCAGCATGCTGACATGGTAGACACAGTGGCAGTTGTTGACATGTGGCAGATGGCGATATCTGAGTCAGCATATGACGTGGCAAGTCTGAAGATGTGGACCAATCCAGCGTGACATGTGTCATTAATGGATGAATGAGGTAATGCACGTGGCCCAATGATTGGGTGCCACGTGGCAAATGTGGTGGTTTGATTGTTAAAAGGTTGGTTTGTGGGGGTCGAACCCTTGACCTCCTTCTTACTTTTTTCACTCTCCACCAATATACCATGCTACTTTCTTTGCTACATATACGGGCCTCCTTTCTATTTAAAGAATCATAATAGAAATGAATCCTTATAAAAAGGAGTCAGGTGGTTTGAACTCCTAGTGGGGAGGAATGATCCAGGTGGATATAGAAGAACTAAAAATTTTGCAGTCTTAGAACTTGACGAAATCAACATCATTGGAAAGAGGTCGCTAACACAATCTTGACACAACTTGAACAGGCTCAAAAGGAGTTTGCATGCAGAAGTTATGTGCAGGTAAAGGTTTGGTCAAACAGGCGAATCAGGCATTCAAAAGGGTAAAAAATTGATTGTCTCAAATCCAAGCAAAAATGATGCTAAGTTGAAGAGCTCGTCACTATGATTTTGACACCGCTCGTTGTGCCTCGATCGGAGCTCGTATGAGCAAGATATGGTCATTCAAAGTTGAGGGTTGACCATGTTGGCTAGATAGTACAATGATGACATCAACATATTGACATGGCAGACACAGTGGCAGTTGTTGACGTGGTAGATACAGAGGTTGACACGTGGCAAATGACGGCATCTGAGTTAGTAGATGATGTGGCAGGTCTGAAGATGTGGACCAACACAACGTGGCACATGTCACTGATGGACGAATGAGGTAATGCCATGTGGCCTAATGATTGGTTGCCACATGGCACATGTGGCGGTTCGATTGTTAAAAGGTTGGTATGTTGGGTTGTACCTTGCTATTTTCACTCTCAATCAATATACCAAGTGGCTTTCTTTGCTACATATACAGGCTTCCTTTCTATTTAAAAAATGATAATAGAAATGAATCCCTATAAAAGGGGGTTGGGTGGTTTGAACCCACAGTGGGAAGGATCTAAATGGATTCAGAAGACCTAAAAATTTTACAGTCTTAGAACTTGACAGAATCATAGAAAGAGGTCGCTGGCACGATCCTAAGGCAACTTGAATGGGCTCAAAAGGAGTTCGTATGTAGAAGTTATGTGCAGTCAAAAGTTCAGTCAAATAGGTGAATCATGCATTTAAAAAGGTGAAAATTTTATTTTCTCAAATCCAAGCAAAAAATGAGGCCAAGTCGGAGAGCTCGTCGCCACGATTCTGACGTTGTTCGTTTCACCTTGATAAGAGCTCGTACGAGCAAGATATGGCCGGTCAAAGTTGAGGGTTGACCATGCTGACTAGACAGTACAATGATGAAGTCATCATGCCGACATGGCAGACAATGTGGCAGTTGTTGGCGTGGCAGGTGTAGATGTTGACACGTGGCAGATAGCGGCATCTGACTCAATAGATGACGTGGTAGGTTTGAAGATGTGGACAGATCCAGCGTGACACGTGTCACTGACGGACGAATAAGCAAATTGCACGTGGCCTAACAATTGGGTGCCACATGGCACATGTGGCAATTTGTTTATTAAAACACTAGTTTGTGGGGGTCGAACCCCAGACCTCCTGCATCTTATTAAAAGAATGATAATAGAAACAAATCCCTATAAAAGAGGGTCAGGTGGTTTGAACCCCTAGTGGGGAGGAATGATCTAGGTGGATACAGAAGAATTAAAAATTTTGCAGTCTTAGAACCTGACGGAATCAGCATCATTGGAAAGAGGTTGCTGACACGATCCTGACGTAACTTGAATGAGCTAAAAATGAGTTCATATGAAGAAGTTATGTTCAGTCAAAGGTTTGGTCAAACAAGCGAATCGGGCGTTCAAAAAGGTGAATTTTTTTGTCTCAAATCCAAGAAAAAATGATGCCAAGTCAAAGAGCTCATCTCCATGATTCTGACGGCGCTCCTTTCGCCTCGATCGGAGCTCGTACGAGCAAGATATGGCTGTTCAAAGTAGAGGGTTGACCATGCTGACTAGACAATACAATGATGATGTTAGCATACTGACATGGCAAACACAGTGGCAATTATTGACGTGGCAGGTCCAGAGGTTGACACATGGCATATGGCGGCATCTGAGTCAACAGATGATGTGGCAGGTCTGATGATGTGGACCAATCCAGCGTGACAAGTGTCACCGTCAGATGAATGAGCTAATGCCATGTCCAATGATTGGGTGCCACATGGCACATGTGACGGTTTGATTGTTAAAAGATTGGTTTGTGGGTGTCGAACCCATGACCTCCTGCTTGTTATTTTCACTCTACACCAATATACCAATCAGCTTTCTTTGCTACATATATGGGCCTCCTTTCTATTTAAAGAATGATAATAGAAATGAATCCCTATAAAATAGGGTCAGGTGGTTTGAACCCCAAGTGGGGAGGAATGATCCAGGTGGATACAGAAGACTAAAAAATTTTGTAGTCTGAGAACATGATAGAATCAGAATCATTGCAAAGAAGTTGCTGACACGATCCTAATGCAACTTGAATGTGCTTAATTGGACTTCATATGTAGAAGTTATGTACAGTCAAAGGTTTAGTCAAACAGGGGAATCAGGCATTCACAAAGGTGAAAATTTGGTTGTCTCAAATCTAAGAAAAAATGATGCCAAGTCGAAGAGCTCGTTGTCATGATTTTGATGTCACTCATTGCGCCTCGATCGGAGCTCATACGAGCAAGATATGGCCAGTCAAAGTTGAGGGTTGACCAATGTGACGACAATATAATGATGACGTCAGCATGCTGACATAGCAGACACAGTGGCAGTTGTTAACGTAGTAGGTCAAGAGTTTGACACATGGCAGATGGCGGCATCTGAGTCAACAGATGACATGGCAGGTCTGAAGATGTAGACCAATCTAGTGTGACACGTGTCATTGACGGAAGAATGAGGTAATGCCACATGGCCCAATGATTGGGTGCCACATGGCACATGTGGTGGTTTGATTGTTAAAAGGTTGGTTTATGGGGTCAAACCCCTGACATCCTGCTTGCTATTTTCACTCTCCACCAATATACCAAGCGGCTTTCTTTGCTACCTATACGGGCCTTCTTTCTATTTAAAGAATGATAATAGAAATGAATCCCTATAAAAGGGGGTTGGGTGGTTTGAACCTCGAGTGGGGAATAATGATCCAGATGGATACAAAAGAACTAAAAATTTTGCAGTGTCAGAACCTGGCAGAATCAACATCATTAGAAAGAGGTCGCTGACATGATCCTGACGCAACTTGAAAGAAGTTATGTGCAGTCAAAGGTTCGGTTAAACAGGTGAATCAGGTGTTCAAAAAGGTGAAAAATTGATTATCTCAAATCCAAGCAAAAATGATTCCAAGTCGAAGAGCTCGTCGCCACGATTTTGATGCCAGTCGTTTCACCTCGATCAGAGCTCGTACGAGCAGGATATGGCCAGTCAAAGTTGAGGGTTGACCATCTCGACTAGACAGTATAATGATGACATCAGCATGCTGACATGGCAAACACAGTGGCAGTTGTTGACTTGGTAGGTCCAGAGGTTGGCACAAGGCAGATGGTGGCATCTGAGTCAGCAGATGACGTGGCAAGTCTGAAGATGTGGACCAATCCAGCGTGACATGTGTCACTGACGGATGAATGAGGTAATGCCATGTGGCCTAATGATTGGGTGCCACGTGGCACATATGGTGGTTTGATTGTTAAAAGGTTGGTTTGTGGGGTCAAACCTTGCTATTTTCACTCTCCACCAATATACCAAGCTGCTTTCTTTGCTTCATATACGAGCTTCTTTTATATTTAAAGAATGATAATATAAACAAATCCCTTTAAAAGGGGGTCAGGTGGTTTGAACCCTCAGTCAGAAGGAATGAGCTAAATAGATCTAGAAAACCTAGAAATTTTGCAATCTCAGAACCTGACAAAATCAGCGTCATTGGAAAGAGGTCGTTGGTACGATCCTGATGCAACTTGAACAGGCTCAAAAGGAGTTCGTATGCAAAAGTTATGTGCAGTCAAAGGTTTGATCAAACAGGTGAATCATGCATTCAAAAAGGTGAAAAATTTATTGTTTCAAATCCAAGTAAAAATGGTGCCAAGTAGAATAGCTCATCACCACGATTCTGACGCTACTCGTTTCGCCTTGATCAGACCTCGTACGAGCAAGATATGGCCGGTCAAAGTTGAGGGTTGACCGTGCTAACTAGACAGTACAATGATGACGTCATAATGCTGACATGGTAGACACAGTGGCAATTGTTGGTGTGGTAGGTCCAGATATTGACATGTGGCAGATGTTAGCATCTGACTCAACAGATGACGTAGCAGGTCTGAAGATTTGGACCAATCCAATGTGACATGTGTCACTGACGGACGAATGAGCGAATGCCACATAGCCCAATGATTGGGTGCCACGTGACACCTGTGGCGATTTGCTTGTTAAAAGGTTGGTTTGTGGGGGTCGAACCCCTGACCTCCTACTTCCTATTTTCACTCTCCACCAATATACCAAGCAGCTTTCATTGCTACATATACGAGCCTCCTTTCTATTTAAAGAATGATAATAGAAACAAATCCCTATAAAAGGGGGTTAGGTGGTTTGAACCCCCAGTGGGGAGGAATGATTTGGATGGATCCAGAAGACCTATGAATCTTGCAGTTTCAGAACCTGATGGAATCAGCATCATTGGAAAGAAGTCGATGACACGATCCTAACGCAACTTGAAAAGGTGAAAAATTGTTTGTCTCAAATCCAAGGAAAAATGATGCCAAGTCGAAGAGATCGTCGCCACAATTCTGACACCGCTTGTTTTTCTTCGATCAAAGCTCGTATGAGAAAGATATGGCTGGTCAAAGTTAAGGGTTGACTATGCCAACTAGATAGTACAATGATGACCTCAGCATGCTGACATTGCAAACACAGTGGCAGTTGTTGATGTGGCAAATCTAAAGTTTGACACGTGGCAGATGGCGACATCTGAGTCAAAAGATGATGTGGCAGTTCTGAAGATGTGGACCAATTCAGTGTGACACATGTCACTGACGGACGAATGAGGTAATGCCACGTGGCCCAATGATTGGGTGCCACGTGGTACATGTGGCGGTTTGATTGTTAAAATAATAGTTTGTGGGGGTCAAACCCCTGACTTCCTACTTGCTTTTTTCCCTCTCCACCAATATACCAAGCGGATTTCTTTGCTACATATAAGGGGCTCCTTTCTATTTAATGAATGATAATTGAAATGAATCCCTATAAAAGGGGGTCGGGTGGTTTGAACCCCCAGTGGGGAGGAATGATCTAGGTGGATACAAAAGAGTTAAAAATTTTGTAGTCTTAGAACCTGATAGAATCAGTATCATTAGAAAGAGGTCGCTAACACGATCCTGACGCAACTTGAACGAGCTCAAAAGGAGTTCGTATGTAGAAGTTATGTGCAGTCAAAGGTTTGGTCAAACAAGCGAATCAAGGGTTCAAAAAGGTGAAAATTTGATTGTCTCAAATCCAAGAAAAAATGATGCCAAGTCGAAGAGCTCGTCGCCACGATTCTGACTCCGCTCGTTTTGCCTCGATCTGAGCTCGTATGAGGAAGATACGACCGGTCAAAGTGAAGGGTTGACCATGCTAACTAGACAAGACAATGATGACGTCAACATGCTGACATGGCAAACACCGTGGTAGTTGTTGACATGCCAGATCTAGAGGTTGACACATGGCAGATGGCGGCATCTGAGTCAACAGATGCCATGGAAGGTCTAATGATGTGGACCAATCCAACATGACACTTGTCACTGACGGATGAATGAGGTAATGCCACGTGGCTGAATGATTTGGAGCCACATGGCACATGTGATGGTTTGATTGTTAAAAGATTGGTTTGTGGGGGTCGAACCCTTGACCTCCTGCTTGCTATTTTCAATCTCCACCAATATACCAAGCGGCTTTCTTTGCTAAATATACGGACCTTCTTTCTATTTAAAGAATGATAATAGAAACGAATCCCTATAAAAGAGGGTCAGGTGGTTTTAACCTCAAGTGGGGAGAAATGATCTAGGTGGATCCAGAAGACTGAAAAATTTTAGAGTCTGACAACATGACAGAATCAACATCAATTGAAAGAGGTTGCTGGCACGATTCTAATGCAAGTTGAACGAGCTCAAAAGGAGTTCATATGTAGAAGATATGCATAGTCAAAGGTTTAGTCAAATAGGCGAATCAGACGTTCAAAAAGGTGAAAGTTGAGGGTTTGCCAGTTGTTGATGTGGCAGGTCTAGAGTTTGACACGTGGCAGATAGCAGCATCTGAGTCAGTAGATTATGTGGCAGGTCTGAAGATGTGGACCAATCTAGCGTGACACCTTTCACTCATGAAGAATGAAGTAATGCCACGTGGCCCAATGATTGGGTGCCACGTGGCACATGTGGCGGTTTGATTGTTAAAAGGTTGGTTTGTGGAGGTTGAATCCCTAAACTCCTACTAGCTATTTTCACTCTCCACCAATATACCAAGCGGCTTTCTTTGCTACATATACGAGCCTCCTTTCTATTTAAAGAATGATAATAGAAATGAATCCCTATAAAAAGGGGTCGGGTGGTTTGAAACCTCAGTGGGGAATAATGATCCAGATGGATACAGAAGAACTAAAATTTTTGCAGTCTCATAACCTGACGGATCAGTATCATTGGAAAGAGGTCGCTGAAATGATCTTGACGCAACTTGAATGGGCTCAAAAGGAGTTCGTATGCAGAAGTTATGTGCACTCAAAGGTTCGGTCAAACAGGCGAATTACACATTCAAAAAGGTGAAGAATTGATTGTCTCATATGCAAGCAAAAATGATGCCAAGTTGAAGAGCTCATCTCCATGATTTCGATGCCGCTCGTTTCCCCTCAATCGGAGCTCGTACGAGTAAGATATGGCCGATCAAAGTTGAGGGTTGACTATGTCGACTAAATAGTACAATGATGACATCAATATGCTGACATGGTAGACACAGTGGCAGTTGTTGACATCATAGGTCTAGAGGTTGACACTTGATAGATGGCAGGATCTGAGTTAGTAGATGACGTGGAAGGTCTGAAGATGTGGACCAATCTAGTGTATCATGTGTCATTGACAGACAAATGAGGTAATGCCATGTGGCTAATGATTGGTTGCCATGTGGCACATGTGGCAGTTTGATTGTTAAATTGTTGGTTTGTGGGGTCGAACCTTGCTATTTAAAGAATAATAATAGAAATGATTCCCTATAAAAGGGGGTCTGGTGGTTTGAACCCCCAGTGGGAAGGAATGATCTAAATGGATCTAGAAGACCTAAATATTTTACAGTCTCAGAACCTGACGGAATCAACATCATTGGAAAGAGGTCGCTGGCATGATCCTGACGCAACTTGAACGGGCTCAAAAGGAGTTCGTATGCAGAAGTTATGTGCAGTTAAATGTTTGGTCAAACATACAAATCATGCGTTCAAATTGAAGCAAAAATGAGGCCAAATCGAAGAGCTCGTCAGCACGATTTGTCTCAAATTTAAGCAAAAATGATGCAAAGTCAAAAAGCTCATTGCCATGATTCTGACGCTGCTTGTTTCGCCTTGATCAAAGCTCATACGAGAAAGATATGGCTGGTCAAAGTTGAGGGTTAACCATGCCGACTAGATAGTACAATGATGATGTCAGCATGCTGACATGGTAGACATAGTGGTAGTTGACGTGGCAGATCCAGAGTTTGACATGTGTTAGATGGCGGCATCTGAGTCAGCAGATGACGTGGTAGGTCTGAAGATGTAGACCAATCCAACGTGACACGTGTCACTGACAGATGAATGAGGTAATGCCATGTGGCCCAATGATTGGGTGCCATGTGGCACACGTGGTGGTTTGATTGTTAAAAAGTTAGTTTGTGGGGGTCGAACCCCTGACCTCCTGCTTTCTATTTTCACTCTCCACCAATATACCAAGCGGCTTTCTTTGCTACATATACGGGCCTCCTTTCTATTTAAAGATGATAATAGAAATGAATCCCTATAAAAGGGGGTCGGGTGGTTTGAAACCCCAGTGGAGAATAATGATCCAGATGGATACAGAAGAACTAAAAGTTTTGTAGTCTTAGAACCTGACAGAATCAACATCATTAGAAAGAGGTCGTTGACAGGATCCTGACGCAACTTGAATGGGCTAAAAAGGAGTTCATATGTAGAAGTTATGTGCAGTCAAAGGTTCGGTCAAACAGGTGAATCAAGCGTTCAAAAAGGTGAAAATTTGATTATCTCAAATCCAAGCAAAAATGATGCCAAGTTGAAGAGCTTGTTACCATGATTTCGACACCGCTCATTTCACCTCGATCGAAGCTCATACGAGCAAGATATGGCCGATCAAAGTTAAGGGTTGACCATGTCGACTAGACAATGCAATGATGACATCAACATGCTGACATGGCAGACACAGTGGCAATTGTTCACATGGTATGTCCAGATGTTGACACGTGGCAGATGGCGGCATCTGAGTCAGCAAACGATGTGGCAGGCCTGAAGATATGGACCAATCCAGCGTGACACATGTCACTGACAGACGAATGAGGTAATGCCATGTGGCCTAATAATTGGGTGCCATGTGGCACATGTGGCGGTTTGATAGTTAAAAGGTTGGTTTCTGGGGTCAAACCTTGCTATTTTCACTCTCCACCAATATACCAAGCAGCTTTCTTTGCTACATATACAGGCTTGCTTTCTATTTAAAGATTGATAAAAGAAACAAATCCCTATAAAAGGGGGTCAGGTTGTTTGAACCCCTAGTGGGAAGGAATGATCTAAATGGATCTGGAAGACCTAAAAATTTAGCAGTCTCAGAACCTGATGGAATTAGTGTCATTGGAAAGAGGTCGCTGGAAAGATCCTGATGCAACTTGAACGGGCTCAAAAGGAGTTCGTATGCAGAAGTTATGTGCAGTCAAAAGTTTGGTCAAACAAGTGAATCATGCATTTAAAAAGGTGAAAATTTTACTGTCTCAAATCCAAGCAAAAATAATGCCAAGTCGAAGAGCTCGTCGCCACGATTCTGACGCCGCTTATTTTGCCTTGATCGGAGCTTGTACGAACAAGATATGGCCGATCAAAGTTGAGGTTTGACCATGCTGACTAGATAGTACAATGATGACATCATCATGCTGACATGGTAGACACAGTGGCAGTTGTTGGCGAGGCAAGTCCAGATAATGACACATGGCAGATGGCGGCATCTAACTCAATAGATAACGTGGCAGGTCTGAAGATGTGGACCAATCCAGCGTGACACATGTCACTGACGGACGAATGAGCGAATGCGACATGGCCTAATGATTGGGTGCCACGTGGCACATGTGGTGATTTGCTTTCTAAAAGGTTGTTTTGTGGGGGTCGAACCCTTGACCTCCTGCTTCCTATTTTTACACTCCACCAATATACCAAGCGGCTTTCATTGCTACATATACGGGCCTCCTTTCTATTTAAAGAATGATAATACAAATAAATCCCTATAAAAGGAGGTAAGGTGGTTTGATCCCATAGAGGGTAGGAATGATCTAAGTGGATCCAGAAGACCTAGAAATCTTGCAGTCTCAGAACTTAATGGAATCATCATCATTGGAAAGAGGTCACTGACATGATCCTCACGTAACTTGAATGGGCTCAAAAGGAGTTCGTATGCAGAAGTTATATGCAGTCAAATGTTTAGTCAAACAGGTGAATCAAGGGTTCAAAAAGGTGAAAAATTGATTGACTCAAATCCAAAAAAATGATGCCAAGTCGAAGAGCTCGTCACCACGATTCTGACATCGCTTGTTTCGCCTCGATCAGAGCTCGTACGAGCAAGATATGGCTGGTCAAAGTTGAGGGTTGACCATGCCGACTAGATAGTACAATGATGACATCAGCATGCTAACATGACAGACACAGTGGCAGTTGTTGGCGTGGCATATCTAGAGTTTGACAAGTGGGAGATTGTGGCATCTGAGTCAACAGATGATGTGGCCGGTTTGAAGATGTGGACCAATCCAGCTTGACACATGTCACTAACGGATGAATGAGGTAATGCCAAGTGGACCAATGATTGGGTGCCACGTGGCACATGTGGCAGTTTGATTTTTAAAAGGTTGGTTTGTGGGGGTCAAACCCCTGACCTCCTGCTTGCTTTTTTCACTCTCCACCAATATACCGAGCGACTTTCTTTACTACATATACGGGACTCCTTTCTATTTAATGAATGATAATAGAAAGGAATCCCTATAAAAGGGGGTCGGGTGGTTTGAACCCCTAGTGGGAAGGAATGATTCAGGTGAATATAGAAGAACTAAAAATTTTGTAGTCTTCGAACTTGATGGAATCAACATCATTGGAAAGAGGTCGCTGACACGATCCTGACACAACTTGAATGAGCTCAAAAGGAGTTCGTATGCAGAAGTTATGTGCAGTTAAAGGTTTGGTCAAACAGGCGAATCAGGGGTTCAAAAAGGTAAAAAATTGATGCCAAGTCAAAGAGCTCGTCGCCACGATTTCAATGCCGCTCATTTCGCTTCGATCGGAGCTCGTACGAGTAAGATATGGCCGGTCAAAGTTGAGGGTTGACCATGCTGACTAGACAATACAATGATGACATCAGCATGTTGACATGGCAGACACAGTGGCAGTTGTTGACGTGATAGGTCCAGAGGTTGACACATGGCAAATGGCGGCATCTGAGTCAGCAGATGACGTAGCAGGTCTGATGATGTGGACCAATCTAGTGTGACACGTGTCACTGACGGATGAATGAGGTAATGTCACATGGCCCAATGATTGGGTGCCACGTGGCACATGTGGCGGTTTGATTGTTAAAAGATTGGTTTGTGGGGGTCGAATCCTTGACCTCCTGCTTGCTATTTTAACTTTCCACAAATATACAATGTAGCTTTCTTTGCTACATATATGAGCCTCCTTTCTATTTAAAGAATGATAATAGAAACAAATCCCTATAAATGGGGGTCGGGTGGTTTGAACCCGAAGTGGGGAGGAATGATCCAGGTGGATCCAGAAGACCAAAAAATTTTAGAGTCTGAGAACATGATGGAATCAACATCAATGGAAAGAGGTTGCTGACACGATCCTAACGCAAGTTGAACGGGCTCAAAAGGAGTTCGTATGCAGAAGTTATGTGCAGTCAAAGGTTTGGTCAAATAGGTGAATCAGGCATTTAAAAAGGTGAAAATTTGATTATCTCAAATCCAAGAAAAAAAGATGCCAAGTTGAAGAGCCTGTCGTCATGATTTCGATGCCACTCATTTCACCTCGATCGGAGCTCATACGAGCAAGATATGGCCGGTCAAAGTTGAGGGTTGACCATGCTAACTAGACAATACAATGATGACGTCAGCATGTTGACATGGTAGACATAGTGGCGGTTGTTGACATGGTAGGTCCAGAGTTTGACACGTTGCAGATGGCAGCATTTAAGTCAGCAAATGACGTGGCAGGTTTGAAAATGTGGACCAATCCAGCGTGACACGTGTCACTGACGAAAGAATGAGGTAATGCCACGTGGCCCAATGATTGGGTGTCACGTGGCACATGTGGCGGTTTGATTGTTAAAAGGTTGCTTTGTGGGGGTTGAACTCCTAACATCCTGCTTGCTATTTTCACTCTCCACCAATATACCATGTGGCTTTCTTTGCTACATATACGGGTCTCATTTCTATTTAAAGAATGATAATAGAAACGAATCCCTATAAAAGGGGGTAGGGTGGTTTGAACCCCCAATGGGGAATAATGATCTAGATGGATACAAAAGAACTAAAAATTTTGCAATCTCAGAACCTGATGGAATTAGCATCATTGGCAAGACGTCGCTGACACGATCCTGACGCAACTTGAATGGGCTTAAAAAGAGTTCATATGCAGAAATTATGTACAGTCAAAGGTTCGGTCAAATAGGCAAATTAGGCATTCAAAATGGTCAAAAATTGATTGTCTCAAATCCAAGCAAAAATGATGCCAAGTCGAAGAGCTCATTGCCACGATTTTGACGCTGTTGGTTTCACCTCGATTGGAGATCGTACGAGAGGATATGGCTGGTCAAAGTTAAGGGTTGACCATGTCGTCTAGACAGTACAATGATGACATCAGCATGCTGACATGGTAGAGACAATGGCAGTTGTTGACGTGGTAGGTCCAGAGGTTGACATGTAGCAGATGGCGACATCTGAGTCAGCAGATGATGTGGCAGGTCTTAAGATGTGGACCAATCCAGCATGACACATGTCACTGACGGACGAATGAGATAATGCCATGTGGCCTAATGATTGGGTGCCATGTGGCACATGTGGCAGTTTGATTGTTAAAAGGTTGGTGACTAACCCAAGATTGTATTCTCTGTTAAAAGAATAAGGAGTACAAATTTGGCACTTGCCAATTAGGGCTCACTGCCCGAGCACATTGCTCACAAGGGGCCCATTGCCTACAAGAGACTCACTATCTACAAATGCTTACAGATGATACCAAAGTGTTTGAACTGATGAACAACATCCATACATGCAAGAATTCAGTTCCGGTTAGGCACTGTATACTGATCTGGCACATTTCATTCTTCCTCTACTTAATATTACTCTTCAGTCATATTCTGGATTCAGATCTTTATTTTTGCACTTCTTCTTATATCTTCTTCCACTTCCTCTATATACCTCTATAGCCCACAAGCTTGAATACATCGAGTATATATATCTACATCAAGGATTTCCAACAACTTCATAGTCAGTAACAAGAACACTTGAGATATTTGCAAGTTCCTGTTTTGTTAGCTGAATCCCTGCTTGGTTGATGATACACATCAAAAACTTAGACATAGAAGTCATTACTCATGTCGTCCAATAATGTGTAATGCCACAAATTGCTTGATCAACACCTTTTAAACATCCAGATTGAAGTTTGGTACTCTATCGGTTAGCTCTTCCTCTGTCTACTCTGTCTGACTGGAACCCAACACTCAGAAGCCCATATCTTTTTCATGCTTTATCACCGGAGGCTAAATCTCTGGAATACAATAGTCATGATACCCTTCTTGACTTGTCCAAGTCCACAACTTACTAAGTTATATCATTTGAGAGATCCGGACCTAATTGTCGGACCATGTTGCATACTTTGTTCTTGTCCACCGGATCAAAACAATCTTCACTCTGACTTCCGGTATAGACATATTATGTACTGCGGATATGTAGAATAGACTTTTTTGCCATCAAAGACAACACTTATGAAGCCACACAGTGTCTCTTACCAACAATCTCCCCCTTTGGCATTGATGGCAACACTTAGTGAAAAATGGCTAAGTGTCACAGTAACTTCCCCTTTGCTTGTGCTCTGTTTCTTTGCACTGCTTTACCGAAGCTCCCCCTTTGCTGGATTCCTCATTTTCAACTACTCTTCACTCCACCTTTGACATCAATGGCAAAGGGTGGAATCCGCATACCAAAATTGTGTAAAAATTATTATATACATGGCCGCATATGTATATACAAATCATACATTATACTTACATATACTTAAATATATCCGCAAAGGTTGTCTTCAACTGTACAATTTATGTTGCCCAACTTCTCTTCATTCTATCCAAAATGGAGATGTGTCCACTTAACAAAAATGCATATGCTTCTGCCCTCTTCAAATTTGTTAGATTACTGGTCCGGGCTATGCTTTGAGCATCTGTTAAAGCATCATGCAATACTTCTAACTTAGGAAGGATTATTCCCCTGAGTTCACCCATTCTGTCCATCAGATGCATCTTCTCCTTAGCTAGTTTCTTTATCTCATTTATGATAACAACTGCTTGACATTCTTGATTTACCAAAGAGATGGTAAGAGGATCAAAATTCTGAGACAGGCTTAGCAACTTTTCTTCTTGTTCTTTCATCTTCTTTTCGATGTCCTTTGAAACTTTAGGCTAAGATAAACAAAATTTATATATATCTCATCCATCCTTAAGAGCATTTTCAATGCTCTTTATTTCAATGTCTAAGGTTCTTCTGTCATTTTTAATTAGTCCTTGTACCTCACTGAACCTTTTTTCAGAGAACTCTTTCCGAACCTTAGTTTTTGCTAATCTTTCAAGAGATTCAAAGTGAGAATTGACATAATTAACCAAGTTTTTCAAGTTACCGGATGGAGAGGTAGATGCATTCTTTTGATATGTAGGCATGGTATTCTCTAGTACACTAGATGTAATATTCAATAGTTCACTGTCCTCCATGTGTGATTTTATAAGTTTCTCTTTTGCTTTGGCCTGAACAAAAGATGCTACTTTTATTATCTGAACCGGAGAGAGAGAGTCAAAATTTAGTGGCCCTTGAATCAGCTCAAGTTCATCCAGCTCCATTTCTCTATCCAAGAAATTCTGTACTGTCTCTGTAGTGTCTCTTGCTGGTGATTCAGGCTTCTTTCCTTTAGAGATATCAGGACCAACTGGTTTGGATAAGTCATCACCAACCTTTTATGCGTGTTCTTCTTCTTTTGCCTTACCCTCTTTCTCTTGATTCTCCTTCTCTTCTCTTCTTCCTTCCCTTTCTTCTTCAGTGCCTGGAAGATTTGTCTTGACAACTGTGGGATCCGGAGGAGTGACATTACTAGAGTTTACTGCTTTGTGAACTTCCTCTTCCAGAACAGAGGAGTCTAAGTCTTCAGATTTTTCTTCATCTATTTTCTTTAATCCTTTGACATCCTTGTCAGAGAATTATTCATAGATTACTTTTAATCCTTCAACATCCATGGTAGAAGGCTCTTCATTTGTTTCCTCTACAATAGGAAGATTAAATCTCTTCAAGGCATTCAAGAGAATTTCTTTTGTTTAATTTGCTATTTGGTCAGTTTCTCCAAGCATGAGCTTATTCATTCTTGCCTTGCTCCGGAACTCATCTTTGTTGTCCTTAAAAACCATGTTCATTTGCTTTGGAGTGATAGAAGGACATAGTTGTATGACTATGTTCTCCCAGATCTCCAAGTCTTTTGCCTTGGCATTCTTTTTTCTCAGCTCTAGTACTTCTTCTAGGCTCTTAGGAATTAATGGAATTATTTCAATGAAGGCTTTGTTGTAGATGTTCAAATACTTGATAGTTGCCTCTTCAAGAATTCTCTTATCTGCATCATTGTATTCATCATAAAATTCTGTCACCGGCTGTAGGTTTCCATCTACAGTGATGGATTTGATGATGTCTTCAATTGATAGAGTGGATTTTTCAACAAATTCTTTTGTCTTCTCTTCTTCATTTCTGCTATCAGAGACTTCCCGGATGTTCTTTTCTTCTTTATTTTCCTGATTTCCTCATCTGATTCTCTCTTCTTCATCCTTTTGGCTCATATATGTCCTTGTGGCTTTGGTCTTCATTCTCTTTTCTCCTTTCTTGGATGGCTTGACTTCCGATTTGGTAGTCTTTGAGCTTTTAGAAGTGAAAGGAATAGAACTATTGGAAGATCTAGTCCGGGAGGAGACTTGCACCGGAATGCTTTCTTTCTTTGCTTCTTGTCTTTCTTTTTCTGTCTTCTCTATTTTCTCTCTATTGGCATCTACTGCCTCTTTTGACACCCCAAATCTTTTGGCAAATTCTTCAACTTCCTTTCTTAATTTTATCTTTATCTCAGACTGCCTTAACTCAACATGTATTTTTATGCTTAGCTCTTCAAAGGTGCCAAACCTTTCTACTTTAGTGTCTTTAGGTTGGCTCAGCAAGTGTTGAACATGTACCTTCAAAGTGTTTTCATCGACCTCATATCCCATGGGCATTATCCATACAGTACTTGGCTCAACTGCCTCCATTAGGCATTGATCAGTGTCAACCATGAAGCAGACTATGTCTTTGTATTTCTCAACTATTGACTGTGGTATTCTCTCTCTGGCATGCATCATGCTTTGGAAATTCTTGAAGTAACCCCAGTGAGTTGAGTCTTGGGCTTGAGCATCACCAAGTCCATACATGTAATCTTTGATTTGAATTGCAACTGGTTTATCATTTTGCCAGACCCAACCCTTTGATCTAGGCAGCTCATTCATATAGTAGAAAAACAAACACAATATTAGACTACCATATTTGAAAGAGTTTTTCTTATCTTTCCTGATCTTCTGCAGGTTTTCCATCAGTTGACTCAGTAGAAGCTCACACAGATCATAATCTACATCTTCCTTCAGCATCTGATATGCAGTATAGATTATTGTACTAGACACAGAATTTTCCCTACTTCACTGGTAGATTTTGTAACCAATTATCATTGAGGCAAACTTGACATATGGATCCGTGATGTCATCTATAGTCATTACTCTTTTGTCAAATTTGGATTCGGTGGCTTCAATTACCGTTTGGTTCTTTACAGATTTGAGTGTGGGTAACCCACTAGTTGAATGCAGTCTAGTCATAGCCCTGATGGCATCTTTGGTTATCTTGAATGGCCTCATTAGCCACATAAAATTATCATGCATCCTGCTTAGAACATACCGGACCCATTCATCTTCTGCAAAAGATGGAAAATGTATGCAATGTTTGAAGTGTTTATCCCTTAGGGTCTTGAATTCAGGTCTGAGTTCAAAATTCTCATCTATTAACTATTTTTGATAGATGTTGATCAATTTTGAGTCTCCAAAATCTTCCATGTTTGCATGGATATAAACCCTAACATCTTCTACATGCAAGACACCGTGCAGAATACTGGAAAACTCACCCAAGGGATCAACTTCTAGTGATTTGTATGGGTGTTTCTTGAATTTTGGTCTCGGCCTTTCGGAGATATTAACAACCATTGGAGTAGCCATTCTAGCAAAGAAATCTAGAGAGAATTTGCAGAAGAGAAGTACCTTTTCATGCCTTAGGGTTTGAAGCAAATGTCAGAGCGATTTCCTGTTTGAATTCAATTTTCAGCTTGAACTTGAGTAAACTGTAGGATTTCTTCTTAGAGCTCTTCTCTCTTCTTTGTTTTGAATGCAAATTGTGATAAATGGCAAGTGAAGACCCTTTTTTTCTTCCACTAAACCTAATCTATCATTGTAATAAATGTACAGCCTTTTAAGTCAACCGGTTACCCTATTTCTCAAGCGAGCTTTTCATGAATCGCCTTGCGTATTTTCAACCGAGTATCTTAGTGATTTGATAACACACATCTGCCTTATAAACTTGCCTTTGGATCCGCAGGTCAGAATATTGTATTTTCAGATCATACCGGATTAATCTGTATTGCTTTGTTAATACTGGATGGTTGCCGGAACCGGATCTATTCAAGTGGTCATAAACCTTGTGAAGTTTCATGTGGACCTCTCACATTCTGAATGAAGGTTCTTTGGAGGATTTTCTAAGAACCCTTTAATCCGCAACATCATATGTTTACTCAATGTACCGAATTCAGGCACTTACTGGCTAGCTGGGGGAAAATGATTTTCTCTGTAGCTCCCCCTGAACCAGAGCTCACTTTTTAGTTTCTGGAAGGATTATTAGCACCGGATTCCAGTGTGGATCTATCTCCACTATTCATTGTACTTTTTTTTACCCAAATCTTGCCCATCTCCTTTTGAACTTCATCCGCATTTACTTTACCTTTGCCTTTATCTTATTTCTGATTATGTTCCACCAGACCTCTTCCATTTTGATTTTTGCTTCTGCAGAATCTGGCTATATGACCAGATCTATTGTAATTATAACACACAACATTTCTTTACTTATTTGAATGATACCCTCTTGATCTACACTCATTACCAATATGTCCAATTCTATTGCATATAAAGCATCTACCATTGAAAGAATTGTTCATTTGCATATTTCTACATTCATGAGATTTGTGACCATACCTTTTGCAATTCAAACATTGACCGAAGAAGGATGGATTGATCTGATTCATTTTGTTTCTGCACTGAATTGCTTTGTGACCAAATTTGTTGCAATTGAAGCAGTATCCATTGAAAGATGGATATCTTTGAGCATTTGGTTGCCTTATCAGAGGTCTTCTAGGCCTATTTTTTTTATTTCTTGATCCAAAGTTCTTTTGACCAGATCCAGAGCTTTCACCTTTTTCATATCCCAAGCCATGCTTATCATCTACCCTCTTTTGACTTTCAAGAACTTCAAGTTGGGCTGAGCTTATCTTGAATTTTTTTTTGTATTCATTTGCAGATTGAAGATCTTGTTTAAGAGTGTCAATCTAGCTCTCAAGTTGTTCTTCATTGTATCTAGCTTTTTTGAGATTAGATTCAAGATGTCTGATTATTCTATCCATTTTGTGGCAGTCCTCTATTTTCTCCTTGAGGGATTGTTTCAGGTTATCTTCAGTCTTTCTTTTATCTTCAATTTCTTGGGTGAATTTCATAACCCTTGATTCCATTTCATGTCTTATCATAATGACTTCTTTTGATAGTTTCTCACATAGCTTAGTTTTCTCATTTAGATCCTCGTCCATATTATTGGCTTCATTCTGATTTGCTAGTTTATGAAGTAATTCCTTTCTCTTTTTCACAGAAATACTGAGTTTTTCTTTCTGTTCATTGATGAAATCATCAGCTTCCTTGAGTCACTCTCTCAAATTATTGACCTCAGAGTGGGATTGTTCAAGATCATCTAGGGCAGACTGAAGTTGCTCCTTCATACCATATGCATCCATTGAGATTCCTAGATCCTTCTCAGGCTGTTAGGCTTTTTCTAAGAGACTTGGCTCTGATACCAATTGTTGGAAATAATGCAGATAACTGAGAGGGGGCAGGGGTGAATCAATTATCTTATAACTTTTCTTCTTTTTACTTTCTTTTCTTATCTTAACTTTTAGTCCTATATCAAAACATGAAAGTAAAGGCAACCATAAGAACTGAAAATGAAATTAACACACAACACAAGGATTTTTATGTGGAAACCCTGTTAAGGGAAAAACCACGGGGTGACTAACCCAAAATTGTATTCTCTATTAAAAGAATAAGGAGTACAAATTTGGCACTTGCCAATTAGGGCTCACTGCCTAAACACACTGCTCACAAGAGGCCCACTGCCTACAAGAGACTCATTGTCTACAAATGCTTATAGATGACACCAAAGTGTTTGAACTAATGCATAGCATCCATACACGCAAGAATTTAGTTCTGGTTAGGCACTGTATACTGATCTGGCAATTTCATTCTTCCTCTGCTTAATATTACTCTTCAGTCATATTCTGGATTCAGATCTTTATTTTCACACTTCTTCCTATATCTTCTTCCACTTCCTATATATACCTCTATATCCCACAAGCTTGAATACATCGAGTATATATGTCCGCATCAAGGATTTCCAACAACTTCATAGTCGGCAACAAGAATACTTGAGATATTTGCAAGTTCCTGTTCTGTCGGTTGAATCCTTGCTTGGTTGATGATAGACATCAAAAACTTAGACATAGAAGTCATTACTTATGTTGGCCAATAATGTGTAATTCCACAAATTGTTTGATCAACACCTTTTAAACATCCAAATTGAAGTCTGGTACTCTGTTGGTCAGCTCTTACTCTATCTGCTCTGTCTGACTGGAACCCAACACTCAGAAACCCATATCTTTTTCATGCTTTATCACCGGAGGCTAAATCTCTGGAATACAATGGTCATGATACCCTTCTTGACTTGTCCAAGTCCGCAATTTACTCAGTTATACCATCTAAGAGATCTGGACCTGATTGTCGGACCATGTTGCATACTCTATTCTTGTCCACCAGATCAAAACAATCTTCACTCTGACTTCTGGTATAGACATATTATGTACTGCGGATGTGTAGAATAGAGCTTTTTTCCATCAATGACAACACTTATGAGGCTACACAGTGTCTCTTGCCAACAATTTTCACTTTCCACCAATATACCAAGTGGCTTTCTTTGCTACATATACGGGCTCCTTTCTATTTAAAGAATGATAATAGAAATGAATCCCTATAGAAGGGGGTCGGGTAGTTTGAACCCCTAGTGGGAAGGAATAATCTAAATGGATCAAGAAGACCTAAAAATTTTGTAGTCTTAGAACCTAAAGGAATCAATGTCTTTGGAAAGAGGTCGCTCGCATGATCCTGATGTAATTTGAATGAGCTCAAAAGGAGTTCGTATGTAGAACTTATGTGCAGTCAAAGGTTCAGTCAAACACGTGAATCATGCGTTCAAAAAGGTGAAAAAATTATTGTCTCAAATCTAAACAAAAATTATGCTAAGTCTAGAGCTCGTCGTCACTCATTTCACCTTGATCAGACCTAGTACAAGCAAGATATGGCTGGTCAAAGTTGAGGGTTGACCATGCTGACTAGACAGTACAATGATGATGTCATCACGCTGACATGGCAGACATAGTGGCAGTTGTTGGCATGGCAGGTCCAGATGTTGACACGTGGCAGATGGCCACATCTGATTTAACAGATGACGTGGCAGGTCTGAAGATGTGGACCAATCCAGCATGACACGTGTCACTAACAGACGAATGAGCGAATGCCACGTGGCCCAATGATTGGGTGCCACGTGGCATATGTGGTGATTTGCTTGTTAAAAGGTTGGTTTTAGGGGGTCAACCTCTCACCTCCTGCTTCCTATTTTCACTCTCCACCAATATAACAAGCGGCTTTCATTGCCACATATACAAGCCCCCTTTCTATTTAAAGAATGATAATAGAAATAAATCCCTATAAAAGGGGGTCAGGTGGTTTGAACACCCAGTGGGGAGGAATGATCTAGGTGGATCCAGAAGACCTAAAAATATTGCAGTCTCAGAACCTGACGAAATCAACATCATTAGAAAGAGGTCACTCACAAGATCCTAACGCAACTTGAATGGGCTCAAAAGGAGTTCGTATACATAAGTTATGTGTAGTCAAATGTTTGGTCAAACAAGTGAATCAGGTATTCGAAAAGGTGAAAAATTGATTATCTCAAATCCAAGCAAAAATTTTGCAAAGTCAAAGAGCTCGTCGACACGATTCTGATGCCGCTCATTTCACATCGATCAGAGCTCATACGAGCAAGATATGGCTGGTCAAAGTTGAGGGTTGGACATGTAGACTATATAGTACAGTGATGATGTCAGCATGCTCACATGATAGACACAATGGCCGTTGTTGACGTGGTAGGTCCAAAGGTTGACCCATGGCAGATGGTAGCATCTGAGTCAACAGATGACGTGGCAGGTCTGATGATGTGGACCAATCTAGCGTGACACATGTCATTGACGGATGAATGAGGTAATGCCACGTGGCCCAATGATTGGGTGCCACATGGCACATGTGGCAGTTTGATTGTTAAAATATTGGTTTGTGGGGGTTGAACCCCCGACCTCCTTACTATTTTAACTCTCCACCAATATACCAAGCAACTTTCTTTGCTACATATACGGGCCTCCTTTTTGTTTAAAGAATGATAATAGAAACAAATCCCTATAAAAGGGGGTCAGGTGGTTTGAACCCCAAGTGAGGAGGAATTATCCACATGGATCCAAAAGACTGAAAAATTTTGTAGTCTGAAAACATGACGTAATCAGCATTATTCGAAAGAGGTTGCTGACACAATCCTAACGCAACTTGAACGGGCTCAAAAAGAGTTCGTATGCAGAAGTTATGTGCAGTCAAAGGTTCAGTCAAGCAGGTGAATCAGGTGTTCAAAAAGGTGACAAATTGATTATCTCAAATCCAAGCAAAAATGATACCAAATCGAAGAGCTCGTCGCCACGATTTCGACGCCGCTCATTTTGCCTTGATCAAAGCTCATACGAGTAAGATATGGCCGGTCAAAGTTAAACTCTGGATCTACCAAGTCAACAACTACCACTATGCCTGCCATGTCAGCATGTTGACATCATCATTGTATTGTCTAGTCAACATGGTCAACCCTCAACTTTGACCTTCCATATCTTGCTCATACGAGCTCCGATCGAGGCAAAATGAGTGGTGTCGGAATCGTGGCAATGAGCTCTTCGACTTGGCATCATTTTTGCTTGGATTTGAGACAATCAAGTTTTCACCTTTTTGAATCCCTGATTCGCCTATTTGACCAAACTTTTGAGTGCACATAACTTCTGCATACGAACTCCTTTTTGGCCCGTTCAAGTTGCATTAGGATCGTGTCAGTGACCTCTTTCTAATGATGCTGATTTTGTCAGGTTCTAAGACAGCAAAATTTTTAGTTCTTCTATATCCACCTGGATCATTCCTCCCCATCGAGGGTTCAAACCACCTGACCCCCTTTTATAGGGATTTGTTTCTATTATCATTCATTAAATAGAAAAGAGGCTTGTATATGTAACCAAGAAAGTCGCTTGGTATATTGGTGGAGAGTGAAAAAATCAAGTAGGAGGTCAGGGGTTCAACTCCCACGAACCAACCTTTTAACAATCAAACCGCCATATGTGCCACATGGCACCTAATCATTGGGCCACGTGACATTACTTCATTTGTCTGTTAGTGACATGTGTCACACTGGATTGGTCCACATCTCTAGACCTGCCATGTCATCTACTGACTCAAATGTCGCCATCTGCCACGTGTCAAACTTTGGATTGACCACGTCAACAACTGCCACTGTGTCTGCCATGTCAGCATTATGATGTCATCATTGTACTATCTAGTCAGCATGGTCAATCCTCAACTTTGACCAACCGTATCTTGCTCGTACGAGCTCTGATCAAGGCGGAACGAGCGGTGTCAGAATCATGGCGACAAGCCCTTCGACTTGGCATCATTTTTAAGATGTGGCAGGTCTGAAGATGTGGACCAATCCAGCCTGACACGTGTCACTGACGGAAGAATGAGGTAATGCCATGTGGCCCAATGATTGGGAGCCACGTGGCACATGTGGTGGTTTGATTGTTAAAATGTTGGTTTGTGGGGGTCAAACCCCTGATCTCCTGCTTGCTATTTTCACTCTCCACCAATATACCAAGCGGCTTTCTTTGCTACATATATGGGCCTCCTTTCTATTTAAAGAATGATAATAGAAAGGAATCCCTATAAAATAGGGTAGGGTGGTTTGAGCTCGCAGTAGGGAATAATGATCCATGATATTTCCATAGTCCATTTTGATAGAACAGTAGTGCTTCTGGAAAAACTATGTGTTGCTTTTTTGCCTCAACGTTTCACATCACACTCCGTGATCCAGCATTAGGAAGAAAAGAAGAGAGAGTAACTGAATTAAAATTGGAGAAATAGTTTCTTAAAAGGATAGAGAAGGGTTGGGTGTAGATTACAATAATAGTCTAGGGTAAGGAGACCAGACTTGGAGTGGCTAAAAAGAAGCTAGGAGAAAAAAGAAACTAAAAGAAAAAGAAAGGAAAATGAAAGAAAATTATAATAGAATAAAAGAGTCAAAAGACAAGTGAGCAAACCCTGAAAGACTAATATATGTATCTACAAATTAGATTCATTTGGTGGAAACTATATACAGTGGCAGTTGTTGACATGGTAGGTCCAGAGGTTAACACATTGTAGATGGTGGCATCTGAGTCAACAGATGACGTGGCAGGTTTGAAAATGTAGACAAATCTAGTATGACATGTGTCATTGACAGATGAATGAGGTAATGCCATGAGGCCTAATGATTGGGTGCCACGTGGCACATGTGGCGGTTTGATTGTTAAAAGGGTTGTTTATGGGGTCGAACCTTGCTATTTTCACTCTCCACCAATATGCCAAGTGACTTTGTTTGCAACATATACAAGCTTCCTTTCTATTTAAAGAATGATAATAGAAATGAATCCCTATAAAAGGGGGTCAGGTGGTTTAAACCCCCAGTGGGAAGGAATGATCTAAATGGATCTAGAAGACCTAAAAAATTTGCAGTCTCAAAACCTGACAGAATCAACGTCATTGGAAAGAGGTTGTTGGTACGATCCTAATGCTACTTGAATGGCTCAAAAGGAGTTTGTATGCAGAAGTTATGTGCAGCCAAAGGTTTAGTCAAATAGGGGAATCATGCGTTCAAAAAGGTGAAAAATTTGTTGTCTCAAATCCAAGCAAAAATGACGCCAAGTCGAAGAGCTCATCGCCAAGATTCTGATACCGCTCGTTTCTCCTTGATTGGAGCTCCTATGAGCAAGATATGGCCAGTCAAAGTTGAGGGTTGACCATGCTGGCTAGACAGTAAAATGATGACGTCATCATGTTGACATGGCAGACACAGTGGTAGTTGTTGTCATGGCAGGTCCAGATGTTGACACGTGGCAGATGGCGACATCTGACTCAAAAGATGACGTGGTAGGTCTGAATATGTGGAGCAATCTAGCATGACATGTGTCACTGACTGATGAATGTACGAATGCTACGTGGCTCAATGATTGGGTGCCACGTGGGACATGTGGTGATTTGATTGTTAAAAGGTTTATTTGTGGGGATCGAACCCCTGACCTCCTGCTTCCTATTTTCACTCTCCACCAATATACCAAGTGGATTTCATTGCTACATATACGGGCCTCCTTTTTATTTAAATAATGATAATAGAAACAAATCCCTATAAAAGGGGGTAGGGTGGTTTGAACCCCCAGTAGGGAGCAATGATCTAGGTGGATGCAGAAGACCTAAAAATCTTGCAGTCTCAGAACCTAACAGAATCAGCATCATTGGAAAGAGGTTGCTGACACGATCCTAACGCAACTTGAACAGGCTCAAAAGGAGTTTGTATGCAGAAGTTATGTGCAGTCAAAGGTTCGGTCAAACAGGTGAATCAGGCGTTCGAAAAGGTGAAAATTTGATTGTCCCAAATCCAAGCAAAAATGATGCCAATTTGAAGAGCTCATCGCCACGCTTCTAATGCCGCTCATTTCACCTCGATCAAAGCTTGTACGAGCAAGATATGGCTGGTCAAAGTTGAGGGTTGATTATGCCGACTAGATAGTACAATGATGATGTCAGTATGATGACATGGCAGACACAGTGGTAGTTGTTGACGTGGCAAATCTAGAGTTTGACACGTGCAGATGGCGCCATCTTAGTCAGCAGATGACGTGGTAGGTCTGAAGATGTGGACCAATCTAGCATGACACGTCACTAACGGATGAATGAGGTAATGCCACGTGGCCCAATGATTGGGTGCCACATGGCACATGTCACGATTTGATTGTTAAAAGGCTAGTTTGTGGGGGTCGAACCCCTGACCTCTTGCTTGCTTTTTTCACTCTCCACCAATATACCGAGCAACTTTCTTTGATACATATACAGGCCTCCTTTCTATTTCATGAATGATAATAGAAATGAATCCCTATAAAAGAGGGTCAGGTGGTTTGAACCCCCAATGGGGAGGAATGATCTAGGCGGATATAGAAGAACTAAAAATTTTGCAGTCTTAGAACCTAACGGAATCAACATCATTGGAAAGAGGTCGCTGACATGATCCTGACGCAACTTGAATGGGCTCAAAAGGAGTTCGTATGCAGAAGTTATTTGCAGTCAAAGGTTTCGTCAAACAGGTGAATCAGGGATTCAAAATGGTGAAAAATTGAATGTCTCAAATCTAAGAAAAAATGATGCCAAGTCGAAGAGCTTGTCACCACATTTCCAATGCCGCTCGTTTCCACTTGATCGGAGCTCGTACGAGCAAGAGATGGCCGGTCAAATTTGAGGGTTGACCATGCCAACTAGACAATACAATGATGACGTTAGCATGCTGACATGGCAGATACAGTGGCAGTTGTTAACGTGATAGGTCTAGAGGTTGGTACATGGTTAATGGCAGTATCTAAGTTAGCAGATGACGTGGCAGGTCTAATGATGTGGACTAATTCAGCGTGACATGTGTCACTAACGGATGAATGAGGTAATGCCATGTGGCCCAATGATTGGGAGCCACGTGGCACATGTGGTGGTTTGATTGTTAAAATAGTGGTTTGTGCGGGTCGAACCCCTGATCTCCTGCTTACTATTTTCACTCTCCAAGAATAAATCGAGCGGCTTTCTTTGCTACATATATGGGCCTCCTTTCTATTTAAAGAATGATAATAGAAATGAATCCCTATAAAAGGGGGATCGAGTGGTTTGAACCCCAAGTGGGGAGGAATAATCTAGGTGGATCTAAAAGATTGAAAAATTTTACAATCTGAGAACATGATGGAATCAACATTATTGGAAAGAGGTTGTTGACATGATTCTAACGCAACTTGAATGGGCTCAAAAGGAGTTTGCATGCAGAAGTTATGTGCACTCAAAGGTTTGGTCAAATAGGTGAATCAGGTGTTCAAAAAGGTGAAAAATTGATTGTCTCAAATCCAACCAAAACTGATGCCAAGTCGAAGAGCTTGTCATCACGATTTTGATGCCGCTCGTGTTGCCTCGATTGGAGTTGATACGAGCAAGATATGGCCGGTCAAAGTTTAGGGTTGACCATGCTGACTAGATAGTACAATGATGACATCAGCATGCTGACATGGCAGACACATTGACAGTTGTTGACGTGGTAGGTCTAGAGTTTGACACGAGGCAGATGGCAGCATCTGAATCAACAGATGACGTGGCTAGTCTGAAGATGTGGACCAATCCAGTGTGACACGTGTCACTGATGGAAGAATGAGGTAATGCCACCTAGCCCAGTGATTGAATGCCACATGGCACATGTGGCAGTTTGATTGTTAAAATGTTAGTTTGTGGGGGTTGAACCCCTGACCTCCTGCTTGCTATTTTCACTCTCCACCAATCTACCAAGCAGTCTTCTTTGCTACATATACAGGCCTCCTTTTTATTTAAAGAATGATAATAGAAACGAATCCCTATAAAAGGGAGTCAGGTGGTTTGAACCCCCAGTGGGGAATAATGATCCAGATGGATACAGAAGAACTAAAAATTTTGTAGTCTCACAACCTGACGGAATCAACATCATTGGAAAGAGGTCGCTGACACGATCCTGAAGCAATTTGAATGGGCTCAAAAGGAGTTTGTATGAGAAGTTATGTGCAGTCACAGGTTTAGTCAAACAGGTGAATTAGGCATTCAAAAAGGTGAAAAATTGATTATCTCAAATCCAAGCAAAAATAATACCAAGTGGAAGAGTTTGTTGCCACCATTTCGATGCCACTCGTTTCGCCTCAATCAAAGCTCATACGAGCAAGATGTGGCCGGTCAAAGTTGAGGGTTGACCATGTTGACTAGAAAGTACAATGATGACATCAGCATGCTGACATGACAGACACAATGGTAGTTGTTGACATAGTAGGTCAAGAGGTTGACATGTGGCAAATGCCGACATCTGAGTCAGCAGATGACGTGGCAGGTCTAAAGATGTGGACCAATCTAGCGTGACATGTGTCATTGACGAACGAATGAGGTAACTGTTGCAAGTATGGGTCTAACTGGTGTTGTCATTGATGTCAACATACTCCTGTTGCATTGATGGTAAGGTTTGAATGAGCTCTATGCTAAGGATATTGAGAAGATGAGTCCTAATCAAGAACAGAGAGAATCAGTGGAGACAGTGAGGTAAAGATCCCAGATAAGATGAAGATCAGAGGAAACAGTTCAAAGGATTTACAGATATGTGTCTTGAGATAATCCAGTAACTATTGCAAAGGTCCGCATGAAGATTTGAAGAAGTTATGGCCACTCAAGTGAAACCGGTTCTGGCAGGTGTTCAGAGGTGACAGAGTGACATAGATAGGTCCGGTGAGATCCAGAAATGCATTATCCTATTTTGTGGATTTGAGGGAGTGTTGAGGAAGTCTTTGTGAAGTGTCAACTTGATTGGTTCATGGTTTGAAGGTCCACAAGCATCTATTCCTTTGTGACAGTGATGACAGACTGTGTTCTTGAGGTTCCAGATGAAGGAGAGAAGAATTTCAATAAGCAGATGAAGTGTGGATGTTCTCAGTGATTCAGGCAATCTTGTGAGGGTATTTGGATCGTGTCCAATTCGTGTTGGTGGTCCGCATTAGGGTTGGAGATCGCAATTGAAGAATAACTTCCAGATGATGGTGTTCTTCCTGAGATTGGCTGATCGGATGTATTACACATCTTGCGGATGTTCTTGTAGATGTTTTCTAACTTAGATGTTTATTCCTAAGTCGATGCCTTGTATAAATAAGGGATTGTAAAGTCATTTCAAAGGGTGTCTTGTGAAGATGAGAGTGTGGTAGCGAGGAAGAGAGCGAAAGGTAGAGAAGAAGTTTTGGGCTTAAATAGAACTGATTCAAGCATGGTAGAGATGCTATTTTCCAGTTTAAGTAGGTGATACTTATCATTTTGTAGACAGTGTATCTCTTGTAGGCAGTGAGCCTCTTGTGAGCAGTGTGCTCGGGCAGTGAGCCCTAATTGGCATGTGCCATTTTGTTCTTTCTATTCTTCTAACAGAGAATACCATCTTGGGTTAATCACTCCATGGTTTTTCCCTTAACCGGGTTTTCCATGTCAAAATCTTGGTGTCTTATGTGTTGATGTGTTTCTTCTCTTGGTTCAATGCTTTATGTTTCTATGATTGATTTATTTATATGCTACTAAATCACAAAGTGGATTTAAGTGTTTAATTGGAAGAAAGTTTTGACAACTGATTCACCCCCCTCTCAGTTGTCTGTCCTGAATCTAACAATTGGTATCAGAGCTGAGTTCCTCTAAAAGGAGCTTAACCGCTTGAGGAGATCCAGGATGTCATCCTACAAGAAGGATAGTTTGAAGTTTGATGGAACCAATTTCAATCTTTGGAAAAGTCGCATGAAGTGCCACTTGCAATGTATGGGAATGTAGTACTGGACCATGGCTTCAACAAAGTATACTCCTCCACAGGGTGGTCTGAAGCCCCAAATAAAATCATAGATGCTAAAAACAATCTGCGAACTATAGAAGCTCTTCTAAGCGCATTATCTGATTCAGAGATTTCAAATGTTGTTGACCTACCCACTGGTTTTGAGATTTGGGAAAAACTAAAACTTCTGCATGAAGGAGACAAGTATGTTAAATGTGCAAGGCTACAAAGTTTGAAAGGGAAATTTAAAAATCTGAAGATGAGAGAAAATGAAAATATCACTACTTTTATGCCAAGAGTAAATGAGCTTGTTTGTGGAATTAGATGTGCTGGTGGAGTCTTGGATGAAGATGAAATTGTTGGCAAAATTCTCAGATCCCTTCCTACTTCTTACAAAATCAAGGTTGCTGCCATTGAAGAATTCAGAGCCCATACAACTGTCACAAGAGATCAATTGGCTAGTAAATTGGCTGCATTTGAAATGACCAAGTTTGGAGATGCCCCGCAAGACTAAATCTACATTCAGAGCTAGTGCTTCTGTAAAAGGTAAACAAAGGTTTAATCCGGGAGAGAACTCTTCAAGGAAACTATCATGGTATGAAAAAACAAGAAAAGACATGGAAGAAGAAGAAGAAGAAGAAACTGCTCAACTTGAAGCCCTTATTGCAAAAAGACTGCCAAGAGGATCCGGTAAGTATGAAGGAAAATTGCCTTTTAAGTGTTTTAACTGCAATAAGATTGGTCATTTT
The DNA here is from genome assembly GCA_027924645.1 of Cunninghamia lanceolata. Classification (NCBI taxonomy): domain Eukaryota; kingdom Viridiplantae; phylum Streptophyta; class Pinopsida; order Cupressales; family Cupressaceae; genus Cunninghamia; species Cunninghamia lanceolata. Next base: position 12,663,904 of record BSBN01000352.1, on the reverse strand, counting down.
GCCTCAAAGTGTCCAGAAAGATTTTCAAGGCCAAATCCCAACAGATCAAGGTTTCAAAAGAATTGTTATTATGTTTATGAAGAGGATGATAATGAAGGAGTAGCAGATGATGAATCAGAGACAGGAAACAAATCTGGTATTTCCATCAAGGAAGAAGATCCAATGCCCTCTGAATCTGTCAATCATAAAGTTGTAGAAAGAGCTCTGGCTGCCCAAGTTGAAGAAAAGGATGATTGGGTCATTGACAGTGGATGCTCTCACCATATGACAGGTGACAAAAATAAGTTCTTAGATTTGGAAAGGTATGAAGGAGGAGTGGTGAAGTTTGGTGATAATTCTGTTGGTAGAATTAGAGGTAGGGGAACTATTTCTTTTGATGGAAAGAACAATCTTCTCAATGTTGGATAGTTGGTGGACAAAGGCTATGATCTCCGTTTCAAGAATGGAAAATGCAAGATCTTTGAAAGTTCCAGAACAAAGATTGCATCCGGTACTCAAACAAAAGGTAATATCTTTCATTTAGTTGGTACTGGTAAAAGTTGTCTATTTGTGCAAGTTGATCAGAGTTGGTTATGGCATAGAAGGATGTGTCATGTGAATTTTGATAATATCATCAAGATAAGCAATACTTAGGCTGTAAGAGATCTTCCAAAATTGGTGAAATCTACAAATAGTTTGTACAAAGAATGTCAGTTGGGGAAACAAAGCAGAATCTCATTCAAAAGCAAGGAACAATCTTCTACCGGATTATTGGAATTAGTTCATACTGATCTATGTGGTCCAACAAGAATCAAGAGTGTGCAAGGTGATAGATACTTCATGTTATTAATTGATGACCATTCCCAGATGATGTGGGTTACTTTTCTGAAGAGAAATCAGAAGCTTTTGAGAAATTCAAAATATTCAAGGCTATGGTAGAGAATGAAACCGGATTAAAATTGAAATGTCTGAGGTCTGATAGAGGTGGAGAATTCACATCCGATGAGTTCATAGAATTTTGTGAGAAACATGGAATAAAGAGACAGTTGTCTACTCCTAGGACTCCATAGTAGAATGGAGTAGTGGAGAGAAAGAACCAGACCATCCAGGAAGCATCCAGGACAATGATGATGGAAGCGAATGTTCCTCAGATCTTTTGGAGAGAAGCTGTCAGCACTGCAGTCTATACTCTCAATCAAGTTCAAATCAGAAGTAATACCGATAAGACTCCTTATGAACTTTGGTTTGGCATCACTCCTACTGTGAGGTATTTCAGAGTCTTTGGTAGAAAATGTTACATTAAAAGAGATGAAGATCTAGGCAAGTTTGATGCTAAAAGTGATGAAGGAATATTCTTGGGTTACTCTACTCAAAGCAAAGCATAGTGGTGTTATAACAAGAGACTAATAAAGATTATAGAAAGTACAAATGTGAAGGTTGATGAAGGAATTGAAAAACCCTCAAGGTTTTATGAATATGATGAAGATGATCAGAATGGTGTTCTGATTCAAGGAGCCCAAGCCCCTTCTGCAAGTCAGATTCAAACTGATCCGGTAAATCAGGAAGAAGAGATGAGTTTCAATGAGCTTGATCGAGAATCAGAAGTGCAAGAAACTCCCAAAGTTCCCATGTATGTAAGACTGAACCACTTTGAAGATCAGATCATAGGTGATAAAAGTAAAGGTGTACAAATAAGAAGGAGAATTGCTCAAGATTCAGATGAGTATTGTCTGATTTCAAAGATTGAACCTAAGACAGTAAATGAAGCTTGCAATGATGAAAACTGGACTAAAGCAATGGAGAAAGAGCTGATGCAAATTGAGAAAAATCACACTTGGGATCTTGTTCCCAGACCTAGAAACAAGAATCTGATTGGAACCAAATGGGTCTTCCGAAACAAACTAAATGAAGTTGGTGAAGTAATCAGAAATAAAGCCAGATTGGTCTGCAAGGGTTACTCTCAAATAGGAGTTGATTTTGAAGAAACTTTTGCTCCGGTGGCAAGACTTGAAGTAGTCAGATTATTTCTTGCTTTTGCTACCTTCAAGGACTTCAAAGTATATCAGATGGATGTCAAGTCTGCCTTCCTGAATCGTGACTTGGAAGAAGAAGTATACATTGAGCAACCAGATGGATTTCAATTGTCTGAACATGGTGATATGGTCTGCAAGTTGAAGAAAGCTCTGTATGGACAAAAGCAAGCCCCAAGAGCCTAGTATGAAAGATTGGATAAGCATCTTTTAAAGTTGGTTTCAACAAAGGTACTGCTGACAGTAATTTGTATTTCAAAATTGATCATGAAAACATCTTGATTGTTGAAGTGTTTGTTGATGATATCATCTTAGGAGGAAGAGATAGTATGTGTAAAACCTTTACAAATCAAATGAAGAGTGAATTTGAGATGTCCATGCTTGGGGAAATGAATTTCTTCTTGGGTCTACAAATCACTCAAACAAAGAAAGGAATCTTCATTTCTCAGATCAAATATGTGAAAGAATTGTTGAAGAAATTTGGGATGGAAGACTCAAAACCAATGAATACTCCCATGGCAATCGGATGTAAGTTGGGCAAAGATGATGACTCTCCTAAGGCTGATCAAAAAAAGTATAGGTCAATGATTGGAGGATTGTTGTATCTCACTCAAACTAGACCTGACATTATGAATGTTGTGGGTCTTGTTGCTAGATTTCAAGCTGATCCTAGAGAATCTCATGTCATGGCAATCAAGAGGATTTTTAGATATCTAAAAGGAACAGTTGAGTATGGATTGTGGTATCCTAGAGATCATAATTTCTCTCTTCATGCATATATAGATGCATATTGGGCAGGAGATGTGGATGACCGGAAGAGTACCAGTGGTGAAGCATTCTTTTTGGGGAAGAGATTGGTTTCTTGGCTGAGCAAGAAACAAGAGGCAATATCTCTGTCCACTGTGGAAGCAGAATATATTGTAGCAGCAGGTAGTTGCACTCAAGTTTTGTGGATGAAGCAAATGCTAAGAGACATAAGAGTGGAGTATGAGGAGCCTATCACAATCTTCTGTGATAATTCAAGTGCAATAAATATATCTAAGAATCTGGTGTTGCATTCAAAGACTAAGCATATATCTATCAAGTTTCACTTTCTGAGAGAGCAAGTGAACAAGAATGAAGTCATATTGGAGTTTGTGCCTTCCAAGGATCAGATTGCAAACATCTTTACTAAACCTCTACCTAAGGACTCTTTTGAGTATCTCAAGGAGAAGTTAGCGGTTATTGCCCCTCTGGTAATGAACTAAGGTGCACTAGAGTGCATCAGTCCGGTAGATATCACAGTCATATCTTGTGGTCCGGATTGATGGTAGGGAGCTGCCACTCAGGGGGAGCAGCTGGTATGATTCTGAAGGGTTGGAGTTGCAAGTATGAGCCCTTTGCCATTGATGTAAAATGGGGAGAGAAGACATGTGAAAAACAAGTGGTTGATGATCAAAGCGGGAGCAGTAAAGGAAGAGAAGACATGTGAATGGTTGTTGCTGATAGGGGGAGCTATGACAGTAAGGAGAAGTTTTTGTCTTGATGGTCAAAACAATTTTTCACATCATATGTTGCCATCAATGACAAAGGTGGAGATTGTTGCAAGTATGGGTCTAACCGGTGTTGTCATTGATGTCAACATATTCCTGTTGCATTGATGATAAAGTTTGGATGAGCTCTGTGCTAAGGATATTGAGAAGATGAGTCCTAATCAGGAACATAGAGAATCAGTGGAGACAATGAGGTAAAGATCCCAGATTAGATGAAGATTAGAGGATGCGGTTCAAAGGGTTTGCAGATATGTGTCTTGAGATGATCCAGTAAAGATTTTAGAGTGCCACATGAGATCTTAAGAAGTTATGGCCACTCAAGTGAAACCAGTTCCGGCAGGTGTTCCGAGGTGACAGAGTGACACAGATAGGTCCGGTGAGATCCAGAAATGCATTATCTTATTCTGTGAATTTGAGGGAGTGTTGAGGAATTCTTTGTGTAGTGTCAACTTGATTGGTTCATGGTTTGAAGGTCCGCAAGCATCTATTGCTTTGTGACAGTGATGACAGACTATGTTCTTGAGGTTCCAGATGAAGGAGAGAAGAATTTTAGTAAGCAGATGAAGTGTGGATGTTCTCGGTGATTCAGGCAATCTTGTGAAGGTATTTGGATTGTGTCTAGTTCATGTTGGTGGTCTGCATTGGAGTTGGAGCTTGCAATTGAAGAATAACTTCTGGATGATGGTGTTCTTCCTGAGACTGGCTGACTAGATGTATTAGACATCTTGTGGATGTTATTGTAGATGTTTGTCGACTTAGATGTTTATTCCTAAGTCGATGCCTTGTATAAATAAGGGATTGTAAAGTCATTTCAAAGGGTGTCTTGTGAAGATGAGAGTGTGGTAGTGAGGAAGAGAGCGAAAGGTAGAGTAGAAGTTTTGGGCTTAAATGGAACTGATTCAAGCATGGTAAAGATGCTATTCTCCAGTTCAAGTAGGTGATACTTATCATTTTGTAGACAGTGTGTCTCTTGCAGGCAGTGAGCCTCTTGTGAGCAGTGTGCTCGGGCAGTGAGCCCTAATTGGCATGTGCCATTTTGTTCTTTCTATTCTTCTAACAGAGAATACAATCTTGGGTTAATCACCCTGTGGTTTTTCCCTTAACTGGGTTTTCTACATCAAAATCTTGGTGTCTTATGTGTTGATGTGTTTCTGCTCTTGGTTCAATGCTTTATGTTTCTATGATTGATTTATTTATATGCTACTAAATCACAAAGTGGATTTAAGTGTTTAATTGGAAGAAATTTTTGACAACTGATTCACCCCCCTCTTAGTTGTCTGTCCTGAATCTAACAGTAATGCCATGTGGCCTAATGATTGGGTGCCACATGGCACATGTGGCGGTTTGATTATTAAAAGGTTGGTTTGTGGGGTCGAACCTTACTATTTTCACTCTCCACCAATATACCAAGCGGGTTTCTTTGCTACATATATGGGCTTCCTTTCTATTTAAATAATGATAATAGAAACAAATCCATATAAATGGGGGTCAGGTGGTTTGAACCCCCAGTGGGAAGGAATGATCTAAATGGACCCAGAAGACTAAAAATTTTCTAGTCTTAGAACCTGACGGAATCAATATCATTGGAAAGAGATCGCTGACATGATCCTGACGTAACTTGAACGGGCTCAAAAGGAGTTTGTATGTAGAAGTTATGTGCAGTTAAAGGTTTGGTTAAATAGGTGAATCATGCATTCAAAAAGGTGAAAAATTTATTGTCTCAAATCTAAGAAAAAATGATGCCAAGTTGAAGAGCTCATCGCCACAATTCTGACACCGCTCGTTTCGCCTTTATCAGAGCTCCTCCGAGCAAGATATGGCTGGTCAAAGTTGAGGGTTGACCATGCTAACTAGACAGTACAATGATGATGTCATGATACTGACATGGTAGACATAGTGGCAGTTGTTGCCCTGGCAGGTCCAGATGTTGACATGCGGCAAATGGCGGCATCTTACTCAACAGATGACGTGGCAGGTCTGAAGATGTGTACCAATCCAGCGTGACACGTGTCAGTGACAGATGAATGAGCGAATGCCACATGGCCCAGTGATTGGGTGCCACGTAGCACATGTGGCGATTTACTTGTTAAAATGTTAGTTTGTGGGGGTCGAACCCCTGACCTCCTGCTTCCTATTTTCACTCTCCAGCAATATACAAAGTGGCTTTCATTGCTACATATACAAGCCTCCTTTCTATTTAAAAAATGATAATGGAATCAAATCCCTATAAAAGGGGGTCAGGTGGTTTGAACCCCTAGTGGGGAGGAATGCTCTAGGTGGATCTAGAAGACCTAAAAATCTTCTAGTCTCAGAACCTAACGGAATCAGTATCATTGGAAAGAGGTCACTGACACGATCCTAACGAAACTTGAACGGGTTCAAAAGGAGTAAGTATGCAGAAGTTATGTGCAGTCAAAGGTTTGGTCAAACAAGTGAATAATACGTTCAAAAAGGTAAGAATTTTATTGTCTCAAATCCAAGCAAAAATGATGCCAAGTCGAAGGGATTGTCGTCATGATTCTGACACCGCTTGTTCTGCCTTGATCGGAGCTCATACGAGAAAGATATGGTCGGTCAAAGTTGAGGGTTGACCATGCTGACTAGATAGTACAATGTTGATGTCATAATGCTGACATGGCAGACACAGTGGCAGTTGTTGATGTGGTCGATCCAAAGTTTGACGCGTGGCAGATGGCAGCATTTGAGTCAGTAGAAGACGTGGCAGGTCTAGAGATGTGGACCAATCCAGTGTCACCACCTTTGACCTCCTGGGAGTCGAACCTCTGACCTCCTACTTGCTTTTTTCACTCTCCACCAATATACCAAGCGGCTTTCTTTGTTACATATACGGGTCTCTTTTCTATTTAATGAATGATAATAGAAATGAATCCCTATAAAAGGGGGTCAGATGGTTTGAACCACCGGTGGGGAGGAATGATCTAGGTGGATATAGAAAAACTAAAAATTTTGCAGTCTTAGAACCTGATAGAATCAACATCATTGGAAAGAGGTCACTGACATGATCCTGATGCAACTTGAACGGGCTGAAAAGGAGTTCGTATGCAGAAGTTATGTGCACTCAAAGGTTTGGTCAAATAGGTGAATCAGGCATTTAAAAAGGTGAAAACTTGATTTCTCAAATCTAAGCAAAAATGATGCCAAGTCGAAGAGCTCGTTGCCACGATTCTGATGCCACTCATTTCGCCTCGATCAGAGCTCGTACAAGCAAGATATGGCCAGTGAAAGTTAAGGGTTGACCATGCTGACTAGACAATATAGTGATGATGTCAGCATGTTGACATGGCAGACACAGTGGTAGTTGTTGACGTGGCAGATCCAGAGTTTAACATGTGGCAGATGGCGGCATTTGAGTCAACAGATGATGTGGCAGGTCTGAAGATGTGGACTAGTCTAGCGTGACACGTGTCACTGACGGACGAATGAGGTAATGCCACGTGGTCCAATGATTCGATGCCACGTGGTACATGTGGTGTTTTGATTGTTAAAAGGTTGGTTCATGGGGTCGAACCCTTGACCTCCTACTTGCTTTTTTCACTCTCCACCAATATACCAAGCGACTTTCTTTACTAAATATACGGGCCTCCTTTCTATTTAATGAATGATAATAGAAATGAATCCCTATAAAAGGGGGTCGGGTGGTTTGAACCCCCAGTGGGGAGGATTGATCTAGATGGATACAAAAGAATTAAAAATTTTCCAGTCTTAGAATCTGACGGAATCAACATCATTGGAAAGAGGTCAATGACATGATCCTGACGCGACTTGAACAGGCTCAAAAGGAGTTCGTATGCAGAAGTTATGTGCAGTCAAAGGTTCGGTCAAACAGGTGAATCAGGTGTTGAGAAATGTGAAAAATTAATTGTCTCAAATCCAAGTAAAAATGATACCAAGTCAAAGAGCTTGTCATCATGATTTTGATGCCACTCGTTTCGCCTTGATCAAAGCTCGTACGAGCAAGATATGACTGATCAAAGTTGAGGGTTGACCATGCTAACTAGACAGTACAATGATGACATCAGCATGCTGACATGGCAGACACAGTAGCAGTTGTTGATGTGGGAGGTCTAGAGTTTGAGATGAGGTAGATGGCGGCATCTGAGTCAGCAGATGACATGGCAAGTCTTAAGATGTGGACCAATCCACCGTGACACATGTCACTGACGGAAGAATGAGGTAATTCCAGACGGCCCAATGATTGGGTGCCACGTGGTACATGTGTCAGTTTGATTGTTAAAAGGTTGGTTTGTGGGGGTCGAACCCTTGACCTTCTGCTTGCTATTTTCACTCTCCACTAATATACCAAGTGGCTTTCTTTGCTATAGATACGAGCCTCCTTTCTATCTAAAGAGTGATAATAGAAACGAATCCCTCTAAAAGGGGGTCAGGTGGTTCGAACACCCAGTGGGGAGGAATGATCTAGGTGGATCCAGAAGAACTAAAAATTTTGCAATCTCAGAACCTGGAGGAATCAACATCATTGGAAAGAGGTCGCTGACAGGATCCTGACGCAACTTGAATAGGCTCAAAAGGAGTTTATATGTAGAAGTTATGTGCAGTCAAATGTTCGGTTAAATATGTGAATCAGACGTTCAAAAAGGTGAAAAATTGATTGTCTCAAATCCAAGAAAAAATGATGCCAAGTCGAAGAGCTCGTCGCCACTTGTTTCGCCTTGATCAGAGCTCGTACGAGCAAGATATGGTCGGTCAAAGTTGAGGGTTGACCAAGTTGACTAGACAGTACAATGATGACATCAACATGCTGACATGGCAGACACAGTGGCAATTGTTGACGTGGTAGGTCTAGAGGTTGACAGGTGGTAGATGGTGGCATCTGAGTCAACAGATGACATGGCAGGTCTGAAGATGTGGACCAATGATTGGGTGCCATGTGGCACATGTGACGATTTGCTTGTTAAAAGGTTGGTTTATGGGGGTCGAACCCCTAACCTCCTACTTCCTATTTTCACTCTCCACCAATATACCAAGTAGCTTTCATTGCTACATATATGGGCCTCCTTTCTATTTAAAGAATGATAATAGAAACAAATCCCTATAAAAGGGGGTTGGGTGGTTTGAACCCCCAGTGTGGAGGAATGATCTAGGTGGATCCAAAAGACCTAAAAATCTTGCAGTCTCAGAACTTGACAAAATTAGTATCATTGGAAAGAGGTCGCTACACGATCCTAACGAAACTTGAATGGGCTCAAAAGGAGTTCGTATGCAGAAGTTATGTGCAATCAAAAGTTTGGTCAAACAGGCAAATCAGGTGTTTGAAAAGGTGAAAAATTGATTGTCTCAAATCCAAGAAAAAATGATGTCAGGTCAAACAGCTCATCGCCATGATTCCAACACCGCTCGTTTCACCTCGATCGAAGCTCGTACGATCAAGATATGGCTAGTCAAAGTTGAGGGTTGACCATGCTGACTAGATAGTACAATGATGAAGTCAACATGCTGACATGGCAGACACACTAACAGTTGTTGACATGGCATATCTAGAATTTGAAACGTGGCAGATAGCGGCATCTAATTCAGCAGATGACGTGGCAGGTCTGAAGATATGGACAAATCTAGCGTGATAGGTGTCAATGACGGACGAATAAGGTAATGCCATGTAGCAGGATTACAGTTTGACATGTGGCAGATAGTGGCATCTGAGTCAACAAATAACTTGGCAGGTGTAAAGATGTGGACCAATCCAGCGTGACACGTGTCACTGACGGAAGAATGAGGTAATGCCACCTGGCCCAATGATTGGGTGCCACGTGGCACATGTGGCATTTTGATTGTTAAAACGTTGGTTTGTGGGGATCGAACCCCTGACCTCCTACTTGCTATTTTCACTCTCCACTAATATACCAAGCGGCTTTTTTTGCTACATATATGGGCCTCCTTTCTATATAAAGAATGATAATAGAAACGAATCCCTATAAAAGGGGGTCGGGTGGCTTGAACCCCAAGTGGGGAATAATGATCTAGATGGATATAGAAGAACTAAAAATTTTGTAGTCTTAGAACCTGACAAAATTAGCATCATTGGAAACAGGTCACTAACACGATCCTGACGCAACTTGAATCGGCTCAAAAGGAGTTCCTATGCAGAAGTTATGTACAGTCAAAGGTTCGGTCAAACAGGCAAATCGGGCATTCAAAAATGTGAAAAATTGATCATGTCAAATCTAATAAAAAATGATGCCAAGTCAAAGAGCTCGTTGCCACAATTTCGATGCCGCTCGTTTCGCCTCGATTAGATCTTGTACGAGCAAGATATGGCCTTTCAAAGTTGAGGGTTGAGCATGTCGACTAGACAGTAAAATGATGACATCAGCATGCTGACATGGTAGACAGAGTGGCAGTTGTTGATGTGGTAGGTCCAGAGGTTGACACATGGATGATGGCGGCATCTGAGTCAGCAAATGATGTGGCAGGTCTGAAGATGTGGACCAATCCAGTGTGACACGTGTCACTGAAGGACGAATGAGGTAATGCCATGTGGCCTAATGATTGGGTGCCATGTGGCACATGTGACGGCTTGATTGTTAAAAGGTTGGTTTTTGGGGTCGAACCTTGCTATTTTCACTCTCTACCAATATACCAAGCAGCTTTCTTTGCTACATATATGGGCTTCCTTTCTATTTAAAGAATGATTATAGAAACGAATCCCTATAAAAGGGGGTCGGGCGGTTTGAACCCCTAGTGGGAAGTAATGATCTAAATGGATCTAGAAGACCTAAAAATTTTGTAGTCTCAGAACCTAATGGAATCAATGTGATGCAGAGTGAAACGCAACGGAAGCTAACTAACAGGAAGGAGGAGCCAAATATACAAACAGCATGATAAAAATCCCTATCGGCTCAGCATCATCATCATATTTCCTGTAAACACCAACAGCATCATCATATTTCGGATGATCACAATTATCCTCCTGCCGACTACTGTTCACCTCCTCCGCCTGTCGCCTATCATCATCATCCTGATACTCAACGGGTGTAAACATCCTCCTGTTGCACTGTTCATCGGGCGCCAAACACTAGCGGCATCATCATGATATGCGACACCACCTTCGTCAGCAGGATATCAAATATCCGGTTGCTCCAAATATCCTGATGACGACCACTTCAGCAGCTTCCCTTCGATGCTCCGATAGCCGACGACACAAGCAACAACATCATGATATGATTTATCCGGTTCCCTCGAAACCTTTTGATGATGTTTAACACAACTTTCTGCCGAGAGCCTACACCGATACCTAAACCCTTAGCAACGACAGGATCAACATGCATAGGGGGATATCTCAATATCCTGATGACGATGACGTCATATGCGGATGACGATGACGTCACACAATATCCTGATGACCTCTTCAACACTTAGCCAAAAAAACTGAACTTTCACTTCTGCGTCTGCTAGCGATATGCGGATGATGGGCACTCACAGAAGATGATCCTGACGGCGATATATACACTGAGTATATATCTAACTTACAACATCCTGATGTACTTGCAACCTGTAAACTTCAACAGTTTCATAACCCGATCTTCACCTTATGCCGATGTACTCTTCTTCGGCAACTCCTGATGATGATCACCCCGACGCACATTCACTTCATGCACTCAACTGCATCATGTTCATCTTCACTTATCCGGATGACGACGTCCAAAGCGAATGCAGGATATAGACTGGAATATCCTGATGAAGCCGTTTTGACGAACTCCCAACCTTAGCGAAATATCACTTCGCCAATCCTCCAGGGATGACCCGATCCACTCTCAGGGTGATCTTCCAACTCAAACTTATCAACTCGACCTAGCACATGAGGATGCTAGGCTTCTCAACACCTCTCGACCGCGATCCTGCACACCTGCATGCGAACAAACAGAAAACACAAACTACCTCCTAACCTACTGTACACAACCATTCCACCGATTCGACGAATCAACCGGTGGAATGGATCAGCGAATCCATATAACCACCAAAACAGCAAATCGATCACAATGGAGGGCAAACAGGAAATGAACACAAACAGGATCTTTATTGATTTCCAAAAGATGCAATTACAATGCTCAATCTCTCTCTGCAATCTGACTTCTCAATGCGATACAATACTATGATCGATGATATCTCTATCTGTATGCAATATCAACCGATCCTCATGCTTAAATAGATTTTCCTACGAGTACTACTGACCCGACTCCAAGCGGCTGGGAACTCTCCAGGCGGCTGGGAGATCCAACTGGACCCTACAGCATGACAGCTGTTCTAACAAACTTAACTAAAAATAGTAAAAGCCTGGTCAGCATGATCTTATCATGATCAGCGTGACCTTATTACATGCATTTGGTCTTAACAGACCTTCTTGAAAACATTAACAAGACCTATAACAAACTAACTGCCTCATGGAGGCCAGCTGTTAGGTAGGTGCCTCTGCACCATACTCCCCAAAAGAAAATAACTCATGTCCCATGAGTTAGGATATGGAAGTCCTCCACCTTTACACTTTGCCTTGTCAGTCTTCTGACCTGTTCCAGCTTTATCCTCTGCTGGCTCTTGGCTGCTCCAAGACTTCTGAACTGTAACTTGCTTTCTTGCAAGTGAATCCTCATGCCTGTCAATGTAGGCCTTTCTCTCACATACCTTGTGTTTGTCAGGTTGTCTGACCAGAACCTCTGTCTGAACTGCCTCTTGAACTGCTGCAATGTTCAACTCTATCTTTCTTTCAACTCTTATAGGACAAGCAATAGTCCCAACTATGACAACATCCCTGTCATTCTTCTGAACTGGTTGCTGTGTGCAAACCTGTTTCTGAACCTGCTGCTGACCCCTGTCAGTCACAACTGAAACTTTCTTCAGCTTGTCTTTAACAACTCCTTTCCCTGCAGTGTTCTCAACTGCCTGCATGCCTGCTCCTATAGGCTTCTGCACAAATTCCTTCTTTCCCATTAAAATGACTTTGGCTGCCTTCTGTGCTGCAGCTGCTTCCTGTAATGGCATCAACTTAATAGTCTTTCCATCTTTCTGGATGGTGTAGGTATTAGCATACCCATCATACAGTACTCTTCGATCAAATTGCCATGGTCTACCCAACAGTAGGTGACAACATTCCATGGGCAAAATATCACACAAAATTCTATCCTGATATGCTCCAATCTGAAAATCCACATATGCCTGTTCAGAGACAAAAAGTGAATGACTATCACTCACCCAATATGCCTTGTAAGGGTGTGGATGTGGAATCCTTTCCAAATTTAGTTTATCCACCATCTCCTGAGATACCATGTTGTCTGTTGAACCAGTATCAATGACAACCTTACATACTTTACCTTTACTCTTGCATGTGGTCTTGAAAAGAGCTCTTCTTTGTGGGGATTCTTTGTCAGGTACCTTCATGGTAATCACTGTTTTTCTCATCAGCAGAGATTCTCCACTTTCTGGGTATCCACAGTTATCAGCCTCCTTATCCTTTTGATAAGTGTTTGGACTCTGTACACTTTTCTCTTCTTTCTCTTCTTGCACAAGTTGTACTCTCTTGTCACTCGTTCTATCATTTCTGGATGATGAACCTTTGTTTTCTGGACATTTGAAAGAGAGATGACCAAACTCACCACAGGTGTAACATTTTCCTGAAAATGTAGTAGAACCTCTACCACTTCCAAATCTTCCTTTATTACCTTTCCATCCACCTCTAAAATCAGACTGTCCCTGTCCTTTACCAGTGTCTTCTTGACTCTCATTGGTTTGCCTTGTTTGATGGGCTGATCCTCTTCCTCTATTGTTTTGGTCTTGTTTTCTCTTCAACTTCTCTTCCACTTTCAATGCCAACTGGAAACATTTCTGGACTGTATCTGGATTATGCAGACTTAAATCATCCTGAATATTAAACCTCAATCCATTAAGGTATCTGGCTACCTTCTCTTCTTCACTTTCTTTTACCTTTGTCTTCATACAGAGTTTCATGAATTCTTCTGTATATGAGCTGACATCTAGCTCCTTCTGCTTTAGGTTTTGCTTCCTCTTGTGTAATTGGATACTGTAATCCAATGGAATATAAGCTTCCTTTACCAATGCCATCATCTTCTTCCATGTGGCAACTCTACGTTTTCCTTCCTGTACTCTATCATCTTGAACAAAATTCCACCATGTCAAGGCAACTTCTTTCATCTTTGACTGTGCTATCTTCACTCTCTGTTGTTCTGGTATCTCCTCTGTTACAAAGAAATTGTTCAAACAGTCTATCCACTCCATCACTGAATCAGGGTCCATCTTACCTGTAAACACTGGCAAATCCAGTTTCACATCCATGGTTCTCCTCTCCATGGCCTTGAGGGCGTTCAACAGTGGTCTCTGGTCTGCAGGAACGACCTCCTCGCTCCAATTAGGGATCTCTTCTTCTTCCCTATCATCTTCTCTACCAGAACCTACTCTGCTCCTCAACTTTGCTAACTCATCTTTCAACTCCTGATTCTGAGCCTTCACGGCCTTGCTTTCTGCAATCTGTTTCTTCACCAGAACTGCCAAATCAGCGTTGGTCATCCTTGCTGGAACCTCTGATGTTCCTTCTTCGTCTGACATCCTGCTTATCTTTTCCAGAAGATCTTAACCTTTGCTCTGATACCACTATGATGCAGAGTGAAACGCAACGGAAGCTAACTAACAGGAAGGAGGAGCCAAATATACAAACAGCATGATAAAAATCCCTATCGGCTCAGCATCATCATCATATTTCCTGTAAACACCAACAGCATCATCATATTTTGGATGATCACAATTATCCTCCTGCCGACTACTGTTCACCTCCTCCGCCTGTCGCCTATCATCATCATCCTGATACTCAACGGGTGTAAACATCCTCCTGTTGCACTGTTCATCGGGCGCCAAACACTAGCGGCATCATCATGATATGCGACACCACCTTCGTCAGCAGGATATCAAATATCCGGTTGCTCCAAATATCCTGATGACGACCACTTCAGCAGCTTCCCTTCGATGCTCCGATAGCCGACGACACAAGCAACAGCATCATGATATGATTTATCCGGTTCCCTCGAAACCTCCTGATGATGTTTAACACAACTTTCTGCCGAGAGCCTACACCGATACCTAAACCCTTAGCGACGACAGGATCAACATGCATAGGGGGATATCTCAATATCCTGATGACGATGACGTCATATGCGGATGACGATGACGTCACACAATATCCTGATGACCTCTTCAACACTTAGCCAAAAAAACTGAACTTTCACTTCCGCGTCTGCTAGCGATATGCGGATGATGGGCACTCACAGAAGATGATCCTGACGGCGATATATACATTGAGTATATATCTGACTTACAACATCCTGATGTACTTGCAACCTGTAAACTTCAACAGTTTCATAACCCGATCTTCACCTTATGCCGATGTACTCTTCTTCGGCAACTCCTGATGATGATCACCCCGACGCACATTCACTTCATGCACTCAACTGCATCATGTTCATCTTCACTTATCCGGATGACGACGTCCAAAGCGACTGCAGGATATAGACCGGAATATCCTGATGAAGCCGTTTTGACGAACTCCCAACCTTAGCGAAATATCACTTCGCCAATCCTCCAGGGATGACCCGATCCACTCTCAGGGTGATCTTCCAACTCAAACTTATCAACTCGACCTAGCACATGAGGATGCTAGGCTTCTCAACACCTCTCGACCGCGATCCTGCACACCTGCATGCGAACAAACAGAAAACACAAACTACCTCCTAACCTACTGTACACAACCATTCCACCGATTCGACGAATCAACCGGTGGAATGGATCAGCGAATCCATATAACCACCAAAACAGCAAATCGATCACAATGGAGGGCAAACAGGAAATGAACACAAACATGATCTTTATTGATTTCCAAAAGATGCAATTACAATGCTCAATCTCTCTCTGCAATCTGACTTCTCAATGCGATACAATACTATGATCGATGATATCTCTATCTGTATGCAATATCAACCGATCCTCGTGCTTAAATAGATTTTCCTATGAGTACTACTGACCCGACTCCAAGCGGCTGGGAACTGTCCAGGCGGCTGGGAGATCCAACCGGACCCTACAGCATGACAGTTGTTCTAACAAACTTAACTAAAAATAGTAAAAGCCTGGTCAGCATGATCTTATCATGATCAGCGTGACCTTATTACATGCATTTGGTCTTAACAGACCTTCTTGAAAACATTAACAAGACCTATAACAAACTAACTGCCTCATGGAGGCCAGCTGTTAGGTAGGTGCCTCTGCACCACAATGTCATTGGAAAGAGGTCGCTGGCACGATCCTGACACAACTTGAACAGGCTCAAAAGGAGTTTGAATGCAGAAGTTATGTGCAGTCAAAGGTTCGGTCAAATAGGTGAATCATGGGTTCAAAAAGGTGAAAATTTTATTGTCTCAAATCAAAGAAAAATGATGCTAAGTTGAAGAGCTCATCGCCATGATTTCCATGCCGCTCATTTCACCTTGATCAGAGCTCATACGAGCAAGATATGGTCGGTCAAAGTTGAGGGTTGACCATGCTGACTAGACAGTACAATGATGACATCATCATGCTGACATGGAGACACTGTGGCAGTTGTTGGCATGGCAGGTCCAGATGTCACTAATAGACGAATGACTGAATGCCACATGACCTAATGATTGGGTGCCACGTGGCACATGTGGCGATTTGCTTGTTAGAAGGTTGGTTTGTGGAGGTCGAACCCCTGATCTCTTGCTTCCTATTTTCACTCTCCACTAATATACCAAGAGGCATTCTTTGCTACATATACAGGCATCGTTTCTATTTAAAGAATGATAATAGAAACGAATCCCTATAAAAGGAGGTCGTGTGGTTTGAACTCCCAATGATGAGGAATGATCTAGGTGGATCCAGAAGACCTAAAAATCTTGCAGTCTCAGAACCTGACGGAATCAGCATCATTGGAAAGAGGTCGCTAACATAATCATAATACAACTTGAACGGGCTCAAAAGGAGTTCATATGCAGAAGTTATGTGTAGTCAAAGTTTCAGTCAAACAGGTGAACCAGGGATTTGAAAAGGTGAAAAATTGATTGTCTAAAATGCAAGCAAAAATGATGCCAAGTCGAAGAACTCATCGCCATGATTTTGATGCCACTCGTTTCGCCTCGATTAGAGCTCGTAGGAGCAAGATATGGCTGGTCAAAGTTGAGGATTGACCATGCCGACTAGATAGTACAATAATGATGTCAGCATGCTGACATGGCAGACGCAATGGTAGTTGTTGACATGGCAGATCTGGAGTTTGACACGTGGTAGATGGTGGCATCTAAGTCAGTAGATGATGTGGCAGGTTTGAAGATATGGACCAATCCAGCGTGACACATGTCACTGACGGATGAATGAGGTAATGCAACGTGGCCCAATGATTGGGTGCCAAGTGGCACATGTGGCAATTTGATTGTTAAAAGGTTAGTTTGTGGGGGTCGAACCCCTGACCTCCTACTTATTTTCTTCACTCTCCACCAATATACCAAGCGTCTACAGAATAACTAAAAATTTTGCATTCTTAGAACCTGACAGAATCAACATCATTGGAAAGAGGTCATTGACACGATCCTGACGCAACTTGAATGGGCTCAAAAGGAGTTCGTATGTAGAAGTTATGTGCAATCAAAGGTTTGGTCAAATAGGTGAATTAGGCATTCAAAAAAGTGAAAAAGTGATTGTCTCAAATCTAAGCAAAAATGATGCTAAGTCAAAGAGTTCATTGCCACAATTTTGACGCCGCTTGTTTCACCTCAATCGGAGCTCATACGACTACGATATGGCCAGTCAAAGTTGAGGGTTTACCATGCTGACTAGACAATACATGCTGACAGGGCAGACATAGTGGCAATTGTTGATGTGGCAGGTCTAGAGGTTGACACATGAGAGATGGCGGCATTTGAGTCAGCATATGACGTGGCACGTCTGATGATGTCGACCAATCCAGCATGACACGTGTCACTAACAGATGAATGAGGTAATGCCACATGGCCCAATGATTGGGTACCATGTGGCAGTTTGATTGTTTAAAGATTGGTTTGTGGAGGTTGTATCCCTGAACTCCTGCTTGTTAGTTTTACTCTCCACCAATATTCTAAGCAGCTTTTTTTGCTACATATATGGGCCTCTTTTCTATTTAAAGAATGATAATAGAAACAAATCCCTATAAAAGGGGTTCGGGTGGTTTGGACCCCAAGTGGGGAGGAATGATCTAGGTGGATCTAAAAGACTGAAAAATTTTCAGTCTGAGAACATGACGGAATTAGCATCATTGGAAAGAGGTTTCTGACATGATCCTGACACAACTTGAATGGGCTTAAAAGGAGTTCATATGCAGAAGTTATGTGCAGTCAAAGGTTCAGTCAAACAAGTGAATCAGGCATTCAAAAAGGTGAAAAATTGATTGTCTCAAATCTAAGGAAAAATTACGCCAAGTCAAAGAGCTTGTCATCATGATTTCGGTGCTGCTAGTTTCGCCTCGATCAGAGCTCATACGAGCAAGATATGACCGATCAAAGTTGAGGGTTGACCATGCTGACTAGACCATACAATGATGACGTTAGCATGCTGACATGGCAGACATAGTGGCAGTTGTTGATGTGGCAAGTCCAAAGTTTGACACGAGGTAAATGGCAGCATTTGAGTTAGTAGATGACGTGGCAAGTCTGAAGATGTGGACCAATCTAGCGTGACACGTGTCAATGACAGAAGAATGAGGTAACGCCACGTTGCCCAATGATTGGGTGTCACGTGACACATGTGGCGGTTTGATTGTTAAAATGTTAGTTTTTGGGGGTCAAACCCTTGACCTCCTACTTGCTATTTTCACTCTCCACCAATATACCAAGCGGCTTTCTTTGCTACATATACAGGCCTCCCTTCTATTTAAAGAATGATAATAGAAACGGATCCCTATAAAAGGGGGTCAGGTGGTTTGAACCCCTAGTGGGGAATAATGATCCAGATGGATACAGAAGATCTAAAATTTTTGCAGTATCAGAACCTAATGGAATCGGCATCATTGGAAAGAGGTCGCTGACACGATCTTGACGCAACTTGAATGGGCTCAAAAGGAGTTTGTATGCAGAAGTTATGTGGAGTTAAAGGTTCGGTCAAACAGATGAATTAGGCGCTCAAAAAAGTGAAAAATTGATTGTCTGAAATCCAAGCAAAAATGATGCCAAGTTGAAGAGCTCGTCGCTACGATTTTGACGTTCCTTGTTTCGCCTCGATCAGAGCTCGTACAAGTAAGATATGGCTGATCAAAGTTGAGCGTTGATGATGTCGACTAGACAGTACAATGATGACATTAGCATGCTGACATGGCAAACACAGGGGCAGTTGTTCACGTGGTATGTCTAGAGGTTTACACGTGGCAGATGGTGCCATTTGAGTCAGTAGATGACGTGGCAAGTCTGAAGTTGTGGTCCAATCCAACGTGACACGTGTCACTGATAGACGAATGAGCTAATACCATGTGGCCTAATGATTGGGTGCCACGTGGTGCATGTGGCAGTTTGATTGTTAAAAGATTGGTTTGCGGGGTCAAACCTTGCTATTTTCACTCTCCACCAATATACCAAGCGACTTTTTTTGCTACATATACGAGCTTCCTTTCTATTTAAAGAATGATAATAGAAACGAATCCCTATAAAAGGGGGTTGGGTGGTTTGAACCCCCAGTGGGAAGGAATGATCTAAATGGATCCAAAAGACCTAAAAATATTGCAATCTTAGAACTTGATGGAATCAACATCATTGGAAAGAGACCGCTGGGACGATCCTGATGCAATTTGAACGAGCTCAAAAGGAGTTCGTATGCAGAAGTTATGTGTAGGCAAAGGTTCGGTCAAACAGGTGAATCATGCATTCAAAAAGGCGAAAAATTTATTGTCTCAAATCCAAGTAAAAATGATGCCAAGTCGAAGAGCTCGTCGCCACGAGTCTGACGCCGCTCGTTTGACCTTGATTGGAGCTCGTACGAGCAAGATATGGCCGGTCAAAGTTGAGGGTTGATGGTGCAGGAGCACCCCAAAAAGTTGTCTAAGTTTGTCATTTGTAAGGCCTAGAGCCAAAATGTACCTGATTGGACAAATGTGTCCCCTAGATGAACGAGTCCTAAGATGTAAGCCACTTGGCATTAGTAAGTAGGTTGTAACTGTCTTGTAACGGATGGCAGAGGTGACGAATCGATTCAGATTCCACCGAAGTGTAACTGCCTTGGCTAGGTTCTTTATAAGCGTGTGTGTTTGAAGAGAAATAGAAAGGAGAGGAAAGTGAACTATTTGTATGTATAATCTCTGGAAGGAATAGAAAAGGTTTAGTTCCTGGTCTAATTACAGAACATCGATTTGGAGTCATTCCACTGGTGGGTTTCTTCGAAACTAGTGGAATGACCTCCATGTAGTTAGATTTATTTCTGTTCTATAGCTTTCTGTAGTTTTCTGTGTGTTGTCCGTTCAGTTGCAAGATTGTTGCAGAGGAGGTTATCGGTGTGAAATCTATATTGTTTCACCGAAGATACAAGCCAGGTGTATAATGTTTATGTATGCGTGGACGTTTCGTGTATATCCTGCTATCATTTATCATGATTGTGATTGGTGAATATGCATTTTGAATAATACAAAGGAAGACCGAAAGAACAAGTCGGGAAATGTATGTAAAAGCCATCGGTGTGGGGAAAGCACATCGGGCGAAGCTTTGGAAGTTATGTCAATCGACGGAGTCACGCCGATAGAAGGAGCATCGTGGAGAGCAAGACATTCGTCTCACCGAAGGAAAAGTTTGGTGTTTATTGTTTCGGCATAAGGTCATCGGACTGACTACGTCTATCGGGTAGATAAAGGTGCATTAAACCGATAACATTAATCTTGCCGATCGTGTTTGTGTCAAGGTGACAAATGGTAATGTCTTACTGAAGATAAAACATTACGTTGAGTTATTGGTAAGAGTTGTATTGTCGAAAGGCTACACCGATGGTGTAAGTCTGGGCGATGGACCCTATTCATCGGAGAGAGTTTGACCATCGGGTGGAGGCATTTGTGTGTTTCCGATAGTGAAAGTCTTATCGATGGAAGGGATTGTTAGACTCATCGGCATGAGTGATGCGGTCGGGGAGACATTACACTTAGCGACCGACGAAGTTTGTCTGGCCGATGGGCACATAAGAGAAACCGCTCATCGGAGTGAGATGGCATATCGGCGGGAGAATATTGAAGGTGACCGATAGTATAAGGTCAAGCCGATAAGCAAGGGAAAGCATATTTCAGGGAAACTATAATGTATGTCTTGCCGATGAAGAAAACAATGCATGGTATCGAGTGGTCGGTAAAAGAAGTTCAAAATCTTGCCGATAGGCAAGCCTATGTATATTTCGGTGTGACATTTAAATAGTCTTGCCGATATACTCTATAATGGCTATTTTGTGGGCTTTCCAAGGATCTCACAACCTGTTTTATCTGTTAACTAGTTTTCCCTCTGCATCAGATTGGTATCAGAGCTCAGCGAAAGGACTGGGCTATTTGTGTATTGGTATTCTGTCACTAAATAGGCAAAAGAAGCAAGAAGCTGAAAGAAAGTGTGCTAGAAAAGAATTTTGCTGACTTCCGGTTGCAAGGTGCAGATTCACTCGCTACAGTAGGCAGATGAGAGATCTGTCATGGGCCTGAGAAGGAGGTCCAGTTGGTGTCGCCAAAAGTCCTGGGGAGAGAGGCAAGCGAGCACTCCTAGGTGAGGGACATATGTGTTGGTGTAGCATGAAGGAGTGGATTTTAGTTGTTGCATTTCGGAGGCAGCTATTGATAGAAGGCACATTTGCAGGGACATAGAGGAAGCAGCAGAGGCATCCAGTTAGCATTGAAGACATCAAGAAAGCCAAAAGATATTGCAGGCTTTTCACCGAGCATTTCCATGGGACATGGAAATTTTTCAAGTCTGGGAGTATGGTGCAGGAGCACCCCAAAAAGTTGTCTAAGTTTGTCATTTGTAAGGCCTAGAGCCAAAATGTACCTGATTGGACAAATGTGTCCCCTAGATGAACGAGTCCTAAGATGTAAGCCGCTTGGCATTAGTAAGTAGGTTGTAACTGTCTTGTAACGGATGGCAGAGGTGACGAATCAGTTCAGATTCCACCGAAGTGTAACTGCCTTGGCTAGGTTCTTTATAAGCGTGTGTGTTTGAAGAGAAACAGAGAGGAGAGGAAAGTGAACTATTTGTATGTATAATCTCTGGAAGGAATAGAAAAGGTTTAGTTCCTGGTCTAATTACAGAACATCGATTCGGAGTCATTCCACTGGTGGGTTTCTTCGAAACCAGTGGAATGACCTCCATGTAGTTAGATTTATTTCTGTTCTATAGCTTTCTGTAGTTTTCTGTGTGTTGTCCGTTCGGTTGCAAGATTGTTGCAGAGGAGGTTATCGGTGTGAAATCTATATTGTTTCACCGAAGATACAAGCCAGGTGTATAATGTTTATGTATGCGTGGACGTTTCGTGTATATCCTGCTATCATTTATCATGATTGTGATTGGTGAATATGCATTTTAAATAATACAAAGGAAGACCGAAAGAACAAGTCGGGAAATGTATGTAAAAGCCATCGGTGTGAGGAAAGCACATCGGGTGAAGCTTTGGAAGTTATGCCGATCGACAGAGTCATGCCGATAGAAGGAGCATCGTGGAGAGCAAGACATTCGTCTCACCGAAGGAAACGTTTGGTGTTTATTGTTTCGGCATAAGGTCATCGGACTGACTACGTCTATCGGGTAGATAAAGGTGCATTAAACCAATAACATTAATCTTGCCGATCGTGTTTGTGTCGGGGTGACAAATGGTAATGTCTTACTGAAGATAAAGCATTACGTTGAGTTATTGGTAAGAGTTGTATTGTCGAAAGGCTACACCGATGGTGTAAGTCTGGGCGATGGACCCTATTCATCGGAGAGAGTTTGACCATCGGGTGGAGGCATTTGTGTGTTTCCGATAGTGAAAGTCTTATCGATGGAAGGGATTGTTAGACTCATCGGCATGAGTGATGCGGTCGGGGAGACATTACACTTAGCGACCGACGAAGTTTGTCTGGCCGATGGGCACATAAGAGAAACTGCTCATCGGAGTGAGATGACATATCGGCGGGAGAATATTAAAGGTGACCGATAGTATAAGGTCAAGCCGATAAGCAAGGGAAAGCATATTTCGGGGAAACTATAATGTATGTCTTGCCGATGAAGAAAACAATGCATGGTATCGAGTGGTCGGTAAAAGAAGTTCAAAATCTTGCCGATAGGCAAGCCTATGTATATTTCGGTGTGACATTTAAATAGTCTTGCCGATATACTCTATAATGGCTATTTTGTGGGCTTTCCAAGGATCTCACAACCTGTTTTATCTGTTAACTGGTTTTCCCTCTGCATCAGTTGACCATGTTGACTAGACATTACAATGATTACGTCATCATGCTGACAAGGCAGACACAATGGTAGTTGTTGGAGTGGCAGGTCCAGATGTTGACACGTGGTAGATTGCGGCATTTGACCTCCTACTTCCTATTTTCATTGTCCACCAATATACCAAGCGGCTTTCATTGCTACATATATGGGCCCCCTTTCTATTTGAAGATTGATAATAGAAACAAATCCCTATAAAAGGAGGTCAAGTGGTTTGAACTCCCAGTGGGGAGGAATGATCTAGATGGATCCAAAAGACCTAACGATCTAGTAGTCTCAGAACCTAAAGGAATCAACATCATTGGAAAGAGGTCGTTGACATGATCCTAACGCAACTTGAACGGGCTCAAAAGGAGTTCGTATGCAGAAGTTATGTGCAGTCAAAGGTTCAGTCAAACAAACGAATCAGGTGTTCAAAAACATGAAAAATTGATTGTCTCAAATCCAACCAAAAATGATGCCAAGTCAAAGAGCTCGTCATCATGATTCTGATGCCACTCGTTTTGCCTCGATCGGAGCTTGTACAAGCAAGATATGGTCGGTCAAAGTTGAGGGTTGACCATACTGATTAGACAATACAATGATGACGTCATCATGTTGACATGGTAGACACAGGCAGTTGTTGACGTGGCAGATCCAGAGGTTGACACATGGCAGATGGCAGCATTTGAATCAGCAGATATGTGGCAGGTCTGATGATGTGGACCAATCCAGCGTGACACGTGTCACTAATAGATGAATGAGGTAATGCCACGTGGCCCAATGATTGGGTGCCACGTGGCACATGTGGCAGTTTGATTCTTAAAAAATTAGTTTGTAGGGGTCGAACCCCTAACCTCCTGCTTGCTATTTTTACTCTCCACCAATATACCAAGCGGCTTTTTTTACTACATATATGGGCCTCCTTTCTATTTAAAGAATGATAATAGAAACGAATCCCTATAAAAGGGGGTGGGGTGGTTTGAACCCCAAGTGGGGAGGAATAATCCAGGTGGATTTAGAAGACCAAAATTTTTTGGAGTTGAAGAACATGATGGAATCAACATCATTGGAAAGAGGTTGCTGACATGATCCTAACGCCATTTGAACGGGCTCAAAAAGAGTTCGCATGCAGAAGTTATGTGCAGTCAAAGGTTCTGTCAAATAGGGGGGTTAGGCATTCAAAAAAGTGAAAAATTGATTGTCTCAAATCTAAGTAAAAATGATACCAAGTTGAAAAGCTCGTCGTCACGATTTCGACTCCACTCGTTTCGCCTCGATCGGAGCTCATACGAGCAAGATATGGCTGGTCAAAGTTGATGGTTGATCATGCTAACTAGACAGTACAATGATGACATCAACATACTGACATGGCAGACACAGTAGTAGTTGTTGATGTGGCAGGTCTAGAGTTTGACACGAAGCAGATGGCGGCATCTGAGTCAGCAGATGGTGGCATCTGAGTCAGCAGATGACGTGGCAGGTCTGAAGATGTGGACCTATTCAGCATGACTTGTCACTTACGGAAGAATAACGTAATGCCACGTGGCCCAATGATTGGGTGCCATGTGGCACATGTGGCGGTTTGATTGTTAAAAGGTTGGTTTGTGGGGGTTGAACCCCTGACCTCCTGCTTGCTATTTTCACTCTCCACTAATATACCTAGTGGCTTTTCTTTGCTACATATACGGGCCTCCTTTTTAATTAAAGAATGATAATAGAAATGAATCCATATAAAAGGGGGTTGAGTGGTTTGAACCCCTAATGGGGATTAATGATCCAGATGGATACAAAAGAATAAAATTTTTTATAGTCTTAGAACCTGATGGAACCAGCATCATTGGAAAGAGGTCCCTGACACGATTTTGATGCAACTTGAATGGGCTCAAAAGGAGTTCGTATGCAGAAGTTATGTGTAGTCAAATAGGTGAATCAGATGTTCAAAAAGGTGAAAAATTGATCATCTCAAATCCAAGCCAAAATGATGCTAAGTCGAAGAGCTCGTCACCACGATTTCGACACCACTTGTTTCACCTCGATCGGAGCTCGTACAAGCAATATATGGCCGGTCAAAGTTGAAGGTTGACCATGTCGAGTAGACAGTACAATGATGACATTAGCATGCTGACATGGTAGACACAGTGGCAATTGTTGACATCATAGGTCCAGAGGTTTACAATTGACAGATGGCAACATCTGAGTCAGCAGATGATGTGACAGGTCTGAAGATGTGGACCAATCTAGAGTGACACGTGTCACTGACGGACGAATGAGATAATGCCACGTGGCCTAATGATTAGGTGCCACATGCCACGTGTGGCATTTTGATTGTTAAAATGTTGGTTTGTGGGGGTCGAACCCCTAACCTCCTGCTTGCTTTTTTCACTCTCCACCAATATACCAAGCAGTTTTCTTTGCTACATATATGGGCCTTCCTTTCTATTTAATGAATTATAATAGAAACGAATCCCTATAAAAGGGGGTCGGGTGGTTTGAACCCTAGTGGGGAGGAATATTCCAGGTTTATACAGAAGAACTAAAAATTTTGCAGTCTTAGAACTTGACAGAATCAGCATCATTGGAAAGAGGTCCCTGGCACGATCCTGACGCAACTTGAACAGGCTCAAAAGGAGTTCGTATAGGGAAGTTATGTGCAGTCAAAGGTTTGGTCAAACAAGTGAATCATGTGTTCAAAAAGGTGAAAAATTTATTATCTCAAATCCAAGCAAAAATGATGTCAAGTCGAAGTCCTCGTCACCACTATTCTGACGCCGCTCGTTTCACCTTGATCGGAGCTCGTACGAACAAGATATGGTCGGTCAAAGTTGACGGTTGACCATGTTGACTAGACCATACAATAATGATATTAGCATGCTGACATGGCAGACACAGTGGCAATTGTTGATGTGGTAGGTCCAGAGGTTGACACATGGCAAATGGGGGCATCTGAGTCAGCAGATGACGTGGTAGGTCTGATAATGTGGACCAATCAAGTGTGACACGTGTCATTGACGGATGAATGAGGTAATGCCACCTGGCCCAATGATTGGATGCCACGTGGCACATGTGGTGGTTTGATTGTTAAAAGATTGATTTTTGGGGATCGAACCCCTGACCTCCTACTTGCTATTTTCACTCTCCACCAATATACGAAGCGGCTTTCTTTGCTACATATATGGGCCTCCTTTCTCTTTAAAGAATGATAATAGAAATGAATCCCTATCAAAGGGGGTCGGGTGGTTTGAAACCTCAGTGTGGAATAATGATCCAAATGGATATAGAAGAACTAAAAATTTGGTTGTCTAAGAACTTGACGGAATCAGCATCATTGAAAAGAGGTCGCTGACACGATCTTGATGCAACTTGAATGGGCTTAAAGGAGTTCGCATGTAAACGTTATGTGCGATCAAAGGTTCAGTCAAACAAGTGAATCAGGCATTCAAAAAGGTGAAAATTGGTTGTCTCAAATCCAAGCAAAAATGATGCCGAGTCGAAGAGCTCCTTGCCACGATTTTGACTCCGCTCATTTCGCCTTGATCAGAGCTCGTACGAGCAAGATATGGCCAGTCAAAGTTGAGGGTTGACCATGTCGACTAGACAGTACAATGATGACATCAGCATGCTGAAATGGCAGACACAGTGGCAGTAGTTGATGTGGTAGGTTCACAGGTTGACACGTGGCAGATGGTGGCATCTGAATCAACAGATTACGTGGCAAGTCTGAAGATGTGGACCAATCCACCGTGACACGTGTCATTGATGGATGAATGAGGTAATGCCATGTGGCCTAATGATTGGGTGCCACGTGGCACATGTGGCAGTATGATTGTTAAAAGGTTAGTTTGTGGGGTCGAACCTTTCTATTTTCACTCTCCACCAATATACCAAGTGACTTTCTTTGCTTCATATACGGGCTTCCTTTCTATTTAAATAATGATAATAGAAACGAATCCCTGTAAAAGGGGGTCAGGTGGTTTGAACCCTCAGTGGGAAGGAATGATCTAAATAAATCCAAAAGACCTAAAAATTTTGCAGTCTCAGAACTTGACGGAATCAGCGTCATTGGAAAGAGGTCGCTGACACTATCCTGACACAACTTGAACAGGCTCAAAAGGAGTTCGTATGCAGAAGTTATGTGCAGTCAAAAGTTCAGTCAAAGAGGCGAATCATGCATTCAAAAAGGTGAAAAATTTGTTGTCTCAAATCTAAGCAAAAATGATGCCAAGTCAAGAGCTCATCACCACGATTTCGACGCCGCTTGATTCATCTTGATCAGAGCTCGTACGAGTAAGATATGGCCAGTCAAAGTTGAGGGTTGACCATGCTGACTAGACAGTCCAATGATGACGAATTCCCAAGTCTAATTTTTCAGAAAAGAGTCCATTTTTCCTTTCATTGCATGCTCCTACTAAACCTTTGTATCCACCTACATAGCTTCATCATACCCTTCTGGTTCACGAGCATCTGTTAACAAAATAGAATACAAAGAGGGAGAAAACCTTTTAGGAGTCTACTTAGTCTTGTTGACCGTCTAACATTCACTGGAGTTTGTGGTATTTCTTGTTGTTGTTGCGAAGTATGAGGAACCACTGGAACATCACTATTTGGAGTATCATCCAACACCCCATAATCCTTTTCTTTCTTCTCATGCTGTTGCAATTGATATTTGTACAACACCTTCTCATTGAATACAACAACCCTGCTTCTCACAATTTTTTGATTTTCAAAATCCCAAAGCCTATAACCAAATTCATCAATGCCATATCCAATGAAGGTACTTTTTTTTATTTTGCATCTAGCTTGGTTCTATTTTTAGAATCTACATGTGCAAATGCTTCACATCCGGAGGTTTTGAAAAAAGAATAACTCACCTTCTTACCTGTCTATGCTTCCTCTAGAATACCACAGTCCAAAGGAACTGAAGGACCTCTATTAATTAAATATACAGTGGTGTTGACAGCCTCTACCCACATGTTTAAAGGCAGCCCAACATGCAATATCATGGTCCTTGCACGCTCTATTATTGTCTTATTCATGCGTTCAACCACTCCATTTTTCTGTGGAGTCCCTGGAACCATTTTCTGCCTACGAATTCCATTAAAGGAACAATAATCCTCAAATTCTTTACTGCAATACTCACCACTATTATCAAATCTGAGACATTTTAATCTTTTACCCCTCTCATTTTCAACCAAGCTTCTCCATTTCTTAAATGTTTCAAATACATCAGATTTTTGCCTAAGAAATAAATTCATACCTTCCTAGTTGCATCATCTATGAATGTAACATAATACCGAGATCCACCGAGAGAAGATACCTGAGCTGGTCCCCATACATCTGTATGCACAAGCTCCAACTTTTCATCTTTCTTTTGCTTCCCATCTTTGAGAAAACTAACTCTCTTTTGTTTGCCATACACACAACTTTCACAGAAATCCATATTAATACATTTCAGACCTGATAAAACTTTCTTTGAATGAAGTACCTTCATGTATTTTTCACTCATATGCCCAAATCTATTATGCCACAGTGTTGTCTCAGAACCTGCAACAACTATTTCAGTCCCTTCCTGCAAACCTGCAACAACTATTCCTGAACCTGTTTATTTTTTCTCTACAAAAGCTAAAGTAGAAGGAATATTATGACCTGTACAAAGATATAAGGTGCCTACTTTCACACTTTTTGCTACTATTAAGGCACCTTTTGAAACCTTCCAATTTTTATCAGTAAATGTAACAATGCAACCTTCATCAGCTAGTTGCCCTGTTGAAATTAAATTCCTACTCAACCTTGGAACATGCTTTACCTCTTGTAGTAGCCAATGATTCTCATTCTACAACTTAATCTTGATTCTTCCCTTTCTAACAATCTGATGGGGTTCGTTATCTCCCGAATAAACTAGCCCAAAATCCCCTTAGACATAATCAAGAAAATAACTTCTATGGGGCGTAGCATGAAATGAGGCCCCTGAATCTAAAACCCATGAATTATCAACATTATTTAGGGAAAGAATCAAGGCATCATCTTTAGATTTATTACTTACCACATTTGCCTCCTTATTTCATTCTTGTTTGTCTCCTTTATTCTTCTGAGACCAACAATCTTTATTCAGATGACCTAGTTTCCCACAGTATCAGCAATCCTTTTGTCCTTTGATTTTCCTCATGACTTCCCATGACCTCTAGAACCTTTTCCTCTCTCCTTTGATCTGCCCATGCTTTCTGCATTCAAAACACTACCTGATGTGGATCCACCTGAGATTTTCCTACGAATTTCCTCACTTAGAATAACACCAATAACATCATCAAATTTCAGGGTATTTGAACCAGAAAACTAAGTTACCAATCGCCATTAGCAAACTATTCCAGCTTTCAGGCAAAGAACATAATATCAAGAGAGCTCTAACTTCTTCATCAAATTTTACATTTACAGAAGTCAATTGACTGGTAATCATATTAAATTCATTTAAATGATCTGTCACAGATCCACCTTCAATCATTTTCAGATTAAACAAACACTTCATGAGAAATACCTTATTTGAGGCTGAGGGTTTTTCATACAATTTAGCCAATGTTTTCATCAAACCATCTGTTGTCTTCACTTCCATTATATTGAATGTCACCGATGTTGCCAGGCACAACCGAATGGTTCCCAGTGCCTTTCTGTCAAAAAGATTCCAATCCTCATCAGTCATTGTTGTTGGTTTCTTGGCTACTCCTTCCAAAGGCATCCATAAATCCTTTTGATAGAGGTAATCCTCCATTTGCATCTTCCATAACTGATAGTTCTACCCATTAAATTTATCGACCTTCAATTTACCCTCGTCTGCCATTGCTCCCACTCAACCGTGAGACCTTCCTGCAGACGATAATCAAACACAACCCACTTTGATACCAATTGTTAGGGTTTGCCGACAAATGATATCAATTAAATGCAAATAAAGATTAAACAGAGGAATGGAAATACACATAAATAATAACAGTGAGAGATAAGTTTTAACATGGTTCACCCAAACTCGAGCTACATCCACCAATAGAGAGTCCAATATTATTATCCAGTAAATTAAAACTGATTACAGCCAGCAATCCATGTAACTCAATACCGTTACAAAATGCTACAATGCAATATCAACAGAAACCCTAACCCTTAGCCATTTTTATCACAACTTTTGTCGGTTACAAAATAGGGTTTTTTTAATGTTAGCCAATGAAAAAATAACTCCCAACGCCTTAATAAAATAATAAAAATTGTGTAAAGTTTTGGGGGGTTGCACCTAAGCCCCCACGGGGGTGCTGCCCCTCGACCCTGCCCTGTACACGACAGGGAGCACACCAGGGGCACTGCCCCTGGACCCTGCAAGGGGCACTGCCCCCAAACCCCCACAAGGGTCACTACCCCTTGACCCCATAGGAATTTGGGGGGGGAACCACACCGATAAAAGTGGGACAAATTTAACCTCCGAGTTTGATTAGGCTCCATATAACAACAGGTCCAGAGTTTGACACATGGTAGATGGCGGCATCTGAGTCAGTAGATGACGTGGCAGGTTTGAAGATGTGGACCAATTCAGCGTGACACGTGTAACTGACGGAAGATTGAGGTAATGCCACGTGGCCCAATAATTGGGTGCCATGTGGCACATGTGGCAGTTTGATTGTTAGAAGGTTGGTTTGTGGGGGTCAAACCCCTGACCTCCTGCTTGCTATTTTCACTCTCCACCAATATACCAAGCGACTTTCTTTGCTACATATACGAGCCTCCTTTCTATCTAAAGAATGATAATAGAAATGAATCCCTATAAAAGGGGGTTGGGTGTTTTGAACCCCCAGTGGGGTATAATTTCCAGATGGATATAGAAGTACTAAAAATTTTGCAGTCTCAGAACTTGATGGAATCAACATCATTGTAAAGAGGTCGTTGACACGATCCTGACGTAACTTGAATGGGCCCAAAAGGAGTTCGTATGTAGAAGTTATGCACAGTCAAAGGTTCGGTCAAATAGGCGAATCATGCGTTCAAACAGGTGAAAAATTAATTGTCTCAAATCTAAGCAAAAATGATGCCAAGTCAAAGAGCTCATTGACACAATTTTGACGCCACTCATTTCGCCTCGATCGAAGCCCCTACGATCAAGATATGGCTGGTCAAAGTTGAGGGTTGACCATGTCAACTAGACAGTACAATGATGACATCAACATGCTAACATGGCAGACACAGTGGTAGTTGTTAACGTGGTAGGTCAAAGGTTGACACGTGGTAGTTGGCGACATCTGATTCAGTAGATGATGTGGCAGGTGTGAAGATGTGGACCAATCCAGCGTGACATATATCACTAACGAATGAATGAGGTAATGCCATGTGGCCTAATGATTGGGTGCCACGTGGCACATGTGGCGGTTTGATTATTAAAAGGTTGGTTTCTGGGGTCGAATCTTGCTATTTTCACTCTCCACCAATATTCCAAGCGGCTTTCTTTGCTACATATATGGGCTTCCTTTCTATTTAAAGAATGATAATAGAAACAGATCCCTATAAAAGGGGGTCAAGTGGTTTGAACCCCCAGTGGGAAGGAATGATCTAAATGGATGCAGAAGACCTAAAATTTTTGAAGTCTTAGAACCTGACGGAATCATTGTTATTGGAAAGAGGTCACTAGTACGATCCTGACGTAACTTGAACAGGTTCAAAAGGAGTTCGTATGTAGAAGTTATGTGCAGTCAAATGTTTGGTCAAACAAGTGAATCATGCATTCAAAAAGGTGAAAAATTTATTGTCTCAAATCCAAGCAAAAATGATGCCAAGTCGAAGAGCTCATCACCACGATTCTGTCGCCACTCGTTTTGCCTTAATCAAAGCTCGTACGAGCAAGATATGGCATGTCAAAGTTGAGTGTTGACCATGCTGACTAGACATAACAATGATGATGCCATCATACTGACATGGCAGACACAGTGGCAATTGTTGGCATGGCAGATCCAGATGTTAACAGGTGGCAGATGACAGCATCTGACTCAACATATGATATGGCAGGCATGAAGATGTGGACCAATCTAACTTAACACATGTCACTGACGGACGAATGAGTGAATGCTATGTGGCCCAATGATTGGGTGCCATGTGGCACATGTGGCGATTTACTTGTTAAAAGGTTGGTTTGTGGGGGTCGAACCCCTGACCTCCTGCTTCCCATTTTCACTCTCCACCAATATAAAAATCGGCTTTCATTGCTACATATACGGACCTCCTTTCTATTTAAAGAATGATAATAGAAACAAATCCCTATAAAAGGGGGTTAGGTGGTTTGAACCCCCAGTCGGGAGGAATGATCTAGGTGGATCCAGAAGACCTAAAAATCTTGCAGTCTTAGAACCTGACAGAATCAGCATCATTGGAAAGAGGTCGCTGATACAATCCTAATGTAACTTGAACAGGCTCAAAAGGAGTTCATATGCAGAAGTTATGTGCAGTCAAAAGTTCGGTCAAATAGGCGAATCAAGTGTTTAAAAAGGTGAAAAATTGATTGTCTCAAATCTAAGCAAAAATAATGCCAAGTCGAAGAGATCGTCGCCACAATTTTGACGTCGCTTGTTTCGCCTCGATCAAAGCTCGTACGAGCAAGATATGGGTGGTCAAAGTTGAGGGTTGACCATGCCGACTATATAGTACAATGATGACATCAGCATGCTGACATGGCAGACATAGTGGCAGTTGTTGACATGGCAGATCCAGAGTTTGACACATGGCAGATGGTAGGATCTGAGTCAATAGATGATGTGGCAGGTCTAAAGATGTGGACCAATCTAGTGTGACACGTCACTGACAGATGAATGAGGTAATGCCACGTGGCCCAATGATTCGGTGCCATGTGGCACATGTGGTGGTTTGATTGTTAAAATGTTGGTTTGTGTTTGTCGAACCCCTAACCTCCTGCTTGCTTTTTTCACTCTCCACCAATATACCAAGCAGCTTTCTTTGCTACATATACAGGCCTCCTTTCTATTTAAAGAATGATAATAGAAATGAATCTCTATAAAAGGGGGTTGGGTGGTTTAAACCCTAATGGGGAGGAATGATCCAGGTGGATACAGAAGAACTAAAAATTTTGTAGTCTTAAAACCTGACGGAATCAGCATCATTGGAAAGAGGTCCCTAACACGATCTTAACACAACTTGAACGGGCTCAAAAGGAGTTCGTATGCAAAAGTTATGTGTAGTCAAAGGTTTGGTCAAACAGGCAAATTAGACGTTCAAAAAGGTGAAAATTTGATTGTCTCAAATCCAAGCAAAAATGATGCTAAGTTAGAGCTCGTCGCCATGATTCTAATGCCGCTCTTTTCGCCTCGATCGAAGCTCATACTAGCAAGATATGGCCAGTCAAAGTTCTCATAAAACAACTTGCACAATATCTGAATATAATAGAAAATATTCTACAAATACTTGATAATAATATGCCACTTCGAGGGGGCAACCTCCTAATCCACTTCGAGGGGGATACCTCCAATATTCTTCAATGAGAACACAACACACAATCTGATATGAAATGAGACTCACTACCTCCTATATATACCTATTTATGCCTAAGATATCACCCAGGCCAACTTAGATAGACCTATAGAAGCCTTAGGCCGACCTAAACAACTAAATAACAATATAATAATGATAATATGACTTAATTAGGAGTTAAGATAGCCACAAGCTGACTATTCATAACCATATACACTATAGAAGTAAGGGCATAACATGCCCCCCACCTTTACAAAAGCGTTGTCCTCAACGTTGATCAATTGTGGTAGTTTCTTCATATAATCTTCATCATCCCATGTGGCAACTTCAACTAGAAGATATTTCCTTGATGTCCTCAACTTATTCATGTGTGTTTGGAAAATTAACTTCAGCTCCAAGATGTGTCTTCCCTTTGCATCTAGCTCTTGATGGTGATGAATGTGTTCTTCCTTTATTTGAACCTTTTGATGTGCCATAGAGGAAAAGGTGAGGAATAGTACATGGTACCCTTGCGCTGGTTGAATATCTTTACTAGGAAGTTCTTCTTCTTCTTTCACTTCTTCCTCTTCATTGCCTTTTTCTTCTTCTTCTTCTTCTTCTTTTTCTTTTTCTTCTTCTTCTTCTTCTTCTTCTTCTTCTTCTTCTTCTTTGTCCACCACTTCTTCTTCTTCTTCTTCTTCTTCTAGTTCTTCTTCTTTTTCTTCTTCTGGTTCTTCTTCTTCTTTGTCTGCCGCTTCTTCTTCTTCTTCTTCTTCTTCTGGTTCTTCTTCTTCTTCTGGTTCTTCTTCTTCTTTGTCTGTTGCTTCTTCTTCTTCTTCTTCTTCTTCTAGTTGCAGTTCTCATGCAAGAAGGTCAACCTTCTTGCATGAGAACTGCTCCTATCTGGTCGACCTTCATACTAGCAAGATATGGCCAGTCATTGGAAAGAGGTTGCCGACACGATCCTGATACATCTTGAACGGGCTCAAAAAGAGTTCGAATGCAGAAGTTATGTGTAGTCAAAGGTTCGGTCAAACAGGTGAATCATGCATTCAAAAAGGTGAAAAATTATTGTCTCAAATCCAAGAAAAAAATGATCACAAGTTGAAGAGCTCATCGCCACGATTCTGACGCCATTCGTTTTAGCTTGATTGGAGCTCGTACGACCAAGATATGGCCGATCAAAGTTGAGGGTTGACCATGTTGACTAGATAGTATAATGATGATGTCAACATAATAGCATGGCAGACACAATGGCAGTTGTTAGCGTGGCATGTCCAAATGTTGACACATGGCAGATGGCGGCATCTAACTTAACAAATGACGTGGTAGATTTGAAGATGGGGACCAATCCAGCGTGACAAGTGTCACTGATGGATGAATGAGTGAATGCCACGCGTCCCAATAATTGGGTGCCACATGGCACATGTGGCAATTTGCTTGTTAAAATATTGGTTTGTGGGGCTCGAACCCTTAACCTCCTGCTTCCTATTTTCACTGTCCACCAATATACCAAGCGGCTCTCATTGCTACATATACGGGCCTCCTTTCTATTTAAAGAATGATAATAGAAACAAATCCCTATAAAAGGGGGTTGGGTGGTTTGAACCCCCACTGGGGAGGAATGATCCATGTGGATATAGAAGAACTAAAAATTTTACAGTCTTAGAACCTAACAAAATTAGCATCATTGGAAAGATGTCGCTGACATGATCCTGACGCAACTTGAACGGGCTTAAAAGGAGTTCGTATGCAAAAGTTATGTGTAGTCAAAGGTTTGGTCAAATAGGTGAATCAGGTGTTCAAAAAGGTGAAAACTTGATTGTCTCAAATCCAAACAAAAATAATGCCAAGTTGAAGGACTCGTCACCACGATTCTGACGCAGCTCATTTTGCTTCGATCGGAGCTCATACGAGCAAGATATGGTAGGTCAAAGTTGAGGGTTGATCACCTCCTTTCTATTTAAAGAATGATAATAGAAACAAATCCCTATAAAAGGGGGTCATGTGGTTTGAACCTCCAGTGGGGAGGAATGATCCATGTGGATATAGAAGAACTAAAAATTTTGCAGTCTTAGAACCTCACGGAATTAGCATCATTGGAAAGAGGTCGCTGACACGATCCTGACGCAACTTGAATGGTCTTAAAAGGAGTTCGTATGCAAAAGTTATGTGCAGTCAAAGGTTTGGTCAAACAGGTGAATCAAGTGTTCAAAAAGGTGAAAATTTGATTATCTCAAATCCAAACAAAAATAATGCCAAGCTGAAGGACTCGTCACCACGATTCTGACGCCGCTCGTTTTGCCTCGATTGGAGCTCATACAAGCAAGATATGGCAGGTCAAAGTTGAGAGTTGACCATGCTAACTAGACAATACAATGATGATGTCAGCATGCTGACATGGTAGACACAGTGGCAGTTGTTGACATGGCAGCTCCAGAGGTTGACACATGGCAGATTGCGGTATTTGAGTGAACATATGACATGGTAGGTCTAATGATGAGGACCAATCCAGCATGACACTTGTCACTGACGGATGAATGAGGTAATGTCATGTGGCCCAATGATTGGGTGCCACATGGCACATGTGGCGGTTTGATTGTTAAAAGATTGGTTTGTGGGGGTCGAACCTGTGACTTCCTGGTTGCTATTTTTACTCTCCACCAATATACCAAGCGGCTTTCTTTGCTACATATACGGGCTTCCTTTCTATTTAAAAAATGATAATAGAAACGAATCCCTATAAAAGGTGGTCAAGTGGTTTGAACGCTAAGTGGGGAGGAATGATTCAGGAGGATCCAGAAGACCGAAAAATTTTACAATCTGAGAAGATGATGGAATTAGCATCATTGGAAAGAGGTTGATAACACGATCCTAACACAACTAGAAGGGGCTCAAAAGGAGTTCGTATGCAGAAGTTGTGTGCAGTCAAAAGTTTGGTCAAATAGGTGAATCAGGCATTCAAAAAGGTGAAAAAATGATTGTCTCAAATCCAGGCAAAATGATGCCAAGTCAAAGAGCTCGTCGTCACGACTTCGACGCCGCTCGTTTCGCCTCGATTGGAGCTCATACAAGCAAGATATGGCCGGTTAAAGCTTGAGTGTTGACCATGACGACTAGACAGTACAATGATGACGTCAACATGCTGACATGGCAGACACAGTGGCAGTTGTTGACAAGGCAGATCCAGACTTTGACATGTGGCAGATGGCGGTATTTGAGTCAGCAGATGACATGGTAGGTCTGAAGATGTGGACCAATCTAGAGTGACATGTGTCACTGACGAAAAAATGAGGTAATGCCACATGGCCCAATGATTGGGTGCCACGTGGCACATGTGGCAGTTTGATTGTTAAAAAGTAGGTTTGTGGGGGTCAAACCCTTGACCTCCTGCCCACTTTTTTCACTCTCCACGAATATACCAAGCGACTTTCTTTGCTACATATACGAGCCTCCTTTCTATTTAATGAATGTTAATAGAAATGAATCCCTATAAAAGTGGGTAAGGTGGTTAGAACCCCCAGTGGGGAGGAATGATCTAGGTGGATACAGAAGAACAAAAAATTTTGCAGTCTTCGAATATGACGGAATCAACATCATTGGAAAGAGGTTGTTGACACGATGCTGACGCAACTTGAACGGGCTCAAAAGGAGTTCATACACAGAAGTTGTGTAGTCAAAGGTTTGGTCAAATAGGTGAATCAGGTGTTCAAAAAAGTGAAAAATTGATTGTCACAAATCTAAGTGAAAATGATGCCAAGTCGAAGAGCTCATCACCACAATTCTGACACCGCTCGTTTCGCCTTGATCGGAGCTTGTACGAGCAAGATATGGCCGGTCAAAGTTGATAGTTGACCATGTTGACTAGACAATACAATGATGACGTCTGCATGTTGACGTGGTAGACACAGTGGCAGTTATTAACGTGGTAGGTCCAGAGGTTGACACATGGCAGATGGCAGTGTCTGAGTCAGCAAATGAGGTGGCAGGTCTGATGATGTGGACCAATCCAGCGTGAAACGTGTCACTGACGGATGAATGAGGTAATGTCGCGTGGCGCAATGATTGGGTGCCATGTGGCACATGTGGTTGTTTGATTGTTAAAAGGTTGGTTTTTGGGGGTCGAACCCCTGAGCTCCTACTTGCTTTTTTGACTCTCCACCAATATACCAAGCGGCTTTATTTGCTACATATACGGGCCTCCTTTCTATTTAATGAATGATAATAGAAACGAATCCCTATAAAAGGGTATCAGCTGGTTTGA
The DNA here is from genome assembly GCA_027924645.1 of Cunninghamia lanceolata. NCBI lineage: Eukaryota > Viridiplantae > Streptophyta > Pinopsida > Cupressales > Cupressaceae > Cunninghamia > Cunninghamia lanceolata. Next base: position 12,626,136 of record BSBN01000352.1, on the reverse strand, counting down.
ATCCCCCCAGTGGGAAGGAATGATCTAGGTGGATACATAAGAACTAAAAATTTTACAGTTTTAGAACTGGATGAAATCAACATCATTGGAAAGAGGTCACCGACACGATCCTGATGCAACTTGAACAGACTCAAAAGGAGTTTGTATGCAGAAGTTATGTGCAGTCAAAGGTTTGGTCAAACAGGTGACTCAGGCATTCAAAAAGGTGAAAATTTGATTGTCTCTAATCCAAGCAAAAAAGATGCCAAGTCAAAGAGCTCGTTGCCACAATTCTGACGCCGCTCATTTCGCCTCGATCAGAGCTCGTACGAGGAAGATATGGCCAGTCAAAGTTGAGGGCTGACCATGCTAACTAGACAATACAATGATGACGTCAGCATGCTAACATGGAAGACACAGTGGCAGTTGTTGACGTGGCAGGTCTAGAGGTTGACACATGGTAGATGGCGGCATCTAAGTCAGCAAATGACGTGGCAGGTCTGATGATGTGGACTAATCCAGTGTGACAGGTGTCACTGATGGATGAATGAGTTAATGCCACGTGGCCCAATGATTGGGTGCCACATGGCACATGTGGCGGTTTGATTTCTTAAAAGATTAGTTTATGGGGGTTGAACTCTTGACCTCCTGCTTGCTATTTTCACTCTCCACCAATATACCAAGCGGCTTTATTTGCTACATATACAGGCCTCCTTTCTATTTAAAGAATGATAATAGAAATGGATCCTTATAAAAGGGGGTTGGGTGGTTTGAACCCCAAGTGGGGACGAATGATCCAGGTGGATCTAGAAGATCAAAAAATTTTGCAGTCTGAGAACATGATGGAATCAGTATCATTGGAAAGAGGTTGCTGACATGATCCTAACGCAACTTGAACGGGCTCAAAAGGAGTGTATGTAGAAGTTATGTGTAGTCAAAGGTTCGGTAAAATAGGTGAATTAGGGGTTCAAAAAGGTGAAAAATTGATTGTCTCAAATCCAAGTAAAAATGATACCAAGTTGAAGAGCTCATCGTCACGATTTTGAAGCCGCTCATTTCGCCTCAATCAGATCTCATACGTGCAAGATATGGTCGGTCAAAGTTGAGGGTTGACCATGCTGACTAGACAGTACAATGATGATGTCAACATGCTGACATGGCAGACAGTGGCAATTGTTGACGTGGCAATTCTAGAGTTTGACACAAGGCAGATGGCGACATCTGAGTCAGCAGATGACATGGCAGGTCTGAAGATGTGGACTAATCCAGTGTGACACTTGTCACTGACGGAAGAATGAGGTAATGTCACGTGGCCCAATGATTAGTGGCCACGTGGCACATGTGGCGGTTTGATTGTTAAAAGGTTGGTTTGTGGGGGTCGAACTCCTGACCTCGTGCTCACTATTTTCACACTCCACCAATATACCAAGCGGCTTTCTTTGCTACATATATGGGCCTCGTTTCTATTTAAAGAATGATAATAGAAACGAATCCACATAAAAGGGGTTTGGGTGGTTTGGATCCCGAGTGGGGAATAATGATCTAGATGGATACAGAAGAACTAAAAATTTTGTAGTCTTGAACCTGACGGAATCAAAATCATTGGGAATACATCGCTGACACGATCTTGACGCAACTTGAATGAGCTTAAAAGGACTTCGTATGTAGAAGTTATGTGCAGTTAAAGGTTCAGTCAAACAAGTGAATCAGGCGTTCAAGAAGGTGAAAAATTGATCATCTCAAATCCAAGAAAAAATGATGCCAAGTTGAAGAGCTCGTCACCACGATTTCAACGCCGCTCGTTTCGCCTTGATTGAAAATCTTAGTGCAAGATATGGCTTGTCAAAGTTGAGGGTTGACCATGTCCACTAGACAGTACAATGATG